>JABBOT010000013.1:3666008-5059618 GCA_016165875.1 Acanthopleura granulata
TTAACAATTACCCAGAACGGCCAGAAGGCACTTGTCATATTCTCTCTCTCTCTCATTTCCTGTGTGTCAGGATGGGCGTGTGTGTCGCATGGCTTTCTCCGTTCTCAATGACAGGCTGGACCTGAACAAGACCACAGAAACCAAAGTGTAAGTACACCACTAGAGTGCCAGACCCCAGGGTCACGGAGCTGTCGTAAACTTAAGTCAGTCCAGTAACCAGTTTCAGCAATTTCCTTAGAAAACCATTTTAGTGTCTGTGTTCACCAACGATCCACACAGAAAAAAATCATTGGTAATTTGTAATTGCATGAAGAGCTACTTTGCTGTCAGAACTTCTGTGTCTTGAAAAGTCAGAGTGAAATGATAAAGATTGAGGTAGTCCGAATTGCTTTCCTAAATTGCAAAAATATTGCAGTGTATTAAAACTGATATGATAGGTTTCGTCAGAGAATATGGAAATAAATTCCCCCCCTTCCACTTTGTCAGATGTGACGTCAAGCACCTACACATAATGTCACCATACCCTGACGTGTACGAATGACACTCAAACACTGTTGACGTCATCCCAGCAGAAATGTCTTGTTCAAAGTTATATCTACCTGATTCGATGTCATTAAAGGAAAAGTCAGACATCACAAAGGGAAAATCTTACGGACAACAGCGGAGGATTTTTTTTTTTTTTTTTTTTTTTTTTTTAAGGCATCATCAGTTATATGGGTTAAATATGGTGTAATTCATGGAAAATCTATTTGAACCATGGTTTTAGGTTTGTTCCGTAGGATTTCTATCTCATAACTTTTAACATTTCTGTAACATTTAACATTTCTGTGTAGTTTGTATTGTGACCAGTGTGACAATTTAAATCAGATTTCATTAATGAATTATTAACTAACAGGAAAATCCGAAAGCTGGAGAAGCTTGAGCAGGGAGCTGCACGGAGTAACACACTGGTTGTGGAAAGCCCCCTGGTGTTGGTATCTGACGTTGTCGGCTCGGGAACAACGCAGTCCACCGGGTGAGTACCAAGAGGTGATGGGGAGGCGGGGATTACAACAGTCAGGATACAGCTGCATTATTGCTGTAGTGCTGTAGTGGCTTTAAATCATAATCATTCATGCGTGTCAGCGAAATTTTGAATACAGGGCTTCAGTTATTTGCTGTGAAGGACAAATCGATCCCTACTCTGCACAGTTTAATACTAACTGCGCATATTTGATGAAAATTCAGCACACAACATGGGCTCATTACAGGCTAAATGTAAATGCTATTAAAGTCTGTGTGATGTTGAAACAAAAATGGTTTTCACTTTACCTGTGAATTTTTGACATATCTAGTGAATTATAAGATGAAGATGGTTTTCAGTCTTTGATTTGCTCTTAGTTATGGGTCTTGCCCACATTTTCGCAAGACCAGAACAAAATCATGAGGAATTAGTAACTTACATATATGTTATATCTAGGGGGTTGTGAAAAAGCCTTTTTTTATGATGATGAGAATATGTAAAGCTGTATCCCTTATCAGTCTTTACCTCAGAAAACCATTCGACGTAGAATCACCAAATGTAGATTTTGGAACTGGCTTTAGCGAAGGTGATATTTTAATTTTGTGAATGTTTCTCCCCCCCATTTTGAACATTAGTAAAAGAGATGATGCAGGGTGTTTGTGTGGTCACACTGTTGTTCTTACTCTCAGGAGATGGGGCGGGGCTGGAGGTACGACGACGACGTCACGCAGCAGCAGTCAGCAGGGCTACAGTCGCATTCAGCGGGCTGTTCACGCCAGTCGGGGTCGGAGGTCAGGGGTCATCGTGGGGACTCGGCCTATCGTCCCGGCCTCTGTGGTTCCAGAAGAACTGATTAATCAGGTGAGTCCTTCGACCAGTCTTAATGACAATGATTGAAATTTGGATTTTTTTTTTTTTCTTTTTGAATTGAAGTAAATCTAAGTGAAATGCAAGCATAGTTATATCAGTAAAATAGGGTGTCGTGCTGGCTCGATAACATAAAGCATTCGTCTTGCCAAGGCCATTATGCCAATCTGCTCTTAACTAATGAGGTCTTGCGTTCAAATCCATCTCTTGCATATTTAGCTGCAGCTTAAAGTCAACACTTTGTTCAGTACCTCGGGGACCTCCACGCCTCAATTGCTTAGCACACTAGTGCAGCATAATGACCCAGAAGCCTTCCACCAATGCAGTCGCTGGGAATTCAAGTCCTGCTCGTGCTGGCTTCCTCTCCGAGAAGGTCTACCAGCAACCTGTAGATGGTCGTGGGTTGCCCTCTCACTCTTTTCAGTTTCCTCCCACCATAATGCTGGCAGCTGCCATATAAATGAAATATTCTTGAGTATGGCGTAAAAGATCAATAAAATAAATAAAGTGAGTACCTGGAGGTAGGTGATACTTCACTTTACAAAGTGTTTTCTCCACCCATAAACTGGACCTCCATCATCTCCACCCATAAACTGGTTGAGAGTGAATTTCTTAAGCACAACATTGAATAAGCAGACAAATTACTTGGTTTAGATTCTCGTTTCTGGCTTGGTGCCTAGCATTTGTAATTGGGCTAACCTTGGGGTGGCTTATTGTATCCTGTGTCTATAAATTTAGCCAGGAGATGGGGGTGTGGCGGGTAATTATGTCATAGTCTTTTGAGGGGGCATAGTCAGACAAACTTAACCTGTGGAGAGATAGGAGAAATGGATAAAATTAGGAAATGAGACCCCCTACTTCAAATTTTGGCGAAATCTATGCTTGCGTCTTAGTTTGCCTGAGGTAACAACTACCGACAAGCGAATTCTACTGACGCTATTAATACGGCTGTTTGTACATTGTATTTTTGTGTGGTTGTGTTCTCAGGTGTAAAATTTTGGACACTGAGTATTAACAAAATGATAAGAAAAATAATATTAAAAACGTAAACTGTAAGTCAAACTGGCCTTGTTCTGTCTACCTGAGAGCTTATTGTCTATTCTCTGTTCTACAGTGTCAGGTGGTTCTTCAGGGGAAGTCCAGGAATCTGATTATTCGAGAACTTCAGCGCACTGTAAGTTTTTTGTTGGTATTCGTCAGTTCTACATTATACACTGGACGAGTGGGAAAGTGGTGTCCTGGTGGAGCTACTTCTGCTCAGTTTCCTCCCGCCGTAATGCTGGGCACGTTGTAGAAGTGTAATATTCTGGGCTGATCAGCTGATTTGAAGTATCTTATCTTAAATAAAAATGGCTAAAACTAATTGGTTTACTGATGGGGAATGAAATATCAGTAATTTTGATGAAAAAGATTCTCTTCCCTGAATAATATCCTTGAGTATGGCATAAGAACTTCTATCAGAGAGAAAAATGAGTAAATCTTCTGGAAGTCCTGTAGCATTGGACGAGTGAGGTTGTGTGTTCAAATCCAGCTGTGTGTTATATGACAGCCTAAAATTGTGGAGGTTTGGCCAAGCCTACTGTTGGGCTAGTTTATCAAGTTGAACACCTGAGCACACTCACATGAATGACAAATTTATGGGGATGATGTGAAAAATGAGCCAGATATTTGCTCGGCCAGAAATGGTGGTTAAACCACTTCGCAGTACCCTTTCCAAACGTCCAGTGGTGGAAGCGGAGAATTTGTAACATTTTTAACAGGGAGTAGTAATCTAATTGAAAACTTGACTCAGAATTCAATAGGTCACTGATGGCAAGTGAGTCATTGTTCATGACTGAACAATTTTAATGGCCGGTCAAGTTTCAATTGTTTTGTATGTCTTGTATTGCATTATTTAAGTTGAATATTTTTGAGTGCTGGAAAAAAATCTGTAAAATATGATCTTGCATTCAGAACCTGGATGTGAATTTGGCTGTGAACAATTTGCTGAGTCGTGACGATGAAGGTGAAGACAATGATGAGGACAGTCAAGACTCGTATATTAACGGGGGAGGTAAACACAACAGCCAACATGGTTTACATACACTTTCTGAGTTTACATACGTTTTCTGAGTTTACATACACTTTCTGAGTTTACATACGTTTTCTGAGTTTACATATACTTTCTGAGTTTACATACGTTTTCTGAGTTTGTGATCCCAAAGCTTAGACATGCACAATTCCCAAGTATTCTAAGCAGATAACTTTGCGTGGATGACAAGTGGAACAGTTGTAAGATATGCAGTCAGTGGTTTTCTGCAAACTGATAAGTAAAACTTGGGAATTGATTTGTCAAGCAGTGGTCAGATTTATTTCCAGAATATCTTCAATGTAGTGAAATTGATAGCAAAGATCAGTTGATAAAATTGTCACTAGGTTACTTTCAGAGCAACATATAAACTCACTGAGTAGTTTAGTGCCACTTATAATACTGTACAGTCTACTCTTAATATACTGTACTACAGAATTAACTGCTCCTCTGGTAAACACCACATAGGTGAGACTAGAAGACCACTGAGCAAGAGAATCAGAGAACACCAGACCTCCAGTCAAACTAAAGATATAAAGTCAGCCATCACCGAACATGTGTTAGCCAATCCCCACCACATAATAAACTGGAACAAAGCGAAATGTAGACAAGACAAACATAAGCAACACCACAACCAGAAAACTGATGGAAGCCAGTTGGTCCTGAACCACAGATCAACAGAGACCAAGGATTTTGAATCCCAAAAGCGTACGATGATCTCATGACTGACATACCCCCTTAGTCTTTCGGAATCATACCACAAATGTTGCCCTTATCCTGTATATATCTGTATTATCTTATAGCAAGCTTGTTTGTGAAGGTGATACATCATCCTACTAGTATATCTTTAATATGTTTTATTAATGCGTAGCCATATGTGTATAAACGTATATGTTGTGGTCACAATTATTGTTTTCTCAACACCCACCTCTTAGTGTATAAATTCTCATTTTGGTTTGTATCTTCATTGGCTTGACAACGATGTTAGAATGTACATGGAAACGTTGCGGTATAATAAATCAGAAGTTGTTATCCATGTAACTGTGTGGTGTCACTTATAATTCTGACACCACATAGGAACTCATTGTATTGTCCCTGTTTTCTGTCCTACACAGATGACTTGATGTCGTTGTTGGACAGTGGCATGCACTCGGACCATCCCAGTGTGATCATTGACGCGGACACCATGTTTGGGGAGGACATGTTTGGTTACTCATCGCTCAGAGGTCGCGGATCTGGGTCAAGGTCACGGGCAGGTCAGTGCTTTGGAGAAAGTGGTAGGGCCCATTTTACTCATGTTGTATGGTGTACTTTAATGAAGTAACCTTAGTTCAGTGTTCTATGGACAATATGGACTCTACCACTTTCTTTAAAGGGGTGCTCTCAAAAATCTCTGGTACCTATTTTCAGCCTTGGACTTCAGTGTTTACCAAAACTTGAGTATCTGAGACCAAAGTACGAATCTTTGTAACTGATGAAAGCACTGTTGTCTTGCCTAGTATAGAACAACTTCATTTTTCAGAATTGGAGGTTACGCTTTCACGTTCATCTTTGATCTGTTAAATAGCATTTCCTCTTTATTAAGAACTGCATTCTCCCTGTGTGATTATCTGTAGCTTTAAATTATACTCGTTGCAGGAGAAAGAGATCGAGAGGCTGACAGGGAGCGTGTGCATGAATCAATATTCCGAATCCGAGATCGCAGAAGACTTGACAGTGTCCTGAGGGATGACACCCTCCGTTCATTGGAGAGGGAAACAAAGGGGGACAACCCCAGCTCGGAAAACACAAAGAAAGGTCACCAACAGACCCCCAGCCCTCTGGTTTTTGGGGATGAGCTACAGTATTGGCTGGAAAGGGTAAAAACTTTGTTTCACTTTTCCCTACCATTTGATGTAGTCACCAAAGTTGTTGTTCTGTGTTTTTCTTTTAGCTTTTTCTTTTTTTTTTTGTGCAGATGTTTACATGGTGTTCCTGGGGAGATGGGATTCAAAAGTTATAATCTCAGATTACTTTACTGTCTTTTGGAGTTTTTCTGTAACTATAAACTTCAACCCAGTTTTAAAAAAAAACAAACCAGAACTAAATGAGATAGTTTTATTTAATTTTGTCAAATTTGTTGGACAGGATGGATCTTATGGACGATTCACACACATTGGTACCATGCACTCTGACCTGGTTGCCGTGGGAACCAATGGTCAGCTGTACAGCTGGAGATGGGCTGACCCTGAACCATATCATAATGCAGAGGTGAGGTCAAAAGCAAGGGAGACAACTGTCTGTTCAGACACTAAACTACATTTAACATAGGCCTTCTCCCATCTACATGTACATTTCTGAAAGGTATTGAGACGGCATATTGTAATTTTGAAAGCTGAAATTAATGGTCCAAATGTGAAAGAAAATAGAAATTAAGAAGTGTGTATTGAATCTCTTGATAAATGTAATGCAGATAGTGTTGAATTGTACCACTTACCTTTGAAAGTTAAAAAGCAAAGACTTCTTGAGTCTTTTTGAATGCCTGATTTTGAATGGATCAGTCAAGGAAGCAGAATGAAGAAGAACCCTACATAAATTGGGTTGCGTTTTGCTGCTGACACTAGTATTTCCACACAATCCATAATGCCATAGTTATTTTCAATGTCAGAAAAAATGCAAGCAGTGATAAATACCCTACCTGAGGCTAACTTTTACCAGAATTAATCTGAAGGGGAGATTCATGTCGCACTGAAGTTTTTGTGGAAAATGTATATTTGCTTAGTTATGGCAAATATGAATATTCTCGGGTACGCCATAAAAACACCAGTCAAGTAAATAAGTAAATAAATTTGGTAATATGGCAGATCTTATGATGCAGGTGTCACATGCAGTTCGAATGCTTGACTTTGAGTAATTGGACACACGACATGTTGATTTGGTCCAGACCTGGATGAAGGACTTTTGTATATTCACACAACTTCACGGTTATATGGGACCTTAATAGTAATTTGTGCTAGTGATGGTTGTTTGCCTTGGTGAAATTTTCATGTGACTTTGTTTTAATCCCCCTGCCACAAGAAGACGCAGGATATGCACACGCTAGGTTACCTAGTCCTCATATGACTGAAACATTGTTAAGTACGATGTTAAAGCTCAAGCACTCTCTCACTCCTGTTTCAATCCCACAGAACCCGTCTGCCCATCACCCTAAAACTGTCCAACTGGGATTGGCTGGTGAAAAGATCGTGGGGCTTTCGGCATGTGCGGTTAGGGCATCGGTCTTCGCCGAATCTGGCAAGGTGAGTGACGGAAACGTTGTGATGTGTGTATGTGTACAAGGATCAGCTTTGTCCGAAAACAAAGATATTTGCAGATTCCTCTCGTCAAAGGACCTGAGAGTCAGCGCACCGGGGAGTATAGTTTTGAGTGCCACAAGTTACATAATATTTCGTCGACGACCAAGTTGCTGATTTTGCTTGATTGAGTGAGTTTCATTAATCTTAGAAAAGTGGATTATGATTGGTTTGGAAGGTGAGATGATATCCTATGTAGGTGTCACCATCAAAAATATAATATTTTATCAATCAATTTGCCTTGAAAATTTCACCTGTTTGGACAAATTCTTGGTCATTTACGGTTCTTTATGAAACGGTAGTGAAGTAAATAGGTAACACCAAGTCTGTTGAGTCTGTTATTCACACTACGATGGCGGATGCATCTTGAAGCTCCGAAACCCATGTTTTATTTTACCATATTTGTCTCTGGACAGGTTGCCACTTGGGTTGATGATGCCTTGAACATTGTGGCGTCCAAACTTGAACACTCTGCGCAGAGTTTCTCTGAGTTCCAGTCAGATCGCATTCTCTCCCTTCACGTCTGCTCGCTGTTCACCTGCGCACGCCTGGAAAGTGGCGCCCTCTACTGGTGGTAAGCTCAGCCTGTGTGATTTTCCTCTCTGTAGTGGTATTAGATTTACAGTTTTCTCACAGTTTCTCCTTGTTTACAGCTTATGTAAAATGTTATATTATGATGGTCTCTGGAAGTTTTTGGTTACATGATGAAGAGATTGTGTAGTTTAGAAGCTGAAGCTCTGTATTTAATGCATTTTAATACGAATTCTATGTATGAGTAGAAAGACTTTTGAAATTTGTTACATGTATATTCTGTTTTGGGGGGGAGGCAAACTTATTAATGTAGTAGCTTATGGGGGGGGGGAATTAACAAGAAATTGATAGAATGGAATTAAAAAATTTCAAATTAAAAATGAAAAACTCCTGTATTGGAAAAAAACAAAGGTCCTCCAGCTAAAAAACACAAACGAAGGCCTGGTATGGCTACTGTCACATCATGTATTAATACATAGAACCTGTGGATGGTCATGGGTTTCCGTCAGGCTCTTCCCGGTTTTCTCCCACCATAATGCTGGCCGCCGTCGTAGAGGTGAAGTATTCTTGAGTTCAGAGTAAAACACCAGTCAAGTAAAAAAATAAATAAAAAAATAAAAGGGGAAATGGTGTCTGACCTAGTGTTTGATATCTGGATTGTTTTGTTGCTCAGGGGAGTGATGCCGTTTGGGCAGAGGAAAAAGCTTCTGGAGAAGAGTAGGTGTAAGAAGAAGAAAGGGAAAGACAGTGGCCCACACGGCGACATCACCTCAGGAACTGTGGTGAGTAGGCGCCGATGGTGCATCTAGCAAGACAACACCTGGTGATTAGAAGTTCGCCAGTCAGTCGAGGCAGTTGACATGGAATTTGCGGATTCCCCCTCGCCCAGTGTTTTTAGGGCCATGATGGCAAAACGGCAGTGGTGCTTGCTCTTGTAGTTTACTGGAAGTCACTTGCGCTCCACCAAAAAGAGAAAAAGTCAGACGTGAAGAAATGTGACAGTGATGAGAGTACTACCTACCAAAGGTGGGTGGTTTACTCTGGGTACTCTAGTTTCCTCCACCAATGATGTACTGGCGTCCGTCATACAGGTGAAAAATTCATGAGTATGGCTTTAAGCAACAGTGAAATGTATTTCATATTTCTGGAGTTATGGTTTGCAAAGAATGGTTGTTATCTTCCTATGCTGTGGACTTTTTTTAAAGAAAGGAAGAATTTGAGAAAGTTGTTGTTGCTTTTAAAATGTTTCTGCCTGTTTTCTCTAGGTGTGTCTCCGGAGCAGCCCCATGTACCATGCAGGTGCCCTGGGATTTACCATCGTTAACGGAGTGCCTAAAGTCGGCCAGCTCCTGACCTCAGCCTGGTCGCTAAATGACAATTGTACCTTCAAGCTGAAGACTTCGGCTGTGTAAGTACCCAGATGTCTTCTAGCTGTGTAAATACCCAGACGTCTTCTAGCTGTGTAAGTACCCAGACGTCTTCTAGCTGTGTAAGTAACCAGACGTCTTCTAGCTGTGTAAGTACCCAGATGTCCTCTAGCTGTGTAAATACCCAGACGTCTTCTAGCTGTGTAAGTAACCAGACGTCTTCTAGCTGTGTAAGTACCCAGGCGTCCTCTAGCTGTGTAAGTACCCAGACGTCTTCTAGCTGTGTAAGTACCCAGACGTCTTCTAGCAGGCATGTAACCAGACGTCTTCTAGCTGTGTAAGTACCCAGACGTCTTCTAGCTGTGTAAGTACCCAGACGTCTTCTAGCTGTGCATGTAACCAGACGTCTTCTAGCTGTGTAAGTACCCAGATGTCTTCTAGCTGTGTAAGTACCCAGACGTCTTCTAGCTGTGTAAGTACGAAGATGTCTTCTAGCTGTGTAAGTACCAAGATGTCTTCTAGCATAAATATTTCCCATTGTGTGGCTGAGTAATACAAACAAAATTGTTGCTAGAGAACAGTTTCATAGCAACTTAATCTGACTGTTAGTGGGTTGGCTGTAGTTGGTGTACTTCTAAGCTATGGCAACTCTGTGGTATCTCAATGTGATAAGGACGGGTTAGAATAAGGAAACAGGACTGGTCAGCCTGGTGTCAGTATAATGTGACTGGTTGGGGTATCGTATTTGGTGTCTTCAGCATGATGTTTCAGTGGCGGCAGCACTTTGGCATCATGGACTCGCCCTGCCACAAGAAGACACCATATATACATACACTCTAAGGACTCCTTCTCGTCAAAACTGAAAAATTGTTGTGTACGACATAGAACCCAAGCATACACACAAACAGACACACATACACACATACATTCCAAGCTATGGCAGCTCAGTTGCAACCCTGTATGATAGGGTTGTGCACCTATCTTACATGGTGGTTTGTGTATTTTCAGTGAAACTGCCAGTATTTTGAATAGCACATTTAATAGAGGCACTGAAAAGCACAGTTGCAGTAGCATTTTAACTTGCGAATCCTCCATTCCATTTATTTGAATATACTCCACAGAGGTTTATAGAAGTCGTCTGATCCAACCTGTATTCGGTTGTTCGATTGAATGAAAAACTCAATACATGGTTATAGTTATTCCATTCATGTTGCTTTTGGAAAAAATATTCAAAATTTTACATAAATTCAATTTGAACATCTCAAAAATCCAGGAGCGTGTTACGAGTTATCTCCCTTGCACAGAAATCTCCATGACCAAGTGCATTGATTTAGATTTAGAAGACTTTTTTTGGCATCCAATCAATTATTACCAATTAGTAATATCACACAGTTCAAAGACCAGCTTGAGTTCATATATAGGCACTTATAATTACATCAGTTAATGAGAAATGGTTAAGTGTGAAAATATTCAATTTCATTACCTTAGATGGCCGGTCTAAACCAAAAATTATCCATTTCAATAGAAAGAACAACTCAATTTTGTCCTGAGAGGAGTGGTTGGTTGGTGGAAAAATGACTGTTGTGGATCCTTGACTCCAGGATTTAAAAAAAATAACTTCGACGTTCTTGTATGAATGTTATAGGAAAGGATCTGCCTCCTTGACATTAAAATATTTAGATTTTACAATGATGTAAGTTATTTAATTATCCTAACATTGGCATATTTTGAATGTTTCATTATAGAGAGCCCAAAGCTGAGCAAAAAGTGGAATCCAAGAGCACAGAGAGTAAACCCGACATGCCGCCTCCCCCCTCGCCGGCCTCCTCGACTTGCAGTGATCACAGTGGCCATTCCATTATGAGCCCTGCCTCACTCAGTGAGTACATTCACGCACCTGGTGAATCTTCCACAACATGTTTGCAATTTGGGGGATCATACAGCTTGCACATTTGAAACTTCACACCTCCAAGTATGCCTTACAAAAATTTTACTTAATTAATTGGCAACCTTTTTTATCATTAATATGGTGTTTCCTTAGCACTTCCTGAAACCTTTTATGTTGGTTTTATGCCTTTATTATGTAACACTTTTGGTAATTACATCATGAGTTGTTGGATGCAAAGCACAGCCTTTTCTTGTCAGTTACATGGTTTGGTTACATAGAAAGGGTATGACTGTGAAAAGTGTAGGAGTCTTGGGGAATGCTTAGAGAGACTGATCAAGAAAAAAAAAAATAATAAGTTTGGTCAGGATGGTGACTGGGAATAATCATTTGAATATCTCTTATCACAACAGACATGATTTATTGTTGTTACAGAGCGTAAGAAATCCACAACCCCGATCAAAGATCTGGTGGAGAAGACAGACGAGGAAAACTGGCCCCTGAAGGAGGTGGTGTTTGTAGAAGATATCAAAACTATGCCTGTGGGAAAAGTTCTCAAGGTACAGATCGTGCAAAGCCCAAATTTTCATCAAAAGTCACAAGCCAACTGCAGTGACATCCCAGTAAAACCCAAACATGGTGCAACCACAATCGTGCAGCTACCACAACACGTCTACAGCCACACAAAGAACCCTTGTGACATCATTTGAGTAGAATGCTTTTTTGCACAATTTCCACCAGATGTGGAAGAACGTAGTACATGTATGCTTGTGAATGAAAATGGCTCTCAGCAGTAAATAATCTACTTAAATGACTAAATTTGCAGTTGTGTTTGTTGTGTTCAGTTATAATGAACAAAGATTTTACATGGGAAAATTCTGCCCTCGTAATCTGTATATTAAATCTCCTCGAAAATATGTCTAATTTTTTTTGTAACGTATATGTAGAGAAAAAATACAAATTTAAGGGCAGTGTGATTTCAATGATTGCAACTGATATTTTCAGCTGATATGATGGTTAATAACTTTAATATTATTTGTTCATTTCGGTGAAAGGATTTTCACATCACCCATAGTAATTGCTTTGTTCATTGACAAACGTTCTCCCCATTTCTGGAGCATTAGGGCATCAAATTTTCACCATCTGTTATTTGCTTGATTGACAGGTTGATGGAGCTTATGCGGCTGTCAAGTTCCAACCCAAGGAAGTGGAGGCCCCGCCCACAGCCGGAGCATCGTCTGCTCCCTCCCTCTCTGGCAAGGATGATCCCGCCTTTCTACTACAGGAGTGTCGCCTTCTGCGTAAAGATGAGCTGCTGGTCAGTTGTTGTCGTGGTTACTCGATTACTTTATCCTGTTGATCTTGATTAGAAGTTGCCCTTGTTTGATTCACAACTGTTGAGTATTTAATTTTCAGTTGTCGTACTTACCCAGTTTTGGGTAAGTACTTGGGTTCAAGCTTTAAACTGTGAGATTGTCTGAGGCACTTTTCACAAAACAGTTTTGTCGTGACATTCCTCGGAAATGACTTCATGGCGCAAAAACCTAAAGACATCATTTACAAGAAATCAGGAGAAACTTGTTTTGCAAAACTTTGTGAAAGTGGCTGCTGAACTACCCAGTAGTACATGTTCGTGTGATTCTTGATGATCGATGCAAGCAGGCAAGCACAGCATTTAGTTTGTCCATAGAGCATGTACCATGGTAAACTGCTTGGCACTGAGAGGTTAGAGCAAGAAAAACAGGACTGGTTGGCCCGGTGTCAGTATAATGTGCCCAGGTGTGGTGTCTTGGGCTTGATGTTCCAGCAGCTGTAGTGCTTTGGCGGCATGCACTCTGCCACAAGAAGACATGGTATATGTTGTCGTTGTCATATAACTGAAAAATTTTTGAGTACAGTGTAAAACCCAAGCATGCATACATACATGGTAAAGTGTAGCGACACATGTAGGTCAAGATTTTAATAAAAAAAGAAGGGAATGAATAAAACAACTACATGAAAAAAATATAAAAAAGAAAGATTCAAAGTTTGGTTTGTTAAGCCATTAAAAATACTCATAGGAACAAATAGACCCTTTTGGCACAAGCTCTGAGACATGCGCAGTGTCTCACAGTGTTTGGCAAGAGATCATAACTTCTTTTGCTGCTGTGGAGGCAAGTTCGTACCAAAATAATGGTTCTTTCCACTGTGACATTGCCATTGCAGCCCACATCGCAATAATGAAGTGGTGTCGGTGTCATACAAAGTCCAACAGCATCATACCCCTAGGTTGTCATCCCGAGCTCGTCTGTTATTACACGCTGAAGTAAGTAAGCAGACCTTGCCAAATTCTCTTCCTGCAGGTAGTCAAAGGCACCAGTGCTCCCAGAGTACCGGACTGCTTCCAGAAGAGTCCGAAGAAAGTTCCTCTGGCTGAGGGGGGACAGATACAGGCTGTGGCTGTAGACTGTGAAGGTAATACTCTGGACAGAGCCTTCTTCCACCTCTTGTCCCACCTAGGGCCTTCCTTAAATATATGTTCGTTGGGCATTGCCGGGGAGACCCTTCAAACAAGAACCGACTGAAAACTTTTTATTAGTGTTTCAGTAAAAGTTTTTTTTTCTCCATGTTTCTTTAAAATCTCTATGTTTTTCAAGAGTCATAATTAAAAAAAGAATTCCCTACCAGCTGACCTTATTTTATCTCATAGGGTCAAGTTACACTCAACAAACAGTTTCTTAAGGATGGCCTTATATGGGTTTGTAATGGACTTTTTCATCCTAACCAGCCAGACACGTGTCTAATTAAGTACAGAAACTATACCTGGTGCTTTCAGAAAAATAAGTAGTTTATAGAAAAATTTTTGTAATTTATTAATGATTTTTGGGCAGGTGAGAATAATTCCTGTAGAGGTACGATATGGATGAAAATGTCTGTTTAAGGTCAAAAAGAATGGAGTTGAATTTCCTGGTTGGAATAGTCCATTGTTAAAAAACTAAGAACTTTTTTTCTTTTTTAGCAAAATCGGTGTCAGTCTCTTTGGCTTCTTCATTGCCACGATTTCTTAATTCCAGAGTAAAAAACCAAACGATTAAATTATTCCCACGATATGGCCAAAGTGATGTCAAGCCCTACTCATCCATTCTTTCCTTCATTGCCCAGTTGTGTGAAGACGATTTGTGAAGTGTTGTCTCAAAACCCAGTATGGCATTTGTATGTATTACCTTTCCAGGTATCCATGTGGTGATACGCTGCGGCACCAAGCTCTCGTACATGATGCACAACCTGAGCACAGGTAAAGTGGAGCAGGACAGCGCATTCCCCACCCACACCAACGCCTTCCTGGGGCAAGCTGACCACAGCATCAGCCTGTACAACTGTAGCTCCGATCAGGTGAGACGCCAGCCGCACACAGGGGCCCTGGTCCCAGGATCACGAAGCTGCCGTAGCCGTAGAGTGCCACTGTGGTCAGAATACAAACTGCGTAGAAATATTCAAATTCTTGGGGAGAAATCTTAGGGAACAACTCTTAACACCATGGTTCAACAGGATTTTTGATGAACAACGCTGATTAACCCATATAACAGAAGATTCCTTAAAAAACAAAATCTTTGGCCGTGTCTGTAAACTTTTCCTGATGTAATGTGAAAATATTCCTTATATGAGGTCTAATCAGGCAGCTGTGACGTCGAGTAAGGCATTTAAGCTGGGAAGACGTTAAGAGCAATTGAAAGGGCAACGTCATTTGTGGATGACGTCACAGCGAACAAAGTGGAAAGGACAAAAAAATTTTGTTTCGGTATTCTGTGACGAAACATACAATATCAGAATTAATACACTGCAATATTTTTACAATTTAGGAAACCAATTCGGGCTATCTCTCAACTTTTATCATTTCACCCTATTTTAAAGACACAGATGTTTTTACATCAAAGTAGCTCTTTAAGTCTAACTTAGCCTCAACTTGCGTTAATATTCATGAACTTGGTTTTGGACTTTCAAAGTTTATTATGAACGTCTGAGGCAACAGTAAGTATTAAAATAAAAATTTCTAAAGTAAACCAAAATTTCAGCCAAGTAAATCGCTTTGTAATTCTGAGACTAGGTCAATTCTACAAAACCATTTTGAACTCTTTAGTCAGGGCCTTACATCTAGTCACAACGCATAGCTTTTGTTAGTGGACGTGGAAAGTTTGACATATTTGCCTGAAGATAACATTTGAGGTGATCAAATTTCAGTTTTATGTCCTTTTTAAAATTTCAATCTAATTTAGAATTAATCTATTATGAGTTAGGCTGTTCAACTGAAAAAGTAAAAAGTTTCCTCAGGAAAATAAACAATGCACTTGTGTTCAGGTTAAAAAAAAAAACTGTTTAATTCTGAACAAAAAATTGTTACCTAAAAGTAGAAAACATTGATGAGATTCCAAGAATCATATTGCTTTAGCTGAATGAGAGCCGCTTCACATGTACATTACTGCCACAGGTGAGGGAATCCTGTTTGGCGTCTATGACGTGAAGCGTCAGTCAAGATGAAGATGCGAAATGGCCAATCCTGATAGTCTGTAAGGAAGCTTCGTTTGGATGTGACCCAAAATTGAAAAATGAAAATAAATAAATAACAGAAAAAGACATGAGGAAATACTAGATATATAACAGTAGATTAAAAATGAATACCAATACGTGGTGCTTTTGTTGAACTGTTTCCAGGAGTCTCCTGTGTTGCTGAGAGATGGGAATTGTTCGATCTACCCTCTGGCCAAGGACTGTGTCACGGGGATCCGTGACCCGCTGTGGTTGGACCTGCCCCCGGTCCAGTGTTTGAGCGTGGGCATCCACTCGCTGGTCACTATCGGCTCCAACATGAAGAACAAAGCGGCTGTTATACTGATGGCAGTAGAGGTATGGAATAAATGGGGCGGGGGATGTAAAAGTGAAAGTGAAAGTGACATGAAGAGATACAATGCTCATATGGAAATAACTATGTTACTGCCTGTAGAATTAGAATTATTTATATATTTGATTGTTGCTTTACGCCGTACTGAAGAATATTTCACTTATACGACGGTGGCCAGCATTATGGTTGGAGGAAACCAGGCAGAACCCGAAGGAAACCCACAACCATTCTCAGGTTGCTGGCGGACCTTCCTATGTACGTCTGGAGAGGAAGCCAGCATGAGCTGCACTTGAACTTCCAGTGACCGCATTGGTGAGGGGCACGGGGTCATAACCCCACTAACCCCCTCGGCCATGAATTAGGATTAAGGAGGGTGTGAGAAAGGAAAAGTGGAAGTTACATGAATAGTTATAATGCTGATATGGAAATTACTGTGTTACTAGCCACAGAATTAGGATTAAGGAGGGTGTGAGAAAGTGAAAGTCACATGAAGAGTTATGCTGACATGGAAATTACTGTGTTACTAGCTGTAGAATTAGGATTAAGGAGGGTGTGGGAAACTGAAAGTTACATGGAGAGTTATAGTGCTGACATGGAAATTACTGTGTTACTAGCTATAGAATTAGGATTAAGGAGGGTGTGGGAAAGTGAAAGTTACATGGAGAGTTATAATGCTGACATGGAAATTACTGTGTTACTAGCTGTAGAATTAGGATTAAGGAGGGTGTGGGAAAATGACAGTTGCAGGAAGAGTTATAATGCTGATATGTAAGCTTCTGTGTTACAGCCTGTAGAATTCAGTGGGGTTTATAAATTCTTGGGGATTTTGAGCATAAAAAGAGCAGGGCTCCTGTTTTGCTGATGGCTGAAAGTGAAAAGGAAGGTCAAATGAAAGGTTATAATGTTGAAAAAAAAAAACCCAAGAAACCTGATGTGTAAATATATTCATGGTAGTAAAACTAACCGGTCAGAAATGTGAAAAAGTGAGACTTGTCACCCAAAGTGACCTCCTGGGTCAAGTCTAGTCAACATCTGGGAGAACTGTGTTGGTCTTCGTGGTATTTTGATGTTATAAGTCATCAAGCTGAAAGCATTACATCAACTCACAGAATAATAGAAGGATAAGCGCTAGTCTTTCATTCGGGCACAAAGTGTATTATGACAGCATGGTGTATTGAGTTATGTCGTTATCTTCCAGCACCAGAATTTGATGCCCCACATTTTACGCTGTGATCTGGAGAGAGTGACCTCCATCTTGAGCTCCATAGATGCAGACCCCAGTAAGTAGAACACAGCTGTTATACCTGGATGGATATATTTAGTAAGAGAATAGAAAAGCGAAACCAAAATTTGTTTTGGGGGTGGGGGTGGAGTGGAAGACTAAGCACTTAACTCTGGTTACATTCTTTAAAAGGTTTATTACACATGTTAATTGGAATACATCATTGCAAATTTGCACAATATGCCAGCCAAGCATTCTTTCAACAACTCAACAGCAGAATGGGGCCGAGTCATTAAGATCTTTGACATCTAATTGTGATTTCCTCATGGCTTTGAGCATGTAATTCATATATCCTCTTGTTCTCACTTTTCAAAACGTCCCTGATGACAAGAAACAGTTGATGGCTTACATGTGGCTGTTACTGCGTTGGAAATCACCTGCCGTCCACCAGCATGGTGTTAACAACGACCAATCTTTCAGTAAATCACTCATTCATTGATTTGCTCCGATTCACAGGTTCGTCGTCCTCTCAAATGATGGTAGAGAACATCCTGAAGGAGCGGTGTGACGGAGCCCGGAACATCCTGCATGCCTGCGCGGCCACCTGCGTCCCCCTGTCCAATAAGGAGACGGAAACAGGTAAGTGCCGTCAGCGACAGTGAGTGTGACAGTAAGGCTGTGTGTGTGGGTGGGTGGGGCTGGTAGAGTTGGGGGGTGCGCTGTCCTCCACACCCGTACACAAACCTGCGCCCCCCTGTCCAATAAGGAGACGGAAACAGGTAAGTGACGTCAGTGACAGTGAGTGTGACAGTAAGGCTGTGTGTGTGGGTGGGTGGGGCTGGTAGAGTTGGGGGGTGCGCTGTCCTCCACACCCGTACACAAACCTGCGTCCCCCTGTCCAATAAGGAGACGGAAACAGGTAAGTGACGTCAGTGACAGTGAGTGTGACAGTAAGGCTGTGTGTGTGGGTGGGTGGGGCTGGTAGAGTTGGGGGGTGCGCTGTCCTCCACACCCGTACACAAACCTGCGTCCCCCTGTCCAATAAAGAGATGGAAGCAGTGAAGGGAGATCAGTGAGAATGAGGGTGACAGTATTTATTTATTTATTTATTTGATTGGTGTTTTACGCTGTACTCAACAATGTTTCACTTATACAACGGCAGCCAGCATTATGGTGGGACGAAACCGGGGAGTATGACAATAAGGGTGGGGGTGGGTGCCATCTTCCTCTACATGTGTACAGAGGCTTGCAACCCCCTGTCAATTTAAGAGATGGAAACAGGTAAGAGAGATCAGAGATGATTAACATCTGTAAATCAAGGCTTTGGTTCTGTTATCACTGATTTTCTTTTGGGAAGAGACTTGTGATGTAATTCAAACGTCTTTAGAATTTGATTTTGAAGTTTCAACTCGTTTGACTGCACTTTCCAACTACATGGTTTCACAGAAGTGTGTATGTTTCAAGCTAAAGCTCTTGTCATCATGAGGAAAACTTGAAAGAATTGAATCAGTGTTAGATTAGACGACTGTCTGGTAGAAAGAGATTCAGGTAAAAACATTTGGCGATAAAATTACCCTTTCGGCCTGTACTCCCCAAGCAAAGGTGTGCTTTTGAGTAAGTTCTTGTGTGAATGAAAGTAACACAGACTCTGTTTCAAATATTGCAGCTGTCATCTCTGATGGATTGAGAGGTCAAACCATGCCATATTGTTGAAATTTCATTGAGAATATCAATATATAGGATTTTATTTTTTTTTCGTTCTTTGTTAAACACCAATCAAATAAAGAATGAAGGAAGTTAACCACCAGGATTTCATGCAAAACTGTATGTGTTTACGTCAGAAAGTTTGTCATTAACTTTCCAGTGGTCAGCTGTTTTCCCCAAGCTCTCTGATCTCCTCTGTCCTGGAAAACCTTACTACTGGCCACCACTGTGTAAGTGAAAAATTCCCAACTATGACAAAAAAATTTTAAAAATTCAAAATACAATAAGGACATTGCTATGTATCTATTACAGATGACACCTCCAACACCCCTGTGACCACTAGCAGTTTCAGCTCCACTCTGGACGCCATAAATGCCGTCAGCAGTGCCGTCGATGCGCTGGCCTCTATCCACGGGCGGAACTCCGATCCGTCATCCAGAGGGTAGGTCTTTGTACTACTGCGGGAAAATGGAATGTTTGGATTACTTGTAGGAGGATGAGTTACTGCAAAACTTTGTCCAAATAAGTGCATCTTTAGAGGCAAATTAATGAGCATGTAATTCATATTTCTGGTGATGAAATTCAAATTTTTCCAGTAGGATATCATCTTCCACACAAACCTTGAAACAACTTTCTAAATCAATAGACTTCTCAGAATGAGGAAAAATAAGCAGCTTAGCCATGGACGAAATTTTAGGTCATTTAGGGTAAATGTTAGAAAAGTGGAAAGTTTGTATCAGATGGAGGAGGATAAATTTACAAATAAGTGGCTTGTTGTCAGATAACGAGGGGGGAAAGGTAGAACGTTTGGAGGAGATTTAAGGGGTTGAAATCAGTATAATCGTCCTATTTTAAGATTTGGAGTGTCAAATATTACGAGGAAGTAGCTTTGGAAAATAGCTAGGCAGATGAAGTCCGAGTAAACATAACAAAATTCTTTCAACGAATCAGTGAAGCCAAGCTACATAGCAAGACGTGATAGCCATGTCATTGTTAAAAAAAAAAAGGTCCAAAAAAAAAAAAAAATCCATACCCAGCTCATGATGATGTGGCTGGCCAAAACAAGGAAGCCAACTGCGTGTGTGAAATAAAATTGGAATATTCCTTTTCAGTGTGAGTCTTCGCGAGATGATGCAGCGAGCAACATCAGCAGCATGTGCCGTATCGGGTCTCGATGGTCGGGAATCAGATAGAGAGGATTCTGGGATAGCTATACCCACTCTCAACTGGCCGCCCGATCCTCCCAGATACGAATCGCTCAAGTCAGGTCAGTGGGGTTTGACGAAGCGTTAGATTTAAGAATCCAGGCTAAACACTGCACATCGGCATGCCAGCAGTGAGCTTTTGGCGTGCCTCGGGAATTGTAGGGAATTTTAGTCAAGGGTCATGGTTGGGTGATCACATTGTGGACAACCCACACAAGTACGTGTACACCCTCAGAAAACTGAAGGCAAAGTAAATGGTGGTGGCATGATAGAAGTCATACTTGAATTGTTAATATATTTGTGAAAAAGACTTTACTGGCTGGGTCATTCAAAGCTTCCTGACCTGTGAGGCCGTGAATTCAAATCCAGCTGTCGCCGGTCAAGGAGCAGCCTTTGATCAGAAAGTTTGTCAGGCACCTTAAAGTGGTGTCCACTGGCCATTGCCTCGTTAAGGGCTCACCCCATCATGGTACTGACCACCTTTAATAAGTGCAGTATTCTTGAGGAGGGCACAACAGCCCAGTCAAATAAATATAGGTATAAATTCTGATTCCTGAGAATTAAAATATTAACAATAATGTTTTTCTTTTCTGAGGGTCATACAACTCAGTCAGTATAGTACTGATCTTGCCATAGGGCCTCCACGAACATACATTTATAAACACTGACACAATATACTAGTTGAACTGAAATAAAAACTGAATGAAATACAAAAGATATCAAAATATTTAAAGGAATATATGGTAAAATGGGCTACCGCTAAATGATTTTTAAGCTAGCCGTGAGAACTGTGTACAATGTATGTAGCAGTTTGTAAAATTTCCATGTTGTTCTAATCTGTCTGACACTCCATTATTTTTTACCTCATGAGTTCATAGGATTGTACTGTAATTAACCTCACTGTGTTTCCCCTCCACTGTTCTCAAGATGGAGAAGGCCAGTCAGCGCCCCGTCCCGCTCCCTGCGTGTCGTCAGCAGGCCCCAGCACGCTGCCTGACCACAGCACATTCTCCATGCCCCCTGTGAAGCTGGAGGAGAAGGAGCGGCGCACTAACGCTGTCCAGATCCTCAAACTGTTGTGTGACTCCACAGCACTCAAGTCTCACCTGCTCGAGCTACTCTCAGCGAGGTAAGGGCATTTGTCAACTGTCACCTGTCAGGTGTTTTGCACTGTCATCACGATTTGTGGATGGCTGGGAAGTTGTATTGAAAGTGGTAATTTAAAGGATCAAAAAAGCAATGCAAAAAGACAAGTAGTGGAAGTATACCTTTATTGAAGCAGGAAGAGTCATAAGTTATTCAGAGTCTAAAATTTGGTGTTGAAAGATGTCATCAAGATGTTTGTGACTGAAATGCAAAAGGCATTTGAAATATATGTCTTACACTCAAAATGCCCTTCAATCAAATGACCCGTGTCAACAGATGAGATATCAGATATTTGGTCAACTAACAGAACGACTTATAGAAATGCAAATTGCTTGTTGCAGCTGAAGTATATCTTGGCTTAGTGGATGGTGGTTGTGAGAAATTTCTGTGGTTTCTTCCATGAATTTGCTGGTGACTCAGAGAGACTAAAGGAGTATAGATTGCTGACCACAGTTTTGTTTTTCCCGCAGAAATGCTGAGGGCTGCACTCCATTCATGCAGGCCGTGTGTGGACGTGCTTACAATGCTGGGCTCACCATTTTTGAGGCAGCCAAAAAACTGGCCGTGAAAAAGGGAAACGAAGCCGACAAGGCAGTGTTCATGAGTATGATCTATCCACCAGGCTCCACTCTGGATAACTCTCCCCTGCACATGATCTGTTGTAACGACACCTGTAGTTTTACCTGGACAGGTGCAGACCATATCAACCAGGTAAGGCACAGATAGGCCAAAGAGCTGGGCAGCTGCCTTTCTTCGCCTACCCTTTGATGCTGACGATGCTTGATCTATCTTCTGTTACTGATTAAGACGAATGTCATGCTGTACGAAAGACACTGTCAGAGGAAAACACTTCTACAAGATATGAAAGTAATGCCTGCACTACATACCTTGCATGTTGACATGACCAGTGAAATGCCGGACAGAAGCCAGGGGTTTTTTCTAGTGACTCTTGTGGTAATGATAATGAGAATTATTGGAGAACTGAGTTTTAGACAAATTTCTTATTGAGTTTTCATGAAATAAATTGAAGTTTGGATTAGTCACAAAATAATATTGAGTTCTCTGATTTGTTCAGAATAAGTTTCTAAAAAGAAATTGGTTAGAAAAACCCCTGGGACTCTCACCTTGGGCTGCGTTGTAGTAGAAAAAAGATAGCCCTGTGGGATGGGGCCATATTTAATTTTCTAGTTGATTGACAGATTGATTGGTTCTTTTGTTCCAGGACATCTTTGAGTGTAGGACGTGTGGTTTGTTAGGCACACTATGCTGCTGTACTGAGTGTGCGCGAGTCTGCCACAAGGGCCACGACTGCAAGTGAGTCATATTGTCATGTGCTATGTATAAGTCATACTGGGGTGTTAGTGAGTCTGCCACAAGGGACAGGGCTGCAAGTGAGTCATATTGTCATGTGCTATGTATAAGTCATACTGGGGTGTTAGTGAGTCTGCCACAAGGGACACGACTGCAAGTGAGTCAAGATAGGGGGGTATAAAGCTGGGTTTGTAAGTCATATAGAGTGCATTTCATAAGTCGTTGGGTGGTTTTTGATTGTCCTATAGAGTGAAAAGTCATACTGCGATGACAGCAGGATATTTTCGAGCCACTGCCTCGTGGTTACCACAGCTGGAAATACCAGCTGTACTTTGATAATTGAGTTTTAAACAAATTGAATTCTCATGAAATAAATTGAGTTTTTGATACATTGGTGATGAGAAAAATGTTGTTTACTCATTTGTTCTTCTGAAAAAGAAGTAGTCTGGAAAATGTAATGTCCATAGGATTTGCCATGTAAACCATATATAATGTGGCCTTTGTAAATCATGCGGGTTGACCTTTCCAATTCGTAAAGGGCAACTGCCTTTGCAATAATTGCACGTTTGCAGTTGTCAGTGCATGTGTATGCCATTTGGCCCAAAGTATGTGGTTCACCAAAGGCACTTGCCCTGCACCTGTTGAACAGATGCATTACTCATTTTCCCCTTTCTCCCCTCCCAGACTGAAGAGAACGTCACCGACAGCTTACTGTGATTGCTGGGAGAAGTGCAAGTGTAAAGCGCTGATTGCGGGGAAGCAAGGGGCACGGTTTGAGCTGCTCAGTCAGATTCTCACAGAGACCGGACTCGTCACCCTCCCCAACAGCAGGTGTGTAGATTACAGGTGTTACAATGGGATCTATCTGGATCATTCAGTGTGTTGTCTCCATAGGTCAGGGGCCCGATTCAACTGAGCCATTTTTGCCTTGGGTCAAAATCTGAAGTGCTGTTTTATAAAGCTTATTTTGGAGCTATGTAAATTAAAATTTTGGCCACCTCATCAGTGTTATCTCAAGACAAATGTTTTGACGAGGTTGTGACTTTTGACTTGACCTGTCTTTGTGAAATTGGGCCCGTGTCCATGACTAACATGGTTGAGAGCTAGAATGCAGCTTCTTCCGACTGTTTTACTGTGGCTTTTTAAGTCAGGTCCTCGTTTATGTATGGTGGTTTTCTCTGAGCTCATACTGGTCTTGTCAACCCCTTAATCCTGATCGCTCTCTGAGAAGTGAAAAATTTTGATGCGGAGTATTAGACCTCCTTTAATTAAATGAACAGGTGTTAATATGGGTGTTATCTCCTTGTCAAGTCGGGGGGCCTCTGTGGCCGAGGGAGTTAGCCCACTAGCAAAGCGTAATGATCCAGAAGCCTCCCACTGATGTGGTCGCTGTGAGTTCAAGTCCAGCTCAGGCTTGCTTCCTCTCTGACTGTACGTGGGAGGGAAGGTCTGCCAGCTACCTGCAGACGGTCTCCTGGGCTCTGCCCAATTTCCCCCCACCTTAATGATGCCCCGGTCATAAAAGTGAAATATTCTTCAGTGCGGCGTTGAACACCAATCAAACAAATAAATCCCTGTCAAGTCTGCTTTTTTTGAGTTTTTCTTTTGCTTCGTAAAATACATCATTTGTGTCATGTTTTTTTTTTTTTTGTCAACCATTGTTGCTTGAAAAACCTTCTCTCAGCCTTAAACACGGTCACAGTCTTTCCTCATTGAAGTCTGAGTTAAAAAATGAGGTTGACAATTTGGCTAAGTGCTTTTGAGTAATCCTGGCAGTCCTCTCTCCAAGTGTGTGTTTTCTCATTGACTGCCAGGGGAGAGAATGTGCTATTGTTCCTGGTCCAGACTGTTGGGCGACAGGTGTCCGAGCAGCGTCAGTATCGTCCGCCCAGGTCGCGTCTGTCGGCTCCCCGGAAAACTCCCGTTTCGGATCTAGGTAGGTGTTTGTGGAAAGATTCAGAAAAAAGTCTTGTGAAGTTGATGAAGTACTTTTTCATTGGGATTTGGTGATAATAAGCAATCTGTAACGTGTCATCTTACAGTCATTAAAAGCCACTGGTTTCCACCAATGTGGTGTGAATGTCCGTATGTAACAAGTCAAAACGTTTCGTAAGTAACTTTTCAAAGGTCCATTGTTTACCCTGTAAAATTTAATACCATTATAAAAAAAGTGAAAAATAGATGTAAAGACATATTTCTGGGAATTGATCCAAATGTTGATTACTCTGTATTAGGAACAGATGACTACCTGAATTGAATTAATACACCTTAGTGCTTGTAACATGTATTCCGAATGTTGTTGTTGTCAGTTGATGTAGAAATGCCGGAACACAATCTGGAACCTCCGCGGTTCAGCCGGCGGGCGTTAGAGAGGATCCTGAATGACTGGACGGCGGTCAAGGCAATGATACTGAGTGGTACTAAGCACAAACAGACCAGGTGAGTGTCCACTGGTTTCTTTGAGACACGACTCTGTCCATCAAACCGGTACACTGTGTGTACTAATGTTGTGTTTTACAGAACTGGCACTGGCATGTACATTGCAGTTTTTACACGTTTTAACATTTATCCAAGTCTCTCAATGGCTAAGAGTTCAAGCCAAGCTGCTGGCTTCCACTCCGGCGTTATGTGGGAAGGTCTGCGATGGTCGTGGGCTTCCTCCAGGCTCTGCTCGGTTTGTATCCTCCCACCGTAATGTTGGATGCCGTTGCATCAGTGAAATATTTTTGAGTACTTCGTAAAACACCAATCAAATAAATAAATAAATCATTCGCTAGGACACAACATTTACTGGTTCAAACCCGGCCTAGAACAGAGAATTTTTAGATATCCCTGCCCTTGCTGCATAAGGGGCCAAGGTGACAGCAGTGGCTGTTTACACAGTGTTACATTGGATGAACACAGTCGTCCACCAACGTAGTGTACATGTCTGCACGTCACAAACGGAGAGGTTGTCAGTAACTTGCCAAACATCGGTGGTTCTCCCACTCCCGCCCAAAATGAATGCCTCTGTATTAGTGAAAAATTTTCCGAGCATGGCATCAAGGAACAGCAACGTAAATAAATGAGTAAATTTGCTGTTATTTTCTGTCTGAGCAGCCCTGATGTTGTGTATGAGGACCAGCTGTACCTGGACAATCAGAGTGGCACAGCCAGACTAGACAAGTTTGCTCACTGCCTCCTCTTTAAGTGCAGTGTGGAGGTAGGTTCTGTTTTGACATAGCAGCGATGTGGCAGCAGTATTATCAATATAGTATTAAACCGTAATCATTCATTCTTTTGTTACTTAATTGCTCAGTCTTTTCACATATGAAAGAGCAATTTTGAGTGCAATTTATGCACATGTGTAATTTGATTTTGGAGACAGAATTACATTGGTTGGGTTGGTCAGTTTCAGGGCTTCACAAAAGGTATAATTGTATCAGTCAGCACAGAATAATGCCTTCAGAATATGCTTGGATAAATGCCTTGCAAACAGGCGAAAAGGTTGCAGAATTACAGCATTTAATGTGACTATGGAGAAAAGACCTGCATCTCCTCCTAAATGAGAATGCCCAAGGTTTCAAAAATTTCTCTGTATCTTTAAAAGCGCAACATAATAAAGTAGTAAAATACAATGTGTACATTATTGAGTTTAATATTAGAAAGATTAAAAAAAAACTTGGTTTTACCTTGAAATACTGAAAATGCAATGCTTTTAAAAGGTCCAGTTACAGGTAAAAATCAGCATTTTCTTTTCCTGATTTTCAAGCATTTGTAACCAAATCAATTCCCATGCCTCTGATAATAAAATTGGTAGGGAAGTCTTTTCTTGGGTCTTTACATGTTCACCATTGACAAGAGTTAAGCACTCTTGACCTGCAGCTCTGTCCTATATGCTTGATGAACAGAATAGGCTAGCAGTCCAGTAAATATGTATGTGTGGTCTCTCAGCAGCCTGCGGATGGTTGTGGATTTCCCTTGGACTCCCTTCGATTTCCTCCCACCATAATGTAGGCCGCCATTGTGAAAGTGAAATATTATTGAGTACGGCATAAAACGCCAATCAATTCAATAAAAAATGAATAAATATGTATTTTTTTATTTATTTTGAAACATATCAGCATATATTGTACAAACTATATTTAATATGATTTTTGAATCATGAAGAATTTATATTTTTGACATCGATTTTTAAAAGCAGCTTCTTTCCTTTCTCTCCTGATTGGGACATTGCCATTCAGCAGGTTCCTGATTCTATCTCTGTAGGAGGGTCTGCCAGCAACCTGCAGATGTTTCTTATGCTGTACACGGTTTCCTCCCACCATGATGCTGGCTGCCATAATATGAGTGAATTACATAAAACCCCAGTGAAATAATATATAAATATCATGTTCTTGTCTATGTGGCATTAAAAGTTAATTATTCAGTCATCCATCCCTGTGCACGCTCATGGGTACCTATGTTATGTTGTGTAGATGATAGATACTCTGCTGATGCGTACCTATGTTACGTTGTGTAGATGATGGATTCTTTGCTGATGGGTACCTATGTTACGTTGTGTAGATGATGGACACTGTGCTGATGGGTACCTATGTTATGTTGTGTAGATGATAGATACTCTGCTGATGGGTACGTATGTTATGTTGTGTAGATGATGGATACTCTACTGACCACACTGATCAGAGAAATGCAGAGTGATGTCCCTGGGCGGCAGGAAGAAGCCAAGATGGTTGCCCGCCGATTTGTGCGCTCTGTAGCCAGGATTTTTGTTGTGGTTAGCATTGAGATGCAGCCAAACTCCGCCAAGAAGAAGAGGTATGAACTCTAGATCTACCCAAAGGAATATAGAACTGTCAGGCTTTTGATGAACAAGAAATTCAAAAGTTGTACAATTTGCTAAAAAGAAATATCACAGGTTAGCTTTAAGGATAAAAATGGTATTTGACGTTGTATGATGTGTTTGTTTAGAGCTTTTATTATTACATGACAGCGCATGCTGACTTTTGATTGTCTTGTGGAAATTTGATAAGAATAATTTGTAAAATATTTTACCTCAGGTTACTTCTCACTTCACAAGCTGAAATGTTGCCAGTGTGGTGTTAAACCATAATCATTCAGTCTATATGTCCTGACATCCAAAAACCCCCGATCCACTCAAATGTTAAAAAATGTTGAAGGGATTGTTAACAAGAATCTTTGCCAAAAGTAAACAACCACAAAGGGAAGGAATGCTTTAAGGTGAACAGAAAGTCAACAGCCATTGGTTCTGGTTAGAATAAATCTTCTGTATTCTAACCAGAACCCATGAATGTTGAGCTGATGTCTACATATCATCTTCTTAACCCCCTTCTCTTTGCCTCTTCCCCCACAGTAGTGTGCCCCTGTGTGCCCCGATCACCAAACCCAAGCGAGTGTTCCAGGCCCTGATTAACATCTCCATCGAGGAGCTGTGTCAGATCGCTAACGCCCTCATCGCCCCTGTCCGCATGGGCGTCGTTCGCCCCACAGCGCCCTTCTCTCTCGTCTCCATCAGCTCAGAGGCACTGCAGGTCTGTAGAGATTTCACACAGTATTATGAGGACTTCATTTTTGTTTTATTTTTCACCAGAATCTGGACGGATTCCCATAGATTGTCTTTGCCCGAATCCATGGAAATCTTAGTAGGGTATCTCAAGAATTTAGTCCTAGTGAAGATTTGAAAGCATATAAAAGCAGAGGAGTTTTGGGGATTCCATGTTCATAAATTTAACAAATTGAAACAATATATTCTTTTATTGTAGTGAAGCAATGAATTTGGAATTTCGCTTTTTTTTTTTACGGGAATCCAATTAGATTACTGTAGATTTTGTTTCCGATTCCTGAATTCCCATCGAAATTAAAGCCCTGATTATAATGATAGCCAAATGACTGCCAATTGTCACGTCTTGACACAGATTGGATATGAAGTATGAGTTTAATTAAGATAGGCGTAATTGTCACCTTTACCCCCCTCCCCAAGAGGCTATCTGTGAACATCAGTTCAGTTGAAATACATTTGTATTTCTTCATAAATTAATTTATTAATTAATTAATTTAATTAATTAAAGTTGTTTTGTGTATAAATGCACTTTCAGAAGCACGTAAAGGCCTTAAAATGATGTTTTGGATCCAACACTTCAGAGTTTTTCTGATAAGCAATTGATCAAACTTTACAAACAAGTGGCCCTGTGAGATTGATGAATCAGTCAGAGTCAAGCAAAATGTTTCACTTGAAAAATAGTAAACTTTAGGTGAAATGCACTGCTTGTAGTTGAAGTTTGCTTGCTCTACTCAGAATGGAAAATATGAATAAAATCATCCGTGTGTCATTTTCACTTTCAAGCATTGCTGTGACTTCATAATCCTGTTGTTGATTCATCTGTGCAATACGAGCTGGTACTCCCTTTTAGTCTTTCTCTTTATTAAGCTCTTTGTTTTTGACCAATAGGGTAGCGAGGAGTTATTCAGTGCAGACCCACTGCCACCGCGGCCCTCCTCTGAGGTTTCTGTGGTGACACCTGATGTGGTGTATACTCCTCCGGTCATCTCCCACAGGAATGTGTCTCAGTCAGAGCCTGTGGAGACGGCCAGGGATGAGGAAGAGATCATCACCGCAGACGTAGAAGAGGTACGGACAGAGTTCTCGCAACTTTGCCAAGTCTGTGAAAACATCAGGCGTTGTAGAGGCCGAATAATGTATACCTGAACATTAAGTGTTTTAACCTCGCCCACTTTATAGACTGTAAAACTGTAGTCAAGACAGTCCCATAGTAGGAACGTGATTTCTTGAATTCTTGTTTTGTGAATGATGGACACAAAGAAGGAAAAGTCTGTTGTATGGGGTAGTTTATTCAAACTTTTCTAATGATGTATGGTTTTCCTCTCTTCTTGATCTTTCTTGTCATTCTGTCTTCAGAAAAAAAAAATGCATATATATGCAAAAAATCTGTATATGTGTATATCGTATTGTGTACATCCAAGGTTGGTCAGATTTTTCATGTGCTGAGACAGTGGGTTTAATTTTACCCGAGTTTTTTGTCTTATTGATTCAAGGAATATATATCATGTGCTAAAACCACTTATGACACTTTGTTGCTATGGTTACAGGTAGAAATGGTGGAGGCGGAAGGCGTTGACGATGACCCGCTGGATCAGCATTCAGACCATGATGACCACCAATCGGAACACTCAGATCAGGAAGCTCCGCCCCAAGAGCAGGACGAGGGTGTGGAACATTTCCATAGAATATAGTAGTCTTAAAGTTTAAACATTTCCAGAAAATACAGTAGTCTTAAAGTTTCAACGTTTCCACAGAATAGAGTGGTCTCAAAGTTTAAACATGTCCACAAAGTCATGTGAGACTTTTAATACCATTGTCTCAGACAGAGAATTTTCAATGTCCCATGCTTCGAGTGTTCCGTTGACGTTGGATCGCTCTTTTCTCGAACCCACTCTCTACCTGTATGTTATGTTTCACGTGGATAGAAATGTTCGCCAGTATAACATGGGAAGCGATGGTTTAGCTAAGTTCTCTGTATCCATAATATACTGGCTTCTTTATTTAGATTCTTTTGGGGGAAAATTTTTGAGTATGATTGAAAAGGCAGTGAGTCATTGAGAGGATCTGAGTGAGACAGTGTTAACAAGTGGCTCTTGGTTTGTTTCAGCAGCTGCAGAAAGTGACATGGACCTGGATTTGCTGGCAGAATCTGAAAGTGATAGTGAAAGTAGCCACAGTCAGTATGCTAACCTCCCTCGCACGGCAAACACACAGCCCACGACAGCTTCAGAGGCCGGTATGTATACACCAGTAGTGAAAGTAGTCACAGTCATTGTGCTAACCTCCCGCGTAAGGCAGACACACAGCCCAAGACAACGTCCGAGGCCGATACATACAGTATACCTCGAGTCTTTGGGCAGCTGCTTAGAAACTGTGCCGGAATAAACCAGGCAAAATCTTTTCCACATGGATCAGTGGAGTGCTTGTGGTTAGTCAGCGGTGCGTCTGTTAGTTAGTTTTGTGTCTGTGGTTTGCCATTGGTGTGTCTGTGGTTAGTCAGTGGTGTGCTTTTGCAGTTAGTCAGTTTTGTGCTTGTGGTTAGTCAGTTTTGTGTCTGTGGTTAGTCAGTGGTGTGTCTATGGTTAGTCAGTGGTGTGCTTGTGGTTAGTCATTGGTGTGTGTGGTTTGTCTGTGGTTAGTCAGTTTTGTGCCTGGTTAGTCAGTGGTGTGTCTGCTTAATCAGTGGCGTGCTTGTGGTTAGTCATTGGCTGGTTATTGGCGAGTCATTGGTGTGTCTGTGGTTAATCAGTGGTGTGGTTGTGGTTAGTCAGTGGTGTGGTTGTGGTTAGTTAGTGATGTGTCTGTGGTTAGTCAGTGATGTGTCTGTTGTTAGTCAGTGTGTGTGATTTGCTCTTGGTTTGTGTGTGGTGTGATAATGTTGTGCACACCAGAGGAGTAATTTTGAGGCATCAAGTGAAAATCACTGGTAACTGACCATTGTATCCGTAGACCAAAATCACTAACTTAGCATCTTCTGCAGATAAATTGCTAGAAGCCTGGTACAAGTGTGCTAGTGGTGAGCTAGTGGCATTAGATAGCATATCCACAGCACACAGCAGTTACCCAACGCCCTCAGCAGATGAAGGGTGTCGAGATGGTAGTGGAATGCTGGAAGTGAGCAACAAGTGCACTAGTGGTGAGCTGTTGGCATTAGGCAGCATATTCACAGTCCACAGCACAGTATAAAGCTACACTGCTAGCATGCAAAGGCCACGAGTTATATTGGATAAAAGAAGCCTCCTACACTTGTCCCAATGATGAGATGGTGGTGTAGCCTTTTTCGTATTATTGATCAGAAAATTTACTCAAATTTGCAGGTTGAGGTCAGATATGAATGCTTATTCCTGTGATGTATTGATATTCCCACAGCGTATATTCTCTGGCAGTTTACTCCACGCATAAAATCTGATGGCCAGCACCCAACAACAAGCCTGCAAATAGGTGCCTGACATTTTTCCAAACTCCCCTTTGGACATGGTGGTATGACCACATTTTCCAAATTATAAAGGTCACTTGGGTCATACCACTTCCAAGAAAGGAGTGTGTTTTCAAAAAATGTCAACTTGCAGGCTAGAGCAAGCCTAAAAATAGGTAGCTGACACAAAATGGCAGCATCCATATCATCCATGGTATATAATCTCGGATGGACACCACTTTCTCATAACGGTTTTTTTTGTTGGAAAAATGTCAGGCACTAATTTGTAGGTTTGGTAAAATGAAATAGTCTGGACTACAGCATTCTTTCTCAATCATGGTTTGCACTCTGCAGGTATGGGCAGTCTGGCGTACTTCTCCGAGGACTCAGGTGAATCGTCCAATCAGGAAGATGATGAGGAAGACACTGACGGCGGAGACAGCGAGGGCAGAGAAAACATGTCCTTTCTGCTGGAGCAGTACGAGCGTCACAGCAATACAGGTATCACATGGCTGGTCTTTGAACAATGAATTTATGACAGTGATGTCCCTTTGTCCTATGGTAACATTGCATTTCTTGGACTGGCATATTTGTCCACTGCCCATCAACCCTTGACCATACATTTTCGTTGCAGGAGATGACAAGCTCCAGTCAAACTGTAATGTGCTGCTGTGTTTTATTAGAGTGCCATTATTTCTAATCGCACATGGTTAATCTATTTCTAGACAGAATCTGAAATAGCACAACCCATTAACCTGGAGTATTAACTGCAGAAGAAATGACTTAACACTTTTCTGCCTCGACTGTACATGTGTCAATTTATCTTGCCTCTTTCTATGAGCAAGCAGAATCAGCCTGTAACAGCTTCTTCCTTCATTGCAAAACTAGTAATGCTTCGACAGAAGATAAAGAAAAGGTTGAATGTCAAGGCCAATTAGAAAATTTATTCACTTGTCTGTTCACAGGTTCACAGGGTCAAAGGTCGCTGCAGGCACCGCAGACGATGCAGTGGGCCATTCGGCAGCGAGAGCAGACAAACCCGCGCACGCAGGCGACCAGCGGAACTACAAGTGCGTCTGGTCTCTACTCCAATCCCCGGACACAGGCTGCCAGCACGTCTCGTACAAATGCGGGTGAGTAAACCACCTACTGACAACCCTCGCAAGTTCTGCTCGCCCAAAAGTAGTTGTCGTTGTACCGAGATTTTTTTGAAACCAGTTTTGGCTGTTTTAAATCTTGAAATATTTCTTGGTAAGGCAATAATGATTCTCTAATAAATGACTTCAGATTTATGAAGATTATGTAACTGATGAAGAGTTCATCACAATTCGAATTATTTCACTAATTTCATTCCTGAAATGCTCTTCTGAGAATTTATTTCCCTGAATATCAAATGTAGGTTTTGAGAAAAAGAAATTCACTTTACAGTGTGGGTTCTCTATACTATTTATTGATTTATTTGATTGGTATTCAATGCATTCAAGAATATTTCGTTTATACGACGGCAGCCATCATTATGGTGAGAGGAACTCAGGGGGAAACCCTTGACCATCTGCAGGTTGCTGGCTAACTTTCTCACGTATGAGTGTAGAGGATTCTCTGTTCTAAGCTGATGATATCGATCAAAATAATCTTAGCTAGTATGGTGATGTATATCTTAGATTCTTGCTTCTGTTTTCGTCTTAGCTTTAAGGCAAATCATATTTGCTAAAGTCAGTTTCATAAGTCTGTTCAGACCTTTAAAATCTGTTGTGTGCGAAAAATAATTGCTGTTTTTTTGTTTTGTTTTGTTTTGTAGAAACTTTTCATCATCATTGTTTACACTCAGAGAACATTTTCTTCTGCAGTCATGTGGTGAAGATATTTTCACATTTGTAATTCGAGTTGATTCACCTGTCTTTGTTGTTGTTAACAGCTAACAGTACAGGCAGTGGACTGATCTACATCGACCCCCTGACTCACAGACGCACTCCGCTAGTCAGCTCCACCAACCAGGAGAATGCCATCACCATGGCAACCACAGCCAGCCAGCTGGCGCGCGCCTCCAGCATCGTGATGAGGCAGATCGCGGATTTGATGAGCATGACACACGAGTATCACGTGTTAGCGCCTGGATTGCCACGCCTACTCGAGATCACTGAACAGGACACCGCCGAGTTAAAGGTTGGTTTTATTGTTCATGGCCTGTTCTTTTGGTCATTTGTGCATGGGTGTCTGTTGGTCTGTTTATCTTTGAAGGCTTAAGCGAGGACAGCCAAACGATTTGATGATTTGTGATTTATTTTTCCTTTCATCCTGATTTAACTTTAGAAGAACTCCTCATGACATGGCTACTTACTTGTGTCCTAAAAAAAATTCTGTGATGCACACTGAACTGTAATATTTCTCAGATATTTTTTTTTTCAAATAATCATTTCATTGGTGTCTGTGTAAATCACAGTACTCTCGAATTCCTTATGTTTCTGAAGTTTTCCTGAATAGGAAACTTTATTTTGATCTACGTCTGATGGATTTTGCATTGCTCTTGAATTTCATGTGCAAAATATCCAGTTAATTTGGCAAATGAATTAAAAACTCCAGCCGAAACTTAGTCTCGGCTTTAGGTCTCATAACATTTTAGATTGGTCCGTACAGTACTGTATTATCATTGGCTTATTTGTAGAACTACTTGGAGACAAACCTGAAGCCTGTGTGGGAGTGGCTTCTGACCGTCATGGACTCAACGGAAGCCCAGTTACGCTTTGGCTCTGCCCTTAGCAACACCACGGACCCAGCCAATCCCATCCACCCAATGCACTCTAACTACGTGCGGAACCTGAGAGAGCGGAACAATCGCGAGGAACAACAACAACAGCCACCAGCTCAGGCAAGAAACCCTCCCACTACAACAACGACAAACGCCCTCCAAGTGCTAGATTCCAGGCGGAGGACCAGATTTGGAGCCATTAGTAAGTATGGGATGGTATGGAAATGAGTGGAATGAGCAGAAGTTCTGATACAAGGGGTTGGTTCTGTCCCTTCTCTGGACAAGGAGAGTTTCTGAGGTGCTGCTTTCCCAGTATTCTAAGAGCCTTGGTAGCAGTCGTTGGTTGACAGTGCTCATAATTTTGTTTAGACAATAATCTAAACAATCAACACGGTTAAACAACAATGAGCCAATGTCCTTTGGCCAATGGCTGGTGGTCTGAACTGAATAGTGTAGACCATGCGTCCAGTCATGAGCCTTTGAAGGGAATAACCCCACAAAAATGAAATTATGGTGAATTAAAAGACCATTAAAAAGTGTATCTGAAAAGACCTTCGCTGATTTTCTTGGTGTTTTTTGGGGGGGCCAAATAAAGTACAGTGATTTTTTTTATTGTATGGTGGGTGTTAAGGACCATATTGATATTGTAGGTCAATAGTGACGCTACAAAATGTCTTGCGGTTCAGCTCTGAATAAAGTTCTGAACTGCACCTCGGAAAATATGTACATGTGTATTGAAAAGCCAGTATGACATTAAAGTTATGCTTTTGGGCCAGAGAAAAATTGGTGTGACATCACAATCAAAACAAGTCACTGCATTTAATTTGGTTAGAGAAAAAAATCAGTGGAGCGATTTATAGATACAGTTTTTAATGGTCTTTTTGCTCACCATTTCTTCATTTTGGTGAGGTCAGTTCCTTTACCAAAATTGCAAAAAAATGTTACTCAGTGCCTGTTTGAAAGGGTATCCTCCAGGCTCCGCCCGCTTTCCGGTCACCATAATGCTGACCTCTGTCATATAAGTGAAATATTTTTGAGTGCAGTATAAAATGGCAATCAAATAAACAGATTAATTAATTTCCCTGCCTATTAACTGGGTTTATAAGTATGATTTTATATCATTGAATATTATGTTCTAAGAAAGATGGGGTTTGGTGTGTATTTTTTGCTTCCTTTATATGACCAGTTGATTGTATGATGTTTTTCAGCCAGTACAGATGGGAATTCAGCCAGACGAGATTTTCTGACCTACGCGCTCTCATTGATGAGGTCTCATAATGATGAACATTCCGATAGTCTGCCTGTGATCGATATCTCGGCGCTGCGTCACGTGGCGTATGTGTTTGACGCCCTGATTTATTGTTTGCGGAGCGGACCTGAAACAGCCGATCCGGAGAGCTTACAGGACGGCCTCTCCATACGTTCCTGGCAGGACCATGACGAAAACGAGAATGAAGAACACGAGGAGGATCCTGTAACCAATAGCGTTTCCATGGAGACGGACAGCATGGACGGCGAAACAGACGTCCCTAGCAAGGCCGGGCAGAAGCACACATTTTTTCAGCGTTCAGACTCAACGACGTTTCTAGGATGCCCTCCTCCAGATCCGTTTTCTACGCCTCTTGTGGAAGCGCTCCCATTGGCCGATCAGCCACACCTCCTCCAGCCCAATTCCCGCAGGGAGGACCTGTTTGGGATGCCTAGACAAACGTTCACGACCGGGAAGGCGGAGGAAACGACTTCTTGTGGCACGCCAACTTTGACAGGTCCCGCTTTAGAATTGCCCATGTGTCTGGCACTAGCGGGTAGAAATCCAACTAAGCTGACCACACAGAAACTGTTAAACAAAGACAATTACAATTCAGTTTCATCGGTTACTAACGTTGCAGACGGCCCAGGGGAGACAAGCGTGATTGTTCGCCCCTCGACGTCTTCGGTGCCATCTGCGGGTCAGTCAAATCCCCCGACACAGTTTCCTCAAGAAGGAAGTGATGGTGGTGCATCAGTGTCACAAAAGCTGCACCCTGAAGATCAGCAGATGAATTCTGCGAATGTGTCCCAACAAAGTGTGATCGTTCATGCCAGCACTAGTACAACAGCGTCGCTGTCAACGCCAACCAGCGTTCAGGAACCACTTGTTCCCGTTGCCTTTCTGACGAGCAGTGCGCCTTCCCAGCAGGCAGTGCCCAGTAATGCCAAGACAGGAAGTGAACCTGGGCCTCCCACTAGTGGTGATGCTCAGCCTCAAGAGCAGACAAGTGAGAAATCCTCCACTGACGCTGATCCAGGACCAAGCAGGTAAGACAACGAAAAAAAAAAAAATAATAACCATAAAAAGTTAGGAATATATGTTTATGTGATGTATTTCCAGGTAAATGGCAGAAATGTTCCACTTCAAAGCTATAATAGTGAAAAGATAATGTCAGTGCCATGGTTTAAATATGCCAAACTATGTTTTTAGCAACACATCATTGCATGCAAAAGTTTAAATGAGGTCTGTAGATAAAATCAAGACTTCAGATGAGTTTCTCATACCCTGATTCTTATAATTTTTGGGACTTCTGGTCAGCTCTTTTTAACCTGTTGTGGCCTGTGTGGCTCAGTTGGTTAACACGCCAGCACAGCGCAATGACCCAGAAGCGTCCCACCAATGCAGTCGCTGTTAGTTGAAGCCCAGCTGGCTCCCCCTCTGGCCATACGTGGGAAGGTCTGGCAGCAACCTGCGGATGGTCCTGCAATTCCCCGGGCTCTCTCCGGTTTCCTCCCACCCTAATGCTGGCTGTCGTCGTATAAGTGAAATGTTCTTGAGTACGGCGTAAAACACCAATCAAATAAATAAATAAATTTTAACCTGTGTACATGTAATTTCAACAGGAATTCACAGTTTCACTTTCTCACATGCTTAGTCCATCTAATGCACAACATCTTCGTATTTTTTCTTTTGCCAACAAAAAAAGAAAACTGTAAAATGTAATTTTCTAGTTTCAACACTTCTAATATCTGTCCTAGCAAAATGAAAAATAAGGGTACTATCTCTCAAAAATCAGTTGAGATGAAACTCTGACTAACGAGGTGCCACAGCTACAAAAAGAAAATGTGATGATTGATTTATATAAACAAATATTGTTGATTGAGTTTGTAGACTGCTCCACTCAGTTCAGTTCTTATAGGTCTTAATCACTGGGACTGTTTTTGACATCCAGTTCACAAAGGTGGTTCTTCCCTAAGGTATTCAGTTTTTAGGGTGCGTTATCATTCTCCAAGCCTGCAAATAGGTGCCCTACATTTTTGAAAGCACCCCTTGGAACAAAGTGGTACGTCCAAGTTTTCCAGGTTATATAGCACTAGACAAAGTTCGCTTGCATCATACCACTTCCAACAAAAGGGTTTTTTTGAAAAATGTCACGCCTCTGTTTGCTGGCTTGACTCTCATGTGCCTTTGTGTGCTTAATTTATGATCCAGGTACACTTTTGATATGCTCTGCTATCGCAAGTCTGAACATAAAACACTTGATTAAAGTTAAGTAATTTTAGGTATGATCAGACTTCTGTTAAGACTTTCCTCTCTGTTTTTACCAGCGATAACATTCTTCAACCAAGTGAGGGCCAAGTTGACCTTGTTGGAGCCAATGAAAATGTTTCTACCACTGTTGTCGTGGAAACGACCCAAACAGGATCAGCCAATGAGAATGTTTCTGGGACAGCAGTTGAGGCAGGCCAGCTAGGATCAGGAATTGGAAGGTTAGTCCACTACATGTGGCTGTTTCACCAACATCAACAAATCAGCTTTTAGCAAAATGTATGTTTAACATTTCAGTAAACTTTTTAGCAAGGCAAGTTCCTCTGTTGGTTTAATTTCATGTGCCTCAAAATTATTGTCCTAAATGTAGCAGAAATAAGAAAATATATTTATCAGATGAGTTTGTGAAAAACAAATAAAAAAATTAAAACTACATGAAACTGTTTCTTTTTTGATGAGACAAAGAATTCTGAACCTTCACTAAGCTAACACTTACATTTAGAATATTTAAAGAGTTTTCGAATCTGTCTTAGTTTGGGATAGTAGTACTAGAAGTATCGAAGGGAACAGATGATACATGGTTATTAATAATATTTTGATAAACGAAATATCACTGTTCAAAGTAAGCTAAAACGCCCACATAGGGAAAATAGAACAGACTGCCTATCTCTCAATTTTAACCATTCAGTTGAGAGATATTTCTATCACTGGAGAAGGCATGTTTCCACTGGCCTGCCAGCAACCTGCAGATTGTCGTGGGTTTCCTCCCACCATGATGCTGGCTGCCGTCGTATAAGTGAAATATTCTTGAGGATGACGTAAAACACTGATCAAGTAAATAAATAAATAAATCTCTTTCTACTGTGACGTCACCCGTTCCTAGTTCACCATTTTGCCATGTAGAAGCGGTGTTAAATCAGCTGTTCTCCTTCTGGTTTCGAGACAGTTCTGATATACTCATTTTCAACGAGAAAGTGGTAGTGGAATAGGTCTGGGGGTTATTCCCCAAGGTCTCAACCAGTAGGCCACAATGCAAGGCCTGCGGACGTAATGATAACGAAGACTGTACTTCGCACCAGAGAGGAGTGTCTTGCCTCTAATACCGAGGGTCGTAGGGAACGGATGACGCAGCTTCGTGCTTCCGGTGGTAAGAATTCTGAATTAAAGGGTGATTTATAGATATGTCATAAAAAAATTCCTATGTTTATTTAGTCCTGTATTAACCCCTCTTCTGAAATAACTTTGGGTATAATTTTTGTATTTTATTTGAAAAAAAAATTTTTAATTCCATTTCTTCCTTGCATGTTTTCCAGAAGTTATTTTGCAAACATGTCACATGACCTGTTGCTGGGGCGATGGAGGTTGACCTTGGACCTGTTCGGCCGTATCTTCTGTGATGACGTTGGGGCTGAGGCCGGTTCCATCATCAGTGAGCTGGGGGGATTCCCTGTCAAGGAAAGCAAGTTCAGAAGGGAGATGGAAAAAATCAGAAATTCTCAACAAAGGGACTTAACTCTCGAGGTATGGGTTCTTAATGCTGAGTTTCCGTTTTTGTTACAGTGGAAGACAGTGCAAGTTCTAAATAGGTTGGACAGTATTATGTTTATTTCAGTAAAGTATTTTTTCTAACAGCTACTATGACAGCGGAAACTGACATTAGGCTGTGTCCCATTGACTAGCATGACATAATTGTTCCAGGCGCGGAACACTCATCAGCTGCAGACTGTTGTGAGCTGCTAGGGTTGTGTTTGTAACTTTGGTATATATGCAAATTTGTAACATGAAATGATCAAGAAACTTACTCCCACTACAACACAATGGTCTGGAAATACCTTACAGTATTGTTCACCCATGTACTTGTTATAATTAAAACATATGACATGAAAACAGTGTACTCTCCTATTGTTATTACATGTGACATTGACAGAAAACTCAGAACATTTACGTCACAGCTTATAGACAGCTTATATCTTCTAACTCTCAGACTGGTCAATCTCTCATAAGCTTAAAAGCATGGGTGCCTTCATATCCCCATTTGGCAGCACAATATTCCACACTTCAAACGCTGAAATTCGTACAATTTCAGCTTTTAACATTGATGAGATAATTTTATAATCTTTTCAATGAACAGTACTTCAGTCATGAGCCGTCTTTGGTGACGCCTTTGAAAGAATTTATATTTGTAGAACTTTACTTGTGTTTAAAAAATATCTGTGTTTAGTATCCTGTAAATGAATCAGTTCACAGACAGATTCAGCATGTAGCAAACCTATGTAGAGAAATTGGATATTGAACCTTATTCTCCAGACATTATACACTGACAAATTTGAACAGGTGCTTGCTCGTAACATTCAGTGCATGTAAAAACAGCTTTGATGGCACTGCCATATTGTCAGTGCTAGTTGCTAGGATAATCATTTGCACACAATTCTAGGTTTTACATTTTGGAGTGAAGCTAGATATTTTGTCACCATACTTTGTCTTGCTCTTTTTTTTTTGTCTTGATTTCATTAGTATTCATTTTCCCATCTTGACTTTGTCAGTACTAGTGAAGTGCCTGTTGTTTCAAAGTAAAATATTCTGTATTATTATTTTTTTTTTAGGTGAAAGGAAGAGAAATTATAGAGTGTATGACAAAAAAAGGGGATTTTTGATTGCATACCATGGATAATTATTTTATCAACTGTTTTTTTTTCTCTCTATGTGACAAAGGTTGAACGGGACCGAAACTCTCTGGTAACCCAGACCTTCAAGCAGTTGAACACCCAGTACAACCGTCGCACGAACACCACGGGCCCACCTTTAGCCGTTCACCGGGTCAAGGTGTCGTTTAAGGACGAGCCAGGGGAGGGAAGCGGGGTGGCGCGGAGTTTCTACACAGCCATTGCTCAGGTAAAGTTGCTGCTTAAAATAAGGGCGGGGGCCTCCGTGGCCGAGGGGGTTAACGCGTCACCATGACCCCTGCCCTCTCATCAATGGGGTCGCTGCGAGTTCAAGTCCAGCTCAAGCTGGCTTCCGCTCCAGTCGTGCGTGGGAAGATCTGTCAGCAACCTGCAGACGGTCGTGGGTTTCCCCTGGACTCTGCCGGGTTTTCTGCCACCTTTATGCTGGCCGCTGTCGTACAAGTGAAATATTGTTGAGTATTTCGTAAAACACCAATCAAATAAGTAAATAAGGAAAATAAGGTCAAGGGTCACATCCTGTCTTTTGAGATTCAGAAGTATGACTTGATTAGAGCTCTTGAAAGAATCCAAAACAAAAAAACATCAAAAACAAAGAGCTGGGTGCTTTTTGCTGAAGGTTCTCAGCCACATGTCTGGCTGACAAAACGTAAATCAGTTCCATAAAATCTTTGCACAGGAAAATTTATTTTATTAGTGGTGTAAACACGGAATTACAAATTTTTTTATAGCAGTGTCACTTGAACCTTTTCCTGTGTCTAATTTACGGATGGTGCGTGGAAACATACATCGAGAACTGATTCATGTATCGTTATAAAATTTGGTGATCTTGAACATTTTCAAATAATATTTCACTGACTTCCAGCGAACTTTTGTTGTGGTCAGAATTCATATTTTGATTGCCTGGGCTGTGTTGGCAATACAACTTGTCCAGATTCAGTAATGACTCCATTGGTGGGTTCCTATTGTTTGATCAGCTTTCCGTCTGTGCAAAATGACCTCCTGTTGCAGATCATACATGTAACCTTCATATTTATTTTCATACGAACATCAACTTTTGCGTGTCAAGAGATAATTTTGTTCCCAGACTTTGTTGTTGGGGAAACCTCTTGCAAAAAGCTGCAGAGCACAGCAACTTCGATTAACACAGCTGCTGGATGTTTTCTCTTCTGATTTCAGTCTGTATTGTCACAAGAAAAACTCCCTTCACTGGAGGGAGTCATGGTGGGGAAGAACTTACAGTACAGTGAGTATACAGACTGCCACAACTTTTATTCCAGTTAATTTTATAAACTCTGTTCCCCGAAAAGTTTTCATGATATATTTGCAACACTGCCAAATTGTGATTCAGCCATAATGAATACACTTTTTCATTTTGTTGCAAAATTCAATTAAGTTGCCAAATTAAGACTACCCTAAGAGACCTAACATTTCACCCAGAAAAAAAATTTTTTCACAGGCAAATTAACATGATGAGATATTACTTTTAAGTGCTGAAACCTACAAAGCAAACCTCAAAACACCTTTGTAAAACCAATAGAACTTTCAGAAACAGTGAAATGACCAAGTTATTCATAGATTATATATTTGAACTGAAATTGCACTGACCTTTACAAGGAGAAATTGATTTACAAAGTTTGTGGAAGTAGGGCCTGACCTTGTTGTGTGGGTGAAAAATTTTTGTTACAGCATTAAAAAAAACCTGTTATTCAGTGAATCCTGGTTTTGTAATTGTTGAGATGAGGCTCTTTTGTTAGGTGACATGTGAATAACTTTATTGCCAAATATTTGCTGTTTGGGTTTCTCAGAACTCAGAGTAAATAAATGTGGAATAGTGTCAGTGATAACTAATTTCTTCTGTTGCTCAGATTTAATACAAAGGTTAAGGTCACGGGAGCGGCAGAGGTCACAACTTTTGCGTCAACGTAGTCGTGAGCGAGAAGGTCGAAGGTCACTGTCTTATGATGCGCCACCATTTTATATGCCTTCTGATGCTGGAACAGCAGGAGGAAGTGGATCAGCAGAGCCCCCTAGTGGTGAAAATTACGAGCCTCTCTCTCATTATCGCAGGCAGCTCGGGGAGAGATTGTACCCGAAAGTGAGAACTCTACAGCCGGTAAGTCTGACTGGTTTATTTAGACGAAAGGTAAAATTGGTGTTTATTGAGACAAAGGTAAAATTGGTGTTTATTGAGACACAGGTAAAATTGGTGTTTATTGAAACCAAAGTAGAATTGGTGTATTTAGATGAAAGGTGAAATTTGTGTTCATTGACTCAAAAGATGAAGTCATTGCTTGTTGGACAGAAGGTAAAACAAGTATATATATAGATAAGTGTTGGTTGGTGTTTAATGAGACAAAAGGTGAAATCAGTGTTTATTTAGGCAAGTGGTAACATTCATTTTCATGAATACAGAATGTGAAATTGATATATATTTAGACAGAAGGTAAAGTTGCTGTTTATTGAGGCAAAAGGTAAAACTGATCATTTGATTTTTCAAATAATTTCATTTTTTTAAATAATACAAAGAAATCAGGTTCTATACGAGGTCATTTAGAATTGGGTTAAACACTTGTTGAGCCCAAACCTTGATATAATTGATATTTGACCTCAGCTTCACAAAGCACACTTAACATAGCTACGAAATCCTTTAACTGCCACGAGTGCACTTGGCTATACAGGGTTACTTAAAGAAGACCTGGGAAGTGTAACGTAAATGGTAATGAAAAGAGTAAGGTTTGAAGATTTCAGAAACAAAATCAGATAATTTTTTAGACGTTCTATAAGAAGCCGTAAGCTCATATAGCTGTCAGAGGACGCCGACGTTTTACCGACTCGATGCTGGCTGACTGACGTGAATCGGGCCCTGAGCTCTCTGGCAATATCCAGCCCACGTGTATTTGACATGCTGTTTGTTCAGCCAAAATCTGTACCCTGTACACACTCTTCGTTATTGTATGTGCACTAACAAAACAAGGCACAGCAGCCAACCGTCCACAATTGAGTTGAATTCGCATCCGTGGAGCTTATATGACCCGTGTTATGTACATTCAAAAGATGCAGAGGTAATGATATGAGGGCCCGATTCATGTCATATGCGCTAATCAGGCTTTACATAATCCTGTGTTCTGATTGATCAAAATTATTTTCACAGTTACGTGCTCTTTTACGGGGAGATATTTATTAGCCGTGATCGAGTGTGTTTTATGACTTACATTAAAATTTGTTGCCAATAAACCCAATAAATCTAGAACAAAAATTTGAAGGTTGGTTTTAAATCTTCAGTTCATACTCTTATACGCTAAATTGCCCAATAATTCCCAGTCTTCTCCTTTAATATACTGACTATGCTTCAGTAATGAAGTTACAAAAATTGGTACTTTGGAGCATCCAAGTGCTTCACAAGGGGCTGGAAGTGATAAATAACATTGGGCTAAATGGGCGAAACGCTGATTTTTGCTGATTTCTGAAGTTTAATGAGGTGCAGGCCTCTGAAACTGTCCTATTTGAAGGCTAGACAAATTCTGATTACTTTTCCAGAAAGAAATTTATCTGTAACCTATATTTTTCATTTTTTATGGCAACATCTTATTGATACCTATCTCGCCAAGGTTAAGTTTCGCTTGTTTTCATCTCCAGTGGACTAGTCACGTGACCAAAGACAGTGCTGTTGATTAGCTCAGAGCTGTTGTGACATCACTGCAAAAGCTATGAATATTCTATTAACTTTGCAGTGTCCTTTCAGTGTCAAAAGTGTCGACAGTTTTCATGCGAGTATCATGTTGTTGTTGTTTCAGTCCCTAGCAGCCAAGATCACGGGCATGTTGCTAGAACTGTCTCCTGCACAGTTACTCTTGTTGCTAGCCTCAGACGATTCCCTGCGTCAGAGAGTGGATGAGGCTGTAGAGGTCATCATGTCACATGGCAGGTTAGACTACAAGTAGATTGCAGCCATATTTTCAGCTGGACTTAAATTTCACCCTGAAAAGTGGATTTAGTGAGGCATATAAATGTCGTAAGATATATTACTTCCGGTGCTAAAATGTACATTTGCTAATGGCAGCATTAGTGACTGAACTTTCATGCTACTCGGTAGTTGAGGGCCCAGTTCACAGTGCAAAACCTTGATGCGAATTCATATGCTCCTGTTACTGGCACTTTGTTAGGCTTGAAAATGTTGGTAAAAAGTGTGCGAATGACACATGGGAATATGGTAAGTAAGACTTTGAGAGTCGCCACATGACCACTGTGCATTCTCTCTCCTGTATAAGGAGAAATATTTGAAAGTATGGTATGAAGCATCAATTAATAAATAAATAAATAAAATACAGTTTTTCACCTGTAAAATTAAGCCTACCAGAATGCCCCTTTAGGAGCACATTATGTGCAAAATGATACTTTTCATGCAGACACATATGGTTTTCAGAGAAAGTAAAAAAATCAAAAGTTCGGAAAATCAAATCACTTAAAAAAAATGCTTAACTTGAGGTGAAATACAGTGAACTGATGAATTGGTGACTTTGTACCACATAGTACACAACGTGAAAGCTAAAGTTGAGGTGAACTACAATGAGCTGATGATTCTGTAACTTTATACCATATAGTCCATTGAAGAAAGCCATTTAAAAAAAATCCAAACATACCACAAAGTCTTTTAAAAAAAGATATACTTGAGGTGAACTACAGTGAGTTGATGATTCTGTGACTTTGTACTACATAGTCATTTTATGAAAGCCAAACTTGAGATAAAATACAGTGAACTTATGATCCTGTGACTTTGTACCACAGTCATTTTATGAAAGCCAAACTTGACATAAAATACAGTGAGTTGATGATCCTGTGACTTTGTACCACAGTCATGTTATGAAAGCCAAACTTGAGATAAAATACAGTGAACTTATGATCCTGTGACTTTGTACCACAGTCATTTTACGAAAGCCAAACTTGACATAAAATACAGTGAGTTGATGATCCTGTGACTTTGTACCACATAGTCATTTTATGAAAGCCAAACTTGAGATAAAATACAGTGAACTGATGATCCTGTGACTTTGTACCACAGTCATTTTATGAAAGCCAAACTTGAGATAAAATACAGTGAACTGATGATCGTGTGACTTTGTACCACAGTCATTTTATGAAAGCCAAACTTGAGATAAAATACAGTGAACTGATGATCGTTTGACTTTGTACCACATAGTCATTTTATGAAAGCCAAACTTGAGATAAAATACAGTGAACTGATGATTGTGTGACTTTGTACCATAGTCATTTTATGAAAGCCTGATGAACTGATGATCCTGTGACTTTGTACCAGTCATTTTATGAAAGCCAAACTTGAGATAAAATACAGTGAACTGATGATCGTGTGACTTTGTACCACATAGTCATTTTATGAAAGCCAAACTTGAGATAAAATACAGTGAACTGATTGATATGACTATATATATGATCCTATGACTTTGTACCACACAGAGAAATGAATGCTGATGCGTTGCTGGATCTGGACATTTTCAATCTGTCTGCTGACAAGGCCAAGAAGGCGGGCGCGCCAGATCACCGTAGTGACATGGACGAGGACGATGAACTTGAGGATAATGTCCCTTTGTTCTGGCAGCCGGGCAAGAGAGGGTTCTACTTCCCGCGGCCAGGAAAGAATTCCCCAGAACGATTAAATGCATTTAGGAATGTTGGCAGGTGAGGGCATTGGTTAGATTCTTGAGGTGATTTGTAAAATAATTTGTTGAAGATGGTAATTACTTGTGGAATTGGTTAATCTGAGACATTCAAAGAAAATATTTGAACAGGAAAAGTTTAATCTTAGAATGATTTAATTTTTTTTTTCCATTTGTAAAAGAATTTTGGACTGCATCTTGAGTTTCTCAAGAATTTTATTTCTAATTTCTCATTTCGAAATTTCTGTTACATTAAGTTTGCTTTTTGTTTGTCTTTATTGTTTGTTACTAATTATGTAAAGAGGTGTAAATTGAGAAATTGTCTCTCCGCAATAAGCAGTATGATTTACACTGAACAGAAGTTAAGATAATTCGTTATAATCTCTCTGTATTTTATTTTTCAGGATAATAGGCTTGTGTTTACTCCAGAACGAAATGTGTCCCCTATTTTTGACACGGCCAGTCATCAAATTTATTCTTGGTCGTAAAATCGGGTGGCACGACCTGGCGTTTTTCGACCCGGTGATGTACGAGAGCTTGCGCCAGCTTGTGGTAGACGCGCAGACAAAAGACGCCTCCATCATGTTCCAGGCACTGGACATGAACTTCTGTATAGAGCTCTGCCCAGAAGAGGTGAGAAATTTCATTTTTATCCCACACATTTCACAAAAAACCATGAGTTCTTAAGTTGAGTTCTATGCAGTAAGTCCTTGAAACAGTGAAGTGTTTTGATAACATTTTGTGTGTATGTGAAACCTCAGGAATTCTCACAACAAGGCCAGTCAGGGCATAACTTGTATATTTATTAAGGAATTCGGTGATACTCATTGGTCAGATTTCTTTGTGCAAGAAGTCTGCTTCAAATATCATCCAGTTAGGGTAAAATTTTGTGTGCTATCTCAGCTTGTGACCCGTGAGTCAAGGTTGAAAACCAGCTTGCTTCATGCTTTAGGTGCCTGACATTTTTGAAAACACCCTTTCGGACAAAGTGTACGACCATGTTTTCCATGTTATATAGTACTGAACAAAGTTCGCTTTGGTCATACCACTTCCAACAAAGGGGTGTTTTCAAAATTGTCAGGCTCCTATTTGCAGACTTGCCCATTATAACCTCTCTCAATGTATTTTGCACTTGTAGTGTCTTTTAGTAAAGAAGTATTTTACTTCTCTGAAATCAATCATACATTTCAATACAGCAGAAGACAAAGAGTACATCATCATCATCATCATCATACAATTAGAATTTAAGGCTTAAAGATGTTTTGTATAATTCTAGCCTCTTTATTACAAACTTAGAGAGCTGACTCATTACTTTGATATTTCTGTTCTTAAATAAGTGACACATTCTGTATGCATTCAACAGGTTGGTAAAATATTTTGAGATATACTGTTCTCTTAGCTTACAAAGACAAGGGCATTGTGCCAAGCCTGCAAACAAGTGCCTGACATTTTTGAAAACACCCTTTTGGTGAAATTGGTATGACCTAAGACTTTGCCTAGTAATATACAACATGGAAAACATGGTCATACCACTTTTTCCAAAGAGGTGTTTTCAAAAACTTCAGGCACCTATTTGTTGGCATGTTGCGCTATGAAATCGATCTCATCCCCTGAAACATTCATATTGCATTTTGTGCCAAGTCTTTACTCACAGGGTATGCCCCCTGGCCTAACAGTTTCCACCTCTGGGCTGTGATAATTCATTCTAAATTGGTACAGCCAGATTGCTAAGTAGGGTGGAAGCTTCTGTGAAAGTAGTGGTCCATACAGAAATTCACTTTTAATAGGCGGTGGTGATGCAGTGTGTCAAGTAATCATACACCAGGTTGCCTTGGTTGTGTTATATTCTATTCTAACATAGGCTACTAAATTTTTTTACCTATTGCATTGAATAATAGTTATAATTACAGAATTTCCGACATCTGCATAGCAAGTGGTTAATCAACATATTCTGAAGGAAGGCTGAGTGTACTGTATAATCTTTATACAGCAGTTCCCGTAACCAGCTTAGACAGAATTAGTTTTGGTCTATTTTACCTTCCTGTTTTTTTTGTGTTTCATTTTAGTTCCAATAATATATTATATATATGTGTGTGCATTGAGTATGTATGGAGGGCCTATGGGAAGATCAATAATATATTGACTGAGTTGTATAGCCTTCAGAGAATAAAGACGTATTTGTAGTTACAGTAAATCTGTTGTTGTTGTTGTTAGGGTGGAGGTCAGGCTGACCTCGTGTCTGGGGGGTCCCTGGTGGAGGTCACGGCACAGAACGTACACGACTATGTCCGCAGGTACGCCGACTACAGAATGTTTAAGGTCGCACAGAAGGCGCTAAAGGTATGTTATTTTGCAGACAGTGTTTTGTTGAAGTGTCAGTCTCGTAAACGGGTAAATCCAGCTTCATTTCTGAATGACCAACATGAGGTCGGGAGATCCAAGACCAATCCTGGGTCAGGTCATATCAAAGACTTTAAAAATGGTACTTGTTACTGTCTCGCTTTGCCCTCGGCACTGAGAAGTTAGAGCAAGGAAACAGGACTGGTCGGTTTGGTGCCAGGATAATGTGACTGGGTGCGGTGTCATGTCTGGTGTCTTTGGCGTGATGCTCCAGTGTCGGCAGCACATTGGTGGCATGGACTCACCTTTCCACAAGAAGACACAGTATATAAATATTTTAAGGACTGGTCGTCGTCGTGATATGACTGGAAAATTTTTAAGAATGACGCAAAATCCCAAGCATACATACATGTACATACATTTCTTGAAATGTACAAGACATACAAGACTTGAAAATTGGCCGTTCCTCACTTGACATTTGATAGAAGTGGGTATGTCAGGTGGTGTCATGAGAATTTCAGTGAAGCAGCATTGTAAACATGGCGGCATTGATATCAGCTTGATAAATGTAGACAGACTAGTATGCTAGTATACTCTCTTATGATTTGGTCTTGTGTCATGTTTGGTGTCTTTGGCATCTCGTTCCAGTGAGGCAGCACTACAGATTAGTCAGCATTGAGACCAGCCAGCTCCAAGAAGGCAGTGTTATGTTGTAGTTTAAAACAAAATGAAAGCAGTATTAAGCCCCATGCTATTAAACACTGGAAATAAGCAAATGTCAAATTGCTCTCGTTTTCATTTTTGAGCGCCTAAAGTGTATGATGAGAACAATATTAGAATGTTGAATGCCCTTGATTTCTACAATTAAATGTACTTAACGTTTACAATGAAATGTACTTGGTAATAATTCTTAGCTACGTGTAACTGCATATCATTAAGAAGATGACATGTGGCTTTGTGCCTTGTCAGTTTCTGTATTAATTTCAAGCCTGTGTCTGGGCAAAGGGATAATTACTAGTGGTGTATTAATCTCGGTCAATAGGAGGTTTAATAGAAAATGATATTAGACATAATATTTGGGCAAGACAACTTTGGAACTCGATTATCCTATTGTATTACTTTGTTTTCCACAGCATCTGCAGATGGGTGTGCTGGACGTGATCCCTGCCCACACCCTGGAGGGCCTGACCGCAGAGGATCTGAGGCTTCTCCTGAATGGAGTCGGGGACATCAACGTGCAGACGCTCATCAGTTACACCTCATTCAATGACGAGAGCGGTGAGTCTCGGCTACGCAGTGCGTATTGTCATGTTTGATGCTAGACATGTGATTATCCCAGTAATAACCTAGACTATGCAGTTACATTGCATAGTCAGTGCATATGTTGTAAATATCTCTGCTTGACATAAAATCCCACGGTAAGGCAGTTTCGAGTTCGAACGCTTTTGTCGTTAAAGGCGGAAAGAGTCCTACTGCGCCATCTGACTTGTCAGAAATGTTAGGCAAGGTTTGTTGACTTCGTTTCTCTAGTCGCATAAATCACCGTGTTCAGGAGGCATAAGTGACATTTCTTTTCCGTCAGGAACTTCTTAAGCTCACAAACTCCCAACTGTAAGCTTTTCATCATAGTTCGTCCAATCTGAATAACTTTCTGTGACATTTTGTAAGGCACTCATGTTATAGTAGGTGTAATCAGATAATTTTGTCAAACGTGTCAAGTCACAAGGTACTGTAGGACTTTTCTTACCTTAGCGATAAAAGAGTTAGATCTGGAAACCCCTCTATTACTCTGCTGCATGATGTTTGATTATTGTGAAAAGTTAACGGTTATCGTCACAGAAATTAAGTTAACATCCCCTCCCCCCTCAAAATGCCCGAAATCTGCATACATTAAAACAAATTGAAATAAAAACAGTGTAAAGTAACATACCCTATATAGTTAACGAATGTATGAATGAAATGTAAAATAGCAGATTATAGCGTGAAGAAACAATCCATTGAAACGATCAGGAAGTGAAGACTTGGTATTTTTCTGCGTGTTGTAGGTGAGAACAGTGAGAAGGTTCAGCGTTTCAAGCGCTGGTTCTGGTCAGTGGTGGAGAAGATGAACAATCACGAGCGACAGGACCTGGTAAGTACAGCCACTCTCTAGTTGATACAACCGACAGAAGTGTTGCCGTTTAACACATTTTGCTCTCAACTGTATTCCACGTAAAGTTTGGCCTGTATACATGCACTTTCAGAGGCATGAAAAGGCCTTAAAGTGTTACTTTTGATACTAACTCTGTAGTTTTTCTGAAATGAAGCTAATCAGACTTAATGAAAAAACTCTGAAAGTGGCTCCTTTAAGGTGGATGCATCAAGCAAAATGTGTCACTTAGAAAATGTTGAACTTCAGATGAAGTACAGCACACTGTTCTGATAGATGCAATTCCCATACTGATCTGGTAAGGGCATTTCTGGGTTCTGCTATACTCATTGTCTGTGATGACAGTAAGCAGCAAGCAGTTCTTGGGCTGTATGCACAGTCTTGCATTCACTGAACACATCTGGCCGACCACCAGTGTGGCTTGCAAGTCTGTTTGTCAGGTGTAAGAAAGTGCTGATAACTTCTCAGAAATTAGAGATTACAGATTACACTTTCTAGATCGAGTTCTGAAAATTCTCGAAGACCTCTTCAGGTTTTGAACCAGCGACCTCAGAGTCAGGCACCAAACCACCAGCAATACATGTCAACCATCTAGTCTGCTCGGCCAACCAGCCTTCCACAAAAAATAAGGCAGAAGGCAGGTAGACTCTGCTGTGGACATGGATTATCCTTCTGATGATCAGACATTATTGCTGGCGAATTCGTGCCTGACTCTGAGCTCGCTTGTTCGAAACCCAGAGAGGTCTCAGCCTGTGCTATATCCAGAATGTGTATCGTCTAATAACGATAATGCTGTTACTCAATCTCACTTTCTAAATGACATGTACCAATCTGAAAAATGGTTTGCATTGTGCACTTCGCTTTCCTCCACATGCAGAACAGGCTGTCATCATTTAAATGAAAAATTCTTGAGCATGGTGTTAGATAATTAGATAACTTCCAGGTAAATACTAGTAAGTAAATAAATCCTGACCGCAAAGTAAAAGTTGCTCAGTTGATTAGCTCGCTAGCGAAGTGTAATGATCCAGAAGCCTCCCTCCAGTGCGGTGCTGTGAGTTCAAGCCCAGCTCATGCTGGCTTCCTCTCAGGCAGTACGTGGGAAGGTCTGGCAGCAACATGCGGATGGTCGTGGGGTCGCTAGGTTTCCTCTCACCATAATGCAGGCCGGCGTCGTATAAGTGAAATATTCTTGAGTACAGCATGAAACACCAATCAAATAAATAAATGTATCAAAGTAAAAGTCAAAAGCACATAAAAACCTTAAAATGGTACTTTAGATGCCAATACTGAAGTTTTCTGATAAGAGAATAATCAATCTCCAGAAAAAGAACTCTTTAATTGGCCTTATATTATAAGGCGGGTGACTCAGTCATAATCATGCAAAATGTTTCACTTTGAAAAGGTCATACACTTCCTTAAAAATATCTTTTTTGTCATATCCCGACCCTTCAAGAAAGGGCCTACTCAAAAGTTTTTATTGGTGTTTTGATCAAAGTTTATTTTTCCTGTCTGTGTTAATTCCGTTAAAACCTATCTTTCTCAGGAGCCAAAATAAAAAAAATAATTCCCTTCTGACCAACCGACCCTGTTTTTCAACATACAGTTTTTTTGACGATGGCCAAAATAAACAATATCACTTCATGTGTATGAAATCTGTCTTGCAGGTTTATTTTTGGACGTCAAGCCCTGCTTTACCGGCCAGTGAGGAAGGTTTCCAGCCCATGCCTAGTATTACGATTCGGCCAGCAGATGATGACCATCTGCCCACAGCCAACACTTGTATATCACGGCTATATATTCCACTCTACTCTACCAAACTCATTCTCAAGAGCAAGCTTCTGCTTGCCATTAAAACAAAAGCCTTCGGTTTCGTGTGAGCCAGTTGTGAGACTGATGGATGAATTGTGTGAATATATTATATCTGAGTGCCACTAAACAGCTTCAAGAAAGGGAGATAAGCTGGGAGAGTGAAGTGCAGCTCTGGGGAGGTCTGGTGCCGAGCTGGTGGATTCCTGCTCGTGAGGGAGAAACTTCTTGAAGAGTTCGAGTAAAGGGACATAACTGCAGCTGGGACTGTTGTAAAGGCCTTTCTTTCCAACATTGTTTGCCCTGTATTTTGTCAAGCTTAGTGTTGAAGTGGGGGAATGTTATTTGTGTGCGGGGGAAAATGCTGAGCGATTTGGTGACTGGCCAAAGGGTTATTTCATATTTTTGTCAAGTCCTCAATTTTGAAGGTTTCACTGGTACATGAACCAAAATCACTGACCAATCATGTTCTGTGTGCTAGAGCAAACTGTGTTTGTTACACTGATTTTCATTGGGTATGCATGTACGTGCATGATGATGGGGTCTTTCTACAGCAAGCAGCCATTGCTTAAAATGCTGGATGTGTTTTCAATCCAAATGTTTGTGCCTTGTTTTATTTATGTCCAAGTGTGTGTTCACAGTTGTGCGAAGCTGAAAGGAAGGGCTTGTTTTTGTTTTGAATTCTAGTTACCTTTTTTTTCTTGAGGTACAAGTTTTAAAGAGTCTTTAAATTTGAGAGAAGTGGAGCGAGTGTTGTAAAGCCATCATTAGTGTTTCGTTATATTACCATGGTTACTGAAACTTCAAGACTGCGCCAGCCAAAGTCCTTAGTGATATATGCAAATTTGTGTTTATAGAAGGCAGCCAAAATTGAAGTAATAATTAAATATCATGATCAAGAGCTGGCGAAATTTGTTGAGGCTCTCTGACGAAGTTATCCAGCTGTGGACATGGTGTTTTATGGCCAAGTGCAAAGGAGCACTTGATGAGGGAATCTGAATTTAAATCCACAGGAATCTGAAACCAGGTGGTGCGATGTTCAGAATGTCATTAACTGCCTTAGGTGTCGGATCTGTTTGCAATTTGTACCTTTACTGTAGAAAAAGAAGGAACTTGAAAATATTTCCAAGAGTGCAACAAGAAAACCTTCTGGAGAAAACTTTCTGTTTAACTTAGTACTGTTGCATAAATTATGACAAGGTTGCAGTTGGTTAACAGTTCTTAAATATCTGAACCAGTCTTTCTTTAGGCAAAATTATGTTCTTCGTGGATTATTCAGTCTTCAAGATTTTTACCAAGAGTTTCCTTTACAAGATTTTGCGTCTATCAAAATGCTGTTGTAATTTTGTAGGAAAAAATGGAGAACAAATGTTTGAACTCACACCAGAGGCCAGAAAATACACGTAATGCAAAGTACAACTGGAAATTCTTTGTTTTTGATGTAGAAAGTGTTAATAACAGCCGTGTATATTTTAATTGCTCTCGATTCAGTTAAGCATCTGTTAACCCTGTAATGTTCAGAAAAAAATCCAAGATAAATCTCTGTTTGGAAACAAGGTCTGTACAGAAGCTTTGGAATGAATTTCTCCTAAATATTACTTTTGTATTACCATATGCTCTGAGGTGTCTTCTTCCGAACAAGTAAATGAGGTGAGGTTATGAAATAACAAAAACTGTTTGGGTTTCAATGTTATTTTGAGGGCTCTCTCGATGATAAAGAGACTTTGGAATTGACATCATGTGGTTGAAGTCGGTCTTGATTTTGCAGTGCTTACCATCCTGTATTCTCATTTGTTTCCCATTTCATCAGTGTTGTAGAAGTAAATTTGGTTCATCAAGTGGAAAATGGGATATGAGGTGAATTGCATTTTATACCGACCGTATTCGTTGCTCTGATGAAATCAATATGGCTGACTGTGGTCATGGTAAATGGCAACTCGTGTGGCTACAATGTGATTCTCTTAAGTCATCAAATAAAGTATGAGAAAAAAATATATATTTTGTTCTTTTTTTCTTCAAATTTAGTTTTTTCCTTTATGATGTGAATGCTTTGTTGTACCCAGTCACATTGTACTGGCATCGGGCCGACCAGTCCTGTTTCCTTGCTCTAACATGCAAACCTCACCGTGCTGAGCGCCAAGCGAAGCAGCAACAAGTACCACGTACTGAAAATATACAACCTTGGAATATCTGAAAGCCAATATAATGAATGTAGAGCTTGGAAAGATGTGGAATGACCAAGCTGGAAAGACGAGATGGCAATAAAAGAAACGTAATGGTTCCCAAAGGAATGACATTCCCTTGTCTGGGGCATGCAATGGACAAGTGGTGAACATTCTTGTCTTTTAATCACTACGATGTTGCTGACATCTATTTGTTCAAGAAGTCCTTCCCCGTCAATTCACCCAGCCAGTGGTGTTCGCGCCGATAAGCGGTCGCTGGGACAAGAACATGTAGGGCCATTTGCGGGGTCTTGCATGAAGCCCATTGGAGATCACTGGTCTTTGACGATGTGACGTAAATATTGAGCTCAGTGTGCAGGTGGACATTTCGTCAGGTGTTTATCACACAGATAGTCAAGGTTTCTTCCACACGTCAGACTCACCCACATCAAATATGATATGGTTAGGGGATCTAGTATCCTCCGATAACAGCCAGTGATCCACTAGTGAAGCAGTGTACCATGGACAGAGCGCGGAGGAAACTTTCACACGTATGACCGCCGCCTTTAAAACCGACTCAGATCTGAGTTGGTTGGGTGACAAAAGAGATTTGTTTCTACTTATTCGCCGGAATATATTTGCATACTTCACCACGGTGAGAGGCGGAAACCCACGACCATCTACAAAACAGCAGGGATTTGACAGTTTGGGTTAATATCCTACTCGGTTGACAATCATCCGATTCGTTCTTTTAGGAGTTCAGTATTACATCCACACGTCTTCAGCTTATTATTGACCAAGTTCGCATGGCATTCTGTCCCATTTAACTTTATCGATTTACCGTTTCTACTTGGTTTATTTATTTATCTGATTGCTGTTATACGGCGTAACAGCACTCCAGACTATTTTACTGACACGACGGCGGCCACCATTATGAATGCAAACTGGACGGAGACTCGAGAAAAGCTGCGACCATCCAAAGGTTAGGGACCTGAAGCTCACTAGGTAGCGTTTTATCAGTGATATGACAAATTTTAGAATCCAGGTTGTGTTGGTTCGGATGTAGCTTTAAGTCAGTCAGTTGTTTGGTAGGCCTGCAGGACGAGGATTATGTTGTTTCCCGGCTTGGGCTCGCTAGGTCGAGATTCTTTTAACATATTACAACAAACCATCGTCTGTAGGCTACAAATCAATAATCCTTGAGTAGACCTACGGCTCAAAAAACATCTTTGAAATCAGTAAATTGAGTTCTTTCTCTAATTACGGAAACAGAAAATGGCGCATGTGTGATGTGTGTGTTTTTTTTTTTTTGGAGGGGGGTGGGTGGGAAGGGAGAGCAAATTTTTTCTTTTTTGTATAAGGATTAGGCCCATGGAGGCTTATAGTTAGAGGCTTTTCACATTAGCTCTAGCACCTACAGAGAATGAAACTTGAATTTAGTTAAGAGGTTTCCGGGTTAGCCTGAGGTCAACTTGGCGAAGACCGTGTGCAGTTTCCCTTGGGCTCCTTCCAATTTCTACCACCCGTATATTTGACAACTTTCATGTAAGTGAAGTTTTCTTAAGCACGATAATCAAATAAATAACATCAAATAAGATCTGGTATCTTGTTGGCTCTGTAATGGAGTACACTGCGAACTGGAGACTGGCTGAAAGCTCTCAAAAACACATGAACACACTTTGCCGTTCATGTGTGCTGTACACACGCCTTAAGAAGGTAAAAGTAACCAAACTAAAAAAGCAACGACAAAAACCATGCCATAAAGTTCTAAAAGATTTCTGTGCTTTGCATCACCTGTGATATTGTACCAGTAACGAAACCATATCTAAGGTATGTTAAAGGAGAAAAATATTTTTGGGTATAGAGTTGTGTCCCCTGAATAGGTTTTTTGTGTCAGGAGGTACAATAATCCACCTATTATTCCGGGAGAAAGGAATCTGACCGGGTTTTAATGTCAATTTTTTACGGTACTTTTGCAAACAGATCATGAAAAGAACTCGACATGAGCACATACATGCGACATTGAATCAATATTTGAAGAGAAGAGCCTACACGGTAAGTATTTAAAGTAAATTTTGTCAAAAATATCATGTAGACGAAATCTGAACCCTCTATGGTTAGTGTGGCTGGAACATGGTTCGTTTTCAATCAGTCGTTACTTTTTCGTAATTACGATAATGTCTGATTGTGAAAGCATCGCCATTTTACTCTGCCAGCCATTTACAAAGTGCCCTTTTTTTTCTCATTTGTGTAGTTTGTTGCAAGTGCTGGTTCACAGCTCCTTCCCATTTATATAGACTGTCACTGTCACTGTTTAAAATTCTAACGTTCACCATGAGACCATTTCTGACCTTTTTGGGACTGTTATAACTACTAAGTGAGGCCTATAAGCCAATTTGAGCAACGGATCAATAGGGGTCCTTAGCAACGAGCAGATAACTAACATGGAACTTAGTTCAACAAGTCGACTTTGACGACAAGAACCATGTCACAGTTTCATAACATCGATAAAATGAAATACCTAAGTCGATACCTGCCTTTTTGTCTAAAAAGAACATTATCTGGCTTCAGTTTGAAACATACAGTATTAATTTTACCTGATCAATGAAATAAATTGATCATTAACTGTGACAACCAGAACACCGAGCTTTGCGCCGGTTAAAACTGAAACCAATCAAAAACCATAACCTGAACATTAAAAGCTTGGGGTTTAAAATAAAAATGAAATTCGTATTTGACTCTGACATGTCCTTAGCAGTTTTTTTTTCAAGAAGTAGGACTCACATTTAACATCCACTTAATTAAACACTTAATTAATGTAATGAACATGAGCCATCATTCTTACTTAAGATATTAAGTTGCTTTGTGTTGTTTTTTTTAAATACCCCAAAGTCAAGTCCGATATTTGTATTAACCAGAAGTGAAATCATCTGGGTTTTCTGCCACAGTGAATGGCTGTTCAAAGCGGTGACTAATATGGAACTATGTAAGCAAAATGTTGATTATTACCAACTTACAATGTTTGATGTACCCCAGGGCACTAAATCTGTCATATCTAAAGGCCATTATTTTCATTATTTTTCCAGAAGGATTTATTCAACTAAAGTTTTAATTGTCATTTTTTTATGGAGTAAAAATATTCAAGGCCAATAATATATTGCCCAGGTTATATACCGATACCTCTAGTACTCTCCTCACATGACCAAATACAGTGCTGATGATGGGCTTAGTGCAGCTATTACATCACTTTGAAACTATGAATACCAGTAAGCCATCTTGGAAAGCCGTGGTGTTCGATTGTGCCATGACATGTGACAAGTTGGCAAGCATTTCTTCAGTCTTGACATAATCCTCATTGAACAGAGAAAATTAATAGCAGTTGACCTTTATTGGTTTCCATACTTACTGCTGTTTTGCTAGAATGCTGAGTCTTGATGTAATAACACATGTTGTTGATGATTCATGCCAGAGGCCGATATTTTCATAAGGTTGATGTATGGTCAGATCAGGTTTTGTTGTTATGACAACAAACACAGCTGATTATACTGCAAGCTGAAAAGACTAAATCACACAAATGCGGTTCCGACAGTGTTATGATTTGGTGTTTCAGGTTGGTGAGGTGTCCCAGAAGAGGGAATGTAAACACTGTTATGATTTGGTGTTTTAGGATGGTGAGGTGTCCCAGAAGAGGGAATGTAAACACTGTTATGATTTGGTGTTTTAGGATGGTGAGGTGTCCCAGAAGAGGGAATGTAAACACTGTTATGATTTGGTGTTTTAGGATGGTGAGATGTCCCAGTAGAGGGAATGTAAACACTGTTATGATTTGGTGTTTTAGGATGATGAGGTATCCCAGTAGAGGGAATGTAAACACTGTTATAATTTGGTGTTTTAGGATGATGAGGTGTCCCAGTAGAGGGAATGTAAACACTGTTATGATTTGGTGTTTTAGGATGGTGAGGTGTCCCAGAAGAGGGAATGTAAACACTGTAAGTCTCTTGAACTGCTGGCTGTGGACAACCTAGTGAAGGCAGAGTCTGGCATGGATGATATCCTTAGCTACAGTAGCATATCTGGAGACGCTACAGCGTATGACCAACAGTTCCACAGGTAATTATCAAAACATAGCAGCTGTCCATCCTCTCTGGTAAAGGTAGAATCTGATGTGGATGGTATCCTTAGCTACAGTAGCATATCCTGAGACGCTACAGCATATGATCAACAGTCCCACAGGTAAATATCAAACGTAACAGCTGTATCAGTGCTTGAAAATTCTTTTTTATTTAGGAGCCATTTGGCGAGTAAATATAAAATATCTCTCGCCAACTCGGAGTGTGGACAGATTGTCCGCTCACCAAGCTGGTTTGCGAATGAATAAAAAAATGAAACTCCACTTGCCAGTGTCACTGCCCAGAGTGTGAATTTTGCTTCTGCCAATAGCCTGGTGTTACATGTTTTGAAAACATTGGTTATTTCCGCCTAAATTAAAATGTGAACGTCAGGACTGAACACTGGACAAAACAGTTAATTCCACTGTTCACCCAAAATTTGTAAACAACAGATTAGCCGGATTTCTGCCGTGTTCAAGTCCCCGGTGTCCAAACTTTTGAGATATGCAAAACAATAACGTGGTCTGTGCTTTAATCCATGTGCAAGTTTGAAGTTTTTGATTTTGCCCCAGGACAGTATTGGTAAGACGTATAAGCATAGGTATAGTCAATGACTGGTCACTGAGGTGATCGACGAAAGTTTCATGTCACGAAATTATTTCCCATTCCATTGGTGATAAATACGAGTGGATTTAGGTTTTTTTGGTGGCCGACGGTGGCAAGTAAGTCAGATAAAAATTTGCCACCTTGGTGAGTAGATTACTATGTTTACTCACCATAATGTTTGAATTTGTTGCCCATGGTGAGTTGGCTCCCGCATTTTTCGAGCCCTATGTATATGTATGCTGTCTGGTGAAGGCAGGGTCCTTAGCTACAATAGCATATCCAGTGAAGCTACAGCGTACCACCAACTGTTCCACAGATAAATATCAAACACGGTAGTTGTATAAGTATACTATCTGGTTAATGGTAGAGCTGGCATATCCGGTGAAGCTACATCATACAATCAACAGTTCCACAGGTAAATATCAAACGTCTGCTGTATATGTATGCTGTCTGGTGAAGGCAGGGTCCTTAGCTACAATAGCATATCCAGTGAAGCTACAGCGTACCACCAACTGTTCCACAGATAAATATCAAACACGGTAGTTGTATAAGTATACTATCTGGTTAATGGTAGAGTTTGACATTGGTGGTATCCTTAGCCACAGTGGCATATCCGGTGAAGCTACATCATACAATCAACAGTTCCACAGGTAAATATCAAACGTCTGCTGTATATGTACGCTGTCTGGTGAAGGCAGATGACATCATGTGCTACAATAATTATATAATGGTCAGCAGTTTAATAAAAGAATTTGCTTGAGCCTTTACAAGGTGATGTTTTTTATTTTTAGCGTTATTTTTAATTTTTTTTTCAGATTAAAACATTTTATAAAGGATGCAGTGGAGCCGCACAGGACGGAGCTGAAGGATATTCTCTACCCAATGTTTGTTCACGTTTACCTGGAACTTCTGTGTAATGGACACAAAACTCCAGGTGAATCATTTATAGATAGTACTTTGATGTCATCCAAGTAATTTTCTAGCCACTTGTCTCGAAAAATTGAGTTTTAGACAAATTTAATACTCAGTTTGAATGAAATAAATTCAGTTTTTGATGCATTGGTGATGAAAAATACTGTTTTCTGATTTGGTCAAATTGAGTTTCTAAATAGAAATTGGCTACAAAAAACCATGGTCAGCATATTTGAATAGGTCTAGGGATGTGAACGCAACAAAGGGCTGTACATCAACACTAACTCTGAACATGGTGACGGTCAAAATGTATTGAACAGGGGATCTGGCTCAGTGGGCTACTTTACCCCCCTAAAGTAGGTTATGTTCAAACTGTGTAATCTGTGGGTCATTGCTTCGTTTATGGTGATAATTTGTGTGAAAACTGTTTACGTAGTATTTGTGTATTACAAGAGAGCAATGGTCAGATTCACAAAATGGTGTTCAGCTCAGAGCTTGAAGAACCAAGAGACAGTGTCATAGTTACTCATCACAATTTTGGTAATTTCTTTGCACTTTATTTCTCACCTTTATCTGCTTAAAACATCAAATTGTTTTTCTTTACTTCCAATCATATTTTTCCGTATAGCAAGAAAAAAAAGAGAGAATGAAGTGAAGAAAAAAAAGATTGCTTTGATTTATTGTGTGGGTTTCTTCTGTTCTTCTTTCAGCTTGCAAAACATTAAAAATTCTAGAGAAAGAAAAAATCAGTACTATTGAAAAATATTCCAAGGAGCTTCATTTTAACGAAAGGAACTTTTTCAGCAGTGCTATAGATTAGGTGTTCTCTTTCTCAGCTCACAAGTTTTATGCCCGCCACAGCGGCCTAGCAGCAGATGATGAGGATAGGCGGCCATTCATGGAGGCGCTGATCAAACTGGGAAGCCAGTCTGACATCGCACAGCATCGAGAGGCCTCTGAATTCAGGTTAGGGCATGGAATTTCTAGTTTCATTGTCTTTGGGTGAATTAATGATCATTAGTCATATTGAAATTAGTCAAAGGTACTTTGATATATAAGTGGTTAGGTTGTCAAAGTTGTATTTATTTATTTAGTTGTTTTGATTGGTGTTTTATGCCATACCCGAGAATATTTCACTTAGACGGCCGTGGCCAGCATTATGATGGGAGGAAACCGCACAGAGCCGAGGGGAAACACACGGCCATCTGCAGGTTTGTTGCGGGCCATTTCACGTACGTCCGGAGAGGAAGCCAGTATGGTCTGAACTTTAACACGCAGCAACCACATTGGTGAGAGACACGGGGTCATAACACTGCTCTGTTGTGCTAACCACCTCAGCCACAGAGGCCCCCTGTCAGAGTTGTAAGCGCGAGACTGGAGTGAAGCCCCAGGTTAAGTCATACCGATACTCTAAGTACTGAAGACTACTGCAAATGTCCTGCTGGGAAATTCTGAAGATTCGACAGCACAACTAATATGCTAGGACTTAATTACAGCTGAAAACACTTTTTCACAGAAATTTTAGGTCATTTCCACTCGGTCACAATAGATGACAAGATTACTTTGACTTGTTGCAATGTTTCCATATTAGCTACTCATGTAGGCTTCCTCTCTGGCTGTACGAGGGAAGGTCTGCCAGCAACCTATGGATGGTCGTGGGTTTCCTCAAGGCTGTGCCCGGTTTCCTCCAACCATAATGCTGGCCACCATTGTATAAGTGAAATATTGAGCATAAAACATCAATCAAATAAATAAATAAATATATTAGCTATGTTTTTCATTGTGTTACAGTACTGACATCTTTATACATATACATATATGTTTCCATGGAGACATCGCATTGTGATACAATATTTGTTGAGCCCCAAGAAAAGGCATGCTGTCTCATGTTTAATTTATTGTGAAGAGAATAAAATTAAGCATACAGTATTACTTTAAAATTTTTTTTCTGAAGAGAATTATTTTATTAAAGCATTAAAAGTTTTCAAACTTGCACCCTACCCCACACAAACAGTGAAATCAAAATGTGATGGGTCGCAGGTAGAGGGTAGTCAAACCGCTTTTGGAGGAGGAGGAGAGCAGGGTTGAAGTGTTTATTCCTGTGTTCTATTTTCTTCAGGGATCACAAGTACAATCTCTGCCTGACTGGGGACACTTTACAGTATCTGATGAGACATCTAAAGGTAAAGAACATGCACAAAACTCATGACTAATTATTTATTCATTTATCTATCTGCAGACTTACTGAGACATTTGCTAATAAACTTAACTTAAAATACATGGAATTCTAACAACTCATAATTTAACCTATTTCAGCAGATAAAAATGGGTAAGTGGAACGTATGTTTTCTGTGTGTTCAGTTATTTGGGAATGGCTTTTGTTTGGGATGGTCCTTGAGGTCTGTGGATAATTCAAGTAACATCAAGAGTGAATGGAAGCCTTCGTAATTACGTGAAACTTTGAAGTATTCTGTTTTTGCCTTTGTTTCAGGTTGATGATAATATGATCATGTTACAGATTTTCAATCAACACTTCAAAGTCATACGTAAGTTTAAAGACATGAGCCCAGTTTCAAGAAACTAAGGTTTTTAGCTTAAGCAGAAGTGCTTTACCCATTTAAACAATTTACTGAACTTCGTAAAGTTACTTGGAACCGGGCCTGAAAAAATCAGTATTTGCTTGTAATCACATCCGATCCAGAAAATGAAAGCTGAAGTACCTGTAAAGCCAGGTAAAGAAGGTAATTGAAAACACTTGTTTCTCGATGAAGTCCGCGAAGAAATAGCCAAAAAAACTAATGAATCTACATGTTCAGTGCACAAGACTGAATACCAATTAATGCATTTGACCTAAACTTGGGTTTGTAAAAATGTACGTTTTAGTGTATGTAAAGGTCTCAAGATGATGCTTTTGAATCCAGTACTTCAGTTTTTCTGACAAGAAATTAATCATACTTTACAAAAAACTCTGTAAGTGGCCCCTTTTGGTGGTGTGAGAATCGATTGGTATCACTTGACGAAATCTGTAATGTCATACCAGCTGTATTTTACTTGCGGATTTTAGCATTTTGTTTTTTTTTTTGTTGTGTCATGACTTTTGCAAATTGCTAAATTCTTACACTAAATGTGAAGTGATGTTTATCGATTGACATAAATATTTGTCATGTTTTTTCAGTTCACACTGACAACAAACCCAATCTGGAACTGCTGACAGATCAAAACGGCAACAAGTCACATGCTGCATCTTTGTCACCAGCACCGCCTAAAAAACACACCCGAGACGAAGTGTCGCTGAGTGTGTTGCAAGAGTGTATAAAACGGGTCAGAGACGGCCCGCCATGTCTGCCCTCTATTTGTTTTTACACCTTCCTCAACGCCTATCAAGGGTACGTAACTCTTGTCTGTAAACTCACGTATAATCATTTGGGGCGTCTTTGTGGCTCAGTCGGTTAGCGCGCTAACGTAACGCAATGACCCAGAAAGCCTCCCACCAATGCAGTCACTGTGAGTTCAAGTCCAGCTCATGCTGGCTTCCTCTCCGGCAGTACGTGGGAAGGTCTGCCAGCAACCTGCGGATGGTCGTGGGTGTCCTCCGGGCTCTGCCCGCTTTCCTCCCACTGTAATGCTGGCTGCCGTCGTATAAGTGAAATATTCTTGAGTATGGCATAAAACACTAATCAAATAAATAAATAAATAAATAAAGATAATCATTTGTGATGCTGAACTAAATTCATTTGCCGGAATGAGTCTTTTGATGTGATCAATTTAGAGGAGAAGGCATAACTTTTTGATAGACTTCATGGTGACAGGGTAACAATTTTTCATACCTGTAATGGGTTCTGAAGGACAACAAAGCCCTTATTAAGAGCAGTTTAAACGTGTTCATTTTGATTGAGTTGATGTTATTTTATATTACTTATCACTCAGTAAGTGTCCGTCAGCTTTTATAGTTAGCTTAATATTAGATAAAGTTCAACAAATTCTTAAAATTTTAGACCAAATTACGAAACTCAAGATGGCACCCAAATTAAAAAGGTCACGTCACTCTATTCTTGCCGGCTCAGTCAGCTAAAGAATTAATCTCCCTGCAGCAGACTGACTTTCAACTTTCAACTTTCACATGAAACAGTAATGAGTGTGTTCTATGTATTATACATTATTTCTTCCTTCTCTAACCAAAGACTTATCTGTAGTGTCATATCTCCTGACAAGTCCATGATATCTGGGGGATTTGAGGACTTCAGTGTTAAACTATGGAGCCTCGTTCTTAAGCAACTGTCCACAGCGCCCTCTATGTGTCAAATTGATATTTTGTTTGTTTTCTCTCCCCACAGACTTATCTGTAGTGTCATATCTCCAGACAACACCATGATCTCTGGGGGATTTGAGGACTCCAGTATTAAGCTGTGGAGTCTCGTTCCTAAGCAACTGTCTACAGCGCCCTCTATGTGCAACCCCAGTCATGTGTTGTTGGGCTCACAGTACGAAGACGACAATGAAGGCGAAATAACGAAAGTGTAAGTGGTGCAGGAACAGAGCCGGTAGCTTAAACACCCATAGAATGATGTCATCCATGTATATATTCAGAAAGTGTTCCTCCATAGACTTGCAGATCATCTGTCTTGTTGCAGAGTAACTGTGATTTGCTTGGCATTAAGAATTTTTCCGAATTGGTTCTTGGGATTCCCAAGTTGTTCTTTTGATTCTCAAGTTTTTCTTTTGATTCACATGTTGTCCTTTTGATTCACAAGTTGTTCTCAAGATCCAGAAGTAGTTCTTTTGATTCACATGTTGTCCTTTTGATTCACAAGTAGTTCTCAAGATCCAGAAGTAGTTCGTTTGGTTCACAAGTTGTTCTTTTGATTCACAAGTTGTTCTCAAGATCCAGAAGTAGTTCGTTTTGTTCAGAAGTTGTTCTTTTGATTCACAAGTTGTTCTCAAGCACCAGAAGTAGGTCTTTATATTCAGATTCACAGCCTCTTTGATTCATAAATTGTTGCGGGGCTAATTCAGATGGTTGTAGTGTGCTGGTTGGCTGAGAATATCAGTCCTTTGACCTCTGAGGTCGCGAATTGAAATCCAGCTCCCACTTTTTCAGCTGCTGCTTTTATTCAAGAAATTTGCCAGAGTTTGATTTAAAAGTTTCCTCTTTAACTTAGTAATTCAGATCTTGCAAATCTGTCTGCAGATTATTCAAATTTGTGAAGCAGTGCTAAAATTCTACACTTGTCTTAAACAAGAAAAAGACAGAAAGGTAGACAAAAAAGGAGTCTGCTATTGTACATATGCATGTAGCATTACCCAAACAATCAGTATTGCTCATCATTACTTATGTATTGACGGACAGAGAGCTGCGAAATTAACCCACTGGGTGGGTAAAATACATGTTGATGTTCAACCAACGTTCATTGGACGACATCACAGATTAAATGTGCTGTCTCCTCTCTCAAAGTGTACTTCTTGCAGTTGCAGCTCATGTAGATTTCCAGTTTTGGAAGACACAATGTTTTAGGAATTGCAGACTTTTAAATTGTTAACGCCTTTGTTGGTTATTGACCCACTTCTTAGGTGTTGCTGATGAAAGAGAAAATTCTTTGATGAATCTACATTACTCTTCTACCTTTAACTAAATTACAAATTGTATTCTTTAAATCTGAGTGAAAATGCAGTTGTTTAATCTGGGCACTCTCTTCCCATAAACCTGTCACCCGTCATGCTACCCGAAATCATGTAACCATTTTTGAAGTAATATTGACCAAAATGAAAATCAGATGACTTCATCTAAATTAAATGATTAAAAAAATTAAAATTATCAAAAAACACTCCCTGTAGATCAATTTAGTATTCTCGTTTTTTTTAACCTGTCATTAAATAAAAAGTGACTTCACTAGATGTATTTCCATCAGTCAGCCCATGTCAGTAGTTAATTGATTCACCAATCAGTCCATCATTCGATCATTGAATAATTTCTGCTCCTCACAGGACGGTACGAGAACAGGAGACAGTGTGTTTGAGGGGTCACTGCGGGTCGGTGTTCAAAACCTGCTTTAGCCATGACACCAGGTATCTACTGTCCTGTTCTGAAGACACCACAGGTAAGTTGATATCCGGCTTTGCCTTACTTCAAGTCTTGCTGTTGTGCAGTGTACTTCCATTTGTCCCACATGAGACAAAATCTTCTTCTTTTGATTGGATGGTAGTGGTCATGAGGGAGACGTGTATAACTCTATACCCTGCAGCATGCAGATGCTGTATGCGTCTGATGACCCATCAGTAGGGAGAACGCCATGATGTCACAGTTACAATGTGACGCAACAAAACCAACGACACAGCGTCACAAAGGAATGTTGACACAGTATTCTCAATGAGGTTATGATGTCATAATTCCCAGATCACTGCTAGGTAGTGATTCCAATTCAAAGCTCCTCAAGGTGACAGGAAATTACTGTTGAAGCTTCTTTTGTTTTACCAGAAAAAAAATTTCGGTGTAGTTTTTACGGTCTTCCGCTGACACCTTGACTAGTAAGAGGCTCACTGACTAGTTTCTTGTCCTTTCTCCATTTCTTTTTGGATGACATAATAAAATGTCATCACATGATTAGTGTCAAATCATAACAGTGTTTTTTTTTTTTTTGTGCTGTAAAGTGAAATGTTTTATTCTTTATTTGTGTTTAGCTGCAGTTGACATACTCCATGGATGGTGTTTTAGTTGTTGTTTAGGAACTCCCAGTGATGTCTTTTACCTACTGATTTATGAGATAATGGTCATACCTGGTGTTATAATTTTAATGGTTTCTTACACATAAACACTAAATGATATCCTTCACCTGTGGTTAAATACAGTGTGGTGGTAGTTTTAATGGGTCTTATGAATAACACTGAGAAATGTCATTTAACAGTGGCGGGGTTTTTTTTAGCGACTTTCTCATCATGGTAACCACAATGAGAAATATCAGAAATTTCAGTTTTACCCAAGTTTTGTGTTGAGTTTTTGATACATTGTCTATGATAAAATATTGAATTTTCAGATTTGTTAAAATTGATTTTCTAAAAAGAAAATTGTCTGGAAAAAACAAATTGGGAATCTTCTGTCAGACAACACTGTTGATTTAGGATTTGTTATATTTCTTGCAGTACGACTCTGGGACTTGAATACTCATACGAATGTGGTCTGTTTTGGAGGACACGCTTACCCTGTCTGGGACATTGACGTCAGGTGAGCAGACTATTGCTAGGTGTGGGCAGATGGTTGCTAACTGGCAAATCTGAAGTTTTTTTTGTTAGTATCCCATGCGAGGGATGTTAAATTGGTATTTCAGTGTGTTTATTTGTCAAAACAATTTGTATTTTTAGCTCACCATTGGTAAGTAAGGTGAGGTATGCTGCATTCCGGTGTCAGTGTGAGTGTCCAGATAAGCTTTTTGTGTTAATGTCTGCCGTCCAGTCAACTTAGACCACAAGTTAAACTGAAGCACTTACCGGCAGGCTGCTAGGTTTGTCCTCAGCTGAAGCACTTAACATTGAGCTCCCAAGTTTCTCATAAACTAAAGCACTTACCAGCCAGCTGCCAGGTGTTGGCAAAGGGCCGTCTCCCACCAGCCTGTCTCACCTGCTGCAGGGAGTGTTGCAGGGTTATCAATGTAATTGTCTTTGTGCGTGTAGTCTCTCTTTTTGTTTACATACTCACTGTATAGTTTTATTTCTTCGTAACTGTAAATGTGTTCAGTTTATATGTACACGTATCTTAAACATCATATCATTCATGTGTGCCATTTGATGCTGTAGTCATGTGTGTGATTTGATGCTGTAGTCATGTGTGTGATTTGATGCTGTAGTCATGTGTGTGATGTGAAGGCATCGAGAAAAAAGAGTTCATTTGTAAACTGATTGAGTTACCTTCAATAAATAAAGACGTTTATATACAAAAACACAGACAGCATATAGTTCTTCAGGTTTTTTTTTTTTTTTTTTCGTTTTGAAGTTGTAATAGTCAAGGAGATGTTAACCAGTGAGACTGCACCACTGGTAAGCTGTGTGTTGAACATCACGAATTTCCTCTTGTTGTTGTTGTTGTTGCAGTCCTGTGGGCGGTAACTTTGTGAGCTGTTCCCATGACCACACAGCCAAACTGTGGAGCACAGATCGTCTGTTTCCTCTCCGAAGCTACATCGGTCATTCCTGTGATGTTGATGTGAGTTTTATATCTCAGGTCTTTTCTCTCCAGTCGTACGTGGGAAGCTCTGCCAGCAACCTGTTGTGGATGGTTGCGAGTTTCCTCTAGGTTATGCTGTTCTCCTCCCACCATAATGCTGGCCATCATTGTATAAGTGAAATATTCTTGAGTATAACATAAAACGTTAAACAATATACGTCAGTTATTTCCGAGTCTGAGAGTTTATTGAGGTAGTCATGAGTTACAAATGGCCAGCTCAAGTTTGAATAAAGTTGAGAAAGGACAGAGAAATAATCTGTTTATAACATAATTAAAACATATGAATCATACGAAGCGATTAAAAATTTCTTTTTAAATAAATTGACGAGATAGGGCACACGTGGTGTTGTTTACTCATGTGTTTTAGGTAAGTCATGTGTAACGGTTGTCATCTTTTTACTGATAAGAGTTTCGTTCAGGCCTTGTAGTGTCTCCAGTTTCCCAGGGGCTTATGCGTATCAACAGTTTTTATTCTTTTCAAACTTAGATGCCGTAGAAGGCATCATTTCATTGATGACACTTTTTGCTGTAACTTTTTCAGTGTATTCAGTTTCACCCAAATTCAAATTACATAGCGACGGGGTCTAGCGACAAGACTGTGCGCCTGTGGAGCGTACAGGAGGGGAAGTCGGTGCGACTGCTACAGGGACACCGCAGTGGCGTGCTGACTGTGGCTTTCTCGCCCAATGGCAAATATTTAGCATCAGCAGGTAAGGGTTACCGCTCAGAATAGTTTTCTGTTTTCTGATTGGTGAATTGTAGGAATAGATGGATTGGTATCAGTTGTCCAATACCGACACTGCAAATGTGTGATGCATTTTTATTTCATTGACAGAATTCTGAATTTCTTATCAGTTTCACTGTTTATTTATCTTAGTATAAGGTTTCAACTTTAGGACTTCAAATGAAAATTTTCTCACTGCCACTATATCAGACTTTTGTTCGAATCAAGCTTTCTCGGCTCTTCTGTGGCTTTAAGTCAGGAGGTTTGTCAGGTGCCTTACAAAGTTTGCTGGTTTCTGCTGGGCAGTCTGGTTTCTAACATCCAGAAATCTGAGCAAAAGGCAGAAAATTTTTCAGCACCACAGCATTAAGCACCAGTCAAATAAATATATAAAATAGTCCGATGAAAATAATGTTGCCTTAACTGGGATTAGGAGCTCTCACTGTTTCATATTGGCTAAAGTGTTGGACTTTACTGAAAAACCATGGTGATGACAGTAAAATATTCCTGATCATCACCTGTTGTTGTTGCTGTTGCAGGGGAGGATCGGCGTATCCGAGTGTGGGATCTGGGCAGTGGCCAGCTGTACAAGGAGTTCAAAGGTCACACGGACACTGTCTACGCTCTTAGCTTTAACAGAGACGGCTCTTTGCTAGCCTCAGGTGAGTTCTTCCCATTGTATTCCCTTCTCCCGACGTATTCACTTCTTCACAATATATTGATTTCTGCCTATCTATCAACTTCTACCACCATATATGCATTCACTTTCTGGATCATATTAACTTCTTTCTTTGTATTAATTTCATCTTTGGTATCGTAAAGGTCTCCACAGGTGTTAACTTCTCCATTTGTCTTCACCTTTACAATGTACATTATCTTCACTTTTCTGTTTTTATTAAAGTGGTCATACGCGTTAACTTTTTCCCATTAAATTAACGTCTTCCTTCATGTTTTCTTCTTTCTTTTGATGAACAAATTGTAGCGAAAACAGATTATGAAGAAAACCTCTCTAAACTAATATGCTCTGTTTCTCTCTCAGGAGGACTGGATTGTTGTATAAGAATCTGGGACACTAGGAAGGGCAGTAACAGTAGCCATGGAAACACAGCAGCGTGAGTGGGTCTTTCCTTGTTTTTCCATTTGATTATTTTTATAACTGTTTAATTTAACATCATTTCACTTCAAGAAATCATGTCTGTTAGGTTACTGCTCAGTAAAAGTATTGTCTCTCTGGTTTGGCCAAGGCTTTCGGTCAGGAGTGTTCCTCTTGAGTACCAATCAGATTGATAATTAATAGTTAAATAAACTTGTGTTATGATGGTACCCATAAACCTGTCATCATACAAGTGAAGCATTCTTGAGTACGAACTTCAACACCAATGAAATAAATAAAACAAATAAAGGATGGGATGGTATGTTTTGGGATTCATTCTGAATTTTTTTTTCTGAAGTTTCATGATCTGAATGATACAGAATGGTTTTGCCGCTCGGAAAAGTCATAAAAAATTAGTAGTTTGCTGTGCGTTAGGCTGCTGTGCGGTACCATTAGGCTGCAGTGCACTTCCATTAGGCTGCTCTACATCACTATTAGGCTGCTCTCCATTAAAATTAGGATGCTCTGCAGTACCATTAAGTTGCTGTGCATCACTATTAGGGTGCTTTGCAGCACTGTTAAGCTGCTTTGCAGTACCATCAGGCTGTTGTTCAGTACCATTGGTTTGCTGTGCGGTACCATTAGGCTGCTGTGCACTATCATTAGGCTGGTGTGCAGTACCATTAAGCTGCTCTGCATCACCATTAGGCTGCTGTGCAGTACCATTAGGCTGCACATTTCCATTAGGCTGCTGTGTATCGCCTCAGGCTGCTCTCTATTGCCATAAGGCTGCTCTGCATTGGCATTAGGGTACACTGCATTACCATTTTCTGTTCTGCACTACCGTTAGGCTGCTCTGCGTTACCATTAGGCTGTTCTGCATTAACATTAGGTTGCTGTGCAGTACCATTACCTTGTGGTAACCATACATGAGCAGTACCACATGGTGGAAGCTTGATTCCTGTAGAGTCTTTGTGTCTTTATGCTGTGCTGTGATTTAGTTCTCTTTTCCTTGTCGTTTCAGAACTGACGGTCACACGTCCTCAGAGTTGCTGGGTGCATTCCCCACTAAGTCAGCTACGGTGAATTTCCTGCGCTACGCGGACTGCAACTTGTTACAAGCAGCTGGGCCAATCTGAGAAATGTGCTGAGGATGCGAGGAGAGATTCCTAGTCCTGACTGATACCAAAGATAGACTGAGCTGTTACTGGCTGGTATCAGTTCTATCCTGACTGATACCAAAGATGGACTGACCTGTTACTGGCTGGTATCAGTTCTATCCTGACTGATACCAAAGATGGACTGAGCTGTTACTGGCTGGTATCAGTTCTATCCTGACTGATACCAAAGATGGACTGAGCTGTTACTGGCTGGTATCAGTTCTATCCCAGCCTTGAGCAGGGATTTTGTACATTCCCTGCCTCGCACTGTTCACAGTGACATTGGTGACAATAAGTGGTCAACCTACAATTTGCAGGGGCTGAGGGGGCTAGCGTGCTAGTGCAGTGTAATGATCAAAGTGCCTCTCACCACTGCGATCACTGTGAGTTCAAACCCAGCTCATGTTGGCTTCCTTTCCTGTCAGATGTGAGAAGATCGGCCGGCAACCTGCAAATGGTCGTGGGTTTCCCCCAGTTTCCTCCTACTACATTGCTGGCTATCATCACATAAGTGAAATATAAGAGTACGGTGTAAAACACCAATGAAAGAAATAAATAAATATTACGGTTTGTAGAATGTAATATTCATTGAAGACCACTTTTCTTGCACCAGTGTGGGGTGCAAAACTGGCCAAAGGCCAGTGGCTTTAACTGATGGTTCTCCCGTCCTTGACCAGCAAGGTCAAGCATTTGAATCCAACTCTGTGGTTGGATCGGGCAAAGGGCCATGGTTTGCTCTGGGCTCTGCCAGGTTCCTTCATACATAAGCTGTTTCTTATGGTGTCCTATAAATGAAAATTCTAGTTGAGTACAGCATTAAACACTGGTCAAATAAATAAATAAATATATCAAAACTGACTTTTACACAGCATGATAATTCAACAGGTCCTAAGGATGCCGTACATACTGTTCCAAAGAGTACAGCACTACTATGTGGTAGCTGTACATCACTGTGTGGAAGTTTGCTGTCTGTACTGTGGAGTTAGTAGCTCCACATCACTGTGTGGAAGTTTGCTGTCTGTACTGTCGAGTTAGTAGCTCCACATCACTGTGTGGAAGTTTGCTGTCTGTACTGTCGAGTTAGTTTCTCCACATCACTGTGTGGAAGTTTGCTGTCTGTACTGTCGAGTTAGTAGCTCCACATCACTGTGTGGAAGTTTGCTGTCTGTACTATGGCGTTAGTAGCTCCACATCACTGTGTGGAAGTTTGCTGTCTGTACTATGGAGTTAGTAGCTCCACATCACTGTGTGGAAGTTTGCTGTCTGTACTATGGCGTTAGTAGCTCCACATCACTGTGTGGAAGTTTGCTGTCTGTACTATGGAGTTAGTAGCTCCACATCACTGTGTGGAAGTTTGCTGTCTGTACTATGGAGTTAGTAGCTCCACATCACTGTGTGGAAGTTTGCTGTCTGTACTATGGAGTTAGTAGCTCCACATCATTGTGTGCAAGTTTGCTGTCTACTATGGAGTTAGTAGCTCCACATCATTGTGTGCAAGTTTGCTGTCTACTATGGAGTTAGTAGCTCCACATCATTGTGTGGAAGTTTGCTGTCTGTACTATGGAGTTAGTAGCTCCACATCATTGTGTGCAAGTGTGCTGTCTGTACTATGGCGTTAGTAGCTCCACATCACTGTGGTGTCAGACACTACACTTGCACTACACTCTTACTCCATGGTACTGGGCAGAAACCATGCAACACTGCATTCCAGCTGATCTGTAGTAATTCCCTGTCCATGCAACATCATAGATAAAAAGGTGATTGGTTATTGGACATATGTAGCTGTAACTGTATTCATGAATTCTCCTCCTCAGGTATGGTATTTAGCAAGCTCCACCATGCAGTTATTTCCTGTGCTCTACCATTACAGTTTGGAGCTTTCTTTTTTTGTAATTTTATCCCATAGTTTTGAATGTTCAGGTGGCATTTGCTCAGAAGATATCAGAGTAATAAGGATCGTATGAAAAGAAGCAAAGAATTGCTCTGAAATGTTAGAAATTATCTGTGTCAAAAGTGGAAAAACACAGTTCATATTACTGTTATGTGTACTCTCTTGAGGAGTGTGATGCAACTGTGGTCTCCATGGTAATGCCAGCTGCATCTAAATTCCCTGCTTTGTATTGTCTGATGCTATGTGTAGAATTTAGAGTAATTCAAATGAATGGTGCTTGAAGTCTGTAATACATTGGCTGAGTTTAATCTGTGAATCTGTCTTTCATTTTGGGGGATGGTTTTATGTAGTCACCTTCTATCACCATAAACCGTCGTCCTTTTTCCCATATGAAATAGCAACTTTATATGCAGTATACTAGTACCGAACGAAACAATTTGAACATGGAGATGAAGTTTTAAGAAAAGTGCCATTTTTTTTAATAATCTAGACCGTGAAATTATTTTAAAATTTGATGGGAAACACCGAAAGTTAATAAATCCATGCAAATCCCACGCATTCTGTGTGCCATGTCCGCCGATCATTAGTTGACGAAAACTGTGGTTATTGAGAACAGATTTTGGAAAAGCAATGCATTTCGTGAGACAACGCTGATGTAAATGATGTGAATTTAATTGATGTTATCAAAACAAATGCAGTCAATGCTAATAAAAAGTGCTTTTGTGTTTGATATTAGTAAGTATTGTCATCCATCATACGGAGAGTTCAGAATTGTTTTTTCTGTCTTCATACTGTGTTTCTGGACTTGTCTGTCCTTTCTGAGAAGCCCCCCACCCCACCCCACCCCACCCCCCCACAATGAAACATTTCGGCTCACTCCATATTTCCATCCATTGGATGAAATCACAGAAGTTTGTCCTCCATTCCATGAAGTGACGTATATTTTTTTCTCCTATAGTTCCCAAAGCCCTCTGTTAAAGATCAGTCTAGACTTCATCTGTACAGAGCCTTGCCTTTACGAGGCAGGGTATGGGTTAGCTGCTTTTCCTTACAATGGTCTACTCATTTCCACATGGTCATTTTATTCATTTATTCTAAGTTTACCGACAAGTTCTGCAGCAGAGCCGTTATGTCAATGCAGAAGAACAGCCTGTCAGTTGAGTTCCAGGTTGGTTTCCTCTGACTGGGCCGGGTGCTTCCGTGGCTCAGTCGGTTAGCGCGCCAATACGGCACAATAATCCGGAGCCTCCCACCAATGCGGTCGCTGTGAGTTCAAGACCAGCTTATGCTGGCTTCCTCTCCGTCTGTAAGTGAGAAAGTCTGCCAGCAACATGCGGATAGTCATATATTTCCCCCGGGCACGGTTTCCTCCCACCATAATATTGGTCGTATAAGTGAAATATTCTTGATTACGGCGTAAACACCAATCAAATCAAATCAATCAGTCTGACTCGTCGTATGTGGGAAGCTCTGCCGTCAACCTGCAGATGGTCATGGGTTTCCCCGGGCTCAGCTCTATTTCCTTCCACAATGAGGCTGCATGGTTGCCGTCGTATGTGAAATACTCTTGAGTGTGGCGTAAACCACTCGGCCCCAGTCCCACGAAGCGGTAGTACACTATTGAGTTGATTGTAACTACCAATGACAACCCATGTTAAAGAGATAGGTAGCCATGGTACCTACAATCAACTTAGCGTACGCTTGTCTTGTGGAACAGGGGCCAGTCCAGTAAATCAAATAAATGAGGAAATACTGAATGTACTGTCTTCTGTTGTCTTCACTCCATGAAGACACTGTCTTGGTGTCTTCCACTCACCAACCTGACTTGATGCATGGTTTCGGAGAACGGTCTCCTCCATCAATAAATTTCTACAGTCCAACAGCTGTGAAAGTGAAGTACTTTTGAGTACACGACTAAAAACCCACAAATAAATGACTGACCTCAGTATTCTTATTTTCCTTGACGATTGTTCTGTTTCTTATTAAGCTGTATAGTTTGTCGCTCTGAAGGAATTGCTGCAACTCTTGCTGGTGAGACCAACGCTTTTATGTCCTAGAGTTTATTAAGTACCGTAGCCTTTCTACTCCTCCACACCCACAAAGCTGTCCTCCACCCGTCCAACCCTCCTGATGTCCTCCACCCCTGCAATCCTCCTGGTGTCCTCCATCCCTCCAACCCTCCTGGTGTCCTCCACCCCTCCAACCCTCCTGGTGTCCTCCATCCCTCCAACCCTCCTGGTGTCCTCCACCCCTCCAATCCTCCTGGTGTCCTCCACCCCTCCAATCTTCCTGGTGTCCTCCATCCCTCCAACCCTCCTGGTGTCCTCCATCTCTCCAATCCTCCTGGCGTCCTCCACCTCTCCAATCCTCCTGGTGTCCTCCACCCCTGCAATCCTCCTGGTGTCCTCCATCCCTCCAATCCCCCTGGTGTCCACCCCTCCAATCCTCCTGGTGTCCTCCACCCCTCCAATCCTCCTGGTGTCCTCCACCCATTATAATGATTTGTATGAATGACAAATTTTTGAGCATGATGTTAAACGTTATGTAAAAAAAAAGTTAATGAAGGAATAAATTTTATGACGCATTTTGAGACGCCGCGGAAAGTCCTTGCAAGTTGTAACTTCTGTATCAACAGTGATACAAGCGCAGAAAGCACAAAAGCCGGGCGCTACAGTGCAGGCGGTATCACAGCACTGCAATTCCCTGCTGGTACCACCGAGTCAATAGTCCACCGAAACAGTGCAGTCTTTGTACCAGCCGCACTGGAGCATGTTTCATAAAGCAGTTTTGGGCTTGAGCCAAAAATTGTAATCATAAGTAAACTGTGAAATATACGCATCACGTCCGTCAAATTTTGATGTCTGATTCTACGCTGTCAAAGGCGATTTCAGCCAAGATTGAGTATCCACCATGAAATATTTTGTTTTCTAGAAAGATTAAAATTTTGGGCTTTAGTCTAAAATTGCTTTGTGAAACAGGCCTCAGTATTATCGCGCAGCAGCTGTTCTTTGGGTAAAGGACAGCGTGAATTGGTCGTGTAGGAAAATCTATCTTTCATCAGATAAATTGCCTTGTTATGTTCAATGAATCTTCTTACATCTTATGAATACATGTACAAATAACAGCACCGCTACAAACTTTTGGACTTGGCCTCGACAGGCGAAATGGATATGTACAATCAAGAGGAGCGGGCTACACAAAAGGGTCCAGATCGCAGAGAAACACATCGTCGTCTGCTGTGACGCTGCATTGTTTGTGTACTGCCAAAGTGCTTTCTGAACATATATGCACCTAGATGTGTTACGTAATCCAAGAAAAAACAAAGGAGCACACGACTTTGGACACTCTTGTTAAAGGCGGGAAGGAGTTTTACGAGTTTCCCATAGTGCACGTGTGAGATCGTGTCTTTACATCATGTTCTAACTACATATATACCTGTAATGTGACAGACTTGAACTCATATGTGGCAACATCTGCTGCATAATACAACGATAACACCGTCGTTTCACCGTAGAAGTACACAATATTTTCTAAGCTTACAGCGATATAATTCCTCGTTCAAACTGCTTCGGATTTATCTTTATAACACATCATTTATGAGGAGGACAAAACATCTGTAGCTGTGCTATACTAGTTAGTTGCCTTGTGTGGGTAACCTGCGTACCACTACAAACGTTATTTAAATTTCTTTGTAATGGTAACTTACAAAAATGGGGTGAAAGGAAATTTTTGATACTGGGCTACATCCTAAATCCTGAACAAATTCGACCACAGTTTCGGTCAGCCAGTGAATATGCGGGACACCAACATGAAATTGTTACACGGTACTGAGCAGATGCTATCCCGATCTTTTCGACCGTCCAGGAGTATTGTGGTTCGTGACTGAAATGTAGGACATATTGGGGGGAAATTCTAACCATTGAGTTAAAAAGTAAATGAACAGACTAGCTGTATTTTAGCCAGCTGTGTATTGCTGCAAGGGTCTAAAGGTCTGGGCAATTGGGAGTCCAAATTAAATCAATAGATTATGGCTGGATTATTACATGTTTATTTGCACAGATATTTCCTACAAAAAACTAAACTCACTGGGTGCTTATTTGAACAGGCCCCCTAAGCTCTTTTCGTGAATTTTGATCAGGGTTTTTAGCCATTTTCAGTTATTTTATTCTTTTTATGCAATTTAATTATGTACTTTTTACTGTAATTTAGAGTATATTAAGTACTATAATTTCAATATGCTGATTATAATACTGATGTTAATATCATAAATCACACGCATACAAACACAAATATAGATATGCCTTTCTTTAAATCACCTGTCAATAAAACTCAAACCAGAGGAAATAAAGAACAGTACATCATGAATAAGTTCAAATCTGAACTTAACTGTGAAAACATGGAGAGGTAATCTCTCATCATGGATAACCCTCCTGGACAAGTAGTACATGAGACTATGTCAGCACTTGCACACCATCCTTGCATATGGAGGGGGTGGGGGTCCGGGCGGGGGGAGGGGTGACAGGAGGGAGAATTGTCCGGGAGAGATGTCCAGAGGGGAATATGTCCGTAACCTGCGCTGTGCTGTGCAGCCATTGAATATGCGGTACCAATATGAAATCGCTACACATTGCTGAGGAGATGTAGTAAGTACTGTACCACCCCCGGCCTTTCCGATCTTTCAGAATATGAGGCGATGTGGATTACATGCTGTATACTATATGTGTATGTATGTATGTATGTATGTATGTATGTGGGTGTGCTTGGGTTTAACGTCGTACTCAACATTGTTTCAGTCATATGACGACGAGGAGTTCTTCGAATGTAAATGTACTGTGTCTCCTTGTGGTAGGACGAGTCCATGCCGCCAAACTGCTGACACCTCACCCACTAACATTATATTGTCACCGGGCCGACAAGTTCTGTTTCCTTGCTCTAAACCTCTCATTGTCGAGTGCCAAACGAGGCAGCAACAAGTACAAGTTTTAAAGTTCTTATTATGACCTGACCCGGGATTTATCCCGCATCTCTCGACCTCGAGGCGGACGATATAACCATAGCGACACTGAGGCGGTCTATATGCTATTATTTTACACATACGATGGATTAATGTTTTTCGTGCACGACTGAACTGTCACAGTGATACAGAAAAACCTTCGCCTTAAACTAAGGCAAACTGGATAATTTGCGCGATGAAAGCCTGTAAGGGGTTTTCATACCAGACTCTCCTTAGAATGCGTTGGGCATCGTCTACAATTAGGATAACCTTGAAGAAAGAATGGAATATGGTTTCGTCTGCATGTTGGCCTATATTTTTTTCCACGCAAACTTGACGACTGGAAGTTTGTCAGTATCAGCGACAGTAATTTTTACACTTCGTGCAGCCGAACGGCCGTACAGCTTGTAGCGAATGGCGGTATAGCTTGTAGTGGCTGTATAGCTTGTAGCGAGTGGCGGTATAGCTTGTAGCGAGTGGCGGTATAGCTTGTAGTGGCGGTATAGCTTGTAGCGAGTGGCGGTATAGCTTGTAGATAATTTTCCCACACGGTCTCGTTTCGGTTTCTTCCATCGATCTACACATCTACGTTAACAGAAGTGACATAGTTCTTTATTTATATATTTGATTTGTGTTTTACATCCCAATCAAGAATATTTCACAAGTACGACGACGACCAGCATTATGGTGAGATGAAACCGGGCAGAGCCCCCATGAAATCCACGATCATTTGCAGGTTGCAGACAGACCTTCACAAGTATGGCCGGAGAGGAAGCCAGCATGAGCTGGACTTGAACTCACACGCAGCAACCACATTGGTAACAGGCACTTGCGGTCATTATGTCGCGTTAACGCGCAAATCACCTCGACCAAGGAGGGCCTTCATCTTCTGTATATTTATTTCATTGGTGTTTTACGCCGTACTCAAGAATGTACCCTGTGAAAAAGTACTGTGTACGAGTGGTACACATTATTGTTGTAGAAATGCACATCCACATAATTTTGTGAACCAGCAGTACACAACGTGTGTAATTTGTGTAATACACCCACAGTGACGTGTGTATCAATGATAGACACTTCGTGTACCACTGATACACATGCATTATGAATGTGCAAATTTGTACGCAGTTGTTTTACAGAGTACTCTTTATGGTACGACGTAAAATATCAACCAAATAAATAAACCACAGATTCCCATGATAGTATATGTGCAGTTACATATCATGTGTGTTATAAACTCATAACCCGCTATGTATATGTGCCCCGCATGATGTGCAATTACGAGTATAACTGTGCAAATACTAGGGCTAAAATTCCCAAAGCTGTGTATCATAGATGGTATGGCATGTGGGCCGTTACGCCAGAGATTTCGGCTTCGATACATCGTACACCGCCGCACACTGACGCGTACCTTGACACAGCTTTTCCTGTACAGCTATATAGTGACGTTTCCGCGTATACACACATAGTGCGTACTCGAGAGGTGCCAGGATACGTGTTGATTTATTTGACATTTTTGTTTGCTGGCAAATGCCCTGGTCTGTGTATAGTCACGCGACTTGAAGTTATAGCGAATGATGATTCTATCGTAACGTGGACAGGGCAGTAACGGGCCTATCAAGGTAAGTGACATTAAACTGAAGCTTGGCCTTACATTTCGCTAATACATGCAGTGTGACAATTTTTCTTCATTGGCCATATGGTATAATTCACGCGCTTTATATATACTTGTGTACTTATCTGTTTACATGTGCTTATAGTTGTGTGTACAGCATACGGCTTTTTAAGCCGAGGATCGTCAGGTACTCGGTGAAAGTTTGCGGTTTACCCTGAACATTGCGGATTTCTCCACCCACAATACTGACCGTCTTTATATAAGCGAAAAATTCTTTTTAAACAAAGCGTTTGAACACCAGACAAATACATAACTGAAGACGGTTAGCCAGGCTTGTTATTAAATATTGACCCATTATTTCTGGACATAACCCGGGACTATAGGCGCAGTATGTTCATCGTGTTGAGTATGTATGATCGTCACGTTGGATATATGAACAGTGGCCATCAAGGCGCAGCTGAGATACATGTTTGATTAACATATATCATATAAACTTACACTGTACACGATTTGAATACTGAACTTTCCTTGTGTCCTTCCGCCTGTTGATTGCTTCTCTTTGCATGAATCCGCCCTGATGTTTTTTCATTTTATATCCGTTCTTAATTCTTTGATATCATTTGTGTTAAACGTCGTTTTAGAAACTGGTCCTAAGATTACTGACCCGGCAAGCTCCTTTTGGTTGATTACTGGTATATGAATGTCGGTTTCGATGCCTAGATTTACGTATACAATATGTGGGTCTTTGGTTTCTCCGGCAGCGTCTTTAAGTCAGAATGCATAAAACTATAAGTGCTGTGGTTTCGCCTATGTATCAGTAAACCTGATCGCCGTCTTGCATATAAGTCAACCATCCGACCTTAAACACCAACCAAACGAATTAGTAAATAACACACGGGAGAGTTCCTCCTGCATTGCGCGGTGGCCTAGGGACAACTCTTTCTGACATTTAACATACTTGGTGCTGTAAAGTGCTGCATGGGATACTCTGTAGGCTAATATAGGAATGAAAATCCCGGTGATTAGGAAGGAGTAATTGTGGTTGTCGATATGAATACTTGGATCTAGCCACGATTATTTATCATGTTACCAACAGTACAGGCCCTGGGGGCAGCATGTATGGTAATACCAGAGGGGGATGTGGCTCACATGTTCCTAGATATTCTTTACGGTCGTCAGTTTATATTTGCACTGTTGTAGTTAGTCTTGTTATTTTTGGTTTCTACCATGGTATACTTATTCTTATTTGGTTTCCAATGTGATGTACTTGTTATTGGTTTCCAGGGTGACAGTTATTCTTATCTTCCACGGTGACAATTTGATTTCCGCTGTGATAAGTACTTACACGCTTAGTTTTCACTGCAACAGCTAATTTTCGTTTACACTTTGATCGCGATCTATATTTTCCACTGTGGTTGTCATGAACATGTTCCAGAGTCTCCTCCCGGCCACATTTTGGTTTTGATGACACTGGGCAGACATTAGAGAAATGGTACAGTTCCGAGCTGAGTGAAAATAGTGTGCACACTGGAGTGAAATGTCGATCTCTTCCCGAGGGATGTTTCGGCGCATGTCTACCTTGATTTTTATCTTGGTTCTAGCTCAAATTCACACCAGTCATAGCTTATCAATATATTTACCACAGATATCCCAGCGACTGAACCTAACAAACCATTAGTGTGTACGGAATTAGGCCAAGAGCTGCGGCTGTGAGCATTAAGAAAACAGAAAATTGAAAATTATATGACCAAGCTATTTAGCATGCAATCAGTTGGAGTGCCGCTTGGCCCAGCGTTAGTGAGAGTGTCATATATCTTGTCAGTATCCTGTGACGGAGTTAAAGTGTCATGCCTGGTGTCAGTATTCTGTGATTGAATGGGAGTGTCCTGTCTGGTGTCAGTGTTCTGTGAATGAATGAGAGTTTCATGCCTGGTGTCAGTGTTCTGTGATTGAATGGGAAATGTCATGCCTGATGGCAGTGTTCTGTGATTTAGTGGGAAGTGTCATGCCTGGTGTCAGTGCAGTGTGATTTACTGGGAAGTGCCATGCCTGATGTCAGTGCACTGTGACTTAGTGGGAGGTGTCATGCCTGATGTCAGTATTCTATGACTGGGGTATTCATGTCTGGTGTAGTCCTTGTATGTATTTGAAAAGTCACTTGAATGCCGCCACATTCCAAAAATTCCTTCTTGCCTGAAACTGAGTTGTCCAAATTTATGACCTGTTTTGCTCTCTCCTTGGTTACGTCGCAATTGTCGTTGTATGAGTGATCATAAAACACCTAGGCAGTTCACCAGCACCGTCACAAAAAAACCCAGGTGTCCTGTGGAGACTCGGGATTTTGTGTGGCAACTCGCCCATTAGTATATCGTGCCCCTTATAGTCTCAGACCAGGCTCTGTGGACTTACGGTCCAGTTTGCCTCAGTTCAGACCATAGGCCCTTGGCCAAAGAGGTCGTGTGTTCGACTCCGACTCTATACGCTGCAACTCTCAGTCAGGAGGATTGTCAGGCACATCTTCATGTACGGTGGTTTCCGTCTACCATTACGCTAAAGTAGGATTAAGTACGGGGTAAAACACCGATCAGTTAACTAGCTATGTAACTATATATAAAATATAATACAGTAGTTGTCATAGGGATAAAGAAGGACACGTGACGATTTGTGAAACAGACCTTATAAACCTTTATAGCGGACGGCATAATATTTATTCTCACCTGTCCCGTTGGCCTGTATACCCCCCACACACGAACAATGACATACTTGCAAATTACGACATAGATATACGAATCGCGTCGACAGGCTATCGGGTGTACCTAAACACCGGGAGGTCTGCATAAAGCCTGGAAGGGCTCGTTTGTCTTGGACTCGCTTCGCACGAGACATTCGACAAAACGTGAACAAGGTAGAGTCAGAGCCATTCAACAATATCGCATGTCACGAGGACCCAGTTTTGATACGCCATGACTGACGTGCGTGTGAAAATATCGAGGCCCAAGCAGGTGTGTAGGCTAACAGTTATGTATGTTTGGAAAACGATCAGAGAGATATATGTGTATAGTATACTACGGTAGCTGGATTACTTATGCCTACTTGTTATAAGTATACGAAATCTTTAAGTTGTTGTTAGGTGAATGTATCTCCCAGGTACCGTGGGGTGAGTATATATAAGGCTGTACCTCATACATACAGAAGGTTGTCCCAGAGTTGGATAGGAGACGGAGAGTGTATGGGTTTAGTTATATGCCCAAGGGTATTAACAATAGCTGGGTGAGGACTGGGGGCTGGGCATGAGAAAAGGGGGTGGGGGTGGGGTGGGGGTGGGGTGGGGGTGGAGCTGCATGAACATTACTGAGGGTCATAGACATATTGTGATGAAGTTATAAAGGCTTGTTTGGAGCTGTTCTCTAGTTTTCGCTGAGCTGGACAGAGAACGATATATATATATATATATATATATATGTGTGTGTGTGTGTGTGTGTGTGTGTGTGTGTGTATCGCTGTTACTAGTTCACACAGATTGTGTGTGTTGTATATTATCCGTATGGCTGTGATCTACTACACTGGTTTCTTAGTTTGTGATTGGTCGGCATATAATGTTGACGAAACACCCACTGTGACGTCAGCTAAAAAAAATCTCGCGGGAGTTAATGTTATGTTCTTACTGCGTTGGCATATGCCAGCAAGCAATCAATCGTGTAGCGTAATCAATAATTATATTTATTGATTTGATTGGGGTTTTACGTCCTATTCAAGAATATTTCACTTATACGACGGCGGCCAGCATTATGGTCGGAGGAAACCAGGCAGAGTGCAGCGGAAACCCACAGCCATCCGTAGGTTGCTGGCAGACCTTCCGACGTCCGACCACAGAGGAAGCCAGCATAAGTTGGACTTGGGCTCACAACCAATAATAATAATACACCTGTTAGCTAAATCAGCAACCAGCAGTCCAAGCATCCGACACAACAACATATCAAACAACCTAAGGCCCCAGTAACAAACGAAGGTGATCTTCCACCCAATGTACCAGTCATTAAAACAATCCCCCAAGCATATAACTAAACAACCAAGCCATAATAACTAGGTATAGGCCTACCAGTTACATAATTTATAATGACCATGCAAACAAACCGATCATTCAACCACCCAAACAGCCAGCCAAACGTTCACGTAAACAACAAATCAAAGAATCGCGCGAATAGACAATCAAATGACAGTGTAAATATCCAACCAAACGACTATACAAGCAAACAACTTACCGACGCCAAACAATAACCAGCCTACAAGTCTGAAAAAACAAACTCTTATGACGATTTATGACGAACGCCTAACGCCCTAAATTAACCGATCTGTCTTTCTATCAGAAACTTGCTTGCCATATTAGAGAGACTTTTCTTTTATTCCAGCAGTGACAAGCGAACCGACTGAGTTTAGATGTTTCTTCAGGAGCATCAACAAAATAAAGACATCTAATCAGGAACAACTCTACGTCAGCTTACCACAGCTTACTTTCGCTTTCTGTTTTACTCACGTGATCTTTTGATTGGTTATATACGAGTATTGTGTTTTAAACCGGACAAACATGTTGGCAGTGATGGAATATCTGACTTCGTAGTCAAGAGCTTGAATATCAAGAAGACAAACTCCCTCGACCATGCCGTGCGAGAAAGAGCTCGACCTAGAGACGCTCCATGCTCTGTCGCCGCTAGACAAGAATGGACGCGACGTCGTGTCGGAAGTATCCCGGAAACTGTTCATGAACTGCGTGAAAACGGAACCGTGTGTTCACGGCGTGTTCTTCAAGGACACTGAAGAAGACCCGGAGAAGAGGCATATAGGAAGAAGAGTGTTCAACTGGCCCAAGTTCGCCACGGCGTTCGTGGCCAGCGCTCTAATCAAGATCAAGGATGCCTACAAGTTTCATTCCATGCTGAAGAAGGACAAGATAGAGGAGGACTTACGAGCCATGTACGAAGGATTGCCTTGGAAAAAAATAGGCAAGTTTACTAGGTTTATGTGCTAGTTTGTTTATATATTCGCTTGCTTCATTCTCCGTTCACTTACAAAAGATAAGGACCATGTACTGATGATTACCAAGGAACAAAGAGACAAGCGTACACTATTTATTTAATTTAATTCTTCGGATGTCTGTTTATTTATATATTCGTCAGCTTGGTTCTTTCTTACTAGTTCATTTGTTCATTCACAAGTAAGTTCATTTGTTCATTTACAAGAGAATAACTGTAGGTAAGTTCCCAAAGTTTCGAACTATATATGGCTTATGCATTCTCCGTTTGCTAAAAATATTTAAAGTCTAAGCAGAATGGTTCAAGTAATAACCCAGTAAAACCGACATCACAGTGCAACGAATTAATCCGATCTATGCACACTAAAAATAAGGGTTTAGTATACGTGCGAGAAATATGTATATCTGGTGTTTATTCATAAAAAAGATGTGTTTATAATAGTAAACATGAAGAACTTTTGATAAGGTGAGTAATGTGGCAGGTATTTTCAAGAATCTCTATAGTGGTCCAATAAGCAGGTCCTGTGAAATATCAAAGAATGTACAACACTTATTACAATAAACATATCGCTGTAAGTACTAAACATGGGGAATAAAGAAATACCAGAACGCACTTATATTTAGTATACAGATACAGAACTTGGCGAGGTCACACTTTACCGAACCACTTTAAATACACTTTGTTTTCTCACTGAATCTTATATTTCGAACATGTTAATTTTGTGAGAAAATTCTGTCTACGGTCGTGTAACCATATGGTTTTAATTCAAGCGTCTTGATACAAGCAGTCGTCACACTTTATCTAATTTAATTTATCTAGTTCACATGAAACATGTTTCTTGCATTACACATGTTACAAAGCAGAAATGTCGTGCAAATTGGACTGTGATAAAAGGTCCACGACCAGTTAAAGCTATCTGTTAGACATGGAGTAACGACGACTGACACACGGTATGGCCATTAAAACGACACATTTGTTTGCTTGTTTCAGTTTTGCGTTAATTACTTTCAACAATATTTTGGTCATATCCCCACGCCCCGTTAAAACCGGCCGCTCCAAATATCGACTTATATTTACCGTGCTGTCTGACGAAAACGCCATGTCGTGGACACCTGACATGACAATTCACCCACCGACAGTATACTGACACCAGACCAAAATGTGTTTGAGCAATTTTCTTATGCTAGACACCAAGCTACAACCTGTCAAGATTTCGTCATGAACCAGTTAACTGGTATAAACCACCTTACGTCTGAAGCGTATAGTCTAAGGGCAAACCGAGGTTAATGAAGGTAGGAACCATGGTACTGAATAATATTGGAGAAACTTCGATTAAGTTTCTAGTTTTCCACATCTACCTGCAATATTTTAGTTTCCCTACTCATTTCAGCAATCCGCGCTCAAAAGTCACGGTCACACAATCACGGTCATACTGTCACTGTCACAGTGTCACGATCACACAGTCATGCTCAAAAGTCACGGTCACACAATCACGATCATACTATCACGGTCACACAATCACGGTCATACTGTCACTGTCACAGTCTCACAATCACACAGTCATGCTCAAAAGTCACGGTCACACAATCACGGTCGCGCAATCACGGCCACACAGTTAATACGCACCCAAAACGTTTACACGAGAAAACATCCCAGCATGACCGTTATTGCATATACACTAGATCCCAACCCGGTCATGAACGTGATCACCAACGTAGTGGCGTTTAAAATCTTTAAAATAAATGAACCACTCAATCAATGAAGAAGTCAATTAAGTCAAGGACCATAACGTCTTTGTACAAAACGTTCTGTTGTGTGACGGTTGCCGAACTCTAAATCATTCTGATCAACTGTTTAATGAAATTGTCTTTCTTATTATTAATATTATTTTTATTATAATTATTATTGTTATTATTTCTCAGGCTTTCAGATATACACTCATTTATATCCAACAGTCGTCAGGGACGAAACAAAGCAAGTTTGTTTGGAGGACTTTATTGAAGATGGAGGGTAAGAGTTGTAATTGCTTCAATCTTTTTTAGTTTTCAAAAATTCATTGTGCTTCGAAATAAACGAACGAAAGAAACTTATATTCTGTAAAGATGTCAGCTGGAAAGAAATAAAATGGTCAAATATGTGAATGGTCAGTATAAGTAAATGATTTGAAATTCAGTGAATAAAATGAATTAAATTTCAAATTTTAAATGCATTGCTTTTTGTACGTTTATGGTGGAAGATTTAAAAAGTACATTTGTGTCCGGGACGTCCGAATTTGCGAATTTTTTCCACCGTATTTATAAACAGTGCATAGAATGCTTTCTCCCTGCACACGGCAACAGGCGTACGTTATAGAGCTGGTAGTCCGTATTTCTCTCCCGCGCTGGACTGACCGCCATATGCCCATTTTCCCAGTATGACTCATTCCCCAATTTACTCACATGATTCAGCCAAATGTCGAGATAATTTCGTCATTACCGGCATCCTGTACCGTAATTTGTACCAGTTTGTATAATAAACTTTGTAGACCCTTTGACTATAGAGCTTTAGCCGCAAGCATATACATAAATATAGGCTAGAGAACAGTCTGGATAAATTTACATGGTAATCAGTGCAGGATGCAATGGGTAGTGGTGATTATAAATTATGCGAATGTAGTTTAGAAATAATTCTGTGCTGTTGTGTTGCAAATCAGAATAATTATACATACAAATCAGGCTGTTTTACGAGTTCTCTTGTAGAACACCAAAGGCCTTCATCGTCACAGCACTTTAACAATGCCATCGGTCGCTATTGCGTCACTGTAATGAAACCCTTGACGACATTGAACACTGCTATTAATTCGACCCAGTTACAGGCTAACCTAAACTCGGTGATCCAATGAGATCCTTCGGCACATAGGCTTATTTTCAGAGACATGTCGTTCCTAGAAATTCGTTATGTATAATATTGCATGTGAACTCAGATCTATGAGACTAACACTCATTGGTCACAAAAGCTCCTTAGCGATGACACAGGATAGTCGTACTAAATTTTAGATGAAACTTTGGTTGAAGTAATTTATATCAAATTATATACCTTAGGTACGGTTATTTTACGTTGATTTGTCGTAATGCGGATTAAAGCAAGAGACAAATTGGACAAAACTAGTTAAATACTGTATATATTTGCAGTGTTCTTTTTTTCAGTGGAAAATGTAGAAGTTCATATACTATGCTATCAGACCTCCCACCATAATGCCACTGATTGCCCTCATATAAGTGAAACTTCTTGAGTACCACGTTATACACAAATTAAGCAGTCAATCAATTAATCAATCCTAACCAGGTGTAGCTGTAATATGGTTTTATATTCAAATTCTTTCCTTGGAACTCTTATTCTTTGGAAATCTCCTTTGTAATAAGCATATGTTTAAATACCAGACTTCAGGATGGCAAAGCTGTCTTAGTCTTGAAATCAGTTCACTGCGCTAAAATTGTGACTTACCTTGAGGGATTTTATGGTAATACCAAAATTTATCTCAAACATGAATGATAAAAATGAAACTTAGCATTTAAGTCCAAATCTAAGTTCGGAATAATAAGTTAAGTCTGGCTGTTGTCAAAGACAACTTCGTTATCTTGGAGCCAGGTAATAAACTTTCAATGTTTCGTTTTAGCCACGAGTGGGCAGAGCGTGTGATGGCGGACATAACTAGCCCTGACTGGATGAAAAAGACGATGCGTCGACTAATCACAGGCCACTATTCTGACGAGGATTATAACAGGGACATGAACGTGCTTTTCGTTAAACTCCACCTTCTCGACCCGCAGTCAGTGATCCCGGCTTATCAGTATCTTCTCAGTTGCCGAGGTGAGTTGTGTATGAATCAATCAGTAAATCAATCAATCAATAAATAAATCATTTAATCAGTGAATGAAGCTGTTTTTCAAACTTCACCTTCCGCACCCACACTCAGTCATCCCGGATTATCAGTATCTACTCAGCTGCCGAGGTGAATGGTGTGTCAATCAATCAATCATTAAATCATGATTTTTCCATTGGCTTTTGGATCTGCAGTCAGTCATTTATCCGCTGTCAGTGAGTGGTCAATCAATCAATCAAGCTCTTTGTCAAATTCCACCTTCTGGATCAGTGACCACGGTTTCTAATCAAATATTCAATCAGTCAATCAATCAGTTTTAAGTACTGTAAAACTCCAACTCTCGGACCCAATAAGTTCGGCTATCAGCATCTATTCAGTTGCCGTGGTGAAGGCTGTATCATTGGACCCTTCACGGACTGTCAATCAAGAACAGGCATTTGACCATTCCTAATCAATAATGTTGCAAGTAAGTCAACCGGACGTCTCACAAATGGTAACAAGTGTTAAATCTTTCTGTGACGTCATGACGCTCCCATGGGAAACTCGTAAAATTCCTTCCTCGCCTTAAATAAAGGTGTCCATAGCCGTGTTCTCCTTTGTTCTTTCTTGGACTTCGTTACACTTCTAGGTCCATGTGTGCTCAGAAAGCACTTGGGTAGTACACAAACACAGCAGCGTCATAGTAAAAAGGATGTGTTTGTCTGCCATTGGGACCTTTTGTGTAGCCCGTCAGATCTTCCCATTTCTTTCACCTGGAATGGAATGAAAAGTAACGTTGTCACAAAAAGGGGTGGTGACACATCAGTTGTAGTGGATCTACCCATAGCTGAATCAGTCAGTCAGTCGGCCATATTCTCTGTTAAACATTTCACTTTTTGATGCTGTCGCCAGTCAATCAACCAATCAGTAAGTCAATCGTCAAGTATTATTCAATAACGTGATCTCTGTTCACAGCCCTACCTGCCGTGAATTTAGAGTTGGCCACACGGAACTACTTAGGCGGCCCTTTCGAGTGGAAATCCGTCCGCAAAGAAATAGAGTCCGCGGTCAACTGTCCGTCTCTGCCAATGAATGTGTCACGTTTGAGTTTGGACGATCTGGAGATTTACTATGGTGTCCAAGTGGACGAGTTTATCGTGACGGAATGCCGGAATCACGGATTCTGGACCGGGGAAAGGCCGGACAACCGGCGGACTTCCAAATTCAAAGACCGCTGTCACGTAATGTAGTGGTCTTGTGCACTGTGTTCAGTGTGCTCAGTGGAACTTATTCAACAACTATGGCACACATCTGTGAGGTTTTGTGAAACGCGAAATTGAAGATCTGATTATCATCGTTCCCCTGCATCATTAGAAAGATGCACGACTAAATGAGTCAGCCAATGAGCCTGTAGGTAAATGTATTATCTGTGTTCTGCTTGGTAAAGAGTAAGCACAGTGTGTGTCGAGAAACAAGGAGTGAGACCAAAAAGAGCTGGATGTTAATCTTAACCTAAGCCTGGGGATTAACTCAAGTTGCAATTTAATTCTGCCCAAACTAATTTCTGACCAATGGGTTTGGAGTGTTCTTTGAGACCTATAATTGTGATATTTTAGCATATTTTTAGGATATTTTGGTGCTTTCAAAGGACAAATAGGCTCCCAAAATACTGCTGTACATACATTTAAAAAAAAATGACCGATACCCTTATATGGACGAAGCATTTATATTCTGGCCGATGTGAAGTTTTCTACACCCATTGATTTTATTTGACATCTTTAAATTTTTGAGACAGCTGGTGCCGATTCCACAAAGCAATTTTTGACCTACTTTAAACTCAATATCGCAGCTCATTTACTGATACTGAAATTTCTGTTACATGTGCTTCGCCATGATATACATGCGCCATTCATTCCTTTGTTTTAAAATTTCAGGAATGTTTAATTTTGTGAACTTTCAAAAGTTACAGAAAAAGTACAGAAAGTGTGGAACCGGCCTCTGCATTCATATACTTTCACATTGTGATTGCATTAGCGCATGTTTGTTTGAAAGATTGAGAGGTGAAGACACCGTGTCACAGAAAACAAGCGTAGTAGTTGTTAGTTTTCATCTTAAATTTTTGAACTTAAACAGGCTTAAACCAATTTTCTTGTGAATTTTTGGCTCAAGAATCCCAAGGGATTCAAATTTTTAGGTTTATGGTCGGCTTGAAAATTTCTACCAACAAAAACAAATGGTCGATGGCTACGAAAAACAATCCAAGCACATGCAGTGGTTGCAAACGATCGAGCGGGCCTCGTGCAGTCGATTTTATCCTGGTCCCTTTTATCCTCCGGAAAGACTTTGAGGATAAACACACAACTGCCCAAGTACACGTCTGGATTGGTTCGGGTGAACAAGATTCACTTTTTTTTGAGTTGTACCTGATATCCATGGCTCACGATCACAACTATTTTTGTTACATCCATCTTCATTTCTGGAGTTATTTCTTTGGTGCTATATATGTATTGTGTAATTTTTCCGCTATATGAAAATACGGCGGATTGTTATAACAAATATACGTTCCATGCATGTGAAAAAAAATTAATCTTTTTCGTGCAATTTTATGTGGTTGTTAGGATTTGTCTTTATACCTAATGATCTTTTTCATGATGTATATATAGTTTTGTACTGTTTTGTCTTTTGTGTTGTTGTCCCCCACCTAAGCTCGCATTGGAGTCTATACGGGGTAAACAACCCATGCAGGAAGGAATAACAACAAATCCCTGGCACATAGTTAGCTTCTGCTATTTGCCACTACAATATCGATAGTTGTTCTGTCTCCCTTAAAGCGTATGGCCCTGCAAAAGCTGAATTATGGTGGGTGAAAAGATCATTAAAAACTGTATTTGAAAACACCATAATTTAATTTTTCACCAAAATAAACACTGTCAAATGTTTGGATTGTACGATGGGTTTTATGGACCATACTGATGATGTGGTTCATCAGTGACGTCAAGAAGACTTTTCTATGGCCCTAAAGTAAAAATTATATGTCAGATTATGGTTTTCATACGCAGGCCAACATTAAAGAGGTACCCTTCACAGGAACTTTATTCAGAGCTGAACATAAAGGTACACAAAGAGTTTTGTGACGTCACTGGAGAACCACATTATCATTGTGGACTATTAAACCCACAACACAATCAAAATATTTGACTGCGTATAATTTGGTGAAAAAAAGTCTAAGAGATTGAGCGAAGGTATTTTCACATACAGTTTTTCATGGTCTTTTCACTCACCATAACTTCATATTTGTGTGGTCTTTCCCTTCAATCCGGTCACACGTTGCCACAGGCCTAATGTCTGAAGTGGAAGCAAACCTTTCTCCACGCTAGGAGGTGGCTGAGCCAACAAAAAAAAAAGGACAGGCATTACATATGGCTGATTTTTTTCCCGTCTGAAAATCGTGAAGCGTGTGAGTTTATGTGTGTGCATATATATAATTTACCATGTATTTACTTATTTACATACATGTATACATGTTTAATCTTTCACATCTTATAATTCTTGTTCATTTTTCCAATGACAAAAGTTACTGTCAGGTTCTATTTGTGAGGAGAAAGACAGGCATAACTGACTCCTCTCGAGTCTGGGAAATTCCCAGAAGGATTTAGTTAGTGTTTAGCACTGGCCAATTCATGGTTATTTACTTATTTGATTTATTTGATTGGTGTTTTACGCCGTACTCAAGAATATTTCATTTAGACAATGGCTGCCAGCGTAATGGTGGGAGGAAACCGGGCAAGCCCGTGGGAAACCCACGAGGTTGCTGACGGACCTTCTCATATACGTCTTCATGGTTATTGCACATATATGTATACCACTTCAATCCGATATACGAGTGGAGGAAACCAGCTAAAACCTGAGGGAAACCACAACATCTTAGCGGTAGGCAGGCAGCTATATCACAAAACTCCTGAGACCGCGGTGTACGTGGAGGAAACCAGTCAGAACCTGAGGGTAACCAGAACAGCTCAGTGGTCACAAGACAGTTACATAACGTTCACACTATGCACGGAAATCGGTCCGGGGCCCGACATTTTCGGAGGGTTGCATTTACACAAGGAAAATTCGGAGCACGGATTCGGTTGAGGAGGCCTAAGTAAATTCATTTCTTGAGTAAACTAGTCGTTATTTAGTTTAGCAATGGATCATCAGTTAATACCATTAGAAATCAAGATGTAATTAGAAATTTACGAAGAAATTACACCGTGTGTTGTTGCTTTTGTTTTTGTGTTGACGTGAATTAGCACACTGACTAGGTTATATAGTGGCCAGTTTTCGATGCGGGCCAAAGTAGCTAACCTGCAAAATGACATACATGTAATCATGTTACCGCTTTCACGTCCGACACGCTGGCCGAGCTCACTCCACACATCCATCTTTTTTTTCTTACATCTCTGTAATTGTAGTATCTGAGATCAAATAACAGTTTATTCCTTCTCACTTCATGAATCAGCGGTTCTGTGTGATCTGTACTTATCGCCGTGTTTAAATATAGAACGATGCCGATAGGTCAATAATGATAATCCGTCACGATTTTTCTCCCCGGACAGAAAAAATGGGCCCGCAAACCATCTGCCCAAACCCGTGGTCTGACACGAATTCGGCTTCGATGTATGTGAACAGTTCTACCTTTTACTACTATACCCATTTGCCACAAAATCGAAACGGAATTCGTTACGGCCCCCGGACCGTATTGCGTGCCTAATGTGAACGTAGCTATAAGAGGAAACTGGTCAGATGCTGAAGAAAACTACAACACCTTAGCGGTCCCCAGCAGTTAACTTAGCAGTTACCAGCAAAAGCCCGGAGCGAAAGTCCATGCCGTCTAAGTGCTGCCGCCACTGGAACATCATACCGATGACATTAGGCATGACACCCCACCCAGTCACGTTATATTAATATTAGGCCGACCAGTCCTGTTTTGATCTAACCTCTGAGTGCTGAGCACCAAGCGAAGCAGCAACAAGTACCATTTTAAAATGGACATGACCCGACCCTGGACTGATCCCAGATCTCCCCACCTCGAGGCGGACGCTCTAACCACCAGGTCACGGAGGCGGTTTGAAAGGTATGTGATGCCATCTGTTTGCTCGGTGTCAAAGCTCTTCAAACCAAAGCTAAGGATTGTGTAGAGTTTAACTGCAGCTAAATTTCCTGGCATAAAAGAGTAGAACAGTCTAGACTGCCCCAGTTCAGATTATCCTTCCTTGATCAACGGGAACGCGAACTCGAATCCAGGTGGACACCTTACCCATCAGAAGGTTTAACAAGCATCTATAGGGTGGTGATTTTGTGCGTTTCCCCATAACCACTGCCATTAATTAAACAGCCGTAGTGCTGGCGAAAGCTGGATTCCTCCAACCATGCATTGTCCTCAACGACACACAATGCAGAGCCTTCATATACTTTAGCTGACCACAACAAATCTCTCGATACCAAAGACGGGCTCGAATATGGATACTAACTAGCCATGCCTATCTCTTACAATAAGACTGATATCTCAGTTACTGCGTTATATAGCGTTATATAGACTATCGCAGTATGCGAGATAACTATCTAACTTCTAGAAATTAGTATCGCATTTAACTGTGATTATTATCACAATTAATACCCCACAACCGCGTCAATCTTTCCGAAGCTATATGAAGAAGGTGATCTCAACCACTCCTCGTTTATATGCTGAGTGTCAAGAAAGAACCAACAGTAGAACAATAGCTCCAAAAGAGAGGAAAGGCTAAAGGAGAGGGTAAAACCAGCAAACCAAAAGAGGTTATCGCTGTAATTGAAGATACTCCTCAAGTTCAGCCAGTAGAACATGAATACATTGCAGCAGCCAGTCCACACAGTGCAGGAGAATGTGACGAATCACAACTTGAAGTGCGCCAGTTTGACGATGATAATAACACAACACTAGCACGTGCATCGGACCCGTTAGAATTTACTGCAGAAATTTGACACCGAAACTTACTATCGCAGTATTATCGCATACATTGCGATAATTATCGCACATGATATCAATATGTGCGATAATACTGCGATAATCAACAAAATCGTTATACATTCGCACAAAACTATATCGCAAAGAGATATCGCGTGAAATAAAATGCCCGTGTGAGAGAGGCTTTACCTATAGAATTCAACAAAATCAAAACGTCTGATGTCAGTTGTATTTTGTCAATAAGGCACAAATTATTTTTTCTTCTAGTTTCATTCTACACTCGATTCTTTCAATAAGGTACGCGTTATATTTGTTCTAGTTTCATTCTACTGTATTCGGGGAATCGATAGGGCAAATGGCAGTATGTAAGCAAGATATCGTATTTCACTGTTAAGTGTGACTACAAGTATACGCTAACAATTACACTTACCTCGCTGATCTGGTTTCACTCTCTTTACTGCTGTTGTTTTTGCATCGAACATAAAAATCAAACGACGACTAAGTTCTCTGTGGGTGTAAAAAGCATAACACCAGAACTCCTATCTTTCTGCCAGAATTATTATGGTCCAAATTTATTCACTGCCTCACCCATACACAACCAGCCACATAATTTTATGCAGAGATATGTACAGTGTACATTACACGATGCGACAGATACCAGCCAAGTATTTCTTATACACATTTTATACACGTAACAAAGTGCGAAACTTTGTACATGAACAATTATGAACGAAAACAAGATGTAGGTAACGAACTCATGTTGAATGTACAGGAACATCACTTGGTATTCTGTCAGTCGTACAGGAATCATACACGAAGGTAAAAAATCAGAATTTAAACACCAGTTCAGTTGCAACTGACAATCAAACAAGGCCTTTATGCAATATCACATAAGGACCACGAACGAAATTCTGAAATTCATAAAACTACTAACCGCATCCATCTGTGGATGGAAATACAAAGGTATACCAGAGGTTCAGGTGCCTTATCATTAACGTATTGAAACAGTGACATGCGCATTCAGCACTGAGGGAATAGTTTTGGGTCAACAGACTAAAAGATCCCAGTTTTCCAGTAGAGATAATTCAACTCGGAAAACGCTCGGTTATGTGACTCAGTTTTCTGAGTTGAATTAGCTCTTAGACTACTGGAAAACTAGAAAGATTTTTGCGACTTTTGACTCAAATTTTCTCAGAGAAGACGGAAAGCCTTAAATTTGACAAATTCTGTGTTCAGCATGAGTTCAAGGAAACATATATAATTGACGTTTAAGAATTATAAAGAAGTCACTCTGCTGGTCTTAAAACAATGACGCAACAGATCGTCAATGAAAGTTTGAGAAAGATTTTGAATTCAGTTATCAGTTAAGAAAACTCCATATCCTAGATTCAAGATTATTCATAGTAATGATTAAAATAATGATTTAGGAATCATAAAGGAAACCTCAAAAATATCAATAATAATTCTGAAAAAGACACACATGTTCAAGTCCGGAAAAGGGTTTTGCTGACCTTGAGGGTTTGATACTGTGGCATTAGGATATATAAACCAAAGCCTAAAACTTTATAAATTCTCCGCACAACACCAATTCAAGAAATTCAAAATATATCAGATATTCAAGAATCAAAAAAGGCACTCAGCTATAATTGTTGTCATGCTTATGACGGTGACAATACAACCGAAAGTTTCATGATGATTATGAAATCACCCATCAGTTTAGGAGATATGTCATAGGTTCAATAATGAAGTTTTAAGTCCTTGAAGTCTTGAAACAGCGATAGAAGAGCTCAACAGAGAAGGTGTACTTAATGTTATGATTACCCGGGTTGCGTAACCGTAACTTTGACATTACTAGCCTTTTATAAAGAGACGAAGGTTGAAATTTTGACAAAGATTCTAACTTAAATCAGCAGTTGACGAAAGTACATCACAGATTTAACACGATTGGTAGTCTTCAATTAAACAATGGTTTAGGAATCATAAAGGAAACCAGTAAAATTTCAAGGATAAGTTCGAAGTAGACACAGAAGGTTCCAAGGACAGACAAAAAGCGTGCGGTAACGAAAGAACAAGAATCCTGCAGAATGTAAAAGAGAAGTTGAAGAACCCAAAAGTCATCTAAAACAGACGTCGACATCAGGGATGGCACCGGAAGTTGTTCTCCTTCATCTACATTCTGTATTGCAGATAAGGAGTGGCATCACTTAAAGGGGAATATATCCGTACGAATTTTAATGAAGTTGGCCATGATGCATCATGTCTTTGGAGAAGAATCCCAGAACTCTATTTCACGTTACTCAGGACAGAGATTTAGTTTAAACCTTTAGACCAAAGTGGGTTAATTACAAAATCAAGTAATCGGGCACACGGGAGTTTGAGAGCGATTAAAAAGATCATGGACATGTGTTCAACCTAGCACAGAATTTCGAGAACAGGGAAATAATCGATTTAAGCAGTAAATAGCGATACTAAAAGACGCGTGGCTGACTAAATATAGTAATGACTAAACAGATGAGACATGTTTAATATGAAGACCGTTTGAATGGAAGGATATATAATGAAGATGATGCTGAAGAAAACAGGCAAATCAAAGCATACCAGGAATTTAAGAAGCCAAATGTTAACTAAAACGTACCGTGCCTGGTTGAAATAATGTAGAAATGTATAAAGAATAGTCTACTACGCAGATTCAAACATTGGTCTTCATAAATAATAAACAGTACAGCTAACTTTCGATCCGGGCACAAAGATAGATAGTGCGGGGTGTAGTGCTTGCCTATATTACACGACCCAAATCTCACCCACCTTTACATTCCCAGGTTAAGAAATATCTTTACTGTCCATCCTCAGGCAGCCGAATTCGGCTAGTTAGTTGCAATTGAATGGGATGACTATCAGTTTGTTGTCATTTTCTCTTTAACCAAATTTCAAGTGTGTGCAGACTTAAAATGACTGCTTTCCTTTTGCGTTGATTTGTGATCTCTCTGAGGCCTGAGACTATTTTTGGGCAATGGTGATAGCCTCAACTGACTGCAAAGATGAGACTCTTGTTTCTAGTCTTCAGGATTTCTCTGTGACTAGGACTTTGCTTACAACATAGTTCCGAACAGATCGCACGCGTTGGGACCATGGTGATGAAGTTTTCCCAGGGTACACATTTGTTCTCTGTCTTAATTTATAACATTTCTCATCGCAGTTTTAAGATTCTGAATTGGCTTATAACAGCACATTTCAAACCAAACTCCACAGAATGGAACCATGTTGCTGTTTTCAGATAAATATTTGTGTTATTCAGCAACTTCTCTGTCCATTTCTTTGCAAAACATTGCATCTGGCAATTGTATGATATCACAGGAAAGTCACGAAACACAGAGATTGCTGTACATCTTGCTGTGCATTTTAACTTTGGCACAGGCGTACTGTCAAGCTTCCACTTGCACGATGCCTTTATAACATCACAACCATATGGGTGCTATGGCAACGGAATTCCTACAGTGTTGGTTGCCAGTGCCTGTTAGCATAGGTTTAGCCAAGGTGTGTCTCAGTGTTTCTGAGACACCCTGTTCTGACAAAATTAACATGAAACATATAGGGAAGATAGGATAATATTCAGATATGAGATTCCACGATTTCAAATTCCAGACAAATCTATGCTTGGTGTTATAATACTTAGAGAACTTCTTACAAAACAAGCCCTGGGCCTTGTTCCACATAGCAACCGTAAGCTAAGTTGATTGTAACTACCACTGCTACCTATCTCTTCAACATAGATTGTCATGGTAGTTACAATTAACTTACTACTCTACTACTGCTTTGTGGGACAGGGATCTGGTTAATGTGCGTATTTCAGTACAACAACTACTGACCACATTTTTGTAAAAACAAAACCACCATTAACTATTTTCTCAGAAAAATAAATTAATGATACTAAAATGAAAGAAAAACAACACAACACAACACGAAATATGCAACATACTTATAATACTGAAGCAAAGGCTACAAAACAAAAACAAAACAAGTACGAACTTGTCATAAAAGTCAGTTTAACAAAACAAAACAAGATACATCATCGTACAGAGTTTACAGGTGATGTGTGCATATCTGAGCATGTAATAGTAGAAGCAAAGAATTGTTCCTTAAGACTGTCAGTGAACTAATTAAATTCAACCATTTTAACAGCAGAAATCTGTTGCACCTCTTAGAACAGAGGGAGACTCTGGACTTAATGTCCTAATACTTTCATATTTACGTATCCGAAGCCATTCACTGACAAAAACACATTAATACATTAAAACAAAATTGTGGCACCAATAACGACAAGATTTCACCCCTCCCCCCCACACCCAAATCATGGATTAACAACAGATTTTTAAAAAAATATAAACACAAGGTTAACAACTTGCATCCAGCGATGAACATTCACCTGACAAAAGGAAACAACCCAAAGATTCAAAACATGGCTGATCAACTAAGCAAGCAAGGCAAACTACTTCTGTTTTTTTATTCTAGCGGTAATTCACATTTGTGAATATCCTAAGGAAAGTTCAAGGGCTATCCTGAAATCGGCAGATGACATTGCACGTCACAAAGAAAGAACCACAAAAAAAAACAAAAAACAAAACAAAAAAAAAAAACAAACAAAAAAAACCAAAACAAAACAACAACAACAAAAACAAAACAAGAAAATCCATGATTTGCAATATGGACATATTTGAACGAAATTCTGCAGGAAGGAATGGCTACATATACTCTGGGCTGGTCCCTTTACCTATAAATGGTATACAATAAAAACCCAAATGTCAAATGTAAGCATACCAGTACCAAATGATTGAGGGGGAGGGGGAGTGGGGGGGCACATGGTACATGTACAACCACCATTTTCTTCTCAAGACTATCCACTGTTTCCTAATCCAGCCAGTGGGTAACCAAAAACTTTCTGGAAGTACCATAAATTTTGGGTTGATCACATGTATTGTTGTCAATATCAAGGATTTCATTTCTGCACAGGGGTACTGTTCTGCACAGGTGAATATCACCTTATATCTGATATGAAACTTCAGACAATTGTTATGTATTCACAGCTGAGAACCACGACCTCTGAATGTCATTATAAAATATTCACAGCACTGTGGATCATCTTGCATTATATGTACATGTATTCACACAGCATTGTGGATCACCTGATATTACATGTATTCACACAGCACTGTGTATCATCTCAATATGATATGAACATGTATTCACACAGCACTGTGGATAATCTTTTATTATCCCACAAGCATGTTTCTCTGCCAATGCTGCATTTTGATTGGCTCGTCAAACGTGTTGTAGGGATTCACACTACCGTTTTAACAGCTGTCAGACTGGTCATACAAACCGCATCGGCATTGGAGCCTTCTGCCGAGATTAACGCTGTTTGGATGACACATGAGTGAGTGCTCTCACAAGCTAACGCAAAATCACGCTAAAAAGACGTGATTTCCTGCAGTCACTATGGAATACACATCTGACAGACAAGATTGGACGACCCCTTTTCGCTTGATGTGAGCGAAATAGTCCAGAAAAATAACCAAGAAAAACTGACTGAAAAGAGGTCGCGGAATTCAACTACCGGAAATCACGTATTTTTAGCGTTATTTTGCGTTAGTTTGCGAGCGCACCCACCCATGTCTTGCCCAAACAGCGTTAATTTCGCGGGACGGCTCCACTACTGATTCGGCTTATTAATTTTTAACATGGCGACAGTTTCTTTCGGTATCGCTTCAGTGATACAAATGATGTGTTATGGGTCAGAAAAACAGCTTCTGCTAAGATATTTATAAGGCATGATGTAATCAAATACTATATTCTATCTGTTTCATCCGGTTAACTATAAATTCAAAGCGTTTTCACAACTTTCTGCACTCAACAAAACCGTCGCCGATCGATTGCTACGTTTTAATGTATAAAAGGGAAATAACTCTTACCCTTACGTCTGCCTTCACCGAGACACACAGGCTAATTTAAGAGCAAAACAGGCAAGTATAATTCGAAATAAAACGTATAGTGTACCAATGCTCCGCTTGTTTAACTTGTACAATCATCCTTTCCCAAAGAAACTCTTCACCAGCAACAAACTCACAGCGGTCACATCTCATTAAGAAATTATCTCAAAGCCCATTTGTCTGCGTGTCAACAACGTGGAAAAGTTTTGATGTGGAAAGCCATATCCCATGCGGTGTTCATAATATTTCATCCACTTTAAACTCTCAATACGTCCAACAGAATGTTGCATCCATTTACAGCTCTGTTTAAACATGAAGTGTCATTACCATTTCTTTGAAACAACCGCCGACAAAACAAGTCGTCTCTGTCATAAACTCTCAGTCCACGCTGCCGAGCCTATGTATATTCCAGCAGGAGTGGTACCGTAAATATTCTAACAGTTTGCTAATATGTTCTTCAAATTTGTACCAAGATAGATTTGCCAATTTTTATTTAAGTAGGGACACAGGATTGTTATGCAAAAATTGTTGTTTTGGTGATCAAATAGCCTGAACCTAAGTTTATTTCATTATCTACACGTAGGCCTACTTCCGCTTTAAGGTAGACAGGCCTACCAGGGCTGATTTTTTTTCTTTCCAACGCAAGATCACAGAGCTGACAGACTTGTGGGATAATAAATTCGTCATTAAGATTTGAACCAGAGCGTATGACCACACATTGCAGCTCAGGGTGTACGAGACTCAGAAGGGTCACAACATGTCATACACCCTGGTTAAAATCTTGATAACCAATATTACATGTACCTGTATTCACACAACACTGTGGAATATCCTATATTACATGTATTCACACAGCACGGTGTGTCATCATACATTACATGTACATGTATTCACACAGCACTGAATCATCTTATATTACATGTATTCACACAGCACTGTGTATCATCATATATTACACGTACATGTATTCACACAGCACTGTGGATCATCTTATATTACAATTTCCTGTTATGTTCCTATGACAAAAAAAAAACTTTTCTTATGATTTTTTACTACACAAACAGGATAGGATACATAGATACATATAAAATGATAAGAAAAAGAAGTAAACAAAGACAAACTGACTAGACTTTGAGCAGACAGGGAACATTCATATTCCGTTACCTTCATCAAAAAATGAATGAACGAATAATGAAAACTTGAAACAGCATGAATTTGGAGAAAATTATCTATATAAATGAAAAGAGAAGTGAAAACTGGTCTCCAATATCATAATTTAGCGTTGTTTTCAGATACGATGTTTTTGGGACATCAGGTCACTCTTTCTTAACCATGTAATTGTGACAGGAATACGCCTTTTTTTTCTCACATCTAATAAGCAACACATTCAGAAATTATCACGGAAATGCAATTATTTTTGCTTTCGGCAATTAATATTCGTCCTAAAAATCACGGTAATTAAGTATACACCAACAATGCCTGGTGGATGTGATGTAATGCCATAATGACAAGCTTATCAACAAGAGTTACAGGGCCTATTTACTCCTGATGTCACCTATGCATGAAACCTGCGTAATGTTACTAGCTCGTAACCGTCACGGTAACCAGCACTGTAGGCATTATGTCGCCATCGCAGCTACATGCTCATAGCATTAAGAGAGCTTTGTGCAAGTGGGCCCAGGTGCTCTCCTACGAGAAAGCCGGTAGGCCCTCGTGTATATTTTATTTACATAAATAATTAATTATAGGTGTATTATCTTTTACAGGTGAGCTTTAAGGTAAAAAAAAAAAAAAAATTTGTACATGAATATTTTTTCTCCCTCAAATCTCCCCGAGTGTTTATCAATGGATACACTCACATGCAGACCATAATATGGTGCATATTAAAGCTTGACTTGTGAATTTTGAAATGACAATATTTCCGCTGACATAAATCGACTACGTGAGGTATGATTGACAAATAAACTGTACAAAATTGGGGCTTATGGGTGGGTCTACTAGGTCTAGATGTAGGTACATGTAAATGCTGGTCAAATCTGCAATTTTTTGGAAATGTGTTGTTTTGTGATATACAAATCGATTATCTGGCAAAACGGAATATACTAACGAGCAGTACTCACGATTTCCCGCGCTGGGCATATCCATGTACTTCATGCTGGACGACTTGTAATTCTAAAACGACATTATTTCAGCTAACACAAACCAACAAAATGCGGCTTACCTGCCATACCAGCTGTCTAAAATTAATGCTCAAGGGTTAGTCTAAAGAAAAAATGTATATAGACAAACAAAAGAAACTACATTAACTACTACGTTAAATTTGATCATAACTGCATTTGGCATGTACGTCTTGCTCAATATCTTAACCCTCTTTCTGATGATTACCAAGTGATAATTTCAATTTGCAAGCATGCGCATAAATCCACGCAACACCGATAGTAGACTGACTGAATTTAACACCCACAGATGTAATTTCTTTAGCTCATCAATGTATACAGAATATGAATATCAAATACTGTTATGAATCAAAGAGCAAAAATTTTCTGAAGCAAGTTTTAGTTCAGCAAATGCAGCACATGTGAGCTGCCATGATAGTTGTTGTTGTTGTATCGGTACTCTAATCATTCGCTATTTCACATGCATGATTCAAGTTTGTGTAAACGAATTTGACGCACCCTGATCACATCTGTAATATATCTGACTAAAACTTGTGTCTTAAATGTAAAGATAACAAAAAAATGATTCAAACTGTTGAACAGTTACAATATTTGTGAAAAGAATATTTGAAAATAATTTTTATTTGATTAGTATTCTGGGCCACCCTTTGGTATATCGTCTCTGTTCTAATTGAGGATGTAACGCGTGTTGATGAATTAATTTCAAACTTCGTCTTGTTTACTAGGAAATATGCTAAACCAGAACTTTAACTGCTGTAAATGACTTCAAATTTTGTCCAGGACTACGTCGTTCATCTTCCCAAATTTTGAGAGTTCTGTTTATTGTATAAAGGAGATTTGAGGTCTGTTTGGAAGGAAAGATTACATCCTACTGGAAAAATGTAAAATTCAGTACCAAAAGTAATAATTTATAATATTTATACACCTTTAAAAATGTACTTTTTTGTGAAAAGTTTTAGGTCAGTACATTTACATTTTTAGACGTTCTTAAAAAGGTACAATTCTGATTTAACACACGTTAGGGTATAAACAACACATTTATATTCATTTAAATATACCAGACATCCATTACATCCTCATTTATAACATTATTATGCAAAGATGGTATGTGCCGACAGGTGGTTTCCAATACCGAATACCATACAAATGTTGGAAATATGCAAATATTATCTCAAGTTATCAACATATAGTTCTGTGATGGTATGTCAGACAGAAGGAGACATAAAATCACATACTTTAAGATAGAATTTTGTTTACAAATTCAAGAAAATCCCTACGAGAACCTTGTTGTAATACCAAATTTATCCATGTTACAGATTTTAATGGGTGCAGACGGAAGGTTATGGAACAGCTGGCCCCATGCCCTGGGCAGCTGAAACTCTGACTGGGCTTATTTACTCAGCGGGCCATTGTTTACCTCTGTTACTGATTCTAAAGAGGGAGGGTAACAGAACAGCCGGTCCTGATGTCTTTAACATCTACAGCTGAGACCTCACTGCTTGTTCACTTAAGGCCTTTATTTACTACTGCTGATTCTAACAGGGGAGGGTAATGGAACAACTCACACTCTGGCCTGGCTATAATATACAGCCACATAGCACTTCATTTAACTTGAAAGAAAACTAATAAGTACTACACCTGTGACCAGAGTTCTTTGCATAAAAATTAATAAATTAACAGTGAATAATTAACAAAACATGTATGTGGATCTTTTTTCCCCTCTTTGTACCAGATAAAAATAACTTAAACATTTACACTGTTAGAGTATGAATTCTAAATCTCTGCTAACCTATATAAAATTTCTCTACACTTTCAACTGAGTTGAGTCACTGTGATGACCTAAAAACCATATTATAAATATCTTTAATTTCTTAAACAGTTATTGTTAATCTCTTCACAGTTTAAGTCATTTAATAATTCTTTCCAGATTCTTAAGAAGCTTTCGAATCAAATTTGCGTGTTCTCAATATCACACATTCAAACAAATACAATGAACAACAAGTTAATTTACAATGACTCTACATTAAGTCGCTTACCAAAATATCTTGCTGAAGTTTCACCTTCTTCAAAATAGCTTATGGTGCATACAGTTACAAACTCCTTGTCAGACGTTTGCTTTAGGCCAAACATCAGTTGAAAAATACAAGTTACCCAAAATACACTGACTAGTTCTGTACATGAGATCGTGGTAGCTACAGGTTGAACGACTTAACAATCATAGAGGTCTTGCTCAAAAGGGGGTCAAAGGTCAAATACGTCCTTAAATTTCATTGGTTCTAAGTCAATTGAAATTAACCAATCCTTGTCACGTTCGCACTGGCACGTTCACCTGATTGGTCAATTCTGGAAACAGGCGCTCCAAAATCAGGTCAAGGAAAGTGTAGAGAAAATGTCTGCAAAGAGAAAACAAAACTTCATTAAAAATTGTTTATGTTGCATGACACAACAAAATCAGCAGCAGTGGGTAGTGTAATAAGGGAAGCATATTGACATTTATAACACAACAACAATGGCCAATAACCTTGAGCCTCACAGCCTCCTCACCAAAGCTTAAATGTTTTCTGATATGGAGTGTGAAGAGACCAATGAACAGAAGTTATGGACACAATTATCTAGCCCACTGTATGATATTTTTTCTATGTTTAACTTTAGGAGTCAACAGTGCTTTATAAATGATTTCAGTCAATTAAAGTCAGGTTCCAGACGTCAAGATTAAAAACGAGTGCAGGTCTAGCGGCCTCTAGTCATACTGAGCCCAGTTTTGTGGTTTGTGCTATAAAGAGAGATACTGTCAAATGCCAGCACTCTCTAATGACAATGAGTAAGACAACTGTTGTACACGACATATGTATATTGCAGATGAATGGAGTTACTTCCCTTGTCATCATCCACAGGGCAGAAATCCTACCTATTGATTTTCTGATTTTCCACAGAGTCCATGATCTGGATGATACCATCCTCCAGACCCTCATCTCCAATCAAGGCCACAAGAAACTCTGTAATGAAAAGCAGTCATTTTTAAAACTGCCACTTCAGTCATCCAATCCTTTTGCACCAAAGGGTAAAGCCTCCTACATGGATATCTTTCACAGACAATACCACAGATTCATATGACCAATGACACTAGATCCTTATGCATTTTGCGTTGTTATATTTTGGAAAACTCGCGCGGGCGGCGAACAATTTTCAGTTTCATTGTAATTATTTGGCTAGATTTTATGATAATCTGAACGAAATAATGTAGTTCTGACAGGAGGGTTAAAACAATGTAAGGGCGGTTATGGGAGACAAATAATCGAGCGTGGAGCGCCTGAGTACATTCTTAGTGTTAGGAGGAAAAATGAACGGATGTAATTTTAAAGAAAATGTATGTGAAAGGCACAATTTCATCTTCAGCATCACATCTGTGTGTCATTCCCCCCCTCCCCAATCAAATATATGTCTGTGCATAACCCAAGAAACTTTATGAGATTCTCTCCTTGCCACAGACTCTCCCATAATAGATACCAGTGCGATTCATAAAAAGACAATTTCACTCTCCATAGCAGTTCAATGAAACACAGGCAGAAGAGCTAGGGAGATTTCAGGTATTGAACCCCATGTTGTAATAGCAGGGGAGGTAAGTCCGGATCAGGTATGAAGGGTGGGTTTCACCACACTGTCACATGGCTTTGTCAAGGGCATTTATCATGGTGACGTACGTCTTCGCTGCATGCTGTCATGGAAATTATGCCACGCCCATTTGCGACTGTTTTGTAAAACGGATCCCTGATTATCACACAGACACCCCATTTGACAGTCACTGTAAACTGACTCCAGGCAGACTGCATGTTTACACCAATGCTGATCACCATAAAGTCAAATGCCCCACTTGGCCTTGGTTTGAGTCAGAATTGAACCTTCACTAGGACATCATGAAAACTTCAACACTGAAACTTAATTTGTTTGTACACAACTGAAAAACATACATGTATCGGTAGTTGTTGTTTTAAGCTGCAGCCCTCTTATTTTAGGTCAGTCTGTGGTAAAGCATTTTTCCGTTACTTGGCCTTATACCTGGGAAAAACTCTTTCAAAGCTTTTTTCGCTTGTGCCTTGCGCTCAGCCTTCTCCATTTCTGATAAAACCTCTTCCTCGTCTCTTGCCAGCTTCCCTTTGGGCCAGATTGTCTCCCTCAGCAACTCGAGATACACACAGCATTGGTCACTTGACGACAAAAAGGTCACCTGATCTTCCAGCCACCTGATTGGTCACACAAAAAACAAACATAAAAACAGAATGCAATTAATGTGTTTATGTAACTTATATCCAGAACAATAAAAGCCATAATTTGTCAATCAACTTACTATACTTGACTGATGTTTAAATCATGCAATAATGACAGATGTTTCACAATTATTACAGTGTACATTGTAACTGCAGTTAAAATTACCAGACGCTAGTTAATCATACTTCTTTAATGCCAAAATTAAGACCTTTCTTCACTTGTACCACTGCTGTCAGTTTTTGAGGTAGAGAAAACTGCAAATTCTTGAGAAACGTAACTGACCAAGTATTCCAAATGCCATACATGTACATGGCTGGAGAACAGATATCAAAGTCATAAAGCTCATTGTGCCAGCAGATTTATTCACATGCAATTTATTGATTTGTGTTCACTGCACGTATGAGGTACTCAATGAACATCTGTTAAACTCCTGTGACGATGATAAAGGTTACAACTGGTAGACAAAACCAAACACTGATGACAACAGCCATGATGATCCACCGCAAAACACCTGGCTTACACCTAACACACTAATGACAAGTTTTTGACACGAGATATTAAAATATACACAAAAAAGTCAACTCTGCATGAATTTAGTTTTTTAGATGTTTTCATCCACCAGCAAACCAGGTGATTCACACAGAGAACCAAAGCATACATGTTTCATGATATTCTGATGCATGTTTTATTATGGGCCATTGGTTTATATGAGGAGGGGGTTAAAAAAAAACTTCATGTGATGGTAATATCAGCAGGTGATGGAAAAGCTATAAATTATGTAAGACACTCAGATGAAGGAAGAACTACAGATAATGCACATGATGGAAAAACAACATATGATGGAAAAACTATAAATGATGTAAGCCATTCAGATGAGGGAAGAATTACAGATAATGCACATGATAGAACAAGACATGATGGAAAAACTATAAATGATGTAAAACATTCAGATGAGGGAAGAACTACAGATAATGCACATGATAGAACAAGATATGATGGAAAAACTATAAATCATGTAAGACATTCAGATGATGGAAGTGCTACAGATAACGCAGACATGACGGAAGAACAACATATGATGGAAAAACTAAATGATGTAAACCATTCAGATGAGGGAAGAACTACAGATAATGCACATGACAGAAGAACAACATATGATGGAAAAAGTACAGACTAGAGGAAAAATTACATGTATGACAAAAAAAAAAAAAGCAATGATGGAAGAACAGGTAATGGGCAAAAAGAAAAAACAATAATGGAAGAGTAATGTCACAAACAATATATGTTAGGGCAAGTTTCCTGTGAAGCCAAATTTTTTTTCATTTTTCAAGTGGTTCCACCTTCGTCTCACCTGTCGAGGGCTCTCCCAGCCACAATCTGGATGGCGTCCATGACACTTTCTCGACACACCCAGCTGCTTTGGTCACACAACGCTCGCGCCCCAAGGTCAAGGACAGCACGGGCCAATGGAATTTCACTGTGGCACTTTTCATCCAAACCTGAGCAGGAGAGGGAACATGTATGAATTAGGAGCTAGACAATACAGATGTAGTTATTATGCCATCTAGGAAAACTGACAGAATCCACTGAAATATTTTAAGTACAGCCATAAATAGTTCTGGGTAATTCTGAGTAATTCAGTGCTTTATAGTGGTTTATTTATTTACTTATTTGATTGGTGTTCACGCCATATTCAAGAGTATTTTGCTTACACGATGGCGGCCACCATTATGATGGCAGTAAACCGGGAAGAGCCAAGGGAAAACCCCCGACCATCTGCAGGTTTCTGGCAGACCTTCCCACGTATGGTCAGAAGGAAACTTAAAAGTGGTCCTTACTACACTGAAGTCCAGCTTATTTTAGAAATAGAAAACATGCCAGTATCTGATTACCATGGTTGCACAAAAGACACACTTTGTTGTGTGCTAAACAGAGAATTTAATTAAATGTTCTAGCACACCAACACATCAAATCTTTTTGTTTCGAAAATAATTGCTTTCATCAAATAAATTATTTTTCCTGCAATCCTGGAAACTACTATCCCTTCATGAACTGATGTGATACACTGCAGTTTGACCCTGACCAATCATTACACTGACCTTTAGAGGTGGGCGGGTCTGGTGTTGCTGAGCCGTCACCGTCTGATCTGTGAGGAATGTAATCCATGGAGTCACTTTCCAAGTCCACTTCTCCAAACCTATGGTCCAATCCAGAATTTGGTCCTTCCAAGTCCTGCGGTAAGGAATGAGTCGGCATTTCATCTTGCTGTATCCGGGCAAAGTACTCTTCCATGAATTTTTCATACAAAGCCAGATGGGGGAACTGTGGAAAGCAAATGAAATACTTGTGAGTATCAAGGTCAGTGACGAAGTCTCTGTCCGCTTGTTTGGGGTCTCACAAAAACTGTATAATTGTAAAACTGTACGAAGTGCAAGATTTAAATCAAGTAAGAAATGCTTAAATAATCATCAGTATAACACAGAAACAATTTAAATTCATAAAAAAGTTATCTAAATAATGATGTTATTATATAAACATTGCCTTTGCACATTTCACGAACTTTTAATTATAGTAAGTAAAGAAAGGATCATTTATATATAATGTGTTGAGCTTCAAAAAAAGAGAAGTCACACGAAAAACAAACAAACAAACAAACAAAAACAAACAAATAGATGACCACAGATAACAACTTAATAACTGTTTATAGCTGAACACTACATTATCATTGATTGGTGCTCTGACAAAGATGTCCAAATCAGGTGAAAGTTTTAAATACATTTGGTTAAGAGACTCTTCAATAAGATTAAGCCTGTATGTAAACCAGTAATGGAATTTATCAACACTTTCAAGATGTTTAGAAAATGGATGTTAAATGTAATGTGAGCCAAACAGACAGAGACTTTCACTTTGTAACCCAATGACGGTTAAATTTAGGACATACTGAAGTAGTGAGGGATCTACAAGGTTACCGGATCAGGAGACTTGAAGGTCAACATGCACGGGTGTTAAGAATAAAATCGCTAGGTATAGGTTCTAAGAGATTAAAGATCTGTGAGTGCAAATGGTTGAATAAATTGCTTCAAAACTTCATTAAACTAAAAGACAGGTCATGACTGAGATACTATTCATTAAAAAAATTATGAAATTCTCTCTTGAATGTAAAAACCTGGTTAAAATTGTATGAATTTGCTGCTGAATCATCTTCGTTTGACATTTTGATGCCGACTGTGGATCTGAAGGCGCCCATGCTTTTAGGCGTCTGAGTTGTCTGTCAATGTAACATGTAATAACATAGGGACAGCACACTGTTTTACAGTTATATATTTTAATTATAACAAGTACATGTGTGAACAATACAAAATTTTTCTAGGCCATTGTGTTGTGGTGGGAGTAAGTTTCTTGATCAGTTTCAGTACTTTAGTTTCAACGACGAACCTAGCAGCTTACTACAGTCTCAGATGACAAGAATGTTCCGCGCTTGGAAAAATTACGTCACAGCCCTGACAAAATGATTGTGTTTCACGGTAGATGATGGAGCAGGGTCAAATATCAGTTTCTGCGGTCGCAGTAGCTATTAGAAAACGAACTTTACATTAAACACAATACTGTCCAACCTTTTCAGCAAACTTAACTTTGAGCATGCACTGTCTTTCACTTTAAAGTCATCTACTGTTAGTTACAAGGCACTGTTGGTAAAAGCTGGGTTCACACCACATTGCTACATTGGAGTCTTGCAAGTTCTCAATACATAATGGGTATACCAGCAGAAGTCCAAAGTGGGACATGTGACGTCATTTTAATGACACTGAAGATTCTACTTCAGCGTCAAAAGCGTGACGTCACAGAGAGTGGACCAAACACGTTATGAATGAAAAAGTTCTATGCAGCGTTTGACACTGCATAACGAAAGACGTTGCACTGACACCTGTTGGGAGTTGAAAATCCGCCGGTATCCCATTATGTCAACATGTCAAAATTTAAGCAGCGCCTAAAAACTGTACATTATAAAAACCAGACAAGAAACAAAAATGGCGACTTCAAAACAGACTTTTTCCCAGAAAGCATCAGCATAAATAAGCAGTGTCTACAATTATGGATCAGGGGCCCGTTTTACGAAGAGATTGTAACGTTTCATCAAACGTAACTACCATGGCGACGAACCCCTACAGCATGTGTTGTCATAACAATTACGTTTGATGTAGCTTACAGCCTGTTGTAAATCGGGCCCAGGGCTATGAGAGAAAACATAAATTACATAAGTTCAGATTAAAGAGTGAAAAAAGTTACTTGTAAATGTGGTCTTCAATATTTTTTTCTTTAAGTAGAAAAAGACACATGAAAAAAACTTTTTGTATGGTGGGTGTTTGGAACCATTTTTCGGCACATATAGTCTTTGTGTAATGATGTTATAAATGAGGATGTTACACGTTTAATAAATATTTTTGCACTAGAATTTGCCCTTTTCAGCCACCAAATGAGTTCTACCTGGATTTGGATCATATTTATATTTTATTTATTTATTTATTTGTGTTACTGGTGTTTTACGTCGTACTCATGAATATTTCACCTATACAACTGCAGCCAGCATTATGGTGGCCGAAAACTGGGCAGAGAACAGGGAAACCCACAACCATCCGCAGGTTCCTATCACGCCTTCACATGTACGGCCGGAGAGGAAGCTAACATGAGCTGGACATGAAATCACAGCGACACAACTGGTAGGAGGCTTCTGGGTTATTGCGCTGCAATAGCGCACTGACTAACCAATATCTGTATTTTTAATATGTTCATAAATATTACCATAATTCAGGTTAAATGCATAGGTTTTGATATAAACATCAAATTTACATTCAAATAAATTTATCAGACGTGCATCACATCCTTATTTATGTTATTTCAAACATTATTATGCAAAATATTAAAGACTATATTTGCAAATAAATTTTGATGCTCTTTCATCTCATTTTGGCATGATTTTTATGTTTTCTTCTCAATTAACGCAATGTCTACAGGGTGGCCATCAGTCTGACCTCGTGCTGGATGATGCCAAAGTTCAGCTCAATGTTGTCCTCATCCAAGGTTGCTGCCTCCTCCATGATCTTGGCCTCAGGGGTGGAATCTTTACGGGACAGGCTAGGCAGGACATCCGGGGTCAAGGTCGGTAGGACGGTGGCAATTCTACCAAACACTCCCGACATGGTGCGAACAAACATCTAGAGGGAGACACAACACGTAGATTATGCCACTGGTTGAAACCAATGAATGATTAGGGCTTAATACCACTTCAGCAATATTTCAGCTATATCTTGACAAACTATTGATTAGATTTACTTATCCATTTGATTGGTGTTTGAGGCAGTGCTCAAGCATTATTAGTTAGAGGTTTCACTTCTTTTGAAATCAAAACAGCAGCACTGTAGCAATTTGCCAACATGCTGCATACAAACATCTGTGGGGAAGACATCACTAATGTATTTATGTAGATCATGCTACTAAATAACTACTAAAAGCTCCACAGGTTTTGACATGAAGAAAATAAAGGTTCTTTTGGGACAAAAACTTTTTTCCACACATCCATTACTGATCAGAATCTAGTAAGTCCCCCCCTCCCGCAACCCCCACCAATCCAAAAAAAAAACAACAAACGAATATGGAAATAGTGTTTTTCAAAATGCGCCAGTAAAGACAAAACAGGGCAGTTATCAGGGTAGTTGTTGGTAAAACCATGCCGAGAAATCAGCATTTTGCACAGGGAAAATACTGATCGGTACGGTGTTATAGCTTGATTGTTGCCATACACAATGAGATTCCAGGAGAAAATAAGACTTAGAGCCACAAATGTTGTTTTCTTTTTCTTTCACCAATATTGCCGATTCACTATCTGTGCCTCGTTCTGTACCATGTACCTTATCTATCCTGGGCACTGACAACTCCGGCGCTTTCCTGACAAAGGCTATGTGAGACCGACCTTCGTATGCCAAAAACTCCTTGATCTCTTCACCATTACAGATTGGCTCCTTCTCGATCACCATCTGAGGACAACAACAACAACAACATTAGTTACTTGCGGTGCTCACATCTGGCGACAACCTTATTTTCTCTTCATTATTCTCCAAGTATCACAATGATGCCAGCATGGGATTTGCCTTGCAGGATTTCATATAATATGTACATGTACATATATATAATTGAGCTTTCATTTTTCATGGTGACACACTTTGTTTCACCGTCACTGATTCATTCACTTCACAGGTAAAGGTGGGGGCCTCCGTGGCTCAATTGGTTAGCACACTAGCACAGAGTAATGACCCAGAAGCCTCCCACCAATGCAGTCGCCTCGAGTTCAAGGCCAGCTCTTGCTGACTTCCTCTTCGGCTTTACGAGGGAATGTCTGCCAGCAACCTGTGGATGGTCGTGCGATTCCCCTGGGCTCTGCTTGCTTTCCTCCAACCATAATGCTGGCTGCCATCATATAAGTGAAATATTCTTCAGTACGGCATAAAACACCAATAAAATAAACACATAAATACTTAAAGGTGAGCTGTCCCGGTTCTATTTTTTACTTTACTTAACTGAATAATACACCTGTGATATCCAAAAAACACCCCCCAAAAATAATGCAAACCAAAAAAATGCTTCTGAAGAGTAGTTTTACTTTTCGAAAATAAAAACATATGTAACACTACAAATTCTGAGAAGAAAACTGCACATCGCTTGTCTGCCCTTGAATGGCGCTAGTGTGCCAAACGTGTGACTTTATTGTAGCATTTTCGGCTTTCAGGCATAATGTGAATTATTCTATACATATAACAAAAAAAAAATGCCTCCTCAAAATGGCTAGAGCATAATTTACACTGCTTATTCAGACGTCGAATGGCATTTATGCATTTTTTTCGCACAGAGGAGTCCGACGGGATGGCATGAAAACTATTCCCGCTATTATTCTGTGTGTGATTAGCACGGTTGGTTGCCGCACAGAGCGGCACACCGCCACACTGACATGGTAAACTAGGGGGGACATGAAGGGCACATAAGCATTTAGAGAAAACCAAGTTTCACGAAACTCTGCATATCGGACCTGAAAAAAATATTTTTTAAAACATGTACCAATTTTTTAAATCCCTTCAGCTCCATGTTTCAGACACCTTTACGATATACCATGCCAAGTTTGCTCGAAAACCTTGATCAACCGAGACAGGTTTTTTTTTTTTTCGTGTGTGAAATTTCATTAATCTCATATCAGGAAAACTTTAAGTGTTGACATTAATAGTATCACATAAAGGCCTTTAGGTGCTTCAGAAAATGTATTTTTCGTTTCAGGTGAAGTACAGTATTCCCGAGTGGAATAATGACACCATTGTAAGATTAGCAATGTACATGTAGGAATTGATGTATGGAGATGAACTGTGCACAGATAACACAGTCCAGTCCAGTTTGATTCTGTTACCGAAATACATGTATATTTTACATCATTCCACTGGTGTTTTAACATTCGCCCGTTGATAAAACTTCAAAATAAAATGCCTTAATTATCCTGTCAACAGCTATAATAGGGATCTCTGGGCTAGGTTTTCGCAATATTCATCTGACATGCAGGGCCTGGTTTCATGAAGTGTATTTAATGCTAAGTAGCAATTAGCTAAGTGCACTTCCTATCCTGACACCAAATACGTTGTCATGGCAGACAGGGGAATTCTCAGCTAAAATGCACTTCATGAAACCAAGGCCTGGCTAATCAATAGTTACGGGTCACAGCTTGGTTGAAAATCAATATGGTGTTCCTTAAGACCATTTCACATCACACAATGCTTTGCATAGTTAGACACTGAGGTCATTATGTTACAGGGCTATACAGAGGGATGTTTATACACAGGCTGCTAAATGTTGACATTCACCTATTATAGATTGCTAATCGACTGTAGAGTGTATGTATTATTGATCAGTTGTGTTGAGACTGCCCTCCTATCACATTTAGAGTCACTAGAGGTCATTAGCCCCCTGACACAGTTAGGGGGCTTTACTGACTCTGATAGTTACAGCCATTGCTTGCTGTGACTATCAGGCCCTTTTACCACCAGAGTTGAGAGTTCAAATCCAGTTCTTGCTGTCTCAGCTGCAGCTTTTTAAAAGTCAAGATATTTATAAGGTGCCTACGTGGTTTGCTGTGGTTTCACTCATGCAAAAACCTAAGTGGCAACATAGTTGTGAAAAAAATCGTAAGCATGGCATTAAAAACCAATCAATCAAATAATAAAGCAGTTGGGTATCATATAAAACCCTGATCGAACAAAAAGCATGAATATTTTCTCCTCACCCTGAGAAACTTCTCCAGGTATTTTCGTCTCCCTTCTATGGCCATTCTGTCCATGTTACCAAATGGCAAAGACATCCAGCGTTTTGGCCCCTTAATATCTACAACACATGTACACGAAACTTCTCAACACAATAATTACCTATCTTACCTGTAATTTAAATAAATACAACCAAAGTGTAAAATTAATAGGATTAAACATTTTATTCCCCATTTTGGAATATTTACAACTGATTAATTTAATATGACATTATCTTCAGGCAGCAGATTAATCAAACTGTTGACCAGTGGGAAGCACTTCTCACAAATAAGATTCGTACACCTGATTACACTGACGAAGAAATGTCCTCTCCTCTAAAGGTACCACCAATAGAAACCAAAAGTATTCAGATTTTTTATTGAGTCAACATGGTTTTAAGGTTAAAGAAAACTCAACAGAGTATTTACATGTAATATTACACTTTTCAGACTTTGATTAGGCTATTCAATCTATAATCCTACTTCTCAATGCTGTCCTCACCTTTCAGACACGGTTTGTAAGCTGGATTATCTTCTAGCCGAGCCTGAAGATTCACAAACTCGCGGAATCGCCGCATAACCACGCCTTTCCTCAGGACAACTTCTCCATCTGACCAATACCAAGCCTCAAACTGAAACATAACAACAGAAAGGGAATGCTTTACTTTAGCCATGTCACATTAATATTAATCTATTTAAAATTAGAAACCATAACAGAACAAAAAATTATATTCTCCTCATGCAACCTTCAATGTTGCAGGCTGGAATTCATGAAGATTTCAAAGTTTTGTTTGACTGTTCTCAGCAGCCCAGTTTCAATGACAACAGACCCTAAATGACCTAATCTTTAGTTCATGACTAAGTTGCTTATTTTTCTGATTTTTGAGGGTTCTATTGATTTTAGATAGTTGTTTGGAGGTTTGTTTGGAAGGTTAGATGATACCCTACTGGAAAAATGTGAGTTTTATTACCAGAAGAAATATTTTATGATATTTATTTGCATCTAAAGATACACTTTTAGGTCATTTACAGTATTTTATGGTGATTATGACATCACACTAATGACACCAGACATGACATGTTCTTTTTTCACGGTATGGCACAAGATATGACACCTCACTGAATGGTAGTATAATACTACACATAACACTCAACTGTCACCATGTAAGGACATCAAACACCACATCCTACCATGTCACTCTGATATGACACCCTAGTCTATCATAGTATAATGAGAGTAGACATGACACCATACTGTCACCATGTAAGGACACCATACAAACATCCTACCATGTCACACCGACATGACACTCTAGCCTATCACAGTATAATGAGAGTAGACATGGCACCATACTGTCACCATGTAAGGACACCAGACAAACATCCTACCATGTCACATTGACATGACACCCTAGTCTATCACAGTATAATGATAGTAGACATGACACCATACTGTCACCATGTAAGGACACCAGACACAACATACTTCTATGTCACATTGCAATGACACCAGGCTGACATGACACCCTATCATCACCAGACATGACATCCTACTATGTCACACTGTAATGACACCCTAGTCCATCATCGTATAATGATAGTAGACATGACACCATACTGTCACCATGTAAGGACACCAGACACAACATCCTACTATGTCACATTGCAAAGACACCTTGCTGGCATGACACCCTAGTCTATCACAGTGTAATGACAGCAGACATGGCACCCTACCATCAACAGACACGACACTCTACTATGTCACATTGTAATGACACCAGGCTGACATGACACCCTAGTCCATCATAATACAGTGACAATAAACATGACACCATATTGTCACCATGTAAGTACACCAGATGCAACGTCCTACTATGTCACACTGCAATGACACCAGGCTGACATGACACCCTAGTCCATCATAGTACAATGACAGTAGACATGACACCCATACAGTTACATGTACAGTATACTAACACCAGACATGACGAACCCCAAACAGACACAGTATAATGACACCAGACATGACACCCCACCCAGTTACAGTATAATGACACCTTAAGCATCCTACAGTATGACACCAGGCTCAATGCTATATTTGAGAATATTTCCCTCATAACATGATGGCTATAAGTGGAGGAATCCATAGTGCGGCATACCGTGGAGACACCACCAAACTTTGGCTAATTACTGATGAATTTTCTAGCTTGTCATGTACTGTACAATATATATACAGGTTGTAGACAAGTGGTTTAACAAAAATTAGAACATCAGACTGCTCAAACAATTGACTGTTCTACCAGCCAAAAACTGTAGTTTACCGCTTATGAACTGTCCCCCAGGCCCCACAAGCTGTGACGGAAGAGCAATCAACAGACTCCTTGTCAAAGGCTGGGTCCAATTTACATGTAGTTATTTATTTTATTGTGTTTTTCATGTATGCTTAGGCCTACATGAAGACGTACCTCAATGTAGGCCTGCATCAATATGTCAGGTGAACATGAATGGTGGAGGAAACCAGGCAGAGCCTGGGGAAAGAACATGACCAGCCACAGCTTGCTGGCGGACCTTCCCATGTACGGAGAGGAAGACAGTATGAGCTGGGCTTGAGCTCAAAGCCACTGTATTGGTCCCCAGACTGGGTCATAATGCTGTGACCCAGCTCACCCATGGGGGGCCCCAACATAATAAATATATATGCATGTACATGTAAAATGAAATTTGTTTGCCATGTGCTCCCCACCAATCTGTTGCAATGTTATGAGAAGAAACCAGGAATCAACTGACACAGTCGAACCCTTCAAACTTCATGTCAATCACTTTAAAGTTAATAATGAGCATTAAAACGTAGATTGGAAACACATCAGAATGTACATGTATTCACGTTAAACAAATTTTTTTTTTTACACAAACCTCAATTTTGTAGATCGTGTAGGAACTGGATCCCTTGTTAGCTATGGTGTCAGTAGTTGGTATGGCAACACTGTGGAAAAGGCGTGGTTTACTGTCCAAAACCCTGTACTCATCTGGTTTGCACTTTGGCATGCAGTTGGCCAGCGCGCTTTCAATGTCCGTTGAGTTGGGAATGTTTCTTGCCAAATTGGCCCAGTTTTCTTGGGGTTTGTAAAATTGAATTTCAGACTCAACATCTTCAGCATCTTCAACATCCTCATCGAGGTAGAACTTTCCTCTGTACTCAGCACACTCAGTCGTCTCCCCTGAGCAGGATTCAGACTCTCTTGATGAAGTAACTGGTTTAAAATCACTCGCTTCTTTCGATAAACGTCTCGGATGAGAACCCTCCTTCACCGGTTCTAAATGTAAATTATGGCCCAAGATTTCTGAGCCTCCACTCACTGGATTTACTGTAATGTCACTTGAATTTCCTGTAATATTACTACTTCCATTTTCACTTAAGCCCTGACTTATGTGATGATTATTTCTCAAATCGCCAGTAACTGAGCGACTGCACAAGTCGGGGCTCAGTTTGGGCCGTATACTAGGCCCAATCAGAGTCACAGGCAAAGAACAGTCCTGAAAATCCTCAGATGGTGATGAATCTACAGATTCTGAAAAACCATTTAAATGATGACTGTATTCAGAATTTGCATCTTTGAACTCTAACATACGATCTTTGTTCTTCATTTCCTTTGGTGAATTTGGCCGCTTTGGCGAAGAAAATGTCTGACTGTGTGGGTGAGGTATTTTTTGATGTGGCCTTGACACATTTCTTGATTCAGCAGCAACGTCACTGCTGCCTTCTTTGAAGACACAAGCAGCCGCTTCTCCATTTGGTGGCTGTCGCTCTTCAGTTATCTCCCCTGCTTCCTCTGCCAAATCCGCTGCGCCAATCACAGAATGTCTTCTGAAAATCCGAGGACTGTCTTTTGCACTGACATTTGTAACAGTTATTTCTTCATGTGGCGTTAAAGTAAAATGTTTCTCTGCATCCGTCTCATCGCTTCCGCTTCGACCTTCCTTCATTACATTGGATTCAGCACCAGAAATTTCTGCTGATAAATTAGATGTATTTCCTCCACTGATTTCATCCCCATTATTCTCGTCTGAAGTGTTGCAGGCACAGGCAACTGCCTGGGCATCTGTGGAATGTGCCATTTCATGGAATGTCTCAATTTCCGTCAGAATCATTTTTTGCTGCAGAATTTCAGAGTCAGTGAAATCCACATTCTTGTGTTCCATGCCAGAATTCTCCCCGAATATTTCTCTTACTGCCTTATGTATCCACTCTGGTGATGACATCATCTTCATTACTGGCAAAACCACGTTACATGTGAGAATCTCAGTGACTAAAGCTCTCGCAATTCGACACCTGTGTATCTGAATTGGCAAAAGGCGAACTAACACTACATCCACCAAGCTTCTCACATAGTTTATTTCTGACGCTTCGTCTTCTAGAGCTACATGGTAGCCATACTTAAGCTCAAATGCCTCTTCCAGGGAGCTAACTCTTGTAGTTGAGGAACGTCGTCGTTTTGGTTGACTCCTTAAAAAAGTTCTACTTACTATGACAGCTCCCAAATGCTGTTGGAATAGTTTGATAGCATCACAGGTAACTTTTTTCACACTGAGTTTAGCGAGTCGGGCCTGGCAAATTTGTAGCGTAGCCTGGTACAGTATTTCATGAATTTCTTCTAGAACATCAGGGTCAGGGCTTATGGTTTTGTACCAAGATTGGACAAAATCTCGCATTACGAGATTTAGAAATCTCTCAATTTCATCATTCACTGTGTTAGCTTCTTTCTGAACGTTGTCCTTGTCTTCCGCTTCGCATTGGCTGTTGTTGCAGAGTTGACTTTCACCAGAGCATGCCCGACTCTGTGACAGGCTCGGTGGGGGACCAGAATTCGTGGCATCGCTGTCATCCTTGGCTTGTGTTGACGGCTCTCTTACAGACAAGTTTAGAACGGACACTACTGCATCTTTCACGCTGGACACGAAACTCAAAACCAGCTCACTTCTGTAAAGTTCGCCTCTCGTCAAAGCTGCGTTACACTTAGCATTCGTGAAATAAACAGTGGCTGCGTAAAGAAGGAGAAACCCAACGATATGCAGCCAATGTAACCAGGCGGCTGCCACCCCACACAACACCACCAACGCGATCAAGGATTTCTGCGGGGCGTTGAATCGGTGTCGATGAAGCAATACTCTTTGGACGTAACTAGACACAGTGCTGTCTATCTGGCACTTGTTCTGTGGCATTTTCCAGCCCCAATCATACTGAAGTTGTCAGTTTTTTTCTTGACATTCAGTCTCACATATGCTCTGCCGATAAACAGCGGCCATCTTCGTAGCATCCGATTAGTCATGTGGGAGGTCACGTGGTTTATCACATGACATCACACCCTTCAGATCAGCTGTGAAAACTGCAAACGGCCAAAGATCAACTGTCGAACACCAGCGATGTAAACAGATAAATAAACTTATTTGTGGATTCATGGTCGGACGCCTGTGGCTTTATATGATGAGGCTGGGCAGTTGCATGTTAAACCGCTGTATTATATTTTATCAAGTGCTTCTCCTGCGTCCTCCGCCGACAATTAAAAAGGGGCACCGCTTGCAACAACTGCAGTATCCTTGAACACGGCGTTAAACTTCAAATAAATGAATGAATAAATAATCCATACTTGCAGAAATATGAACTTTTTGTATGCGTTTCAACATCACACAATGGACGGTAGATGTCGCGCGATTGGTTAAACATAAGCATTTTTAATTAATTGATTAACTAATTAACTTCTTTGATCGGCGTTTAACGTCATACTCAAGAATATTTCACTTATACAACGGCGGCCAGCATTATGGTGGGAGAAAACCGTGCAGAGCCCCAGGAAACCTTGTTCATGTATGTAATCTTTAAAATATGAACACAGTAACACAGTATCTACCAGAAAATAAACAATGATACATAACTCTTGTCAGCTGCAAGCATGCCATATCCGCTCGGCGATGACGTTTAGCTTTTTCAGCAATATCATATACAGGCTTATACACTGGTCGGTTTGGAGACAACAGGAATAAATTGTCCTCGGAGTTGACGATCACCAGGGGGCTGTTTCCTTACATGGTCCGGCTTAACGTCTCCGTCAGCATCACGTGGTTACATATCTTATCACCGAGGTACAAGTGAACCATTCTTGAAGATGGCGTAAAATACCAATGAAAAAGACACTTAAATAAATATGGCCTTGCCCTGACCGGACATCACGAATTGGCTTGCTTTGGAGACGATATTACATATGTTCGTCTATGTTAGGGTGTATACTTATGGAGAACGTTAATTATTTAAGTGTTAGGCTAGTATATACCACGTCTCAATGTGCAAATTATTAAGGCGACAAGTTATTGGTCAGCATCACGCCAATGTAGACCAACACCACGTATGTCATTAACGTGTATATCTGGTTTCTTTCTTTTTTTGTTTGTTTGCTTTTGTTTTTTTTTACTTTAAATACAATAGTGTTTTAAAACGCTGTATTAAACAGTTCTTCGAAACCTGATCGCTATCATGTAAGTGAATTATTCTTGACCAAGTATATTGTTTGAAGTACTCATGCATAGTGCGATTGGCCTAAAACACCGCCATTCGCTACGCGGGAATTCGGGCGGCCCGCTTTGTGCCCGAGCTTTCCAACCGACCATCTTTAATTTACACTGGTATTGCTTGGCCCGTTACAAACTTCACCAATGACTTACCAGATAAGTCGGCGTTTTAGTCAGGGCTTTCCTGTTCCTGTCAAGCACAAAACTGGCCATATTCGTATGTACCTTGTATAATATTACTCAAGAATATTTCACTTATACGACGGCGGGTAACACTATGGTGGAAGGAACTCGGACAGAGCCCGGGTGTCGATGTTAACCATTAAGTAGTCTTATACATGACTTCAGACAGGTACATTAAGCGCGGGGCCTTATATTTCACTATGAAACATGCAAGCATGTATTATTATTATATTTTTGTCCCCTCACGTACCTAATTTCGTTTTGGCAGTTTACGGGATTTAACCGTACTGCACCCAGCTAATCATATTTCCATGTTCTGGTACGCGAAACGGGATGTGATGTAAAAACCGATGCCGGGGTTAACCAACGCTACAACGCAGCGGAAAGGCCATGTGATCAATTGGCAAGGGTTAACCTAGACGAAGAAGGAGTTCATTTTTGCACCGACAGGGGTAAAAGCTTTTGAAAAAATGTTCGCTAATCTTACAATTAAAGAAAAGAATATATGAGCTTATTACAACATACAAAATACATTTATTCAATACTTAACCCTATTATCACAACGAAAATTGGTATCCACTAAACTAGGCTGTGAGGAAATTACGTAAGAGAAACTTGACACCCACCCCTACGCGCAAATGGAATGCACCACACGTGGTTTTGTTTGTAAACTCGTCAGTTCAAAGTGGAGCATGCTGAGGACATCTGTACCGAAGACACCTATAAGGATTTCGAAGGCCAGCAAAACTCGTAAGTCATTTCGTTCTCCTTTAAAAACATTTTTAGTTAGTTACCAAAAGTAGTTGCAGTGATACTGTATACAGCTCAAAATGCATAGCTGTGATTGCAGCGTTATAGCCAATGAAAGTTCCAGTAAAGGTCAGCAAGTGTGCCGTTGTTGTTGTTTCCAACGAGTAGGTTATACAACAACACTTAATAACAGTGGTTGTATAAGCTCGGTCTTTTGTGACAGACAGGTTTTGTAACTGTAGATTTCCAGATGCATGATGAAATTCTTGGTTTTGTGAATGCCACGTACCGGAGGTAACCTTGTATCCGACTCGTATAAATATCAAGGGGGGTTTGCAGAGCACCCAGTGTCGCCGTAGTAGAATTGGTAACACCCTACTCTTACTGTTAACGTTTTCAAGCGAACTGACTTTCTTCGAGTACGGAACGTACGGCTATCTTGAACTTGAAGAGATCGCAGTTCCAGGGTGAACATTATATTACATATTTCTTCTTGCAGCATAGGTTGGTACGTGGTAAATTGATTAATTTTGAGTAATGAGTGCCGATAAAGTTTTCTTCAGTTTGAATTTATTTATTTTTTTCTTTTCTACGTGCTTTATTTTGGTGATCATAGTTGACCCTCTTACCATTAACTGTATCAAGGTGTGTTTGATGGTTTAATTGAAAAAATATTTTTTCATTTTGTCACTGTGCGATACTATCCTTGTTACCATGGAGATATAAGTTTATATATGTATGGCTCCATGCTAGCTGTTACTGATAGACACCGTGTGTCATCAGCACTAATTTTTCAGTGTCTCACATCAAAGACAGTCACACCAGCATAACATAGCTGTTTTGAGAAAACTGCTGTTACACCGTGTAGGTTCGGTTTAGTGATAATTACGTGATGTTTTCGTAATGAAAGGAATATTGCAGGGTATACTTTGCATTTTCAGTGTGAGCTAACAAATACATGCATTTAGTCAGTATAGACAGTATAGGACATGTAATTAGTAGGCCCAGTCTGTTTGTGGCAGAGATGCTATATGTTGGCTGTAATATGTTCACATTTACATGTATGATGCAATTTGTAAAGATAGAACAGGTTGTTGTATGTTGTGGTTTAGTTTTTTTCACAAGTTGAAGATTTCAAAGTATGGTATGATCAGACAGATTCTTGTGTACAGGGTGTGTAGTTTTAGTTAGAATAATTGGCCACATGCTGAAAACCAGAAGTGGCATTCTGTTCTATTCTACGCAGTTGATGTTAAAGTGAAGGCCATATTTATCACTCAGTTGTGCCTGAAGAAAAAAACCACAACAGTGGTTTATACAAGTGCAGCACTTTGCTTTTATAATTTAGCATCGTTATTTAAGTGAAAAGTTGTCTGTTGTGTACCATATAATGTACCTATTATTGTTCTTAGATACTAATGATTCAGGGATAGAACAAGTAACTCAGAATTTATTCTTGGCTTTTATCAGACATTCTTTTATTGTATATACAATTTACATCTGGTTAAGAAACAGTCAATCAATCAATTAAATGACATTTAGCACCAATCCAATAAAGAAATAAATAGATTGCTACACAAAGGAATTTAAATAACTGGATTTAACCGTTGTGTTAATTGTATCTTAATTTACAGTGGGAGCCAAAATGAACTTCCTGAAGACAGCTGGCTCTGTGGTCAAGTCCACATTCACATCGTCCGGCCTGGAGAAGCCAGAATACAAGGTGGTTGACAAGCATGATGTAAGTTTGTCAGGGCTGGACTCATGCTTACCCCAGCATTTCTGTGTTCGCGTGTACGGTAAATCTTCAAGCTTTTTAACCAATAAAGCATATTTTTGAGTGGAATTTATGCCTAGAGTGATTGTGAAAATGATGCTAAAAATGATTTGTTTGTGTCATTAAGTATGCGAGCTTCAAAAACTGTGCAAATTATTCCTCTACACCCCATAGTTCTGTCTGACTGTTTCTAATTATTGGTTACAGAGGTGGTTGAAAAGGTTGCAAAATTAGGGTAGGTAGCATTGTTAAAGCTAGATCAGCCACAATTGTTTCTCTTCATCTACACTTTCTTCTGCCCCAAAATTGTACCAATTTTTTGCCGGGTTTGCTTGCTGGTCACAATCCAATACATGTATGTACCCTTTGACTGTTCGACTCATGTTAGCTATCCCTCCTGTACAGTCTGAGACTCAAATGAAGCTTTTATGTCCATGTACCTGGCTTACATGCCTAATACTGTTTGAAAATGTCAAGAGCTCAGGGAGCTGACTTGTGTGTGTTAACCCTCTTACAGTCCGCTGATGTTGGCATTCATGGAATTGTTACAGCATGACAGGAGAGGGGTTAATAGGTCAGTAATAACCATCATCTAACTGACCTCCAGCTGCAATTTATTTTCTGTTTACCCGTGATTACATGTTAACATTCATTGCAGCTAATTAGATACAGTAATGGAAAAATCCGGATGATGGTAAAAATTGGGACCTTAAGCATTTCAAACACAAGCAGGGTCTGGAAATGCCAGCATGATGAGAGTGATGTAGGTTTTTTGGCCATGTCCAAATGTATATGGGCATGTAAATGTTTACACTTATTCTAATGAAAACATGTGCAGCAGTAAACAATCTAGTATGATCTCCAAAATGTCACCTACCAATGAACTTGAAAAAAAAGACACTACTAGACCAAATGTATGCATGTATCGATAAAGAATCCTATTCATAGCTCAAAAAGCATTACTTTTCATTCATGTGATGTACGCTAACCAAGATATCGCAGTTCAAAGTAAGGAAAAACACCCTCGTTTGGAAAATTGAACAGGCTGCCATGCTCTCAATTTTAACCAATCAAGGGCAAGATTTTTCTACTACCCAAAAAGACATCCGTTTCTGCTGTGATGTCACCCATACCTAGTTCACCACTTGGCCATATAGAAGTAGTGTTAAATGGGTTTTTTTCCTTGTGATTAGGAGACAATTGTGATACACTTTAAAGCCATTTGGAATAGTGGAATATGTCTGGGGTTATCCCACATTTCAACCAGGAGACCACAGTGTGTTGCCTTCGATTGTAACAATAAAGGAGCCTGTACTTTGCATACAAAGGAGTGTCTCTCCCCTAATTCTGAAGAGCGTAGGGTACAGATGATGCAAAGTTGTGTTTCTGGTTTCACTAAAATGACATGTCCTTTGGCCTCGTAAGAATTCCAGATTAAAAAATTGTTTACAGAGTTACCAAGCACATGATAAAAAAATGCCTAGACCAGCTTAGATCTGTATGGGCCCTTTGATTATATTTTTTGTTGTCTTTTCTTTCAACACAGATTTTTTTTGTTAATCAGGCAAAAAAACCCCCAAAACAAACCAGAAAATCTGATGCTAAAAATACCTTCATGCTTCCCAAATAAGGAAGTGTAGGTGGCTGATCCCAGTCAGTATAGGTGGCTGATCCCAGTCCGTATAGGTGGCTGATCCCAGTCAGTGTAGATGGCTGATCCCATTCCGTATAGATGGTTGATCCCAATCATTGTGGATGGCTGATTCCAATCAGTGTAGGTGGCTGATCGCAGTCAGTGCAGATGGCTGATCCCAGTCAGTGTAGGTGGCTGATCCCAGTCATTATAGGTGGCTGATCTCAGTCATTATAGGTGGCTGATCTCAGTCATTATAGGTGGCTGATCCCAGTCAGTGTAGATGGCTGATCCCATTCCGTATAGGTGGCTGATCCCAGTCAGTGTGGATGGCTGATTCCAATCAGTGTAGGTGGCTGATCGCAGTCAGTGCAGATGGCTGATCCCAGTCAGTGTAGGTGGCTGATCCCAGTCATTATAGGTGGCTGATCTCAGTCAGTATAGGTGGCAGATTAGTCATTGTTGGTGGCTGATTCCAGTAAGTAGAGGTGGTTGATTCCAGTCAGCAGAGGTGGCTGATCCCAGTCAGTGTAGATGGCTTATGCCAGTCAGTGTAGATGGCTGATCAGTCAGTGCAGATGGTTGATCGTAGTCGGTATAGATGGCCGATCTCAGCCAGTCTGGGTGACTAATTCCAGTCAGTTTAATTAAGTGCCTTATAACAGTTTGTGTGAGTGGGTGATAATAGTGTAGGAGGCAATATGTGTGACTCATCCCAGGCAGTGAATGCATGGAGCTAGCCATTCCATATACTGACTGGCTGCTAATGAGATTTGAAGAAATACCCACTTTCTGTCTGTCTGGTGATGGTCTACTTAAATTTTTTGTTACTGCATTTGGAAAGTGAAATCATTTCTTTGCTGGGTTGATGTATTTTTGACACACAATTACAAATATTCCCCAGATGGTTGAACTAGTGTAATTTTTTCACTTTTAGGTAATATTTAATTAGAGTATTGTGTGTTATAATGTTTTTTATGTTTTAATTTTTTAAGGACTATGAGGAAAGGCATTATGTAGCTAGCAAATGGGTCAGTACCAAGAGCAAAGCCATGCGATTGGAAGATGCCTCCAGCAAGTCATTTTTTAAACTCTTCGATTACATTCAGGGTAAAAATGCTAAAGGTAAGTGACTAGCCACAAACATTGGTCAAGAACAGCTTGTACTCTCTGATGGAATTTTCAACAAAATCTCTACCTGTGAAAAAAATGGCTTGGATAGGTTTTGAACTCAAGAATCATAGCTCTTCCAGTCTTCAAATTACTCTACATTTTAACTTTTTTTGCAATAAACACTGTTTATGACAAACCAATAGTTTAATAAGCTGTCTGTGTTTGCTTTGTGCCAACTACGGAAGTACATGAACCTAGATTGCAGTGTTTAAAACCTTGAAGGACTGAAGGTGGGCCAACCAATTGAAAAGCAAACAATGGGTTGTCTCAACCACAGTGGGGCAGTCAGCTTATGGTTAATAAGACAAATAAATCAAAACTATTGAAAACGCTCTCTGACAAAGGACAGTTTTCACTTGAAGCTTACAAGGCCAACCAATAGTCAGATGAAATGAAGCACATGTACTTTATTTCACTTTGAGCAGATTTTCAAGTGGCACATTTTCCTTGATTCTGATTGATTCTTCCATGCTATAGAACCATTTAAGGGTTTTATAAATTTCTTGCTAGAAAAACTTGAGTGTCGGCGTCCAAAGTATCATTTTATAACCTTTATGTGCTCCTGATGGTACATCTGTATTTTTACTGGGCAAACTTTGGGTGAAATCCAGTACATGTAGTTTTGGTTTGCATTATCATATACCATATATAGAGTGTCTGTGTTCTATGTCTATTACAACCGCCTGCGTTGTCTAGAGGTTAGAGGGTCTGCCTCGAGGTTGGGAAATTCAGGTTCAAGCATGGGTTGGGTCATACCAAAGACTTTAAAAATGGTACTTGTTGCTGCCTTGCTTGGCGCTCAGCATCGAGAGGTTAGAGCAAGTATAATGTGACTGGGTGGGCTGTCTTCAGCATGATATTCCAGTGGCGACAGCACTTAGGCATCCTGGGCTTGCCCTGCCACAAGAAGGCACACTGTATGCACGCACCAGCTCCCCTCGTCGTCATATGACTGAAAGATTGCTAAGTATATGACTTTAAACTCCAAGCACTCACTCACTCACTCACTCAACATCTATTACAGAGCAAAAAATTGACATGACCGCTCCAGTCGCCACACTGATTGAACCAGGCGCCGGGCCAAACTGCGAGAGCACATTCACGATGTCGTTCTTCGTTCCACCTTCCAACAGCGCTGATACACCTGACCCCACTAACCCTGAGGTTTTCCTGCAAACCTGGCCAGACCAAACATTCCTTGTCAGGTACTTGTGTGATGCTAGCCCAACTGATGGAACGCTTTTGTATTAAAATAATGTATTGATTTTGCAGACAAAAATAATAGATCATTTTTGGCTTCTGGTAAAAATCTGATATTCTTAAAGTGAAAGACCACTCAAAGATAAAGTTGTGGTGAGTGAGAGGAGCATAAAATCTGTATATAAAAGTACTTTCATTGATTTTTTAAAAATTTTTTCCACCAAATTACAAGCAGTCAAATGTTTTGATTGTATTGTGGACTTTATTGACCATATTGAATAGGTTGAAGAACAATAATGTCACATATTCCTTTTCGCTCATAAACAGACTCTTATCAGATACAGATGTAGTACTGCAGGTATCTACATGCAGAACGTAAATATATAACAGTAATCCACTTTTGTCAACAAGCACATGCATGCTAATCCCAATAGTATGAATCCTTAAATTATTTTGTAGACAGTTTGGTGGATTCACAAGTGATGAAAAATGGCTGGAGCAAGCGAAATCCCTCGCAGAAAGTCTGAGTGCAGCAAAGGAGAATTTCCATGAAGACTTCTACTACACAGCCAGCTACGACAGTCCGTTCAAACTGTTTGGGAGGACGAATGAGGTTTGGTTTCTGAAGAAAGAAGAACAAGAACAAGTTAAAGAATAGTCACTGTTACATTTGTAATCCATCCATTGTTACTTTAACAATTCCTCCATCTTTTTTCGGCTGTAAATTACTGAACTCAGGTAATCTTTTCCATGAGGTTATATGTACCATGTGTCTGTCAATAAAAATATGTTTATTTAGGGTTACTCAGGCCACTGTCTAAAAGAAGGCCCTGTTGTAAAGTTTTCATTAGGCTTCTGATGATATTTATTTATTTTTGTTATTTCAGTGTTCATTTTTTTCTAAAACTGCTCTCTTTTTCATTAGCTAGAAATGCCAAAAAAAAAATGTCCTATCAGCCTGGTCCAGTCTGTTTGTTTATTGATCATGTTGACCGGGTAGGATTACCCCTTACAAAGAGTTTTTTGAAGGATGGCCAGGGCTTAGAAACTGAGTCACCAGAGCACACAGAAAACCAGCTTTCATTTCTTCAATTTCTCCATTTCCTTACGGCAATCTTTCTGTAACACGGCCACGTTTTCTCTGACTGAATGGCCATGTCTTCTTGCTGGGAGTTTCTTTGCTTGGTTACCTTTCTTTTGGGCAGTTTCTTTGCTTGGTTACCTTTCTTTTTGGCAATTTCTTTGCTTGGCTACCTGTCTTTTTGGCAGTTTCTTTGCTTGGTTACCTTTCTTTTTGGCAGTTTCTTTGCTTGGTTACCTTTCTTTTTGACAGTTTCTTTGCTTGATTACCTTTCTTTTTGACAGTTTCTTTGCTTGGTTACCTTTCTTTTTGGCTCTTTCTTTGCTTGGCTACCTGTCTTTTTGGCAATTTCTTTGCTTGGCTACCTGTCTTTTTGACAGTTTCTTTGCTTGGTTACCTTTCTTTTTGGCAGTTTCTTTGCTTGGCTACCTTTCTTTTTGGCAGTTTCTTTGCTTGGCTACCTGTCTCTTTGGCAGTTTCTTTGCTTGGCTACCTGTCTTTTTGGCAATTAATTTGCTTGGCTGCCTGTCTTTTTGACAGTTTCTTTGCTTGGTTACCTTTATTTTTGGCAGTTTCTTTGCTTGGCTACCTGTCTTTTTGGCAGTTTCTTTGCTTGGCTACCTGTCTCTTTGGCAGTTTCTTTGCTTGGTTACCTTTCTTTTTGGCAGTTTCTTTGCTTGGCTACCTGTCTTTGGCAGTTTCTTTTCTTGGCTACCTGTCTTTTTGGCAGTTTCTTTGCTTGGTTACCTTTATTTTTGGCAGTTTCTTTTCTTGGCTACCTTTCTTTTTTCCAGCTTTTTATTCTGCTACTCATGAAACTACATTTTTTGTTCCAAGCTTGACATTAATCCTGTTAACACTCCATTTGGTGTTTTGGCTTTATGTCTTCGGTTAAAGTATACATGTAGCTTTGTCATCAAGATGTATTTTTTTGGTGGTTATTATTTATTGATTTTCTGGGCATTTTTTTGAACGTTTACCGCATTTAAACTCTACTTCCATTATTACATCCCTGCGCAGTGTATATTAATGTTCATATGGTTATGTGTATAACCACAAATGCAATATGGTAGATGTGCTATCAGTGCTGTGTCATTTTGTTTTGTTTAGTGCCAGAAAAGTATTTTTGGTTTAGATCATTATTTATACAAAAAGGCTCTAATACACTATGAATTTTTTCTATCCAGGTTGATGGAGGCCTGTTTTTTTTATTTATATATTTTTTCTTACATTGAAAAATCCTCTTCAAAAATTGTAACATGTGCATCATTTTTCGTAAACTTTGAGAACATGTTATATAAATGAGAAAACAAAACAATCAGCTGAATCAGAATCTGAGCCTAGCTCAATCTGTATGTCATAAAACCAATTCTATAAGTGCAGTATTTTGAAGACAGCACGCAAGGAAAATTGTGTATTCAGTAAACTTGAATTGCTGAATCATTGTTAGTACATCTTTTACCTGCTTGAAAGTTCTTTTTTTTATTTACCTGATGCCAGGTATGAACTGATTAACTGTTGCTGATTACATGTGCTTGTATGAATCAAAGGTTTTACAGCCATCTCTACTTTACATGCATGCAAATGCAAATGCATGCCTGAATACTCGCATGTTTATTCTTGTTACTCTTCAATATTTAATGCAAATTGTCAGTATAAAGATGTAACATTAAGCAGTACAGGGATATACGATGAAGACAAAATTATTCTTTTTAATTTTGTAGGGGGAAATGGGGGGGATATATTTTAATGTTTTGCAAGGCATTTATTTACATTTGCAATAAAATAACACTCCGAAAATCAATTTGGTTCGGTTCTTTAATTATTTATTTTTGTTTTCAACTGAGTGCACTCCTCGTTCAGCTTCTTTGAGAAGCTCTGGAGCTGAACAGAAATGCCTGTGGGTAGATACAGGCATGTAAGCATTGGTTGGATGAGAATGTGGTTATCATGTGTTCAACAAACACTTGCAGTTAACCCAGGGAAGTAAGTAGCTTCACTAGTCAATCTGAAATTGATTTTGACGTTCTCAATATTTTGGCTTTAATCATGTCATCCTCAGGAGAAATAAGTATTCACCTGAGGGTGACTAAATAAATAGACAAAGTAACTCTGAAAAAAAATTCATTTTGACATTCTCAGTATTTCTTGAGGATGACTTAATTGAAGTCGAAATATTGAGAACGTCAATATGAATTTCTTCAGAGTTACTTTGCTTATTTATTATGCTAAGCTATTCAGTGGATCAACTGGATTGTGCATTAGAAAGTTGGACAATAACTTCGCTGAAGGTTGCAGGTTTACCTTTGGCATTCTAGTTTCTGTAACCTACAAAACTGACCACTGTTGTAGAGATGAAAAATTCTTGAGTATGACATTTAAAAATAATAATATTAATCCACAGGTGGGAGTGGAAAGTGATAGTTTAGTTTTTATATTTTGACACGAAACTGGAACGCTGCCTTACATCACAGTATGGATGAGAGTAGCGCCCCTTCAAACGAAGCTCTTCAATGTTAAAGGTAATTTGGTGGTTCACTCGCAGAGCAGACGCATTCGCCGGGGTGAAAGTCCACAGATTATCGCTTTGCGCAGCTAAAAATTCGTTACTGACAGCTTAATTAGGCCTCTCGAATCTTATCAAAGAAGTTTGTTTTATCGGTGCACATAGGTTGTTAATTAATTCAGTGTTTCCTTTTTTTTTTTGAGAGCATTGAAAGGAAGTGGGGTCTACCGATCATAGGTTTGAACCGATCATAGGTTTGAGCCGGTAAGGATCGAGCATCATAATGGCCGAAAATGTTGAGGAACATTCTGTAGCAACTCAGTTATTTCAACTTCTGCGAGCCTTGTGTCTGGCCATTTTCTACACTATCGAGGGAGTAATCCTGGCTGTTATCCCCAAAGCACTCCGTGGACGGAAATGTGTCAATGATGAAATCGTATTGGTGACAGGCGCAGGTAATTCATTTTGCTACACGTATTTCATGGTGATTCCGCCGAGCTTTTTATAGGCCATCTACTGATCAAGGTTGACTCAGTGTGTTACTTTAAAATTCTCACATTCATCGCATCACAGTGTTGCCTAATCTAGATAGACTAATGTTTTGCAGAATACCGGAGCCTCTTGAAAATTACACTGTAGACGTGTAGTCACTGCGTAGAATCCAAATAAAACTAGTCTCTCCATGGTTAGCTCATTCCTTCATCACTTTGTGAGACCTACGAACTCAAGTGTTATGGCACACTTTGTCGATTCTTCAAGTTATGGACAAGCATATTTTTTATTCTTTCACTACTTTTATATCAAGCTGCATTGCCTACTTTGTGATGTAATATGTTGTCTCAAGCAAGTCTCTTGCTCTTTATATATACAAGTGTTATACTACCTTTATTATACATGTTACCCTCTCCTAGGCAGTGGTATTGGCAGGCTATTGTCGATAAAGTTTGCACGGTTGGGTTGCCGACTGGTCCTCTGGGATATCAATGAAGCTGGAAATCAAGAGACTGCGGACGAGGTTAAGAAATACGGCGCTCGAGTCCACACTTACACCATTGATCTAAGCAAGAGAGAGGAGGTTTACAAGACTGCTGAAAGGGTAGGTTTAAACTTCATTTGGACTTCTAATTTGGAAGTTTTCACGTCACATGACATGTGTTAGAGCAGGGCCTGCATTTGCTCCCTTTGGCATGTTTGGCCAGGGAATCTTCATTACCAGGGCAGTTTATTGTAAAACCCCACTGGCATAGGGTAGTTAGCTAAAGTTCTCCAACTTCTTTTTTTCTAGCTGGGTTTCTCTTAATGTCTTCAGCAGGACATGAAGGCAGGAGATAAGCGCTCATACAGTCAGACCCTTGACCGGTGGGACTGTGGGACAAATTTTCCAGCTTACCCAAGCAGTAGTGCGGATTGCTAATGTTTACCCTACTTTTTCAATCTTTCCAACTGCCGCTGATAGCAATATTTCGATAGTTTTATGAAGCTTGTACCTGTGTTGACAGAAGTGAATCATATTTGACTTCAGTTTTACAATATTTGCATAGGTAAACCACACTTTAAAAACAGCTTTAATGATGGAAAAGGTTGAAGATTTACAGTAAGTAAAAGAATCATGAGTATGGCATCCAACAACAAAGAAATAAATAGTCAAAATGCATGGGCAGAAATTTTTGAATGCATCTGGCTATTTTGTATAATTTGTGTTGAAGTAGACATACTTTGATGGTTAGGTAAAGAAGGAGGTTGGAGATGTGGACATCCTGGTGAACAACGCTGGGATTGTGACAGGCAAGAAGTACCTACAGTGCCCAGATAATCTCATAATCAAAACAATGGAGGTGAATGCCATGGCACATTTCTGGGTAAGTTTTTTTTTTTTATAACAACACTGAATGTTTTTATTTCTTTGTTTGAAAAATGATTGAGAAAATTTTTATTTATATTTTTTATTCACAGTCCACAGTGTCGGTGATATTTCAGAGTTCACTAAAATTTCCTTAAGTGGTTGTTGTGTGTTGATTCATACATTTTGTGTTCATGTATATAAAAGTATATACGTATAGCGAAACATGTATGTTTCATGATGCGATGGTTATAACTGTGTTGTATATAAATTACTATATGTCAGCTAATATTTGGTCTGTAAACATCCCCCATGAAAAAGAAGACAGCTGTGAATGATGTGTATTGTCATGTGAACAAAATTCAGTAGTGTTTTCTTTTTGTGTTATCCTGGATAAACTAGTTTTTATCATTATTACAGACAGTCAAGGCATTTCTGCCCAAAATGTTGGAGAATAATCACGGCCACATCGTGAGCATCGCCAGTGCCGCTGGGCTGTTAGGAGTTACGGGTCTTGCTGATTACTGTGCCAGTAAGTTTGCGGCTGTTGGTTTTGATGAATCGCTGCGCTATGAACTGGATTCCATGAAGAAGGACGGGATCTGTACCACAGTTGTCTGCCCCTACTACATCAACACAGGAATGTTCACGGGTGTCAAGAGCAAGCTTATGCCGTTGTTGGAGCCTGAGTACGTTGCCACGACGATCATGGATGGCATCTTAATGAACCAAAATACAGTGTATATTCCGCGATCAAACTATGTGTTCATTCTCTTGAAACAGTAAGTCCCTCATTTGTACTCTCATTCAGTAATCAGACAATGTCTGCAGACAAAATTTTGACTGCAAGATGATGATTTAAAGTGTGCTTTGATTCACTTACTGGTTTTTGCTCATGGGTTTGTTTTGAAAACAGCTTAAGTGCAAAAAGAGCATGGTTAAGTGAAAGCAGAGCAAAGGTTAAATGAAAACTGAGCACATACTGAGTGAAAACAAAACACTGGTTAAGTGAAAAGAACACTCATGATTCTTAACACAGAACACAGGTTGAGTGACAACAGCATGCAAATTAGGTAAAACAGGTTAAGTGCAAAAAGAGCACAGGTTAAATGAAAAGAGAGCACAGGTTAACTGAAAACAGAACATAGGTGAAGTGAAAACAACACACAGCTTAGATAAAACAGAGCGCAGCTTCAGTGTAGGTGAAACTGGTCAAATGAAAACAGAACACTGATTTTTCTACATTAGCTAATGATGAGCAATAAGCTGCAAACTCCACTTCTCTAGATGCAAATTTTGCGAGAATTTGTATGGAGAAAATGCTTCTTGCCTGTACATGAAGGCATGGTGCATTTGCCTGCAAACAGCTTAAAATGTCGGTAAATTGTAATCAGGATGGCAGGATGGTATCCCCATGATGGTGTGATGATGGGTATAGCTCCGTTTGTGATACTCAGCTGTACTCTCTGCTCACTGACGTGGAATAAACAGGAGAAGTTTGTGTACGTGTCTCAAAACCTCATCCAACAGTATACAATCAATCACAGAGATGTCGCAGAGCATGATGAAACAGAAAATTGAAGTTACATGTAGTACATAAAAAATGTATTTAATTTTAACATGAAACGTTTTCTTAGAAATTCTTACTATATTCTTCATGTTCTGTTCTTGAGTGCCCAACGTTTGACCATACTGTTAGTGACACTGGCTAAATATGATCGGCTAGGATCTGATGTTTCTTTGTAACGAGTGTAAAGTCACACGAGAAAATTCAAATTGGTACATAAAAATATGTATTTAAAAGGAAAGACAACACTAAACCAAATGTACATGTGTATGGATAAAGAATCCTATTCATGGTTCGAAAGACGTCACTTTTAAGTTTTTTTGATGTTTGATAACTGAGATAGCTCAATTGAAAGTAAGCAAAAACGTTCAGGTGGAGGAAATTGAACGGGCCGCCTCGCTGTGAATTTTAGTCAATCAATGGCAAGGTATTTGTACCGAAGGAGAAGCTGTGATGTCCCCCATAGTTCATCACTTTGCCATATAGACGTAGTGTTAAATCAGCTGTTTTCCTTCTGATTAAGAGACAATTCTGATATACTTTAAAGCCATTTTAAACAAGAAAGTGATAGTCAAATACATCTAGGGTTATTCCACAAGGTCACAACCAGGAGGCCACAATGCTTGGTTTCAGTTGTAATAAATTACAATCGAGAATGTACCTTTCAGATGCGCTTTGCACACAAAAGAGTGTCTGGCCTCAAATACTGAAGAGTGTAGGGTACAGATGACGCAACATCAGGTTTCCGGTTTCTCTAAAATGGCTTATCCTATGGCCTTGTAAGAATTCCAGATTAAAAGGTGATTTATACAGTTACCAAGCACGTTGTAAAAAATGTCTTTGCCTGTTTAGGTCTGTATGGATCCCTCTTCTGAAATAACTTTGATTATATATTTTGTTGTCTTTTCTTTTAACTGTGAAACAAAAAAGAAAAAAAGTATGAACATCGGTATTTCCTGTCGGATCATAACTCTTCTCACTTAATGACTCTTCATGTTATTCTTCATGTTCTTATTTCACTACTGACAGCTTGTTGCCGACCAAAGCCTCCCTGGCAATAGCGGATGCCCTCGGTATTAACTCGGCCATGGATGAATTTGTGGGCAGACAGAAGGCGGAGTGAGTGGCTGCAAAGAAACCCCAGCAGAACAGACTTTGTGAATAACGAATACATACATACACCTCTATATTTTTGATGCCTTTTAGATAACACGTTGTAATGTCAGACACTGTGTGAAAATGGATGTATCAGTGAACATCAGTAATACTTTTGTCTTCCATAAGGGCCTTTCGGCTCTCACAGCAGGTTGGTTGGTGAAAAACGCCATGTAATTTTGTTTATGGACGTACCCTAATTTTTCTAGTATTTGGGACGATCGGTGTGCTCTGTTTATACATGTAACTATAGGCCGTATGCACAGTTTCTCTTTCCGCAGATTTGTAAATCTATCTAATGACCAAAATATCCAAATCTTTTAATGAAAATGAAAACAGTGGGAGAGAAATGGAAATTTGGGCTTTTAGCACTACCTTTAACATCTCAAAGACGGTGGTGGGTTTCCCCCAGGCTCTGCTCGGTTTCCTCCCACCATAATGCTGGCCTCTCTTGTGTAATATGAGATATTTTTGAGTACGGCATAAAACACTAATAAGTAGTCATAAATAAATAAATACAGGTCTTGTAATCATACTTGAATAGGCATTGTCTCTTTATGAATAAGCAAAACTTCTTCATATGTAAGAACAGAAGTAGAAGGGAAACAGAAACATAATGGACTACTGTAACTGACCTAAAATTCCCCTCAGGGCTTCCGTAGTGTACTCGATTATTCGCTATCGCAGCGCAATGACCCAGTAGGCTCCCACCAGTGCGGTCGCTGTGAGTTCAAGTACAGCTCATGCTAGTTTCCTCTCTGGGCGTATGTGGGAAGGTCTGCCAGCAACCTGCGGATGACCGTGTGTTTCCCCTGGACCTTGCCTGGTTTCCTCCCTCCATAATTCTGGTCGCCTTTGTATAAGTGAAATATTCTAGAGTGCGGCAGAAAACACCAATAAAATAAATAAATAAACAAATAAAATTCTCCCCAAAATGGACATATTTAGAGGCAAATAAATGCCGCTGAATACTACTTTTGGAGCTGAAACACATATTTTCCCCTGTTGATTAGTGTGATGTGCGAGTTGGGGACGGGGTCCTCTTTGTAAGTATCCTGCAAAAAGTTGTCTCCCTTTGTGGTGATGAATCAGTGATGCACCTACACGGAGGTCAGGAGTTGGTCAGATTATGCTTGGTTTTCTCTCTTAAGAATCACTAAATGTCAGTGATACACACCACAGTCAGGTGTATTATAATTACTGTAAATGACCTAATACTTCTCCTATAAAGTACATATTTAAAGGCCAATAAATGCTGTAAAATGTTGTTTTTTGGAGCTGAAACTGACATTTCCCGGTACGTTATCACCCGACTTTCCAAACAAACCTCAAAGCACATGTATACAATCAGTAGAACCTTTAGACTAGCAAAATGTGAGCAATTTTGTCATGGATGAAATTTTGGGTCATTTAGGGCAGTAAACATTACTCTAGTTGTAACAGTAAGATACTGGTAATTATAATTAATATTAGGTTAATAGTAATGATTGGCCATATTCAAGATCACAAATTGGCAGTATTCTGATTGATCTATGGCACCAGTAATTAACTGCATCCTAGAATTAATGTCATTGCTAACAGCAACCATGAAACATTTAGTTACCTGTTCAGGTGAACTCCAACTTTTGCCTTTAAAAGTGAATGAGCCAGAAGTCAGATATGTCACACGTGTGTGTTGACTTTCTTCCATCCATTTTATTAAACAAACTGAATGCATTTTAGTTTCTGGCTCATTGTTTAGGTCATAAGAATATTTGAGTTTATGCCATAATTGTGATAGCAAGGACAAAACCATTAACCTTTGTCTTTGATTTTTGTTAGGGATTTTCAAAATGTACGCAAACAGACCTAGAATTTGTCATTTGAGTGGATTTTGAGTGGTAAACAGTGTTTATTCCATTGGCGTCTTTTACCTGTTTGGACTTTATTCTCACCTGCCAGTAATTTTATGTGTACAAGTGTCTTCATTTTCATAAACTCTTTCTTGTAATTGTCTTGGAAAACAATTCATAAAATGACTGACAGGGTCAGCACTTCTTTGCTCAAGCCATGTATTTTTGAAGAAAATTGTGTTTTATTTTATTGCTATGTATATCTACCAGATATTATTTTTTTTGACATCTGTTTTCTTAATTTGTTGATGGGTGCTACCCGAGATATCACTAGAATGTCATAATATATTAACCGTTGCAGTCATGGCAGTGTAACCGGTTGTTTGAAGATTGTGTGCAGTTGTTTGAAGACGGTACACAGTTCTTGTTTATGTCTACAGTTGTTTGAAGATGGGATACAGTACTTGTTTATGTGTCTTTGTTAATAGTTTGTTTGAAGATGGTATAGCATAGTCTGAAGATGGTATACAGCTGTTTGAAGATGGGATGCTGTACTTGTCTGTATTTCTTTGTCAACAGTTTGTTTGAAGATGGTATTCAGTTGTTTGAAGATGGTATACAGTACTTGTTCATGTCTTTTTTAACAGTTTGTTCGAAGATGGTATACAGTTGTTTGAAGATGATATACAGAATTTGTTTACAAGCCTTTATTAGCAGTTAAACCAGCAGCATCTTTCACCTAGCCATTTTCAGCTAAAATCCAAAACTGAGACTATTTGAAACTAGATGCTGTTACATGCTTCTCATGGAAATTGCAAGAAGTCAACGATCAGAGTTATGTCAGTATGATGTAGTTAAGTTTAATTTTGATGACAATTTTTATGGATAGGATAAGCCAGAAATAGCTTCTTGAAATGGGTCCCAAATGATTTTCTGGCTCCCCTCATCTGCTCTAATAGCGTGGTCAATCCAGTTGTCGAGACAAATACTTATCGCCCATAAATGAAAAAAAAAAAAAAAAGTACAGCTGTTGTTTTTGCCTTCCGTACGGTTGAAGATGAAATAGCGTCTTTTGAATTTAATTTAGAGTAATAATTTAATCTGGACTTACTAATCGTCTGTGTCATCAAGTTTTAAAGTAATCATGATTATAAATGTGATTTCATCTTGATCTGTTTACAGGTTTGATTAAACTTTAAGTCAGACAGCCCATGTAATTGGTATGTCATTTTTCTTTAGATACTATGTGATGTTATCGACTTTTTCATTGATTTTGGTACGTGTGCTATTCAGAGTAAAAATTACATTTTTATTTTTTAAACTTCGATTTTGTTAGCATTTTAGTTACCGCTGGTCAACTCCAGTGATAGAGCCAAGAGTATTAAGCTGGTTTGATGGATTGTGCCTAATTCTGTCAAATGGCAGTTCTGTTTTATTTTATTTGATTGGTGTTTAACGCCACACTCAAGAATATTTCACTTACACGACGGCGGCCGGCATTATGGTGGGAGGAAACTGGGCAGAGCTTGGGGGATACCGACGATCATCTGCAAGTTGCTGGCGGACATTCCCACGTACGGCAGGAGAGGAAGCCGGCATGAGTTGGACTTGAACTCAGAACGATCACATTGGTGAGAGGCGCGGGGTTATAACGCCGCGCTGGTGCGCCAACCCCTTTGCCATGGAGGCAACTGCTAATTCTGCTACTGCTGCAAAAAATGCATTCACTGAATAACGTGTTTACTGTAATCAGGAAATCCAAACTCATTTGTGATAAACATTTTCAAGTCCTCAAGTTTTTTTTTATCGACACACTTTGTAAATATCTGTTAAATATGTATATACTTTGTTTTAATCTGAGTTAGTAGTTAGCTTGCAAAGACTCGGGAGCCTCACACCTATGCAGGCGCTGTGAGTTCAAATGTAGCACCGGCTAGCTTCCTTTTCGGTCGTGGGTGAGGGTTGCCAGCAAACTGTGGATGATTCTCAAGAGACAAATAAAGGAGTCTGGGTTACCACCACTCATAGGCCTAACCCTGACTGCTGTCATGTGTGTGGCCATTTCTTATAGGCAGCTTCAGGTGGATTCCAACTTAAGGCCTCACTTAGCATGAACAGAATTCGTAGAGCACCTGTTCTTGGTCCGTCCTTATGGACGTAGTGGTCCACTACCAGGCTTTCCATTGGAGAGGTTATGATAGGTAAAGACTACAAGATGTGACTGGACAAGCAGAATTGCAACTTGACTAGAAGACAGTCACTCTTTACAAAGGTTTGTCGCCGGATCTGAAGAAACACTTCTTGATCACGGCATTTTAACAATTGGTGCTCAGGGGTTTGAGTGTATGAAACCAGACACAGCACAGGGGAAAACACAGTCTTTTGTCAGGTACCGGTGACCTTATAGGCCTAAACCTGACTGCTGTTGCATTTGTGGCCATTTCTTATGGGCAGCCTCAGGTGGATTCCAACTAGTGAGAGGTGGATTTGAACACAAGATGTTCATGACCAAGAGTTCATCACTAACGCGGTGATTTGCCCTGGGCACTCTGGTTTCCTAAACCCAAGTAATAATAAATCACCGTGTATAAGTGAAAAATTGTGGAGTATGGCCTTACAACAACAATCAAATAAATAAACCACTGGCCCAAGGATTAGTTATCTACCAAAAGACAACCCAGAGGTAAATGGTTACAGCCAGTAAGAGATGTGCTTTGAAATAAACAGAATACACCTAGTAAAGGTGAGATGTCAATTCACTTTAATCTTCACTTAATCTTCACGTAACCATTTCAAATATAAAAGCAACAAACCAATATTAACCAACATCATCATCAAACTAACAGTGTCCAATATACAGGCAGGTTTCACATTGGGTTTGCAAAGCAGTAACTTTTGTAATTAAATGTGTTCAATTTCACATGGTGAAATGAACTTTTGGTCCGCAGCAAGAATTATGAAACATCAATACCAAATAATAAAACCAGGGTTTGCTTAATAATTGTGTGTACATGTAGCTATCTACTCGCATGTCGCACAAGAGGAACTTTAAACTGTTAACCACTTAATGGTTGACCGAACAGCTACCTGCAAGCAGAGACAGTGAGCTCATACGGGGTTACTTTTACAGAACTTTGTAAATTTCTCTTCACATTTCACGGAAATGATTTCGCCATATGGCGCTATAATCTAGACGTCTTTTCCGAGAAAAATTACAATAAAAGTGACTTACAGAATTTTGTGAAAAGGGCCCATGGCTGAGTACACTTGTAATCACGTCAATTGGTTAAAATAACAAAGTCGTCATATTTTTTGAAATGTTTTTTTTTTTGCAGAAAAACCAAAGGCATAAAGGAAGAGGTATGACCTCACTGAATACACCAATGACAGCGGTACCTGAAAACAGCTTCAATGTTCAGAACTGAACGGAATTGAATGCATTTAAATATAGGGCCTATAAATTTCAAGGTTAGTTTTACATCTCGTACTGATTTTTAAAATCCAAATCATGCGCTTTTAATACGAATAGCCCATTATGTTACCATCTTTTGTGTTCAGTGCAATTCAACAGATGTTTGTTAAAATGCAAGGGTTAAAAAGAAAAAAAAAGCACAAGTAACGTGCAAAGCGATATAAATTCTGTTCATAAAGCCCGCTTTGGATTTCAAATATTTCAAGGCATTTGATTCAGTTCAAGAAATATGTGTATGCTACATCATAACACACGATATCATTTTCTGCACAATTGCTGCCTTTTTCCCTAACCCTGTAGTTCTTTTAGGTAGTGTTTTGGAGTCTATCGATGAAGAAGGGGGGAAAATTATGAACGAAATATATCTTCTGTTGAGGTAAGTTTGACAATGCTCCCCCATTGCATACTTCACTCAACAGCTTCTCAGATTTTCTCAGGACAGGTAAATGACCTAAAATTTTGCCCAGAAAAATGCATTTTTTGAGGCAAATAAATGTCATAAAATATTACTCTTGGTGCTGAAAATTGCAGTTTTCCAGCAGAATATCATCCAACCTTCCAAACAAATCTCATAATACCTTTCTAAAATCAGTAGAACCCTCAGAATCGTGCAAAATGTGCCACATAGCCCTGGTCGAAATTTTAGGTCGTGGGGTAAACATTCAAAACCATAAGGAAACAGGTCAGAATCTGGATGCCTCTCTCCTGCCTTTAAACAGCTAACTTTAGGACAAAATGTGACCTACATTTTTATCTTAACAACAAGAAAAAATTGTCAAGGAAGTACGCTGCTGGCATTAATGCATTTGCCTCCAGTTATTTTGGAACTCAGAGATTTGATCGGATTGCATGTGCAAGGATTTTAATCTGTGAAGTAATTTTGGCTTCCTAACATTAGATGAAGCAGTAGGTAGATCTGTGCTTTATCAACATTCTTCACAACATAATGCAACATTTATGATGGTGAAATTAATCCCGAAGAAGTAAATCAACAATGGCGTCTAGAAAATGGTGCAACCATGTTCAAAACATGGTTAAAGACTTCAAACATTTTAAGCACAAACTGGTAACAATCTCATAATCCGTTTCAGCAGACATTAAAGGTGACTTTTTCCTGGAATATCTGGACGTTACTGCAATAAATTTTCATGACAAATACAGCTAATGATGTTATCTACAACTGGGTAACATTGGTGTACCTGTGCACCACTGGTTTGTATTGTGTACCTCTCAGCTTGTACACAGCTGGATTGAACTGTGTACCTCTTAGCCTGTACACAACTGGTTTGTATTGTGTACCCCTTAGCCATTACACAACTGGTTTGTATTGTATACGTCTCAACCTGTACACAACTGTTTTGTATTGCGTACGTATCTCCCAACCTCTACACAGTTGACTTGTTTTGTGCACTGAAGCCTTTCACCCTGTACACAACTGCTTTTGAGTGTGTCAGTTTGCTTTTCTTGTCTTGCCAAAACTGTGCCTTGCATTTCAGCCGGTCTACAACTGAGTAGTATCGCGTACCCCTCTGAGCCTGACCTTACAACTGTCGTGTGTTACGCAGGTGTCTATACTCTGGATCATCGTGTACACTGGTCCCATTACTCAGTCTGCTGCAGTGTGTACGTCTCTCCCAGTTCCGTTTCATCATCCTGGTTAACAATCTGCACAATGACCACCGTGTGTTGGTCATCCTCGCCCAACTCTCCCTCCTGTAAACCTGACAGCTGTAAGGCAGACGGCATGTCCTCTGAGGAAACAATGGTGTGGGAGAGAGACTGGAGAGCCTCAGCGGCCACCTGGGGCAGATCCGTGTCCGTGGTGAAACCCTCCGGGGTCTGGTACACGATGGTGGTCTCTACTCCATCAGCATCGGTGATGACCGACTCCGTGAACGTTTCACCTAACTCGTTGGTGAAGGTCTGACCAATACTCATGGTGGCCGCGTTAGAGGTCGCAGACGCAATCGCCTCCGCAGCCGCATCGGCTGCAGCGATGGCGACCGCGTTGGCTTCAGAGGCAGCTTGTGTGTCTTCATCCTCGCTTAATCCAGCATCTGGCTGTATGGCATTCTTGTTGGCGCCCTGTAGATCTTTCTGGAATGGCGTGAGAAGTGATTTGACGTAGCTGTCGTCGCTGAGCATGTGAGCTGCGCCGGGATGTTTGCGCTTGAAATGGCGCACCAGGGTGTGACGGTGGCTGCACTTGGCTTTGCAGATGCTGCAGATGTAAGCCATGCCGCTGTGGTAGATGGACAGATGGCGGTGGTACTCGAACCTCTTCACGAACTGCCGGTCACAGAGGTCACAGGTTATCTTCTCCTTCATGGTGTGCTCCAGGTTGTGCCGCGCAAACTGGTCCGGGTACTTGAAGGACTTGTTGCATATGGAGCAGTGAAACTTCTTCTCGGTGCTGTGCGAATACATATGAGTCTTCAGGTTGCCTTTCTGCCTGAACCGCTTGTGGCAGATCTCGCATTCGTGCTGCGGTTCCTCGCCGGAATGGAACTGTTTGACGTGAGACTTGAGACTGGTCTTGGTCTTCAGGATTTTCCCGCACATGGAGCACTGAAGCTCCAGGCCTCCGCCGTGCACGTGGAAACGGTGGTCCTTTAAATATGCCAGGTAGTGGAACTTCTTGTCGCAGATGTCGCATTTGTACTCCTTCTCTCCGTGGACCTTCATGTGTTTGTTCAGATTGCTACTGCTAACAAAGGACGCCCCGCAGAGGTGGCAAACCACGTTCTCTTTTATTACCACCTGGTTGTGTCTACGAACGATGCGCGCAGGTGTTCCATCTGGAAGGAGGCATTTGTGGTCGTTCAGGTAATCCTGCCTGAAGAACTTCTTATGGCATATGTTGCACTCGAACTGGCGTTCGCCGTGGATCACGGCATGTTTCTCCATGTATGTGCGCAGCGCGAAAACTTTGTCGCATTGTGGGCACTTGAAGCCACCTTCTTGGTGCAAGTAAGGGTCGCAAACATGTGTGTGGATCGTACCCTGTTTGCGAAAACGCTTGCGACATTTCTCGCATTGGTACGGATGCGTGTGGGTATGGTGATGTTCTCGGAAGCTTTTGGCGTCGGCAAATACAACATCGTCCTCGCAAATGTCGCATTTGACGTATCCTTCCGTTTTGATCTTCTCCTCGTTTTCACACAGGAAAATGTGCCAAACGAGTTCGTCTTTCTGACAGAAGGCCTTGCCGCAGATCTTGCACTGGAACTCAGAGCTATGTGTCCGCTCGTGTCTCTTCAGATACTTGAGATTTCTGAAGGACTTGTGGCAAATTGAGCAGTTCACTCTCATCGTGGAGTCGATGATTTGCGGGATGCCTTCCGTCTCTTCAGAGTTACAGATGTGGCTCGAACACTCCTCTTCCGTGGGGAAATTTCGCTTGCACTTAAAGCAGTACGTCTTGTAACAGACGAGCAAGTGGTTCTCCAGGGCTAACTTGCTGCTGTAGGCCTTGTGACAGTTCACACACGCATGAAGATCTTCTTCCAAAGCTCGGACAGGATCACACTTAAGCACATGGCGCTGCATAGAGTCTTTCCTTGAAAAGCACTTGCCGCAGATGTTGCACTTGAAGATGTCTGTGTGCATAGCCATGTGTCTGAAAAGATAGCTGGATGTACGAAAGGTCTGAGAACAGATGTCGCAGGTAAACGATTTCTTTGATGCGGCCTCTTTATTGCACTTATGTGACATCAGGCCAAGTTTGCTGTGGAATGGCTGCAGACAAACCTGACAGTCAAACCTGCCTGAGTGAATCGTGTAATGCTGACGGGCGTAGTCCTCGTTGACAAATGATTTCCCACACTCGGTGCAGCTGTAGCGAACACGATCCCCACTGGTCGTCATGACAACGGCTGGCTTCTCTGAGTTACAATAATGCTTCATCCAGGTCTCCTGTTTCGCGAACGTCTTCCCGCACTTTTTGCAGGGAAACTTTTTCTGGTGTACTTCGCAATGCAACCGAATGCATTTCAAATTCTTGAATTTCTTTCCACACTCTTTGCAGCCGTAAATGGTCCTGTCGTCTTGAGTGAGGAACACATCATAGAGGTCTCGCCTGGGAAGTTTTTGCTGTGTCACCAACGTGTCTGATTTTCTCGGCCTCCCTCGTTTCCTGCGGACAGGCGTCTCTGCCTGGATCTCCGTGTCTGCATTTCCGTCGGCTTCTGTTGGTGCATCACCTCCATCAACACCCCCGTCTCCTTCAACAGCATCAGGTATTTTCTTCTCAGCGCTCTCTCCCTCGCTTGCAGCCTTAGTAACATGAGCACCATCCTCTTGGACGACTTCTTCACCGGGTGATTTCACTTCGCCGGATTGACTCTGTGAAGCTTCGTCTGGCTGCGCAGGCACTGCAGAGTCTTCAGATCCCTCCACGCCAGTCTTTTCACTCTCAGCTCCTTCTTCCTCTGCCGTTGGTTGCACAAACGTAAGGGCTTCACCTTCTGGTATGGTTACCTCCCCTTCTTCCACATCACCATCACCGCCACCTTGTTCTGCAGAGACATCCTGAGACACCTGCACATCTTCAGCGTCTTGATCAGAAGCCACGTCTTCCGAATCCTCGTCATCACTCACGACAGCGTCTGATCCACTGTCCTCAATCATTTCCTCCTCCTCTTCCTCATCCTCACTTCCTTCAGACTTTCTCTTCTTGAAGGGAGACAAAACCTCGTACATTTTACTTCCCCGATTGCGCCTTGCGGGCAAAACTCGTCTCGGAGAGACTTCCGTCCCTTCTCTGGGTGACTCTTGCTCCATTTTTATCACTGCAGGCTTACGTCCTCGCTTCTTCCGCGGGCGTCCTCTTCGTCTGGGACCCAATGACGCCTCAGCATTCTTCCCTCTGGGCGTCTTGTAGGAAGTGCTGTGGCGGGCTTCCATGTGGTTCCTCATGATGTCGTGTCTGTAGGTTTTGTAGTCGCACATCGAGCAGCTGATCGTTTTTGTCTTTCTCTCGTGAATTTTCATATGTCGGCCCAGGTTGCTACTGTTGACAAAACCCTTCCCACACTCAGTGCAGAACAACGTGCGGACGGGCTCTCCTTGAAACTTGGAAGTCTTTATGTGAGTGCGCAGATGTTTCACCATTTCTGCCTGGCTACGGAAAGTCTTGGGGCACCGCGTGCATTTAAACTCCCCTCCTTCCACTTCACCACTCTCGATGATGTCATCTGTGCTCTCCAAATCCACCCAAGCGTCATTGGACAAATCAGTCTGCCCCGAGGCATCTAGCGTCTTTGCTTCTCCTCCCTTGTCCTCTCTGGTTAGTGTCCGTGTTGACTGGCAGGGAGACATTGCAGTTACAGCATTCTTTCTTGGCCTCCCTCTACCCCTCTTCTTTGGTACTGGCCCTTCTATTTTCTCTGGGGAATCGTGCACTGTATCGGTTTTAATCTTCTTGCGAGCGCTTTGCAGGAACTCTTCCACATAGGCGTTCACCTTTCGACGTCTCTTTCCCATGGTTTCCTCATCTGAAATGAAATTTAAGATCTTCAAAATACCTTAGACACAATTTGTGACAAAGTAACAAATTCTCGTACATATCTGAAATATTTGTCGCATACAGGAAAACTGGACCATTTTTCATTGATAACAAACGGGTTTGGCATAACAACTGATGTTGTTTGATTTTGTATCGCATTGATGTCAAGTCATTCTTGATGCAAATGTAACAGCACAGTTGGCAGAACCATCTTAATGATACAAAGTTGTGTCACCAATCACAAAAAGTTTATACTGTCATCACCGTTGCCATCTTTTGTCATACAATGTCAGAAACTTCGCTTGTGTCAAGAGCTTATTTCCAAAGGGTCTATTAAAACCCTTAATCGGACCAAGAAAGATAAAAGAATCAACAATTTTTTTCTATCTACGAGAGATATGTTAAAAAAGATAGAATTATTGCTTTGTTACGTTCGAAAAAAGGCATCTTACTGTACAATGATTATTCTTTAAATTTTCTATCATATGATGACAACACTGAGACACTTTTCTTCACAACACTTTCCATCTGCTGGGCAGACACATAACATCTTGCTTAAAGGTGCCTTTTGTTATGCGGATGGGTTGAGATGTGTGGAGAACTATAGGGTGTGTTAAAATCCTTATACCCTTCAAAGATTTCAAATTTCCAGTCTTTTCCATGCCCAAAATTCACATTTCCATGCTACTTGGAATAAATGTTTTAGAGTTAAACAAGCTAAAACTTGAAGCAATATAAAATGACCCTATCAGTTAACTATCTACACATGCATACACAATGTCAGCATACCATTTGCACTAGCTTACCCCAAATCCTCACCAAATTCGACCAGTAATGTATAATTTTAGATGCAATTTGTTAACCTACCCTAAATGATCTAAATTTTCGTCCCTGATTAAGTTGCTTTATTTCCTGGCTATTGATTTTAAAAACTTGTTTTGAGGTTTGTTTGTAAGATTGGATGATACCTTACAAATGTGAGTTTCATCACCAGAAATGATACTTTATGCCATTTAACTGCCTCTAACAATGCACTTTTCTGGGTGAAACTTTAGGTCATTTACTATAATCCATAACATTTTGAACACTAAACTGTGTTGCTCAGGTAAGGAATATATTTGAACTTCACAGAGATTTTAAAATAACCTCTCCTGATAAGGCATCATTCCCCTAAAGTGCCAAAGCATGCACTATGCTTGTGGTCGCACTTCTTAAAGTGCCAAAGCATGCACTATGCTTGTGGTTGAACTTCTTAAAGTGCCAAAGCATGCACTATGCTTATGGTCGCACTTCTTAAAGTGCCAAAGCATGCACTATGCTTGTGGTTGAACTTCTTAAAGTGCCAAAGCATGCACTATGCTTGTGGTCGCACTTCTTGAGGACTTAGGGTAGGTTTGTTTTGTAGACTGTTTCTAGACCAACATGCAGTATGCGTTCCATGCTGGGTCTTAATTTCCAGGCTTTTGTACGCCCAACTACAGAGAAAAAAACAACCCTAATTTTGTCTATGATTTTCAAGGGCTAGAAATGATACTTTGGTTTCCAGCCTTTTCCAGGCTTTCAAGGCCCTGTGCCAAAACCTGAATGTGTCTTCACTTACCTGACACATCACTAACGACTTTTCTGGGGACAGACAACTGTTTGCCGATATCTGAACCCAGCATGACTGAAAAAGACAGAAAGAGTAAGACAAATTGTCAGCACAGCGACTCACGTGAAAATCAACAACATGCAACCAGGGAAAAATCATGGAGCAAACAATCCTATCACATAAACAAGGCCTTCATTTTATTCTTGCACACGAGTGTTATTATCACTCCTCTTGTAGAAGACCAGGAGTGTGATTTGCACACCTAGATTCATACTCCCTTGATCCTTGATTTTGTGAGGCGTGTGCTATTATCACACCTGGATTTTGTATCAGGAGTGTGCTAGGTGTGGGAGTGTGATGGCATGCCTCAAATACACAGGCTTGACAAACAATTCTTTATTATAATAAAGCATACTGTGAGATCTCTGTGGCTGTTTACATCACATGTAGTGAGAATTTAAGAGTCAAAACTTCAAGTGAAGGAATAAAGTGGAGTGGTTATATTTCACCAAAATCTGGACACTCAATCTCGACAGTGAAAAGTGAAAAATTCCATATAGTTAAAACTGTTTTTTTGGTTTAACAAAAGTGTTTTACTTAAGAAACATCAAAGTGTTCCATGTGAAATTTTTTTCTACAAACACTCTAAGTGGGACTTATGCAACTACATCTGAACTTAGGAAGGTTCCTGAAACCTGGGTCAAGATTTTCATTCCTTTTAACAAATTAAGATAACTAAGTAAAACACATACCTTTTGTTGTCCCATCTGGTTGAACAGGTTTGCCTAGTTTCTTGGCATAGTGGGAAGCATACCACACCTTCAGTTTTTCGCCTCCACGAATGAGCCGGGTTGTGTTGTAGAAGATGTTGACGCCTAGCTGGTATGCGATGCAATTCTGCTCTTCTTTGTTCGTGGCTGTTTGCACCAGGCACAACCAGTTGCATTCGTTTTCGTCACAGCAGTCCAACACAACGCTGGCTGCGTCTCTGGACAACACCTGACAGTGTTAAGCAAGAGTATCACTGTCAAATATCAAAACCCCGCAATTCTTTATGCACCTAACTACTGTAACTGACCTAAAATTTTGTCCACAAAAAGATATATAAATGTCATAAAATGTTATACTTGGTACAAAAACTTACAAAAAACACTTACCAAACAAACCTTAAAACACCTTCCTACAATCAGTAAAACTCCTATAATCAGGAAAACTCAGCAACTTAGTCTTGGGCAAAATTTTAGGTCATTTAGGGTATTTTGTCATTATTAATGAAATTAGAAAGCTTTAAACTGAAGAATATACCACCAAACTTCTTTATATTTATTCATTTGGTTGTTGTTTAATGCCATACTCAATGCCATACTCTGGTGGTCAGCTTTATGGGTGGAGGAAACAAGAGTGCCCAGCATAAACCACTGCTTTTTGGCAAACTACTGACGCACTGTCCTTCCTGTGGTAGAGAGACATGCACACATTGTGGTCACCCGACAAGGGAGTACTGGAGCTGCGTGGACCACTTACAGTCATCAAGGTTCAAAATTACAGCAAATAAAAGGTCAAACCTTGAGTGCAAAGTAGCCATCCAGATTAACATCGTTTGTGCTTCTTTTGGCTTCAAAGGGACCAAACTGGGTCTTGGCTGGTATGTCAAAGGTTGCAGTGACGTGCAGAGTGCCATCTGAGATGTCTCCTTCAACGTCAAGGTTATGCGGTAAGGTCAAACGTGCCCTGTACGAAAGCGAAAGAAACAAACACAGGAATACATAACTGAAAACTTCAAACATAAGCCATGCATTTATGAAAAGGCAATGCAGATGGACTTCATGACACACACGTATGTCTTTACAACAAAAAGGCAATAACAGATTTTCTTTTATCATTACTTTTTTTAAAAAAAATCAGAATTTAGTATGGTTGATAAAAAGCCTTGTTTAATAATTATCACTTTTGTTAATACAGATTGGTATTCCACACCCAGATGTCTAAAAAGAAAAATTTTGTTCCATGACCTTTTAATCTTTTACTTATTTGATGGGTGCTTTACGCCATACTCAAGAATATTCCACTTATACAACGGCGACCAGCGTTATGGTGGGAGGAAATTGAGCAGAGCTGGGGGTCAACCAGTAAACTTTTACATTCCTGAGCACAATAAGGCCTGACTTGTTCCGATACACAAAATCCTGATGTCGTCAAAATTTAAATATTAATAATAAACAGAATTTTGCCAGATGAATGATGAAGACGGCATATTGTAAATGTTACTGCCTTGAAAGGTGGAAATGATAATCCATTCAAAGAATCGCATCTCAAAGAATACCATTATCATTTACACCTCTTAATCAAATAATATTTACTGAAGTCAACCTTCACTGTGCCACACTGGATCCTCTGTATTCGTTTGTTTATTTATTTATTTGATTGGTGTTTTATGCCGTATTCAAGAATATTTCACTTATATGACGGCGGTCAGCATTATGGTGGGAGGAAACCCAGAAGACCCCAGAGGAAACCCTCGACCATCTGCAGACTGCTGGCAAACCTTCCCACGTATGGTTGAACAGGAAGCCAGCATGGTCTACATTCGTTTAGCTGACAGGTGTTTAATTATCCTGATCAATGACAGGTAGCTGAGTGGGTCAGCCTGGACAAGAATAACAACAAGAATTGTCTCCCTTTGGATCACTCTCCTGATGATGGCAAAATAAAATGCCATAATAGTGAGTCACAATAAAGTCTTCGTTTTTTCCGAGTTACACTAATCATGTATTACGTAAAACTCATCAGTGGCACTACAGGATGTCTCCCTTCTGACAATGACTTTCTAGAAGCATTTAAATATTTTGACTTATTTATTTATTTGATTGGTGTTGACTCCATTCTCAAGAATATCTCTAACCTCGACGGTGGCCAGCGTTATGGTTGGGGAAACTGGCCATGAGTCAGGAGACAAGCTATGAGAAAAAGACAAAGCCAGAGAGAAAGCCAGCATGAGCTGGACTTGAACTCACAGCGACCGCATTGGTGAAAGATACCTCGGTCATTAACAACACATCACCTGACCAAGATGACAAGCAGCAGACGAGTGCAGAAGCAGCAGGTTTGTCATCTGACAGGTGACAATGACAGAATCAGACAGAATCTCTTTATGTTCAAACTCCATGTACATGTAGGCTGTTGTTAACATGGTCAGGTCATCCATAAAAAATTCTTTGTTGGGGTATAATCCAACTCTGTCAGAAAAAATTGGGTACGTTGGTAAGGAAACTTTTCTTCTCTTTTTTTTTAATCTTCTGGCTACTGAGTTTGTAAAGAAATGATGATTGACGAAAAATTTTTTATCAAACCCAAATAAAAGCTACAGACCTGGGTGTTTCAGAGTGTGTCAGGTTACCCTTAACAAGGACTTTTTTAGTCATGGCCTTACCAGAGATTAAATCACTGTGAAAAAACCACGGACATTCAGTTAATGAGAAACTTGGGAAGCTTGAATGAAGTATAATCACAGTGTATTATAAACTAACCTGCTGAGTTGAGTGGCAGCTCTGGCGGCGATGTCCAACCCCAGCTCCGGACACACCTCCGTACTGTGCTCCCCTCCACAAACATCACATTCTGCAAGTTCACAACTATCATTTTTAACATGATGGTATATAATAAGTAATATCTATCTGTGAGTTGGTGATGCACGCATGGACTTGAAAGCCCTAAGATCCCGGCTTGTAAGCCTGGTCACACTACGCGCTGCGAGCAGGGTGGCTGAGATGGCTCAAACAGCAGGCGGTGATGCTTGGGTGGACTCTGCCTATGTTCACTTCTCCTTTACTGGGAAGTCACAAGGATGTGGACAAAGGCTATAGAAAGACTGGGGGTGAATGTAACACGGTGGGATAAGGGCGGTTTCTACCTTTGGGCTGGTTGAGGGGAGGGAATTTTGCTGAAGACAATTAGCCACAGAAGTGAGGACTGTGAGGAAGTGAGGAAACCCTGAGGTTGCAGGATCAAATCCCCAGCTGGTAAACTGGTCACTCAGTCAAAATGCACACCCGGATTTACATTCCCAATGCCACTTGGGCATTATTGCGGCCATATCGTGGTGATGTGGTTTTTAATTTATTTATTTATTCATTGGTGTTTTATGCAGCATTATGGGGGGAGGAAACCGGGCAGAGCCCGGGCGGAAACTTATGACCATCCGTAGGTTGCTGGCAGACCTTTCCACTTATGACCAGAGGGAAGCCAGCATGAGCTGGGCTTGAACTCACAGCGTCTACTGTTGTAATTTTGTTGCGCTAGCACAAGGTTTTTGAACTCACTGACAGTGCTATAACACCATCTACATGAAGCATTTTTTTCCCAGTCGGGCTATTTTAAACCTATGTTATACCATGACAATTTATGCGTTTTCAATATTTATTTATTTCATTTACAATTTTGCAGCCTAAGGTTGAGACTGAACCCACAAATCTTCAGTTCTAGCAACTGAAACACGCCTTAAAGCGCCTTTGACGTCTAGACCATGATCTGTTCCCTAAATTTTCAATATAGCAATGCAAGAATTTCTGTACAATTTGAAAATAGCTCAGAGCCAATTTTCACCAAACTTTGTAAATCAATTTCTTGTAACTTTTCTCGCACATCATGTCGCATCATGGCATGATAACCTAGAGGACGTCTTCTACGCGAAAAGTTACGAAAAAAGTGACTTACGAAGTTTCGTGAATGTGACCTCAGATCATTCATGTGACACAGTCCCAAACTGTCACTCAGAAATTCAGGAACTGAATCTGCTCTGAGTTCACTCCACAAAAGGCATTCAAAATTTGTCTGATTACAATTAACCTAACTCAAAATGCTTTTAAATAAATTCCATGGCAGAGCTGGCTTTGCTGTTTTAACTTCAGGCAGCTTAGTGGGGCGCGCAGGTAACAAAATTCTTTGAAGTATGGTGCCTTGCACTCCATTTAAAAGTGACTTACAGGTTTTTTTCTCTGTTTCCATGGAAGCACAGTATTTCAGATTAATTGGGAAGAGAAAATGAATCTGGATGCTTCTGAAAAGTCTCTCAAATCTGTTTATTGTAGTTTTATCACTTACTTTCATCTTCATCCATAGGTGTATGTCCTTCACCAACTGGAACGGGCAGACTATTCACATTCAACAACCAGGTTCCAGCTCAATCAGAAATCCTTCCTCTTGAAGTTTCAGTAAATTCTCTGTCTGAAAAAAAGTCAAATATAAAATATATTTCTGTCATGTGGTCTGACCACATTAAATAACGACTTGCGCATACATGGTGTGTGTTCAGTACTGTTCACTTAAGTATCTCCAGTACACATACGCAGGGGTTATTTCCCTTGACTTTCTACATTGTGCTTGTTCAAAATTGTAATATACCAGTACAAGTCTGGAGTTTTAGAACCATTAAGACTCACAGCGAGTGTAGGCATTCAATACTCGATATTAATACTTGAACAAAATATAATCCCACTTATTCATTTAAAAGGCTGGTGATCTAGGCTATAACTTGGCTATAACATGGTCAATATGTATGAATGCTTGGGTTTAACATCGTTAACAATTTACAGTCACACAACGACGAGTCCTTAGAATGTACATACATGTATGTAGCCTACTCTCTCTTAGGGGCAGGACGAGTCCATGCTGCTAAAGTGTTGCTGCCACTGGAGCATCATGACCAAGACCCCAGACATGACACCCCACCTGGTCACATTATACTGACACCAAACTTGAGACCCCACCTGGTCACATTATACTGACACCGGGCCGACAAGTACTGTTTCCTTGCTCTAACCTCTCCCTGCTGAGCGCCAAGCGAGGCTGAAAGAAGTACCATTTTTTAAGTCTTTGGTATGACCCTGACCCGGGACCGATCCAGCTTCTCTCGACCTTGAGGTAGTCCCATGGATGATAATATTTCCTGTATATGAAGGAGCTTAGGTTCATGGGTGGAGGAGAAAAACATGGCGTGTGTATCATTCCTTCAGCCGGCTGCATGAACGTACAGCCTAACAGAAATGGGCCATGTGTAAATGTCTATTCAGTTAAAACACACTGGAAATGAAAACCTCGCAAGGAAAAGTTTATTCTTTTAACTGAATGTATTCAGTTATCAGTGACTCAAATTTCTCACTTTGAAGACAGTTTGAAATGACATTAAAACAGGGTGGCATTAAGCAACAAGCCTACTAACAAGATTATATGGTCATTTGCAAACACCCTTTTCCTCTTTCTAAAAATCTGGACCGCTTGTCTCCTCATGGTACTGTTTTAAAATGCATCATAACGTTCTGCTTGTAAATCTACGTTAAGAGTTGTATTGAAGCAACGGAGAGATACATGGACTCTTATAGAAAAAAAGTGTGTCCACTGGACTAAATTACCCTAATTCTTCAACCTTTTCAATCACTTCTTCAACCAATATTTTGAAACATTCTTGTCGAACTACATGGTCTGGAGAAATAATTTGAGCAGTTTTATGAAGCTCACAAATTTAATCACACAAACAAAACATTTTTAGCATCATTTTCGTAATTGTTGTACGCATAAATTCCACTGAAAAAAGTGCTTTAATGGTTGAAGATTTACAGTAATCATTTCGCTTAATTCTTAAAGTTCTGCTGATCTAGAAATGTGTTCTGGTGTTTGTTTTCTTATGTCAAATGGTATCCTAGCGAAAGAATGTATGTTTCAGTTCAAGAAGTACCGTTCAGAGACTGAAAATACTGGTGCCTCCAAATGTGCACTTTCTAACATAAAATACATTACACAGTACTGGTAAAGTAGGCAGACATCATCTGGTACCTCACACTGCCGCGTGGTAGCAAGTGTATGAGATTTTAATGGCTGAGTACAATTTATCGTATTAAATGAAGACAGATTCATAGCAATTTAACATGTGCAATGTTGACCATTGACAAATCTTTAAATCATCATAATGCTGAGACTGGGCAATATATTTACAAGTCTCACCTTGTACATTTCATGATGCAGTCATGAGAGACTGAAAAGTATTACCCTGTAAGTATCAAATGCACTCCTTTGTGAATCATCATGTTAAAATCTGTTTCCCTGAATAAATATTTGTCATGAAACAAAACTGAAATGAAAAACAATACTGCATGTATTCACTTTAAAACCATGGTTATGGTTTTCACAACACCCTAACATTGTAAACACAAGTCGTTCGAAGACGTGCAAAGTGCAAGCAGCATGTTGAGTTACGGTTGTGCTGATGAGTATGTGTTGTTTCCTGTCAGATCTGCTCAGTTTTTCATAAGGAAGTAACTAACATCAAGCATGAAATGCCTATCAAATTAATTACTCACCGGCTATAAATTTTGTCGTTGCCGTTGTTGTTGTTTCGTAGAAGGCGTAACATAAATTATACGCGACATTGTGACTGTTAGGGTAGTAGTCATTTCGGAGTAGTGCGTGAAAATATATTAACCGTAGAACTGGCCAGGTGGATTGTTCATCAGTTTCGTTTTGGAGAAAAGGTCGCCCTGATGATGAAGTTTTGTTTATCAGGAAGATCAAGCAAGGTAACCACAAAGTTTACGGGTATGGGGGTAGTCAAGGATCTGTCTGTGTTTTGTCGTTGTTGTTTCGGCATTCAAACAAACGCGAAAAATCACTAAAAGTCAACAGGACTACGGCTTTGTGTGCATTTCAAAAAAACGCCAACGACCAACGCTTTCAAGGCGGACTTGAATTTTCAAATCGACGGTATATTCTTCCGACATACGCACAGAGATAAAGTCCGCGCCTAAGTTTTTTCTGGTTAGTTTTTCAGAAACTACCCACAGGAAATTTCAACCTTGAAATGTACCAAGATGGCGGAACGGACTTTCCCCGAGCTCACACAAGCCCGCCATTTCTATAATCCCACAATGAGGTGAATGCGAGGGTCTTATGACGGTGTCACAACGGGGTCTCGCTAAATATAGAAGACGCAAAAGCTTGTGACTAGTTAAGGGGCGTTTGCTGTGTGTTTCTTACCATGAAATAGTCGTTTTCATCAGTGGACACCGATAGAAGGATGCCCGACTTTGCCTCGCTACTCGATCTTACATGTACCCATGAATATCCATGAGCATGCGCACAACTTACTTCCTTGAAACCAAAATGACGCACTTGGCACGCAGAAATTGACCAAATCAAATTTGAAATATCCGACTTCGTGAAAGTTACTTGGTCATTTTATTAAACCGTGTACATAAAACAGTTACATATGGATCAGATCTAAATGATTTTATTGACATATTTTGTGGTTTCATTTAGGATGAGAATCGATTGAAAGAGTATTCTGGGCCTAGCGCGGATGTCGTCGTGTGGATGCGTGCGTTAGGTCACATGACTTTCAAGCTGGTTCATATACGTGGTGCACTGTTAGTGTGTGCTGCAGGCTGACAAAGCTCCTGTGCCTTTTGTTATTTCGCTTTGTGTGCTCTAACTTGTATATATATATATAGAGAGAGAGAGAGCATAAACAACATAATAATGATATATTTATGCACAGTCAGTCGTCAGTTTTATAGTGCAGGAAGCTTTGGAAGTCATTTTTAAAGCTGTGAAAATAGTCCATGTTCTTAAAACTCTAAAATCATCTTCAGAGCTTTATGAATGATTTCCACAGCTTTTAGATTCATTTTTAAAGCTTCAGAGACGATTTTTTTAAAAAAGCATTAAAAACATGGAAGTATGATGGCACACAGGAATGTTGCAAAAATACTAATCAAAATAATTTCGTTTACCAGCAGTACACACTTGTATAATGCTGGAAACCCATTTACACTGACATGTATTAGTGTCTGTGGTACACGAATTGATGGGCAAATTTTTAACAGTCATTTCAGAGAGTGATTTATTCCCTATAAGTGAAATATTCATGAATACTGGGCATGTGTATCATTGCCTTTGAGGCACTGTAACTGTTTAATACGACAAAATTAACATGGGGGATGAGGAAAATTTACCATAAATGTATGGGGGTTTCCCTCGGGCACTCTCCGGTTTTTCCTTTTAGTGAAATATTTTTCAGTACAGCGTAAAACATGAATCAGATAAATAAATAAATAAGAAAATGAATGGTATAAAGGTTTCAACCACAATTCCAAACACCAAGACTAATATGATTATTATATTCACACGAATAACTACTGAAAATAAAAATCGGGTTGCTCTACCATTACCATGCGGTAATTTACAGAAACTCCTGTTCAGAAGAAATTTTCTTGACTGGGACATTGACCTTGAGTGAAATCATGGAGCCTATTGTTTTTTACTTGATTTTTCCAGGACAGTGGAATGGGTTGAGGTAGGGAGCCATTACAAGACATGTTTCCAAGTCTTATGACCAGGAATTCCACTTACAAAGGCAGTGACGTAGCTCTGACGTCACTGTCTTCCACTACGCCCACTATCCGCGAAGCGTGGCGCACTGTCCCACCGAGGGACCACGTTCAGTTAGCGGACGGTGTCCAGAATAGGAGGTCGTTATTTGAATGGCGGAAGAAAGACAGCAATTCACGATGGATAATTCATGCTATCAACATTGCCGGGATTATTTACTACCTCGTGTTGTCTTCCGCGCTGACCCTTGTCACGTCTTACGTGACCTTGCCGACGGTTTATACCGACGACAGATTAAGTTACAGGAGAATTCTTCTTCACTTTCTGTACATCAACATGATGCTGAATTACGTCCTGCTCCAGTTTTACGGTAGAAGATTTACTCAGAGTTCAGCAGCGAAACCTTTACTACCAACGCATACGCAGACATCTGAGCGAGCCTTTTGCGAACGTTGTCAGGCAACCATTGCGGCACGCGCCAAACATTGTTCCATGTGCGACGTCTGTGTGTTGAAAAGGGACCATCACTGTTTTTTCGCGGGCTGCTGTGTTGGATTTCACAATCAACGATATTTCACTGTTTTTTGTTTTTATACGTCTGTTGGATCATTGTTTTGTCTATTCGTAATATCGGAATATCTTCGACTGACCTATGCTAATATATTCAGCCTTGACGTTTACCGGTTTTTGTTGCCATGGTGCCTCGCGGAGTGGCTATTTCGAGGCCTGTCTTCCGGTACCTTCGCCGTGATTCTTCTGTTGTACATGACGATTCCTACCTCTCTCGGCTGCATCTGGTTCACCGCACAGCAATTTTGGCTGATATATCGAGGACAAACCACGTATGAATACTTAAAGGATATCAAAACGTACAGGACCTTCACTGCTGATCATTTTAGATCCGTTTTCGGATCTTTTTGGGCGTTGAATTTCATATTTCCCATGCCATGTCGTAAGCCACATGGAAATGGCAAGGACTGGAATGTGTTAAAACATGTGTAAATAGTTGTTCTCATTGTACGATTTGCCTTATAAAGCTGTTGAATGGAATAGGACAAACTTTTAGTCTCGTAAAATCTTGACTTCTCTGTTGGGTGATGTTCAGTGGACTGCATTCATTTTAAAATACAACTAACCCCACTTTCTTCGTCTGGCGTCAAGATATCAGCTCTAAGATACATAGGATCTGTTTTTCATGTTCCGGACTTCTTTCAGAGGTCAGCTGGTGAGGTCACTCGATCTCGTGCAAGCATCAATTTATGTTGTGAACTGCCATGTTTGGACTACTTCAAGTCAATCAAACTCCTCTCACGTGCCTCAGTAAGCGCTACGGTCCACATTTCAAACGGTTCAGATCACAAACCGATACAGTAGGCTTGTCCTCAGACCTGTAACCCATAGGATATAAGCAATATGACATCTCTATATGCAGCGTGTACGAGCATCCGAGAACTGTCTTGAAGACGGAGGGTTTCTGCTTCCTTGGCATGGCAGATTCTTCTTCATGGACTGGGGACAGCAATGAAAAGGCACCAAATATTAACTAGCCTGAAGTATTCAATACCGCTTAAAATATTACGGAACTTAGCAAGGACTTGCCTGACTGTAGAAGAAGGAATTTGTAATATGTATAATATTTATACATTTAATTTACTTATTGGATAATAATGCTAATGGATTATAATGCCGTTTGGGGCCTCCGTGGCCGAAGGGGTTAGCTCGCCAGCGCGGGTTAATGACCCTGGCTCCTCTCACCAACTCGGTCGCTGTGAGTTCATGTCCTGCTTATGCTGGCTTCGTTTCCGGCCGTACGTGGAAGGTCCGCCAGCACCGGCTCTGCCCGGTTTCCTCCCACCGTAATGCTGGCTGCAGTCGTATAAGTGAAATGATCTTAAGTATGACGTAAAACACCAATCAAATATTAAATAAGAAAATGTAATGTCAGTTTGCTATTTTTTACACTGCTGCATTTTAAATGCTACATGCTATATAATACTGATGTTTAGGGGGAAAGCGCGCTAATGTAGCGTAATGATCTAGGTTCCTTTCACCAATGAGTTCAAACCCATTTCATGCTAGCTTCCACTCCTGTATTACGTGGGAAGGTCCGCCGGCAACCTGCTCATGGTCACGGGTTCTGCCCGGTTTCCTCCCACCATAATACTGGCCGCCGTCGCATAACTGAAATACTCTTGAGTACGGCGTAAAACACCAATCAAATAGGTAAGTAAATAAATAATGCTGCTTTCCTTTATGCCCTTCTCCTTTCCTCCAAACGACCCACGCAGTGGGCTTCCTCAGCCCCGTCTAGAATATCCCTGGAATTAATTGCTTATAATTGTTTCACTTCGGCTGAACCAGCAGGGTCCGATTTCACCAAAAAAAGTTAATTTAATTAAGTCCAGTAAATTGCTGAAGGAGCTATAATGTTTTACCCGTAAATGCAACGTAAGGTGATTCTCTCAAAAAACTTAAAGGATTAGTGTCCAGATTTTGCTAGTGGTCCTAATTGTAAAGATTATAACCTGTTTATACAGTATATTACCAAGAAGTCTTCTGAGAAACGTAATAATGACTTCAAATCCGCCAAACACAATAGATTTGGAGCCGTAGCCGATCTTCAGCCGGTCGCCCAGTAAGGCTATGCGATTGACGTAACACACGGCTAACCCAAGTCTGGCTGGGCTATATAACCTGGGAATTCGTATCAAAACGATATCATTCTGACAATGGACGTTGGCAACACAGAAGCAGATATGCTGCCGTATGAATTTGAACCCATAGTGGACGACGTTAAAGTTCCGATTTATGACACCGAGATCTCTGGCCAGACTTCGGATTCCGAGTTTTCAGACGATGCTTGTTGTCACTCTTGTAGCTTGAACTGAACACTGAACTAAATGGCGAAGCTCTGACAGCTCGTAAAGGTTGTGCTAGTATGACGTCATTCGGCGGGAACTACCGAATGTTGGCGGAGAAAAAAATATACATAAAACCGGTCTCATTATGTAGAGATTTTATGTGCAGTATTTCTCCGATTAATGTACACTTTCTAGATATTTTCTAAGCTCAGTATAACAGTGTATACAAGGGTAGCTAAATATGAATATTTATTTATTTATTTATTTATTTATTTATTTGATTGATTTTTTACGCCGTACTCAAGAATATTTCACTTATACGATGGCGGCCAGCATTATGGTGGGAGGAAACCGGGCAGAGTCTGGAGGAAACCCGAGACCATCCGTGGGTTGCTGGCAGACCTTCCTACGTACACCGGAGAGGAAGCCGGCATGAGCTGGACTTGAACTCACAGCGACCGCATTGGTGGGATGCCTCGGGTCAATGCGCTGCGATATGGCGCTAACCGACTGAGCCACGGAGGCCCCCTAAATATGTATAAATGCTAAATCTGGACTCCTGTCAACCAATGAAACGTTTTGATTAACCAGAAAGCTGAGAATTTCGCGTGAGAAATCGGGAAGGGAATATTATACTGGTCCTCCAAGAGGTTGATATCGCCACCAGTGTGATGGTGGAAGCTTGTGCATGTGAAATGTATAATTATGTCGATCTCTTACCTGGATATGGACATACGTTTAGCATATAGAGAATAGTGTGTCTGGGTGTCTTTGAGAAGTGATCCTCTGATGAAATTTACATGTAAGAAAAAGAAAGGAGGTAAATTGGACAGTACCACACCCGGACTGACCGAATCAGGTAGCGAATGTTACTTCACATCCCAAATAATTTCAAAAGTAATTTAGTTAGTAAAAAGTGAAATTTTGCTAAAAAAAAAAGAAAGATAGTAGTGTTTTTTGACTTATAGTGAATTACTTTCCGCAATTCAAGTGAACAGAAATTGTTCCTTACACACTGATGCTGTATTGAATTTTTGTAATCAATTGAATCGTCATTGGGCCTTGCCAACGGTGGGTGATTCTCTCGGTGCATGCACCCCGGTTTCCCAACACCCACCATGCTGATCGTCATCCCATAACTGAAACGATGTCTAGCTGGATCAGTCGATTAACGCGGTGGCGCAGCGTGACTCAGTAGCCTCTTACCAGTGTGGTCTCTGTGAGTTCATGTGCAGCTCATGCTGGGGTAATTCCTCTCCGGCCGTACGTGTGAAGGTCTGCCAGCAGCTTGCAGATGGTCGTGGGTTTCCCTCGGGCGCTGCCCGGTTTCCTTCCACCACAGTGCTGGCCGCCGTCATATAAGTGAAATATTCTTGAGTACGGTGTAAACACCAATGAAATAAATTAATAAATCAAATATAACTGAAAAATCCAGGAGTTTGCATGGCTTGAAACAACAGTTAAATCAAATAATCAACCTTGAACAATAAGAATGAAGAGTAGACGCTGTCTGGCATGGAGGTGCCAAGTGACTGTCCCTAACCAACGGTATATATGCGTGGGATACTCTCACATTCATTCTGTTCACGAATTCAAGTTGAACATGGCCAGATTTCCGTTATGATTTATAACGTGTGGATACTCTCACATTCATTCTGTTCACGAATTCAAGTTGAACATGGCCAGATTTCCGTTATGATTTATAACATGTGCGGGGTCACACTGCAACGGTCAGGTACATGTACAGTAGAAGCGAGCCAAAGCTTTAACTACTCTCTAAAAAACGACCACATCTACACACAATTGTAACAAAATTGAACATCTATACTCTTTTGCGTTCCAGGGGTTCACAAAAGTGTGTGCCAGCCATACACCTTTTTTCCTCTAGTATAGCAGATGTGCAGCGTTCTTACAAATGTGCATGTGGTATACGGTCGTTTTTTAAAGAGTAGTTAAAGCTTTGGCTCGCTCCTACTGTACATGGAACAGAGGCTTGAACAATGAGGCCGCGTGTTCGAATCCAGTTTTCGCTGTCAAGGCCGAGGGCTTAAAGAAGGCGGTGTGTCATGAAGGTACATGGCGAAGGATGGTTGCGAGCAGGCTACGTCTGATGGAGCTTTCAAAGATTTAAACAATTTTCAAAGATGCTTTATGTTTAATACTATATGTAGAACACCAAGCATTTACATGGTGCAAAACTCCCACTATCGGAGAGGAAAAATGCTAAAAAAATGGCTTGTTCAACTCTCAGACAGCGATAGGCCTTACACAAGATCAAACAAAGAAACACAAAGAGGCTTGAATAAGTTCAATACATATATTTGAACAAATAAACAAATAGTCCAACTGACAATAATATATGCAAAACCCATACAGATAATTACAAAAATATACAGTTTATTACTGATGACAGCGTCCAAAACCGGATGGAATATTCCAGCTTCCGAACGCGAGTCCTTGTATGTAAGTATAGAATCTACAGTTTTTGGGAATTCTCAAATTGAAGGATGACAACCCTGTCAGTCAGAAACAGTAGGGTACGGTTCGTCAATGATGGTTTATACCCAACACCCCGGTGAGGTGCAACTCTCCAGGGTGGATGGGTTGGCAAAGATCCGTGATGCCGAGCTGGCAGTGGATGTTTCACTCCTCGGAAATATGCACACAGTCACCTTCAGGGTAAACTGGGATGAAATGTAATTGCACAAAGAGATAATGAGCGACAAAAGCTCCAAAAGACGTCTCAGAAAAATAATAAGTGGCAAAACACAAGCTGACAAAGTGCAACGTATAGAAAAATGAAGTACAAAATGCCGAATGCCGAATGGCATGAAAGCCTCTCCAATCTCAAAAAAAATCCTCAAGTGGACGTAAAGTATCACTGCTCTGAACTTGAATAAATGGTTGTGCGCTTCACAACTTCGTTGCTCGTATTTATAGACCAACGTAAAGAAAATTCTGCATGGTTTGATCGTGATCATGTTTACAACATGGGAACATCTTTCTAGTGTGTATGCTCTATGTGCAATGACATGAAACTCACAGACACAGGAGCCTCGAGAACGTCTGAATGAATTTCAGTGCAGACTATAACGTACACGGTTGTCAAAATCACGGTCAGCCGTATAACACGTTCTGCTCATGCGCAATAAACCATATAGGGGTTTCGAGTTGCGCACATTTGCGCATGAGTAGAACGTGTCATATGGTAGACAAACGAAAGCACATGGCCATTCATCCCTATATCTTAATATTACAGGCTTCGGCAACAGCCCAGTGTAGAGCTCTGTTCTAATTTTTTTTCTGTGCTTATCACAGAGTTTTCCACTTGAAACAGCCCTAGAGTCCACGAATAGTCTCAAATGTCACACAGACACATAAAATGCACGAAATTGGCTGAAGTGAGTGTGACTGCCTACGATTGCAATGCCTTTACAATGCATCGAACAGCTATCTGTTTACCTATGTGTGTATCTCGCTGTCGAGCCGAAATCTATTCACAAGCAATGAAATCAGAATCAACTTTATATTGTACATCACGACATCTGTTTCTACAGAAGATCTGGATATATAAACATGTACTGCGCCTGTCCCTCAGCTAAGTTGGAATAACGTACAACGAGCACTTTGAACACCACCATGACTCGTACGTTATCAATTATCATGACTAGGCAGTTCTCCGTTCGATCTCATCTATTACGTACATACGATAATCTGCCATCACAGAGCAACGTTGTCTTTCAAAAGATAACACATCCATGTACCAGCTGTGCACGCTTTGGCTTTAATACATACCTGTGGAAGAATGAAAAACAAAGAAACATCATGGAGCTGGTTGTGCACATTTACGGCTCAAAACGGCGGACGCGGCAATAGCACTGCGTCATGGTGCATATCCGCTCTTAAACTGTAGGCACGAGTTATCGCCCTTGAAAATCATCCTGGGCGTTACACAAAACAAAAAACAAAACAACACCCCTCCACCCCCACCCCAAGTAGCGCTTCGATATTGCGTTACATATCCTACATACTCACTGTAAAATTTAAGAAACTTAGAGTGAAGGGGTTTGATGGAATACCCTTGACACACCATATTTTTTGAAGCGCCTGAAGTATTCTTGGCTGCCAAAAAGGGCAGCTGGAGCTTCTCGATGTATGATGCTTTCTTACTTTTCTAAACCTTACGATTTGTACTATTTCTGTTACTATCAGTGGTGTTAATCCTCAGAGGCAGATTCCACAAAGCAATTTTGTACCTATCTGAAACTTTTAAAACTTAACTAAAACCACACATTCTTGTAATTTTAAAATAAAAGCATGCATGACTCATGTATATCATTGCGAAGCACAAGTGACACAGATTTCAAAACAAATAAATATCAGATATGCTGTTAAATTGACTTGAAATATGACAAGCCAATAAATGTTTTGTGGAATCGGCCCCGTTCCTAAAGAACGATGTTTAAGGCGTCAGGTTGCTGGTTATACAAAAGATAGCGTAAAGTTATACGCTGTCGCCACTGGAACATTATGCCCAAGCGTAATTCAATTATTTATTTATTTGATTGGCGTTTTAGGCCGTACTCAAGATTATTTCACTTATACGATGGCAGTCAGCATTATGGTGGGAGGTAACCGACCAGAGCCCGGGAGAAAGCCACGACTACCCGCAGGTTGCTGGCAGACCTTCCCACCTATGGCCGTGGAGGAAGCCAGCATGAGCTGGACTTGAACTCACGACGACCACATTGGTTAGGCTCCTTTGTCATTAGGCTGCGACATGCTAATGTTCATTAATGGCAGCTGATGATTGAGCTGATTAATCACATGAGTTTCATTTATAATTTTTCGTCAGAGTTTATTTCGGATATAAGATTATTCTCAGAGGTTTTTATTTAGGAAACACAAAATACAAAAAGACGGGATCATTTTATTCTTGTACCTTAAACATAACTGGATACAGATGTTGCCCAAACATGGGTTTGGATATTAATCTGGACAAACCAGTGTATGTCTTCATAAAGTTTCCATGATGAAGGGAACCCATTAGAAAGGCCTAGACATCAACTTTGGGTTCCAAAATGGAACCCAATCCGCTGTCTCTGGTTTTTTTCTCCTCTTGTCTGTCGAGCGGAATCAGAGAGCTCACAGCTGTTGTGCATTCCCATCGCTGAAATAAGAGGTAATGAAATAAGAGTCAGCGTCTCTTGAAAGATTGGTAAATTTCCAAAAAAGTTAAAATATATCCGAGTTTATCATAGTTGGAATTCTTGCTAGTTTCACCGCATGTCATGGAAATTACAGTCGCTGTCGCTTGATCTCTGTGATGGGGTAGTGAGACACCCGGTCGACAGAGAGTGCCACCCGCTTCCTGTCATGCGTCAGTCGCCATTGCTTTGGGAAACCCATTTCCGCTACATTCAGTTGATTGAATCTCCAGACGAGCTCATAAACGGTGGGATCAGTTTCTCCCACAGGAAACTCAGCCGACTGCTGAGTCTGTGTCCTACTGTCATCGCTTCTTCGCCTGGTGAGAATGACGTCTCTATTTTTGCGGCGGTTGCGTTGCACCGTTTCACAAGCCTCTTGGCGGAAGTCAGCGGGTTTTGGTCTACGGGACATGGCAGCTCTAATGTTTGACAGGTACGTGGCAACCTGGTGTGATAAGGACAGCTTCACCGGCCATTTTCCCTTAGCCCTGTTATTGACTGTCTTCCCTTTCTTGGGCTGTCCGCGTTGAGGTTCATCCTGTAGGGAATGAAATAAAAATTCTTCACTAACCGCATTTGAGATTGTGGAAGACTTGATTGGAAATGGTTTAGAGGAAAGCAGTTTGCAACGACATACAAATGGAGAAGAAAATATTGTGGTGTATTTAATGAATTAATATTTAGGGCTGGTGTTTTGGGTCGCACTGTCGGACTTTTTACATATGCGACGGATGTCAACTTTGTGGCCTTTAATCTTGTGAGTTTCCTACTTAGAGACGGACGTGCAAATATGTGTCTTCATCAGCTTATACACAATACTTTACCAATCTTCGAAACAAGCCGTAACGTCACGTGAGACAAAGAATTATATGGACACCACCATTTATGAAATACTGAAACTGCGTTGTCGTAAAGTTTTACCAGTGGAACTGATTTGACATGCATGGAAATCGTCGACAATGTAATATCCTAGCCTATATATCTTGAATTATATGGTGATACTAAATAATAAGCCCCTACCTGGAAATAATCCTCATAATCCAACAGAAACTCACTGTCGTTGTTGGTGTCTCCTATTTTCACCTGAAGTTCAGTTCTGGTGGTCGTGGTTTTACTCATATTGTTTGTCGCAGATACGTCAGGCTCTGTTTGCTCCTCACAGTTACAAATATTGCTACCTAAATGAGATATCGTCTCCAACGATATACGTCACAAAGACGTGACGCCATAAGGAACAATGGAACTTATTGCCGCGTAGTTGAAAGGGAAGCTCATGACGTTGTGGCGTCGCGGCATGGTAACGTGACAATAGCATGTCGTCAGAAAATGCTAGGCGGGAAATTCATAACGTTTGTAAAAGGATACACCATTCCTTTAACCTTTAAGGGTTTCAACATTTTTTGTTGCTTGGTAGGCAAGAGTTTACTCTTTCAGCGGAAGAGTCCTTTAGCTCTTACACCCGCAAACTACAAGGGGTCATCTGGTTCTATATGTAGTCTGTATAGACTTGTAAATGATGGAGGATTTATTCTTTGGATCACATCAAACTCATATTTGAACTTGGGATCTCTGCAGCCATCGCGCAGCGCTCTATACAACTGAGATAAATCCCCCCTAGCTGCAGCTAGTATAAGCACTAGGATGCTGTTCCGATTACAGACCCACACCCCTTCATTTTTAAAAACTCGTAAATTGTTTCCATGACCAGCATCAAATGCAGATCGACAAAGACTGACGTCTCATGCCAACAGAACGTTCAAAATGCTATTAGGCTATCATTAATCGAGTGCATTCAATAAAATCGATTAACAAACGTTGATGTATGAAAACTAAAGCACGTGTGTAGGGTGTTTTGCTAAGTGATAAGCGGCCGTCTGTTCCATCCAGGGTGAATCAGTTGGCTACACTCCACGATTAACATAGAGGAATGTAGTTCGGTAGTATTTTTATACATATCTTCTTTTGCTCCACTGGGCTGCCCTTCTTTCATTTTTTCTGCTTGTTGGATGGTATCATTTTGTAGGGTAGGCTCCAAAGTGTCATTCCAGGTATCAATCTGTGCGTTTTTTTTAGACAATGAAGGCGGATGAGCACTAGGCAAAAGTAGTGATAAATCAGGGTGTACTGATCTCTGACTGGATAGGTATGACCCCTGTCAGGTCTTAGGGGACAACTCCTACAGGTTCCAGCATTGATACACTGAAAAATCTCACTCAAATCGCTTTCGTGGGGAGAAATCCTTCTTCTTCCATTAGAGAGCATAAATTTAACATATGTGCAACTCTTCTGTATATAGTCCCATGTAAAATAAAAAATTGGACTTGTGTATAAAAGAATGAAATACACGTTTATTCTACAAACGCACCACTGTTTTTATACCTATGTGCAAAATATTGTATATATGAGGAAATCTTTTGTGGAAATACAGATGTAATTTACATAAGTAAATAATATATGTACGAATGAATAAAGCTGTTTTTACATGTATACGTGTATGTGAAGGCCTGGTCCCCTTTGCATTGTTGTCATGTAATTGTATATTCTATTTAACAACACAGCATTTTGAGTAATTCTAGACCAATGACGTGCTCAGTCGGTTATGGCGCTAACGCAGCGCAATGACCGAAGCCTCCCACCAATGCGGTCGCTGTGAGTTCAAGCCCAGCTCATGCTGGCTTCCTCTCCGGCCGTACGTGGGAAGGTCTGCCAGCAACTTGCGGATGGTCGTGGGTTTACCCCGGGCTCTGCCCGGTTTCCTCTCACCATAATGCCGGCCGCCATCGTATATATGAAATATTCACGATTTCGGCGTAAAACACAAGTCAAGTAAATAAATAAATATGTAGACCAATGACGTCTAATAAATTGCAAATAACATCACTGCATGATTTCAAACTATTTCTGATTCAGCCAAGGTGCTAGGGGGCCCTGTAAGTTACTACTTCTTAAACATTTACGTGAACAATTAGAATACAACCCTAACTGAAGTAAGTTAACAAGAGGCCAGATTTCACCTCCAACGTTTTACCATTTTTCAACTATCGCACTGTCCTCGCTGCTGAGGTATTACTCTCTCTGCTGTCGCTCATCAAAATATGTGTTCCAGTTGCGCTTTGATTTCAAATGTCCATGTATTAAAGGTGGTGATATTATGCAAGATCATTCATATCCAGCTCCAATGAGTAAAACCCTAACTAAGATAAATTGACAATAGGTGTAACTATTTGCCAACTACCTGTCGTCTCTGCTCTGGTTTTACTCTGTGTACACCGTGTAGTCTTTTTTATAAACCGTGGCTTTTAGACATGTCTACAGGCAGTTAAAATCTTATGTAGAAAGCAATTCTTACCCAGAAGCCTCCCACTAATGCGGTCGCTGTGAGTCCAGCTCATGCTGGCTTCCTCTCCTGCCGTACGTGGGAAGGACTGCCAGCAACCTGCAGATTTTCGTGGGTTTCCGCCCGGGCTCTGCCCTGTTTCCTCCCACCATAATGCTGGCTGCCATCGTATAAGTGAAACATTCTTGAGTACGGCGTAAAACACCTATCAAATAAATAAATAAATAAATAAATACAAAACAATTCCTTTTCACATAGCTAAGCAACGCCGAGTGACGCACTTGGTAAACACCCTGGTTGTATTTGAACTCACGAGCACTATTGTCCTATACAATATAAATGAATTTCATTTAATATAAAACCGCGGCCTCTCGAGCGAAGAATGATCTGTATAAACTGAAGTACAGGTAAGTTAGATTATTCGGCCATGTAAGTCTGATGGAAGACAGGTATAATCTATTCTACGTCTGTCTGTATGGAGTAATAACCTTTTGGCAGGTAGCCAAAATCTATAAATATCATTCAGGGCGGACTGCCCTCGCCTGGCGTGTCTTGGACTAGTGCACTTTCGTTTTCGTGGTTGTCGTCACAGGGCCGACTGTCAGCGCACGTCATTTGGAAGGACGACACTGCACAGGCCAGACTGAAATCTAGAAGTGTTCCGGACCCACGCTCAGATCTCTCAACATGTAACACCTTTAAGGTAAGACAAACGATAGATGCAGGTTAAAAAAAAAAAAGCGACAATGTGTTGTTTCTCTATGCGAACTAAAGAAAATGCTGTGCCTGTAGGCAGTTCAAGTTTTGTACTGGGGACAGTAGACCATGTCATTCGCATTTCAGATGACTGCCATGTTTTTAATCCAACTCTCGCAGCACCCGAGGGCCTGGTGCTATCTTTAGACTAACTTATCACATAAATAGCCGTTTTAATGAAACTACATTGCAAGATAATTATTCCCGTGCAGAATAACCTGTAGCAAAAACGATGGGCAAACTGAAAATATCAAGTAGAAAGTGTTAGTTTGAAATGCTTTTTAGCCGTAGAAATAACAATATTTTCGCAAGCTATTTCGGTCGCAGAAGGCGCAGAGATGTTGATAAACTGAAAGTGTTTGATAAATTCTTGAAAATGTCTGCCTTAATTAATCCCTGAAAACAGAAACAAAGAAATCAAAGTAAAATTATTGTTTTCACTCAAAGCACTGACTGGCGCGCCACGTCAGCCATAAAACGTTTCATTAGGACGACTTTCACACAACAAAGAAAATCAAATGAATTATTCGTTTTCATGGTGTTCACCTTTCTCGAAGACATATTTCCTGGTGTTCACCGTTCTCAAGGACATATTTGATTGTGTTCACCGTTCTCAAGGACATATTTCCTTATACAATGGCGGACAGGATTGTAGATGGAGGAACGTGAAGTATACCTGACGCAAACTAATACCGTTGGAGAAATACCTGACAAATTTTAACAATGAAAGCGAGAGTCAAACCGGAGATAGCGGGATTCGAACCCGCGTCCCCTTTCGTCAGGGAGTGTTGGGAAACGCCGAGAGTAACGCCTCGTGCCAGAGCATCAAGAAAGAAGAAAAAATATACAAGAAGAGAACAAAATCAACACAATGCCACATTCTTACAGTAACTAGCTTTGTAGGATTAATAGTGTACTATTTATTTCTTGTTTTTAATTCTTGTTGAACACCATGTTCAAGAATTTTTCACGTAGACGTAGCGGTCAGCATTAGGGGTGGGGGAAAGCGGAGTGCCTGGAGTAAAGCATCGTTACTGGCAGACTATACAAAGAAAATGTAACGTACGTACTCATGAATGACTTGTTGTTTTCTACAAAGAATAGACTGTGACAAACGTCCACGATCGCTTATTGTCACCGAAACCCACTTGCACGAAGCCATCTTAACGTTACGAGCACGTAACTACCACGGCAGCAGGCGCTGTAGGCATTACGTCGTCATTGAACCAAAAAGAGCGGGCAACGATTTAAACAGGGCAAACACCTTTAACCGCTAGACAACGGCTTCCCAGTTATATCCCATGTAAAAGGACACTGTAGTATCACCATAGCACCATATTGTTGTATGAAGTGACGTCGTGAGATCATAATTAAGTGTAAAAGAACACTAGTGTATCAACACAGTGTCTTAGTGTTGTATAAGCTGGTTTTACAGGACTGTAGTGTGCAAGAACGCTGTAGTATCACATACTGCCAAATGGCTGTGTTGGCTTTCTATATCATTGTCCTTCAAATTCGAACCTCAAAGCTACCTTCCTTGGTGTGTACGAGTGTACTGAATCTGGCAGAAATCTCCAGACCACTTGAACTCATCAAAGAGCACGAGTTTATCCACGAGACAGGGCGAGGTAGACGTTGGTGCAATAAAAAGTCATAAATTCTTATATCTCCAAGCAGTTTTTTTTGGGAGTGACCTACAATGTACATGAACTGCTGGGTTCATGCGAAACAGTTAACCTAGGCATGTTTAGGCTTGTGTCCATCAGCGTTATCGTAAACGGATTCGCTGCACGTGCCACATGACGTGATTGGTTGTACATTGCTTGGGGACGAACAAATGGGTCCAAAGTCGTGCGCTTCTTGGATTACGTCACACTTCTAGGTGCATGCGTGTTCAAAAGCACTTAATTAGTACACAACAGACAGTTGCTGTGTGTCCTTTTTGCACGAGCGATAAGAGGCATGACAGTTGCTGTGTGTCCTTTTTGCACTAGCGATAAGAGGCATGGCAGTTGCTGTGTGTTGTTTTTACACGAGCGATAAGAGGCATGACAGTTGCTGTATGTCTTTCTCAGAGGAGTGATAAGAGCCATGACACTTGATGAAGGCCACACATATGGCTTTCTACAGGATTGTCCTTCAAATTCGAACGTCAAAGGCACCTTCCTTAGTGTGTACGAGTGTTGTGAATCTGACAGAAATCCCCAGATCACTTGAACTCATCGAAGAGCACGAGTTTATCTACAAGACAGGGCGTGCTAGACGTTGGTGCAATAAAAAGTGATAAATTCTTTTATCTCTAAGCTGCTTTTTTTTGTGAGTGACTTACAATTTACATGTACTACTGGTTTCATGCCAAACAGTTAACCTTTGTTTTGACCTCGTTATCGGCGTGTCTAGGCTTGTGTCCATCAGTGTCAACGTAAACGAACCCTTGCGCGTGCTACATCATGTGATTAGTTGTACATTGCTCGGGGACAAATGATAACAATATTCGCTAACTTTTATGGAATGCAGTAGCAATGGGAAACTCATAAAAGTGCTTCTCGCGCTTAACAAAGAGGCCCAAGGCCGTGCGTTCCGTTATTCGCTCTTGAATTACGCCACACTTCTAGGCATGTGTGCTCAGAAAGCATTGATTTGTACACAAACACTGTAGTGTCACAACAGGAAACGATGTGTTTCTCTGCGATTTGGAACCTTTCGTGTAGCCCGTCCGAGTCTCCAATTGTGGTTAAGCTTCTTTGAAATGTAGCCAATTGCTGTATGTCTTTTTCACACGAGTGATAAGAGTCATAACATTTCCTGTGTGTCTTTCTCAGACGAGTGATTAGGGTCATGACAGTGGATGTAGGCCTTTCTCAGAGGAGCTGTGAGAGTCATGACAGTTGAGGAAGTCCTTTCTAAGAGGAACGATAAGAGTCATGACATTTGATGGAGGCCTATCTCAGACGAGATATTAAAGTAAGGACAGTTGATGTAGGTCTCTCTCAGAAGGAGTCATCACAGTTGCCGAATGTCTTTCTCAGACAAGAGATTAGAGTCGTCACAGTTGCTGTAGGTTTTTCTCACACGCGTGATTAGAGCCATGGCGGTTGCTGTAGACCTTTCTCACACACGTGATTAGAGTCATGGCAGATGATGACTGCCTTTCTCATACGCGTGATTAGAGTCATGGCAGTTGCTGTTTTCTGTTATACTGTATGACTGTATGCACCGGGATTCTGTCCGTTTGAAAGCTGAGTGATTCTAGAAGAATGACGTCTAATATACTGCAAGTAGCACAAGTGCATCTTTCTATTTTGGTTTACTTAACCTGGCTGAAATCATGGGCTTGTGGCGTGCAAGATACTGGTATTTATACATTTACATCAACAGCTAGAATAAAACTCTGAGGTAAACTGATTAGCAGCAGTGTTTCGCTGGTTACGTGTGACCATTTGCCAACTATCACTCTGTCGCCGCTCCTCTGGTTTTACTCTCTAGGCTGTCGTCGTTTATTTATTTATGTACTTGATTGGTGTTTTACGTCATACTCAAGAATATTTCACTTATGCGACGGCGGCCAGCATTATGGAGGGAGGAAACCACGTAATGCGCGAGAAAACCCCCGCAGGTTGCTGGCAGACCTCCCCACGTACGATCAGCATGGTCCGGGCTTGTACTCACACCAGTTTTCAACAGAATATGAATTTTCGAATTCCGTCCTTGCTTCATTTATTTCTACACAAGGAAAGAAAGAAAAAAAAGGAATTGAAGAAAGAAAGGAGAAAAGGACGAGAAAAAGAAAGAAGGAGAAAAAAAGAAAAAAAAAGAAAGGGAGCTGAGAAAGAAAGAAGGAAAAAAGAAAGAATGACTGAAAAAAGGGAAGAAAGAAAGAAAAAGGAAAGAAAGATGGAAAGGAAGAAATGAATGAATGACAAAAGACGGAAGGCATAAAGGGAGGAAGGGAAGACAGAAGAAAGGATGGAATAAAGGACAAAGTGAAAGGTTGAATAAAGGAAGGAATGAAGGATTGAATAAAGGAATGAAGGCAGGAGGGAGGGAAAATAAATAAATAAATAAAGGAATCCAAGAATAATAGAATGAAGAAATGAAGGGATGAGGAAATAATGGAATGAATAAATAAATGGAGGAATGAATAAAGGAATAAATAATGGAAGGAATGAAGGAAAGAATACATAAAGAAATGAAGGAAGAGTGAACAAGTAAAAATAAATGAATGAATGGACAATTGAATAAACAAATAAATAAATAATAGCATTAATGAATAAATAAAGGAATAAACAAATAAAGGGAAAAAGAAATAAAACAATGAATAAAGGAATAAATAAGTAAGTAAATAAGGGAATAAATAAATAATTAAAGGTATCTCAGTGAAGCCTTGATTGCAACTGTTCATAAAACATGTCAAGACTTATACAACCCCTAGGCTTGGGTTGAGGGGAATGACATACAGTTATGACACTGACTGTCAGAGATAATGAACGCTTTGGTTATTTATTCATTTATTTGTTTGATTCGTGTTTTACATCATACTCAAAAATATTTCACTTTTACGAACCCGGGGAAAACCCACAACCATCCGCAGAATGCTGGTAGACCTTCCCACGTGAACGCTTCGATGCAAGACCTTTTCTTTTATTATTGTACAATGACGTATTTTTTCACAATTACAATTACAAGTGTAATTATCCCATTTGTCATGTAAACGGAGTCACATGGGACCTTCGTCATCTTTGTACAGATAAAAGTCCAAATAGGATGTACTGACAGAGGTATCGGTTGTTACCTTCAAAGCCAAGGAAGATGAGTGGATTTCTTTTAACGCCCTGGCAATATTTATTGCTAAAATGTCAGTGATGCACTGTTAGGTAAAGGAGCAGATTGCTTTTTTTAATCACTTCCACGCATACTTCTGTACAAATGAAAAGAGGAATAGGTCTGCGAAAAGGGTTGCTCAGTTGGTAACCATTGGAATACATATGCACTGTTAGTAAATGGTATCACCAAATTTCCCGTCGATATTATATATTAGTACCTGGGTCTGTGGCCGAGCAGAGTTGGCGCGCTAGCGCAGCGTAATGGACCACGAGCGTCTCATCAATACGGTCGCTGTGATTTGTGGTTGGGAGTAGAAAGGTCCATCATCAACGTGCAAATAGTAATGGGTTTCCACTAATTTTCTTTCACCATAATGCTCGCCGCCGTCGTATAAGTGAAACATTCTTGAGTATAGCTTAAAACACCAATCAAATAAATGAATAAATAGGAAATTCTAGCAATTCACTGAACAATAAAACATACCATGAATGATAACATTTATAAATAACACAATTAAAAATGCCTTGTTGGGCTGTTTCCACAACAAGTTAAGTCGGCAGATTCCAATTTCATAAAACTTCATACGGACATTTTCCACCGTAAGTGATGTCACCTTGCCACAAATGATGCGAAAAATATCCGTGCTAATTTTTGTGAAACCGACAGCAGTTCCCAAAGGGATATTTAAGACATAAAATATAAGTAATAAATAAAGCTGGAAACAGAAGCAGTTGGCAGTTTTCCGCGATGCAAGGAAGACAATCGGTATTCTGTAGTCTGTGGATAATTTCCAGGTCGAATACATATATATATCTATTGACCCGGATGCGCTTCCATACATTTCAATGGAAAATTATATCATTTCCACTCCAGCTCGGTTGTTTGTCCTTTGCTGAGAAAAGAATACTTTCTTTGTTCGAGCTCACCATCCATCACCCGGAAGCTACCATGGCAATAAGATGCTGTTCTTGTCTTTCTTGGCAACCAAGTATGACGATCCTGTGACTTGCTGAGTGTACAGTGACCCTTGGGACAACATAAAACACTTGACATCGAAAAGGTGCTGAATTTGCATGAGATACTAAATGCTTTGCTGAGAAAAGAATACTTTCTTTGTTCGAGCTCACCATCCGTCACCCGGAAGTTACCATGGCAATAAGATGCTGTTCTTATCTTTCTTGGCAACCAAGTGTGACGATCCTGTGACTTGCTGAGTGTACAATGGCCCTTGGGACAACATGAAACACTTGGCATCACGTCAAGCATGATTAGATGTAAAATGTAACACATTACAACTTAATAGCGAGCCTGTCAACGAGAAAAAGGAGTTGTCTCCTCTAGGTTTCCTCAAAGCATACAGCAATGAGGTAGCCGGAGCGTTGGAGGACCTTACAATTTAAATTTATCTACAAGTAAATGTCACATTCAGTTACAAGTTAACGTTCGGGGACAGTCCAAAATATGTAAATAGAAAATGTGCTAAATCTGCAAGAAATACTGAATGCTTTGTTGTGATTTTGATTTTTTTCTTGGCTTTCGTTGATTAGGGGCCATTATGGAGAGTTCGGACTCTGACGGGGAGGTATGTGGAATGGAAAGACCCTCCCTCGTGGAGGAACTGAGGACCATCTTGGAGGAGTATCCTGACAACGGTCAGATATTCAAGGTACAGATTCTTGCCAAAGGGAAATAAAGACCTTGGCATATGATATTACATCCTCTCAAAAGACACATAGTTACTGGCTTACTTCTTGTAAATCTTCCACAGTCACGGACAATCACACTGACTGCAGACAAGTTAATTCAATCACAACGAATTCTACACTGGTTTCTGAAGAATGATTAGGTATAAATGTTAAAAATAGGGCACCGGTAAACGGGCGATGCAGACGCCCGCAGCAAGTTGTTGATTTGTTACCTCCAATGGAGCAGCAAGTGAAGAGGTAACGGTTAAGATACAGGCCCTGGGACAACGAACATTTGTCATGTTTGTGGAAAGCATAAGTTCCTGAGAAGACATGGCCTGGAGAACATGATGCATATAAGGGAACAGAGAGAGATATAGGCAAACTTTCGGGGGTGGTGTGACTCAACATAGACATAAATGACCTTGGATCAAGGTCTAGACATACCCTCCAGACGTAAGGAACATTTGTGCACAGCATAAACTTCTGTAAAGTTATCGTTTTTATGTTGTGGCCCGGGCCAAAATTTCAACATGAAATCCTATGGTGATCTTACCTTCAAGCAATGACCTTGGTTCAAGGTCATGACGCCCTCCTGGCTTAGGGAACATTTATGCAAAGTGTCGGCTTTCCTCAAAAGCGGGCGTATGAAAAGGTAAAGCAGAGCAAGTAAAACAGCAATAACTGCGTGGTTGTGGACAAAGGATCGCATAAAATCCGCGAAACCATCGATTAATATACTCCATACACATTGATTTTAAGAAAATAATTACAGTAACCACAATTCCAGTACACTGATTTCAGAAGAATGATTAGAAGAACTAGTATGATTAGAGTGTTCCTGCTTATTGACTTTAGAAGAGTGACTGCAATGGCGACAATTCATGTAGGGGAGATTTCAGAAGACTCATTAGTCTTAACGATGGACCTTTCCGAGCTGTCAATGAAGAATGCGCATTTGAGCAATCAAAATCAGTATTGTTGCAAGTAGGTCAACCGGATGTCCCACACATTGGTTACAAATGTTCAATTTGTCTGTGACGTCATGGCGTCACAATTGCTTTCACCGGAAGTGGAAAGAAAAGTAACGTTGTCACGAGAAGAGGTGGTGGGAAGGATAGCATTTGACGGATCTATACATTATAATATAAAAAAAGTACAGCACAGGGAGTAAAACCAGAGCAGCGAAGACAGGGTGATAGCTGGCAAATGGTCACACGTTACCTCTGAAATTGCCTCTGGTAAATTTTACTCTGTTAGGCTTATATTCTAACTGTTTATATAAGCGTTTAAGAAGTAATAATTTACATCACCCTTGCACCATGGCTTAAGCAGAATAAAGTGAAAAAAAAAATTGCAGTGATGTTGAATGCAATATACCATAGGTCACTTTGACTGTCTTTGTCGCAAGACTGATTGCCACTAATATTGATTAACGGCTGGTATACGAATGTCCGTTTCGACGCCTAGAACCATGGCGAATTCTTTATGTCTGTATCGAAAGAGTGATTAGTGATGACAACAATTCATGTATCTCTTCGTAAAAAGAATGATCACGGTCATGGCGATTCCTTCAAGACTAAAGAGTTTATTGCGTGATTTGAATCATGATAGTTACACTATGTTTGCGTAGGAAGAATGATTTCAATCAAGGCAATTCCCGTATTTCTGTGTTAAAGTGTGATTGCATCATGGCAATTCCTGTGTGTCTCTATCTGAAGGCTATATGGTTATGATCACAATCGTAATACCTTATCCAAATCTTTATCGGAAATTAATATAACCATAACATATTGTTGGATCTCTTTATTGCAACAGTGGTTTCAATCCTGGCAATTCTTATATGTCTTTGTGAAGAGCGATCAAAACCTTAGCAGTCCCTGTACGTTTTTTATGGCAAAAGTGGTTAGACCCATAACAATTCCTGTACATCTTTATGAGAACAGGGATTAAAATCATAGCAATTCCCGTATGTCTTCATGGGAAGGGGGATTCAGTGTATAACAATTCTTGTACTAAGTTATCGGGACAGTGATTGATACCATATCAGTCCCTGTAGGTCTTTATCCGAATAGGATTTAAAACCATGTTAATCCTGTATGCCTTTATGGGAAGGGGATGTTAACCATAACATTTCCTATACGCCTTTATCGGTAAATGGATTGAAACCAAAGCAATTCCTTACGTCATTATGGGAAAGGTGGTGAACAGCATGACAATTCCTGTACGTCTTCATCGGAAGATCATAACAACAGTCTTTTTCGGAAGAGGGATTAAAGTCACAGCAATCCTTTTAAGTCTTTATTGGAAGATGGATTAAAACCATATCATTTCCTGTACATCTTTATCTAAAGAGGTGTAACAATCATTACAACTCTAGACACTTATTGGGACAGTGATTGCATTGAGTATTTTTCAGGAGCTAATTCAGAATGCTGAGGATGCAGGAGCCACCAAGGTGAGGATCATTTACGACGCCCATGGACCGAGTGCAGATGTCGGAGAGAGCTGTAGCCCTCATTTCCAGGTCAGATTTTTCTGCCTATCCCTGAACCAGGCTACGACATAAACGATTTCTTCATTTACTATGTTTGTGTAATTTATTTTTTTGTTATATATTTATTTATATGATTGTTATTTAGCGTCATATTCAAGAATTAACGCCTGATACGACATCGATCAGTGTTATGGGTGGAGCAAACCATATTGCATGGTTTAATCCACTGACTTTTGGTAAAGTACTGGCGAACTTTCCCCACTTCTGCTGAACAGTTATATGTATGGAGAACATATTGATGGAGGAGATGTGGCCTTCAATGAACGTTAGACGACGAAATGGTTACACGGAAGTCGTCGAGTATTTAGTGTAACCAACATAATAGACTACAGCATAGAGAGTAAAGCCAGAACAACGATGACAGTGTGATAGTTGGGAAATGGTCACACTTTACCGGTGAAATCCGGCCTTATGTCAGTTTAGCTCAGTTACGGTTTTATTCTAACTGTTTATGTAAATGCTTAAGAAGTAACAACTTACACACCCTCTAGCATCATAGGTTTTAGGAGCTACTTTTTGGTATCCAAAAAGCGCCGGCTTTCATTGAACCTATTCACAGCTCTGATATTAAACCTCCACCATGTTTATAAAGCCCCGAATCCCGTTTTAAACGGAAGAAGGTACATACTTACAAAAGCATAGCGCCGTAAATCTTCTTAGCTGTGATTATAAGTGACAATACACGGATTGTATTACAAAAATGGAGGCGTTTTCTATTGAAGACCGGACTTATGAGTTTCGGTAACAATGTTTCCTGACGTAGATTGAAGTCATTGATGGTAATACACACTCTAGCATATACCTCAGCCGATATTTACACGACATATGCAGGGCTTTCGTTAATATTACCACCCATAAATGTAAAGTTAACAACACGGACGTTAAAGATGCTCTGTGCACAAATCAAATAAAATATCTTGTACGGGTTTCCAAACCATTTCAGAAATGTCAATCCCTAAGGATTTCTCTTCAGATAATTATAATGTTTCACACTATTGACATGGCTACATTATTACCGATATAACTAAGTCCTGTTTGTCTCAGGGCGCAGCGATCTATGTCTACAATGACGCGAGATGTACAGAAGAGGATTGGAAGGGAATAAAGATGCTCCGTAAAAGTATGAAAAAAGATGACCCGCTGAAAATTGGTCGCCATGGTCTCGGATTCAAATCCATATTTCATATAACAGGTAACATTTTCAATCTGTTTGTTGCTTGGGTTTGCTCCGTGGTCGAGAGGGTTAGCGCGCTTGTACAACGCAGTGATAGATGCCTCTCAGCAGCGAGATCGGTGTGAGTTCAAGATCAGCTCACGCTGGCTTCCTTTCCGGTCGCACGTAAGAAGGCTGCCAGCAACCTGTGGGTGGTCGTGGGTTTCCGCGGAGTCTGCCCGGTTATTTTTTGCTGAAGCCATGCAGTCTTTGTGCTTATGAGGTTTAACATTGTGAATTAGGAAAAACATTTTAACTGAAGGGTAAGGATATGAGTGTGTAGCATTGTCATGTTACGTGTCACTTACGAAATGTAATATTAGTGGTGTACAGCTGAAACTAGAAGACACAAAGCACACAACAGTGAAAACTGTGTCCTACGAATTGGCATAATGAGAAATTTGGTATATTCTCTGTTCGGTCAATAGAGGCCATCTGGGCGCAAATCGTTCGCTTCATGGATGTGACATTTTATCATTAAAAAAATGCGTAATAAGGACGAAAACCTGCACCTTGGTTTTTGGAGAGGACCACATAATTCAAGATTTGCCCTCTAACAAACATGACGTCATGAAATACTCTAAAATAAATAAGTAAATGCATAAATAATGACAATTTCAGATTTCCCCAGCGTGGTCAGTGGTGACACGCTGCTTCTTCTCGACCCGAGCAAGGCAGAAGACAAAACCTGCGCTCGCCACTTGCTCTCGAAGAACAAACGACCAGTTCAGTCTATGAGGCGAACGTTCGAAAGAGTGTTTGGTTCCTCTATCTTTAAAACCGACAATACGCATGGCTTCTGTGGAACTGTTTTCCGATTCCCCTTACGTCAGTCTCCGTCAGAGCTCTCTCGTCATGTGTATGATGATGAGAAAGTGTCCCACCTTCTGAAATGTTTCCGGACCGATATGATGCTGATTCCCGTCTTCCTGCAGAGTTTAGAGTCTGTGGAAATTTGGTGTCCTAAATCCAGGGGTAATTCCCCAGAGCGGTCGTTCAGAGCTTTTCTCACGGAAGAAAGCGCAAGAGAGCGCAGAGCCCGAAAATCCAGACTGAGGGAAGTTTTCACCGCAGAGGTCTCCGATGCATGGACCAGCACTGTTTCCTATGACGTGACGGATAACTTCTCTGGGTTGAATTTTCGCTTGAGGTGGACTGTTACCTCGCTCTGTTTGAGTGGAAATGAAAAGGCCATGACGAATTTGTCTTTTGATTCCAGCTTAGCGTTTCCACCATTTGTAGGCTGCGCCATTGTTGATGCCGTTCCAAAATCTACACGGGAAAATATGTTGAAGATGGGATTGATGGAAAACGCTCTACATGGCCATGTGTACTGCTTTTTGCCCCTGCCACTTGCAAACCCCAGCGTCACGAGTCTCCCAGTTCACATCAATGGGTTCTTCGCCCTCAGTGCCAATCGGCACCACCTTAAATGGCCCTCCGCCGATGAAGGTAAGGGCGGGTTCGCTCGATGGAACGAGTTCCTGCTGACAAAAGCTGTTCCCAAGGCCTACTACGACCTGACTGTAGCGCTGATTAACAGGTCCACGGCAGAAGGCAACAAAGAAGGCTCAGTCAGAGCTGTGTACGAGGCCTTTCCTTCACTCACCGCGGCGGAAGGCATGTGGAAGTCTGTGGTCGAGGAATTCTATAAGCTCATTTTCAAGACCACCTGCTTTTTCTCAGAACGGAGTGGTGGCAGGTGGGTGGCGGTCAGAGAGGCCGTCTTTTGTGTGAGCCACAATCCATCAGGTGTCCCCGCGGGAGTTTTGGAAGTTCTAAGTCGCCTTGGAATAACGGTGTGCCATATTCCAGAGAGGGTACTGGAGGCCGTCCAGAAATTTGCGGAGGACAGAGTGAGACTCCCCACGCCTGCTTTTGTCAGAAAATTACTGAAGACAGCAACAGCCTTCAAGCAAGAACCTCGGTCTGTCAAACTGCGGCTCCTCGACTTTATTATGGAGGATATTCAAGACGAGCAGAACATTTTTCAGTTGAATGGGATAGAGCTACTTCCACTATTAGATGGAACCTTTTCAGCATTCCAGGTTGAAGTAAGTACTGTACTGATCAAGACGTAATTGTGTCTAGTAAACGTTAGTTACATCGGTCAGTAATAACGTTTCGCTTTTGACAACAGTACCCTTTCGTTCTTGTTATTAAAACATGCACAAGATTTGTCATTCAAACAGCGTCACTGCAAGACATTGATCAGGGATTAGAGATTAGAGCTTCCTCTTTGTAACTGGAACAAAGGTTTGCAAGATTTTTTTCTTCCAAACTGTGTGACTAAGTAAAACTTCAGCTTTGTAAGTTCAACGATGGCGAGGATTGTCATTCAAACAGTGTGAATGTTAAGAAATGAGACCTTCACATTCGTGACTGGAATACTGGAAACGCTTGTCTTTCAAACAGTCTGAATGCTAAGTGGCCAACAATGTGAATGCTAAGAAATGACAGCTTAACCGGTGTGATTGTAACATTGGCAAGGTTTGTCTTTAAGCAATGTGAATGTTATGAAATGAGAACTAGTGCTTCAGTTTTGGAACTGGAAAATTGGTAGAGTTTATCTTTCAAACAACGAGAAAGCTAAGTTATTAATGCTTCAGTCCTGTAACTTTTATACTAACTTTTCATGTAAATGCATAAATAGTAGCAAACTACACGTTCCTTGGCACTGTAAGTCAAGAATGCATTCATGTTAATTATAATCCATTAGATGTCACTGGGTCCGCCAGCAAACTATGGATGATCGTCGGTTTCCGCAGGACTCTGTCCGGTTTCCTCCCACCATAATGGTGGCCGTCCTGGTATATGTGAAATTTTCTTACGTTGGCGTAAAACACCAGTGAAATAAACAAATAAGTAAATATATTAAATGTCACTGCTCTAGGATTTATTCAGATCCTTTGGGTACAATACACAAGGACCAACGCTGATGTCAGTGGTTTTGTTTTCCATCCAGGGGTTTGCTCAAACCGTGTTCTGTCCTACGAAAGCCTTCCGTGCAGGTTTATTCCCGGGTTTAGAAGGAGAGTTTCTCGCCGATATCTCAGACCAAAATTTCTCGGAGCTGAGGCTGAAGTTGAAGAAGCTGTGCAGCTCAGGTATGAATATTTGGAACTCCTGACTTTACCTTTCTGTTGACTAGCCAAGAATTAAGAAAAACACTTATTATAGACGTTCTAACCTGGAGCAATATGAGCAATAAACCAACTTTTAATGAAGTTATATATATATATATATATATATATATATATATATATATATATATATATATATATATATATATATATATATATATATATATATATATATATATAATATAACTATATAATAACATATATAATATTGTATAATGTATATAATACCTAGACAACACGAGAAATGATAATAGATCTACCATTAATGACCTAACAATTATCTCACTGTCCAGTGATATTACAGAAGATGTTCAATCTACATATTCTCTGCCTTTCCATCAAACTCCCCAGACCATTATGTCCAGCTTGTGGTAGAAAAAATACAGTTTTAAAATCGCCATATATTTTGTCACTGGCTCAATAATTCAGATGAAGAGCTCCTAAGTCAATGCACAGAAATGAAGCACAGAGGTTAAAATCATAGCAGCGATGAAAGCTGGTAAATGGTCAGACATAATTGGAGAAGTCCGGCTAATTGTCGATTTAGGGTAGTTAGAGTTTTATTCTAACTGTTCATGTAAATGCAGAAATAGTAGCTTAAGCTCATAAGTGATAAATGCTTTGTTGACATCACATTTAACCACATTAACATGAAAACAACCCAGTGACTGGGCCTCGGGGACGCTTAGTCCATCTGCAGAGTCCCGCCTGATGCAGACATAGGATATGAAATACAACATAGTTTAAACAGCGCAGCGTCACATGTAAAAATTCGTCATTGTTCATCCAGTTTCCTCATTCAAATGGGAACTGATCGCCATCGGATAACTGTATAACATGCTTGCGTATGCTATTAAACAACAAAAGAAATAAATAAATTGTAAAAATTCGTCATTGTTCATCCAGTTTCCTCATTCAAATGGGAACTGATCGCCATCGGATAACTGTATAACATGCTTGCGTATACTATTAAACAACAAAAGAAATAAATAAATTAAATAAATGCTTTTGAACCTGGTTTTTTGGTCAGGGAAGACACAACTGAGGCGTATTGAGAGAGGCGATATTTTAAATCTACTGGAACGAGTCAGTCGGAAGATTAAAAGAGGACCCGGAGATGGCATTCGGAAGTGGTTAGCCTGCGTCTGGAGTATGTTGTGCTCGGAATTTCTATGGGACCTGTCCCAGTTTGAAGGGTTAACATTAGTACCCATTGCAGAATTCCCTGACATAACCCTTGGTCAGCTTCAGTGGCCTTCATCGAAAATACTGCAAAAGTGGAATGGTGCCGTTTTGTCCGATGAGATTGAGTCCATTGTTGTCAGTATGGGCGTCAAGGTGCTGAAGGATGTTACAGAAGAGATACTGAAACACCCACGTGTTGTGGGCACATATATCCTCGAGCCCACGTCCAGCTCAGTTTTGCAAGCTCTGACCACAGCCAGAGGGAACAACTACAACAAATATTTCCCAGTTTTATCTGAAAAGCAGAGATCAGCTTTCGTGTCGTTTGTGTCGACATGTCGTAGAGATCTTACACAAACAGAACGCGACATGCTTGTCTCTCTTCCCTTGTTCAAAACTGCTGGCCATAGTAGGGAAATCAATCACGTCTCTGTTCAAGACCTAAATATGTCAGTCCCGGAAGAGTACGAGCAAATGAAAGAAGTAATTCCCGTTAGCTTTCCAATTAGACTCATTGTCTATGGCAACATGGAAGAAACACGCCTGGGTTCAATGCTTGGTGTTCGGAAGCTTAGCCAGAAAAATCTGGTACTGGAAGTGATGGAGACAATGATCAGTTCGCTTCACAGATACAACAACTATGAGGTGCATCGCTTCATGAAGTATGTTCTTATAAATATCTCAGATTTTGAAAAATCGGTTTGGGAACTGGCGAAACAGATTCGGTTTGTACAATGTTGTGATCGTCAAGGTACAATGTGCAAACCTGGGGATCTCATACATCCCGAAGGGAAAATAGCCAGTCTGTACGATTCTTCGGAAGGCCGATTCCCGTCAAAGACATTTAGAGGTAAACAGATACTGGATGCTCTGGAAAAACTGGGAATGCTAAGGAACAGCCTACCCGGAAAGGAAATTCTGGGAAGGGCGCGATTTATTGCAGCGTTGAGCATGTCCCAACCTACGAGAGCCGTCGAGAAATTTGAACACCTGATGCACGTTCTAAACAAAATGGAAAGAGTTGAGGCATTGAATCTCACTCCAAATGATAAGAAACAGCTTGCTGAAATAGGTTTTCTGCCCGTTCTTCAACGACCTGGACAATGGCCTCCCACTCTTCAGTGGAAGGCAGATGGCGTATCAGCTTTCCAGCGCCCTCAATGTGTCTACGCTGAGAAGCACAGAGACTTAGTCGGCTCTCAGTGTCTGTTGCTGGCATTCAATGCGTATGAAGTATTTTCAGAGATGATTTTGAACAACTTAGGGATGCCAGTTGAGCCCACACCAGCTGATGTTGTTAAACATCTGATCTGTTTGTCACGAATAAACATCTCTGAGCTTTGCCTAAACCAGGTTACGTTTTTAAAGCAAATGTATGAAAGACTCTATTTCTTTTTGGAAGAACGCTGCAGGCAATGGGAGGTAACCCCTCTCTGGATGGAAGAACTCAAAGAGCTAGACTGTGTTTTTGTCGAAAGTCTCCACCGTTCACCACAGACTGTGGCGTTCGAGTGTAATTATGATTGTTCTCCATATCTGTTCAAGCTGAGTGATGAATATTGTAGGTTTTATCCGACTACAATGAGAGTTCTTGGTGTCAAGAAAGAATTCAACAGTTCTGATCTACTACAATGTCTCCAGAAGATCAACGCTGATCACCGAGAAACACGACTCGGCTTGCAGACAATTCGTCTTTTAAACAGGGTGATTTCAGCATTTCTCGACACTTCCGACGTTGAACATGGACGGCTAAATGAGAATGATGGTGTGATGTTGCCAGATCAAACAGGAAGACTACGTCCAACTGATATGTTGTGCTTCGACGACTGTCCTTGGATTGACAAACCAGATGAACTGGAATATGTCCACGACAGTGTCTCTAAAGAAGCCGCCAAACTGTTGGGTGTGAAAAGCAAGCGAGACTGGTGCTTGTATGACAAAGCTGACGGAATTGAGGAGCCCTTCGGCCAAAAAGAAGAGTTAACCGCTAGACTGCATGGGATTTTACAGGCATACCCTTGTGATTTCACAATATTAACGGAACTGTTACAGAATGCTGACGATGCTGGTGCTACAGAAATACAGTTCATTAAAGACTGGAGGTTCCACAGAACTGACAAGGTTTTTTCTGAGGCGTGGAAGGAACTACAGGGGCCCGCCTTGTGTGTGTACAATAATGCCGACTTTACCGACAAAGACCTAGCAGGAATTCAGAATTTGGGAAAGGGAAGCAAGACGAGGGACCGCTCGAAAACAGGAAAATTTGGAGTAGGTTTCAACGTGGTATACCATATAACAGACGTGCCTTCATTTCTGATCAAGTCTCCCACCAAGCAAGCATTATGCGCTTTTGATCCCAGTGGAAAGTATTTACAGAAATTTCCATTTGAGTTCGGTAAAAAATGGAACGACCTGAATGTTCTTCGAGAGCGATTCCCCGACTCACTTGCTTGTTACCCTGAGAGTGCTTTGGATCAATATCAGGTCGGAACCCTTTTTAGATTACCATTAAGAACCGAGTCCGGCGCCAAAAAGTCAATGATTAAACCTCAAGAAATGACAGTGGAAGAATTAGACAAACTACTCAAAGTGTTTCAAGATGGGGCAAAGGAAGCCCTCTTGTTTACCAAAAGTGTCAACAGTATCAAGATAATGAGCCTAAAGGAGGATGGTAGCTTCGAATTTCAGTATGAAGTAGAAGCTCACTTGAGTTCAGAATGTTGGAATCAAAAGAAAAAGTTCCTCTCTAAGCGCAAGGAATTAATCCATTCAGAAAATGCGCTTCGAAACATTGCAGTAACAAAGGTGGAATACACTGTGGATTTAATAGACCAAACTGCATCCGAAAGTTGGTTCGTGAAGCAACAGATAGGGTTTGAAAACCCACAAGAAACTCCGGCGGCTATGACAGAGGCTTACAGTAATGGAACGCTTAACCTTCTGCCGACAGGCGGAGTGGCTTTCCCACTCACACAGTCTGCAGGTAATGTGTGTAAAGCATTTTGTGGTCTTCCTCTTCCAATAGCTACTGGACTCCCTGTACACATTGAGGCAGACTTCGTTTTGGATTACGAACAAAGAAGAAGTCTGTATCACTCACCAGTATCGGATGTTAATACTGAATGGAACAAAACCGTAATTGCGCAACTGTTGGCACCACTGTATGCTTCCGGGTTGGCAGATATGAGAGAAAAGTTGTTCTATAAGGAGCCCTGCACGGCCAACAGTGCTGCTGTTCAAACATACCACGCCTTATTTCCCATTTCGAAGAGGACAAGTGATCAGTACTGGAAAGAAATCTGTCAATCCGTTTACGAAAGAATCAGCGTCTGTGCTAGCCCAGTGTTGTTGGTAACAGACGAAAACCAATCGCCTGAGGGAAAGTTGGTTTCCGTGAAAAAGTGGCTTCCAGTGGAAGGAAAATGTGGTGAACACGGTTTCTTTAATACATTAAGATCACAATTTCATGGAGACAAGGAGCAAAAGGTTTTAAACTTGACTGCTCTCTTGAAAAAGCTTACCTTCAACATCGTTGAAACCCCTGAGGACGTCTTCCAAGAATTTAACAGTGCAAGAATCAATGTGAGCACAGTGAATCCAGAGGGTGTTGTTACTTTTTTGCGAACAACCTCTGACTCTTCCAACTGCAAAGTCGGCGAGCTACCCTGCCCATTAGAAAAGACGGTCATTAGCAACAAGGGCAACTTATGTGATCTGTTGTCCTACTGCCATCCCTATAGACAACTGAAATTTTATCTCGAAGGCCTACCACTGCTGCTGACGCATGATGGGACTCTGCGCGTTTTCATGGAGTCTGAACAAGTGTTTCCTTGGAAGTACCATGACATTCTTCCACATTCTGCATCTTGTTTTCTTGACCATAAGGTTGAAAAGATTCTGTCTTCAAACTACGATTACTCAGTTGAATGGTATGATCAAGTTCGATCGCTCCAGATTGCAGATTTTTGCAGATGTCTGCCATTGGAGCTGTCTCAAACAGTATTTGGCAATAACCAACGAGTCGATGATACTGTCGGAGTAAATATGAAATGGTTGAAGTCAGTCTGGAAGTATTTGGCAGAGCAAGTGTCTCAAAAACAGAAGGAGGCTCAACAACGACTTTACCGAGGTTCACGATATCAAAAACACAAGGAAAGTCCACAAAAACTCACCTCAGATAAAATTCTGGAATTCTTGCAGGATATTTTAAAATGGTCTTTGATACCGGTAACAAGCTCTAAAGGCGGCTTAGACATTTCGTACCTTTTGCCCATCAGTTTTGCTGAGCAGATATTTACAAGTCATGGCTGGATAATTGAAGATCATCTGCGTGAAATGGGTGTTTATTTTCATGCTCCATTCGATCATGACAAGGAGATGCTTTTACCGTCAAGGGCTTTAGTTTCTTGTAATGATCCTGGAAAGGTTCTGATAGGCTTGAGCAAATCTTTATTCCCCTCTCACGGAGCTGGTCATGTTAGCTGCCTTCGAAATGATCAGTGTAGGGAAATTCTGGGATATTTCTCACATGAGAAGCAGATAGAACTGTTGAAAAAGATCCCAAACAACAAAACCATGTTGAAGCGACTTCCGTTTTATGTGACGGTATACAATGACACCCTTGGCGTAGAAGGAGTCAATGCAATTGTTCTACCAAACTCTGTCCCCTCCTTGGGAATGGAGAAATGGGCTAAGAGGAAATCGTTGGTGTTATTAAAAGAAACCGAGAGTCTGGAACAATTGTATAAATATTTGAAACTTGACACATTGTCGGAAGTGGACTTCTACTGCAAGTACATTTTCCCGTCATTTGATCTCTTCGACCAGGAAGCACGGACAGTACATTTAGAGTTCATTCGAGATGAGCTGATTCACATGGCTAAACGCGATACTGCATGCTGCCTTGACCTAGCTCTCCAAGATCTACGGTTTATCCCAAGTAACGAGGGGCTAGAAAAAGCTTCTTCTTTTTACGATCGCGAACATGATCTGTTTAAAATTATGCTGGATGAGAGCCGGTTTGTCCCTGAACCATTTTGCTATAAAGAATGGGAAGAGCTGTTAATCAAGGCTGGACTTGTGAACGAGGTGTCTTTTGATAAGTTCCTGGAGTTCGCTAAGCAGTTGGAGGAAGAAGGGAGCTACAGCAAAAACCGGACAAATATTCTTAAACGATCGCAAAGTTTGATACAAAATTTGAAAGAGGAACATAAAGGTGATGATACTCTTTTGGAAAGAATTCGGGATATAAAGTTTCTTGTGCCCTGTGATGTCACTGACGAGCTTCGGGCGTATGTATCGCCTGATAAGCCACGTGCTTCGATGATTTGCTTCAGCGGGTCAACTCAAGGGAGAAATCAGGAATTGGTATGGACAACATGTGACGTCCTCGATTGGTACTGTGAAATACCAGAGAGTTTTAAAATTCTAGGCGTTAAGCTTGAGCCAACACCACAGGAAGTTGTTCAAAATCTGCAGAATATTCTCCAGAGGGTAAATCGGGATAAACAACTGCAGCAAGATGGACTAGAAATCTTTACAGAGTGCCTGTCTGATATCTTCTGTAAAATGTATAAATTCCTTCAATGTAAAGTGTTAACCAAAGACCTTACAGAAATACTTCGTCACTCACCGTGCGTAATAATTCCAGACCACCAGTGCTTGGTCAAACCGGAGCAAGTTGTGATAGAACTGATATCAGAGAAACAGATTGTTCCATACCTTTTCGCTCTACCTAAATTCCTTGGACCTTACCTGGAATTGCTACAGTCCGTCGGCGTTTCAGAATCTCCATCTCCACAACATTACGAACGGGTTCTCACTCAGATAAGAGAAACTTATCAAGATAGAGGTCTTGAACCTGACGATGCTAAGGCCGCACGTATGGCCACCAAAGGATTGTATGAAGCTTTGAAAACAAAAGAGGACTATGTTCCAACCGATGTGCTCTACCTGCCGGCGGAGAAAGGGGATTCAACGGTCATCTGGAACTCCAGCGAAGTGATTATTTCAGACAACCCCATCTTGAAAGGAAAATCAAAGGAGGTGCTTGACTTTGTTTTCTTGGTGGAGAAGTTTGATCAGAATGCAAACGAACCAAACTTCGACAAGATCTTGTTTTGGGAAAAGCTTCCTGATAGCCACAAGCCGCAGCTTCTGTCAAATTTGGTTGAGGAAAGGTTGACGCGTTCCTGTGAGTCACGGTATCGGCAATCGGAGCCAAGATGTCAGGCACTGAAGAACGCGGTGTCCTCGTCTGAAGTTCAGAAAGGAATTGCCCGTTTGATTGAACACTCTGCCTGTGTAGACAGCAAAATTGAAAGCCGCTCTTGCACTGACAAAATACAACGACTATTTGCGTCAGTGAGAATATTTTGCTTGCCAGATGTTTCAACATGCCTGGTCTATCAAGGTAACATTGTTCCCGGTACAGAAACCCGCTCACTCCCACAACACTGCGAAGTAGTGAAAACTGGAGAAATGGAAGAAATACATATTATTTTGCAGGAAGCAATCCTTGAGAAAACAGAGGAGAGTTTGATGGAAATATGCCGAAGTCTCTGTAGTAAAATGCCAAACCTACCGAACGAGGCAATAGTGCATCTACTCAAACTTTTATCACTGTCACACAAGGAAGAATCCATTTCGGACTACCTAAATAACCAACGAATCTGTGAAGATATGAGAGATAAGCGGTTTGGAGCTGCTTTAATCCGATCTTCTCTCGGGAGTTATGTCCCAGTCCGCCTCCATGGCTTGCTGGATCATAGTTTTTCCACATTAAACCCCGGCGAATGCGTAGCGTATGAACTCAGTGACCCCATGCTTTCCGGACAAGATGGAGATGCCGTTTACGTCTATGCCACTGTCCTGGAATCGGTAGCGGGAGCGGATACTTGGAATAAACTGTACAAGATAGACATTGGTGAACCCCTCACGGCTCCTACCACTGACCTTTATGCGTTTCACACGATACCATCCAATTGCTCAAAGGAATCTGCTGTCTGCTCCGGAGAATTCTTCTCTGCTGAAAGAAAGCAGGGGAACAAGTCTTTACAAGAAATGAAAGGAGAAATTTTCGAGATTCTCAAAGAGGCTCGAGAGATGGACGCACTGACCAGGAATAAAGTACTAAAGAGGCTTCTTCTAAAGTGGCATCCAGACAGGAATACTGAGTGCGATGACCTCTGCACCAAAATCACTGAATACATACAGGCTTTGGTCAGGAAATTTGAAAAGAGAGGAGAAGTGTTTCCTAGCGATGCTGATGGGAGTGTTAATGATGACGAATCCCACGATGATGATGTTGATGGGAGTGTTGATGATGACAAATCCCATGATGTTGGTGCTGATGGGCGTGTTGATGATGACGAGTCCCATGATGATGATAATGATGACATGTTGGATCTACTTGGAGGTGCGTCTTGGGATTGGGACATGTACGCATGTATTTCGACCAGATCTATAGAAAGGAGGAGAAGATACTGGAGGCAACCCGAAGACTTAAGTGGGGTGTTTTTTACGCAAGTCCCCAATCCTCAGCCGTTGGAGGGTCGCCGCTGGCTCCGTCAGGCACGGGCTGACTTTGAAGCCATCAGAAATGATCTGGACGGTCATCTACCCTCGGGTGCCTGGGCAAGTTTTAAATGTCTACAGGTAAGTCCCATAATTTTTTGTCCTTTATTTATTTGCCCGGTTTCCTCAAACCATAATGCCGATACGCTGTTGATTGCGGCAGAGAACAGCAGTAAAATAAATAAATAAATAAACAAACACATAAAATATTTATTTATTTCTCTTATGTCGTACTTTATGCCGCACTGGGGTGTTTTTATGACTGTTGTCAGATCATGGGAAGAGGAAAGTAGATGTTCGGTGCACGGCAAACTGAGTCGATTAAAACCGTAGTCAAGCTGGAGGTGGATTTGAATTCCAGCCAAGTGTTTAATACAACATTGCAAAAGTCCATACATCGCTCGGGCTCCTCTTGCCAATTGATTGATTGATTGATTGATTGATGCTTTACCATACTGAAGAATGCTCCACTGACACGTTGGTCATTGATGGACGGAAGACATGATCGTGGTTGTAAGAAAAGAGAACAACCTCTGAGTATTTTGGGTTCAGTGTCATCAGAAAAATCTTATATTCCTTTCTTAGATGTTATCTTTTAAAACATGTCCAAGTTACAGCCAGGACATTAAGTAAGTGAGGTAGGGTAAGTTCGCTCAAAACTAGAAAATGTGTCTGTTAATGACAAAAACTGAAGCAGTTCCCATGTCACATAACTGCGAATAGGCATGTCGTTTTTGTTATTAATTTTATATGATAGCGAAAATATAATCCGCCAGCATTACCAAATTTTTAAATCTTTAATATTGTAACAATTAACATTAACTCCTAAATGATTTACAGAAAAGTTTGATATGAACTGAAAAATTGAATGTTTTTATCACATCAGATTGACCAGAGTCAGAGAATTTGAAATAGCTGTTTTCTCAGAAGCTAGGTAATGAGTAATGAATAAAGCCAATGACCTTTACCTTTGACATCATTATGATAATTGTGGAACAATTCCTCAGTGCTATTTGTCACAAAACGAAATAAAAAGGTATACATATACACTTACCGAGTGAAAAAATAGAAAACTGTTAAATTTGAAGAATGCAATATTTCGTCAAAAGTTTTAATACCTCTGTACGACCTTGACCTTTAGACCGATTTTCGTTCAATTCACAAGCGCAGTGTATAGCAATGATATATACGAAGTTTCACAAAATTCGAAATAAGGATTTTTTCAGAACCTTGGCATTCTGAGCACACGCGTAACCTTTCAGGGTCCTTGGCCTTTGTCTTCATTATGTTATACAGTATATAAACAAAACGCCGCGGCAACGGATAAATCCCAACAAAACCAATAAGCTGCCCCTTTATTAATTATTAATTATTGCTCAGTAATTAGGAAACCAGTTCATAAAGCTTCATTAATCTACGCGGTGCCAACAATAAAAAATGAAATGTTATTGGATATTGCAACCTTGGACTTAATTGTTCTCTCTCAATGTTCTTGTACTTTATTCTTCAGGTTGCAGAAAAGGCATTGAAAGCTGCATTGCTTGCAAAAAATGCAAACCATTGTGCTAGATCGACCCATTGCTTGACGCAAATAGCAAATCCGCTTGACAATGAATTCTTACAACGATTGGCTCGAGACATGGAAGATACGTTGGGTTTAAAGGGGTACATGGAAACGAGGTACCCAGACATGCTGAGAGGGAATAAAATTCCCTCAGATATTTATGATATAGACAAAGCCATCAAAGGAAAAGAACTCTGTGAGAAGATTTTGGCTGAGGTCGACTCCCTCTTTCATACGTACAGCGTTTACAAACTCGACTCAGGTCGGCTTAACATGTGTTGGCCCCCTTAACTAGTCCTACACAAACAACGAATCCATTATAGCCGTTCTTGTGTAAGCTGGTCCTATCCCCCCACCCCCGCTTTATGCACAATACTTACAACTTTAAATAATACACTAGAAACACAGTGGCTAGTAACGCTTTGGTAAGTTCATAAAAACGTTTCTTTTAAAATCATTCAGCTTTATGTCTTCAAAGCAGACTATATTTTATTATTCATACACGAATCAAAATATATTGCGCTATAGTAAGTTTTACAGCTATGGCTTACATCCATCAAATACATCGCATTTACTATATTTATATCATGCATTACCAGTTGGCCCATTTATACCATGCGTTACCAGTTGGCCCATTTATACCATGCATTACCAGTTGACCCATTTTTACCTTGCGTTACCAGTTGACCCATTTATACCATGCGTTACCAGTATGCCTATTTATATAACATGTTACAGCATGTACCTGTAGGCCTACTCAGTTGTATAATGCCTTAATAGTAGGTATCTTTATATCATGCAAGCCTGCGAATGGTCGTGGGTTTCCTTCCGCCACAATGCCGGCCACAATCGTATAAGTGAAATGTCGTTGAGATGAATAAATAAATAAACAACATATCATGTGTTATCAGTAGGCCTACATATATCATTCATTACCAGCAGGTCTACTTATATCATACGTTACAATTAGGCCTACTTATAAATCTTTGCAAAGCGGAAACCTCTTCCACAAGGCAATTTTTGAATGAAGTCAAGCTCAACGCTTCAATATTGTATGCCGTTTATGTATGTCATAGAGGTTCAATTATTACATGTATTTATCGTAACAAAACACTTAAGTGTTACCAATTTCCCACATTAAGCACTTAAACTATATACCAGTAGATTACAATTGTTTATTTAATCTTAAGTCAAAATCAGATATAAGGAATCGTCTACTTTTATATACGTTTCTAACACATTATATCTGGGCTTTGGAGCGCATGCTCCAAAAATATGGTCACGTACACTAAAAAAATATTTGTGCATGTAACCTATGCGTCTGACCTTTACATATGTAAACCAAACAAGGTTGTACCTTTCCAACATTTTATAGTTACACCTATAGTTACACTTACCTATATATATACCACATAAAATATGAAAATTTTTTTATATAAATAAATCCATTTTAATGGTGTAGCTATCAATATTTACTTTAGAGGTATATAAATGGCTCATATTTCAGACTTTTAATATTAAATTTGATATTTTAATTGCTACGGTTTGGATTTAATATCCTTACATACATTGCAAAGTGGATTATAAACATTTTCTTATTACCTAAATGCATGAAAAGTTGATATTTCATACTATGTAATACCGTACTAAATTTATTATTACGCTTTTATTATTTCCTGGCTACATTAACCGCTTGACCTAAAACCTATTTCATGTAAAAAATTTAAACGTCTCGATATTAATGACAAATACATTACCTGAATGTTATAGGTTTTTACTTTCCTTAAACGATATCATATGTGGCGCTTTTTGTAGTTGTATACTTTCTACTTATATATACATGTGTGCCTGGACTTGCACATAAATATGAACCAAATATTTTTGTTGTTATCATTATTGCCTTTGTAGCAATTGTTATTGATTATAATAACCAATTGCTGTTGTTGCCGTTGTTATAAAATGTAGTACTACAGTGGCATTAAAATGAACTGAAAAAGATGTTTATATATTGATAATCTGATATATGTCTGCTGTTGGACAGTCATGTTTTGTAATTAGTTCTGTGAGTAGACCAAACTATAGATAAATTGGTCTACTTTTTGAAAGCCCTTTGTACACCTCACATGGTCGAATGGACTTATATATGTATGTGGTTAGAATGTTGCTATGAACCACACAAAAGATTACAATATGTGATACCGCATTGGCCCATATTTGTACATCCGTATTTCCTAAAACTAGATGCAAGCCCAATGAAAAACTCTAAAATGTTATACATAATAACTATGAATGTCTTATAAAGGTGTGTATGAAACAGATAAGGCAGATATATTACAGGTCACTTGAGCATATGTATATTTTGAAAGCCTTTCCGGCTTGTATGTGAAAGTGGCTTGTATTTAATATATATTTAATATATTTAGCCGTGTAGAGACATGCGCATTTCCGAGTTGTTTTATAGAAAAAAGATTAGCTTTGCTTCTACGTTTGTCACATCAGCTTACTAATCTGTCAGTCTGAATAAAGTTGTAATAATAAGCCTGTTCAGTTCATTTTTGTTATAATTGTTAACATCTTGTTTCAGAAGTGCTATCAAAATGTTATCTGTTGGAATAGTCTGGATGATCTTAGGTTTTTAAAAGAACAGCCTTGATAAGATACAGTTGTACATGGCTTGGCTGGGTTGAGTCTAGGTAAAACCACCAGATGGGTATTGAAAGCGACCAGTCGATGACATGGCGTCATCACTGAAAACTCTTTGAATGAATCCGTCCTAATTTTTATATATTTTCTTAATTCCTTGGTGGTTCGTGTTAATTGTCGTTATTGGAAACTGATCTTGCGATTATTCACCCGGAAGGCTCATTTTCGTGGACGGCTGATATGCACATGTCATTTTCGACATGGTTCAACAAGTTAGATGGTATGATTGAGCGCGTCAGTGGTGTGTCTACTGATGTATTGAATGATCCCGACAATTCCAGTTTGTGTACCTCGTTACCTGATGGCGTCCGGCTTCCGTCAACAAGCTATACTGGTGGTAGCAAAGGGAGTTCTTGTTACTAATAGTTTGTTACTCATTTAGATAGTGCTTTGAACTTGAATTCGTCTAAGCTTTTAATAAACTAGATAAACTGGCCCATTAATGTCTATAAGCCTGTTCAGTGTATAGTCCACTTCATTAGCAGGTGTTACATGTAGTCTATCTAAATTGTACTGGAATGTGCGTACAGTGCGTGTTTTCAAAGTATATTGCAATTGAATGTGTGCACATTGCGTGCTGACAGCGTAGATTGCACTGGGATGTGTGCACAGTAAGTGTTGGCAAAGTAGGTATAAATGGAATGTCTGGACATAACGTATTTGGGAAAGTAGGTTGCACTGGAAGGTGTGAACAGTTCGTGTTGGCAAAGTAATTGCAATGGAATGTGTGCAGAGTACGTGTTGGCAGCGTAGATGGCACTGAAACATGTGAACAATAAGTGCTGGCAAAGTACATTGAACCGGAATGTGTGCACAGAACGTGTTGAATTTACTTATTTATTTGATACTCAAGAATATTTTGGGGCCTCCGTGGCTCAGTCGGTTAGCGCGCTATCGCAGCACAATGACCCGAGGCCTTCCTCTCCGGCAGTATGTGGGAAGGTCTGCCAGCAACCTGCGAATAGTCGTGGGTTTCCCCCGGGCTCTGCTCGGTTTCCTCCCACCCTAATGCTGGCCGCCGTCGTACAAGTGAAACATTCTTGAGTACGGCGTAAAACAACAATCAAATAAATAAATAAATAAATAAATCAAGAATATTTCACTTACATGATGGCTTCCTGGTTAAATCATGGAAAACATAACTTGGCGACAGTTTACGTTGTCGACTAAGATTGGGTAATAGATCGCCAGATAGGCAGATCATTCAGCCCCAAATGTAGTTTACAGACTTTTACACCCTGAAGCGGTTTTACTTAATGGCCTGCACTAAAACTTAGTGGGGTTCAAGTGCAGCTCATGATGGCTTTCTCTCCGGCCGTACGTGGAAAGGTCTGCCCGCAACTTGCGGACGATCATGGGTTTTCCTGGGGCTCTGGCAAGTTTCCTCCTATTATAATGAATAAATAAAATAAAGCCTAGTGTGGGGGTATCTGATCCTGAGATGCTGCTGGTGGGCTATGAGGTCTCGAGAAGTGGCCCAGCTTTCTTCATGTCATTGTGTATTATATGTGTGGAAAACACAGCATTTAGAACACTTCAAGACCATCAAAATTCCAACAATTTCCATTGCAGTTTTTGTATCCTAATTATGGTTAAGCCATGCTGCTAGAGAGTGCAAGCTGCAGTTTTTGTATCCTAATCATGGTTAAGGCGTGCTGCTAGAGAGTGCAAGCTGCAGTTTTTGTATCCTAATCAGGGTTAAGGCGTGCTGCTAGAAAGTGCAAGGTGCAGTTTTTGTATCCTAATTATGGTTAAGCCATGCTGCTAGAGAGTGCAAGCTGCAGTTTTTGTATCCTAATCATGGTTAAGAAATGCTGCTAGAAAGTGCAAGGTGCAGTTTTTGTATCCTAATCATGGTTAAGGCGTGCTGCCAGAGAGTGCAAGCTGCAGTTTTTGTATCCTAATCATGGTTAAGGCGTGCTGCTAGAGAGTGCAAGCTGCAGTTTTTGTATCCTAATCATGGTTAAGGCGTGCTGCTAGAGAGTGCAAGCTGCAGTTTTTGTATCCTAATCATGGTTAAGGCGTGCTGCTAGAGAGTGCAAGCTGCAGTTTTTGTATCCTAATCATGGTTAAGGCGTGCTGCCAGAGAGTGCAAGCTGCAGTTTTTGTATCCTAATCATGGTTAAGGCGTGCTGCCAGAGAGTGCAAGCTGCAGTTTTTGTATCCTAATCATGGTTAATGCGTGCTGCTAGAGAGTGCAAGCTGCTGCAGTTTAAACATGTTCATGAGCAAATTAGAATAAGTCATGTAAACTGACCAGAGGTCAAATTTCACAAGTTAGGAGTGACCACTTGCCAACTATCACACTGACGTGGCTCAACAGAGGCCAGATTACACAAGCTACGCGTGACCACTTGCCATCACACTGACGTAGCTGGTATTACTCAATGAGCTGAAGTTTTTTGCACTTCGATTATTGACATGTAAAGTCTTTTCATGTGTTGTTTACATGTCCAATGTATCGAACACTTAGATTTAGACCCCTTTTTAACTTCTATTTCAAACTATTCACATAACTAACTTAAAATGCCCTAAAAAACCTACGGCATGGAGAGTAAAACCAAAGCAGCGATGATACCGCTAAAGACGACTGTAGTGTGACAGCTGGTAAATTATCACACGGAACCGAAGAAATACGGGCTTCGTCTCAGTTTATCCCAATTAGGGTTTTATTCCAGCTCTTCATATGAGTGTATGAAAAGTAAAAACTTACACTTACCCTAGCCTCTTAACCTGAGCAGAATTAGCTAAGAAATGCAGATGTTAATTGCAATTCTTAGACGTCACTGGACAGGTCTAGACTGACTCAAAATGTAGTGTTGTGGTCACCATTAATACATGATTACAGGAAAACAAGGGACATGCTTAATCAACCAGCAGAATCTCGTTTTATGCAGAAATACAATATTAAAGACAGATAATTCAAACATGGGGCTGAATTCCATAACAATGCTCGGGTACACTTTACACTCAGAGTGTTGTATATGCGGAATTACAATTCCTGATATACAACACTGAGAGACTTCTATGAAACTATTGCTAAAATCGCTGTATGTTTTCCGACGTTTAATTATTACTAACAATAAATTGAGCGAATACGTTTTGGAGGCAAAGAATATTGGACATCCTCAATGCTCTGTTACAGTGCTTGATTTGCAATGTGTTGAAACTGAAATTAATTTAATTATTTAACACAACTGTAAAATACAAGGGTGTCTCATTACAAGGAATTAAAACAGCAACAGTGTGGTTGTTTGATGGGGAAAAAGCCGATGCGAAGCTTTATGGCTGCTCGCAAAGGAGTGGAAAACACCTTTAACAGAACTGGCTGTTCCATACCGTAGACTTTCTCTCAAGAGAAGACGCTGTGAATCGGAACGGCAGACCATCGTTTCATCTTAAATATTTGAAGAGAGGCATTTTATGTACTCGGCTGATACCGTTGTTCATTATGACGGTTAAATCAAGCGTAAGATCACACAAAGTAGGGAGTTTTAGTTTACAGATCTAGGTGCTAAATAAATTAACTTTCGATGAAGGCATCATCGCTGTGAACAGTATAACAGACCATTTAACTACTACATGTCTGGGCATGCCGAATCATTTTAACGTGGTGGTGCAGGTGTGAATTTCAAACACCAAAGACACAGTGTAAATATTCAAAGGCAAAGTTAACTTCAACCAGGACGCATGCGCAGAAATGAATAAACTGTACCGTTAATGACATACAGCTGATGGACATTTATGTAGAGCAGGAGGAATACTTTTTGATGATGACTTAAGGACAGTAAGCAATAATTTCATCGTTTGCTTTTCACGATCACCCAGGCCAAAATATATATGACGTATTGTACGAGTCACAGCACACGGCGTTCAACCGCGATACCAGCTCTGTGAACACAGTGAGAAGAATCCATGCTGTCTTATACATTTAACGGGTATCATGCGGGCCAAATGCGCACCAAGCCTGAGAATTCAGATCATTATTTCAGTTTTAATGACCGTGGCAAAATTGCATATTTGTTTAACACAAGGTAAGTACACTGTGAATAGAAAATCTGGTTCATAAATTCAAACGACAAGCTATATTGTTTTCTGTACCCAATTCATGACCTCGGGCTCGTACACTATTATAAAATTTTCGGAAAATTATGGGTAAAATGCCTGGAACAAAACCTCCATGTGTTTTCACTGTAAATAACGGTCATAATATATCATGGCGGGAAATAACACGTAAGCCCCACATTGATCACGTGTTTCTCCCTTGATGGGTGTTTTAAATTGCATAAATTTATAACTAAATATAAACTTGTAAAAAATAGATATAAAATAAATTGCATTTAATAATAATTTATTTACCGAAGTCTGCTTAAGCCATGGTGCCATGGGGCTTGTAAGTTGTTACTTCTTAAATCCTTACATGAACACCTAGAATAAAACCCTAACTGAAGTAAATTGACAGGAGCCCGGATATCACGGGTATCGTCTGACCATTAGCCAACTTCCACACCGTCGTCGCTGCATTGGTTTTACTCTCTGTGCTGTAGTCTTTTATATTTTACCTCTAAAGCGACTGTAGTGGTAAAGGCCTGGTGGAAATACCGGAGTTATTGTAGTAAAAACAAGGACTTTCCTATTACTGTACAAAGAGCGAATATTATAGTAAGGACTTTTCTAATAGTGTACAAAAGAAGAATGTTATAGCAAGGGTTTTTCTAATAGTGTACAAAAGAAGAATATGATAGCAAGGACTTCTCTAACAGTGTGCAAAACACCCGTAAGGGAATAATTCACTTATAGGCCGAAACCAGTTGGAATGTCGGTTGAACTTTTCTTTTTCCAAAATCCAAATTGAAATTTTTTGGCCACTAAGAAAGTAAATTAAAATTTTGCCGAACGTTACCGATTTTCATCTCCTGTTTTTGTTGTGGACATTGAGCGTCAACTTTTCTTCACGAAAAAGATGATTTCAGAAATGAAAAATTGGTCGTCGATTGTTGTGTCAAATTTCGTTTTGCCAAGTGATGAGTTGCCGTAGACTAATTAATCCTACTTTGTTGTGTTGCTACGCATGTCGTGGGTGTCTGATTACATTTTTTGTTAACCTACCTGTAAATTGGCCAGTTACGCGTTTTTTTTTCTTATCAGATGCAATCAACAAACATACAAGACCAGTAAAACACTTTCCGCCGTTTTACGCTAGCTATGTCTCACAACTGCAGTTAACATCACCTCGAAATTCTTACCTGATTCTGCTTAAGTCGTGGTATTGCGGTGTGTGTAAGTTGCTACTTTTAAGCATTTGCAGGAAGAGTTAGAGTAAATGCCTAACTGAGATAAATTGTCAAGGACCGCATTTCGCCAGTTCACGTGTCACAGTTTGTAAACTGTTACGTTTTCGTCGCTGCTCTATATACTCCATATGCTGAGACATTTTATGCTGAGCACTAACCCTATGATGTCAGGGAGAAGTTGTATGTATTCCTTACCCTAAATTATTATCCCATAAAATTTCTAACTTTCTGACCATTCGTCTGCATGAAGCATTGTAACATACCTTTGCTATAGTACATTTATTGCAAGTAAAGGTGAGTAAAAATAATATATCAGGCCTATTCACTATTCAAGGATTCAGTGCTAGGTGTTATTCATATGTTTGGTATCCTTGTGACCAGAGTTTACACCAGCGTATCCATATTCTGTAAAGTTTTGTAAAGTTTTCCACGTTTTCTCCAGACACTATGTCTTTTTGCATTTTCAATACGTAACTCGACTCCCTCCGGCAGGGATACATCAACTCTCATCAGTGACGACATTTTCCGGAGTCCCTCATCCGGTTTTCTATAAAACGAATACCGTATGTATAGCTTCGTCGGCCTACTTATTACAGAATGACGTGAGTATTAGGTATTTTTCTCAAGAAGTAATAGTTACAAGCTTTTCGTTAATCCCACACCAGCATTGTACATTAAGTGAATGTTTATAAATAAAAACAAAACTGAAAATTCAAAAGCCTGCTAGAATATTTAAGCAAGAGGCTGAAAATTCAATGGAAATGGAGCATGCGCACAGCGCTCGGTAAACTTCATATGTAAACAAACGTGGCTGATGACACGCGTGAAAGAAGGACTTACGGCTCGCTCCGAACAGGATCGGCCAGAAAGAGGCGTAAAACAGAGCTCAGCAGGTTGACAAGCAAGTTTAGAGATGACATTGCTGGCCAGTTGTCGCAAAACTACTGCTTGATAGGTGGGTGCTAATGTTGTTGTTGTTGTTGTGGCGGTGTTAGACGTCAAACAGGCACACCTTTCTGACTCATAGTTTAATGAGAAGATTAGTGGTAACCTTTTCGAAGTGCTGTTAAAGCTGCTATACTTTGCGTGTATCTATGTGCATCACAATTCGAAATTGTCCGAGTTCGTGTGGCCAGTATCGACTGATCCGGAACGCCTGCACACTTCGGGTCATTACAGTTGAACATTAATGAAGCAATATGACCCGCGCCGTTTGTGTTGAATTCGAATAACCGCAGAACTTCTAAGGGCTGGTCCCGTAACGTTTAAGACCATAGAAATGCAATGACATGCAGCAAACCATCATTTCGTGTTCCGACATCTTTGACTTTTTTCCCCCAGTATGGCATTTAAATTCTTCTAATACAAAACCCTTTTTAAGTGCTTGCAGTAGACATGCGCGGAAATAATGACACAAAATTTACTGTAACATGTGGTACACGGATATCATGCCCGTATGCGAAGATCGCACGTACTTCTACTACCGATCTGACTATTTATTAGATCGTAGTTTAATATCCTATTTATGCCTCTCACCGGTGCGATCGCTGTGAGTTCAAGTCCAGCATAGGATGGCTTCCTCCCCGGCCGTCTGCCAGCAACCTTCTGATTGTCGTGGATTTCCCGCGGCCCCTGCCCGTTTTCCTCCCACCATAATTCTTGCCGCCGTCGTATAAGTTAAATACCTTTGAGTGCGGTGTTAAACACCAATGAAATAAATAAACAGATAATATCATATTTAAGAGTATTTCACTTATGCCATCGTTCGTTCAACACACGGAGCCCTCAAACAGCCACACGAGTGTCTTCCATTTTAGCCATTTAACCACCAAAAATTTGGATCATTTTTTTCTTAAATTAGTATACAGAATGTGCATTAGGACATCACGATAATTTCACACATTAAATGGGTGTAACCTTTATCTGGACGTCTAAGCTGACAATCGTATAGTAGATGTCAGCTAGAGTGGATGTCACGGGTGGATGATAGGAAAACCAATTCCACACACAATCGTTGAGTTAATGAGAAAGTACACAAAGTCCGAAATTAGGATTGACTGATTGATTGATTGGTGATCGGCCGGAGATGAAGCCAGTATGAGCTGGCCTTGAACTCACAGCTACCGCATTGGTGGGAGGCTTCGGCTCAGTGCGCCGCGTTAGCGCGCTAACCGACTGAACCACGGAGGCCCCAAGAAATTAGGATGTATTCGTGCACAGAAAAGCAGCCAGCAGTTTTCAAAGTATGTAACATGATGTATGCGCAACAATTCTTTTCAGTATAGTCTACTTGTAGGAGATCTTTCCCTGAGAATGCCCACCGGTGTTAAGAGCCTTCCCACAAAGGAGCTAATCCCTACAGAAGCACTACCAAACCCAAGCCGGATCGATGTCCCAGCTAGCACTCCTTGGGACTCAGCCAGTGTTCCTTGCATTGACGATTGTCTACAGACGAACCCGTATCCCGGCGATATACCAGCCGTGCTTGAAATACCTGGTCATGTGCAAGGCCACAGCGTTACGAAGTCAGTACATGTTGGTCAACCTCTGGTCACCACATTGTCTGGTAAACTGCTGAGCTCATCAACCACGGTTCTACGGTTGACCGTCGGCGTGGACCTGGCAGGGACTATTGGGCTAGACTCAACACACTTAGATAAATTTACGAGTTTCAACAGCAGCATCAATAACGTTTGCTATTGTTATCGGGATTCCTGTTTTCCCGTTGAGAAGTATAATGAAACAAAGGAAGAGTTTATCACTAGGATCATCCAAACTCTTCAGATCAACAGCAAAAACGTGACAAAACAACGCAGACGATACATCAGCGTTTCGGACGATAGGGTCTCGTCTAGGACGATGGGTTATCTGGGTATCGCCTTAATGGTCTTGGTGTTCGGGTCCATTGTACTTATAGATGTCATTAACCTGGCAGTCTTTCTGTGGAAAAAGATTTCCAACAGAGCCAAATGGAAACGGTGGAAACATTTTCAAAGAGGTGAAAACTGACATGATAGATTTGTTCTCATTTTGGGTGGAATGAATGATGATGAACTGAAGAAACTCAACAGGGCAGTTTTCAGTGACAGAGAGGCGCGATTAATTTTCTAGGCGGATGAATAAATTCCGTATCCATCCATCTTGTACCATGCTATAATACACTGACATATAATGCAACCAGACTGTGTACATGTATGTATCTCAGTTGAGCTTTGATAGCAACTGTTCATATGTCCAGTGTGGCGATCACACTCAACACAGTGAAGGCACGGCCTCTAGTCCCACGTTAAGCGGAATTAGGCACAGTTATGAAACAGAGGATTTCAGAGATTTTGTACAATCCCGTTCGTATTTACGAACAACAGAGGGATACCATCTGTAAAATTTAAGAAACTTAGATTTCATGCAGTGGTAGAAGCAAGGCATCGAAACGGACATTCGTATGCCAGCTGTTAACCAAATTGGGCGTTCCGAGTCAGTAATCGAGAGACTAGTTTCCAAAAACGACAAATAACAAACTACCAAAGAAGTAAGAAAATATGTAAAATGTAAAAATTAGGAGATTGATGCAAGGAAGCAGTCAACAGTTTTCAGTGATGACGAAAAGATGCAATAAATATTCTAGCCGGATAAATAAAATCCGTTTCCAAATCGCCTAGTATTTTAGTACATATGTGACCGACAGTCAAATTTTTGTCTCAGTTGCACTTTGATTACAACTGTTGATTAAAGATACACTTACACTAATTGCACTTAACCCGAACTAGGGTGGTATAAACATGATGCACTTTTAATATAACCGTCGTCTTAACATGAAATAAAAGCATAGCTGAGATACTTCAAACCTCTTTCTTGCTTTGTACCAAAGCTATTGTAACAATCGTCTAGTGATTAAGCACTTGCAACTCTCTCCAGAACAGACTGACTGTATGTCGATATTGTATGTATCCATTGTTCCCGCTTTATGTGTCGTGGCTTCGCTACATAACATTGTATTGTGTACGTTTGGGATGTGGCACTTTATTATGGTTACTATTGTCGAATACACAGTTGTCACATCTTGTCTTTTTGTGTTGTTTGTCTGAGCGTCTTTTTTTGAAAATGTCTTGTGAGGCCATTTGGATTAATAAAGATGTATAACCTTACGCGCAGTTCACAATTTCATCCTTTGCAGAGAAAATCTCGCAGGTTATTGAGTTCAATTAAAGATACTTTTATCGCGTGTTTACGTCTTAAAACCTCTCAGAGGAACGTCATTTCCAGGGTAAATTCACAGACTGGTAATACACGTAAGAGTTTCAAATCCGTGTTTAAAGTTATTTTCGTTTTACCATTACAAACTCCGTCATCACTGACGTCGTCATTTCATCAAGTACACTCAAGTATGAAGACGAGCGGGAAAAGGGTTGTGCAGAAAAGCAGATTGCTGAGACAGAATACTGTCCCTTATAGTTAAGATACCAGTGACGTTAGATTTCATTGGTGTTTGACCGGTAGACAAGAACATATTACTCGTAAATCGTATTATACTAATTAGAATTCCGAGTCATGTTCCTTTATGACCGATCGCAGAAGGGTCTGCCAGCAACCTACCGATGATCGTGGGTGGCCCGATTTTCTCCGATCATAATCTTGACGGCCTTCGTATAAGTGAAATATTCTTGAATACAGTGTAAAACACCTATCAAATTAAAAGAAAATTAGTCTGAGAGGATGAAGCCAACACCACCTCTTTATTTACACAAACGTCAATATCCCCGTTAAGGGAATGAGGGTTATCACCAGATAACCGGTCTTCAATGAACTAAGGGTTCAAGGGAACACTGTGGCGTTGACGCTCAAAGGAATACTGTGGGACTATGGGCCCCAGGGAACATTGTGACATTCAGAAGACTGAGACACTAAGGACTGCAGAGGACAATGTGACACCGACGGCTCTATGGGACATAATGACACTCAAGGCTCCCGGGCACACTGGCACCGAGGTCTCCAAGCGAACATTGTGGCACTGATGGCTCCATTGAGCACTGTGACGATAAGGGCCCCCCTTGACAATGTGAGACTGAGGGCTCCCGAGAATACTGTGACAGTGAGGCCCAAGGCGAACATTATGGCATTGAAGGCTCCATGGAACACTGTAGCATTAAGGGCTCTCGGGAACACTGTGATACTGAGGGACCAAGGCAACTTTGTGTTACTGATTACTCCTGGGAACATTGTGGCACTGATGGCTCCAGGGAACATTTTATTCAGTGAGGAAGACTGTGGCACTGAGGTCTCAGGGGAACATTGTTGCACTGAGAGCTTCAGGGAAGACTGTGGCACTGAGGTCTAAGGGGAACATTGTGTCATTGAGGAACTCTGTGGCACTGAGAGCTCTAGGGAACATTGTGAAAGAGAGGTTTCAGGGGTACATTGTAAGTGAGGACCACTGTGACACTGAAGGCTCCAGGGAACACTGTGACACCCAGGTCTTCTGGGAACGTCCTTGTGCTGATATCTCGAGGAAACATTTTCTAATTTCAGGTAAGGAATAGATTGTACACATGGTGACTATACACGTTCCTCATATTTGCTTTATTTACGTCGACAAATGTTTACTTGTTTGTATTATTTATGGAATACTGCTGTTTAATCAAGCCAAGGAAGCTAATGTCTTGTCATGCAATAAATTTGGCCAACATTACAATGCTGAATTCTGCAATGACATCGTTGCGTAAAATACTTGTTGACGTGTGAGCCAGACACAAAACATTAACAGCTGATGGGCTGAAAGAAGATATAGCAATCTTTTTACACTGGTCACGCGTTGCCTCTGAAATCCGGTAGCAAAATTACAATTGCAAAACATGAGTTGAAAAGGGTTCAGTGATATGTTGAGATCACCACAATCAAAGGTTACCGTCAGTTAACTGCGTGGTTTGTAAACAAGAAAAAATATCCTTTTCTCGAAAACTGCTATTGTATGAGTCGCGAGATATTACGATTTACAAAAAAAGTACACTTTCGTATACAATTGCTTCCATCAATATCAAAGACTACAACATGGAGAGTATAACCAGATCAGCGACGACAATGTGATAGTTGACAAATGGTCATACGTTACCGGTGAAATCCGGCCTATTGTTAATTTACCACAGGAAACATAAAACGATTCCAAAATCGTATGAAAGAGCGTGAAAATTTATTTGCAGATGTAGTCTTCAGTATATTTTGGGACTTACTCCCTCAGGAGATAAGAGTATTTAAAGATGTATTTGTATGATGGTTATTTGGGCTCGCCTCTTGGTATATATTGTCATTACAACAACCGTGGCGTCCAAGAAAAGTATCACAACAAGTTATTTAAACTAGACGAAGGATGGAGAAAACTGGGGAGCTGGAAACTTTTGTAATTTAAATAGCTCCTGAATGAAGGAAGGGTCTTCGTGCCTTCATAGTGAGACAGGTGATCCTTGAATTAAAGTCAACAAGACTGCCTGACATTTTTAACAAGTTGCACGATACAGTTGATCTCTTTTTATCTTTTGCGACAAAAGAGTTTGAACTCGAAAATCCTTTATTGTTAATGTGGCCGTCAACCCCAAATATTTATTTATTCAATGGTTTAATTAATTTACCCTTCGAAGGTCTTCTAGCATTATTGGTAATTCTACCAGTGACATCTTGTGCATCGCATTTAATATCAGAGGAGATTATCGCCTTACCTAAAACTGATCTAGCGATGGTGCTTAGTGGCGTGTAAGTTATACTTCTTATGCACATAGAAGAATAGTTAAAACAAAAACCTTGAAGTAAATTGACAAGAGGCCGGATTTCACCGGTAACATGTGACCATTTATCCACTGTGACACTGTCCTCGCTAATCTGATTTTACTCTGTATGCTGTAGTGTTTAATAATCTAGTTACAAATCTAGGTATGGGGCAATACTCTGGGTTACACGAGCGTATTGATTTTCTTTACCTATTATGTATTAAATTTGTCAACTTCAACCCCCAAGATATATCTCCCCAAACTTTCGCGTAGTGGTATGCCATACACTGGCAAAAAGTTTTCACTTGTATCCAAACCAGTCAAAATTCTGATATATTTTAACCAGGTGTAAAATGACAGTATAGAAATTTATAGTGCATCATGAACCTAGACTGTCTGTGTGGCAGTATTACCCAGTCAGTGCTTCAGCACTCTTCAATCCAGCGCCAAGGCTTGGACCCAATTGCTCGAATTGCGCAATTACCTATAGTGATGCTTATGGAAGAAGAAATCGCTCTCCTTGGCAGTTCCTACCATTGCAATTGAGACCTTTGCCCAGAAAGTGTGTCGATGAAACAGTGACCATACTGGGTGCTACTGTTTGCTGGATGTGTGTGTGTTGGAGGTGGTGGGCGGAGGTGGGGGAGGGGATAACTAGGGTGCAGCTAATGACGTAAAAATGTAGCCCAGTGCATCAACACGTCCAAATTTTGAAGCACTTGACACTAGCGACGATGTGAAAGGCATCATCAATAAGAGTATAACCGGGACGGGCAAAACGGCGTCATAGTTGGCAAATAGTCACCGGTAACCAGTGAAATCCAGCGTCTAGCGCTGTTGCGATTTTATTCTAACCCTTCATGTACTTTGATTGATACTACGAGTGTACACCATCCCCTAATCCCCGTGACTGAAGCAGAATTGGGTACATTAATGAAGCCGTGTTAACAATAAGTTACCAGACGTCACTGGTTTACAAGCACTGACAGTGCTATGTACTGAAGTCATCACATTTAATAAACAATGACTTGAAAACAGTGCCAGTGGACCAGAGTCCGCTGGCAAGAAGCCCTCTTACTAGCACGCAGCGACTGTAGCGACATAACGCCTACCGTGCTGGTAGCCTTGGCAGTTTCGTGCTCGTAACATCAGGAGATCTGCGTGCAAGTGGGCACAGGCCTAGGGGGTTTCATGGGTTAGCAAAGATAGGTAGCTGACTCTTTAAGGGGGAACAAAATATAAAATAGAAAAGCCTCAGAAAGTTATTGGCAAACATGGTTTTCATGGTTTTCATGTTATTGTATACACATGTTAAAGATGGTGACAACACAGCATTTTGAGTAACTCTAGACCAGTGACGTCTACTATATTGCATTTAACATCACTGCATTTTTTTTTATCTAATTCTGATTAAGCCACAGTGGTAGGGCGTGTGTATATTGTTAAAAAAAAATATTGTTCAAAAACACTGACATGAACAGTTATAATAAAAACTTAACTGAGGTAAATGGACAAGAGGCCCTATTTCAAAGGTTACGTATGACCAATTGGCAATTATCACACTGTCGTCGCTGCTCTAGATCACACTGTCGTTGTTGCTCTAGATTTGCTTTCTAATCTGTAGACTTTTACACTGAATCTTTGTTTCTTTTTTTCTTTCAGGAGGAAAGTCCGTCTGAAAAAAATTATGGTATGGTACATATTTGGGAGCATCTTAACTGAGCCCGGTCGTCCAAAGCGATGGTGTTCTTTTTGGTTTATGGCTTTTCGTTTGACAGCGCATGCCATGTCACAGATAGCCAATTACAGTCCATCTACTTATGAGGTACGAGGTTTTGTCTGATCACAAAGAGAAAAATATCATTAACGCCAGATGTAAAAGTTTTTTTAAGTTTATTAAATAAACATCAAAGGACGCTGCAGAGGCTGTACTTTTACATTATAAAGGTAATCAGATGCTAGTTTTGCATAAATAGTTTACCAATGACTTGCAGTTTAGTTGGCCCAATTTACTTTAGTATCATATCATGGATGCTTGAAATAATGTTTGAAATAATGAGTCTGTAAGAAACTGAACAAAAATATATTAAAATATTTGTGTACTAATATACGTACAAGTACATATCCCCAAGGCCCTTTTCAACACGCAGTCGTCTGTGCGACTTGGATCTATATAAACCCACGAAAAGTAATCCAAATTACGTAGGTACTTTATGGGTGCAGTTCTTTTAATTTGCGTCTTTTGAGCCTTTCACGTAGACATCGATTCAAAGGTAACGGTAAAAATGACTTGTATTTCTATTTTACGCACACATGTATCTGTACGTTGTACATTCATATCCGTCCATTCTCCAAGATGTACTCTAGGGTAATTCATTTGCCATGTATTTACAATTTTGTTACTCGCATGGAATTAGGACCTATTGAATAAGTTACCCATACACAAACTTTACTCTTCACAGGTAATTGACGAAAATATCACATGGTACTAGTTAAGAAATACAGAAGTTTTGTCATATTAACAACGGCTTCAGCTGTCCAGCATGGTTTGGCTTTACCGCATGTCCCGTCGATACAATGTGACCTCGAGTGACAGGAAAACAACAAGAGCCCTATCTTCCTGAATACATTGCGGGCTAAATAAGACGGGCGTACACCTGTTTGGGATCGTAACTGTCGGCTCCCCATAATGCCGATTGCCAGACGTCAAATTGTTTTAGGGTTTTGTAGACGAGGTCCCACTGTACGCCCGTGGGTCGGGCCTGAGCCACCCCCGCCCTGTACGCCACGTAGTCTCCCTTGATGCCCCACACTCTGCCGTGACCCACGGTGATGTGCTTGATCTGTTCGGGCACGTAGATCCACTCGCTACCGGCGGTGTTGGGGTCGTGGAAAGTTCCCTTTCTGTACAGCACCGTGCCGTTGCCCGCTATGCCCCATACGCCAGTAGAGCCGGCACTAACTCGAGAGAACTTGAGGCTTGAGGGACCTACGGAATGCCAGTACAAACCTTCGGGGTTGAGAGTGGTCACCTCCGCACGGCGTACCATACCACCGAAACTAGTGACCCCCCAGACGTGTCCGGAAGGGCTGACCGTGATGTCCTTCAGGAAACCCTCAACCAGCCGCCATTCGCATCCAGTCGGGTTGTACATTTCGATGCCGGTACGAAAGTATATATTGCCGGAGGAGGTAAGGCCCCAGACGATTCTGCTCCCCACGTCTACCTGAACCAGATTGACCCCAGGGATCTCCATCCAAGCGGTTCCACGAGTCCCATCGTTCATGTACGTCCCCTCGCGGTAATAGACCTTCTCGTCCTCACTCACGGCCCACACTCCCGCAGGCCCCACCGACACGTGGTTGATTCTCAGCTGGTCGTCTATCATCGTCCAGTTACAGTTGAGACTGTTAGGATACAGAGCTATCGAGCCGTGTATCCATGAGCAGAGAATGAACACTCCCAGGCACACCCTGCAAGAAAATGCGTTCACTGGAAGTGAATTTGTGCACGTCATACATGATAGCTATGTATATAAAGGACAAAAATAAAATTGCTGGGATTAAGTGGTTTGTGGTTTTCTCTAAATGCGCAAGAGAGAGTCTCCATTTGAAATCAGTTTGTACACTCCAACAGTCATGGCTATGTGCATAAAGGACAACCGTACAATTGCCGAGATAAAGTGATTTGTGTTTTTTTTCTCCACAAATACACAAGAGGTTTTTGTAGTTAGTTTTCGTGACATATGGAGGTACATTTTGCATTTAGCAATTTTCTTTTCGGTTGACACATTGACACAGAAACAGTTACGTGCTACAGAACCCAAAAAACAAAGCAGTATACAACCTAAACTGATGTTCTTTACTCACCTTGGGTGCACTGATAGCAAAGTGGAACCGAATTTATGTTTTTAATTGTTATTGATAATTTGTTGAAAACTTTATTTCCTGATTACTAATCGACCATGCATTATAGCAACATCGACAGCTGACGTGTGAAATTATTTTTTATCCAAACCACTGGTTCTTTTTTCATGTAACAACCCGTTATTGACACTATGTTTACAGGTCAATACACAAATAGTGGCTGTGTTGACTTGACAACTAACACCACTGAAACAAGCATACAATAATCCACTTTGCAACTGAGGTGATTAACTGAACAAAATTGTGTCCAAAAAATTTTCAAAGCGTTTAATTACTTGCTCTATCCTAAATTTCCTGTTGCGTTTTGTTCCATATCAAACACAAGAACTAACATGTAAATGTTTACTCACCTGTTGGAAAAGCTTTCCATCTTTCTAGTGCTTATCTTTTTTGCGAATCCCCTGTAAAGCACAAGTGAGTGTTGTGTATCAATTGTATCAGTAATAAACATCTCTGAGTTATGATGTGTCTTTGTCATCGTGTGACCAGTTCATACATAAACTGATTAACAACAATGCATGATGTATCCAGAACCTGAAAGGCTAAATGACCTACAGTGGTGAAAGCCATCAGATGTCAGAAATACCACTACGACTGCAAAGCAATTAATGTCTGTCAACGGCAGACCGGCCATTAAAACCGTGACATGGGTTCGCTCCAATTTGGGCAGAGATTCCTCTGACACGAGGCCGGATTTCAACGGTTAGTGTGTGACCATTTGACAACTTTCACACTGTCGTCGCTGCTCTGGTTTTACTCCATGTGCTGTAGTCTTTTATATTCCTTTGTCACTGGTGACAAGAAATGATCGCTGGCGCTCTCTTATGCGATCTTACCGTGTCCTGGCCACCGCTTGCCTTCCACTAACATAACCTAAAGTTTGCAATAACGAAGCAAGGATCAGCTGTTTACTCATGGCAACCGGGTTTCCTCGGTCCATAAATCGGACCAATATGGATCATATGAATGGAATACTAGCAACTGCGACGTTTAACAACATTCAACTAACTGAAGAAATATGTCAGTAAATAGAACTATAAGACACAGTGAAGCATGAAAAGTGACAATGCCTTCTTGACTGATATGGATGAACGTTTAACTTGCAGCTGGCTAAAACAACAACACTTCATGCTACAAAAAAAGGTGATCAAAACAAAATTTCTCATACCACTATAAAGAAACCAGTACAAAGTTAAAGGAAATTCCCTAGCCCTGTTGAAACACCAAGACAAGCGCCAAGTCCTAGTACTTTTTTAACCTGTTACATCTGTTCTTGTAATTACTGTTATGGACTACAAACAAGAAATCGAATTCCGATGTGACCCCAATGATAACAGCATGAGGTTGTACATTTTTAGAAGGTATGCTGGCAAGCTCTTTCTTTTCAGAATCTCCAGGAGGAAAGTGGATCCAATGTTTGAGATGTTTGATTTTTAGTCGTTTGCATACACGGAGTGTTGAATCCAGTTCCAGGAGAGCGAATTTCTTCTGCTCTTGTTTGTGTAATTTGGCGCGCATACATACATTTGTACGTCATATACTGTAAAGTATTTCATTAGCTTTCCGCAACATTGATGAAGCTTTCACCTCTCCAAACAGAAACAGGTACCGAATCTCACGGAGTCGGGTTTTCATGGAGATTTCACTTCAAGTACTTCAACCTACGGCCTTCACTGTAAAATACGACACTTACCTCGAATCTGTGCCCAGCAATATAACTTTTCAATGAATGTGACTGTAAAGTAAACACCCGTCTTTATATACGTAAAATATGCCTGATGATTTTATTGTTTATAAACAACAGTCCTTGTTAGAACTAAATTATTTAAGGCAGACCGACTATGTTTACGGTAACGCTAAGCGCAACAAGCTGTGGCTGTACTTAGAGAGATATAGTATTCCAATTGTTAGACTGAAAGCCGCTATTACTGAATGCACAAATGCAGACAAGCATAACTGTTACGTTATGTTTTCAAAATATATTACGAACAAAAGGACATTCACGTTTTCATGCGTCTGTACTTCAAAACCAATGACTGACGCCAGACCGGCGGCAGTTAAGCCATATCGTAGCGATACGTACACTTGGCCCGTTTCCAGTTATTAGCAGTTCTTAAATATATTTAATAGTTAAAAATATATTCAGCATTGTATAAATATATTTATATTCATTATGTATTTATTTATTTACTCACTTATTTTACAGTTTTCCTTATTTAGTATTTTTGCAATTAGTGCCTGGGTTTATCTTTGATTTTTTATTCCACATTTTGAAAAATGTGTTCACTTCATCATTCACCAAGTTAGAGATACAATACAATACATGGCATACGTGCTACTGAGTGTGCTGTGACTTTTGTCCTCCTTCCTCAAATTCGTTCCAACGGTTGGCAGACAGTATTTAGTTATTAATTTATTTATTTGATTGGTGTCTCACGCTGTACTCAAGAATATATGCTTTATGCGACGGCGGTCAGCACTATGGTAGGAAGAAAACTGAGTCCGGAGAAAACCCACGACAATCAACAGGTTGCTGGCAGACCTTAACCACGTACGGCTGCAGAGGGAGACATGAACTCACATTGATAAGAGGCCTCTGGGTGATTGCACTGCACTAGCTAACTTTTTCGGCCTTGGTAGGCCTGGAGCAAACAGTAAAATCGCTTGTTAACAAAGTAAAAAAGAATAATAAAGCACGAAGAACAATGATGGTAGGCAAATCCAACTCCTAGGCGGCGTGACAACAATTTACTGACTGTTTGTTTTGACCTGCCCACGTACAGCAGTCCTCAAAACTATGACTGCTCAATGATAAATATTATCAGTGTTGTAATACAGAAAAATATTCGGATGTGATTCATCTCGACTGCATGGCTATAGCTTGACAACGCTGCTATAAAACCGACCGATTGTGAGGGCTCTTCATTTTGAGGCTCACTTTATTTGGTGACAACGAAACAGGGCGATTTGGTTCAGGTAAGGTCATTCAATTATGTAGCTTTAAACAAGGATTTGTTTTCTTATCTTCCAACAATCCACAACATGCTGCTGAAAATAAGGGTTTTCTCCTGCGTGGGTTGGGAGGTGTTCTTTTTTAAACACTTACATGAACAGTTAGAATGGATGTCATATAACGTCGTCCGTTTACATTGTATTCATGTTATTGTATGTTAAATGTGATAAGAACACAGCATTTTTTAATTACCTGCACTTAAGCCATGGTGCTAGATGGCGTGTAAGTTACTACTTCGTAATGACCCAGGTGCCTCCGACCAATGTGGTCTCCAGCTCACACTGGCTTTCTCTCCGGCCGTACGTGGGAAGGTTCGCCAGCAACCTGCGGATGGTCGTGGGTTTCCCCCGGAGGCCGTCTGGTTTCCTCCCATCATAAAAATGGCCGGCGTCATACAAGTGAACTATTCTAGAGTAAGACAAAAAACACCAATCAAGAAAAAAAAAGGAAATAATAAATACATAAGAATAAAACCCTGACTAACGTAAATTAACAAGAGGTCAGATTTCACCGGTAAGGTGTGACCATTTGCCAACTATCATACTGTCTTTTCAGCTCTGATTTTACTCTTTGTGCCGTGTTCTATTATAACATTTTATTCGGTCCGTGTAATGGACACAGATTCCTCTGCACACTTCACGTCTCTTGCTCTTTACGTTAACACCCTCTCAATAAGTTCCCCGAGCGCCTTGTTAGTAACATACAGTGCAACAAAAGTAAGTTCCCCCTAGAGCTTTGTTTGGTATCTCCGGTGATATGTACCAGATCGCAATGCAGTTTTGCACACAATATCCCAGTAATCAGGCGGATGCGGTATATCAAGGATTAACGTGCAGGTGCATCTGTACGCTAATTGGCATGCGCGAACTGAAAATCGGTCGGTTTTGAAAATTTCATAAAAGGAGTCGACCAGATTCTTCAACGGCAATTCTTTATTTTATCACAGAATTTGATCAGTTTCACTCGATCACCAGTAATTATCAGTGTCGTGTGTAGACGTCACGAGATTGTATCACACTGCGACAATGCGCTCGCATTGTGTTGATGAGGCGTGCGATCCGACGTTGCGGGATGGCTAACCTCTCTTCCTGAAGGAGGCGTCTCACATCGTCAAAAGTGGACTCCATCCCAACTCGACAATAGACTGATTGTTTCAACTGATCACAAAGATGTTCGATGGGGTTGAGATCCGGAGAACACGCGGGCCACTGGATACGCTCAATGCCTTCAGTTTGAAAGAAGTCATTCACAATCCCTGCACGTGTGTGAACGCGCTTTGTCGTCTATGAAGACAAATCCATCTCCAACGACGGCTGCGTAGGACAAAACATGCGGTCTGAGAACTTGAGCAACGTAGCCAGCAGCTCTCAAGTTTCCTTCAATAGCAACCAGATCGGTCTTGCCTGTGAAACTGATGCCTGCCCAGACCATTACGCTGCCACCACCAAAGGCCATTTCTGGCTGCACACAGCATTCTGCATGCGGTTCACCCTGCCGACGCCACACACGTCTCCTAGAGTCAACATGCAAAGACACGCGTTTCGTCGGTGAAAAGAACCTTGCCCTATTGCCGTCTAGTCCATCCAACGTGATTTGCAGACACGCTATCTTATGACGCCGGAGCAACAAGACTTTCTTCACCAGTCGCCGTCAATCTGGTTGACTCCTTTTATTGAAATTTTCAGTTTGCACATGTCCATTAGCGCACAACTGCACCTGCACGTTAATCCTTTATATATACCGCGTCCGCCTGATTACTGGGATAGTGTGTGCAAATTTTCATTGCGATCTCGTACATATCACGGGAGATATCAAACAACATTTTGGTGGGAACTTACTTTTGTTGCACTGTTTAGATGTAAAATGATTCCAGTGTGCTTAAACTGGTTTGCTCTAACGGTAACAATTAAAGCAGCCGTTAGATAAGTGAAAAGTTTATACGTACGACAATCAAGTAAATAAATAAATAAGTACTCAGCAATGGCCTTGCTGAATTACTCACAAACTTCGTCATCTCAATTTTTGTTCTATTTTCAGTATCAGTTGAAAGAGTAATGTCGGAAAAGGACTGCTTTGGTTCAAAGATGTCTTTAGGTTATCAAAAGTGAGTTGCTTTCTTATTTCATGGCATACCATATGGGTCACGTATGAAAATCACAAGACGTATCTGGAAAATGGCTTTCCTTAGCTATTCATCGGAGATTATATTTGTGTTTTAACATTTAGCCTTAAGCACTCATTTTTGTGGCTAAAATATCGCCGCGCCGTTGTCAAACCAGTGTGTTCCGACAAATTGAAACTTGGTATACGTGGTCAACGTAACAGATGGAGGTCAAGGTCAAATTTTCCTTTGATTCGTCCATTTTGAACTAAATTATGACCGTCTTTGATCTATTATGAACTTTGACATATCAGTTATCCCGACGGTTCAAGTGGACAAGTACCTAGGCGTCAAAACCAGCATTCGTATATCAGATGTCAACGGGCGTTCCGTGTCAACCAGCGCAAAGCCAGTTTCCAAAACACTACGAAGGTGCATCAAATATAATAAATTAGGACGGATTCATGTAACCTGCATTATTAAACTAGACGTCGAAACGGACATTCGTATACCAGCCATCAACCAAAATAGCCCTTCCGTGTCAATAAACGACAAGTAACACAAACCACAAAAGATTTAAGAAAATAAAATATAAAATATAGGGCGGATTCCTTACATCCAGAATACAGTTAGCGGTTGATTTATTTAATTACATATTCTGAAAGCATGTTTATTTGACTGCTGATCAACTTTAACGGTGAGATTAAGTATGGCCTGCTCACCAATTTACCTAGAAATCCCAGCTCCTACCTGTTTCAGCATCGGTGCTCACGAAAGCTAAAGCATGTATTAAACATTCATGTGGTTTGGATAGTTTGGGGGAACACAAACTGACCCTAGCGGCATTTCGCGGTTCTTTTCTTTCACAGTATAATGACCATGTCAATGACCACATTTACGATATCTATTATACTGAATTAAAGTCTAAGCAACAAGGAGACCTGGTTGCCATTATTCGAAGTGTGACTGAAAACTTACTTGGTAAGGTTGCATAATTAAAACGCGCATTGCTATGTCTACTAGATGTGTTCAGATGGTTACCAGGTGAGATAAATGATCACCACTAAAGAGTTCTAAAACTATGTATATGATTAACATTCAACGACAGTAGTAACAGAAATATATATAATGGGGAGAAGTAAGCTACAATCGATATACAGACTTCCATCCAATAAGTCGAAGTACATTTAATAACTACGGTTTTATTAAACAATCGATCTTATGCTCTACCTCTTATTTTTATAGACGAACGGGTCAGCCAGCAACCTGCGGATGGTCGTGGGTTTTCCCCCGGGCTCTGCCCAGTTTCCTCCTACCATAATGCTAGCCGCAGTGAAATATTATTGAGTTCGGGTAAAACCTCAATCAAATAAATACATAAATATAGACGAACGGATTGCGATACATTCACATAAAATGTTTACGGGTAATTGACGGACAACGTGAAGATCTGTCAGTTTAAAACTCAATACAACCTGTATATAATAATACGCTATAAGCTGTTACACGAGAAGACAGGGGAAGTGTAACGTAAGTTGTAGTGAAAAGAGTAAGGTTTGAACATTGTGAAAACAGCATGCGATAATTGTTAGACGTTCATCGCCGTAAGCTTGTATAGCTCTCAGAAGGCGGGTTATTTTACCTACCCGATGCTGGCTGATTGACGTGAATCGGGCCCTTCGCTCTCCAGCGGCGAAATGTGAAACCGCTCTCCTTTTCGACTGTATTCGACGTGCTGATTGTGCAACCAAAACCTGCATCCTCTGTCATTCTGCCAGGTCTTCGTTGTTGTCTCTGCACTGAAAAAACATAGGACAACAGCCAACAGCCCGTAAATGAGTTGAATTCCCGTCCATTATTAGTAGCGTTGCGTTCATTCAAAAAAACAGAATGGTAATGCTTTATAAAGGGTCCGATTCGTGTCATATCCGCTAATCGAGCTTTACAGTTAAAGTTTTTAAAGTTTTTTTCATTCACCATAGCTTCAGTTTTATATGGTGTTTCCCTTTAAACAAACCACCTTTGTTCTGGTGCCCAAGATATTTGACAAGTCAGTCGAAAAATATATATTCTCCGTGTCCACAACGATCACCATGACCCATATTGACTTGCAGACGACATTCGCATACCAGCCGTCAACCAACATGGATGTTACGTGTCAATAATCGCAAGACCAGTTTCCAAAACGAGAGATAACACAAACCACCAAATAAGTGTCACAAGGTTGCATAAGTGTAAAAGCGTGTGAACACTAAAACTCCACACTGATGAATGAACCTTTTTGTACACATAGAAGTGTTTCCCCTGGGCCCTGACCCATTATAATCCCACCATAATGCTCCACGCCGTCGTATAAGCGAATTCTTCCTGACTACGGCGTAAAACACCAACCAAGTAAAGATATTAATTCTACAGACATACAAATGTATAGTTTATATTAAATAGAATCATTAAAAAGTTATTTCAACATTTTACGTATTGCGTTGAAAAATTTCTCAGGTGTAAATAAATACTTCAGTCCTCTTTACTGTCCCATATATATGTACGTTTCCCTCATTCCAGATCCAGTACGTGGCTGTTCCTGTGCTCAATTCTGACCCTTCTTGGAGGCTCAGCGTCGCAGGAACTGATCCCGTTAGAGTTGGAATGGACCCCTATCATCGGTCAGCTGAATCACATATCCGTGGGGCCCGCGGGGGTTTGGGGTGTGCAGACTAACGGAAACGTGTTCTATCGGAATCTCACAAGGGGCAATGACGGATCTCAGGGCATCGGGGAATGGGTGCTGGTGATGCAGCCCGGCAAGCAGCCGCCGACCAGGCCTCTCAAGAACATCGACGTTGGCACCTTTACCGTCTGGGGCGTGAATTCCAACGGCACCGTCTACATAAGGGTAGGAATCGACGCGTACAATCCCATAGGGTGCGACTGGGTAGAGGTGCCGAAAGCGATGAAGCAGGTTAGCATCAGTCCTAGGGGCCACGTCTGGGCAACGGACGACATCAACTGTGTCTACCGACGGGTCGGGGTCACCATCGACAACAACATGGGTAACGCGTGGGAGAAAATCGAGGGTAGCCTGAGTCAGATCACAGTTGGAGGTGCGGGAGTATGGGGAGTGAACGGCTTAGGCGAGGTGTTTTATAGAGACGGCACCTACGACGATCCGGACAATTCCGGGACGTCTTGGACCCACCTACCGGAGAAGAGGTTTGTGGAACTGTCCTCGGGGGAAGGGAAACTATGGGGAACGGACGAAAATGAAGACGTGTACTACAGATCTGGGCTATCGTTCGCCACGCCAACCGGTCTGAAGTGGATCAAACTGGATGGGAAGATGCGTCAACTCGACGTCTGGTTCGGAAGTGTCTGGGGTACGGGAAACGTATCCGTCCCAAACATATACGGTCGGCTGACATCGGAACAACTGGATCTAAACGTCAATCGCATGTAAAACCGCCAGGAAATGTGAACTGACAAAGGTTCAACTATTAAGAGTCTTTGCCATTTCGTTTCGACTTCCCGTTTATACCCAGTGAACTGAAGTTCGTTTATTACAGGCTTCAATACAATGAAGAAGACTGTAGTCTAAACAATCTAGTAAAAACTGAACATTTCCCTTCCGAATAATTACGGTGGTATTAACTGCCATTGAAGTAATAAAAGAATGAATGGATGAATCTTGAATAACGCCACCCTTACCAAAGGCCTTTGCATCTCTTTCGAAATCCTAAGGAAGTTGTTAAGACGAATTTCTACACTTTAAAATTCGATGTTCAACTCTCAAACACTTTAAGCTATCAGATATTAAATACTTGGAGATTATAGCGTTATAGTATAGGCCTATGTAAATGCTTTAAACACTCACGTTTAATACTTAAATATATGTCTATATTTATTTAACACGCTTGTTCGACATTTAATGACCCAATATACGAGTTGGATGTTGGTCATTTTAGAATGTTTGCAAATCATCTTAAAATGAGGTTTTCATTAATGCGAATGGAACTTGTCACCTGGTTATTTTCTGCAATCCACATTTGTCGAAGACAATGAAAATGTCAAAGGCTCTCCCACAAAGGAAATCTTTTGTTTCCCATAGAAAAGAACAAGATTTAATCCAATAATTATATTTCATTTAATGACCTTTACGGTTTAGCTTAATGAAACATTCCTAAATTTACCGTAGGAATACACAATATAATCACTGCAGTTAGACAAATACAGCACCATAACGACACGTACTTTAACTTGGTGCACATCTACGTACGGGAAAAGATCCATTTATAACCATTGTAAATTGTCAAATAAATTACGTAAAGAAACGATTGTTTGCCTTACAAATGAAAAGTAATGTTAGAAAGTTACAATGAAAGAGACCTTGGATCAGTTCCATCATTCGATACCAGCCTTCATTCAGCTGTTTCTGGGGCAAAATTACATCACAATTGTGTGAATCGAATTCACTTTTCTGTCAACAACATACAATTTCCTTGCTTATTTCCCGCATACAGTATAGACTTTGCGTTACTCCACCAAGCGTTGACGGATATATGTTCAAACACATTTACAGATGTTTAAAATGCAGTCTTGTTGAAATGTAGCCCTGTCGTTACCTGGAGTGATGCCTGCCCCAGCGATTTAATCACTGCGGTGTTATAGCCTTGACTCCAAACTGCGATACTGATCGTTTGTCGCAAGGCATTGTGGGTAACTATTGCATCGATGACTCCTTGTTGTTTTAGGGAAGGAGCCCTTTGGGAGCCATTCTTTTCCAGTGGTTTCATGCATGGCGTCACTACCTTGCGTGCTTAGTATCTACTTTTCACAGTTAACATTTGAGAAGGAGGTATTCAATACCAAACACGAATTAGTGACGCCACACATGGAGCCACTGGAAAAAATGGCTTCCTAGTCCTTCGAGTTGTTCATATTCAGTTTGGTACAGAACAATAAACATGCGGCATGTTAACAGCATCATTTAAACAAGTACCTAAAACTACACGTTATACCAACCAGATAACCCTATCATGATAGGCGCCTTCAGACCACGATGTTTCTCACAAAGAATAGGTTTCTCTCAGCTGTGACGTACTCATGGGTTAGAGCTATTCTATATCTCTGTAAAGCCCTTTATGGTTTGCTAACTTTCGTTGAAAGCAGAAAGACATAAAATGTTTTTCTCGTTCACAAATTCAGTCGGAAGGAGTATTGTGCTAGCCTTCTGATATAACGGGAGGTGATACGTGCTGTTTTAATATTTCGTCTTCTTTTTGAGCATTTTATGCATTGTATGAGTTTGGTCCTGGAAGGCATGCGTGCATATCTCGGTCATGGGAGATAATCGCTTGGAAAGGCCTGTAAATTCATTCTTCACAGCAGTGGCGTCCCAGTGATATCGAAATATCGAAATCCCAACACATACTGTACAACACTGTATCTCTTTTTGAAAGGAATTTTTTCATGTATGCACATGGCATATCCTGACGCATATTCGCACGTCTTTCAATTATTGTACATCTGCCATGCATTCTGTACTCTACGACTGTTAGAATCGAGTGTGATCGAGTCTGCTCCATGAGGCTGAGTCCTTGGTGTAGCTAATGCAGTATCAGTCTTTTTCTGATACTAGATTTCTTGACAAAATTTATTTAAAGATAAATAAGGTGCCGGACGTTGTTTATGGGTAAGCTGTGATACCCTCCACAAATTACGGATTTGTTCCCGGTCTTGGAAGGGGGAAATTTAGATTCTCCCGCTCTCTTTCGGCGCAGCAGTTCGTGGTCGAGGGTGCTTCTTTCGCCGTTACCGAACTGTTATTTATTTATTTATTTCATTGGTGATTTACGCCGTGCTGAAGAATATTCCACTTATACCAGGGCGGTCGAGCATTACCGTGGGAGGAAACCGGAGAGAGCGCTGGGAAAACTCAATACGTTCGGAGACGAAGTCAACTGAGCTGGGTTTGAACCGTCATTATGCTGCTCTGGCACGATAAGTACGTCGACCACGTATACCTCTAGGTCAGTCTTACGTTGGTTGAAATCTACTGGTTGTTCACGAATATGGTTTGCAAGTCTATATACGTTATGTCATAAAGTATGATAGTTGTCTTGCAAAAACCACCAGGAACCTGTACTGGGGCATCGGTGTCTTCGCTGTCCACAAATTCGTAATGCGAATATGGTCCAAGCAATAAATTAAGAGCCTATAATCTGAAATAAATGCCTTTAAACTTGGGCCCTAATGTTACATCGTAAAGAGAGTAAAACAGAGGGATCAGTTTTTACCTCTTCTTTATAATTGTGTCTAATTCGCTTAACCCGGGCTAGGGGCGCTATGTTTTTCGTGTTGAGTGTGATCACCACCTTGAATGTGTGAACAGTTGCAATCAAAGCGCAACTGAGACAATTTGATTATCGACACCATATATATTAAAGTGGTGCACGATTTGGAAACTTATTATTCATCTGCCTAGAACATTCATTAGGTCTTTTCTCCATCATTGAATACTGTTGACTGCTTCTCTGTGAAAGAATCTGTCGTAATTTTTATACTTATAAACTTTTTTAGTTCTTTCTGTTATTTGTCGTTTTTGGAAACTAGTCTTGCGATTACTGAACCGGAATGCCCATTTTGGTTGACGGTTGATATACGGATGTCGGTTTCGACGCCTTGGTTGACCAATATGCACAAGACAATATGGCCGTCCTGATGGCTTCTTGGTCGTTACACATTTTCTGGACAACTTAAGAACTTTTTGACCGATTGGTTTGAAGTTTGAATGCGGCAGGGTATGAAATTAACCAGAATTCGTCTGGAACGGGTTTTACTTTCATGCTTGGAACAATATTTTCATGGAATCGTCCTTTCCTCGTCATCTTCTTTTCCAATATGGAAGCATTCCATTGGACACACGTTTAAGAAGGTATGGAAAGCATTTTCACCATGGTTATGACTACCATAAATATCACAAAACGATTTGGCATCTAATCCATGCCTCCTCTTAACTAATCATTCCAAAAACGAAGTAAAAATTCTCAAAAACTGAACAGTAAACTAAGCAATCCATAGGCAAACGTTTATCAAAGTAATATGCGATCTTAAACATAAACCAAACGACTCAAAATCATCAGGGTCTATTGGTAACAGGCGTAATACCGATTGGCGATCTGCCTTTGCCAACAAGGCACCTAGACCTAATTTTGCGTCATTTCTATTGATCTGTCACTCTGTATTTAACAGAACATAGATTTGCATCAGTGAAGTAAATTAAAGTTTCCGCATGGGTAAGACTAGCTTAGTTAAGCGGGCTTAACCATAGATTATTATCTATAGAGGGCAGGATCCTAGGTCCTTCGTGCATCCTGCAGCTGTACTTTACCATCATGTCATGTTATCCCCAATAAAACATTTATTTCCGTAGACCACATGTCTCAGATGTTCGTTGTCCCGTGTTGTCCGGTCGCACAGCCTTTAGTAAATCCACACACGTACAAAACTCATCGACGGTAGTCCCGTTTCAAAAGTCAATCAACACCGGATTGGCCATACTGACTAATACGTCACCGTTTTGGAGGTCCTTGCTTGCACTGGCTGGAGATGAAGCTGGCCTGGCTGAAGGGTCATTCCGAGGGTGACGTGATACAATGAAACTCAACCACTAATCCGAATTTATTTCCAACCAAGATTTGTCTGGATTTTCAGCCCGACGTAGGTCGAGCAGTTTAGGATAGGACCGCCAAGCATACCTGCCGAATCTCTCGGTGGCAGTAGGCCATGAATCGTGTGCAAGTAGCCGAGATATCCAATTGCCCCTTGGGGATATCTCTCGATGAGGATATCAACATATACTCGTAAAGCAGATGTTCTCTGTTCAGCAGTGTCAATACGTAATGCTGAGGGTTTGGCCTCAATCTTCAACTGACCAGTGGAGGACAGAAACATTGCTGAGGAACCCACATGATCATTAAGCTCTGTCTCACCTTTTCACATCAACCCTGTTTTGCGCAGTTCCCATTCCATTTTTTTGTTTTAAGGACTTCGGAATGTTGTTGCCCAGTCTGTCCTCAACACTAACTCGAGCACAAAACCAGCCATATTTACACTAGGAAGAATAAACGGTGAATTAATATCTAAGGCACTCCTTGAAGTGAAATGGTTAGAACCAGTTCAACACAACCTATAAAGCTAGAACTCGACTAAGGGAGATAACTTAGAGGGAGAAACAAACATTAGAGTAATAAGCTGGTGTTTCTATAAATACATAATTTTGTTTATCTCATGGCCATCTGCAGGCTGCTTCCCAATTGAAAGATTGCTGTATATTTTGGTTAGAAATAGGTCGGCAGACCATACAAGTTTGGTAGAACTGAAAGCGAACTCAGCATCAGATGCAGAAATGTAATTTTTCTACAGTTTATTATATCCTATAGTATAGTTTGACTTAAGTCTTACAAAATTAGGCGAATAGGAAATGCTTTTATTTATTTCATATATTTATTTATTTTCTTAGTTCTTTGTTGGTTTGTGTTATTTGTGGCATTTGGAAACTTGCGATTATTGACCCTATACGCCCATCTTGTTTGACGGCTAGTATACATACGAATGTCGGTTTTGACGCCTAGGTTCAAGAATAATCGTTACACTTACGCTAAAGACTCCGATACTTAACGGTTAAAGATGCACTTTGTAAGCAAGTTCTAAGTATGTAAAACTAAAAACTACCGGAAATTACTGTGAATAATTAAAAGATATTGATAGGTATAGTGTTAACTGGGCATATGTTGGTACTGACTTCTAGTTAGGTAAATCCCTATTGCATTTAACAGCACTGCATTCTCTTTAAGTCACTGTGCAGGCTGTTACATTCAGAACAATTACATAAACAATTGGAGATGGCTGGGGTAAATTGACAAGGGGCGTGTGACCGTTTGCCAACTGTCACCCTGTCGTGGCTGCCGTGATTTTACTTTCCATTCAGTTGTTGTTTACATTCTTGTCATAACAGTTACGAATTACTGTAAAATGTAAGAATATTTACTAAGAATATTTTCTGATTTTTAATTGTAACAGGTGCCAGATCACGTGTTCCGCAATTTTCCTCAATTATTTATTGATTTTCCAAGGTACCCATTTGTGAGGCTTTGATACCTTCAGCTGTATGTGGACGCTATCCTATCAAATTTAACCACATTGCTAAGAGTGTGAAGGTAGGCCTATGTAGACGCCATAAACGATCATCTCCAATTTCTATAATGTTTACTAATACTGTTTCCCTATTTGTTCCATATGTTTACTCATGCTTTTTTCCTATTTGTTTAAATTGACCCGATACAGACAGTAAACGTTTCTCCTTTATAGCTAAATCAATTAATGCAACTTGAGAAGTAATAAAGTATCTCACTCTTTAAAGAATCTGACATAAAAACTAAACTGAGATATTAATGTTATTGCAATATTGGGTTATTGTAATAATATATACTAGTGATTTATTTGTTTCTCATGCCGCCGTCGTTTAAGTGAAATAATCTTGAGTAGGGCGTAATGACCCACCAATGCTTCCCACCAATGCGGTGTCCAGCTCATGCTGCCTTCGTCTCCGGCCGTACATGAGAAAGTCCGCTAGCAATCTGCGGATTGTCGTGGGTTTCCCTTAGGCTCTGAACGGTTTCCTCCCACCAGAATGCTGGTCGCCGTCTTATAAGTGAAACATTATTGAGTACGGCGTAAAACACCAGTCAAATAAATAAGTAAGTATTGTCATCAAGGGTCTCCGTGGGTGAGGTGGCTAGCGCAGCGTAATGACCCAGGTGCCTCTCAGCAATGCGGTCGCCTTGAGTTCAAATCTAACGGGTTCTGTCCAGTTTCCTCCCACCACATTGCTGACCGCCGCCGTATAAATGAAATATTCTGGAGTACAACCCCAATCAAATAAGTCAATTCGACAGGGGCTATTTGCAAGTTCTGCATTACTTATCAGGTAAAACTCTTATCTTAACGTAATACAGGAACCAGAACACCAGCTCGTGATGATAGGTAATGGGTGTTTATTTCAGCATGTGTGGCGGTCACAGAAACCAACCCTGAATGGAACAAACAGAATGACCAGATTACAGTTAGTTATGTCTATACCACAAGACAATTACATTGATATGAGCGGTTTACACAAATACAATTCCATTCACATCTAAATCCACAGTTCCATACATATATTATGATAGCTAGGGCGGAATTCCAATTTGAGTGTCCCCAATGCAACAGGGCGCCGCCGCTCCTAACAACCTACCTAAAGAGTCTTCCATGTAACAACAGAGAACAGCAGAAACTGTAGAACTAACAACGTCAAAAGAAACTAATACCGGAAACGTTTGAAACCAAGCGGTACTTCAAAAATGTAGAAATTATTACTTCTGGCCAGTACAACGCAGCAACGCTATCTGACGTCCTCACGCGTCCTAGAACACGACACTTGGAATAAACTTTGAACACTTGTATAAAAGTCAAATAACCAATAGGGTTAACATACATTCACCCTAGCGCACTTGTTATACTACTTCATAACATACCTACGTTACTTTGTAACTGTGTAACATATTATGCAACCGCACAAACTAGAACGTCTAAACTAGCGGTATCATTACTCTATACATGTGTCACTTACCCCTAACATAACACAGCAGTCATTGTCATCAAACGGCAGCATCGGACAGTGTTGACTCGTCAGTACTCTATGGCGTAAGAGTGCAGAGTAAAGAAAATAAAAATCCGCAACTATACAGCAACACTAGTTTCATACAATATGTACAAAACTCCAACAAAACATGAGATCAACACACCACAACCTATCTGCATGTCCGCCAGCCACTTATACTGCTCAAGTTGTACAAAGGCTCACTCCTTACAATTTCATAACGAACGGGTAAGGTCACGCGGTCCGTCACAGAACTCCACATGTTCAAAAATCACAGCACACTTGTAAACAACTGGACACTATAACCAATATACGATTATATTATATAAATCTTATTTCACAATGTTGTATAAAAATTGAATCTTTACCTAGTTTTTCTCGTAGTGTTCTATCTCGTGTTTCCCTCGCTGACAAACATGGATGCCGTTTGGTCATGTGACCAGACGCCGGTTGTATATAAAATCCTATAAATTTACAACACCAAAAGAAACGAACGGTAGGACCGTAACTAGCCGCTTTAAAACATCGTATGCAACGTTCGCTAAAAATAGCACGTCATTAAGCGTTAAGAAGCACTGTCCTCTGGAACTATATTTTGTAGCGCCATAAAGCCGAACTTCGAGTCTCAGGACTTTGCATGTGTCCACAGTTTATGTGAGTTTTCTATCAGTTTTCTACGTATTTTCACCAATAAAGTGGTAAAATAATAAGTTGCTGATTTGCTGCAATCGTAATACTGGTTTCACAGTCGCAAATGTCCGTTTTATCGTCGCCGCTTACGCGTCGACAATTTGCGACCGTAAACCCAGCATTAACGGCAAATATCAGCAAATCAGCAAATACACAAGGATAACTCCTTAAATAACAGACGTCACTGGTCTAAAATTACTCAAAATACCGTGTTTTTATCACATTCAAGAAACAAAAACATGACCCCTTGCCCAAAGAAACCCCGGTTGAGTAGATGAAGGCTGCTGTTCTTGTTAACACATAAGGTAAACAATGTCAGCTTTGGTCGAAGCCTGAACAGGCCATGGTGCACAGTTTAAGGCCAAATGTTAACAGGATGCCATACATATTCACCAAAGGCATGTCATTCACAGCAGGTATCCCCTCTCCCAGTTAGTTAATCCCCCTATTTTGGAAGAATTAAGAAAATACACTTGCCTTGGTTCCAAACTTATGCATTTTGTCCAATTTAAAATATTTACAATTCACATTTGGATTTCATCGTTAGAGAGGAAAGATAAGAAAATGGGAAAGCAAATGTGGAATAAAAACTTATGGACAACTTCCACCACTCAGTGGTTCTAACAGCCTTAAACATAGTGTTGTGTTAGAGTTACATCCCCTTAAGAAACTGTTATGTCCCTTATGACGTGCTATAAAGACTTAGGCGACATTTTGCGTGTTTTGGGTACACGCTTCATTATATATTTCTTGTAAGAAAGAGAGCATGAAATGCGTATATAAAGTACTTTAATGACGGGATAAATATACATACATTTATACATATATACATATATATTAATACACTGTAAAAACAATATTGTTTGACTTTGAAAACAATGCCTAAAAGCGCCATATCTTTCTTGAAGGGACTGTTGGAACGTTTAAAGTTGACTGTATATTATATATGGTGAGGAACTGGTTAAGGAGCTACGGGAACAATTCGTGCACTCGAAACAGGCGAACACGAGTAGCTGATACTGTTCTGATGTTGAAATGGAGTGGTGTTGTTTTCCTGTCGTTCATGAGATCGATTTTGATGAGAACACCGCTGATGTAAATAAACAACAGCGCACATCAGGATGCTGTTTACATGTTTACAGCTCGGAAGGTTCTGTCCAAGCTGCGGCCCATAGTTCAGTCATCTTTATGGCACTGTGAAATTGTCACGTGTTACAAAAAGTTGGTCAGTTGTGTTTCCTTTGCTTATTTCTACTTTTTGGAAATAAAAATCGATACTTATGATAGGACAAGGCTTCGTAAGTAGTACCTTTTTATTTCACATCAAATTGTAAAGCCCTCAAATACTGACTTGGAATTGAAATACGAGCTAAGTATCTCTCTAGCTGCAAGTTCAAAAAAAAGAAAAAAAAATATCATGCGGCTGCGCGACCTAGGTCAGAGACAAATCACAATGACGGTCCTCGTAGGTCGTTCACGAGTTGCGTGACGTGTCTTTTGTTTTACCGCTTGAATGTACTTTGTGGACTGGAATTAAAGTATAAATGTAGGCGTTGCGCGGAATTTGTATTTGCACATCATTAAACCCTAGGTGCAGGTATGTCTGAGATGTGTCTATGAACACATGCTCGCCATCGAAGAAATATTGACTATATGGCTTTAAGCCATAATCATTCGTTCCGAAGCACCAAGTCGTTAAAACAAAAAAACGTCCTTGGTTCAATATATGTATGCAGCTCGTGCCTCTCGATGGATAAATATGTCGAATCCCTCTGCCTGGAATCAGTTTTTATACAGACTGGTAGCCATATATCTAGGTGGACCTTGCAGTACTCCCCCAGACAGCTTTTCCCGCAGATCTCTAGCTTACTGACTTTCAACCATGCACATTTATCGACCTTCATGTTGCAGTTCAATCACCACAGGTATACACAAGGCAACACATATCTTTAAATGGAGATCCGGGCCGCGGACGGTGGGTAGAAGCAGAGTTGGGATCCACCCAGGGGGATGGGGCGGCCCTGGCCCAGGTGAGCTCCTCTTTTCGAGTAGTTCTCTGAGGTTCGGTCCTGCTTGAGCGCCGACGTACAATTGCCAATTTTTTATGTACGTCAACGGGCGTCTCGAGGCTGGGGGCCTCCCTTGGGGTGGGGCGGTTCCCAACAGTTTCTACATTCGTCCTCCCTGCTACTTAAGGGATCTACTCATAGCGCTGTTATTGACAACACTATATCAGTAACCCGTGTTAGGGGTAAGTTCATATAGGTATAGGGATACATGAATGTACTATACTTACCTTGTTTCTGGATAGTGAGCGTTGATTTGTGAAATTCAGTCTTGTTCATACAGTTATAGGAATAAATAAATATACTAGACTCACCTTCTTCTCTGGATGGGATGTGTTTATTATCCAAGTGTAGGAATATATGCCAAGTACTATAATTAACCTGATCTCCAAATAAGACGTGTTTTACATGTGACATCAAGTACAGTACTATAGTATATATCATATGTAAATATATGCCTATATCAGGCACTATATAGTTGTTGCATTTTTTTAAAAGAAATAATGAAAGGCCTAACTGAGAACTAGGGTTTTTTGTAATTATTTATTATTTTTCTAAAATCAGTATCTACACACTCACACAATCTTCTACTGTTCACTGAAAACCGTACAATTTCATTGTAAACTTTCTGTTTGCTTTGGCAGGGTTCAAGAATGGAGTCTACGGGAAATTGCAAATTATCAAAGCTACTAACTTTGGTCAGCACTGATGTCCTATATGTACCGCCGTAAAATCATATTTTTATTCTACACACCTTCAGTAAACGTGTAGTTTTTACCATAACAGTTTTCATTTTATGGGAACAATCACTACTGCGATAAATCTTAACCTGCCTGTACAGGAGTGATTCATGGGCATGACTGACAGGAAATGTAACTGGCCTCGAACACAACAAAGAGTTCAGTTTCCCCAAAGGCGATATTTCATGTAGCCTCATATACAGGACGAAAAAACCTACTTGTTACACGTTGAGATGTCAATTGTCCACCGACTGCTGCATTCACATCATGACACTCTTGAGCCGTCTCTTTCACAGTCACCCGTCTACGGGCAACAAGGTCGCGCTGAAAAGAATCTGACTGCTTCTGTCTGTTGACCTTGTGCTTTTCCAGAGCTACTGTTTTCTCAGTTAAGTGGTCATCAATACTGGTAGAAGATAAAATGAGAAAAAGAGAGTCGCAAATTAATCATGTGTACTGGTAATGAGAATGTCATGGTTTACTATTTTCAGCGTGATAGATATGCTTTGTAGTGATAAATGTAAGCTTTAAACACCGTGTGTACATTTTAGTCTTGGGTCATGTTTGAGACAGATACAGCAGTCACCATTACGGAAACACACTGGCTGAGCAGCAAAATTAACACATGTATACATACGCTTTGGTGAAGTCAGTAGAACCCTGTCAACAAACAGAAATGAGAATGCGTATGATAATAATGTAAACCTAACAACCAGAACTAAGTTCCTGTAACTCCATTCAGCATTACATGTAACAGTGACACCACCATAACTAAAATGTGTTGCCTCCTCTCGTACACAGTTGCTAGTTTCTTCCCTTACTGGCCGAGAAAAACTGGAGTTTTTTTCCCGTCAAACAGTTAAACCTTTCCCATTGAAATCACATCGACGAAATTAGTTCTGCATTTCGGAGTAATCTTTTTTCGGCATTATGGCCAAATTAGCTCACGTTCTTGTTTTCCAAGACTGCTCTCCCGATTACCAATTTTTAAGGTGAAAATGAGAATACTTGTAAACTACTCATCAAGCTGACTGTATAAATCATGTGTTGTAATACAAATGCTTATTTTTATGCTGGTGTCAGCGAAACACTTTTGGTCATTGTACCAAAATATATAAAATCCAGGCACGACAGATACTTCCTCATCCTTATATAACAGATGTGAATGGTAAGAAGAGGGTATCGGATTAAACGGAAACTCTCTGTATCACAATTCCAGGGTAGAAGTCTTCTGAGGAGAAGTGTACAACTCTCTTAAGGAAGAACTGCTCTTCCTGTTATCATTTCATAAGTTGCAGCTTTATCGTGATTGATTACGTGGTGTTTATAAACAGGTGAGGTCAGGTTTACAGATAGGTAAAAAGAGAGGACCAAGCAACCTGAGGAACGTTAAGGGTTTGAAATCTTAAACATCAGGCTTGAATCCGTGAGGCAACTAGTATTGGATTTCAACTCATGAGCACCGTTATTAGGTTCATTTATTTCTTGGTGTTTCACGCCGTACTCAAGAATATTCCACTTATACGACGGCGGCCTGCATTATTAGGGGAAGAAACCGGGTAAAGCCTGGAGAAACCCACGGCCAAGTCCGCAGGTTGCTGGCAGGCCTTCCCACGTACGGTGGGAGAGGAAGCCAGCATGAGCTGAACTTCAACTCACACCGATCGCATTGGCGGGAGACTTCTGGGTCATAAGCGCGCTAATCAACTGAACCACGGAGACTCCCGTTATCAGGGGTTACTGGGTGAAGTGTAACGCTTTAGATGGCTGAGCGAGTCACAGTTCAGTAATGCATCTTGTCCATTCAGATGCTACAAATGTACTTACCCTGGATAAACTTTTCAATGGGGTGGAAAAAAGCGGTCAGTTTAGCTTGGGGTCAGATTAGCTCTTGTGGGAGATTAGCTTGAGCTCTGTGGTTATCTGCCGGAGTTATCTGAACTTCAGGGAGGTGAACCAATGTTAGAGAATGAGCACATTGGACTTACATGTAAAAACGCCACGTTTTTAAGGATAACAAATCCTTAGAAGCCTGTACCATTCTCTCATTTCCTCAGTTTGAAAACGCAGATGTTTAATGATGGTACTACACTGAACACTCCACTGTGAGTAGCGTGCCTTTATGTCATCCAAGGGCTCAGTTAGTGATGGCACTACACTGAACACTCCACTGTGAGTAGCGGGCCTTTATGTCATCCAAGGAGCTCAGTTAGTGATGGCACTACACCGAACACTCCACTGTGAGTAGCGGGCCTTTATGTCATCCAAGGAGCTCAGTTAGTGATGGCACTACACTGAACACTCCACTGTGAGTAGCGGGCCTTTATGTCATCCAAGGGCTCAGTTAGTGATGGTACTACACTGAACACTCCACTGTGAGTAGCGGGCCTTTATGTCATCCAAGGGCTCAGTTAGTGATGGCACTACACTGAACAATCCACTGTGAGTAGCGGGCCTTTATGTCATCCAAGGAGCTCAGTTTCCAGGCATCTAAATCCTTCAGGGCTGCTTATATGTTTTTTTTCCCCACCTCTATTTTATGAAGATTCTGGTTTTTCTGCCGAATTGAAAAATGACTTACTTTTTCATTGCAGTCTTTTTCAGCCCTGTATCCACGATCATGACAGCTTATGATCTATGATGATGTATCATCTGGAGTTGTCTGGGTTGTCTGTCTGTCCAGTCTGTGCCTTGTCTGTTTCCAATATGTGGCGTGTCTGTTGTATCTGTGCCAAGTATATGTCTTGTCTGTCGAATGTGTGCCGTGTCGGACTCCTCTCTGTGTTTTATCTATGTGCCGTGTCTGGGTCGTGTGTGTCATATGTGTCGTATATGTGTCCGTTGTGTCTGTGTGTTGTCTCTTCCCTATCCGCCTCGTTTGTGTGCCGTGTCTGACTCCTGTGTCTTATCTGTGTCGTACCTGTGCCGTATATGTAGAGTGTCTGGCTCCTGTCTGTGTCGTATCTGTGTCATGTGTGTGATGTCTGTGTAGTATCTAAGTGGTGTTTGCCTTGTCGATGTCTTGTCTGTGTCTTATGTGCCAAGCGGGTGGACCGAGCCGTATACACTCAACATATCTGCCATTATTAGTTAATTATTAAACATTTTTTTTTAAATTGTGTTTTTTATTAAGGTCTTATTTATGTGTACAATTTTGAATGCCCCTGGGACGCTGGGAAGAAAACCGTATCAGTAATTTATTTGCACGACATTTGGATTGCTATTTAAAACAAGAGAGTCAATCCTTTATGCAAATCAGACCTCGTCCACTCTTGCACTGTTTAACGTCATTTCCGTGGGTAGCAAAGTTCAGTAAATAACAAAATAGAGCGTTATATCAAGGCAATAATGACGGTTCCTTGTCACCTTTTTTAAGTCACAGCAGCCTACGTACTCAGACCAAATATCCCAAATATACCGTAAACATAAGGTGACAAATATTACCAGAAATACAAACCTGTGTCGTGTTGTGCAGCCTCATAGATCCTGACAGTGACTCTTTTGCTTGTTGTAAGATTTTCTCCACCTCACTTGTCTTGTTCAAAACAGCTTACTGTTAAAGAGTTAGGTAAAAATCTTTACATGCTATATCCATATATCTTTATATGACATATACATGTCTTCATGCTATTCGTTAAAATCATGTTTCACTTGTTTGGCTGCGAATTTACATTGTACAGAAAATCCATTCCATTTATAATGGCCTGTGTGTTAATTTAATTTAATTCATTATTTGTTCTGAGATGATTTCCCACAGCCTAATGGCCACTAGGGGATTTCCTCGACCATAAAACCAACCAACATTAGTGGGAAGGAAAATCAAAATTAACATGAGAATCAAAATAAAAATTACAGTCTGTAATGAGCTGACATTGTTTCAGGACAATAGGGCTGAGCTGTTCGATCTACAGTACGAGTTTCTTTGACGGGTACATTTACTACTGCCGTTTTCCCTTCCTCTCCTTTTCGTTCACCGTTAGTCTTAAACCGTTTGCGGTCCGTTTCGTTCCGGCTTGTTTGTGGTCAGCTTCCACCGTTTCTTAGTGGGTTCAAACCGTTTCATTTCGTTTCGTTCTGTTCCGTTTTTTTAAGCGCTTTCATTTTTTTGCACTGCCATACCATAAATCATAACTTCCCCCAGAGAACATGGCCGCTCGTCCCTATACGTACACCTTGCCAGGTTGAATAAAAGCTGGATGTTGACATATACAGTGAAATACCGAATTCAGTTTTATTCTATGGAAATATGGGTCTGTCTGCTAAACCACGCAAAGGTCCTATGTGAACGTGTAAACTAAACTACTGAAAAAAACACACGATTTACTTCGATGACATGTTTGTTTTTCCAGTAATGCGGTGGATTACAGAGGATGCTAAAGCGGTGTCTCCTGGAGGAAAGCAGAGCCGCCTGTCCGCGTGTTGCCCACGCTTTCCTTGTGTTGCTGATTAGGTTCTTTCCTGTAAAATTGTTCTGATAATTCCGTCTTAATGAGCGGTAGCGTTATTTTTACCACGCATTTTAAATTTATGAAAAGCTACAAAGATCACCTATCAACTGCCAAAAAACACCACTAAGGGGAACAAAGGATTTGTGGAATCTCGCACTGTGGTACCTTGTTGACATTAAAGTGTCGATTCTTTTCACTTCATTTCAGTTTATTCGCCATAAATCATGAAAATGTGAACAACATGGCGGGAATAAAGCTCATAAGAGCCAAAGGAAATCAATTGTTAAATATTCACGTAAGGAAGGTTTGCATTTTGATGATTAAATTAAAATGTGTTTTACAAGGGGACAAAAACAATCATGGGCCATAATGCGATCAATAAAACTTGTTTGGCATCTATAGAGAAATTAGGAGCTTTATTTATCTTTTTATTATTTAACCTACATGAACAAACAAAATAGACGGCCTTAGTTTAGATCTTCAAGGAGAAATAATTTAAGTCTAGATTTGAAATGAGACATGGAATTAACACTGCGGAGAGTGACAGGTAATTTATTCCATTCTCGAGGGTTAATTGTTCTTCGCGAAAAATACCATATATTAGTTATGTATATAGGTTTACATTAGTCTAATTGCATTGCTCTGGTGCCATAGTTATGGGTAACAAACTGTCTTACCATAGATAGGTCTCGAAACTAAGAGGAATAAGTTCTGGACGATAAAAAGAACTTCTCGGAGTGGAAGAATGCCCAGCTGACGAAATAAAGGGAGCGTATGTTCATTTCTTTTTCGAGTGAGTAATTGTTCGAATGACACGTTTTTGCAGGATCTGTAAGGGTTTAAGAAGACTATAATATGTATTACCCCAGATAATGTTTCCATAGCGAAAGATAAGGATATTACAGAAAAATACATAATAAACGACGTTTTCTTGATAATAGTACATTGCTTAATGTGGCTAATCAATCCGAGGTTTATAAACACCTTTGAACTGCGATAGTCAAACATTGGGTATCCAGTTAAGTTTGGAATGAAGACCGTACCGAGAAATTTAAATTTATCTTTCCATTTCATTGTCATATATTTCCAGAGAGCGTGGTAAGTTTGCCTTGTTTTGCTAGAGGCGTTATAAGAAAACAGTTTGTTTTTGCAGTGTTTAAAGATAGGCGATTGCGACAGAGCCAGACATGAAGTTTTTCAAGTTGAGTAGACATAGTCTTATAGGGATCGTTTACACTTTGAGAGGAGTAAACTGGGCTGATTCTGTGGCCGTTGGTAGTGTCGTTCACTGCAGATCACCTTCCTTCCACTAATACGGTGCGCATATCTGTAGTTCACGCGTGAGAAAGTATCATAGTTAATTTCCACTTGTCGGTGGTTTAGCTAAGACACCCTGTTTCCTCCACACATAATACTAACCGTCATTACATAAGTAAAAAAATCGTGGGAGAGGCGTTAAAAAAGTAACTAAAATAAATATTTTTCAACAGTCTTTCTCATGATAATCTCTATCCCCTTCAACATGCGCCGTAATGCCAGTAATATCTAGCATTTCCAATGACAAAATAAGGGCTAAAGGCTAAAAAAGAAACTCTAAATCATTTGTTCGGTTGGTCACCCATAATTCCGAGCGGATTTTGGTTGTGTTGTTACTAAAGAGCACAAAACCATTTTTGACTTGAGCCCAAAACTCTATAATGGATCGCTTTGCTACTGAATAGAAGGTCTTTCTGTAGCCTAAATCTAAAGATGTTAAGGTAGTTCACTCGAACTTGCATGCTTGAGGGTATACTTTTCTGTGCTCTTTCCATAAATCCTATGACCACTGATGTTATTAGCCTAAAAAACCCCAGTACACAGATATATTACTCATCACTACATTGTTGCTACGCCAAGAGCACCCCACTCAAGTTTACACTGCCGCCTGGTAGCCACTGCACATGTGGTCCTATACAGAGACAAACCAGACATCCTGTGAAGAAGTTAGACTGGAATGGAATGGGATTTATTAACTATTTGGAGTATGTCAAGAATGCAGAGGAAAGAAGTTAGCCTCACTGGAATATTCCTGTATGAAGAGAACATGACCGCCCTAACATTTTTAGCACGACAAGACAGTCTAATAGTATTTGTTTAACTCTGTACCTATATATTATTTAATCTGAAAGAAAACGATGGCGCTAAATCGATTTAACTTCAGTTCGTTTGGATTAATTAGGTGAAAAATTTAATTCACGTTTTGGATCGGTGTTTTTACTCCCTACTCAGGAATGTTTCACTTATACGACGGCGGTCAGCACTACGGCGGGAGGAAACCGGTCAGAGCCCGAGGGAAACCCATGACCATCCGCAGATTGCTGGCGGACCTTCCCGTGAGCTGGCCTTGCACTCACAGGGATCACATTGGTGGAAAGCACCCGGGTCATTCAGGGATTACAGTTAAACCTTCAGCTTATAATTACGCATCCAGGACCGTGGAGAGTATAGCAAGGGCATCAGGCTCAAACCAACTTTGACATTCTTCACTTCAACACCTGAATGTTTACAACAATTATCAAGTGGATCGAGCAGTCCAGATGGACTGATCTGTTACGGTGTGGTTTTCGGATAGGAGGCGCTTAATTTAGTTCAGCTGCTCCTGGAAAATCTCATCCATTAACTGAGCTCTTTGGGATCAATTCACCAATTATACATGCGTACTAAGCGAGTATATATATATGTAGCTATATATATGTTATCGAATTACCGAAAAATCCACATATATCCAATGCTTTTATACATAGGTATGCATGTTTGTGAATAACCTTGCACATGTCTGTGAATTTCCGTTTTTTGTCATATGTTGGAGACGTCGGTCCGTATCTACAAATCGTTTGTAAATATGAATGAATCTTTTGTACGGGTGTACAGGTTTCCTTTCTTGTATAAAAGAATTTAACATAGGTCTACTTACAGTAATCGCCTAATTTACACATATACAAAAAATTGGACATACGTTAAAAAAGTAGAGATAAAGAATATAAATTGAATATAAATTGAGACGGCTTACCAGGTTTGGTGGGATATTAATGTTAATACAGGCCATTTATAAATATAAACGTAAGTCGAGTGTTAACTGAATATCTGAATGACAAAGTAAGAAAACTTTATGAGAACACCCGGTCGCAGCCAAATTTTAGCTTTTTGCCAGTATTTAAAAAAGGGTTATACAAATTTTATTTATTTGCTTAATATTGATAAAAGCAAAATAAGCAAGAGTTTTTTTAAAAATTATACGGTCGAAGTTTAGGGACGTAGGAAGGCAGAATGCCCCGTATATAGACCGCTGAGAGTTGGCAATTCACATGTGGCGCACAGATAGATGCATGCACACTATGAGGTGTGGTCTTCAACGACCGTTTTCTTGTGCAGGAATAGTCACGCGAGCGTCGTTTAACAGTTTTGTTTTCACCGAGGCTGCAAGCAGCTGGGACAATGGAATCTACAAATTCCCGTGTCCCAGCCAGGTTTGCTCGTCTTCTTTCTTAACGATTGTAAAGTTATAGAAATTAAACCAAAAAATTAATAAAAGTTTAATGATGAAGGGCTGTAATATCTCTGTATGCATATAAAATTGCGTTAAGATTCTATCTAAAGAGGGAAAAATCTAATAACAAAACTATATCGTAACACTGTTATAGGAAGTCGACCGTAGTTCAAATTCATTTTACGTGGTATATGGGTCTGCACAAATTCTTTCAGCTAAAAACATTGAGGTAATTGCTTTACATCCTTTATAGTTGGCTACATAAGGTTAACTGTAGATGTAAGCTGGGCCCGCTGATAGTGGCCCGCATTCCAAGGTTTTATGTTGCACTCCCTAGAAGCACCTCTGACTTCTGCATATTTCACTGAATTTAAGTATTCACGTACTCAGTATCTTCGTTTCTGTCTAATTACCGAAATACTTCTACCCTTGATATGGCAAGTCTCATCCTTATCAGTAAACTACATATTATTGAAGTCTAATGTGGCAGCTCATGTTTTATATGTAGATCAAGTCACAATTCATCGCTGATGGACCCGATTTGCATATCATACACGGCTTTCAAAGTTGTTTTGTGAACCTTCTTACCCATCCGTGTAAACCACTAACGAAATTAACCAGATCAGCTCTTAATCCATAACTTCATGTGTGTATATGCTGATTGAGCTCTTCAGTTCTCTCGGAGTCGTGCGTTTTCCCCGGTTGTTGTTCCGTCTCCTCACCACAATACTAATGTAAGTGAAATATCCTTCGGTTTGAGGTGAAACACCGTTAAAAAAATAATGCAAAAAGTTTATTTGTTAGAATTTTCCCGGGTATTTCGTTCCTGCTGGCCAGAACGATGACCAAGCCTGTGCACCAAGAAACTGTGCATGGCATACAGATCTACACCTGTCTTATTTTCGTTTTCACTGGCCTCAAGATGCGATACAGTTTCAATTGTTTTCTTTCTGACATATTCTTTTCGGTGATGTACCTAAAGCTGAATTTTAACACTACATAATTCTCTGTTATTCAGTGAAGTTACGCGTAAATGGTTGGTTTTCCATTCTTCCACAAAAGGTTACAAGACAGCCAGAAAATCCAGAGCGACTGAGTGATAATTGGCAATTGCATGGTCTCACATTACCTGGTGCAGCGAAATCTGGACTCTTTACCTCAGATGGGTAATTATCCAAGCCGTCCATGTAAACGCCTAAATACTACTGAAATATCCCTAGCACGATGATCTAAGCAGAAAAATGCCAAAAAATGCTTGCAATTTGTCCGACATAACTGGTCAAAAAATACTTGTACACTATATAGAGCACTTAATTGTATAGTCGATGTCAGTATGGTAATAAAACATGGTTGTAATTTCCATCATGACTCATAGCTGTTTCCTTGAAAAGTATTGGAAATAACTGTTTAGCACACACCGTGTTTAATGCATTGCACAGAAGCCACGGTTAGTTCAACACATGGCTGTGCATTGGCTCAATTAAGTTCTGGGCTTAGTAAATTACACTACACTTTGTACACCTTTATAGCCGTGTCATAACCTAACCTTCTGCGATAACAGTGTAAGCCGTTTGGTAAATTCCAGTATTTATATACTTAGAATTTCCTAACGAATTATTTATTTGATTGGTGTTTTACGACATATTCAAAACCCTAACGAGTTACGCTTCATTACTGACTATTTATTCATGTTTAGTTACCAGGAACAAATGTTGTGGTCTTTACATGGCAGAATTGTAGTTAGTGTAATTGTTCCTACAGTAAGATGCATGCATTTCCTGAGAAAACATGCAAACATTACACTGATCTCAACACATAGTTGAATATCTTAAGCATAGCAATGGATACATTACAATGAAGACACTTGTCAAATAGGCTTCAATTAACTTTTACATATTAAAACGGTTTTATACAGAGCTTTATGCATTTGGTTCAGATATGTTGTTCAATTAATATTTCTTCGTTAATATGCTTTCGGATCGAGGGCTACCTTATTTTTTCGAAATATACATTAATATATCAAACATTATAATCAGACCTTGCAACAGGTACAATTTGTATTTGAAATGGTGGAGGTAAGAACTGAACTCGTAAGACTGATAGGAAAATACACTGAATTTATTTCATTTTATATACGTCACCCTCAGTTTTGTTTAGTAAAATGCTTGTATAAATCCGAAAAATTTACCTAGGAAAGGCTTTTTTATTGAGTTAAAACAGTAAAATTTAAAGGGTTAATAATTATATCAAGTGCATTTACATGCCAATTTTCTGGCCAAATGAGAAATAAATGAAAAATGATGAAATTAAAGACCAGTAAAGACGGTAAAACAGTTTCTTAAGTAACCAACTAACCTCGGGTATAGCGATATGGATAGATATGTATTTTCGACTGACAATTATACATGTATAGGCGTAAAAAAAATGGGCAGCGTTGCTACATTGTACACATACAGAAACTTCATCTAGGATGCGGTCTGCAGCCATTGGTTAAATCCTATGCCAGTTTACTTTTCGTGTCAAGTTCGCCATTTTAAACTTCACAATGGATTAAATAAAAAGGCACGAATAAAAGTACACGTACATCAACTTTACTTCGGTGCAAAATATATACATTAATTTTTTCCTTAAATTTCAAATCAAATGAGTCTATATTTTTGAACTCCTAAGAATAAATACGAAACAATAATGCTCAAATTCTAAATGTTTTAAGAGAAATAAAATGTTTGTTGTGAGTTATAAATGCAAGTACTGAGTACAGCCTCAGGCCGAAAAGGCCTAATTAAGTGGATAAGATATGGCGCAGTTCATGTTTAGCTGTTACATTCCCCGAAAACTTGACTGGGATGAGAGCAGGCGTAGCAACACACATTTCTGCTCTAAATTTTATTTGCCGGGTTTCAAGCTTAAGTCCATCGTAAAGCAGAAAGGCCTTCTGTCACAGGGTCCGCATCTGGGGTGCTTTCATAAGCTACTGGGTGAAGCAGAGAGTTTAGGCCAGAGGTCTACTCGGCGGAAGGCTGACAATTCAATGTCAACTTGAAGACCATGGCGCTGGTATACATTTCGTTCGTTTCGCCTCCTTTCGTTTTGTTCTGTTCCGTTCCATTTTTATGAACGCTGTTTATCATTTCGTCCCGGTTTAATAAAAAAAGCGAAACGCTTAGGAAATGGAGAAATCGCATGTACCCTTTAACGGAACTCGTACAATATTAGACTCAGAAAGAAAATGATGTATAGACGTTAACATTAGTTTGGTAATTTTAGATGACCCATATACAAGCATACTGGAAAAATTCTTCGAGCAGCCTGCCGTGTACATGGAAAGATGAACTCCGGAGGATATAGTATTCATTTTATAGCATTGAGCATGTGGTTTCTAGGAGTGGCAAATGCGGGGCATTCAAAGAGATAAGGATATGTATTATCACATATAAAGTTGAATTTATTACCAGACTGGTCATCAGTAACATTGAAAATAGACAGATCCCTGTGAAGAGCGCTCATTTCCATGTTGATGACATCCACCAAAAATTAAATCCGTACGTGAAAAACAACTCGAACCCGGACACGAACACAGCGGGACAAAATCGCTATGCCATTATAGGACCGCCATAAATAAGGGTATAAAAATAAGGGGGGTATAAACATTAACACATTTGGAGACCATCTCACAGTAAAAGTCTGTAAACCCTTAATGGAGGGCGTATAAAAAAATTAAAAGCACATCCTCAAAAATGTCGACCTACAAGTCCATTTGCTTAGAAGACATTACAGCACAATTCCAACGTAAATAAATATAACTAACAACTGATCGATGAAATAAATTCAAATGATCTGATTCATTTTTCCTATACTATAGAAAGTAACACAAAAGAAAACAACACTACACATAACTTGAGCTCGGTAGATACCTAAAGGTTGACAAGTTTACATCGGGGTGAATTAATACAAACAAACAAAACCATGGAACCGGTTACACACATGTATAATGTAATAACACAGGCTGACAAACATAACAGCTCGATGATCTGTAAAGTCTATACAATCTCTCAGCCGGGATGTTGACTGCTACACACAATGAACACGTTTCTTGGGTTTACGTGATTACGTCATTACATAGTCACTGATTCCACGAAATACACGTATTTTGGCGATTTTATAGAAATATGCCAATCACGGCATCACATATCAGAACAGAGCCACATTTACACAAAGGTTACCATACCCGAGCATGTTGAACATACACCGGTACAGGTAGCAATAGTAAGGCGCGTGTTTAGACATTACCTTACCTTAGACAGAAAGGGAGATCAGAATCACCACGGAATCGTTTACTTTCGCCATTTTCAAATACACAAAAGTGACTTTCAGATGTTGAGCCGGTGATGTTATTTTGGCGTCACTCTCATTATTCCCATGACCTGTGTCATTGCTAATTGGGCCCGCTTGTTGAATATGAAGGCGCTGCTGAAGACGTGTATCAACAAGGCTTTCCACATTTACAAGGTCATTTAGATGACAATACTTTATTTCGTTTGACAAATTTTATTATTTAATCTTCCTGATATACAAAACTTGTTGTGTGACTTGTACATTGCCTGGAAATTTACACAGGTTGTAAATGTGACAGGCAAGATATCTGTCTGACATTCTTAGGCATTAACCCAACGGGTGAACGTCGGGTAACTTCCATATTATTCCTTATCTGCACCATTTTAATGACTACCCAAGCGCTCGATTGCCACAAGGTAGGCCTAAATACAATTTGGAACTGTTAAATACTTCCATGTAGGCTATCTAGGCCATGTAGGCTCCATACGCTACCACAGGCGGTCAATGTAACAACCGATATGTGACATTTACAGTTACCATCTTCAGAACAGCACAATTGTATTTGATAACACTGGAACATGTCTTTCTTATGGATATGCAACTTCTTGGTTTATTGTCACGACGTTTCGATGTAGATACTAACATCGTTATCAAGTGAGTGAAATCAAGACATCAACACTCTTAAATATATCAAGTAGAGGTACAAGTGTCAACATGTAGAACAATATTCAGGGGGATTAGGCCAGTTGGGTTGATTAGAGTTTAGTGTTCTGGTTGTGTTCCATTTGATGTTGTGGTGTGAGTTTTCTTGGATGTGGTCACTTATGGCGGATTTGGAATCAGATTTTTCCAAAGATGACTTGTGTTCTTTAATTCGGGTTCCTAAAGATCTTCCCGTTTCTCCGATGTAGGTTGCGTTGCAGTTGCATTTCATTTGGTATACAACTCCTTTGGGTGGTGAGGGCTTGGTGGCTCTCCTCTTCCCTGTGGCATGGAGGAGTGATTTGAGTGTAGTCTGGTATTTAAAGAAGGTTTCTATTCCTGTGGATTGTTTTAATAGGTGGGCAATTTTGTGGCTGGTTGGACCGATATATGGAAGGGTTATTCGGATTCCAGGTCACAGTAAACACTAAACCCAGCCAGCCAAAACCAGTTAGAGGTAAACAGAAGAGAATTCATTTCTAAAACTGTCGTCAACTTAAGCAGTAAACCACTCAACCCCCACCAACTGAACTTACTGTCCAAAGGACTCAACTTTGTCCCAACGACCAATACCATACCTAAGGATGACTTCATCATTAACATTGAAGATGGTCTACAGCAATTAGCTCCCGGGGGCCACATTGACTACCTGAGGCATCAGATAGCAACCCTTCTGGACAAAGCCCAACCACAACACAACAATCTAACCAGAGAAGAGAGGAAAGCAATAACAGAACTGAAAGAAGACAAATCCATAGTCATAGCACCAGCGGATAAGGGGAAAGCCACTGCTATACTTGACAAATCGGCCTTCAACACACTGGTCGACAACCTACAGGGAGACGAATCCACGTACCGAACCCTAAAAACCGACCCCACCAACAAATACGACCGCCAGCACACATCGTTCCTTAACCAACTCAAAACTAATGGAGAGATCACTCATGAAACCCAAAGGAAATTAATTGTACAACACCCACGACCACCATTTGCCCGCGCAACCATCAAGATCCACAAGGACCCAATAAAAGCCCGACTCCTGATATGCTCAAGAGGAACAGTCTTCTACAACACTGCCCAGTTCCTTACCAAAATCCTAGCACCATGGTCCAAAGCAGCTGACTCCTTTATAAACCACTCGGCAGAATTTTACAACAAAAACAGACAGATAAAGGAACCATATCAACTCGTGAGCTGTGATGTTGTCGACCTATTCACTAATGTCCCCACTAATCTAGCTCTCGATCTGATCAAACAAAAAATAACAGACAACCCACCCGTCACCCCGCTATCCCCAGGAAGCATCGTACGCCTGCTAGAATACTGCTTATCATCCACATACTTCACATTGGGGGATACAATTTACGAGCAGATTCATGGCCTCCCCATGGGATCCCCACTCTCCCCGATAATCTCCGAGAAGAACAAAGCCTTATCGACATCACCTATCCAACCCATTTGCTGGATGCGTAAAGTCGACGACACTTTTGTAGCTCTACACCAGAACGATGATCCGACCGTATTACTAGACCACCTGAACTCTCAACACCAGCGCATGAAATTTACAATGGAAACAGAAACAGACCGTGAAATACCCTTCCTAGATGTCCAAGTAAAGAGAACCACAGATGGCCTACAAACCACAGTCTATCGCAAAGCAACCCACTCTGACCAGTACATCCACTACAAGTCCAACCACCCACCCAAGACTAAGACTGACATTTCAACCCTCACTAGGAGAGCCGCGCACATCTGCGCCAACAAACTGGATGAGGAGATAACACACCTGCGAGCGGTATTCACCCAACACAATGGATACCCAACAAACAAAGTCAACAAAGCAATCCAGAAAATTATACACCCGCCACCCAACCAACTGACTAGAGTCAGAGATGAAGGCCCTGGAATCCGAATAAGCCTTCCATATATCGTTCCAACAAGCCACAAAATTGCCCGCCTATTAAAACAATCCACAGGAATAGAAACCTTCTTTAAAAACCAGACCACACTCAAATCACTCCTCCATGCCACAGGGAAGAGGAGAGCCACCAAGCCCTCACCACCCAAAGGAGTAGTGTACCAAATAAAAACGCAACTGCAACGCATCCTACATCGGAGAAATGGGAAGACCACTAGGAACCCGAATAAAAGAACACAAGTCATCTTTGGAAAAATCTGATTCCAAATCCGCCATAAGTGACCACATCCAAGAAAACCCACACCAAAACATCAAATGGAACACAATCAGAACACTAAACTCTAATCAACCCAACTGGAAAAAGCGTAAACTACAAGAAGCCATCCAGATCGAGAGATTAAAGCCTAGCCTCAACAGAGATCAAGGGATTTACCTTCCCTCAGCTTATGACCTATTAATCCTCCAAACTGACCTGGAACCCCATCGGACCTAATCCCCCTGAATATTGTCCCAGTGTACTTCCATCCCAACTTCTAAATGCCACTTAAACAAGTTGTATTTGATAACCTTTCGGGACACAAAACTAAAAGGCTGATAACTCCAGACATAACTAAAAGTTCTCTTCAATACGTAATCAGTACATATAAATCCAAAGAAAACAATGAAGAAAAATATTAGGTAGCTAATATTTGAACAAAACACATTTCGTTAAACGCACTGACACTGACTTCTTCGGTGAAAGTACATGTACTTCCGGAAATTTCCCTTACTTTTTATCATGCCTCTAACTAGCCCCAGGAGATTCTCACTAAAAGACCCATAATAAATGAACACCGTTCCGAATAGTTTTCTCTGATACGATTGCCGTTAGTAGTATATGGGATAGGAAAGAAGGCACAATGTGGAGACTTACACCGCCTGTCAAACCTGTCGGATCTTGATTGGAACATATATTCTCATTGATGAACGCCCTGTCGTCTGTTGCGTATCAAGTTACACATGCATCATGTCGATGCTCATACAAATTTCAAATCATCTTTTTCTTTCTTTACCACAGATTTGTGCAGATCAAAGTGAAAATTTTCGAGCCTGAATTATTTTCGCCACAACTTCAAGTCTTCCGTTTTTTGTTTCCACCATTTCATTTCAAGTGGCAAGGATTAACCCATAAACTGCACGAGAATATTTCCCTCAATCCAGCTTAGACCCTAGTAGCCATTTCCAGAGCAGCATTATGTGCCCTGTTGGGATGTACTTGTGAAATTCGTATGTCTGAGTGTGGCAATCTGTGCGACCCGGCCCTTACAAATATCTTCACATTTTACCATGTCTTACCCAGATTGTTGTACACCCCAAACTACCAAGCACCTGGCGCACTATATCACCGTTACACACATTACTGCCGTACCTTGTCTTTCTCAGCTGCAGATGGTATATCTCGCACAACGTGTTCTGGATGATCAACCACACACGCCATGAAAATCAGCGCCCTTCACGGTAGACAGTGGCAGACCGTGCCTGGTACATGACGGCTGCTGACTCGACCCTGTGAGGTTGCCTGGGAAACGTATTCCTCTGACGAAATCAGACGGAGGCGTTTCAGAAGCGCCCCCATGGGATGAAGAGAAGCCAGACAATCCCGATAGTACAGCACACCACAGATGGTACAAAACCTGACAACTTTAGTCTTGTCCTCCTCCTCACAGACAGGACAACACGGGGTGTTATCCTCAACCTTTACATCAGAAGCAAACATCTCCCATAATTTCTGTTCGCTGAAAGTTGAGAGGCAGATCCGAAACACCGTCTGTTCCCAAAATCGTTGGTGAGCAACAAACAGGACAGGATATCACTTGATGGATATCCTCACTCCCCGCACCGCAGGAAGTCTCATCTGTCGGTTCCGGTTTAGACATGTCAGCATACAAGCCCAGACATTGTCTGCAGAAGCTGTGCTGACGTGGCAACACTCCCTGTTTCCTAAATATATCAACGCATATTGAGCATGTGACGTCTTCCCGACTCTGTTCGCTTTTCTCTGAAATATAAACAAGAAATTACTTAATTGTGGCATTAAAGAAAGAGAATTGACTTCACTTTGTATGTGTAAAACTTAAAAATCATATTTTGCAATTTTCAGTAAGTTTGGCCTCATTGCAACTCCTGTTCTCAAAACGGCTCGAAGGCTTCCAGTCCAGAGGGTGTTCCGGGTTTGGCTTCGATATTGTTACCCACAAATGTCAGGTATCTTCTTGTCAGGCATTCATGGTTATTGTGGGCGAAACCAGGGTGTCATTGTGGCCTTCCTTGTTGAAAATGGAGGATTGTAGCGAGGACGTAAACAGCTGTTCTTCTCAGCTGTCAAGTTATTGGTGCAATCGGAGTCTAAAGAAAGACAATACAAAATTAATAACGGTGACACATACCAGTCTGAACTGGACAAGGTCTATCAGTTAAGGCGGGCAATTTGCTATGTGTGAGCAGGACGCGCCATGTTGTCCATTTGAATGAGGCTAAATCTTGCTCGCCATGTTCTATAGCCGCTTCCTTGTGTAACTGAACTTTTGGTTTGTCTTATGATCTCAACTGTAGAAACCGCTTGATTGACGCAAAATGTATATATGCATATATGGTAAACTAAATTTTCTTGTTATTACAGTCATCCCTCAGGGAAAGGGACATCGGGAATAAATTCCAGGTTGAGCCATACCAAAGACTAAAAATTGTACTTAATGTCCTTTAATTGACATGGAATTCCGGAGGCAATCCTTAATTTCCCAAAGATGAAACAATTCAGCATTAAACACTGCTGTACCTTTTGAGATATAAATATGATCATGACAAGTAAAAGTCAAGATTGTCTCCAAACAGCAGAACTGATATTGCCCCGTAAAACTTTCCAGGTATAGAAACACTAATTGGATTTTGCCTCCAAGATTGAGGCTCACAGAAAAACGGTAGGGACGGATAGGGGTTGGCTCTATCTCTGAAGTGCTTTGAAGTCCTGCCAGGTAACAGGTGCCGGCTCATATCGGTATTCCTGGTAATGAACAGGCCGATCAATTGGCTAAGCAAGCTCTTATGTTGCCTGACATAACGCTCACTGTTCCTCTATCGCTGAAAGAAGCAATAAACTCAGTAAAGCAAAAGTTCATAGACATGTGGCAGAACTAATGGGATAACTCCGACAAAGGGAGATTTTTCCATGAACACAATTCACTAGTTACCTGTCGCTATGACCTATCGCTTAGGTGTCGTCAAGACGAAATGCTAGTATTTCGACTCCTCTCTGGTCACCTACCCACCAATCTATACTTGAACAGATTTGGTCTCCATGATACAGGACTCTGCGAGGAATGTTTCGTGGAGGATAGTATTCCCCACCTTATGTTTCGATGTCTACGGCATACATACCCCCGTCATACTATGTACGCAAAACTACGCCTCCTGGGCATCCGCCGCTTTAACGAAGTTACTGTATTGAGCCCTACGAAACAGTAAAATAAGATATTCCAGGCTGTGGCTAATTTCCTAACTAGATGTCATAGATTCTAGACACCTCACCATAAATTTTTTTCTTTTTTTTTGGTTAACTGACCAACATAACTTACCGAATGCTAACAACCTCAAACCCCGTCTGGCGTGCATCGCCCCAGTGGGACGGAAAACGCCAATACAAACTAAATTCCCCCCCCCCCCGATTTCAGTCACTTGATAACGATGTTAGTATCTACATCGAAAGGTCGTGATAATAAACCAAGAAGTTGTATATCCATAAGAAAGACATGTTCTAGTGTACTGCCAGGTAATTTCGCAGATATAAACTATGACAAATAATGTTTGAAAAAAGTCAATTACTTGTGGCTATAATTAAACAGAAAAATATTGTAGGCCAGGTATCTGGTTATTGGACAGTATGTGTCCTTTGGGCCAACGAATATTAGGGAATTACAGGTTTAGGTGGGTGGTTTTTGACAAACTACGTCTTGTGAAATTTAGTGTTTTTATACCTCCAGCGCTTCATACTGTAATCTGGTAATAGACTATCTCCCCTCTTACAGATGTACCCAATGAGAACCAGGATTACTGCTACCGTATAACACGTGATAAAGATTGATAAGAATTACGCAATGCTTAAAACATGTCCAAGCATATACAGTGTACATTGGCATGGGTATTACATGCGTACATACATGTATAACAGGGAGAATTCAAAATATAGCCGTCAGGGACAGCGATGCCGGGGTTCAAGCGAGTAAAGCCATATGTGCATGTGTGTAACGAGTGAAACGTACATGGCCAATTTTATTTTTACTTGAAGACATACTGAAGAATATTTCACTCATATGAGAGCTGCCGGCAATCTCAGGAACATCTGCAGATTGTTGGCAGATCTTTTATCGTACAAGGAGTCTGCATGAACTGCATGAGCACAGCGACTGCATCAGTGAGAGGCCCTTGGCTAATTGTTCCGCGATAGCACGGTAACTACTCGACCATGGCGTAACAAGTATCTGTGCTGTGTGCGCCTTTCGTTAATTCATTTACGTATGCAATGAATGGTGGTGGGAGGAACTCAGCCTACTACTGGAAAGAAAGTACATTTCAAAATCATTCTCGATCAAAGTTCCAAGATGTAGACCCTACATCCGAATACATGGAGTGAATCTCAAGGACAAAAAGTGTACAGTTTGCCAAGTACCTGATGAATTGTGATCGTTTCAATATCGCTGTGTTGCACTTAAAAGCATTCCACTGTTGAATGTCAAGAAACTGAACACTCATATACATACAACTATGATTGAAAAATGTACAAGGATATCAAGAGTGTCACAAGGACTCCGAACTACGTAGGTTGGCACACTTACATTTCCAAATTCATCTTAGACACGAATGTATCCTATATGCATCATATAGCATATGGTTGCAAATGTCCCAAATGTAGCAATTCACCCTTTGTCAAACTATGTCAAATAACATGTTAAGAATCTTCAACTTCAAATTTTTCGTTTTCCCATGACGTCACTTCCGGTTACGGTTATCTGCTGACACATTGCATCCTGTTTCCGAACATATAATACAAAGGCAACAGTTGTTACATGTAGAAAAATTAAGGTCAATCGAAATTGGGTTTCGGAAGCACCCTCTGATGAAGACAGGGACATCCATCGGTATAGGTCTACTTAATGAATTCCCCACGGCAGGGAAGGTTTACATGCGGCGCCAACCCATGAAACGCGGCTACACTTACCAATACTTTAGAATATTTCCCAGGCAGATTCACTGAAATGATAATCACTAGTTCAGAATATAAAGATTTATCGCCAGTCGTCCCTCTGCGGTCTTGGTAGCACCGATCTTACAGTGGCCATTTTCGGACAACTATTTTTCAACGGAGGCACTCGGCGTGCCTGGCGCCGATTTTATTCACTCAGCCATATAACAGCACTCTTCCTTCAGTTGAAGTCATGACATAATCAGGGACACCTTTTCCTTTCACTTATGAAGACATCGCCGTATGACACGTAAACTGAAAGTTTTTGCAGTTTGCCCGAGAAAGATGGGATAAAGTCTATTTTTAGTACTAGGCGGATATACCGATCGGTGCATCAATGAGGGCGTAGGCTTCTAACATTTCAAACGAACTTAATCTGTCTGTTTCTGTTGGCAGATTTGATAGTTTCAAGAAGCTAAAAGGTTTGGAAAGAAGAAAACATTGTAAAAGAACCTATCATTTTCAAAAATGCCTTCCCGGACAGATTTAGTGATTGGGCTGAGTCTGTTATTCTCCTTTTTGCTCTCCGCCATCAATGGAGTTTGACGCGGCTTTTAATACGTACGCCTTACTTTCGAAAGACTATTAACTTTACCTAAACTCAGGGTATGTCACTATTGATTGTGTTTACTTCTTTGATCGCCAAACACCTTACTCGAGGAATGTTTTATTTACAAGATTTCTAACAAATTAATGACCGTAAGACGGTAACAACCGTAAGACAACATCAAGTGTAAAAGGTCATTTCAGTTGTACACCAATGTGCCAATCCGCGCCACTGTCACCAGGAGAAACATGGCTTTCAGTACCGCCCAACTTTCATTCTCTCTTTTCCCAAACCGATAACGAAAGATTCAGATGATTATTCGTTCTAAAACGTAAGCTTTGCGAAAAATCGTGTCAATTGAACGGTATATATACTTCAAGATATTTTTATATTTGTATATATTTGTTCCACATTTCTACTCGCACCTGCTAAATTTTGTGTTTATATACCATCGCTAAAAACAGTGTATGGATGCAAATGTGTGTGTGGAACAAAATAAACTATGCCTAATGTTTCTACAAACAAATAAAACCGTTATAATAAGGCTGACGAAAACCGAGCACCTGCTTGTCATTCACCCACTTTCGCCTGTCGTGAACGTCTTGCTCTACGACAACTCGATAAAGATCAGTTGCCACCAGTTTGATGTGAGATTGTACAAAGTTGACTGGTTTACGCCAGGCACTTGGGAAGTATCCACCCAGTGAACTGAACTCCATGCAGAACGTATCAATAATAACCAATCAATCCCGACACATTAGCTTACTCTAAACCTGACCGTCAAACAAGCGGCAGCTGGTATCGAACGCGTGACCCGCAGATCAGTAAGGGTACCAGACTGACACAGCCTCAAGAGTCTTATCCTGCTGCACACCACCATGAGACGCAATGTAATTTGTATTTCATCTTGCAAACAAAATTGTTTGACAGCAGGATTTTCCAGAAATCATATCCATAACTTCTATAATGATAATTGTACTATTACAGGAGCATCAGTGCAGACTGAAATCACATGAGACCGCAGTTTGGTGGATCAGTACATTGATGATAGTTGAACTGTTGCCAACGGGATCGTCATGTGTGGTGGCAGTTTAGGTTTCTCGGATGTTCCCTCGTGCCCTCCAATGGCTACTGGAGGAATATACCTACAGAGGAACTACTTTTATCTGCGCCGGCTTGACCCTGAATTCACTGGTGTGTTTTCTAATGACGCCCGTGCCGTGAACTATAAAACCAGAAAGAGTTTCGCCAGAACAAAATGGTTCAGGTATCAAGTATGCTGATGTGAAATGGCTGAAAGCCATCTCTCAGAAACTACTACTGTCACAAGTTTCACGTCATCGCGATGGAGCCGAGAATATCGCTCCCAACGGTTATGCCAACGGTGCCAATGTCGCTGAAATGAAAGAATATGTCTCGGAATCACAAAAAGATGTAACTTTCATCGAAAGTTAGTGAATCATCGCCGATCTCTATGTTGCTTCCAAGCTGTTACATTGCCTGTGAGAAAGTTCTCCTTGGAAGACACCAGATCCAAGCCTGTGAACGCTTCCTATTGCAGATAAATGGTTACCGAGCGCTTCTCTGCTAAAAAAAAATCCCACCTTGCTTTTTCTACAAATATTCGTAATATTTTTCCACTGTGGGCAGCGAAGGTGTTATTCTGTTACATCTGGCTTCCACCCGGGAACTGGACGTGTCAGAATACCAGTCCGCCTTCTTGTTGTCTACAGCTGGTGATGGAGATTTACTAAGCAGTCTTGGGATAACATTTATTGCTGACTATAACTTCATGGCTATTTGGGCGATCCAAAAAGTGTTCTGTTTCATTAAATTCACCTTTGCTGGATTCAAGCATAACGTTTGAACTTCGCTGTACAGTTATTTGTACACTTTCTATCAGGCTAGTATGCATTTAGACCAAACCCAACGGAAATGATTTCAAAGCAATAAGGGATTTATCCCAGCTATTCTTGTAAGTTCTTCAGCATACTGGAACCCCTTGAGGGCCAAATTTCACATTTTGCCCCGTGTAGCCTAAAATATTGATCAACTATGGCCATATGTATATATATGCTGAAAGCTGAACAACTGATTACAAAAAAACCCTTTTAAAATGTACCTAGCTTTAATTTTATTCAAAATCAGGAGAAAGTTTGAAAAAAAAAAACAGCTGTTTTTCAAATTGCTATTTATCCGCCAATTTTCAAAATATTCAAATTTTTCTTGCTCAAGTGGATAATTTACTATTTATACTAAAAAACTGTGTTTTTAATATCAATCTTAGATTGTTCTGGGTGATCATTTAAAGTTAAAACTTTCAAAAAGTTTTAAAAATTGAAACTTTGATGTTCTTTTACTGATATCTTTAAAAGTAAAAAGACATAAAAAATCTGTGGAACGGTTTTTTTAGGTTATTTAGTAGCTACATGTGTGTCAAGTTTCATAGCATTATGTTGAAAAATGAGAAATAACAGTATTTCACCACACAAGAATCACAAAATAGAATGGGAGAAACAGATCAAAATGTCTGCAGGAGAATTATGTAACAACATTCGTCATGAATTAGTTTGCCAATTATTTTTAATCACAAATTGTCCTGGCTCCAGTGAAAATGTTGACGTATGAACCTACCTGAGTTAAGTTTTAAGTCTTATCTTGTTCCATCAGAGCGTAAATTGATGTTTTATCGTGACATTTCTCAGCAAACCGTGCTAGAATGTCTGTATAAACCCCTCCCCCAACGGCATCCTGGTGGGGTGATTAAGGCTGTTTTAATTAATAGGTCTTCTAGGGTAGTCTGCACAAACAACCATGCAGAGTTTACAGCAGGAGACAAAACACATTTACCACAGGTGTGTCTATTCACAGCAGGTAACCCTCTCCAGTGAGGGAATCCAGCTAATCAGGGGGAACTAAGAAAATACAACTGCCTTGGTTCACACTATGTTATACTTTTTGTCAAATTTTAGGTATTTACAATCCGAATTTCGTTTTCATCTTTAAGTGAGAGGAAAGACAGCCGCACTGGCCACACTATACACATCACATAGTACATTCACAATTACAACACTACAGTCCACTGTCCACAATTCCGGTAGAGAACGGAGGAAAAATGCAACGCAACTCTGCTCATCTCAGGATGGGACGGGATAAGACAAACACGCCGGGACGCAGCACGCCGGGATCAATGCGAGAATCATATTCAAAACAAGATGTATAATTACCTTGCTACTCCCGGTACTCCATGCATTACTTACATTACACTGTACTGTGGCTAACTGTCACCACTACACCTTTACTGCTATTATACAGCTTACATGGGTAATACAGCATGGCGGTTAAATGTAACCAACTGCTACAGGTACACTGTGGTCAAATTCAACCGCTTTCTACACCCACTGGAATACACAGGGAATATGTTACTACATTCCAAACACTTCATACTTGTTACTGTTTAACACTACTCCATTTATACACGAGAGTACAAGCCGCTACGTAGTACATATGTTCACCAATACTGTATAGCACTCCTATACAAATGCACTCAGAACTACTGAAGTCAGCACGAAACAAAATATATACACTCAACCCACCTCAGAAGCAACGGGTCCGCTACTTCGACAATGCCCGGTCTTTCAACTACGCCTTTACATATGTTATTCAAGCAAGACCACGAGCACACTGACCACACTCTGCCTACAGGAAACTGGCTAGCTCTGGACCGGTCCATCAACCCGTCCAGCTGAGGATACTGATGGGTGTGGCACACCACTGACTACACAGGGCCAGGTAGAGAGCTACACGCTGTCACCCCTCATAAACCACTTGAGGCTCACTCACACATTTGCATCACAGTCACACTAGTCCCCAAGCTGACCACAACCGAGGGAGGGTTACCACTGGGGCACCTCTCACACCATTTCAAAATTTTCATTAATCCAAAAAAAAATTAATTAAAACAGACAGTACTCCTCTCTTCTTGCTAAATAAATGCATCACGAAGACATTTCTTGATTTACATGGTTGGTTTCATGGTTAAAGGGACTTTACTTCAACTATTGATTGTTACATGCTAATGCATCACGCGAATGCTAGTAATTCATGCCTGTGAAGTTTTGGATTGATATGTATTGCTTGTTTAAGGATATTTCCGACACTGAACTGCAGACTACGAAGTGCCTTTCCAAACAATATGAGCATTGTTGCTGGCGGTTGGCTTATGTCTGTTATTGTCTAAGACGTGCAAATGGCGTCAGGAACGAAAATTAGGCGAATATAACGAAGAATGCCATTTTAAATTGTTTGTTTTACAGAAGAAAAAATGAAAACTGAAAATTAGAATGAAAGTTCTCATATGAACAGAGCGCGTTTCATATGTCGCTTAATGCTTTCTGACTGATTACAACCGTTAGCACCTCCTTGGCTTAAAAAAAAGGTGTTCTCCGTCTGTAATTTTGAGTCAGAGACCTCCATGGCCTGGGTATTTAGGGTGCTTCCACATTACAATACCACAGGAGCCTCTCACCAATATGGTCACGGTGGATTCAAGCCCAGCTCACACTGGCTTCCTCCATGGCCTACGTAATTAGTGTGCTTCCACATCACAATACCACGGAAGCCCCTTACCAATATATGGTCACTGTGGATTCAAGTCCAGCTCATGCTGGCTTCCTCTCAGGCGGTACGTGGGGAAGGTCTGCCAAGATCCTGCGGATTGTAGTGGGTTTCTTCCTGGGCCTGCCTGACTTACTCGCACCATAATACTGACCGCCAGAAAATAAGTGAAATATTCTTGAGACAACCAATCAAATAATTCAGAGGTTTGATTAGCCTTTGCATTTGGGTGAATTATAGGCAGTAAGAATATTGTAATTAACATCACCCTAATTCTATTCCAGTTCTGCTTTAAGCCTTTGTGTTAGTGTAAACCCCAGTACGAACTCTGGCCACTGCGCACCCTAGTGGGGACAGTGTGTGGGAGTGGCTGGATGTTCACGAAGGCCATAACTTTTGTGCTGGTGGACACTCCTTGCTCCCACCCCACCCAGAGAGAGGGGGAATGAGATTTATTGCCCTTCCCGTCTGGTTTCCTGGGGGGAGGGGGGGCTAGAGACAAAAGTCTGCCTCTTTCTCCCTGGGCATCCGAGGAGTTAACAAGTGCACTTCCACAGCAGCCTTTATACCAACAGCTATCCTCCGTATTGAGGTAAGAGCTAGCCCTGGAGGCCTCAGAATGTTGGCATGACTGGGAGATAGAATTTATGTTATTTGTTAAAGAGTTTGAGCCATGTGGGATCACTATACATGTATTTTCAGTATTTGTGTGCAACAAGTGGGTACATATATAGATATATCTCCCCTTTGCTCCAAATCTCTTCTGTAAAGGAATGCCCCAGCAGTTATTTATACTGTTGAAGTGATGTTCACTTAACCCACTCAGTTTAGGATTCTTTTCACGTGGACATTTGTTAGAAAAGGAGAGAGTATTACTCTGTTACTCCATAGCTGGTCTCCTGGTATTATTTGCGGAAGTTTACATGTACTGCAGTTGTAAAGCAATCTGTAGCCCTTAGTGTGCTTTCGGAAGTTAGCTGCAAAACCATGAGGTCTTTGTGTGCAGCTACATGTGGTCGTATAGGCCTATAAGCTAACCTTTAGTTCAGGCATGGGTCAAAGGGTAATTCTCCATCCCACATCTGGCAGTCATTAACTCTAGGACTGTGGACAGGGCCAAGCTCAGAACCTCTCTCTGAGTTTTTCGGGTCACATGACAAAATGGCCGCCCCCACTGACTGTAAACAAACAGCTGTCAAATGTCTATATCATCGCATCGCAAATTTATTACTTTGTCTTTTACATATTAATACCCTCATTTAATGTGGATAAATGCTTGATTACTGTGTAATGATTTTTAGCCTTGTTTTGATGAAATTGGACTCTACCAATTTCTCTACTAAGTTGTGAACATATTGATCTCATGTGGCCAAGCTGCCTTAGATGATGCATACGATAGCTCTAGTTATGCACAGTGTTTTAACACTGTGATAGGTGAATATATACTCAGATTATTTCATGTTCACAAGATTTATATGTCCACGCTAGTTTTATATGTATTAGCCATGTTCCACATGTGCTCAGTTGTTTATATATACTCACACACTTAAGACAGGACATAAAGTCATTGCATTTGCCTTAACTGGTGACATATTGGTAGGGATTTGTTTGTCATTCACATGTAGGACATGACATTTATAGATATTTTCCTCGTGTAAATGCATGTTGTTTCTTTGAGGGTATAAGTTCCACATCATTATACAATAGCATGCCCCTGACATACATGTTTGTTATGTTGTGTGTCGTGACTATCCTCAATTGTATATATTCTATAAGTACATGTATGTACTTACTATGTGCATGATTGAACGAGGCGCTGCTGACATATGCTACTTAAATTGTCTATGGAGGAACAACAAGTACTGTGCAACAATCTCTTAGTTGTAATCTTGTTATAATAGAATATATGTTTTGCACCACTGGCCAATGTTGCTGATGCTAATTGTTTATACCGCTTTTGTTCAGGGTGACGCTCACCCGTTGTTTTGCGACGTTGCAATTCAGCCATGTATAATTTGGCTGTTTGCAATTTGTTGTTGTCTCAGTTGTTTACCAGTACAAAGCAAATGTCAGTCAGCTGTTAAGTCCAATCATCCTTTGCCTGGTTATACTTTATCTGTGAGTATAGGGATAACCATGTGCATTGCTCACTGTGTTATTTTTCACTTATGTTATTTGACTTTATAAGTGATGCATCTCTTCTCAAGTTTGTTTAGTTGCAATACTTTTACACGCGTTTAAAACCGCGCTTTTTCTCCCTGTGCATCCGAAGAGTTAACAAGTGCACTTCCACAGCAGCCTTTATACCAACTACTATCCTCTGTATTTAGGTGAATTCGGATGGGCACAGCACGCAGGGCCGTCACCACATATTAGGTCACTTAAACTGGCGTATGGAGATTGAGCATTCTTTCTACCCGTTCCCTTCTTTCTTTCTCTTTTCTTTCTATCAATAAACCTGTATTTAACTGCAAGGTATTTTCAGTGGGTTGGTTTTGTTTCTTTCAAGCTGATTCTACTCAGGATTTGTTAGCGCATACACTTGCCCAGAATACCGTGAGGTGGTAGTAATTCATCGCACACCCAGGTCTTACACTAGGGAACGTGTTAGTTGTTACCGGATAAGAATTCACAAGGATAGTTAGAATAAATCCCTAATTGAGGTAAACTGGCAGCACACGACGTTTCACTTGTTACGTGCGATCATTTGCCAATTACCACACTGGAGTCGATGCTCCAGTCTATTCTCTATGTTCTAGACCTTTATATGATGACAGCCTTCAGTTTTCCACATCAGGTCGGTTACTTCTCGTGACATGATAGAGACAGCTTATTGTGAGCAGAAATTAAGAGCAAAATTATCTATACAGACCTATTTACTAATAAGAGCCCGGTTTGAACAGGCTATATATGTGAGATGAGTGTTGTCCATATGTCCGTTTATATACATATGTATGCTACGTATTTGGGTCATCGAGTCCATGAGTTCAATGGAATAGGTTGCTTTCAACGATCAGCGATGTGGCTGCTATATGGCCCAGACAGCCTTAAGCCATAATGATTCCTACATTCTTTCATTCCATGAGATAAAGTAAATAGGTTGCTTCCATGAATCAGTGATGTGGCTGCTATATCGCCCGGACAGCCTTAAGCCCTAATCATTGGTGCACTTATTTATTCCATGAGTTAGATTAAAATTGATGCTACCATGGTGAATCAGCTATATGGCTGTTATATGGCCGATATAATCTGAAGTCAAAATCATTCGTGCATTTTTCCATTCTATAGTAAAAGTGATTATGAATGAATTAATCTGCGTTTGGGGCGCGATATTGCGCTGTGGCCATATTGCATCAAGTTGTTTAAAATCATAATCATTCGCGCATTCATTCATATTATGGGATGGCGGTCAGTTTTGTGGTTGGAGGATAGAAAAGGTCTTTTATTGTTACCAACGCTTATACACTGTGAAAGCGAGGGGATTTACAGCTACAGCGGTGAATGGATAAGGCTATTTTTATGAGGTCTCTGGGTTTTTGTATGTGTGTTGTTTTTTGGTGATGTTAAGGAGAGTGGATGTTAATGTCTGTTTCAGTGTCTACATTAACACATTCACATAGTTTCCATGCTCTAAAGGAAGGGATGGGTTCTCTGTACAGGATGGGTTTCTCTGTGCAGGAGACAACAGACGCAGTACCCGAACCAGCGATTGTAAACTGACCTGTCCTGATTATGTCTAATGTTGTGACGTCCTGCAGGAGACAACAGACGCAGCACCCAAACCAGCGGTTGTAAATGGATGTGCTCTGATTATGTCTACTGTTGCGACGTCCTTCAGAAAACACCAGCAACCAGTGTTTCTAAATTGAAGTGTTCTGGTTACGCCTGCTGTTCTGACGTCATAAAGTGGGACTTTAGCAGATGGTTGACACTTGCTATAAATACTCATTTTCTAATGAAATAGAACCGTATCCTCGATCACTGAACCTTCGCACTGCGAAGGCAGCAAGGTTACAAAGAAAAGCGCCCTAGGGTTCAGAATAGAACCATAAAGTCTTTATAGCGTGTAGGCTAATCACCTTGTGTTTGAGAAGATAAATGGGGACCGGATTGAAATATATAGCACGACACTACAGTGACGTGCAGAAACTGAGATCCTCGTCGCCACTTTCTGTTAATACAACTAAGAAATTTCAGAGAAAATTTTTAGTTTGCCATCACAATGCGTTTTGACCCCATGCAGGAGCGGATGCTCGCAACATTGTGAGGATGTCTGGGCACCTGAATGAATAGAACTATCCCATGTAGGAGAGGAGGCTTGCGAGATTGTGAGAATGTCTGAGCACCAGAATGAGCAGAACTATCTCATACAGGAGAGGAAGCTAGCGAGATCGTGAGGATGTCTGAGCACCAGAATGAGCAGAATTATCTTATGCAGGGATCGCGAGATTGTAAAGATGTCTGGGCACCACAGGAGAGGGGCTTCGCGACATTCGAAGGATCTATGGGCACCGGAATGAGCAGTCCTATTCCACGCAGGGGCGTAGGCTCGCGAGGCAGTGAGGATCTATGGGCACCGGAAAGAGCAGTACTATTCCACGCAGGGGCATAGGCTCGCGAGGTAGTGAGGATCTCTGGGCATCGGAATGAGCAGTGCATCTGGAGCTATAATTCCCATGTCTTTGAAACCCAGAGAAGGCATTACAGTGCCATCCTTCATGATTCAGTCGCCAGAATACCACGCGTGAATATTACGTCATTCACCAAACAGAGTAATCGTCCCTAATCTTCGCATTTTCTAAATGGCTTGTATCAACCTACCATGCCATACAAAAACTGGAAAGTTCAACGTTAGTTCATGTATTAACAGTTTAGTTCTATCAAAGTCTCGGTCTGCTAATGTTCAAAAACCAAATATTTTGCAAACATTGTGAAATTTACAATTCAACTCTTAACGTATATAACTATCGTTTAAAAATAATTGTCCTTATATATATGATATAACTATATTATTTATTGTTATAAATTTGTGTTATTAATTTAAGTGGTGGGTTAATCACATTTTTATGATTTCATTCACTACTTGTTGATTTGAGCGAATTTACATGAATTTGACTGTGATATATTCGATGATATTATTGCCCTTTTTACCCTCTGCTGAACACATTACTGGGTAATATATCCTTGTTCTGAGATGAATTTTTACCGCTTTTGTCCTGACAGTTAAGGTGTTTCTGCTGCTGCTAGTACTCATAAAAATATTGAGACTGCTGCCATTGATTGTACATTTTACCCAGGTTCCTGGCAGTATGTTTAAATTCTGTTGTATTGTTATTAAAAAGGTAGCATCAGATTTCTGTTTTATTATTTGTCGTCCTATATTCGAGGTTCATTCAGGTCTCATGCGTCTAAAATGTACTGTAATGACTCAATAAATATACATACAATATATCCATACACTGTAAAAACGATGCTGTTCGATTTTGAAAACAATGCCTCAAAGCACTACATCTTTCTAGAAGGGACTGTCGGAACGAAAGAAGTTGACTGAATATTATATGGGGTAAGGAACTGGGTAAGGAGCTTCGGGCACAGTTCGTACTCGTGAACCAGGCGAACTCGTGTAGCTGTCACTGTTATGATGATCAAATCGCGTTGTGTTGTTTTCCTGACGTACATGACATCAATTTTACTTTCTGATGAAAACACCGCTGATGTCAACAAACAATAGCGCTTATCATGATGCTGTTTACATGCTTACGGCTGGGGCGGTTACGTCAAAGCTGCTGCCTATAGTTCAGTCATCAGTATGGCATTGTGACATTATCACGTATTACAGAAAGGTGGTAAACTGAGTTTCCTTGGCTTAATTCCTACATTTTGGAAATGAAAATCGATACTTACGATAGGATAATGCTTCGTAAGTAGTAACTTTTTTTATTTCATATCAGAACTGCAAGCTCCCAAGTATTGATTTGGACGGAAATATGTCAAAAAATAATAATAATAAAAAAAAATAAATAAATAAAACAGGAGGCGGCGAGACCGAGATTTGCCAATATTGACGCCAAAGTCAAATTACGATGACGTTACTGGTAGGTCGTTCACGAGTTGCGTGACGTGTCTTTTGTTTTACCGCTTGAAGGTATTTTGCGGACCGGAATGAAGGTATCCATGTGGGCGTTGAACAGAATTTATATTAGCACATCATTAAACTCTAGGTGCACGTATGTCTGAGATGTGCCGGTTGCATTTAACTAGTATAGTGAAATATTTCTCTTCCTTCCAGAACACGTGCTCGCCATAGCTGAAATATTGACTACGTGGGGTTCAGCCATAATCATTCATTCCAAAGCGCAAAAAACGTCGAAACAAAAAGCTTCCTTGGCCTAAAGTCACTATATGTATGCAGCTCGTGCCACTCGCTGGATAAATATGTCGAACTTCTCTGCCTACAATCAGTATTTTATAGGGATTGATGACTATATATGTTTACGAGATTGACCTTAGGCAGACAGGACTTGGTTTTCATACCAGTGTCCTATGTAAGTGAAGTGTCCAGTTAACAGATTCTCAGTTTATAGGACAAGTTGAATATATAAAGACCAGCATGGTTGACATTTAGCATAAATAGTTAGTTTCCAACGACGTCGGCTAAAACATTCGTATATTATATCCAACGCGTTTTAGCTACTTTCATCCAGATATTCCTTTACGTATTGTGAAAGACTGGAAGTGTTATGATAGAAATCAGGAAGAAGGGAAACAACTCTCAGCTACTTGTTGGATATCAGAAGAGTCCACCAGAGACCCCACAGAGATGTCATCGGTAGCTGAGATTGAAACTGTGCTGCGACTGTGAGGGAATCGCACAGATGCCTTCCATCTACATGTTAATAAAGTACCAATTTCAGGTTCTGAAGTTGGAGTTACTGGGTTAAGGATTTCTTGTGTTAATTAGTTGTCTTTGGCCATTCAATGATCAGATAAGACTTCATTATAAGACAAAAAGTATACAGGTATATCGTTCACAACATATGGCCCCACAGCACGGAGAGTAACACCAGGGCCACGGTGGCAGTGACAGTTGGCCAATGCTCACACAGAACCCGTCAAACTCCGCTTCTCAATTTACTTCAGTTATGGTTTTATTCTATTATCTGTCCATGTAAATGTCTAAAGAACTAAATCTCCCAGGAATCCTGGTTTGCACGGTCATACAATATATGTCCACAGCATGGTGGATAAAACCAGATCAGCGACCACAATGTGATGGCCGCCAAAAGGATTTGATTCCGTGATACCTGTTCAATACGGGAAGCTATGTACTATGGCTTAGCTTAAATATGTTCCCACTATGTGACGATGGAAACCTTGGACATATTGCTTCGACTTACACCGCTAAGCTCCCGCCCCTCCCCCGAGGTACCCCTACCTCCCACCTTGTGAAAGTCGGTTGTTTTACTCCGAGTACCCCCACCCATCAGTCATGGCTCCGGTAATGTGGGTGAAAATTTCTAGAGCAGGGCACCACTCATTTAATTATATAATAAATCAAAATCCCACGAGCTTTCCTAGTGACGCCACTGTGACATGGTCAAGTTGGAACGTGATGTGATTACCTAAGTTGAAGTTCAACAAATGGCAATTGTGACACGAGTAGTCGGAATTCTCCCCTTTTTAGAAGCGATGAGTAACGTTCTAATATAAACGGAAGAATTTAATGAAGTCATGAGGTTTGCATAAAGGCGACAGGAAAAAGGTTTCCTGCAGCCGTGATCTTTGAATTATTTATTTATTTGATTGGTGTTTTGCTCTGTACTCAAGAATATTTCACTTATACGACGTCGGCCAGGATTATGGTGGGAGGAAACCGGGCAGAGCCCGGTGGAAACCTACGACCATCCGCAGGTTGCTGGCAGACCTTCCCACGTACGGCCGAAAAGGAGGCCAGCATGAGCTGGACATGAGCTCAGAGCGATCGCATTGATGGCAGGCAACTGTACTGAGCCAGCGCGCTAACTGAATGAGCCACGGAGGCCCCACACGTAATCTTTGTCGCCCGGCACAAATAGTATTATTAACAAAATGAAAACAGTTATTATTTTGTTAGTAAATATTTGATCTTGGAGATGTCAATGGGGACAGATTTGTGTCATATTAATCTATTTTCCTTTTTGATATAAGTGTTTCATTGGTAACCACTTACAACCATACAGCACCATGGCTTCAGCGGAATTATGTAAAATAAATGGCAATGACGTTAAATACAATACACTAGACGTCACGGGTCTAGAATTGCTCAAAATGCCGTGTTGTCATCACATGTAATACACGCACACAATAACATGAAAACGGCGCATATGAACAAAACACGGCTGACACCTCTCGGTGCGTAAAATATTGGAATCTTAGGCATTATTTCTTAATACAAAAGACTATACCACGGAGGAGCGACGAAAGTGTAATATTGATAAAAGATCACGTCTAACCGGTCAAACCCTGCCTCTTGCCAATTTCCCATAGTTATGGCTTTATGTTAATTGCTCACGTAAATGTATCAACTTTAGCAACTTAAAATCATCCTAGCTCAAGCGTAAACGCCCTTAACACCATGACTTAAAGATCTTATTTGATCTTTATTGTAAATTATTAAACGCCACCTCGTCAGAATTACTAAAATGTTGTGTTGGAATCAAATATATTATACATTATGCATAAAAATAACACACATGAATTAAGGCTTGGGAACTCCCACTCCACCGGAATTATCGTGGTTTATGTATTTAATTCTGTAATATACTTACATATACTTACGTACGGAAAAAAATGAATTAAATAACTAACTAAAGAATGTTACCGGCAAGGCGTTAAGCCCTGTTCATTCCTTTAAAATATCCCTAAAACTCGGCGTCAAGGTTCAGTAAAAGTGGAACTTGTGTTGACTTTAAACTACAGATAAATAAATAAATAAATAAAGAAAGAAATAAGTAAATAAATAAATAAATGACAATTTACAGCAGTGGCATGAAGCTTCAGTAGCTAAACACAAAGGCGAATAAGTGAATAAAATCGGACCCCACCACAATAAATATTGCCTTATGCCCCATATTTGAATTTAAATATGAATATGTTTTTTATTCTCTTCAAGAGTTTCCAAAATAAGTGAAGGTATTCAATGATTATTTTTTTCTGTAATATCATTTGATACGGGCTCATTGTTTCTCGTCTTTTCCTCCACGGTGTGTAAAAGATGCTCCAGGACAGAGCTATAGGTGTAGGTGTAAATCACACAGTATTTTCTGGTGGCCTTAGACTGTGCAAAAACATTTATATCAAGGAAAATGATAGGTTGAGTCCCTCAGAGAAGATTTGAGCCATTAGTGTCTTATTCCGTGCACAACATCGCACACATCAGGAATACTGGGCATCATATATCTCGTTGAGAAAAACATTCCTTTTTTAACTTGATATATCGATCTGTCAACTTCAGCAGGTTGTAAAGCCTGACCGCGGAAAATTAAACCTGGGTTCCTTCTTCACGCCCTGATGGTGGCGTCAAGTTTATTGATGGTCAGCGTCAATAAGCATGTTTAGCCATAACTCTTTAGGATACATCGTCAGGCCTTTGTCTTGCAAACCAAGCGGATGGTCTTGGGTTTCCCAGAGCTCTGCCCGGTTTCCTCCCACCACGATGATGTCCACCGTCGTGTGTAAATGAAATATTCTTGTGTACATCGTAAATCACCGATTAAATCATTATGTGGATAAAAACCCACCTTGAAGAGGCAATTTGTCGAATTTCAGGCGCTATCATTTTCCATAGGGCCTTGGTGACTTCATGTGAACGGTCTTCGGCCGTTTGCGCACAGATACTTTGCAAATCAAGTGTGTGTAAATTTGCACATGCACAATGCATGTGTATCAGTGGTAAACAAATTGTGCATCACTGATACACACGTCATTGTGGATGGATTACACAGATTACAGGAATTGTCTTCTACTGGCACACATTCACTTGTGTGAATGTGTGTTTTTGCCACACTAATGTGTATTACTCGTACACATTAATTTTTAGAGAGTGTGGCCGTTCAAAACTATTTGTTTTGCACCAATATGGCGTTCTATAGTCTGCACGTCGTTTTTGCACCAGTATGGCGTTCTATAGCCTGCACGTCGTACTGGCGGATGGTGATGGTCGTGGTATTGCGGGGAGAGGGGTGGGGGGTGGGAAGCTTAGGAAGTCGTGATAGATATAGATGGTATATTCCGGTGTTCTCCATCGGTTAAAACTGCAACCACTGTATACATGTACACTGTTATAAAATTTTCCTAAAATTGCGGGTAAAAAAGTAGACGTCGAAACCGACATTCGTATACTAGCCGTCAGCCAAAGCGTGCGTACCGAGTCAACAATCGCAAGAACAGTTTCTAAACGATAAATAACACAAATCACTAAAGAACTAAGAAAATATATAAAGTGAAAAATTAGGATGGATTCGTGCAGTCAACCGTTTCAATAATTACGGAAAGACAGAATGAGTGCTCTAGACGGATGAATATAATCGGTATCCAAATCGTGTACCATTTTAGTGTATTTGTGCTGTCGTGAATCAAATATTTATTTCAGCTGTTTTGATTGTAATTGCTCAATGTCCTGGCGTTAAGCTGCCATGTGCTTTTCGTGATAATATAACGGTCATAATGGTCGTAATATCATCGTATGAAATCAGATGTGAACCTCACACAGATCAGTCATTTCTCATATTACGGATGCTTTGCCATTAAAGGGACTGCAGTGGTTGAGACCTCGTAGACACATTGGAGTTAGTGTGGTAAAAACACGGACTTTTCCAGCAGTGTACTTGGAAGTAAAAAAATATAGCGTTAATCTACAGTCTACAAATAAATAAATAACAGTCTTCAATTTATGCAGTGATACAGTAATATACGTTCAATGACATTTGTTTTACTAATGTTTACTTGAGTTTGTAAGACGTAATAGATTGTCATCAAGGTGCAGTTCGATGGTATATACATGATGCAGTTTCAATATCACCCCTGTGTTTGTAAGAACAGTTACATCAAGGCGTAAATGGCGGAGTGGGTTAGGGCGCCATTGCAGCGTTATGGCCCAGGTACCTCTCAGCAATGCGGTCGCTGTAAGTTCAAGTCCAGCTCATGCTGACTTCCTCTCTGGCCGGACGTGGGAAGGTCCGCCAGTAATCTACGGATGGATGGTTGTGGGTTTCCTCCCATCATAATCCTGACTGGAGTCGTAGAGGTGAAATATTCTTGAGTACGGCGTTAAAACGCCAGTCAAATAAATAAAGAAACAAAGAAACAAACAAATAAATGAATAAATAAAGTGTTGAATACATTTTACTTCCAGAAAGCTATCTTCCATTAAACTGTACACATTTTAAGAGACTGTGACGCTTATTTTGTGAATGAAACTGGTCATTCGGACACTGACATGATTGGTTTACTTCTTGACGGTCTGAGTTCGAGATGCTTCACTTGCTATTGTACACGGTTGTCTGTCGCTATGCCGACGCACAGTCCTTGGTTCATATTTTACTAAAACTGTCATGCCTAATACCCATCCAACACGAAACGTCTGCTTGTAAAAATAAATCCGCTCTTCGGTGGTGAGGGTAATGAGAAAATTCGGAGTGGAAGAACATTATGTGGTTCAACCTTAACTCGGGACGCAATATAACTTTGGGAAAAAAACCCAGTCCATTAGGAAAAAGCTACCTTCATTATTGTAAAGTATCCAACTCAGTGTATTCTAGTCCTTAGGTTAAAATCGTTAAGCACTGGCTAAATGTATTTCAGCACCCCCGTAATTTAAATTCATGACCATTACCATGCATCAGGTGAGGCATTTACTAGTACCTGGTCGAATGCATCATGGCTTCCGAAGCTTCACGCGATGTTAAACCGAATAAAATGGGCGCCCCCTAACGGAAAATGTCGATATTTTTTTTCCTGAGGGATTCCAGACAAGTTCGATTAATTTGCATGACAAAGCCATTTCCAGACGTAAAATGCAATTGCTCAAAAAAGACATCTATGGTAAAGAGACAATTGTGAAACCAGCTGCTCCTTTGATTACTTCGTGAGGAAAAGGAAGACGTCAATACAAGGGGCCGATTTATAGGTGAGGTAACACATTAACTAGCATGTTCGATTCGGAGAAGGATTGAAGCTTTGAGCTTAGAAAGGCTTCGCCGATCTACCTCATTCAAAGGAGTTTATAAGGACGTTTTCGCGTGTGCAAATGTCAAGGTTCAATAATCCTGAATAATTCACTCGAAGGCGTGATTGACCAAGGAGAAAACAAGGAATGAAAAGTTCTTTGTTTCACTGGAACAGAGAACCCAAAACTGGAGGAAGCTTCAGCAGAATAACCACTCAAACAAGCATCTGGAAATACATTTTCTTTCGTACTATATAAAAGAAAACTAACCAGAGTACTGATGGAATGCAACTGAAATGCACAATGAACAAATGATACGACTACAAATGAAATACACAATAAATAAAAGCGCCAATAATAAATGAAAGCGCCAACATTTTTAGCCAGAGGTTTAATGTGCTAATATAGAGGACTACGGCATAGACAGTATAACCAGTGCAGCGAGAAAAGTGATGGCAAAATGGTTACACATCACCATTGTCAGACGATGAAAGCAGTTGCTGAAACAGGGTGCAGAGCAAACGTATAAATGAAGGAAGGATTCAAGTGCATGTAAATGTATTCCACAACTTATCTTTAAAAAGCTACCATGTCCTGATAACTACGGATATTGCACCTCCTATTTTTCATATAATATCATTGTTGTTTTTGGTTTCGTGCAAGACGGTAGAAAAGTGTTATGCTTTTCAGTTTAAGTTATTATTTTTCTTGCATGACTCATTATATTTAGTGCCATTGACATGGGTTAAGAATGCCCTTAATATCATATCCATGACGAGTACAACAAGGAAGCCCCAAAACACGTCTTGTTTTGTGTTTGAAAACAAAGCAGTTTATTTTTGGATTGTATCACAGCTTTCTATTTGAGATCGTGAAAGTTCCCCGCATGAATGATCGGAGTGTTGAAAGTTGTTGTAGAATTGAATTTACGATTACTGACTGGGTCGGAACGCCCATTTTGATTTTAACAGCTGGTATACGAACTCTTGTTTCGATGGCTAGGAGAACCGACTTAGAACCCCATCTCTATGTCAGTTTATCTTACCAGCAATCTTTAGATTTCCCCTCAATATTGAATGTCATATAAATGACTAAAGAAAAGACTTTGCCTGGAAGCCTCATCTGCACTCTTACAACCATATTGTTGCCAGAGATAGCTAGAATAAAGAAACAGTGTGGCTTTTGATATGGCATCCAAACCCTATAAAGGGACTGTGACTGTCGCATACCCCGCCTTGGCAGCATTTTCCCTCCATAGCGTTGCGAGCGGGATGTTCACACGACGGCGATTTCTTTCAGTCGTGTCATTTGGCTGGAAGAGGGGATGCATATTTAACCTGGAAAGTTATCTCATATTTGCCATACTGTTAGAATTCGTTAATTACAATAGACATGCAGGGGGTGGGACACACCAGTGAATTGTATTGGTTCAAGAAAGAGACGTGTGTGGCGAGGTACTCGCGTATAGACGGTGTCGTATGAAACAGTAAGTTGAATTATAACTGCCACTACAATAATGTGTAAACTTTTATTGTCTTTGTCAGTGTGTATGATTTATTTATTTATTTGATTGATTTTTTACGTCGTACTCAAGAATATTTCACTTATACAACAGTGACCAGCATTATGGTGGCAGGAAACGGGGTAGAGCCCGGAGGAATCCCTCGACCATCCGAAGGTTGCTGTCGTCGAGAGAGGAAGGCAGTCTCAGCTGGATTTGATCTCACAGCAACCGCATTGATAGTGGTGGGCTGTGGGGTTTCTTCTTGTTCATTGCGCTGCGCTAGCGCGCTAACAAACCGAGCCATGTGAGGAGCTATAGTCAGAACTGAAGAAAAAAAAATTCAAGTGTCCATTAAAATCATGCTGTTCGCACTTTAGATAAAGGAATTCTAATGCAAAAGAGTGTCAACAGAAGCAGCTGTGTTTTCTACTATCACTTCCTTCCTCAACACTATGACTCCTGTGAACTTGACGTTGTTCAAAATGTCTTAAAAAAAAATTTGCTAACGGTGAGAGTGATGCAAGGCGAACTTACAGAATCAACCATGGGTTTTGAGGAATTACTATATGATCATGGCTTAACATTGGCGATGTTTCAGCCATATTGAAGTGCACCATGGCGAGTGCTGTAAGCGGTATGGACAGAAGCAGCCTGTAGGCTTTTGTGAAATTTGCTCTTTTAGACGAGACACTGTCCGTTGGAAACTTGAAACCGAATGTATAGTGTACAATGCAGACTTCAAAGGAAACTCACCATCCGTAAATTTGCCCAGCCGAACAAAAGACAAATGAAAGTGCTGATTAAACCGAGAGATCAATGTTCCTTCACGCATGCGCAATTTCACACATCTCACTGAATCTCGTGATTGTCGGATATGAACATGAGACTTCGAGAACGATGTGTCCTTTGAAGGCAGCAGTCAGAGGAGATTCTATTATTCAAATTGTCCTCGAGACGTCCAGATTGTCGGCTTTAACTTGTCAGAGTGAATAAGCCTGGCTTTACTTATGGCTCAAACTGATCTAGCGAGTAAGCTGAGACCCCAAGGACTTCCCGACGTCTTAAAGTATCCGTTGCCTATTTCAAACCTCAGATCGGCACAAAACTGCGGATGTTTAACTTACTGAAAGCTGTGTCAGCGCCACAAATGGATAGCATAGCTGTATAAAAAAGTTAATAAAATGTAGAATTAACAAAACTTGTACTTAAACTAAGAGCCTAAGGAGGCTTCCCGACACTGAAACACTTGCCCGTGGGAATTAATGTATCCAAAGCAAAATATTTTAATTTATAAAGAAGTTTCACGTCGAGGTAGAAGCTTTTCTATCTAAAGACCTTCCGAAAAAATATTTCGCTGGTATTAACACACTTTCTATATTATAACAGTGGGGGCTTTCGTGACCTAGTGATTAGAGTGTTAGCGCAGCACAACGACCTTCGAAGTATCTTACCAGTGCGGTTGCTGTGAATTCACACCATGCTCATGTTGGCTTCCTATCGGCTTTGGTTATACCTGAAAAAGTTCACCAGTCTCCAAAACGACAAATAACACAAATCACCAAAGAATTAAGAAAGTATATAAAGCGTACAAGTGTAACTACCAACGGGAAGAGTCAGCTTGTCCGCGTCTCCTGTGGTACATTGTTCTCATGGGTCCGCTCATGCGAGAGCGGAAAATCTATACCTAACATGGGAATTATCTTCCCGTTTGGGCTGAACAGGCTGTGTGGTTTTGTGGTTTCCCTAAATCTAATGAAAGCGAGCGGAAAAAGAATCACACATTATTTGGTTCGTTTCATGGATGATTGTCAGCAAATCGGACTGGTTGTTAAGAGTTTTTTCGCAAATGAAGCTTCATATATGTGTCTGTAAACCCGCATCACTACTTTTTCCGAGAAAAGCCCATCTTTCATCCTAATACATTATTACGGTAACGTTATCACCTTCACTAGGACTCTTGCGGAAAATTGAATACGGATTCATTTTCATGTCCAATAAAACTTCACGTTTTTTTGAAACTCAGCGCTCACGAGTTTGACAAAACATGAACATTATAGTTAATATGGATATTTTTTAAAAAAATCTTAGGTGGATAATAGCTGGCAACCCGTCAGCTCATGTTAAATGATTTTAATAATTAAAATTTATCCGGAATCTATAACTGCCGGGTGTATGAGTTGAATTTTAGCAGATCTAGCAAGAGACTGAAAAAAAATTGTGTATGTCCATTTTCTGTTACTGAAATAAGTGCCAGTAAATTTTCGGATTGCAAGACACATTCCAGTATAATGATGTGGAAACTCTCATTTTAATATGTTGGTATTATTTGTAACTACACTACGTTTTTTTCACCTGTGTGAGAATAGTCTTAACGGAATAAAAAAACACTTTACTCCAAACTATGAACCATGAAACTTATTTTTCGATCTTAACATTCGGTATAAAACTCTTGAAAGAAAAATGAACAAATTTAGATATACTTTTCCATTGTGTTTTGGTGCTGCTTTTATCTTTTTCAAGCCTGCAATTGTCATTCTGACAGCACACTATGATCATTGAGTAAATCATTGAACCCGTAAGAAGAGTGACGTTTGATCGCCCAATATTCCACTGATTGTACATATCTTAATTGTGATGACAACACAGCATTTTGAGTAATTCTAGCTCCATGAGGTCTAGTAGACTGGATTTAGCATCACTGCCACTTTTTAAAATATTTCTTAAGCCTTGGTGCTACGGAGCGCATAAGTTGATACCTCTTAAACACTTACATGAACAATTGGAATGAAACCCTAGCTGAGGTAAATTGATAAGAACCTAGACGTCGAAACCGACATTGGTATACCACCCGTCAACCAAAATGGGCGTTCCTAGTCAATAATTGCAAGGCCAGATTCCATAAACGACAAATACCACAAACCACCAAAGAACTAAGAAAACATACAAAATATAAAAATTGTATAAAAATATGCAAAGAGAAGCTGTCAACAGTTTTCAGGCTGGTCCTAGACATTCTCAACACTTCGCTCGCACTTATTAACAAGAGAGGCGTAATCATTGTAAACTTTAAGAAACTTAGAGTGAAGGCGTTTGATGGAATACCCTTGTCACACGAGTTTTTGCAGTAATAACTTGTGACGTTGATTGAAATCATCAAACAGCACACAGGATCTAACAAATGCTACAAGCCGAGACGTCTATGCGCCATATGCAGGACTTATCCCTACAGGAGGCCGCATTTCACCGGTAACCTGTGACCAATTGCCAACTATCACACAGTCGGCGCTGCTATGGTTTTACTCTCTATGCTGTAGTCTTTGATATCATGAATGTAAATGTTTGCGTAAACTGTTTTATGGCTAAAGGTAAAAAAAAGCACACTCTATCGGGTGACCTATTGAAAATGTTAGGCAATTTTTGTTGTCGTTAATTTTCTGATCACCTCAGCCACATATGATACCTCTTTCCTTCAGGAACTTTATGTGTTCGCTCACGCTCAGTTCTACAGTTTACTTCATAGTTCGTCTATGTCCTTCACCTTTGTGATCAGGGTTCAAACCGAGATGTAACCTATTCCAAGTGTTTGAACTATATAGGAGAATACAGGTCAATTCGTCCAAGAGGCAACCCGTACAAGACAACCCGTCCAAGTCAACTCGTACAATGGCTAATATCGTGCAATAATGACCATGATGTTGGGCATAACACAAATATGGACATTTCAATGTTAAGATTGTAAACTATGTACTGTATTTGACGCATCGGTTATTACACACGTGTACCTCTCCGACGTCATTGGAAATTGTTGACTACTTCTTCTTCCAGGTAACTGTCTTCCGTTAAAACTGTTTATATTTTAAGAGACTGTGATCCTAATTTTATTAATTAAACTGGTCTTTGGGAATTTCACTATGAATATTGTTTAACTGGTCGACGATCTGAACTATGATTTGAATATGTTGTTTAGTATTTACTTTCAAATGTCTGGATTCCGATCGTCACCAAACTGATATAGGCTGATTCTTGTGCCAAAGCCAAGTGACATTCAGGGTTTAATGACAAACCCACGATCTTGACAAAGAACAAGTTATTTTGTCCTTCATTAAGATTGGATGGTGCCGATCACGTTCAAATGCAAAATTCTAAATATTTTGACGTCGGCAACGAAATTCCTGACAAGAAACTGCTCCCGTGTTTGTACAGTTCAAGACCAATCCGAACGAACGAATTGAGAAATGATAATTAGCACATTGACAATAGATTAGTCAGGTCATAGCGATATCAGGTGAGTGAAAATAACAGTTATGGCCTTCGTCATGTATACATACGCGAACATAAAGAGATTAAAAAAAAAACAAAAAGAGAAACTCCAGCTTGTAAAACGAAGTTAAAGTAAAGAAAATCAACAACAATTAAAACAAAGCGAGTTGAAACCGGGGAGATCCTGGTGGAAACTCACGGCCACGAGTTGCTGGCAGAACGTCTAATGACAACATATTGAAGAAATATCGTTTCAGCGGGCCCCCAACGGGACAGCTGTCGGTTAATTTGCCTTTTGTGCCGACCTTGTGTTCTGTTCTGACGTATTACTCTTCACACAGTCGGATATAGTGTGAATGAACTGGCAGTACTGCAGTCATATTGTGGCGACAACGCTTTAAACCGGAGACATCAAATATTTTCAACGCGATAATGAGAACATCTAATCAAGTAAATATTATCTGATGGAAAATACTAGAGAACAATTTGAAAAGCTTTATTAAATCTTTTGGAAATTCCTTGACACAGGCATGACAAAGCATTGTAAGACCACGTGTCTTCGAAATCGATGAAGTCAAGTTCGTTTGGCGGAATGTCACGAGATATTAGCAAAAACGAACCCTAACGATTAAAAATAAGTTGTACCGAGTTTGCTCGCTGGCTGTTGTGGGTGCCGATATTATTTGATACAACGGCCTTCATAAAGCAGCAATGAGATCTCTGTCGTGGTATTAAATATTTTATAGAACTGACAACCCGGTGTTTGTTTTCTCATTCACTTGGAAAGCTAGTATTTTTCTGAGATGACGAAGGATCGATATTTCTTTGACATTCGCACAATATTAAGTTTGCTACGAGTGAGATTAAAGTGAGGAGGTTATTGTCAATGGCGTGACAACTTAATGGAAATAATTACTCATGTTTAAAACACATGCTAGACAATGTAAATCAAACAGAAAGTTAAAACGTCTCATGCACTGTATGTTCTGTTCTACATTTACAAAGCAATGTTGGCGGATGGGTCGCTAAGATTAATTCGTTCATTTATTTTCTCCATTGGTGTACTGAAGTATATTTCATTTATGCGGCGGCCAGCATTATATTGTAGGACAAAACCGAGCATAGCCCGGGGAAAAATCCACGACTATCATCAAGTTGTTGGCAGACTTTCCCACGTGCGCCTGTAGAAGAAGTCATTTTAGAACATATAGGACATTTTAAAAACTTGCAATGAGAAGGGCCGCACGATCCGTTGCTTAGCCCAAGGCACAGGTGTGTGTGAGGGCTTCCCATTGTTTCCTTTCTGGGCTAACACTTTCAATAAAAGGTATACTTAGGACCTATATCAATGATGGTTGTTTAAGTGGCATTTAGAAGTTGGGATGGAAGTACACTGGAACATGTCTTTCTTATGGATATAAGATAATAAACCAAGAAGTTGTATATCCATAAGAAAGACATGTATCAATGATGGTGTCTTTAATTCCACTTTGCGCTCTTTAATTTATTCAGGAACTAGAACTGAAGTCTACACAATCCCTAATTATTCTCTACACAAATTATTTCAACATTTGGCACGCTGCCGACAAAATGCAGAGAAAGTAGCACTAAAGAAAAAAAAGACTGAACTCAATACAATGAAGACAAGGAGCACCTCAAATTACCAAACATCCATGTATCTATATCAATACATCACGAAAAGTTATATACTCTGTAAAAATTTGAGCACATAACAAGTGTACACCGTGTTCCTATCCAAAGCCTCCGCTTTGTTCATAAATGGAGTTGTTTTGAATATGTTGAAAACTAATCGTGTGGTGTTTTGCTTCAATAAAGTCGTTAAAGTCTTTTAGAAATTCGTACATGGGAGACAAGGTGCTAGTGATGAAATATGATAAACATACAGATATGTTTCAAAAGTGTGACAGACATGGTGTTTTCATGGTGTGCAATATCAAAACATTTGTTTTTAGAGCGTACGCTTTTATTTTCGCTGCTCCTATAAACACAGTGGTGATATTAAAAATACCCAATGTTTACACCGCCAATCTCCCTGGGTTTACCAGAACCAGATTCACACTTACAAAGTATATCGCCATAGATGTTCCCCGCTATGGTTGTAAGTTTCAATCAGTGGCTGGTATGTCTAGCAAAATTTAAAGAAACTTTGAATGGGGACGTTTGACTGTGAAGCCTTGATTTACAGGTTTCAGTGACCATGTTTTGTGACATACAGACTGAAATCGTCGATGATCGTACACACCCCAGCATACGCAAAGAGGCGAGATATGTATAGAAAATATGCAGGGCTTCCCGGATCAGCATTGCCTTCAATAAATGGGCCGTTAACAATATGCAAATTAAAGTCATCTCTTTTGTCTTTAAATCGACGAGAGAGGAAGCCCTGGTCGGGTGTTACACATGTTCATGTTACACAAATCCAAAACAGATGTTCCACCTGAGGAAAAAGTGGTCATAATGGACATGTGTAACATAAAACATAAAGTTTGATAGAAAGGGACGCACTTTCTGAGGTTGATTGGTTTTAAACAGACTCTGTATGTAGTCGTATCATGCGTGAAGAAAGGTGTGCCAATAGGGGAGCGCAGTTAGTACCCGCGGGAGTTAGTGCATACAGGAGTTAGTGCCTACAGGAGTTCCAGTATGTCGTTGATGTGTTGCGCCGCCGAATTTCACATGGAAGTTATTAATCAGAAATTTAAGTAGTTCTATCAGCCGTGCAACATCCCAGAGAGGGTAACCTGAATAGGGTATCGAAATAAAAAAATAACCTAAATAACCATCCTGTAAAATATTTTTAGGTATCCTTTTCTCCTGAAAGGGAAAATAAAAATAAATATTAAAGCCTTTATCTGCAAATAAATCTTCGCGCTCTTTCATCTGATTTTAGCATCGTTTTTATGTTTTCTCCTCTAAATCTTGATGACGGATTCTAGTGTAGAGAGTTGAGAAGAGGTATGTGGATATATGTTTATGCTGTATTGGCCCTTTCAAATCTAATTGCCCCTGTAATAACTAGTATAACGACATCCTTACAAGACCAGAAATCGTAAATCTTGATCAAACTCCAGTGCTTTGTTGTACAGATTCTTGGTATATTACTGACAACTGTTTCCCTCTGCCATCAACTTTACGGAGAATTTGTGCAGAATATTTTAACGGCTTTTCAATACTTAGAGATAAGACACAAAGCCCTCAACCAAGATGGGCGTTCCGGATCAACAATCACAAAGACAATTTCTAAAATGGCAAATAACACAAACCACCAAAAAACTAAGTAAGTAAAAACGAATATAAAAAACTTCACGAATTCATGCAAAGAGAAGCTGTCAACAGTTTTCAACGATGACGAAAACGCGCAATAAATGTGCTAATCGGATGAATAAAATCAGTATCCACATGGTGGAGCATTAGTATATATGGTGTCGCCAATCAAATATATACCTCAGTTGCCCTTTGATTGCAACTGTTCAAATGTTGAACGTTGTGAAGTTGGCTGTCTCGGTGTGCATTTCAGTTCAACATGTACAACTTGGACTGAATGCTTACACAGCGACGTACTTTATGGATGCCTGTCACTGTGCATGTGCAATTGTAATCCAATTTAAAAGGTGAAAAACATACTATACATCCGTTAAATTTTGGCGGCTGATTCTATGCTGTGATACAGAGATTTCAACCAAATTGAGCACATAGCATTAAATATTTTGTTTTCGAAAAATGATTGAAGTTTTGGGCTTTAGCGCAAAATCGGCTTGTAAAACAGACCCCAGGAGTCATTTGCATCGGGCAGTATAATAGCAGCTAGCTTCATATATGGCCTAGTGTTAATAATGCAGTTTGAACTCCGTCAGTAATAACCAATGACTAGTTCTGTGCATTATTTCTAACAAGTAATCAACGTTTCACTGAAGTAACCAGTTCCACAATGAACGAGTAAAGGAACAACAGGCGGCTAGTTCCATAAAATATTTAACATCTTGACACAAAGCATTGATTGACATATTGTGATAAATTGCCATGGTTTTAATAGCAAATACACAACTCTTTTCGGGACTTTGGACTCCCTGTGGTTGGTTTTGGCGTTTAAATCTCGCAACATTGCAACATTGAGGGCATTTGGCAGCTTGTAGGCGGGAAAGTCTTACCGTTTTAAAATTTTGGCTCGTGTAGAAAAGTGCAATTTCTTACAGGTGACTTTAATACTTCTCTATAGCTTATTGCTTCCAGTCATATTGCCAATGAGAAACGCGGCGTCTGTGCGGCTGTGGGCTTTCGCGACATATGTAAAGAGTAGAATGACAATTTTGTAAAGGGTAGTGAAGTATGAAGGAGGTAGATCTCAGTCTTCAGTATAGCTGTTATTGTCCTATTTGAATAAATGTTCTTGGAATTATGTACGGAGTAAAAACATTTTTCCATCATACTTTGGATTTTCCTATTACATGCAACTTTGATTTGTTTTATTAATTTGATTGGTGTTTTACGTCGTACTCAAGAATATTTCACTTATACGACAGGCGGCCAGCATTATGGTGGGGGAAACAGGGCTGAGCCCGGGGGAGACTCGCGACCATCTGCAGGTTGTTGGCAAACCTTCCCACGACAAAAAACTTTGAGCGCCAAGACGTCTAAATTTACAGATACACGGAACATGTTCAGGTCACGACTCGTGCCACAACACTCATTTCAACATAGGTGTTTTCCCACTTGTTAGTAAAATTCATAACCATCAATGTGAAAACTAAAGACACTCATGAAACATGCGGACAAATCTCATTTGCTGTAAACATGCTTCGCCCATCTGCTTTGAATCCAAATTTTTTTGATATTCCCAATACCTCACGCAGATATTGGCAGCGGACAAGTGAACCTAGCGGTGGAGGAGTAGAGGGTTGTTTACTTTCTAAAGCTTTTGCGCATTTATCCAGACTAATAAATACATGAAGGTTTAAACTAGATAGAATACCATAGAAAAGAAATAATGATTATTTAGTCATTGCTGTTCATTTTAACACGCTAAATATGGAAAATTTAATAACACCGGCTTTCAACACATTGTCCTTTGCACTGCATGACTTACCCAATGCCACCAGCAAACACAAACTGGCGTTGATTGTCGCTGTGTGACAAACTCCTTCCCGTCTTTCACAAAAGGGTTCAAATCTGTAAACTCTTTTGTTCTTTCCCGTTAGTACGTCATAGGTGTATGTGTGCTCACAAAACACTTAGGTAGAGCCACAATCGTCACAACACGAAACAAAGTGTTTTTACCTCGATTTGGACCCTTCTGTGTCTCCCGTCTCCAATTCCTGAATAAGATCCATTCTTCCAGGTCACTCGCCTGAGGAACGGAACTCAGCCAACAACAACAATGGCAGCCCTAGTTTACGGATCACGACGACGAGTACATTGCAACAATGGTGGATATCACTTATGTGAAACCCCAAAAGGGGCGCACCCGTACACGGTACGGAAATCACTGTAACATATGACTATTGGGGACTGGGTATTTCCCTTTCTGACGGATTACGGTAAATTTGGGACGACTGTGATGAAATTTCAACAGCCACTTTCAGCTCTTGAACTGGAATGCTTCTTTCAAAATATAAGTGATTAGAGCCTAGGATGTGTGGTTTGACTCCATTTTGAAAACTTGAAAAGAATTGGTCATTAGTGTTACGAATGTATGATATTTTACAATGTATGATACACTTATTACATTTGTTATAACCGTGTTGGAAATTTTCTATCAATCAAATACACAAGGAAAGCAATAACAACAGAACAATGATTCAAAAAATCCTTATACAGTTTTTCATCTGCTATAAATTGTCAGAACGTTGCCTGAAGACGCTGTATTTGGCACCCAGAATAGTGAAATAACTAAAATAACCAAGAAATACGACCAAAGATTATTTATTAAAAGTTTTGTGATTTGCACTCAACTGTTGGAAAACGTTTGTGTTCTGGCTTAAGGTAAAGGACAAATTGTGGGTGAAAAGTGCCACGTAGGTCATCGTCCTCAAGCGCAAGCTCCTGGGTTTCCAGAACTGTATGCCGTGAATGAAGCAAAACTGCGTACACTGAATCAATTAAGGAATAAATATAGTTTCTGACGAATAGTCAGTCTTTTATATTGTATTCCTGCATAAACCGGGATTCTACTGGTTGACTAAGCATCCCCGAGGCCTGGTCCCTTTGCATTGTTTCATGTTATTGTGCATGCCGTTCATATTAACTATTTCCAACGGCTCCTCTAGCGACGCTGTCACTTTCACTACTGGACAGCTCTTAGCTTATATCATAAAAATAGCACTTCTGCAGTATGTATGTACACACAGGTAAGAGCTTCAATAGTGTGGTGTAGAGAACAGATATCAGGGAAAAAAATTAAAAAAACCCCGAATTTTCTACATCGTTCAGTGTATTCGAGCTGCAGTTTCTGTGCTACAGTAGGAGGGAAGCTATGATTATATACAATGCCGTCAGTGTTTACAGGACAGCTGCTGTTGCTTAACAACACAAACAGTAGCGTGACACACGGAAGAGACCTAATAGGATTATCTTTTGAATTTCGATTGAATACAGGTTGGTGTGTTCCAATATATAAAATTTCTTTTACATCCACCAATCACTGGTTTTCATGTGGCGCCTTGTAAATAGGGAAGAAAGTAAATGATCCTGCGAGAGAAATTGCTCCTTGTTTTACAAGACAGCTGAGAGGGAGAAGCCAGTGTTTTTCCTTATTAACTACTTGCCCTTTAACAGTTAGCCTATACACCAGTAGATCGCACACTTGTTGGTTGGTTGCTGTTGGGAATATTGGCGTGTACCAATTCCTTAAAGGAACTAAAGGAAAAGCAAAATCTTCCGGTAGGCAGCACGAACTCGACAACTACCAGCAGTACTCTGGTGCTATTCCCCTATGGCGCAAGCAAGTCGTGTGCTGAAAGGTGATTTACACCAAGCGAGGCTGCTAACTGCTGCAACCAAAATCGGGATTGTCTCAAATTACAACATCCAAGTTAACAGCGATCCACAGATTCATCCACTTGACAATGGCCACTTGGTCCTGTACAATGTGAATTCATTCTGTGCAGTCGTGGATGTAATGGGCATTATCCCCGAAGGACCCCCAAGGAACAACATATCGGTCTTACGCCTTCGTAATAAAAGCATCACGGAGAGACGGTGACAAATCATAACAAATTGATTTGCCCTATCCCGGATCTATTGCCAAAGAAAAAAAGTGATTTTTAGTCTCGGTGACAATGTTGTCGGAAATATGTAATTTGGACAAGGTATTGTTTTATACAACCTGGACATAAAAATCAGTATATTACAAAATTTCTATTCACGCTTATTAAATTTAACCTCAAAAAAGAATTTTTATTAAATCGAAGGGTTGGTGTCGGATTACTACTCATGTGAGAGCAAGTATTTATACATGGAAGACATTCGTGAAACATGCGAACAAATTTTCTTCACTTCTCTGCTTTGAATGGAAGTTTGTCATACTCTAAGGGTATCACTAATTGGAGAGGAAAAAAGAATAAAGAAACGGCTTGCTCAACCCCCAGATAGCAATAAGTCTTACTCGAGATCAGAGAAAGAAACACGAAGACACTTAGATAGGTTCAATGAGGAAGGTTGCTGAAGGGAAATTCCAGCCTGACGCCGTACACAGTTCTTGGGTCATGACACAAAGCATCTTGAGTGAGTGTCAGTATAATATGAGTGGGTGGGACGACTTGTCTGGTGTCTTTGGCATGGCTTTCCAGCGTTGTAGAACTATACATATGTCGACATTGAGTCCGCCATTCTACAAGGATACGCCGTCGTGTTATGGCGGAAATAACGTTGAAAGCGACGTTAGCTGCATGTAACTGACAAGTCTTTGATTAAATATATTCTAAGTTATGGTAAAATGGCTTGAATAGGCTTGTAGTTGCTTGTAATCTTTAAATGGAATCTGTAGGCTGCAGAGCCTCGATGAATTGAATGTGGTGTTCAACTGTTCCAAGTAAGAATACTTGCTTATATCTGTGGTCAATTGAACTACTCGACCCTTAAACTGGCTGAAAAGTGCCGTACTCCTGAGTTTAACAATCAAATACAAAACAAATGGAATTTGCCAATGAAAGGGAACATGGAAGTGTGTCATTGAAACTTGCAGTGCGAGGAGAAAGAAGTGTAACCGAAAACTGCAATTGCTAAAATGTAGACAGAGGAAAAAAAATTAAAAACAAAAGGAAAGAAAAAAATCGATAAAGTCGGTAAAGTGCTTTAGGAAAGATCAAATCAAAGCCGAATTTAATTGCCGAACTTGTTTCGTCTCCGAGCCTTTGACACCTTTACTGAGTGTGCAATCTTGGTAAAGCTGGAAACTTTTACCTGTCCATGAGATATCCCATTCCCTTTCGGGGTGAGTGCGTTTTACGGTTTTATGTTTTCTCTAAATCTATTGCAACGCGAGTAACTGCCAAGCCATCCGATCAGCGCTCCCCAAAATTGGATCTGATTTATGGTTCTTGTTAGCACAAAAATTACAGCGTTTTACTTTCAACCAGGTCCATCTGTCCATGAATTCACATTACAAAGTTGATGGAACAAATGTGATTTTCTACATTGATGCATCGTTCGGTTGACGTCAGCAGCATGTTGAGCGTGCATGTGGAAAATTGAGACCTGATTCCCTTTTTTCTCGCTCAGCCGATGGTATCAAGTTTCTTGGCTCAAGAATGAGAAAGCTTAACGTCAGTTCAGTCTTCACATGTGGGCTTATATCTCATCTCAACATAACTTTGAACTTAAGAACTACTTCTCTCTTGTGTTGTAAGTTATGAAATAATCTATCTGTTGAAATAAAAAATTCTGATTTACCACAGTAGTGGAGTTAAGAATTTGCTAAGCGTATGTGCGGTCAAAATTCATTAGGTATGGTATAGGCGAATATGCTGAAATACTGCAAATGTTATATTAGGCTTCGATCAATCAGTCACTGCGTATGCCAAACGAAACGTGAGTGGATACATACACGGTGACTTTTCCCCATATACCGTGAATTTGTCCAGCGTGCTCGCTGGCTTAGGTGGTTTAATCCATGGTTCTCTGAGAATTAGGCAACCAATGATGTGGCGTGTTCATATCTGGCTTGGGAAGTGGTTTTTAGTCAAAACATTTCTGAGGTACCTGTCCAAGGGCAGTGGTTTATTATTTTCTCTACCCTTAAAAAAGTAACATAAGACGTTACAAAAATATTGAGTACGGCGTTAGCCTACCGCGTATGGAGCATGTTCCGCCTTTACTACATCGAACGACGATTCATTTCTAGGGTGAATTGACGGCATAGCTAAATCATGCAGGTAAACCTAATTGCTAATGCCAATGAAACTCTTGCGAAAGCGTGAAGCATTCGCATAAGGCTATCTCAAATGTAGACGCTAGTTCTTGAAAAAACAGTATTAATCAAATAGGCCAGTGGAACTAAATATGGAAATAAAGTAACATATATCATATCTTTTACAATTTTGTACACAATTTTCCAGATTATATCCTTTACAAATAACGTGATTCTCTCTGGCATCAGTTACGACCATAATAAAAACTTTTTAATTTTGATACAATTCCTTTTTGTTTGATTTATATATGTGGTTGGTGTTTTACACAGTACTCAAGAATATTTCACTTATACGACAGCATTATGGTGAGAGGATAACGGACACAGCCCGGGGGAAACCCACCGCCATTAGGAAGTTGCTAGCATATCTTCCCACGTACTTATCCGACAGGGAAGGCTAAAACTCCCCAGCGATCGCATTGATGTGAAGCACCCAGGTCATTACGTTGAACTAGAGCGCTACCCCTCTCGGCCACGCAGGAGTTAATTCTCGTTTTGACACCCTGGATACGCTTACTATCAATATACTGGTCGCCGATTGTTGTTAATATCAAAGCATATAACTCCGTTATACTTTGATTGCATTTGTTGTTACACCCAACGTGCCGGTCTTGTTCAGCACATGGAATCAGACACCTAAATGAGGGTCAGAGTGTCTCGTCCGAGAAAAATATCAGATTTTATCCATGCCAAGATATTCATAACATTTGTCAATAATTGTTTCCTGGACATGCAAATGCTACACTTTGGAAAATATTATTTATGTACGCAAGTCTTCGGAAATGAGCAACCAGAATCACCTCATGAATACAAAAGAACACCTGGCGATTGGCCTTATGAATAATTTAATATCATCATATAAAGGTAATTTCTGCTGCATGAGCGTCACGTTATGAAAGACTTCAGGCAGATTTCTCAGAATCGGCGGGGGAATTTGCGAACACAAGGCTCTTTTTGACATTAGGATGGCTATGATTACCATCTTATACTCTTGAAATTGTATATGTTGAAATAATTATTAAAATAGTGTTCTTTTTTCTTCCCATTCTTGACAACTCGCCAGACGTGTCATTAGGAACTTCACACTCCTCAGCTTTGGATAAAAAGTCTTAAATGCATTGCTTTGGAATAGATACATGTACGCAAAATCTTAATTGCGCTTATCTTTACGATGCATCGCTCTAGGTTTCCAGCGTCAGGGATTTTTTCAGCGTCAATCATGTCAGTGGGCCTGCAAGTTGCTGATAAATTTCATGACCCCTTCCCACGCCCCCATCCGTTTAGTTTTCGCATTCTTGGTATTTCTCCTCGAAGAAATCTAGTTCCGATGAGACACCACGAGATGTTTTACCTTAACAGAAAACTTTTACTTTGGATTTATTTATTCGATTGTTGCTTAACACCATGCCCAATAATTACTGGGTACAATAAACCGCGCTCTCCCGGGAGTAAACCACCAGCCTTTTCAAGTAACTGACATCATTTGTCATCAAAGTCCCTCAGTTTTGAGCCAAAATGCGACACTGTTATCGCATTTTATTAAATATTTATCCGAAAACGATGCAAAAAGAACAAGGATTCGGAAATGCATAGTCCGCCATGGCAATCAGTAACTTACTGAGCCTGGCCCCTGTGACTGTCTCAAATGGTTAAAACCCTGGATGGCTTTGAAGGTCAGGCCTTTGACCAGTGAGGTCCCATGTTTGAATACAGCTCTCGGTGCTTCCACTGTACCTTTCAGTCAGAAGTTTTGTCAGGCACCCGCCGACGAGCGGTCGTTTATTCTGGACACTCCGGTTTCATTCAGTCATTAACCTAACCACCATAGACATGACAAATGTTTGTGTAGGGCGTTCAACAGCTATGCAATAAATACTGAAATAAACGCCAACAATTTTGCTGACACGATCAATCAGGGAGTTAAGAAGTCATGTCCGTGTTAAGTCGACCATCTGTTCGCTCTCTGCACATGTTTATCTCATAATCGAGAGGACATTTGATACAGATAGCCACATTCATCTTTGTTATATTCACCGGCGCTTTCTTTTTCTCAAGTAATTGCCTATACTTGTAACGTATCAATTCCAATAATGTTATATTTTCGAGCCTCGGGTGAATGGGAATACAATTTTCTTGCAATGTAAACATTAAACATGTGCTTCCTTGCGGTTTGAAACAATAACGAATGAGGTTTTTTTTCATCTTCTTGTCTTGCAGAAGATCACTTAGTGAGAGATAATTCAACCGGCTTGCTTGTAAGCAGGCCCCAGTTTCATATTCCATATCTCGTTTCATTGATTTATAACTTGAATTAAATATCACAGGAATTGGAGTAAAATATGTCAACAAAATTGATTTAAAATCTTAAAAAAAATTGAAATCGGTCTAGAATTTAAACAGATTGAGATATACACGGCTGTAAAGAAGATATTAAAAATGTTGAAATGTAACAGTTGGAAATGACAGATTTTTAACAAACAAAAAGACGGGTATCAATATTAAATTCATTCCAGGAGCCAATTTGCAGGAGGCGGTCAATTTGACAGGCGAAGTGCAATCATTTCGTTACATATGGTTTTTCTCTGATGGATTAGTCGCGTAAAACATGTTACGGGAATTGGAGTACAACATGCAAACTTGTTAAACCAATGACATATACTTAAAGTGTGAAAGCATCTATTTCACATTTAAACATGAAATATTTAAATGGTCACTTGTCTTACCTCGTCAGACAAGTCATCGAAGCCTATGAACCAACTGTGCCTATGTTTTAACATTTGCGATAATTATTAATGTATGTTAGCCTTTAAAGGCAATGCGCACATTTGAGTGAAAAACATAGTGTCATAAATATAGTGTCATACACTATACTACAGATAAAGTTTTCAAAAATGTACCACATTAAGGTATAAATTGCAGAGATATGGCATTTTGATGTTATCTTTGTGATGGATCATAACTCGGCGATGTTATAGCCTGAAAATTTTCCTTTAATGGTTTATTCTGGCAGGTCCTAGTCACGCCAAACTTTGTAGCTTTTGGCGTTGCCTGAAACGAAGGAATAATTACTCTAGACCATCTCACTTATATGACGGCCGTAAGTGTTGTGTGGACCAGATTTATTTATTTACTTATTTATTTGATTGCTGTTAAAAGCCGTATTCAAGAATATTTTTCACTTATTCAATGGTGACCAGCGTTATGGTGAAAGAAAACCGGTCATGACGCGGAGGGGAAAACCAACGACCATACGCTGGCTGCTGGCGGACCTTCTCACATACGACCGCAGAGGAAGTCAGCATGAGCTGGGCTTGGACTCTCAGCGAGTTCGCATTGGTGAGAAGCGCCTGGGTTATTAGGTTGCACTAGCGCTAACCCCTCTGGAACGGGATACCTTGGGCAGGAATTATAAAATAAGCGTAGCGCAATACCACCTCGTGGGACATTAACCAAACGTTTCTTCAGTAAGATGGGAAATTATTCTCATACTGTTGGTTGGACTGAACGCTAATGACATCAACATTAAACCAAAAAAAGAAAAAAACCAAGCCAAAAGGTATCTTTTCACCAAAAACATGTAGTTTAGATAAGTAATAGTAATCTTTTGTGGCCAATCTGTCAACTGCGTCACAAGTGTGCATAACCCAACAAATATTGAGCTATTGTGTCTTAGATTGTAAATTTTCACGGTTCCCAGAGGAGTTATGACTAGAACAGGAAAAGGTATACCCATATACCTAATTGGCCTGAAAGCATTCCATAAAATAATGGCGGATGCTGGCTGGATATCAAAGAGTAATGTCCGCAAGATACACATTACCCATTGCTACTGTCTCTTCCCACTACCCCCAATATATACATCTCTCACACTCAAATGACATGACAGTTCAAATATCCATGTCAATAATACTTGTCTGGTTTTGCTCAATCTGGGGTTCGCTTCATGCCGTTCATGATTAGTTCAGCAGACAGAGGACAAATTAAACAACAAAAACTTTGAAGTCACACGGACTGTCGCAAACTGGACCTTTGTATTTCAGTCCAGCTGGAGAGGTAACCCTACCTGACTACCTTGACCTTTGGATTACACAGCGATGTTGGGCGAGAATACAAAACGAGGAAGCTAAAGTTTCTCTAACGGTTCCCACGGCATGCCGAATCAAATATCTAATACGTGTGTCCAAAAAAAAATCAAAACAAAACACGATTAATGCACCACAATGCAAACAATCCCTGAAGAAAATTATCAGCAAATTTCCATGTATTATGTTTTTAATAAGAACGTTCTTCTCTTTGTAATTTTCGGAAACTGAAACCACGTTTATGTTAAAGCTTGATATGTTGGTTCAAGTATCACTGTTATTAGCTTATTTCTGCACAAGGACGAGATGTTTAACAATAAAATCACTCCACGCCCTGTGGCAGCAGGCGATTATTCGTCGTTTTTCTACATATCGCTATTAGAATTTACGATAATCAATAATGTAAACGATCCGGACAGTTTTTCTATCAAGTATAGAGCAAATGTGAAAGAAGTATAATTACACAGTGGCTCGACGGTAAACCAACAATTTTACTGAGGGCTGTTTCACTCCTAAACACATCTATTTTTTTTGGCGTCATATTCCACCGCGGTTTGCTGATACCTTTAGACAGAGTATTGGTGCTCTTATCAAGTCATAGACGCGTCCGAGTTGTGATCTGACACCTTCTCTCAGGCAGTCCGATAACCTCCTTTTTGGTGAGGGGGATTAAGTTCCAAAAACCAATCAGATGCGAAGTTTCAATGCGCAAATGTTTGCCCAGTCCGACATCACTTCCCAAAACAAAGGACCAAGTATTTAAGAGGATCTCGAAAAAGTTGTGGGAAGATGTTAATTTCAGATGAACATAAAGTTCGCGACCAATAAGCTTTGGGGGGCGCCAACTATCTCTGATCGACTTTACTGAGATTGACAAACGTGGCACTTTGATGTTCTAATCATTTCGCTTATTCACAACAAAGTAGTTATACTGTTGAATGTCAGCTACCGCTTTTAGAATTGAGAAACTGCTTATCATTGAATATATGATGAAAATTGTCAGTTTAGTCCGAATCTACACCAACAGGAAGTTATGTTGCCATGTATATGTAAAATGTAAACCTAAGCGTCTTAACAGACATTAGTTCTGTTTATTATTGGCAATATAAAAGCCCTAAAAGTTCCCACATTCGAATGCCACTCGTTGACGGTGAAAGGGTGGTTCAGTTTTATCGATAGACAATGGCAAAACCCATTTGCAGAAGAACACCATTCAACAGAACGTTCAACACAAACCAGCTAAAAAGTAAATAGTATGTAAAGTAAGAGATTAGGACGAAGTTATACCAAGAGAAAAGGTAAACAGTTGTCGTTGATTGTTGTTTTAATAACGCCATATTTCAGACCCTTTCATTTATACCACGAAGCCGTAGTGTCCTGATTGAACCTCCACCGTTTGAAAAGTTACTGCTGAACTTATTCAAGCGTCATGTAAAGGTTTGTACGCCATATTGTTCAAACACAAGTGGTCTTCAAGGAATGCTAAATGGCGAAAAGGCCCAAAGACTATCATCGACTAATTATCGTGACCAACGTCCCTTGGAAAAACGAGAGTGGGGAAATGTACAAATTCTCTGCCTAATGTTGAGATTGAACCCGCGCCTCGTGTGCTTCGACCATAAGAGCTGAACACCTCACTAAGCTAGAGTCATCTTCATAACATATACATAGAAGTTATTCAAATTGTTGAGAAAGGCCCCATTATCCATATCAGCATTCTGTCTAAAACAACACGGAAATAAAAGGCTTTGCCAATCAATATATTTCTTGTTGACCGAGAAATGTCCCCTTTCCGTGCCTGTAAAACCATTGTGTTAAGTTTTTGTCATTCGTCTACTCAAAATGCCAGCTGTGGAATTCGAACGAGCGCCATTTCCCCCTAATTGAGATATTATGTGATATTATGTGAATCGTGACAAAGTTACCTCTGACCTCTTCGGTGGTCTAGTGGTTAGGCCATTTGCCTCGAGATCGGGAGTTCCGGGTTCAAACCCGGGTATGGTCATATCAAAGGCTTTAAATATGGTATTTGTTGCAGCCTCTCTTGGCACTCAGCACTGAGAGGTTGGAGAAAGCAAACGGAAATTATTCGGCCCGGTATGTGACCGCAGTGGTTGGGGTGTAATGTCTGGTATCTTCGGTGACGACAGCGCTTTGGCTGTATATACTCGACCTGCTACAGGGAAACACAGTATATATATATATATCTACATACTAAAGACTCTTCGTCGTCATATGACTGAGAAATTACTGAATATGATGTAAAACCCCAAGTATACATGGGCAAAATGATGCATACAAAGTTGCCTCCCTTTACTTGCAGTGCACAAGTGCAATGCGATGAATAGCGATGAAGCAACATAGTCACATTGCCATGGCTCCTAAATTTTCTATAGTCTATAGTAGTACTTGATGGGTCGATATGCCGACTACTGTTTACACTGTGTATTTGTGTTTGACGTCAGCTCCCCGGGAAACTTTAAAAAGTCCGTGTTTTTACCACTATCACTAAACTCCGATGTTTGCACGAGGATTTCACCATTGCAGTCGCTTTCGTGGTAAAACATCCGTAATAGGAGAAACATGTGATCTGTATGTGGGTCACATGTTTCACACGATGATATTACGGCCGTTATGGCCTTTTTTACAGCGAAAACACTTGGCAGGGTGTTAACAGGCCTTTTACCCGTAATTTTACGAAAACTTTTAACAGTGTGATAGCCCTTTCATCTGCGCTTTCACTAGTGCACAAAAATGAATGATAGACTGCGAGTGATTAGTCAACCTTACAGGAAGCCGGGTATTCAGATTTGTGAGATTCACTCACACATCGTCAATAGATTTAAATTCGGTAAAAAACACGCCTTTAAACTGGGGGTAGAAAAACAGTATCTACACCTCTTTAAGGGTTATGGAAATTCCACGAAGAGCGAACCCACTGGAACAGCTTAGGTGGTATGTATTTATTTATTTTGTTGGTGTTTGACGCCGTATTCAAGAATGTTTCACTTGTAGAACGGTGATCAGCATTATGGCGGGTTTAATTCGGAGAGAGCCCGGGAAAACTCACGACCATCCGTATGTTGCTGACTGACCTCTTAACGTCTACACACTAATTTTCAGCTTTATATATACGACTGCAATCAGTTTTATTGGTGTTGGAAACCGGTTTTAACGGGACAAACCACTACAAGTTGCTGGCAAACTTTTCAATTGTGACGTACAGACGTACAGACTGACTTTCACAACATGGAAGACAAGTGTTCTCCGACAAATGTGAGGCCGTGCAAGAGATCCCACGAGCTCCTTTAAGAAATATGCAAACTGGAACTTCTGATCTAAGCACAGGAACAGACGGATTGGAACACGGAGAATGAAATGTATCAAAACGATTTCAAGAATGAAATCCATAAATCCATCCAGGTGCCAATTCGGCCGAGATCGGAAACTGCCATAGGGCAGTTTGCGAAGGGCCATAGCGAAGTTTGACTTAAATCAGAATTTACAAATTCAGTGCCTTGCAAAGTAAAACTAGAGCAACAATTATGATAGTGTGATGCTTGGCAAATGGTCACGTGTAACCAATGAAATCTGGCCTCTGATGCTCCAGTCTGGTATACAGGGCACGAGCTTACTGACATCCCGCCTGATTAATTGCCTGTTACACAGTGGTGTTGTATGGCTTTCCAAATGTCTTTGGTTGAACTTCTAGTTTCATCTTCATGCCTGGCTGTCAAATATTAGAGATTGGGATGCGTGACATCATGTACTATGTAAAATCCGAGTGGCCTGAAGCAATGGGCACTGCCTGTTTATAACTGCGGGTTAGGCAAAATCCGTCGGTTCTCTGTCTTATCATAATAACGGCTTGCAAATCGTGGGTACAGTATACAGCACAGTGCAAAGGATCAAGTAACGGTCTCACACTTAAGCCAGACTTAGTCTGAAGTTCAAAAACACTTTATCGGGAAAAAACTATGATATGCATAATTCACGGTCCTATAAGTTTCTACTTTACAAAGGTCCACTGCAACCTATTAGAGACTTACATGAACAGGAGTTAGAAGAATGGCGGCGGAAAAGGTGGTAATAACAATTTTACCGTGTCCGGAATAAATTTGTTTCATAACAGATTCAGAACTGAAGAAATGTTTTATGCCAAAAATACTTCCTGCACAGAAAAGTTATAACAGGAATTATCAATATCAGAGGCTAAGCAAGAGCATTCATTTCATAGGTATTATATGGTAGAACAATGACTTTTCCCTGTTTGTTGGCTAGATGTCACCCGTGCTGCAGTGAATGTCAACATCGATCATATAACCGCTTACTGATGTTTTTTAAGCTGCTGTCAAAGAATAAATCCCGAAAATAAAGGCATTTGTTCCAAAATATACGTCCGTCTCGATCTGAAAGACGAAATACACGCTTACAGGATATGTGCAGTGATTGACTGGAGAAGCCCTGGTGGAATCACACACGACAAGATGTCGCTGGCTATCGAAAACGGTAGAGTTCTGAACATTTTGCCATACACAGTCAAGCAAGAGAGATGAGGCCAGTGGCTTGGAAAAACTTTGTTGAGAAGGTAGTTAAAATGGCTGTTGCGCTGATCAACCAGGCATTCCATGTTTAAAATTTCACTGTACAAAGTTTGCTGACAGTGAAGTATGTGGTCACCGAACCCTATAAGAAAAGCGGGCGGAATTTTTATTCAAAGGGCATAGTTCAGTGATATGCCGTCCTACATCATTTAATTTGGATGGACTTCTTATTCAAGAGCAGACAATCAAGTTTGCCAAACTTTTATAAACGCAAACTGTTTCGTCCTAGCGATATTTTGAGAAGGTGTTGGCAAAAATGGTGAGAAGAGAGGCTGTAATCGAACAATACTAGCTTACAGAGCAATAGAACCTTAGCCGGGACTGGTGCATCTTTCTGGTGGGAGTAAGTTTTATCACTTTGACTTCAAAAACAATCTGGAAAAAAGCTGCAGCCCTTATTTCAGGCGCTGAATGAGTACAAGATTCCACAACGAACAGTGTTTGTTCTATGTTATGTGTGGTGGCCTCAGGTCAATGCCTACACGACAAGATAATAGTTTGTCATTTTGTTAAAAAAATTATATGGCTGATATAATGTAACTCTCACAGAGTTACAAATAAAACAAGATATTATAGAAGATTATATTATTGGGTTCATTTGGAACATGTTTTTGTAAATATGAAAAATATATCTATCTTTCAGTCTCTCTGGTGTTACAGATGCTCCACGTTTAATTCTCTGGTTTTATTTGCATACAGATACGCAAAATTCGTTCCGAGGGAAGTGACAAAGAGAGAAAAACCTTTCTTCCCGTTGTTCTCCATCGAGAATTATCCAGCTCCATCTGGTTGCTGCTTCTTTTGCATCTATTGTTATTATTCGTGGGTTGTAGACGTTGCCAAATGAGGGACACAAAGCTACAGGCTCCCCGGTTTTCATGAGGTGTAAAACATCTCACGTGTCCATTTTCTTGGCAATGACTTCCGCTGAACTCTGGTAATAATGAGGCGTACATCCGTTAACAAATTTTTTTGAGTTGCCTACGGTTTGTGTTACCATTTCTCTTGGCATAACATACTGTTTTTCTTTAATGTTTCAACGCAATAGAAGTTATTGACCTGTTGCAAATGTTACAACCATGAGCCTGTTAGTTCAAGAATTACAAGTTCCATAATATATTTACCGCATTGCATATTCAACTTCCACGATCATCAATCCGGTACACTGACTAATTTATTGATACACTGCAAAAAAGAATGTAACTTTACAACACGAAGTGATGTAAACTTGAACAGTGAATTAAACTGTAAAAATAATGTTGCCATTTTTGGTGTTAGTTCACACTCTTATCCTTTAGGATTATAAGGTATAGTGCAAATGTTCACTACACCTGTAAACATGCAAATATATTGCTCGTAAATCCAATAAAATGTGTAATTCTTCACGTAAAAAAGGTGTTACTAAATGCGGTAAATATACAGTTAACTTTGGCTCTACAGCAACGTGTAAATATACAGCAAAAAAGTCTGGTTACAAAATTGCCAACACTGTGTACTGTAAAACTACACCATTCGTTTTGCAGTGTAGGTGTTTAACGCTGCGCTTTATATTAGACGTTTTCACTTATATCACGGAGGTTATGTTCCCGAGAGGAAGAAAATGGAGCACCTAGATTAGCAATCAAGCTTCATCAGGTACATGACAGGTCTCTTGACTTAACACAGCAACTGAATCAGAGAAAGGTGGGACTGAACACGCGATCTCAGTCGTCAACGGCCTGAGTCGCAGCGAGCCAGACCTTTAGAAGGGCAAACCTCTAAAAAACGCCGCTATGTTAGTTACGAGACCAGTAAAGCTGTATCTGAAAAGACTTTCACTGAGTTTTAATTTGTCAGTTTTTTTCCACCAAGTTAAATGCAGTCAAATGTTATGATTGTGCGGTGGGTTTTATTGACCGTATTCGTAATGTGTGTCAACAGTGATGCCACTCCGACTCTGGTCCTAAGGCAGTGTTTTATTACTTGTCCATACACTGTCACATTATAGGGGAGTACATTTCAGGAGAACTTTCTTCAGAGTTGAGCATAAAGGTGTACAAAAAATTTTGTGGCCTCACTGTCGATGCACAAAATCAATGTGCTCTGTAAACATTTCACTGCATTTTAATTTGGGGAGAAAAAATCTCAACCCTCAACCCCCCCCCCCAAAAAAAAAAGTGAAGATATTTTCAGATACAGTTTTAATCCTCTTTACACTCACCATAACTTCATTTTTGCGGAATCTTTACCTTTAATAATCTTCAGCCAACGCTGTACAGTGTGACTAAAAATCTGAAATATATGGATATATATCTGCATAACTTCAGATGTTTTCAATGAGTTGAGAAACGGGAGAAAACTTATACAGAATTAGAGAAAAATGCTGCTACAGAATATGGAGAGAATGTGGATACAGAATCAGGGGAGAAAACTGGTACAGAATCAGGGGAGAAAACTGGTACAGAATCTGGGGAGAAAACTGGTACAGAATCAGGGGAGAAAACTGGTACAAAATCTGGGGAGAAAATTAACTCAAAGTCAGAGAAAGAACAGAGTCAGAATCATTGAAAAAACCAATCACTGAGATAGAACCAGACGACAAAAATTGATACATATTGGGGGGGATTGATACAGAATCAGGGGAAGAACAGATTACAGAGTCAGGGAAGAAGACTGATATAAAACATGGTAGAAAACTGATAGAGAATGAGAAGAGAAATATTGAAACAGAATCAAGGGGAAAACAGATACAGAATCTGTGGAGAAAAGAGATACAGAATCCGGATGGGGGGACATGGGGGGGAACACATGTACCGAATCAGTGAGAGACTGATATCGAATCAGTGGAGAAAATTGATACAAAATCAGAGGAGAAAACTGATACAGAATCAGAGGAGAAAACTTATACAGAATCAGAGGAGAAAAAGTGAAACAGAATTTAGGGAGAAAACTGAAACAAAATAAAGGAAAAGCTGACACAGAACGAGGGAAAGAATTGATTCAGAATCAGGGGTTGGGAGACTGATACAGAATCAGGAAATACATCTGAACGGATAGCGAATCAATATAGAGAAACTAATATTGAATCGCAGGGGGGAAATAATATAATAAATGGATGATCGTCGGTTGACAGAAATTGTGCAGTTCCTAAGAGCTTTCTAATTGTCTCAGAAAGATTTAAGTTAAATAGAAATGAGTGTTCACTAGCCACACACATTAATACCAGAAACTAAGACACTCTAAATGTATTGATGGTGTACATACACAGCAAGTTTTTCTGTGAAATACTTAAGCAGTAAATGGAATAAAAGATCCCTTTGATTTGGGGTAAATTATGAAGACGGACTCAGGGTCACTCACTAATCAAAGCTTCAGAATGGAACCTTTATTTTAAGTTCTCTAGGTTCAGTGACGAGACATTGTAATGTTAAAGACTACAGCAGAAAGGGTAAAACCAGCGTGACCGTTGGAAGATGGCGTTACACACCCAAGTGAAATGCTCGGTACGGTAAATTAAAGAGGTCGCCCAGTTTTACAGACTAATCAATTCCAGAATCAACCTTTAAGCATCTGTGATAAAATGCCTTACATAGTTCATTATCAACACCATATATACTAAAATGGCGCACGATTTGATTGCCGATTTTATTCATCCGCCTAGAACATTCATTACGTCTTTTCGTCATCACTGACAACTGTTGACTGCTTCTCTTTACATGAATCAGTCCTAATTTTACATTTATGATTTTCTTAGTTCTTTGGGGGCTTGTGTTATTTGTCGTTTTTGGAAACTGGTCTTGCGATTGTTGATCCGGAACATCCATTTTGGTGTACGGCTGGTGTACGAATGTCGGTTTCGAGGCCTAGATTCACTGGAAGAGTTTGGAAAATTTTACTAGGAGTAATTCTGTCGGACGTAAATATGAACGGAATGTCGAGAATCTGTCACCTTTATTCATGCCAGTGGCTATATATTTATAATGCAGAATAACACAGCCATTTAGATTAGTAATTGCTTCGTCATTATTTGTCGCATCACAGTAAAGAACGTTTTAGATTTAAGCTTCATTTATCATACTGGCAAAGCCGTTGGTATATTCTGACAGGCCCATGAAATAGATGGGTAGACCGTAGGTGTGAGAACACCTACGCGTGGGACTCGACTGAGTAGCGATGAAATGAGGTGCTATATGGCGGTGATATGTCTAGAAACTGATTCATGTTACACTTTAGGGGTAATGCGACATTTTTATACCAAGTTAATGATCCTATAGCTTCACGATAAGTGCACTGCCCTGAAATTCTCAGCGTAATTCGAGTCCGCAACGTGCCAAATGTAATAACCATCGAATATTCAGGGCTAGTTAAAACAGACATTGGCTATAGAACTTGCTTAAATCAATGTTTGCTGACGGTTGCACTGACTTAAAAGGATATTGCCAGCAATTCCACATTGATGTATTCAGTGGGCAATTGGTTTCTTGCCTTTTTTCACCCTGCCACCCATAAATAGCCGCAGACTCTGTGGTTACATAACACTGCTATTTGCAGACCAGCGTGTAATCTGGAAAGTAAGTTATTTTTGGCGGGAAATCAGGCTTTGGAATTTTAGATCGGCGGAGGCATCGCAGAAGAAATAAAAATCCATTCCGTCTTTGTAAATCATTTAGACAATGGACGATCAGACAAAATGGTTCATTAACTTTAATGATTCATTCCCTGTAATGGTCCATTATCCAAGGCAAGCAAAGGACAGATTGGCAACAACTGCTTTATAAGTCAAAAAAATCATAGCGCAGCAAATCGTCGTAATTCAGGTCTGAGTGATTATACTCTCGAGAAAGGCGTAAAGCCAATGTGAGCTAATCCAAAGCTCGCCAGATATATAAATAGCACCTGGTGAGTACCATATTTTACCATGAAATACCAGTATTAAAAGTTTATACGACGCTCTGGCGTTTATCATATGTAGGTGGTCGGTGTCGGCTTAAAATTAACATTCAACACACTTACTGCTGACTACTTCTTCTTCTAGGTAACCATCTCCCCATAGAATTATGTGTACTTTTAAGAGATCGTGATGCTAATTTTTATTGATAAAACTGGTCTTTAGGAATTCGACGGCCTAAGCTTTGCTTAGATGCTTCATTTACGTATTACCGGTGTTTGAATGAAATTCAATGAACTTTAACACGCTTGTCAAAGAAGATTTTTAAAACCGTCTGGAAAATACTGGAAACTCTTTATCTGGAGGGTGCCTCCGTGGCTCAGTTGGTTAGCGATCTAGCGCAGGGCAATTACCCAGGAGCCTCCCACCAATGCGGTCGCTGTGAGTTCAAGTCTCTCGTGGGGAGGTCCACCAGCAACCTGCGGATGGTCGTGGGTATCCCCCGGGCTCTGCCCTGTTTCCTCCCACCAGAATGCTGGCCACTGTCGTATATTTGATTGGTGTTTTACGCCGTACTCAAGAATATTTCACTTATACACCAGCATTATGGTGGGTTGAAACCGGGCAGAGCCCGGGGGAAACCCACGACTCATCCGCAGGTTGCTGGCAGACCTTCCCACGTACGGCCGGAGAGAAAGCCAGCATGAGCTGGTCTTGAACTCACAACGACCGCATTGGTGGGAGGCTTCGGGTCATTGTTCTGCGATAGCGCGCTAACCGACTGATCCACGGAAGCCCCCCACTGTCGTATAAGTCAAATATTCTTGAGTACGACGTAAAACATCAATCAAATACATAAATAAATAAATAAATATATAAACTTTATGTGTCTGTGGCAGCACATCGTGCAGGTTAGCAAATTATCTTTCGACATGCTGAAAATAAAATATATGATCTCAGGACATAACTCTCGGGTAAACTCAATCCATCCTTCATAAATGGGGACCGTTTCACGCCTGAAGAATTTCGGGATTAACATATGTATAGCCTATTCATCATTGTTGTGCCATTCATTGTCGCGATGATTTCTGGGCAGACTGGTTGCGCACTATTCATGCATTGGAAAGAAACCGCATCTACTGAGTCGCCATGGGGCGGGAAAAGGGACTGTGTTTCAACAGTTAAGCTCTTTATGCACGAACTATAACATATAGCATAGTGAATTCAACTAAAACAAGTACAACAATGCGATAATAGGAAACAACAATTCTCGCTGGAATTGAATCGCACAGCCACTACATGAAAGTCTATTTAAGGGAATTTATTTCCCATGCTAAATATGCAAAACTTATCCATGTTATACAAATATGAACAAATAAGTTTACCGAAATCGGCTAATATTAAGCAGTTATTCCAGAAAACTATCCATAACAGGCAGAGAGATATACAGACAGACGGACAGGCTGAGAGACATACAGACAGACGGACAGGCTGAGAGCATACAGACAGACGGACAGGCTGAGGGACATACAGACAGACGGACAGGCTGAGGGACATACAGACAGACGGACAGGCTGAGAGACATACAGACAGACGGACAGGCTGAGAGCATACAGACAGACGGACAGGCTGAGAGCATACAGACAGACGGACAGGCAGAGAGACATACAGGCAGACGGACAGGCAGAGAGACATACAGACAGACGGACAGGCTGAGGGACATACAGACAGACGGACAGGCAGAGAGACATACAGACAGACGGACAGGCTGAGAGCATACAGACAGACGGACAGGCTGAGAGACATACAGACAGACGGACAGGCTGAGAGACATACAGGCAGACGGACAGGCAGAGAGACATACAGACAGACGGACAGGCTGAGGGACATACAGACAGACGGACAGGCAGAGAGACATACAGGCAGACACACTGGCTCGTTGTAACATTTCACCACAATACCACTGAAATATTGCTAATCATTCATTCATTCAGACTGAGTTTCTTTTATTTTTTTTTTTTTGCTTTCGCTGAAGCGTGGACTGAAACAAGCAAACGACAGTAGAATGAAGAGTAAAACCAGAGTAGTGACGACAGCGCGATAGTTGGGCACTCATAAAACCGATAAAATTCTGTTCTCGGTATGCTTCGGTTAGTTTTCCTAATTATCCCTTTAGATGCTTGAATAATGTGAACTTTAACAACCACTAGCACCATAAATTAAGCAGAATTGGGTAAAATAGGCAGTGATTTTAATGAGAGTTTATTAGACATTATTGATCTAGAATTACTCAAATGCGATGTGGTTCTCTCTGTGGAGACCTCTTTCAGGAACAAGACAGCCTCAGTAGCCACATCTAGATTTTATTTGACTGTTATATAGAAATTTTGATCTTGTAAGATTGAAGGTCAATATTTTCAGAGGGAGTTTCCCCCACCACCCTTTGTCAAATTACTGACGATCTTTCCCAGTTGTGAAAAACAGATTATACGTCGTCTTCAAAGAATGATCGACTGTTCAATCGGCCACAAGTGGGTGGCTGACTGCCTAACCTCATCAAGTCTCCACACACAGTGCGAGCGGTCAGGAAACAAAATGCCAAATTTTAGTTAGCGTTTAGTAAGCCAGTATCACTTAATTCAATGATAGTAGGGTGTTGCATCTAGCTGATATGATTTCCTACACTCATAAATAGATGACCTGGTTCGGTATTTTTGTTCGCTTCGATTGATCATCGTAGGAAATCACATGTAGTTGGCTTCAGAGAGATTGAAGATAGTCATGAAGTAGGCACTTCGGATACTAACGTTGCCACTATTTGGTGAAGTGCGATTTCAAAGCTGATCTCTTATAAGAAAAGAAAGCATAAAATTGAAGCAAGCATCAGTTCAAATATAATACAAAAGACTGCACAGGGAGTACGGACCATTCTAAAAAATATCTGAAAGAAACCGGTTTACATGTAGTTTTAGGTTGATTTTTACTGAACTAAATCGCGTCAGCTGTGTGGATTGCGAAAGGTGGGTTTTGTACAACATAATGAAAATATTTGTCGCCGATGACATCAAGGTCTATATCTACGCCGATATGTTCGGGTAAAGATTATACTTACGTATTATGCATAATATACACACAAAAGCGAATCTAACATTAAAATCTATTTTAGGGTCAGGGAAAAGTCGGTCTGACGTCATTGGCGATACACACGAATGTCATGGCCCGTGAAGAACAATTTGCAATCCAGTTAGATTTCACTGCATTTAATTCAGCTAAAAACAGATTTATATGTGACCGAATATGAGACCGTATTTTCAGCTACATATTTAATTGATACTTTTGACTGATGCTTACTTTTTTTCCCATTAAGACAACATTCACAACTTGCATCATCGTAAGCTGACCACTGATGACAACTCTATTTATGTGAAATCAATAATGAAATCTGTTCTAAATTTAATACCATTTAAGCATTTATTTCAAATCAGCAAAATAAACTTCAGCATTTCCGTGTGTATTTTATCACAGTATACGGGTATATATCCGGGGTTATGATAGGAACTTCTTTGTTACCCTTTCGGGGCGGATTTTACACCGTTTCCGTGATAACCATTTTGCCAGGAACATGACTTGAGAGGAATGAGAGTTTCGTCACAGGCCGTATCCTCTCGATTCCCTCTCACTGTGGACGTAAGGACGTGTGACGGATTCCTGGTGCCCAATCGTGGGGATTTTATGAAATTCTCGTTCCAAGAGCACACAAGCTTTTGGAACGTCTTCCTGAAGCGCGTACTGAAGTAAGAATACAGGAGAAAGTTGCACGAAGCGTTGACTTGCCCCAGAAGGTTGGTGATGTTGCCGGCTATTCGGAGTCCATCGCTGTTGGCGGGAATGTCGTTAGCACTAAGAAAAGCCTTGTACAGCAAGAGGATGGTCCAGGGCAGTTGACTCAACATAAACATGATGACTACTGTGATCAGCATAATGGTAATGCGATGCTGCTCTTGGTGAGTCCGATTGTCCCGGCGGGAGCTATTCTGGAGTTCACGACGGATACGGATGGCTTCCCAGACGGATTTGATCAGAAAGCTGTTGAAGATGGCCAGAAGCAAAAGAGGCAAAAGCGTGAAAAATGTGACGTAAAACCAATAATATCCAATCTGGTAACTGTGAGATTCGGACAGTTCCGTACCGCGACAGACGTAATACGTGGTGTTCGCCGAAACGTCCCTTACCTCTGCTATCTCCATCTCGAAGAACTCAGGGAACGTGATGGTGAGACAAATCAGAAATGTATGCAGGACAATCCATCGGGCTCTTGTGACAGTGCACCAAATCTTACCTTTCATCGGGTGACACACGCCGATGTAGCGTTCAATCGTGAACGCCACCGTCAGCCAAACGGCCGTGTTTCCGAAAATGTCGCTGAGGACACGGCCATATGGAATGTACTGGAACGAAGATTCCGGCATATCGCGGTATGAACAAAACACAAATCCAAGCGTAAGACTGAACACTAAGTACAGCATGTCACAGGCAGCAAGAAGGGTCAAGTACACGTTTGTCGAACTGGTCATTCGTGGATGGCTGAGGACGACAATGTTACATATATTGCCCAAGATTCCCACCGTTACGACTATAGGCACAAATATCTTCTGGACGTAAAATCGAGTCAGCTGTAAAGCCAGTGATGGCATGTGGTCCATGTCCTCGGTTAAGTTGCCCAAAAAATGGGTTCTGTTAACGATGAGTGATAGGGAAGCCGTCATATTGGCCTCGTTGATCGTAAATACAGCCTCCGTGGTAAAATCCATTTCTCTTCCAGGTTCTACTAACCACTGGTGGCAGATCTAGGAGACCTGTCCCTCATGATACAGGTTTACTGTGTTCACTCCAGACAAAAAACAACCCCAAAATACACTGGTTCAAGAAAAAAAAAAGAAAAAGAGAAATATAAACGACAACTAGGAAAACTATGTGTTGTTGCCCTTGGAGATTTCACAGAGCGTTTTCACATGTTCACCTAAGCTGCTTGGTAAGAGGCTGAATAATAAGTACTAACTTCCAAACCACACGCCAAAGGTTGTACAAAAGCGCGCACTTGCCCTCGACCATCTGGACGACGGCCAGCGGACAGGGGCGCTTTCGGTAACTACTGTGTAACTTGTGACCGCAATTAAATGCGTAATCCTGGAGAGAGCTGGGGTAATCCTTAAGGTCCGACTTTTACCACGTAATAATAGCGAACCCTGCCGACTGTGAGCACGCGATCGTTATCCCCATGAACTCGGACCCAGGATAGCTCATCGCCTAACAGCTGAAGCCCACGACATCACCACTTGCTTCCAGGCCCAGCCCATTTCAGCAGCGTGATCGTCCGCAGAGGATAGGTTCCTGGACACTCTTCGTGGCCGTAAAACCAGCATCTCCAGCAGGTCTGAAATATCCCAGTAGATCATTATTAATGCATTATATCGTAAATCAGATTATCATTGCGACGAAGCGATAATTGAGCGTGAAGTGCGTTCTTATTTGGGAGAGGGCTCAATTTGAGCCGACAGCTATAATGCGGCGTTAAGAGGGTAATAAGAACAAGGTACAAATTATCGAGGTTCCTAGAAAAACAAGTGAACAGACTTGATCCTCTTTTTACTGGACTGATAGAGGGGTCTTTAACAAAGGGCAAGAAAATAGCGAGTTGTTCCCAAGAGGTTATCGAGAATTAACGACCTGTTAGAAACGGAAATGAACAACAGATCCAATAAGAAAGGAGATCGGCTTGGTCGCAACGTTATCTGTAAGAAATATGTCTAGAAAAGGAAAACTAAAGGTTTAACTGAAGGTTTAAACTAATAATAATAATAAAAAGAGATAATATTAAGAAGAACTACAACAACAATAAGCTTCATCATGGAAATCCGCAATTATAATTGAAAAACACTGAATGAAAAACCCTGAATTGTATTTCTTTAATTCATATTAAATGTAAGGGGTTCACATGCGAAATATGGATTTCAATCCTTTCATGATTATTCCATTTTAGATACGTCATGATATTGGTTGACTTTAGTGCTATAGTTTATTCAGATAGAAAATGTCATTTAAAACTTCGGTATCAAGCCTGGTGCACGCTTGCTTAGCTCGTTTTGGGTGCCTCAAATCATTTAATAAAGCAATTAATCAATGCATACATATGGATTTTAAGAGAGTGGACCAACCGAGAATGATGCCGCTTAGGCCATGTTTGTCTGAGCATGGAGCAGAAAAGTCAACATTGCAGAAATGCTCTCTCCTTTTCACCTTGTGTGAAATACAAACAAACCCGTGTGCTTACGGGATGGCGATGTCATTACCATGCGAAATGAAGCTGAGGCCAAGCTGAATTGAAACTCTATCAGGAGAAATGAAAGCCATGTAATGATCAGGACCAGAAACTCCACACGCCGGCAAATAAATCTCTACTTAATATAGTAAGAGTGAACTCGATGTACTCGTATATACCTGAAAGAGTAGTGTATATCCTGGAACTGTAAGCACAACACTATGGGCATATAGTGAAAGATTTGAGGCATAAGCCATTAAATATGCATTGAACACGGAATCAGGAAAAAACAGGAAATCAAATATGCATGTCTGCGCTGTACTGGCATTGCTGAAATTTTTCCATTATATGATGTAGTTGTATATACCATTGGTAAACCGTGTTTTTCTATATGGTGGTCCAGTAAAACAACTACATCATGTCGGTGCATTTAACAGTGTCCTAGTAGGCTTTTGGAGGTAAAAATATTCCATATGATCTCTTCGTAAAATCCCACCAAAAATATTAACAAACACTATATATTTCAAAATTATAAATCCGTCTGTGGCTGTACCACAGAACGATTTTATCTGCAGCGTACATATTGAAGTATGTATGTATATATACACAGTGGTTCAAACACCTGGGTTAATGATGTGTGATATTTCCAATGTGTATAACCGAGAGATTGTTAAATTCTATACATAGCCGAATAAGATACCTGGTATTCACTTGAATTCGCAGAAGGAACCCTTAAACATGTACGTACGTATTACTGGCCACATAATGGATACTGTGTGACCTTCTTACTGTTGTTTTTTTTTTCTTCTTCTTTTGCTAAAACCACAAAACGCTGCATGCTGGCTGCTTTTAATGTACCTTACATTGATCTAGGCGTCGAAACGGACATTCTTATACCAGTCGTCCACCAAAATTAGAAGTATAGATTTCATCCTATACTTCCACATTTTCTTCGGGTCTGATACTATTACGCTAAAAGATCGTGAGAAACTGAATGCTGATCTGATAAAGAATGACGTACCAATTGCAGTGGTGGAAAATTACTTATGTTAAGATTCGCACAGAGCAACAATGCTGTCTTGCTTTTTCACCTTACATGGGTTTGTTGATTATATGTTATTTCATTCATACAATGGCGCATTTTAAGGAGTATATATACATATGTGAAGAGATATATCAATTACCAAACTGTATGTCGGATTTTCGTTTAGAGATTTCTATTCCGGGGGTTTCTTTTTGATCTATCCAACTATTAGATTTGTGCGAATGCATCAAGTTTGGTAATAGGCTATGCTGTCATCTTTTTCTGCTGTTTGCAACATCGATATACACACGATATCATATATTGCGAGATTCTTTGGGTATCCGATTTGCAGACTTGGTCGGCAGATATGTTTAGTTGGACGAAATCAAATAGATGTTGGTTTCCTCCATTTCCACATGAGAGAAATGTTTTCGGCATCACCAATTTGCAATGGCTTATAGAATAGGGCTGATGTTCCTTAATTAAAAGCAATGCTGTTATGTTCAGACGCAAATGTTAACTAGTCTCACGAGCATAACAAATGAACTCGATAAGAAAAGATTGTGGTCATTTCGCAAATAACTATTATTTCAGTTGTAAAAAAGATGTCACTGACTCCGAGACAAAGTTCACAGCGCTAGTTAACAAACCGATTATGCTGCCGGCCACGGCAGGTCCCTTTCATTCCCAGAGGCACTAACTAGCCTCGTCTGTTTCACTGACTTCGTTATATTTAGTAATTAGATCAAAATGTTTCCTGATGTTATTATTTGAGATTTACACATGAATAAAGTTAGCTTACTTCCCGTATTGGTCAACACGTATACAATAATTGGCTCACGCGGTACTTTTCGTTTCGAGGGTAATTACTCAGATTGGGATTAGAGAGTATAGGCAAAGCCCAAAGCTCTCTTCTAAAGCCAGAACTAGGCCAATTTTTTTTCTGCGGCGAACTTAATTAAGTCATCATCGCTAGAGGTGATGGTATCAGATGCGAGAATTTCCATCCCAAAAGCCACTTAATAAAACTAGGTAACGAAACCCTTCCGGATTTACCTTCCCAACACTGTCACCCTGATCGGATGATTAATGCCTTTCTATTCATCGGTACTGACACGGTGTCGTTTGACGCGTACATTGCATGCCAGTAAACAGTGATTATACCCAAGAACCAATACAGAGTCAGCTAAGGTAATTTTCTCTCTCAGAGATCAAAAACAAAGTATTCGATAAAGACAGGCGAGAAGAACGGAACCGAAGGGAACCTCCAGGATACCAGAGACTGATATCATAACAAGGAATGTTATATGACCTTCAACCATTTTAATAATTCATTCAAAACTTGAAAGACCCGGATAGCTGTAAATAGCCTTAGCTTATGAATGAGAACTGTTTGGCAGGAGGAAGAAGTGAGTTTTTGATTCTTTATACTTGAATATATGGAGGTCCAGTATGAAATATAAAAGACCGCAGCATAAAGAGTAAAACCAGAGTAGCGATGAAAGTGAAATACTTGGCAAATGGTCATAATCGGTTACCGGTGAATTCCGGTCTCTTGTCAGTTTATCTCAGTTGGGATTTTATGTAAAGTAACAACTTACACTCCCCATATAGAATCACGGCATAAGCAGAAAACATTAAAAATGTAGTGATGTTAAAATACCCATGCGGCTTAAGGGTGAAGCCAAATTTGGGCGTTCCAGAGTAAGTTCGCTACGTCGAAATGGGTAGCATGTTTGAACAAATCAAACAACTTAGCGGACTGATCCATCTGTACAGAATATTATGAGCAGAGGGGCATGGTTGTTCCACAACGCTGTGTCGTCTTCTCTGCTTTCTTCTCTTTGCGTTGGCGATATGTGTACCAACAAATTACCAGAGAATAATGGTGTATCCAGCTTAGACCATATTATCTTGGCGTGGAAAAGTACCTCGTGTATTCAGGTGAGTGACCTAAGTATACTGTATAAATGCCGTGGTGGTTTCACTCAACTCACTGAAATAAACCACGTGTATATAGTATCACGTTACCGTTGATTTTTTCACTTAGTCGTTAAGGTAACTCGAGTGTATACAGTATCACACTGCTGTTTTGGATTCACTCAAGTCAATGAGATAACCCAGGTGACCCACCACCTAAGTCTCTGGGATAACTTATTGTACAGTTTGTACAGTATCACACTGTCGAAGGAAAAATGTTTTTAGTATTGTCACTCTTTGGTCAGCAACTCGAATAGTTTCCAGGTTTAAAATGCTTAAGCTTTTATTAAACTGTAGAGCTTAAAGAGGTCTTGCACGGGTCTGCTACAAAATTTTGGACGCTATCAATAATTGGTATACAGCTGGGAAGGAGCAGTACCTGTGCACTCATAAGCCAAATGATTCAATCAAGCTAGCTATCCATGTAGCGATTAGCTTGGCGTTTCCAGTCTGAGGAAGAATTTCAGAAATTCCCGGAAATATGGCCGTAGAACAAAGACATTAAACTAAGGACATATCAAACAAGTTATATTGTATGAATGTTCGAAGGCAATATACCCTCGATTGCAATTTATTTCATCACCACTCAATATTGCCGAAGTGGCGTTAATCCATAATTGATCATACATTTATTTCATTTCAGTCATTCGTCAGATAGATGAACACGAATATTTAACTAAATGAGAAAGACAGGAGTAAAGCACCAGCGGGTTTGTTTTATGCAATGCTAAGTATTAGAAGATACATAACTTGAGGGAAAACACGATGAAATAATGATGAAAAATGGTCATAAACGATAGCTTTCAACACTGTGATCAGAAAGCAAAAATACGGGTTAATCACCTCATAATAGAAATACTAAAATCTGGATACAAAGTCCAACATTCGTTAACCACTCGTAAACAACTCACCGTTGGAACCAAATGAGTGCAGACAGTGCAAACTAGTACACATTTCCTTAATGGCTACCGGACTGAAACTTCGAACAAACTAATCTGATCTAATCAAGACGTTAATAACAGCGCCTGAAGAAATCCACTTATTTGAAAAGTTTTCTGCATAAATTCGGTCTGTATCCTTACCTGTTAATCACAGTAAGAATTACCCTTGAGACCAAGATCTGACATCCGTCAGGACAGTGGTTGCGAAGTCCTTCAGAGCGAGCAGTGGCCATTCGCCCCTTAGGTGCGAACAGGGAATCTAAGCTGTGTTTACGACTCGTCCCCACCGGCAATAACTGCTCGTAAACCAGCCTGGACGATGTGAGAGTTGTGGCGTCGCAGCTGCGGCGACCAGTAGGCCTCTCTGATTTAATTGTGATAATCCTACAAACCAGTACGAGAGCTGATCGATCACACTATACGGTAAATGACATGCTCAGTTGTTAACCACGGATGAGGGCCTCACTCTAGCGGGTTAGGGCACCAGACAAAGTCCATCGTAAGACGTGTTCAAAACACGGTTAGTGGAAATATGCTTTGACCACATAGCTCAGGGCAAACTTGACAAACCATTGTCCGTTTTGTTTCTATGACCTTGACATATAAGGACAGCTGTGACTTACCCTCCCTATTCGAGGTAGTATTGACACGCGGACATAAAAGTTGCTTTTTCTTTTCCAGCATTTATTCCTGAACCTGCCCTGTAGTTTTTGGATCTGATTTGCTGCCCGCAAATCAGTAAATCTTTTACGAGTCTGGAAAAATGTGCATTTCTATTCTCATGATAGAATCGGCAGGGAGTGTCCATAGCCCGGACGAATACAATAAACGTGTGTAACAAACGGTACCGTGCATGTCGATAAAAAAGTCCAATGAATTTATTTACTTTTGCATTATTTATGTTTTTGTCTGGCGGTATAATGCCACATACAATCGTTTTTCACGTATAGGACAACGGTAAGGTTTTACAGACCCAAGAAACAGTGCTGCATAGATTACACCTCACGGAACTGACGATCATTGTCACATTTACGTATGCTTGGATTTTACGTCGTACTCAATAATTTTTCAGTCATACGACGACAAGGAGTCTTTAGAATGTATAGGCCTATTGTGTCCTCTTGTGGCAGGGCAAATCCATGCCACAAAGGTGCTACCCCCACTGGAACATGATGGCGTCGAAAACGACATTCGTATACAAGCCGTCAACCAAAATGAGCGTTCCGGGTAAATAATCGCATGGCCAGTTTCCAAAAACGATGACACCAGACATGACACCAGACATGACACTCGACCAGTGCTGTTTCCTCCCTCAAACCTCTCAGTGCTGAGCGCTAAGTGACGCAATTCCATCACGTGACGGGCTTATATATCGTGCTGGTGGAATACAAGTGTTTTACTCGCAGAGTATACGACGGTTTTGTTGCTGTCACGTGCACTGGCAAATTGTTTACTTATTTATTTATTTGGTTGGTGTTTTACGCCTGCCCCAAAATATTTCACTTATACGACGTCACCACCAGCATTATGGTGGGAGGAAACAGGACAGACCATCCGCAGGTAGCTGGCGGATCTTCTCACGTACAACCGGAGAGGAAGCTACTGCGTGATATTTTCGTGCAGAAAACTGTTTACCACTGCATGCGGAGATCTGCGCCATATAAAGTATACATACACTTTAAACGACATTGTGTGACATTGCGTTATATTTTACTTCAGGGGTGTATGTCCGCTTATATCGATGACGTCACAGCAGTAATTCACAGGTGTAAGTCTGTTGTCACATAACCTTGCTCACAGCCGATTCTACGCATCCCTCAACACATGCGTGCGCACTAACCCCATCGCCATGAAAAGAACTGCAGACATTGTGTCTACATATACGTTTAGTATTCAGGCGTCGTTCCCCGCGGAGATAAATTGGAAGAATACGTCGAATGTGACGACAGCTGTGCTACTCAGTAAACAGGTGTCGTAAAAATCAATCACGCAAGACAAGAGATAAACAAAACACCTAGAACCGGAGTCAAACAAACACGAACGAAAACATGTGCACTGAGAGTAGAAATTTATCTGCGATTCATAATGCTTGTATAGAATTATACCAACAACAGTGGAGAAACAGAGAAAAATCTAAACGCGAAATATGTCCAAATATAAAAACATAGGTTTTGACTCTCCAACAACTGACAGCTGGACAATTACAACACAGTTATTAACAGATATATTAAGCTCTACACGGGTTGTTATTTCAACTGTTAGTCATAATGGTTTGATTGTAGCATTGGGCACGTCATAAAGGCACCAATGCACCCTGAGGCCCTTGTGTTGCTGTCATGTATTTTTTTTTTAAGATAACAACACAGAATTTGGAGTGATACTAGGTAAATCACGTCTAATAAATTGCAGTTACTATCATTTCAATTTTTTACTTAATCCCACATAAGCCACGGCACTCGCTGCTCTGGTTTAGATGGTATGCTGCTGTATTCAATACATCGTGTTAAAGGTAATGTATGAAATTCTAGAATGAAGTGCCGCACAATAAAAAAAGCAATCTTGCGGTGTTGCTGGGTCTGTCACCCCTATATCACAGCAAACATGCCCCCCCCCCCAGAAAGCTCGGAGGTTCGAATCTCGGCGGTTCTAATTGGTTTACCTAAGGAGGTTTGTAAGATACATTTTGTGCCATGCAAGTATTTAAAAATGTCTCCCGGATTGGGTCCATTTCTTTTTGTTCTATCTTCTTTCACTCAAACGTTTAACGACCTTCATGTATGTGCAATGCAATATTCTTGAGCTTTAAGGTTGTATAAAATACTAATGTAAATATTCAGAATAATCATGTCATTATAAGAATAAAGTGCTAAAACCGTAATTATGAGATTATTTAAAGTTTTGTTTTCTTTGTTAGTGCTGTTTGAGCATTAAACTTAATATTGTTCGGGTAAACGGCGTCTCAAAGCGGACAAGGTTATAAAGACGGATTACTATGAAACGTCATGCCAAAACCACTCTTCACTGAGACAACGACACCAAACACCCAGAGTATTATTCGGTCATTCTTCAGAGGAGAAGTGACAGTGTTATACCAGTGTGCAATGATCTCTGGAAAAGGTCTGCATCTTGAATTGTGATCCAGCGCACGTGAAACAGCAAAGAAAGATCGTCTTGCTGAATTCACATGTACAACATATAACAAAGGGAAGGCGGCATATTAGTTAATCCCCGTTAGCAGGCGTCAAGCAGAACCTTGAGCCATTGTTACCTTAACAATTGATTGTAGCGCAATGTATACAATGTTACAATGTATAGGTTCCTATTGTAACGTCGCATTGTGTTTTATGTGAACATTTGGCGTCAATAAAAGGATTTCTACTGGGTGTTTGACGGTTTCCATTTGCGATTTAGCCCAAAATCAAACTGTTTGAAACAAGACATGTAGAAAATATGCTTAAAACATACACATTTTTTAAAATTCAATAATATATATGCAGTGCAACACGCTAGGAGAGACAAATCATGCGTGACTGTAGGCTTCAGTTAGATCTCTGTAAACAGCATCTAAACCTTTAAGTTGCATTTCGGAGATTTGGGCTCAAAACACAGCATAAAGCAGACATTGACAAATTCGACGACTTGCATGTTTACAGCTTCATAAGTTTGGGTTAATCGGCTTTTGACCTAACCACCACCATGGCATACTGGTACCTGTTTGTTAAGGCACTCGAGATAAACTTGTGTGTGTGTGTGTGTGTGTGTTTGTGTCTTGTCGCCGCACATTGGAGATTTTGGCGACGAAACAAATTATATATTTGACAAATTGGACCCTTTGTATACAGTTTGGGTTATATTGGCTTTCGATCTAACAACTACCATCGTGTAACTAGTACGTGTTTACCAAGGAACTCAACATAGATTTTTCAGTCCTGGCGACAACACTTGCTAAAACCGATGTTTAGCGCAAGATCGGGATCGGAATAAAACAATCTCCCTTCTGGTACATCACAGAGGCTTTTCTCCACAGCCTGTTGTGCAGCGCCAAAGTATTATATGGTCAGTGCGAGGTCATCGGCATGTAAAACTCAGTGAAGGGTAACGTCTGACAAATTTGATCTAGTGGCTACCGTTATAGCCTGAACCGAATTATCGCATGTGAACATTAAGTCCTAATATGTGGTCCGTATATACTTGTCAACATCCTAATCTGCACTCTTGACCTCTATGACATTCTCTCAACATTCGGGAAAGGCTATCCTGAAAAAAAGCTTTACATGCAAAGAAGAGCTGTTGAGTTAGAAATTCCCAGCTATGCAGGCATGCACAGCTTTAACGAGAAAACTTTCCCACTTTGCCATTTCCCTTGATCTATCCACTTTCGGTTTGTTCATAAATCAGCAAATACGTTATTCATTTTTGTGAAAAGGTTACCTTTGCTGATTTTAAGAAAGACAAATTCGTTGTATAAAGATATAAATTTTCTTCACGTCACTACATTACGTCAGCCAACTGTACTCAATAACTGACATCTACGAGTCATATATCAGCGCCAGAGCTCTCCTCTTCGGAGAGTTGGTTTATGCTCTGGCACATGTTGTTTACCCTATTCCGTTCATTTATCATTTTACAGTTACCTTATCCACAGCACCGTCACTGTGGCGTGAATGATCTCTGCTTTCCGGTTCATATGAGGTGCATCATTAGCAGCCTGTCGTTATACCAGAGCACGAAGAGGTTCGCGGTACTAACGTATCTTGAGGTCGCTTTGGACATGCGTGCAGAACATGTTTCCATCTGTCTTATTTGTACACTAGCCGCATAACACACATCCTAGATGTCACATCTAGTCTTGATATGCTATATTTCATGCTATAACTTCCGTGTTACCTCTCACAGAATTTCCTCGAATTCAACGTGCTCGATGTTGTCTAATTCAGCTTAACAAGGGACAAGAGACACTGTATTCATCGCGTTATTCAGATACATATTTTTATTAACGTCAGCTTATAAAGTAACATGGTACTCTATTTAAATACTGGTGTAATTCATTTGTCTGCAACTTTTCTTGCTTCCTTCTTCCACCATTGAAAACTGTTGACTGTTTCTCTTTGCATGAACCTGACCCAGTTGCAAATTTTATATTTTTTCTATTATCTTTGTTGGTTTGTGCTGACAGTTGCCTTGGAAATTCATCTCGCGATTATATAGTTGGAACGCCCAGTTTGGTTGGCGGCAGGTGCGCTAATGTCGGTTTTAACGCCTCTTACGTTCAACTGTCACACTGCCTCTGCCTCGCCTGTTAAGCTTCTCTATACATTTTCTTGTGGTTAGGTTACTGCCCAAATCTCTTGTAGGGTCCTGTAGGATATGGCGTCGCTTACTTCACTGCCTACGATCCCTGGCCACTGAGGTATTAGGTTCGAGTCCAGCGCTTACAACATCGAGCTTTCTTGAGAAACTTGGTGAAGGGCGGCGATTTCTTCCCGGCCTTCTGGGTTTCCTTGACACCTAAACCTGATCGCGGTCGTGTATATGGGTGAGTGAGTGAATGAGTGAGGACTTGGGGTTTAACGTCGTACTTAACAATGTTTCAGTCATATGACGACGCGGAATCCTTCAGGTGTGTGCATATGGTATGTCTTCTTGTGGCAGTTCGAGTCCATGCCGCCATAATGTGACATGACACCCCACCCAGTCACATTCTACAGGCACCGGGTCAACCAGTCCTGTTTCCTTGCTGTCTGAGTGCCGATCGCCAAACAAGGCAGCAACAAATACCATTTTTAAAGTCTTTGGTATGACAGGACGCGATCTTATCGTGTAAATAAAACAGTTTTGTCCGGTTTGTACATAAATAACATAAAGTCTGTCCCGGGCACGATGGACCAGAAGGAGGTGTACTGAGACTTTTACAAAATTGAAACTTTAGGGGTAAATAGAACACCATTAACCACTCATGTCACGATATTACGTTATTAGATGAATGAACTCCGCAATATCCTCACTGGGTTTCAGCAACATATCTGCTGGACGCCCAGATATTAAAATAAATTCATTTAGCAGATTAAAGTACATATTTTGCACCGCTGAGTAGATTGTTGTGCATGAGAACTTTCGTTTTACGTTGCTAAAAATGTGGCATTCTATTGATAATAATACAGTCGTGTGAACTTTGCTTCACCATCACGAATTACCAACACACTTGCAAATCTAACGATTAAAGACTGTATTTTCCGAAAACCCATGTGAGCTTCTTTTATTGCCCAACAGGTGTTTTGCAAAAACAAAAGAGGGAATAAAGGTTACAGAGACACAGTATAGATGTCATATCTTTGGTGATATCTTTTTTTTTACGGCACGGTAGGATTGAGGGTGAGTGAGGCAAACAGATTTAAATATTGACCGACATGTGCAATATACAGGAATTATCCCGGCAAAAAGAAAACAAGAAATTCCCCGAGTAATACAGCGCAAAATGATAGTTCCAGGGATTCTTATTTACAGCGGCAATATTATAATGTCCGGACTACACGAACATGTGGTCTCATTCGAGATAAAGACCTCAGGAATGTTGTCTGTGACGTGATATTACGAGATCTGCCGGCGTATTTGTATGCATACACAGGCAGTCTAATGACCGATCAACATTCTCCACAGATCATTGTCTCTTGGTCACACAGCGTACGCTGGGCGGTCAGACACAAATTAAGCTATTTTGTCGCCGGTTACGGCATTCCCTATCACGGAAGATCGATACTCTGCCAGTATTGATCCGCTGATTATTGTACCCTACCGTTGACCAGCCGGCTAATGCACCGCCTCTGGTGATTGGAAAGGACATGATTAGTCAGGGTTTGGGGAGGGGGTATATGATTGTGCGGATGAGAAGTGCGTGGATGGCACGGATATTGTCAGAAAGTCGCGGGTCTTGGGTATGCCGGCGGCGGGAGTGTAATCATTGTCATTTGTACATCTGGTCAATGATGGACCTTGCTTGAGCATGTGGCGGTCTTCGCCGTCGCTTCTGGTCGTATTTATGGACTTCTCGCCTGATTATACAGCGAAAGTACGACTGCAGCAACATTCTGGCAGAGCATAGATTTTGGCGCTAAATTAGGAGAATGTGTTTTGTTACATGGGAATGAATCAATGAATAGTTATTTATGCTTAGATGAAACCTGGCTGGAATCCGCCACCCTTCGCCGGGTGCTTGGCAAACCTCATGACTTAAAGTCGCAGCCGAACCAGTGAGAGCCATACAAGTAATTAGTCCCATTACGTTATATCTACTTATTTTTTTTTCATACTCTTTGACAGATTTCAACCGAAAGGAGGTAGCGGGCTTTACACTTACAAGAGCTTGATTTTTCGATGAGTCCTTATAAGTGGTAGTGAAAGAAAATTTGAAAATTTAGCAAAGCATATTGTAAATAGATAATGTTTTCGAGTATTTTCTTGTTTTTATTCATTCATTGTATTGGCGTTTAAGATTTTCTATTTTAGCGGGCTTTGCACTTACAAGAGCTTGATTTTTCGACGAGTCCTTATTAGTGGTAGTGAAAGAAAATTTGAAAATTTAGCAAAGCATATTGTAAATAGATAATGTTTTCGAGTATTTTCTTGTTTTTATTCATTCATTGTATTGGCGTTTAAGATTTTCTATTTATGCAAAAGCGGTTAATTTCAGGAATGGTGGTAACGGAAAATGTCGGAAGAAAACCACTGACGTTTGGCAAGTAACTGGCTCACAGATTTTTGCCCGCAGATCGAGCTCATGGTGAGGCAAATAATGCACTGGGGAGGAGGCAAATAATGTACTGGTGGTGGTAGTGGTGGGGATAATGTACTGGTGGGGGGGGGGGGGAATAATGCCCTGGAGTGAGGCAAATGATCTACATAACGAACTTTGAGTATAAGACCACCCAAGCCGTGTTATGACCGCTTCTTATCGCGTCCAATAATTACATTGCTAACCGGATGTTTTAATGCACGTTGTCCACACGTGCGTAATCACTGGCTGTTAAGCAGAGGAGGATAACGACTCTGTTATACCGAGGAAAGGGCAGATCGCTCATACAGATACAAGATAAGTCTTTGTCATGAACTGATAGCACTTCCTGTAATTAGCTAGATCGTTTCCACGGGGTGGCTTGATTGTCTTCTGAATTTTGAAACTTATGTGCGAATTACTGAGGCCTTATCTTTATTGCTGTCGATCATCTGCTGAGGGGGCTTTGGAGAATTCAGCGTACTATCAACATACATGAGGCAATAATATGATAAGTTTTGCGGTATAGATGTAAGCCCGCTGATCAGTAACGGAGGGGGGTGTTTTATGCAAGTGCGAAGCATCTCTGTAGCGAATATAGCGTAGTATGCATGGGTCATTGTGATAATCTATTCGATGCGGTGATGGGTCGAGCCCGGGGTCAAGACGGCCTTACCACCGAGCAAATCCCATAAAGCTCATGAAACAATTTCCATGAAAATCGCCGACAGGTCACGGTAAATTTGCATTGCATTTTGGGTTTTCAAATCTTTGCACGAAACAAGAGTTTCAAAGGATCTTCATCATCCTTTACCTCTCACCCTTTCTGCTGATGCTCTTCTGTACTCCTCAAACGAACAAGAAAGATCGGAGTGCTCTGAGCACATGGCGTGGCTGAACTCTTTCATTCGGCACTTCACACTATAGGCGAGATGCAAATCTGATAATAGATTCGCAGGCTTAAGCTAGTCCTCAGGGAAAACGCAATATTCCAAATGCATGACTCAAAGTGCACATCTATATTGTCGATACCCGAGCTAAACGACACAAGCACCAATGTCGAGCGTTTGTAATGATGGCACGGCGTGTCGCCATTAATGAAATGTGCCAGTCCTTACACGTAATGCTATATGGAGCAATGGGGCTTAGGTGTTTAATAGAATTACCGAGCGATTGATGCATTTATTCATCGCTTAGTCAGCAATTCTTTGTCTTGGTTTAACAATTGACTTTTCTTTTCAAAAAATTTTTGCTGTAGTTTAACAATTGACTCGTTTGTCAAACAATTTCTGTGTTTAGGTTAATACATTGAATTTTTGTCAAATACTATTCTTGTTTCGGTTAAGCAATTACTGCCTATCTGCACTAATGTAACATGAATTACATGTATAACTAAGATCTTTCGTTGGACACAAAATTTATACGGTAAAGTGTTATTAGCGGCTAAAACGTAACAAGGCAATTCTAGCAATATTTTTATAGACGGTTTTTGCCTTTCTTCCTGTCCAGATTTCTACCAACGGAGATCCTCAACCACACTTCAAGACTACTGACAACGTAGTCTTAGGTTTCAGCAAACAGCAATTTACCGACACCTTTCCATAGTCTTAACAATGCAGGCATCATGAAGAACAACAGAAGACTCTGACGGGCTACACAAAAGGCCCAAACTGCAGTATAACACATTGTTTCCTGTTGTGACGCTGCGGTGCGAGTGAATTACGTAAGTATTTTACGAGCACACACGCACCGAGAAGTTTCACGCGATACAGGACAGAACAAAGAAGCACACAGCTTTGGACTGCTTTGTTAAAGGTGGGAAGGAATTGTACGAGTTCCCCAATATCGGATTTACTTTTGATATTTTCTGCAAATTTACAGGGCCACATCCACACTTTCTGCCATACTTCCGTACATCTCACAACGATGGTTTCAAGCACTGCAAATTTACAGGGCCACATCCACACTTTCTGCCATACTTCCGTACATCTCACAACGATGGTTTCAAGCACTGCAAATTTACAGGGCCACATCCACACTTTCTGCCATACTTCCGTACATCTCACAACGATGGTTTCAAGCACTGCAAATTTACAGGGCCACATCCACACTTTCTGCCATACTTCCGTACATCTCACAACGATGGTTTCAAGCACTGCAAATTTACAGGGCCACATCCACACTTTTTAGAGTAGAGGCGAATGCCACTTGTTTCGATATGTCCTTTCCCTCAGTTCGGGAGTAAAATCTAATCGGGTCCATCTTTCTTGTCATACCGGTAACAAATTATTTTAACGTGCGTGTAGATAAATCCAGAGAAAATCACCAGGAAAGGCTCACTTTACTATGACATTTCTCTTTGAAAGCGTGGCTTTGTGGATGCCAGCTTAAACTGTCAGCGAATGTCCGGTTTCTGGGAAATTTAACCCAGGCAAGAAAGGCTTTAAGCGTCAAGCCTTACACGAAAGGTAAGATCTACTACTTGTCATCTGGAAATCTCTCTCTTTAGTAGGCGTCCCCAAGGAGATGTTTCCTTACATCGAATCAATAAAACTACACACAAAGACTAAAAGAGATCACTGAAAGGGAGTACTAGCCTAGGACTCCAATTTTGATTGAATATCTGTTTCCACACCTAGGTTCGTCAAATGTACACGAACGTTAAAGTGCACCCTCACACCCTCCCTGCATTCCTCACACGTATCTTTCCCGTTTTTTCTTTAAAACCAAACCCAGGAAGCGCTCGCTAGTGAATGTGTAAGATATGAAATCTAAATGTCTCTGCTCTCTTTTCTTTCACTTTAAGCTTCTGAGAAACCAACTCCTGAAAAATAGAAAAATCATGGCAGTGGCAAAAAGGCGGCCTCTAACTGTGTTTTCTTTCGTTTTATGAGTTCCAGAAACAAAGCCATGAAATCAAGAAATGTCATGGTAACGGCAAAATGAGACATGGGAGATACCAGTATTCTGTAAATGTTTGCCAAGGTCGAACAGGTTTCCATTGCAGGATATTGGCTTTGTTTCAAAGACACAAAAACTGCAGACCCTGTGTTCTCAGTCACTTCCATGCCCGGACAAAAAACTATCACTTTTTCCACATTTTCATACAATCTTGATGTATTTGACACTGAGTACTAGTGTCAGCCTAAAATTCAGTCCAGTCTCACGTGTAAAAGAGCAATTTGTTACATGTTATGAAGTCTAAAACCAGGCATCAGTTCTTTTTCTTTCGATCTGACGAGTATTGACCCTGAACGCCCATTTTGGTTCATGGCTGGTATACGAATGGCGGTTTCGATGCCTTGGTTTGCAGCCTCGAAGTCAGACTGGTTAACCTTCAACTCTCTTGACTGGCTGTCAGTTTAACTGAATATCCAAAGCACTGACATTTTCTGCGAACTGGGCTTTTCTATCACAATTTTTGCACCTTGGTTTGTGAGATTTTCAGGTGCTCTACACTTCACGTGGAAGCTCTCTCGTTTAAGGTAATACGACCTTAGCGGTGTGGTTTATTATTTAATTTCTATATCTTGTCGATCACATTTTATAAGCAAATTGAAAAAAAGTATTCCTTAATCACTGCGAGACACTAAAACGACTACTAATATATGATGGCTCTGCTACACTGTTACATGTTCAAATGAGCGACTGCAATCTCATTGTATAAGTATTCACTTTAGTTTTCGGACGATTATATATATTCGTCTGATAACCTAGATCAGACACAAAACACAATCCTGTCACGCAGATTGCGGCCAATAGCTTTCTACTGAACATCAGCACCAAACATGAACCCAAGTATGGCTTGACGGGTTCCAATAAGACGGTCCACTAGTCAGACCTAATCAGACGTTTATACAGTTGTGTCAGCGTAACTTTAAGCTTATATCTAAATCAGGTGGGGATTCGGTAAACACGCTTTTGTCTAGTGGAACTTTATAAGCCATCAAAAAGTCAGTCACTCCCCACGGTTTCGCCTACAAACGAATTATAACTGAGTCCCCCGATTCCGGCCCGTACGCACTCAGCGTCTGGGTGATTAATTGGATGCTTGCGTGGGATTTTGACGTATCAGACTCTATTGTTATTTAAAATAATTTGACGACCGTCGGCTGAGCAGTCTAAGTCAAAATTGTGGTCCTGTCTTCATCAAAACAGCGTGGACTTAACCACAAAGCGGTTTCCCTTCGCCAACCATCGTAATCAGTCCGTCTGACAAGCTCTGATTTCTCCCTTGTCGGAAATATGCACGATTATTCCTTGTCGCGAAGTCTGGGGAAAGCTACCAAACCCCACAGTTAGTTGAAATTCAATGTCCTTGTTTGGACTTGGTAGTATAATAGTCCAAGGCAAAGTTGACATTATTTCAATCTAATCGCACGAAGCAGCCGGGCAATAGACAATCATTGGATGTATTCCCACCTGAATCTGGACTTAAAGCGTAATCACTCCTCGCTTTACTCACAATCCACATTTTCACGACGCTTCGCGACCGGCTAAGCTGGCGTCTGTGCTAACGTAAACGATACAATTCTTGGCTCAATTCCGATTCGAAAGAGAGTAAACTTAAGGCTTTAAGGCCGGCAATTTTAAGAGTAATAAGAGCAACAAAACCTCATGTCAGTATAATGTGTCCGAGACTATATTTCGAGTTCGTGTCTGGTGTCATCGACATACTCTTTCAGTGACTCAGCACTATAGATAAGATGTGTTGGCATTCGGTCCGGCCTGCTGTCGTCAAACGACCCATGTCAATCCAGAATAAAAATGCTGACTATTGAAATCAAATAAATAAATCAATCAAACTATATATTGAAATTCAACTGGTACTGAGCGACAAAGCAAGTACTTGATCGAGAATTTCCAAGCCTAATTTCACCTTGAAGTATCTCACTTTGAAATGAAGATTTCATCCTCTAAAAGACGTATAGTTGAATGAAATTCAAACCACCTTGTTCAGGCTTAATTGCAGTATACTCAAAAGTAAAGATAGCATTATTACTAAATGTCTGTCCTCACGTCATCACACAAACAGCCACAACAAACAGTGATTTGACGCAAGATGCCTCAACCTGATCAAATCACAGTCAAGAGAAAAGGAGGAACAGATTCCGATGAAGAGTACGGTTGAAAAACAAACACAAATGAGGTGAAGGCAACCAGAATACTTTTCAAAATAGAACCTCCACCGACGAGTCCAGGAAAACCCGATTGCTTCCCTGGATTATGACTAGTTTAAAGAACAACATTTGGGGCAATTGTGAGAATTTTTTCCTCCATTTCCACGTTTAGCAGATGTTACGTCTGTTACGAATCAAGGCGTCGAATCCGACATTTGTGTACCTGCCGTCAGCCAAAATGGGCGTTCCTTGTCAATAATCACAACACCAGAAAACGACAAATAACACAAACCAACAAAGAACTAAGAAAATATATAAATATAAATTAGGAAGGATTCACGCAAAAAAAAAAAAAACATAATGAGGTCACATATGACTCAAGACATCAAACTTTTGTTGTGAATCGCCCTGAAACATAGTAAAAGTTGTTGTTTTACGTTTCTTTCATACAGTTTGAAATATTCAGTCTACATCCTGCCGGAAGGGAACCAATAACGGAAACAGTCGATGAAGCAGAGGATTTGGTGTTATTCAAAGACATAGCCCAATGAATGCTGGTGGTGTGCTGATAAGCGTATCGTCATCAGAAACTCGGGTAATCGCTTCGGGGAATTCCACAGAAGCGTATCGTGTTTAAAAAATATACATAAAAAATGGCGTTCCCCACTGGAAACGAAGCAGTTGAGACCGAATTTAGTCTACAGAGGAATTGGGGAAGAAGTCCACCCGTGGTCTTTTCTCGAATTCAATTTGTATAAATTTTGTGTGATTCAGAGGAGGACGGTGGAATGGATAACGCCGTCCAAGTGCTAATTTCCCCAGCACTCGCCAAAAGCTTACGCTAAGCTTTGTTGGAGCGCCAGGTGCTTGTGACACTTTGTGAGGGGTTTTTCAGCCATGGACAATGTAGTGACGAGATAATCGCATGTTTTCAACTGATAAGGTCATGGAAGAGTGCGAGCGTGGGTTTAAAACTGACACGAGAAAGACAAAAAAAAAAAAAAAAGGTTGACAAAGCAGCTTTATAAAACGTTAGAAATATGTTCTATACTGTTTGTCTTTGCCTATTATAAATTTATCTATTTTTTTTCTTTCATTTTGTTTTTAATTTTAATAAAGGTGAAGCATGAGGATTTTTTGACAAACAAAAGTGACACTTAATAACATTGTGTAATATCACCTTAGGGTTCTGATTTTCCGCTCAGAGACAACGGGAACTACACCTAAATTTATTCAGACAATGCCAAAAACTTCAAATTCGAAGATGAAACTAGAGCAGCGACGACAAAGTGATAGTTGGAAAATGGACACGTATAACCGGTGAAGACCCGCCTTTTGTCATCCAACCTCGGCTAGAGCTTCATTCTAAACTCCCGAAAAACAGCAATCTACAGGTCCTTCGGCATCCAACCTCGGCTAGAGCTTCATTCTAAACTCCCGAAAAACAGCAATCTACAGGTCCTTCGGCATCACCGCTCAAGCAAAAAGAAGTAAAAATTATACAGTAATCTTAACTGCAAAAGCATCGATGCTAATAACACAGAGAAATTTGTGCGCAGAAATCTGGATATATAAATATTGTTCTGATGAAAGGGAAATAGGCTAGCCCATTTTTCACCTCTCTTTCCATAAATTTGGCAGCATTTGTACAAAGTCCTGCAGGAGGATACATTTAAGTATACGAAATAAATATGTACGTGAGTGGGTTCCTACACCATAAATATGGACGTGCATGGGTTCCTACACCATAAATATGGACGTGCATGGGTTCCTACACCATAAATATGAACATATCTGATTTGTCCTTCGCACTCCACCAAGGATTAGTTCACTGAAATTCCAGCAATCAGGTTCAGGTGGTTTGATTGATTGACTGTTCTTTAAGGCCATAATTGAGAGCTTTTAAATCGTACCCAGGCGGTCAGTTTTAAGCGTCAATTTTTAATTGGATTACCCGACTTAAACCACCGACATTTAGCAAGTTAAAGGCCGCCTTATCCACGTGTGGTGTACGAACTTGCACCTTGCAGTGGTGGACAAGAAATCGTCTCCAAAACAGGCGGTTTACAATAGTTATGGTTGGTCTATGGATGGTGACCTAGCCCTCACCCCTCCTCCCCTCACCCCGAACGGCTGAGGGCAAGGGTCTCTGCAAATTCACTGGTCGGGTTTGAAACCCCCTCGTCTGGTATATCTGTTAACGGGTGGCGTAGACCTGAAAAACATGGAGGCGTGTGCCTAACTGGAAGAGCAAAAGTGATCGTGGCAGCGAGACCGGGATTGGAGCCTATGACCCCAGCGGTCAATGGTTTGCACAGGCGGTCTCCAGTAAAAAGCACCCAATGTGTTGCAATGTAAATACGTTAGATGTTTCACAACGACTATAAATCGCCAACACTAATCAACAGTAGAGTTTTGTTATTAATTCCAAACCAATGAAGAAAACAGTCACAAAATTTCTAGAAGGAGACTGTCGATTCACCTGTACAAAAATATACCTGCTGAGCAGGCTAAAATATACACCCTGGCAATAAAAAACATACATGTGACCGTTTGCAAACTATCACCGTGTCGTCGCTGCTTTAGTTTTAATCTATATGCTGTACATAGGCGTCGAAACCGACATTTGTATAGCAGCCGTCAACCAAAATGGGCGTTCCGGGATAATAATATAATACAAACGACAAATAACACAAACTCTCAGCGAACTAAGAAAATATATAAATATAAAAATTAGGAGGGCCTCATGCAAAGAGAAGCGGTCAACAGTTTTCAGCGATGACGAAAAGACGTAATAAATGTTCTAGGTGGATAAATATAATCAATCATCCAGTTCCGCTCTGATTGCAACTGTTCATATATCCAACGCGGCGATCACATTCAACACGATGAACATACGAGCCTTAGAACAGCGTTAAGTGGCATCAGACAAGAGAGTAACTGTAAAATTCAAGAAACTTAGAGTGAAGGCGCTTGATGGAATATCCTTGACTCATTAGTTTTTGAAGTAATAACTTGTGACGTTGATTGAATTCAGCACACAGCACACAGGGTCTGACAAATGCTACAAGGCGAGATATGTTTACGCCATATGTAGGATCATTCGGTATATTGCTGCAGTATATTACGCTGGAAGCAATTGGAATACCCATATTAAACTGCAAACCTTCAGGGGCCTCCGTGGCTCAGTCGGTTAGCGCGCTAGGGGGAGAGCTTTGACCGAAGCCTCCCACCGATGCGGTCGCTGTGAGTTCAAGTCAGGCAAATGATGGCCAACAACCTGCGTATGGTCGTGGGTTTCCCCCGGGCTCTGTCCGGTTTCCTCCCACCATAATGCTGGTCGCCATCGTATAAGTGAAATATTCTTGAGTACGCCCTAAAACACCAATCAAATAAATAAATAAATTCAAACCTTCACGATTTACCTGACAGCCTTCCTGACTTCTAGACGCAGACAAAGTACTACTGCCATCCATTACATGAAACCATATGTCAAATAACACGCTGTCTGTGTTGTTCTAGTTTTTCTAACCAACACGAGATATATTGGTCAAGGGCCTAATATTGAAACCGAGGCGGCTTAGGCCCTCGGAGGCAGGGAGCCCAATCTCCCCCTCTCCTCCGCCCGCTCTGTTTGGCCTTGTTTTTAACTCAGCACTTGTTTTCTACAAAGTGTTTTTGGATGAAAGTTCACGATTGAACAAATTATATGTAAGATACATGTAGCCTTTGTCTACTAAATTCACTGAAACCACTAAAACACTTACAAGCAAGTGAACCACATATTTCTGTTGTAGGTTTTCGAGGTCTCATGTCACAATGGTTTCTTCGTGCAAAAGGGTGGCAACGTTGACGCTTCAGGTACATTCTATCGCATTTAAATGTCACGTCGTGAATATCTCTACCTAAGGGTAAGAACGTGGCTCATCCCTTTATGCCGAGCGTCAATAATGGAGGTAACAAGTCCCTTCAATGGTCGTTCTAACGAATAGGCCACCACAAAAGAATAAATCAAAGTCGATCAGTTCCTTAATAGGACAGCGGGAAGCGTGGGGGTTAAATTAGATATTTGGCAGATGTATTTAGATGAACGTTCAATGGCAAGTTGATTTCTCGTTTGGGAAAGTAAATAATGAGACAGCTCATGCATGCTTCCTCTTCAGCCGTACGTAGCAGGGTCTGCCAGCAAGCTGCAGATGTTTCGTGAGTTTCTCCGGGTTCTACTCGGTTTCCTCCCACCCTAATGCTTTCCGCCGTTGTATAGGTAAAGTTTTCTTGGGTACGGCGTAAAACACCAATGAAATACATAGATAAATAAATAGAACAATTTGTTGCCTGGGGTATGATGGAACACAAAGGATGACAGGTTACAATTTGTGAGTAACGTCTTGGAATCTAGTAACATGCTTTTCTACACAATAATCAACGACACTACATCCCACACATAATAACACTGTGGCTTCAACGGCATAAACGTGGGAAGGTCTGCCAGCAACCTGAGGATGGTCGTGGGTTTCCCACGGGCTTTGCCCGGTTTCCTTCCACCATAATGCTGGTTCCCGGCGTATAAGTGAAATATTCTTGAGCGCGCCGTAAAGCACCAACTAAATATATAAATCACGCAAATAATGTAGGCATATAATCCCATCCAAGAAAAGAAGTACTAACGTTTGGCTTCTAATATTCCATGTACAGAGCACCAGTAAGACTGAGTGGTACTTGCCAACGCTGTGCTTGTTTATCGCGTTTCTTCTTACTCAGGAGACGCCATTGTCAAAATGTTCGAACGTGGCGTCATATTTTTGACCTACAGTATGGGTTTTGATGCTTAGGAATTACTGGGAGCTGTCCATGTGGATCAGTGCAAACTACAAGTACAAAAATAAACAGTCTTACCCTGCGATGAAACGTTGGCGTCCTCAAGGCAGGGGTCCTCGTTGTAAAGCTACATGTTGGAAAGCTATCGTGGATTCGAGGAGGACTTTCGAACAACTCCAACCGAGAGAGCTTTCTTACAAAACAGCATCTGCGCCAGAACCTGTGTCATTTTATATTTATATGCACAGATATTACTGTTTGCGTTAAATAGTTACCAAAGACTAAGTGTAAAATAATTAAGGAGGAATGATCGCTCCTTTCATGACCTAAAATTCATATATATATATATATATCTATATTCATTGATGCGTTCTTAGCCACAGTACACCACAAAGCCTTCCTCAGATATAACATTTGCCTCAACTGTCGCGAACAATGACAAGGCAAATATCACACGGCGGTGTGTTCTTTTGGGTAGATAAAAAACCGGAATATCCCACTTTTATCTTTCCTTGGCTTACTACACACCAGAATGTCTTGTTGTCCGAGGTGCTGTTATACGATTTCAGAATGTGCGGTATATTGCTCTCAGATACAATAGCATTAATTGCTCTCAAATGCGGTATATCAGTTGCATATGGCGTTGTTCTCTTATCATGTTTCACAAACGGACGATTTTAAGCGAAACTGATATTCCGGGCGTTGCCCATCATGCATGCCACAAGTGGATGCTCTTTTCACTCTCCTTTTATTTTATTGTTGCTTAACGCCAGGATATAGAGTTTTTCACTTATACAGTAACGATCAGTCTGTAAACCACAAGCATTGGTAAGATACTGACTTTTCTCTCCTGTGACGTTCAGATTTGCACGACACGTTGGTGGAATATATGTGGTTTCCATTGGACGTCAGACTGTACAAATGGTCACTTACGAGTAACCTTTAACGAATGTATATTCGAATGAGTGTAAATGACTAAATGAATTAATGATTATGATTTGGTGTTACTTTGGCAATACAGTAGTCATATCCCACATCATTCAAAACCAGACATTTTAAAAAGCAGCGTAAATAAAAATAAAACTCATGTGAAATGTACGTGCGGATATTTACCAAGGTGCTATAGACTGCAGTCCTTTGATGTAGCAGTTTATTTGTAAAATTCATCACAGTCATACGGAATCCAGATCCTCACGACTCTCTTTTTAATGAAATTAATAACTCTGACTAATTAGATCTGAAGTAAATGTCTGCCCTGTTCTCCGCCCACTGAATGACTCTACTTTGGTAAACGAGGTAAAATCTTAGCAACAATCGTTGGTTCAGTACACACATCATTAAGAGAGCCGACTTCTCTTCCTGCAATAGGCAAGTATGGCTTTGGTTGAACAAACAAAGAGCGGGACAGGAAAAAGGATGAATGACTGACCATGGTTTAACGCCACTTGGGCACTATTTCGCGATCCCAGCGAATAAGAGCCCCTTCATATCTGATTTTCGATTTATCAGCAAACGGAACGCCTATTTGACCTGCATTTAGCGAGATAATCATCCGCGTGATCAATTAAGTTTGACTATTTTCTGTTTATATATGACATCGGTTCTTTTATTTCGTATAATGTCGAGGGCGTTATTGTAACACATATTTGTTTTAAAACTACAAAGTATTAATGTTTGATCTATTACCTAGACACCTCTCCAGTTGTAATCATTGTCATCAGGCAGTGATCCGAACTTGTTGGATATTTAAAAGCACACTTTCGTCCCCTTAACAGCTTGCTTCGGAGATAAGCACACTTTCATCTCGGTTGAAATGTGTGAAGCTTGGGAAGCTTGAGATAAACTATTCATGTAAGGCATTAGTGCCGGTTCGTGGCAAACCAGTGATGCGAGTCATCCGATCTGCTCGGGAATAGTTATTCCCTTCCGGACATATGGCAATTCGTGGAGACGTGACATTAGCCTGGTCTGCGGAAGAACGCTCAATCAGCTTTTATGCTTCCGTTGCTTTCATGAATTTTGCACCATGTATCACTTCCCAGCCGTTTGCTATAGTTATAAATGTATAACGTTCTTTTTGATATGCGATTCGTTTCAGCGAAAACGAAAGTTTGTATTGACCTGTGGAGTATACTGATAGTCTTACATTAACAAAAGAAATAATCCTTGATACCCAGATGTCACGGACAGTGGCAACATGACAGCTCCAAATATGAAAGGGTTATAATATATAGCGCTGAAGTACGCAGTTCTCGATAGTTAAAACTAGATCCACAATGATACACAAACAATAATACAGGCAAGTCCCCTGTTTTAAATACAGGGCTCTTAACCAAGCTATGTTCGCCAGCTGTGAAAGTTTTTGCCCCGTGTTCCAGGATACCATCTTGACATAGCTGGTTATATATTTATTTGACAGACATTATGTGATTTTCGCAAATTCACCACAGCTAATCATTCAACATTCCGTACATTTATATCATACAGAGGGTGGTAACCCCGTGGAATGGGGTATCAGGAATTGTCAGCTCGAGATAGGTGATGTACAACGAGTACAGAGCAATATATATTTCATTATTCCGGAGAAGAAAAAGGAACAGAAACCTGCTCTGTTGAAACTGAACATCGCTGAACTTGTAAGGCGTTGCTTCATAACTGAAGTAGCCATCGGCTCACTGTTTTTACGTGAACAAAACGACGGCAACAGTGGCAACATCACCCACATGTACACCCAATTCAGGTTAAACTTTCTTATCAGCTTTTATTAATCCTACATTTTTGTTCTTAATATTTATTTATATATGGGATTATATAGTGAACCGATAAATCAATCAGCCGATGATGTGTCATAGTTCAACGCGTCGAGTAGCAAAACTGACTGATAAACGCATCGCTTATTATAGGAACACTTCATTTTACACGGGTAGGATTTCTTCAATGGCGAACACTGCCTCAAATTTGATTGTCAACAACAAACAGCAATGGAGCTCCATAAAAAACAGGCACTAAACAGCTCAACAGCCAGCTCAGGTATCGCCATTGTAAAAGGGGCCTGGTCAAGGATCATTAAGTTACAGTTATATGCTGCATTTGTACCGGGACTGAAACATGCGGGTGCAGGACTCTCGCAATTGTTTACAGGTGGCCACTGGTGTCTTTTTTTTAAAGCCGTTTATGTAGAACAGCTTTTCAGAAATAGCTGGAGGGTATTGTTAAATCGTATAAATTGTTAATTTCCACGAAACACTGGACACCATTTTCTGCAAATGTTTTGCATGCGTTGTGGAAAAGTCCGTTGTAGCTCCGGACGTCGCCCTGGCCTGCTAAGCGCGAAACCCCCGTCGTCCAGCTCGTTTAAATATTTATAACAATGGACGAATTTTTACGTCGCCGGTAGCTCTTGGAGAAAATTCCTACATCCAACACAGAACGGCTGCACACGGAGTACATGCGCCTTACTTTAAGTGTTTATCAGCAGGCGATGAAAAAATCCTCAACACTTGGCATAATGAGATGAAGACGTCACACCAAAGTCCCCAAAAAAGAAACACTTAGCACATACCTAGCCATCGGTAGGATTTGCCTGATTTACTCATTGGTTGAAATGATACTTAACGCCGCACCCAACAACAATTCACTTTATAAGGAGATGGGGTCATTGGTGCAATGGGGGTTTCGGCATCACGTTCGACATTCATATACACACGTGGGATTCGTAGATCAACAAGAGGCGAGCCAACTCCGTAATCACAACATAAAACACAACATCATAAACAATAAAACAAGAGCATCGACGGCAGTGTGATATTGCTGGCAGCTGTTCACACCTAACCCATGAAATACGACCTCTTTGCAGTTTACCTTTATTAGAGGGTTCTTATTCAAACTGTTTTCCAAAATTAATCTAATGCGAGGAGATATCACCTCATGTACAAATGTGATAAGTTTTACTGATGCCCCCCCCCCCCAAAGGAAAAATGACGAGGCCTAGATTCAAACCTGTCATGTTATGGCAGAGGGCCTATAATGCAGGGACCTAAGGCGGTATCCTGTGCCTTGATTGGAAAGGGGGTGACCTCCAATCTTAGTTTTGACGTTTTCAAACAGTTTTACTTAACAAAAGTGTGTAAATGTTAATATGACCGTCTTCTCTGACTCTTGAATGATATTAACATGTCAACAAAATTGTAAAGTACGGTTTTTAAATTGTAAATCTGAACGCCCTAAATATAATTCGGATAAACCGTTATAGTGACAGGTACACATTTTCTGTTTATATACTAACTTCTACCCTGATCAAAATTCGCTGTTCAATTTACCATTTACTTAAGAATGTCTCTGGATAATATCAAGGAATTCCAAAGTGAAAGGCCACGGTATATAGTGTATGATGCAGAACTCACAGTTCCACGTCAGGTAAATTTCAATTATACGACGACAAAACGTGGTTAATTGAGTGAATCATTTAAAAGCAAGTAACACTTAATGATGATCAAGTCTATGGGCTTTCAGAGATTTCAGTCTCGTGTAAAGCTATTTATCTCCTCTGCATAAATAATTTAACACGAAGGTGAAAAAAAAAGCAACAACAAACAAATGCATCAAAATGGTAACAGTGCAACTGACAGAATCTACTTACGGCTACCGTCACAAGCAGGCGTTGGTGTAGTGATATGTATACATGTATATGCGTTTGAGTTTCGATCGACGAGTGCAGTACGTGGGCCGCCTAGGTTACCTTTGTAGCCTAGTATTCGGTTGACTGCCTGCTTCGAGCCAAGACATTGGTCGGCAGTGTGCGCATTTACCAGTCCCACAGACTGGCGATATCAGTGAGAATGGGCTTGGGTTTGGGTCTGTTACCCACGGGAGAAAGCTGGGCAACTGTACATTGAGTATGGATAGTTGTGGTGTTGGGATTAATGGCAGAAGCGATCGGGCGTAACAATGGTATCTATTAAAACTCCTAATCACGCCCAAACACTATTTGTAGAGCGGTAAGATAAAGTTCATTTGGCATTCTCCCAAAGTGAGAGAAGACAAGAAGAGCAAGGTGTAGAGGGGAGGGAGGGGGGGGGTAAGGGATTTGGAGGCTGGGGGAGATGTGTCGCGTTAAAGAAAGACCGCCTTTTTAGACAAGATTACCGGCTGTCTTTGTCAAGAGCCCTTGTTCCCTTTGATCAATCGCAATTACGACTTTCGCTAATAAATAATGCTCGGAGCTTTCTAAATGCCATCGAGTTTAAGCCACTTTTGATCGACGTGATGCGATGCTGCAAGGAATCTCTCGAAGCCAAAATAAGGCGTTCGGATTATTTCGCAAGAAAGCACTCGGAGCACCAATGCTCCGTTTAGATAATACATCCCCTTGAGAGGAAGGCTCGAATATCCGGGCTAGACACGTGGGATTAAAGCAAGGTATCGGATTGCACAGCAAGGAGGGTTGACTTGGAATGTGTGACGACTTTATGTTCCTTACAGTTGAGTTGCTAATAGCTGGTGTTATACAAAGCGAAGCACGATTTCATGAACCGAGAAAAATCATAAGTCTCATTTACATAAGGCTAAACAGAAGTTTAGATAGAAAAACAAAAGTAGTTGTATAACTTCCAGTGACGTATTTAGCAAATGACTATCGGATGACGGCTATTTTAGATTAGTGACGTCTAAGAATTGCAATTAATATCGCTCACCTTCGTTTTTTTATCTAATTCAGCTTAAAGGTGGAAAAAACATAAAAATTACATTAAGTTCAGATGAAAGTGTGCGAAAAATTAGTTGTAAATGTGGCCTTCAATGATTTTTTCGATTTTTCTTTAAGCACACAAAGATTTTTGAAAACAATTGTTTTTTTATGGATGGTATTTGGGACCATCTTTTGGCATGTATAGTCTTTGTGTAATAATGTTGTAAACGAGAATGTTACACATTATCCTTTTCAGCTGACAAATGTGTTCAACCTGGATTTGGTTCATATTTATATTTTTAATATCCTCATAAATATTATCAAAATTCAGGTTAAATGCATGTGTGTGGACATAAACAACAAATTAACATTCAAATAAATTAGACTTGCATGACATCCTTATTTAGAACATTATTAGACAAAATACCAAAACTTAGTCCCAAATACCCACCATAAAAAATATTTTCAAATAATTTTTTCTCTTAAAAAAATCAAGGAAAAAAATATTAAAGAACATATTTGCAAATAAGTTTTGGCGCTCTTTCATGTGATTTTTGCATCATTTTTATGTTGTCCCCTGCTTTAAGTCATTGTAATGGGGTCGAGTAAGTGGCGGTGTAAGTGCTTACATAAGCAGATAAAAAAAAATTACCCTAACTGAAGTAAATTGATAAGAGGCCGAATTTCATCCATTCGGTTACGTGTGACCATTGCCAACTATCCCACTGTGGTCACAGGTCTGGTTTTACTCTCTGCGCCGCATATTGTATTTCTGCTGGTTGACTGAGTGTCCCAGAAGCATGGTCCTTTTGCATGGCTTTAGAACTCAGGGGTCGAAACCGACAACCTTTCACCAGCTTTCAACCAAAATGGGCATTCGGAGTCATTATTCGCAAGATTAGTTACCCAAAACGACAAATAACACAATCCACCAAAAAGAAAAGAAAATAAGAAAGCCCGTGAGTTGTTACTTTGAAAATACTTGCATGAACATTAAAAATAAAACCCAAACTAAGGTAAACTGTCGAGAGGCCGGATTACATCGGTAAAGTGTTACCATTTGCCAACTATCACACTGTCGCCGCTGCTCTCTCTTTATTCTCTATGCTGTAGCCTTGTATATGGCCTGGTTCGATTATTGGGAGTTTGCATAATGTTCAAGGTCGAATATGTTATATGCAAACCCATGTTATGTCACAATGTACTGCATTTTACAAACCAACTCAGCTGAAAACATGCTATGTCAGTGGTTTCTGTCCATTCACGGTACTTGCTTTACAGAGCGACTCCGATGGGATATAAACACGGTTCCAGAGCGAAGTGAAAATCTTCGCTCTCTACTTGTTTATTGACGCAATGCGTTATTGCCACAGTCCCACGGGGAAAGTGTGACGTATTTATTTATTTACTTATTTGATTGTTGTTTTACGCCACACTCAAAGATATTTTGCTTATATAACGGCGGCCAGCATTATGGTGAGCGGAAACCGGGCAGAGCCCGTTGGGAAACCCATGTCCATCCGCAGGTGGATAACAAAGAACAAAAAGCCCTCAGGTACATGTATCACCTTGTTAATGACAGGAAGGAGAGTTAGAGTGTTCCCTTATGAAACTACGCGTTGAAAACGACATTCATACACCAGTTGTCAACCAAAATGGACGTTCTGGGTGAATGAACGCAAGACGAGTTTCCAGATCAAGAAATAAACACAAACCACCAAAGAACTAAGAAGGTATATCAGAAAAAGGCCTATATTTCTGGCAGGAACATGTTGAAATCCTCCATAACCTTAAATACATCTGCAGACAGAACGACGAACAGACAAATCAGTGCCGTCAAAACGTAGCCTAATTGGACGGACTTTTTTTTAAAAGATCTGCATCACAAGGATATTCTCCTCAAACAATAGATTCTACTTTGAACAAAAGATGTCCCTGTCCAATTTAAATGTTTGACATCTGTCGTACTGAGTAGTCTACAAGTGTGATGTACTTAAGTACTTTTGAACTTAAAAACGCAAACAGTTTCCACTAACTGTCTTTACAAAGTGCCTGCATCACCAGGACACCAGCTGTGCTTCAGTTGACCTGCTCGTGTGTACACTAAGGTGCAGATGAAGGCTGTTGTTGTAGTTGTGTCGTTGATTTCAGTTTAAAACTGGTTTACGTTACGTTCTAATATTTATTTACTTTTTCAGAAGTGTTTTAAATTTTCATCACAGACCCGATCTCTTTGATCGAGTTTCAAGATAATATCAGTTACAGGCAAATCCCTGAGTACAAAAGCGTTAATTACTTAGTGCCTTGTTGGCACTCATCTTCGGGAAATACGGCCAAGCGCTGGTTGACATAATGCATTTGCGCCGTTAATGTTCCAAATCAGTGTGAATATATTGCCATTCCTACCAGCCTGTTCAGAAAAACAACGTCCTATAGTGAAACCAAAATAATTGTGAAAGCGACAGTAAACCGCAAAGGGCCAAACAAAGAAGCAAAACCATATCGTCCAAAAATGTTGTAAATGCTGTTATTGAAATAGTTTCATTGAAAATCTTACTCTATCGTATACGCGATGTGACCAACAATTATCGATTCCCGCAATAATTACAGGTTTGCAGCTATTTTGACATGTGCTTGTAATCAGGCTTAATCACTGATCGCTTTGATGTTTTTTCCAGCAGTGCATAACAAATAACAAATAACGAAATCAAATCAGAATGTTACATGTATGAATTCATCTGTGTTAATTTGCGTGTCGAATTAATTCTGAATTACATCCTCAAATCACTTTAGTAAAATTTAATAAAAAAAGAGAACGCGTGCTTTCGTGACAGAAAAAAATCTGCATTTGTGTTTTATCACGTGTGATTATGACGGCCTGCTATACAGAAATTCAGCTGTGGTATTAAATTCTTGCGTGATCAAGTCTGTGAACTCGCCAAAAAGGGCAAGTTAACCCGGGAACGCGTTGTAAACAGAGCACATGTGTAAGACTTCAGTGGTCAAACAAAAAGGAACGTCCAAATCCACTTAAAAGCACAGCGAGAGCCATAAACAAGGGTTATGAAAATCACAACAGCTTACTGTTACCGGTGCTTATAACGGCCGGCTAAACTAGCCAATGGTAGCATTAAGACGCATCTCAGGAGGTACACATGTTCAAAGGTCACATAGCTCTCTTAGTCTTGTCAGACTTAGTGTTAACTTGTAATATTACATGTATCACTAAATTTAGAGTTCAACTAAAAGGCCAATTTAATTTTTGTGATGAGCTTAGGAGTCAACCAAAATGGCCGCTCCGGCTTAATAATCCCAAGACCAGTTTCCAAAAAGACAGATACATGTAGCACAAACTACCAAAGAACACAGAAAGTACATAATTAAAAATGTAGCCCTAAGACGATCCCAGCGATCAAGATGAAAATACTTGCGATAAGTCGTAATTTTAGCGCAGTAAGCTCACTGAGACGTCAGATATAGTATCAACTTGTGATATTATTACTGAACTCAAAGCTGATACAATTTTTGTCATGACGGCCCATTAAAGACAACCATAGGTAAATTGTTCTAAGCTTATTACGAAATCCGACTTAAGTCTCATACAGCCATGTGATAATGGAGCCTGAAGAAGATGTTACTCATAAGTGAACCACATCATAGTTTATCAGCACTACGTAGGTGCTGGGGCCGAGGTGGCTGAGGCGGTCACCGCGCTAGTGCAGTGTAATGACCCAGGAGCCTCTCACCAATACGGTCTGTTAGATCAAGTCCAGCACATGCTGGTTTCCTCTCTGGCCCCCGGGTTTCCCTCGCGCTCTGCCCGGTTTCTTCTTACCATGATGCTGACCGCCGTCGTATAAGGGAAATATTCTTGAGTGCGGTGTAAAACACCAATCAAATAAATAAAATAGATGTAGGTGCTGATGTTGTTGGTGTATTGCTGTATATGACACGGAATTCCCTGTAAAGGTATTGCTAAAGTAGAGTTCCATACAGCAGGATTGAAAGACGTCATGAAAAAGAGGTACACAGAAGTTTGAGACGCACGAAGAAAAACTGAGGGTTTGAAATTTTTCAAAAACAAGGCAGAAATGGCTCAAAATGATTGAATGGGCGCAGACACCATGGCGTCATACCTATGACGTCTGGTGTAAGTTTTAATACACTTTAGATAAGCCAGGTTTCAGATAACTAAATGATGTTCCGGAATGAGACAAAATCTTTGTAAGAGTAATCTAATATTGACACCGCGGATATTAGCAGCACGTCTGCATTAAACATGAGTTATTATATTACATTAAATAAACAGCAAAAAGAATAAATAGCTCTTAATGTCATCATGTCTGAGATAGCAGAAAAAATGCGACAGAAAGCATCCTGTACATATGACATGTTCACTCTAGAAAATGTGCTATTACTGGTTTTATAAATATGGATGAGGTGTAATCAGGTTACAAAAAATCCTCTCCTAACGTGGGCTTAAATTAACGCTGTTACACAACTAAAATTACGATCCAATTAGGTAATCTGCTGCGGACAGAAATGCCTTTACATGTACATCTCCTTAAATAACTGCTTCGCAGTCATTCGGATTTCGTTTGTGTGGAGGTGTCTTTTTCTACTTTAACATTACCCTTGCTCCGCAACTGCGGAAAACCTAACGTTTGTCTCATCGCCAAGATTTCTGGATGGATTAGGGTGACACCCATCACACTGTGCTGCTTTACTTTACTGATGACATCACATGGAAGTTACATTACTCATGGAACCATATTGAAGATATTGGGTGTTGTGCCCCCCCCCCCCCCATCTCCTTCCGCTACACTACCGTAATAACGTCTAGTAATGGGCCCGGGCCGCGCGGTTACGGTGCTTGTTTGGGGCGCTGGTCGCTGAAATTTCAGCCGAGAGGTCTGTTTACTAGGCACTACATAAAGTTCCTCACACATTACATGCCTCTCACCAATACTACAATCATGCTAAGCTATCTGTGTGTATAATAGACACATGCGTCACACTTGAGCCAATTACTTCCCAGAGGTTAATGGTTTATTTCCCGCTCCCCGGTTTCGTCTACCCGCTGAATCTCTTCGTATAAGAATAGTACCCTATGAGCAATGCGATGAAAACCGTCATCTATTGAGCATAATAGCAGAAGAGCTTTGTGTTCCGTGAGTGGCCAAGATAGATTTCAAATGTAATTGTATCCTCCACATCACGAAAGGAGATTGTAAACCTTTCTATGATGTGTGAGGTACATGTACTTATGTCTAAGCGTGAAGTCCAACATTCGAATACTAATCCTTGGCCAGGAAGAGGCGTTAAAAGTCTATAACTGCAGAACAATCTATAACACCAAAACCAAAAGGAATGTGTAAGAAATAATACACAAATTGGAAAAAATAGCCTGCAATATGTAAAAGAGAAATCATCCATTTCAGACTGATCGCGCATTGATCTTTACTGAGACTGATCTTTTACTTATGTAGAAAAGATATTTAAAAAAAAATAAGAAATAAAAAAAAGATTTAATGAAAACCGGGTAGTCCATCATAACGGTAAATTGAAAAGAGAAATCGGAGTAAAGCCCAACTCATCCCAACATGCTCTTGGTCACATTGCTATCAGAAGAGCATGTTTGCCAAAGAAAGGTACATATAGGACAGGCTTGACCATTTATCACTTGGTGATAATGTCCATTCCTTGTATTATTAACCCTACTACACATGGAGGCTGTACAAATGACACCGAGCTATGCAGAGGAAAGAAATACTTAAGTTGACAATCGTGTTTAAATGCTTCGCATAGCATGTACCTCGTCGTGTCGTCTGGTATCGCAGGCTGAGACTCTTACGCAAAAGGTGTAATTACGTCCCCATTATACAACCACTTGTCGTCATGTTACATGTACACTTTCGTTTTTCACTGTCTCCTGGCCCTGGTATATGCACAATTACTTGAGGCAGTCCATATTACTCAGTTCCGCAGTGTGAACTAGTTGGTAAGCGGGTTAGCCATATATAAGTCAAGTCTTTTTGACAGTTTCGTGTCGTAACAAGGGTGTCGGAAAGTATTAATAAACAGGCATCATAACATAACACTAGCGGAAAATTTGGAAGTCCGTAACGTTATGAAAAAAGATTGTGCTGAAGAGTTTCTGGAATAACGTTCTTGAATTCAATAGCACAATGAAATATAATAAATTTACTGGAAAGGGGTAGATCACATCGAAACTCTTAATTCAGTTACCCACGACAGAAGCATTCTCTCATTTTAGCAAACTTTCATCTAGAACGTCCGCACTTGGATATAAACGTAAATGAGTGTCTGCAATTTGGAGACTGGGCGAATCATCAGGGACGGAGCATTACTCATTTCGCTCTATATATCCAAGTCCAAGATCGCATCATGCAATCTCTAAAGCTCATTATTTTCTTGAGAAGTCATCTTTAGATCAAGATCCAAGCATATCGTCTCGTGGTTCAATACATGCTGTCGGTAAATCATTAATCGGTTTTGGCAAATACAGCGCTGGAGTGTCCCTGCAATTAGGAGGGAAATCTGCTAAGTTGGCCTATATCCTTCTTATTTCATGGCGTTTAAAGCCAGACCACGTGGGTTAAGCAGAAGCTATCATTATAACCAGACTCTACATATCGAGACACGGACAGTCCGGTGTGTTATTGCCCGCCATTTTGATCCCACTTTCCACATGCGGTTTAGACGGAAGCATCTTTCCGGTATTTTCAGTCCCACGCATGCAGATTTGAGGAGATGTGGTACCAAATTCTCAAGGCGATATATTAGCATGACACGTCCCCATACAACGTCAGGCTCCGCGTGTACTCTGACAAAGTACTATCTCACTTTAGGTGGAAGTTATATGTGATCTGCATGTACTTGACACTGCTGAAGGGAATACTAGTTCCGGTGATTTAAACTGGAGAGCAAACATTTCCTGCCTTCGCGTTTCACGTAAGCTGGTCATGACAGGAACGAGAATGGACAGAATAATGCTAGCGTCGTCACTTGACGATCGGCGATGAGGCGAATCTGGAGCTCTATATAGCTGAAATGCAATATTTACTTTAATTTACTTATTTTATTGGTGTTTTACACCGTACTCAAGAATATTTCAATTTCATATACGATGGCGGCCAGCATTAGGGTGGGAGGAGAATGCAGTTTGATGCATATTACAGCAATGGATCCTTTGCTTCTATACTGGCGCTATCACGTGGCAATCACAGGCCAGGCCAGCAATGATCAAGTCAATAGGCACATTTTAAATGCAGATCTGGATAAGATCCGAAAGCATTCGGATGTTATTCTTATTCCATTCCTATGTGAGGAGAAAGTCTCAAGCACATTTGGCTTGATTTCCAATTTGAGCTGGCTGAATTCTCACACCCAAAAGGCATATGTTTCCAGCTTGTATTCATAAGTTTCCTTGCTCTTTAGCAAAGGTTGTCATGGTTTAAACAGGCTACATTTAAAGCTCAAAGCACCAGTTTCCCATGTAAATGATGCCTATACCTCTCTGAGCGCATGAAGTGACGTTCGATGTCGATAATTGATAAAGGCCTTATGTCTGATACTTTTTGCTGCAAAATGTGCAGGTAGTTAAGCCTTCGGCACTTTTCCTTGTGGAATTTTTTTTCGCCCCCAATTTTTGTTCTCCAGCGAATATGAGTACCTTGTAAAGAAACAAACGTGTTTATGGCATGGCACGGATTGTGGCGTTAGCTACGGCAAGCGCCCTGTGGTTGGTGGCTTAGCCAATTGGGAAGACGAGAAGTCAGCGGTTGAAGCTTCAATTAGTCACAAATATCCTTCTGTGAGACCAAAGGGGGTTGAATAACATAAATGCGAACATTAACTTCCTAAATGACAACCGCTTGAAAGGATCTATTTGAGACAAACTTGCGTATTGGTAATTATAGGCAAACCATCTCATTCAAGTGACAATCGTCTTTAGCAATTCCACCAATAGCTTGAAATTACACACTATCAGAAGACTGTGCTCACAAAGCCGACGTGGACTTCAGAGGTGTTATTAAAAGACCTTCAGGGAATATTTTGGGGCCATAAATTCTGACGAATGTGGAGAGGCTGATTCAAGTGTTTAATCAAGCGCTAGGAATTTCGGTAAAGCAGTAAAGAGGATAACAAATATAGGTCTATGCCAAGTGTAACAGAGGGAGATACAACTCCTTCTATGAAAATATGGGTATGACTCTAACTGAGTCAGTCTTTAATGAATAGGTTCATCCATTTTATCGAATTTGACCTAAGAACCGTTACCACAATGACAAAACCCCTTTATAATTAGGGGCTAATGAATTACTTCCTCCATCGAGGGGCACTGGTACCCGTAGAACCTGTCTGCCGTCAATATATTGTGCTTATCTGAATACATGTGGGAAACTTCGAAGATAAATTGCCAATGGTCAAAGTTTTACTCAAGGATACTTCAAGAATTCGTCCGCCAGGAAAAGTCCGCGATCGTCTGACTGGATATATGCATGATTATGGCTGAACGCCACCTGGCAATATTTCAACCATATTCTGGCCTGAACATGCTCAAACCAAGAATCAGTTTATGGTTTTCGAGAGGAAAATGAGAACGTACAAAAACAAATAGACGGACGCTTTTAAAACAACTTAACCTATATGTTAAAACTCGACAACCACGGTAGTTTTAAAATACATATAAGTATGAAAAATCTAAAACAATATATATATCTATATATTGATGTAAAAAGAAACTATATATAAGTTTGAAACAATTAATGACGGCACCACCAAGGATGCTCCAACATAGAGTCGACTGTGTAGAACCGCCATTGTCTGAGTGAAAAGTTCCTAACAAAGGGGGTAAATAGCAAATAAGTAAAAAATTTCCCTCATAAATCATAATCATCACCATCACCATCATGCCCGTTGATAGATGTGTACCATTATCAGCTGTGACGGGGCCTTTGCACGTTTCGCACCATATGTCGCAGTGCATAGTGCATACTTTTCGGATTAAACCAACAATGCTTGCATGCAACAATATTAATTTTCCTTTTTTTCAACTAAGAAGATCAATCATGCAATGTTTTTCACCCGAAATTCGCTATCATCAAAGAACTTTGTTCTGGTGTAGACTGACGGAACAAATTTCTTTTATCGTTCTCCATTCGATTAGCTCACAGCTAACATGCAATAATTTCACGTTTTTTGTACGACACATGCCGTCAAGTAATTCGCTGGATATGCCCCCTCCCTATTTCCTTACCCCTCACCTCCTCCCCGCCACACCTCCTTCCCTTGCTGCATCATGAAGATGTCAAAATAAGCAATTGAAAGAAATCAACAATATATATCTCAAAAATATATAAGAAATTACGCTTTGGAACTGATCGATTTCGGAAATTGTCTATTAAAGGCTTTCTTGAAGTTATTTCCTCCAGGGCTGGATATCCTGCTATCTATGCTGTTATTACCCAGTCCAAGTTAACGCTCAAATGCCCACAGGCCTTTTTCTGATATGAGAAGGAAGTCCGCGACAATCTCTGCTGGAAATCACCATGTAAATGAAATAAACATGATACACTTATCTAAGTAAAAGCAATCGACAAAAAGAAATCGAAGAATATGTATAAATGATTACACAAATCACATTTGGTACCAGAGGGTGATCTATTTATCTCGCGTCCCTCTCGGCTTTCTCTTGAGAGGCGATTTGCAGCGAATCCATGCCGGTTAGAGCATCAAATATAACATCATACTCTTATTCTCGCCCAAGCAATTGCACCGCTTGGCATAATGCCAACATGTGACATGTACGTTCATGTCTGACGAGACATCCGTGTCACAAATGTTTCATTTAATCCAAATGCTGTGTTATGATTTCAATCAGCGTCACAGGTTATTACTGCAAAAACTTGTGTCAAGGATATTCCATCAAACGCACAATGAGTACAACTCTCTTGTTTGTAAATGTGGACCGAATGTCCAGAATCTCTGGGACCCATGCATAATTAAGTCTAATTCCGTTTAACACGACACTAGAGGCTGTATGTTCATCGTGTTAAGTATGACCGCCACGTTGGATGTATGAACAGTTGCAATCAAAGCGCAACAGAGATACATATTTCATGAACGACACCATATATACTAAAATAGTACACGATTTGAATGCTGATGTTTTCATCCGCCTAAAACATTCACTTGCATCTATCCGTCATCACTGAAAACTACTGACTGCTTTTCTCTGCATGAATGCATTCTAATTTTTTTTTAGTTTACAGTGTATCAGTATATCAGTGCTTATACACCATCAACGCAACCATGTCTTTCTTTTCGTATTTCATTGTTATCTAACGTCAAACGGAAAACAATAAGTTAAAGAGTGTATTATCTAGCATTATTCTGAGAACAATATGTTAAGGAGTGTTAGGTGTTTTTGGCAAGGTAATTTTACGAAAATTTTGTAACAGTGTACAAACTCGCAGACGAGGGTTAGTGGAAAGTGGACCATAACGAGCATCAGAGGGCCCAAACGGCTCGACATGTTGAGTAGACTTCACATCGTCACCAAGGCCGAAGGATGAAAACTAGGGAGTCTAGAAATAAGTTGTCCGAGGCCTACATAGAACACAAACCATGTGTCATCTGTTGAAAGTTAGAGCCAGGCCACGGTCTCTCACTCCAGTGTTACTTTGATGGTTACCATCTATCCGCGCAATCGTTAATTGTATATCCGTTTTGTTTTGATATTATTGATTGATGTTACGACAGCTATGCAAGTGGGTGGCAAATTTATCATTAAAAGTTGCAATAAAATTTAAGTATGAAAGAATACGACAACATTTCATTGATTACGCATGGCCACTCGTGTGCATGTACCCGATGTTTAATATCAATTCATCAATTCTACTGTTTAATTTCAGCTGATTAGCTGACTGATGAATTGATAAATTGATCAATTTCATCCTTTACTCTCCATAGTGTATTCTTGTGTATTGTCTATACCCAGGGTCTCTGATACCCTTTTTTATCCTTCCTAGAATACGTGAAGCCTAACTCCATCGCTACTTTCCAGCTGCTTGCGCAAGACTCAGTTACTGTTCTAGAGGCAGACATAAATATATTAATGACTCTGCGAGATACATCAGCTAGGTTCCGCCAGAAAACATGTGTTCTTCCCGAAACAGGAAACAAGTTGGCCTGCAGAAAATCGGTGCCTGGAGAACACGCTGTCTAATCAGATATGCAAGATTGATAGGTAGGCGTATATTTAAGATAAAGGAACAGATGGATCTGCTTTTCGCCTGTAGACTGAGAACACCTTATGTTTCGCCCCAGCCGCCGAGTCAACGTTTGCAGCGCTTGTTTGCCACAGAAGCATCTGAGATTTTTTGTTCCAGTCTTCGCATAATGACATGTCTGTGTGACACGAAATGAGAGCTTGTAAGAAGCCTGGCACGCCAGTGCAATTGATTTAGTATTGTTTTAACCGATATCGGTAAAGAAGAGGAAAGTCAAAAGATTTAATGCTCTGGGTTTATTATTCAGTGAATTTTTAAGGTCCAGAGTCCTCAGGTTTTATCTGGGCCTGCAATACGTCCCCGTTCTAATGACTGCATGTAACCCTCCCGATGGGATACACACCAATGCGTGATTTGGCACCATTATTCGAGGCTTCCAAAGTATTATTGATAGAAATCACCAGAAAGAAATGCAATCCCTTTAATAAGACACCCAGGTTTTTCAGTACATTTAGATGTTGACTAACGTGTCAGCCGTTAAAACCTGCGTGTAACGTCAGTTACGTGATCTGTAACGCAAATAGCTGAGGTAAAAAAAAAACCCCAAACAACAAAACCAAACAAAAAAACAGGTAACGTTTCACTCTATTAAGGACACGTCTTCTGGGGGTTGAACCTATTTGGGGAAATTGTCGATCCTTGTTAAAAGATGACTGGCACATTGCAGACTGTCAATATGGCAACTTTTACCTCATTTGTGTATTTGTCCGGTTGACGTTTTAAAGATCTGCTTTGGATGTTCTCACTGAAATGTTAACTTGTACTCTGGAAGTCGCAATATTGTGATGAGAAACTTTCAGGAAATCACAAAGTCGTTTGGAGCAATATTTTTTTCAAGGTAACAAAACTTGTTAAATCGAAAATATCGAAGGTTATCATCACGAATACGAAAGAACGTAGATAAAAACTTGCCCAGCGTAAAAAATCCATGAAAACGCACTGAGTCCATGCTTTTTTATAATTCAAGTACCACTAACTACTTGTTCAATAAAATCAGCAGTGCTGGAGTTATAAAAAAGCACTGGCAACACAAGTCACTATTGTTGATCGCCATTTACCCTGATGTTACTCTGAAAGTAAGACGCCTGCGCGCGTGTGCCGTTAGCCACAAACACTCCAAAGGTTGCAGAAGTTTTACAAACTGACTTTGTAATTGGTCATTTAATGTCACGTCATGGATTAATCCAACAACTTCTGAACTTTCCGATGGGTTTCAAATCATCAGTACTTAGTAATGAATGCTTGTTGATCAACCGGCAAGTATGTGATCCCCAGTAATTTCATGAACTTCAAGAATATTTTATCAATCAATGAAAAGTGTTCATGTTTACGTCTTGAAAAACAATTCAGAAAAGGGCAAGACATGGATGATCTCTTTAAAAAAAAAACTTCATGAGAAGTGGAAGAAACAGATGGGTGTACAACAGCATTCTTTAGTTTCTGTACGTTTTTTGCCTATTTCATTCGTCGAAATGAAAGGGTTTAACATGCCATAAAATATCAAAGCCTCGGATAGGTTGAGTGCTCCGGGATACTTTGGCACAAAACAAAGAATGAGGAAAACTTACTTCCATTTATACATCTGATGATATTTGATGCAATCTAACGAATAGAAACCAAGCCCCTTTGTTGCCCTTTTCCACACGTGTTCAAATACTGTCAAACGGCTTCTCTGCACAATAAAAGTGTGTGAAACTCATTACTCAAAGAGCCTCATCAAATAATACATGTATACATCAATGTGAAAATTATTCTCACGCTTTGAAAGAAAACGTTACGCAATGATAGCTGAAAGTTGTGTGGACAAAAAAAATAAATTCGCTGGAGATAAACAAACAGAAGCATTTCACAACAATTTCACGTGGAATATAAAGACAAAATGCCTGACGATTTCTTCAAATGTCTTGTAGTATGCAAAAAAGTGTTTCATTTAGAAATGGATCTAATAGATTACAGTTTTGCTTTAATAACACAACGAAAACGAACCGTATTAAACAGCGATGCAGATCTGTACATCTAACATCCAAATGATTGCGAAAACATGTTCCCTTTTCCAAAGCAGTCGTCAGAGGGAAATCTAAATATGCGAACGAAACAGATCGATTTATCTACTGATATAAAGCGTTGTGCCTAGATTGATTTAGATTAGGATGTAATAGAATTTAGGTGAAGGGCTGTGAAATAACTCTAGGGGACATCATATTTATTTATTTAATTGGTGATTTACGCAGTACTCAAGAATATTTCACTTATAAGACGACGGCCACCAATATGGTTGGATGAAACTGGGAAAATTATTTTTAAGAAGCATCCTTTTAGAATTGCACCTCCAACTGGATTGAGCCGTAGTAATATAAGTTATGTAATTCCCACAAAAAGACAATCAGGATTGCTATAGTTGTGTCGAAAATGAAAGAAACAGTCTGAAAGTCGAACTTGATCTAAGACGTCATCCTCAAGCCATGCGCATGTACCAAGGTTTAATTCAAACCCCTTTGAAAAATATATTATATCCGGAAAACTGTTAAAAGTCCAAAAACATGATTTAAAGGGCCATAATTTTGTTGAAAATACGAAAAACAAATAGGCAGGACTTCATTTGCAACGAGCCATGGGGAAGTAATATACTGAGCTTTAATTAAGTACTATGAGCCGTTTAGGAAAAAAATGTTTCGCAAACTGGCAGGCCGACAAACGGACTGACTGACACACTACGTGTGAACGTGGGGTCACCTGCTTCACCGTTACGGGACTAATAAATACAGGTAAAACCCTATAGGGTTTCCTTGACACAAAACTGAAACACAGATTAACATTTAGGATTGTTTGACCTATTTCGTTCATCTCATTAGTTGTTTGATCGATTGATTGATGGCTACACTGGCTTGGTGCGTAAACACGCCTTTTCTGAATTGCATTTGCAAACAGTGATGTCTTTTTAGTGTTGTGATACAACACCTTGAAGAATGTTGACTTTGCTGTGTCAAAACATGGAAGCTGGTTCGTGTTATGGACGCAATGGTTTTGTCATCAAATAAAGAGTTGACAAGATACCCAGCATGGTCAAAATAAAAGTTTGCCTTATTATTGCCCTAGTAGTTTTCAACTTGGAAACTTTAAATTTGACAGAAAAACACACGACATTTTCAAATGGAATATATCGATTTTACAATGCTTTGCACGTTAGGTATTACGGACATGTGCTGTGGAAAAGTAAGAAAGGAGAGTGAATTTAATAATACTTTGCAATCATCGCGTTAATGGATACGCACGTCTTCAGCACATATTATAGGGTAGCGTAATAACAGCTAAACACCAGCTGAGTTTTTATCTTAATTGCAATCGTGTTGGAGTTGTTTTTAGCCTGTGACCAAAATGACGGAAATCCAAACGTTGCCATGTCATGCGTCGATTAGGATCTCTAAGTTGATTTGCGTTGAAGTGTCGAAAATATAAAGCTTATAGGCTGAAGTCAGACTTAATTTGTCACGATTTTCCTCAACTTATATTTCAAGTTTTGTCCATTTTCATTAAGTTCAAGATAACTCAAGTAAAACTGAATGATTTAGTGAAGTGAACAGTTTCGAATTACTTGCAGTGGACTGTAATATAAAAGACTAGAGCATAAAGATTAAAGGGAGATATGCAACGACGGTGTGGTAGTTAACAAATGGCCACACGTTACCAGTGAAGTCTAGCCGTAATAACTTACATGTCCCCAAGCACCCTGTAGCCTTTCTAGACATTTGGAGCATTTTACCTTAGATTACGTTTAACACAAATCCCCAAATGCATTCTACAAGTCCTGAAGTCCGCTAAAACTGATTATTCTAACACTCTCGCTATTTGTGATGGTAACAATATGCAGCTAGAGAAGATCTAACACAGTCTAACATTGGCTGAAGACCTCCTCTCTTCCATTAATATGGTATTCATATCTTTGCGTCACAAGTGAGAAAGTTCGTGAGTGACTTTCCGGAAGTCGGTGGTTACCCGGACACTCTGGCTTCCTCCTTCCTTTAAACTGGCCACCATGGCATGATTAAAAAATTCTTGAGAGTGGCTGATAAACTCAATCAGTGTAGAATGTTGCCAAGTTAATCCCGTTAAACGCCAGGCATCAGGAACTTGACGGCGTTGCACTGACGTCAAATATTTCTGTCCTGGCTAATCATAATGACGCCACATAATATAGACAGCGCCACGTTACACCAGAAAGCGATACTATCAAGGTCATAGCATGTCATACTCCCTGGTTAAAATCTTAATAACAAATTTATTATCCCACAAGCCTGTCAGCTCCATGATATTTCGCTCGGAAAAAAAACTTCAGCACTGATATGCATTCCTATCTTAAAGATGAAATAAATAATTAAAGAAAAAGGCTATTTTGATGACTAACACAACAATTTCCACACAATCCTGTGTACCCACTTAAATACAAATTGACAAACATATCTTGGTAGAAACTTGATGAAGAAAGCAACACTGTTAGAATATTTACGGTACCGGTACTGCTCGGCAGTGCCAGCTGAGTTCCGGCCGTGCATTGGAGGAGAGTTTATGATGGAGACCACTTGCTTTATCGACGGTTGTTTCGAAGAGAGTGTTTGTTTACAGAGGGCTTGGAATGGATGCAACATACTGTTGGAAAAATTGGAGAGTTTAAGGTGGGCGAAATATTGTGAGCATCCACATCCACGTCCAAACTTTTCCACGTTGTCGTTGACACGCAGAAAAATGGACTTCGAAATTACTCCTGAATCAGATATTACTGTTATGATTTCATTGCTCGTGGAGAGTTTCCTGGGAAAGGATAGTTGTGCGAGTAAAACAGGCGGATTATTGGTACTGTGCACCCATCAAACAAGTCAGATAAATTCAGGACTGTCTGATCTCGTGTATCTGGTTGTCAGTGCCCTGGAAAATGCACGGGGTGCTAAACTGAACCTTACCGATAGGGTTCCACCACTGACACAAGACACACAACCCTTATTTTCTCAGTGTGTGGACATGGACAAATCCTTTCCAGCTGGCTTTTTGGAAACTCCAGGCGAACCAATCGTGGCGTCATATCAGACATAATAGATCTTCAAGATCAATAATCGTAATCAACTTCAAAAACAGCAATCCACAAAAATAGCTGTATAAAAATAGTAATTACGACTGCACCATGCGGATAGAAGCTGTCGGCATTTTTCTCTGGCGATGGAAAGGCGCAAGGAATGTCTTAAAGGTACACGATTTTGTTGTCAAGATGAAATTTGGCAGTTACATTGTTTATCAAAATATTCATCTCATTCCACGACTGAAACAGTGTCAGTTAAGCCTTTTCAGTGTACTCGTAAAAAGATAACATAACTAATACGGCATTGGTAAAAGTATATGAATCTATACCAGAACGTCGCTTCACAATTAAGCAGTTGTTATTCATATCAACTCATCCTCTAAATTCCTATCAAATATTATGCAGTGTGTTATATAGAAGGTATCACTTTTGCATGTTGACAGATTTTTTTCTTTCAAACAGCTTTTAACCCCGGAAATCGAACTTGGAATTGTATTGTATCTGGGGCATTAAGTCTTTCTAACGGAACAGATGGTTAAATGATTGATAGACACAACAGACACATTGATAGACACAAGAGACATTATTCAAATGCAAAGGCTTATTGAAGAATTACGTCTGATTTTTAATCTAGAGTCTTGGCGTGCTAAGCACTCAGTTGAACTGCAGGTTATTTTCGATGCAATTTGAGCGTAATGAGAAGTCTGACTCAAGCTTTCCCAACCGTAATGTTAAATATTAGATTGTAGTCGTTTAGTTAGAGTTTTTAATCCATCGTGCGATACGCATGCACTAAGGGTACAGTGTAATACAACTTGGTTTACCCATATCATCGGATCAGAGCCCAGGAAAATTTGAAGGACCGTGTAACGTGAAATTGGTCTATTCTTATGGCATCATTGCTCTTGGCTGTCAAGGCAATATTACCTCATGAAATATATCCCTGCGCCCATCAGAAAAAAAAAGAAATCTCCAAGAGATGCAGGACTACTGTCAGAGAGCCTGGCGTTTTCATCCATCAGTTTCGTTCCGCGGACAGCTGTTCGGGGGTTCTGGTCGAACCCAGCCAAATCATTATTGTTATATGCTGATAACACGCACATAACGGCTTTCCATGGATATTACACCGAGTGATTGAATGGCGAGGAATTTTACACACAGATTCAAGCTGTTCAGAGTTCAACTCCGTGTTGTTTAAGTCCAATATTTTTTTACTTAAGCCCAATATTTTGTAATTATTCTTCTGGCATGCCTGAGAAATGGATACGCCAAATGTTGTCCAGTATCCTACAGTGTCTCGGGTATCTTTGATATGCACACCCCCCTCCTCTCTCACCACCACCACACACATACCCCCTCCCCCGTGGCCCCACCGCCAGGGACGCATTGCAAGAAGGCGTTGCAAGAGGCCAGCTTCACGGAATCTTCTATTGAAGGTAGGATTAAATGCCACACTGGCAGTATTTCCTCCATACCGCAACGATGGAGATGTCGTTATTACCCATACAAATCCTGACAGCAAACTTGAACATAAAATTCTACATCACAGCAAGTAAGCCCAGAGCAGTGACGACAGAGTGGTACATCGCAGATAGTCACACGTCATCGGTGCACTACGAAACGGTGTTTCTTGCTACCCAAGCAAAACCAAGATACTTTATGTAGTAGTTAATAAATCGCCCCCTGTACAACCGTACATGTACTCCAACACAAAGAGGTTTTTTTTGAACCTGGATTGATTAATCCGCACCCTGGCGGCAATGTGACAATTTGTAATTAACAAGCGGTGCCCAAATCACTTAATGCGTTTATCTCATTCACTCTTTTGAAACACGGAGTACAGGTCTGCGTCGTTATCTCGAGCTTATAAATAGCACGGCATTGCTTCATTTGAGGTTTAATTTCTCTCAAATCGAGCTGACACCTATTGTCCATGGCATTTGCGAAATGATGGTTTAATAACACGTGATGACGGGCAAGTAGCGTTTTGCTCTTGTACTTAACATTACGATGACCCTCGTGGTACAGAGAGTTATCGTAGATTTGCATGATAAAATTTGTTGCTTAAATGTCTCAAAACCATAGTTGACAAATTTTTTAATATCCTGTGTGCACAGTTTGAACGAAGAGTTAAAAAGTGGTCAACCTGTCATCAAACTGTGGCCAGGTGCTTGATTGATAGATCGATCCATTGACTGATAGGTGTTTTTAAACTCGGTAGACATAAAAGCTTGAAGTGCGACTCCACTCGTCGTTATCGAGTTGGACCCAATCGCCATGGGCATACGATTTTAGGACCGAACTACAAGTGAATACCGCTATAGAGCCGATCTGAGTTGTGTCGCGTTGTCAATGTACATACACTATCGCTTGCCACCTGACCCGACGGTTGAGTTGAGTTGAGTCAGGCTATAAGCTCTAATGTATGTCAAGCTTAGCGCTGGGCTCCCGAATTAGGTCTGAAGATGGTTGCTCGATGAGGATCTACGAGAATTGACAGAGAAATTCATTAAAAACAAAGTTTAATCGAACTGAGTTTTGAGAAGTAAAATATCTTCGTAAGTCACCTGGCAAAATGTGTATAATTTACAACGCTCCTTATCCTGGGCCCATTGTCTCAATGTGAAAGTTTAGCCTGTACGTGCATAAAATTTTACAGATTTTCTGAATTTATTCACATAAATTCCTCTAACAGTTATCAGCCACAGTTCTGATTCTATAATCGCAAGATAATTTCCAACACAGAGTTGAGTACAAACCATCAAATAACCAAGAAAGGATAAAAAGAATATAGGATACATCCAGACCAAGAAAAACAACCAACAGCTGTTATTGATGGCGGAGAGGAGCACGGAATGTTCATTCACATATCATTTACGTGTATACTTAGGTGACTGTTGCACACATTGTGAAATTTAAGAAATTGTTAATGGAGTGAATGCATTTGATGGAATATCCTTGGAACACTAGTTTTTGCAGTAACAATATATTTTAACGTTGATTAAAGTCGTCATTCAATACACAGGATCCAACAGGCCACATCAAGGGTTCTGCGTACAGACCTCTCATCTCCAGCCCTCACTGACAAGCTGAACATTACTGGACACTTCCCAGAGGGATTCTGATACAGCGAGATACTCGTGGTAGTGAATCGCGTTGAATAACAAACCGATTTATTTCAAGTCTTGATGTTACAAAAGGGTCGGGAAAGTCAGAACCAGCTTTGCACCCGGGATAGAGAATCGTGTAATTAGAAGTCTGTAATTAGGACACAAAAGTGTTTATCCTCGATGGGATCTATCACCTAATTGCGTAGCTGCCTGCCTAAATCAACACCCCAGCAGGGTAGCAGTTTTGTGAGCTTTCGTGATTAATGTGGTATTTTTTTGAAGGTTGGAATAAAAACAAAGGTTATGCTGTTCGCACTGCATGGAAAATGGAAAAACCAAGAGATTTAAGTGAGTCGAGTCTGGATAAAGGAAAGACGTTAACAAACGCACTCCTTGAACTGTTGTGTAGGGTTACTGATTTTTGTCAAGACACAATCATACATCTGTGCAGAGGCTATTTGGTGCATTGGTTGCTGGTTTCAATTTTTATGAAATGTCTGGTTGTAGGGCAGAATTCTTCAAGAAGTGTTCCTTTTGGGGTTGCATGAATGATTACGACTTAACGGCATGTCAGACTGCTGGTTTGAATGAATGGATTATGGCCATGCAGACTGATGGGTTGACCGAATGATTAAGGTTTAGCGCTTCTTCACTCGGCCGGGTTGAATTATACAGAAAAAATCCTGTGTCCTCCTTGATTAAGGCCACAACCTGCTTGATTGGATAAATGATTACTGCTTAACACCAACTCTCACGGCTTGGTTAAAGCCTCTTCACGTTGATTTATTTATTTGATTTGTGTTTTACGCTGTGCTGATGAATATTTCACTTATATGACGGCGGGCAGCATTGTGGTAGGAGGAAACCGGACAGAGCCCGGCCGAAACCCACGACCATCCGCAGGTTGCTGGCAGACCATCGCATGTAGGACCGAAGAGGAAGACAGGACTTGAACTCAGAGTGACCGTATTGGTGGGAGGCCTCTGGGGCATTACGCTGCGTATTTTTATTGAATGTCCTGTGCATGAAGAGGATTCTCCAGACGAAATTATTAACTCAACAGAACGATCAACTACGGAAAATTGTCCACCAGTTGGAAATCCTCATTCAAGAACAACGACGGAATACAGAAACGGTGGCAATAATTTACAATGCAACGGTCCGATACAACCAAATCAATAAAGGCTTTGAAATAATACAAAACCGATGAAACCAGTTAGACAGGATACGTCATTAGAGTTTTATAAGTTTTCTTTCTCCTCCCACTTAAGTAGAGGGCAAACTAGCTATTTTAAATGGGCTTTGGTACTCAAGGACAATATTACATTGTTCGTAAAATACATCTTATGGGAACCCTATAATCAGAGCGCATTGGGTTTCGTCCATGAATTACAATAATATTGTATATATTTCATTAATCCCCACGTTGGCCAGGCGTTCGGTGTAGGCAATACATTGATTTTGATATTATCCTTATGGATAACGTCCGCAATCAGTCAACAGAAGAATTCATTTGTATGATAACTCGCGACCTATATTTTCTGCTACCCGCAAAGTTATATCCTTATGACTCGTCAATCTTCTAATGCAGTGAATTATCCGCTGCATTTCCAAACTGACAAGTCATTAAAATCATTTTCTCCAAGAAACGTCACGTATTGTTTTGTAGGATTAGCAAAAGCTTAATGTGTCTTTTCCTACAAAAACAACTCGATTGTGTATTGCCATGACAGAAGTTACATTATATAATTTGTGAATCACATTGATCTAGAATATGGCTACTTGTATCCATTCGTTCTTGTGGTAGCACTAATTAGTAACTTTTTGAAATACAGGGACAGTCGATGTACTGAAGCAGTATTCTTGTGAGATATAATTGGAATGAAAATATTACCATTTTTTTGATGACGGGAAATCTGATTTGTCAGAATCATTGGTTCTTAAATAAGTTACGGGCGATTGGAAACAAGCGAAACACTTGAAACAGAGAACAACGTAATTTACAAGAAAATGAAATTCAGATATAACTCGAAAAATACATTTATTGCTGTCTCATTGGAACGAGGTTGCACTGAGGTTTATAAGTTCTATTGAACGTAAAACATAGCAAATGCTCAAACCACTACACTTTTAGAAACGTCCGTGTTTTCATCCAACAAACTCCGGTATTAAAAATGACATTTGTGGTTTTAATTTAACGTAGAATGACAAATTGAACACCCTTACTCAAAAGTCAGATCTCAGTTCACAAATGTAAGACATTTGATACAATTCGTAACGTCACAAGTTGTTTAAGTCTTGGCCCAAGAAGAGTCGTTCGATCAAAGTGTGGCGGACGTCACAATTCCTCTCCGAAATAAGCAGGTCGCAGGAAGCACATATACATCAAAGAAAATTCTATGTCAATTCTGTTAGTTTTAATTTACGTTAAAATGGGTTGTTTTGGCGTTTTCAAAATCGTGTTAGTAGCCCTTTAAATATAAATGTTCGTGTACGCCGCTTCAGTTCGATGGTAATATATTACAGAAATTTTGGTCGTTTTGCTGGAAATCTGTGCTTGAAACAGGGGTTGTCCTGACAGTATGTCACTGCAGCTTAATTTCTAAGGGCTGAGGAGACTGTCAAGGGTACCATATACCAGTCACACACACCAATCCCAATGGGATTATTGATTCTGACAGCCAAGTCCTATATTAGCATATAAAATATATCACTCAGGCCTGAGGGCTGTGAAAAATTAAGAGATTCTCCCAAACAAATACGGCAACTGTCAGAGAATATGACGTTCTGATCAAATAGAATTATTCCCTGGACAAGCGGCCTTTTTTCAAAAACATAATATCAAGATTGCCCGGAATTTACTTTAATAATGAGGACAGAGTGTCTTGTTCGTGTAACAAATGTGAATTCACCTCACAAATATGATAGATATGAATTTACAGGCTTCAGTCGAAATATGCAGGCTGAATCAAAATACGGTAACGGTACATGTCATTATTACTCTCGCAATCTGGGGTATGATGGATCTAGTCCGTACAGATTAATGTTTTGAGAGATTGCAATGCTCTAATTCGGGAAATACAGCTAATGTGACGAATGGAAGTGTGAAAAAATAAAGTGCATTAAAATAGCAACTCATTAATTGCAATAGGCAATCCGTCAAAGACACAATGAAATACCATTAATGGGCACTTTTAAAATACTGCGTGTGAGGGCATAAATTCAAGGAGGTGTGAAATCTGTTAAGCTCAAAGATGACAAAAATCGTGTCGCCGATAAGACCACTTTAAAATTTTATCTGAAACTACATTTTTACCTCTAAATTATTACCTTTTCAATCGAATTAAACGCAATGAAATATTCAACTTTTCTGGTGGATTCCTGAATGCAAATGATTCTCCTCCCTCTTCCTGATGTTGGTCTTAAGCAAAACTTATTGTGACGTTTACTAGTTTAAAGCGAACTAACATACACAAACCAGCCATTGTAACACTATGAACATGGAACTGAAACCAAATGTGGTCCATAATGCCTACCACACACTTTTCGAGTTTTTAGAACACATCACGCATCCCATGCAAGTGTAACAATACAGTTTTTGGACTGAGAGCATTCACACTTCCTGCGATAGAACATCTCATGCATCTCGGAACACTTCATTTATTTTTTAGATCATTGTTTAACGCCATAGTGATGGAGCCTTAACTTTTACGAGTGGAGGAAACTGGGGTGTCTGATGTAGACCACAGACCTTTGGTTAGCTACAGGGGAACTTTCCCACTTGTGACGTACTGACTGTGCGACATTATTGCTGGAAGAAGACTATTTTTCAACGAATGTTCCACTGCAACATCATGAGGGTCGCCCATCTGCTTATTGTCACCAAGGCACCAGAAACAGTGAGAGAGGGCGAATCTAGCACTTCCCTCTCCAAGGCCGGTATTGTACCGACGTATTAAACCTAACAACTAAGCCAAGTCTGGCTCCTGGTCAGAACTGTTTCTTCAGTTTACACAATTGATAGTTTCTGTGTAAAAGTATAGTAGAACATATTTTATATCCGTATGCAATTTAGTACAGCCTGCTGGTTTAAAGTGGAGAAAAACATCGTCTTAAGCAAATGGGAACTCTTCTAGGGTGGCGGTAGATATGTCACTTGGGCTAAATGAATTTCTCATGGTTTAGTCTGAAACCATAAAATGAAGTGGACGATTTTTTTAGATATCTCTCAACATTTTTTTCTAAAATTGTTGCAGATTTCACTCGCATTTTCGTACCCGTAGCCATCCATTTGGCGCAGATGGAAAATGGACAGATGGTAATTTTTTTCCAGGCAATGTAACTATGTTTCAAGTTACCACCGATGTAGGGTTCTTATTAAACTGGACACGCCATTGCACGGTCGAACAACACACGTTTCGGAAAAAATGTGGTTCTCTCCAATCTACTACATGGAATTCGTGTTACATGGCGGAAAGCAATCCTAGCTTACACTCTATTAAGGAATACACAGTGCTGTCTTCTGGGCTCCAAACTGTTTTACAAATCTGGACAGTCTCCGATATCCCTCACACCGCCGGCACATCTGCTTTCTCACTATGATCACCGCCTCCACGCGGCTGATCTTTGATGTTCTTGTCTTGCTTTAACTTCTCCATCTTGCATAACCCTTTTCCAGGCCTGCGCAACCGCGATACTTATATTTATATACTTGGGTATATATACTTATATACCCATCGTGATTGAAAAAGCGCAGGAACACGAAGAAAATAGTTAACATATATCAAAAACTCTGGTTGCCGTGTATATCTATGAATATAAAAGACTACAGCAGAGAGTAAATCAAGAGAAGCGACGAGAGTGTGGTAGTTGGCAAATGGTCACACCTTACCGGTGAAGTCTGGGGTCTTTTCATTATAAATAGGTTAGGGTTTTATTATAACTAGGTTAGGGTTTTATTATAATTAGGTTAAGGTTTTATTATAACTGTTCATGTAAATGTTTAAGTAGCAACGCAAACGCCCCCTGAAGGCCACGTATTTATGGAACTACTTTTTTCTTTTTCAACACGATAATCCAACCATTATTAGACTACCAGTGAAAGCTGTTCTTCGCACTCAGCCCGGAAATGGAAGATGGAAAAACAATTTACCATTTCACTTAAGTAAATATAGTTTGCTTGCTATGATGAAACATAAATGATATATAAGACCTACAGCATGCATGCGAAATAAACCAGCGCGGAGACGAAAGTCTCTTAGTTGGCAAATAGCCAGACGTAACCAATGAAATATGGCTCGTCTGTCATCTCCGTTAGAGGCTTTTATTACAACTGTTAATGGAAATGTTTAAAAAGTGACAACTTATACAACCATCACCCTCTCCCCCCCCTTAGCAGCGTCGCTTAAGGGTCCTTTGCTATGCATACTGGTGATCACTATACCTTCAGTAAAGGTAGACGTTATTACAGCACTTGATTTTTTGTGGCTACTTTCTCAATTTCTCAGTGTGTGTTATTCGTCTTTTTGGAAAACTGGTTTTGCAATTTCTGACCCGGAACGCACATTCTGGTTGACGGCTGTTATATGAATGTCGGTTTCCACGTCTAGTTTAACTATGTTATCAAGTTTGTCTACTGAACATGCTGTTCCCATAATAACGCGGTGGATATTTAACCATTCCGTTTTGCGACATGCGCAGTAGCAGGCACAGTATACCATAACGTAAATCTGGCCACCGCTGATAACAATGAATCGTATAAAATGTTCAAAGAAATTGACAAATCCATCTTCATCTCTAGCCTAATTCAACATTCGTCTCCATATATGACTTATAGCGTTTGAAAACCTAAATCGTTTGGGAAAAATTTTTTTCAGATAATTTCTTATTCTTTTACAAAACAAAGGGTGCGTAACTTAATAAAAAAGTGTACCTGTAAATCAATAATCCCGCCCTCATGGCGAGAGAAAAAATTCATCAGTGCATGGGTTTTACTTAAACCTGAACAGCAAGGTAGAAAGGATCAGTTAGAATGAAACCCTAAATGAGATAAATGGACAAGGGACCGGATTTCATCGGTAACGTGTGACCATTTGCCTACCAGCACACTGTTGTCACTGCTCTGGTTTGACTCTGGCTTGTTTACTGATGTACATGGACAAGGGACCGGATTTCATCGGTAACGTGTGACCATTTGCCTACCAGCACACTGTCGTCACTGCTCTGGTTTGACTCTGGCTTGTTTACTGATGTACATTGACAAGGGACCGGATTTCATCGGTAACGTGTGACCATTTGCCTACCAGCACACTGTTGTCACTGCTCTGGTTTGACTCTGGCTTGTTTACTGATGTACATGGACAAGGGACCGGATTTCATCGGTAACGTGTGACCATTTGCCTACCAGCACACTGTCGTCACTGCTCTGGTTTGACTCTGGCTTGTTTACTGATGTACATTGACAAGGGGCCGGATTTCATCGGTAACGTGTGACCATTTGCCTACCAGCACACTGTCGTCACTGCTCTGGTTTGACTCCATGTGATGTAATTTTTTTATACCAATAATAAAATTGTGTTTAACAAAATCATATCAGTTTGAAAGCAGGTGTTTCAGAGTCTCCAGAAATTAATCTTGTTGTGAACACTGTCTATGTCAGATGGTATATGCATATTTCACAGACAGTTAAAGAATTTAAACATAGACGCGACTGTGTAAAGCCTTCCTGCCACATCGATAAAATCTACACATTAGACTATGACACGATTGGCGTCGTACCAACCATCACTTGACATACCAGCCAGGTTAAAACCTTTGTCTAGAAATCGGCTTCCCCTACATGTCCTAAATGCAAGCTAGGGTCTGGACGAAGCACAGTAAATTATTAACGGTCATCTAATCTTGGACAAACTGTCTGGTTAACGTTTATTATCAGTTTTCAAGTCTAAGACCATCAGGCAACACATCTCATTTAAATGTTGGAGGCAGATATAATATAGAAAACTGGCGCACGGAGAATAAAGACAGAGCAACGACGACAGTGTGATCATTGACAAATGGCCACATGTAACCGGTGTAATCCGGCCTCTCCTCGATTCATTTCAGTAAGGGTTTTGTTTTAAAGTGCTCATTTAACTGGTTAAATAATATGAGTTTATACCCCTCTAGAACCATGACTTATGGAGATTTGGTTAAAACATAGCTCACCTCTCAGGTCTTGAAGCACCCAAGTGTTTCATCACGTCATAAATAATGTCATGACCACAATGAACTTGCATTTGGGACACTTCAGAAACAAAACAGACCTCGAGGGTATACTGGCATATAAGTCAACAAAGTTTTTATCTCCAGCAATATTTTCAATAAAAATTTAAAAAAAAAATGGTGTACCTGAATAATATATTGTCTGCCTCCCATCCCATGGAAAAAACACGTATATATTGACTCGAAGATTATGAATGGCTTAACGTGTTCAACTCATGCTGGCTTCCTCTCCGGCCGTACATGAAAAGGTCTGCGGGCAAACTGCGGATGGTCGTCGGTTTCCCAAGGGCTCTGTCCGATTTCATCCCACCATAATGTTAGCCGCCGTCGTATAAATGAAATATTCTTGAGTACGCCGTAAAACACCAATCATATAAATAAATACAAAAGGCTTAAAACACCTATCATATAAATAAATACAAAAGGCTTAAAACAGTTTTATCGGGTTACTTTATGAAATAGGTTTGTCGATTGTAGACATGGGATACTCGGACTTGACCCTGAGGTTTACTGTGTTGTAATGATTTGTTGTAATACATTAGTTTGCTAAAGGAACTAATATCTTTTGGAAATGAACACGCTCAACACGAAGAAGTATAAATCCGCCTTATCCTAAAACCCCGAAGTGGGCTTGAATAGCAGAAATACGGTTTATGTGAATGTTCGCCAGCGAAAACAGTTAATGCTCAATACATTCAGCGATTTATTCATTCTTCTCAATAAACCTTGTTGTTTAATTTAATAATGATATGGGTCGAATGATGTTGCGAAACTGAAATGTAATGGGCAATGCAATTAGACACGGGTATTTATATGTATAGTAATATAGGGATACATGTATTAAACTTATTCTATTCTGGGTGTAATGGTGAGATATCAACGCTATGTGATGCTCTGTACGTGGTACAAGAATGCCGGACATGACACTTAGATTTTTATAACATAATGCCGTGTAAGGAGGCTTCGCTTGACATTTCAGCATTTTAATGTAAAATTCATTTTTTAAAAATAAATGACACGACTACTGTGGCAATGGGTTATTGTTCAGTCGGCGATAATAAATTGGACACATTTAGAAACTAAATATAGTTTTATACTGAACGTGAAAGATGGATGAACAGCGTGAAATCGTGAAGTGTCCACAAGATTCACAAAAGGTGTTCCATTGAGGATGCTCAGCTAAGGGATCTCCCAGCTTAAGACACATTAGCAAGGAGTTTCTGTATGGCCAACTGTTGTCAATGAAAGACGCGCGGTTTGAAACCCTAATCCCTAAAATGGAAAATGTTAAGCTGTCAGGCAGGTCATGGGTTCAGACATTTAGAGTGCTGGGGATCGCCATTCGCAAAAAAAAAATGATGACAAAAGATTTAAATCCTGTCCTTTTTTTTCCTTTTCTGTTATGGCATTCACCAAACAATAAAGCCTCCCTGTTGCCTTTTTAATTCATTACACTGATCAATATGGCTGTTCACGTTTTCTGTGAAACCCCCGCCCGTAATGTCTTGGAGAATGACAGGCTTTAAACCCTCAACTCCCCCAAAATGTCGCCCGAGATCATCGTTTCGAAAATAGGCTATTTTTGTCTTGGAAACAGGTGTCCTAAACTCATTCCACTGTAAGTGTTTGGGAAAAAAATGCCACAAGGGATAAGGTACTGCTCTAAGAATACCTATTCAAAGATACCAAGAAAAACAGAAATGGCAGTTTGATGTGCCCTTGAACTTTCGCCAAAAAAGAGCATCCAGTCAGATAGGGATTCTATACATCACAGCACCGTCGAGATAATGCAAATGAGCATAACTACCAAATGCCACTATGCACTCTCCATCTCATGGACTCAAAATTTGTGGGGAAAAAGATTCCCATTTTCATATGAAACGTAATTAGAGTGAAAGCCTAAGCTTGCAGCCGTCAAAGTGACATGAATTTATTGAGGCCGGGGCATTGGGTAGGATATAAGTTCATGGCTGTTTGAAACTGCATAGAGGCCTTTAACCCACCAGGAATTACTGCTCAACCATTTCGGGATTGCACAAACCATGGATTGACTGATCGAATATAGGCGTCGAAACGGACATTCCCATACCAGCCGCCAAACATAACTGACGTTCCCGGTCAATAATCGCAAGAGGGAAACAGTCATCAGTTTTCAATGCTGACAAAAAGACGATATGAATGTTCTCGGGGGATGAATAAAATTGTTTCCAAATCGTCTACCATTTTGGTTTATGTCGTGTCGATAATCAATTATGTATCTCAGTTGCGCTTAAATGGAATTAGACACAGTTTAAAGCAGAGATTTCGATCATTAAGTGCGTATGTACCAACCAGAGAGGTACATCCATTGTAAAATTTAAGAAACTTAAGAGTGAAGGCGTTTGAAATTGGGTAGCGCGATTCATCAAGAGTAGTGAGTAACCCAGTATTTACTAATTGCGTCCGCTATTAACCTACCTTTACTTATTCACATGTGAACAAGGCTATGTAGAGAATATTAGGACACATTATCATCTTCCTAAAGTTCGCTTCTTTACATTCGCCAAACGTTACATAAGCAACCTTCTGGTGGTAGAGATTCCCTGTACATATGTATCAGTGAAGAACATTTATCCCAGCTGACTGGAGACGACTAATTCCCCACATGACACATGTTATCTAGACTGGTACATCTGGAAAGCGACCAGAGCTCCCTCTAGCGTGGATTGTATGACAAGAGAGATGACTAATTTCGATGTTTGGCTTCCTCTCCGGGCGTACGTGGGAAGATCTGCCAGCAACCTTCGGATGGTCGTTGGTTTCCCTCGGGCTCTGCCCGGTTTCCTCCCACCATAGTGCTGGCCGCCGTCGTATAAGTGAATTATTCTTGAGTACGACGTAAATCACCAAGGAAATAAATAAATAAATAAATTTCGATATTGCAAACTATCCATTTATGAATGGCAATATTACAGAAAGACCTGCATATGGTGTGTGTACATACATCTAGCTCGTTTAGTTGCATATTAAAAAAGCGTGTGATAACGTCGACTGATTCAATTTAAGTCATAAACTTTTGTTGTTGAAACTTGGCTTTCAAGCGTCTCAATTCAAAGTTTTTAAAATTTTTGTCAATGATGTCAGCCACCCATTACAACTTTTACAGTAGACGATGTATGGCAAATGTATATATGGGGCTGAGCATTAAAAGTATTTACAAGTATCTGTGCCGCTTAACCTGGGGCTAGGGGCATTATAAACATTGTATAGTTTTAAATATAAAAAATGTTTATTTGCACAGTTACAACAAAGGCGTAATTGAGATACTTGTATTTTTCTCTGGCTTCATAGCATGAAATTTCACATAATACAAGTACGGATCTTTCAATGTTTACGCATAAAGTATGGACTACGCACCGGATTTGACGCATAGGTTATTGCACAGGTTGTCTTCGCGAAATCAGTGGAAACGCGGAATTACTTGTACTTCTATGCAGATAACCATCCTCCGCGACTTTGGGTACTTCGCTTACTGTTGAACGTAGATTTTGAAGTTGGTTTCGCGATTACTGACCGAGAACGCTGATTATGGTCGACGGCTGGTATATTGATTTCTACTTTGATGCCTAGTTTTATACACTTTTGGCGTTTCATTCAAACTTTATGAGCAACATTGAGAAGCATATATGAATATACACTGATGAGAAGAATTTCCGTCAAAATGTAGCCGGTCGTATTCTGTGCTGATATAAGCAAAGACAAGTTCTTTGTTCTTTAATGTCGATTGTGTTTATAATGTTTAAATTTGTTTACAAATGCGAATGCAGAACTTAACATCAAATCAGTTTGAAATGTATTGTGGATGAATATTCAACACATCTAAATATTGTTAGAACCAGTTGAGCCTTTACGGTTTTTCCTTCTAAAACAGATTTGTGTAAGACATGACATGCAATTGTACTCAAGTATGAAAGATGAAAAACATCACGAATTACTCGCATAGGACTGATGATATTAGCTTTTCACATTATAAAGTCTTTTTACTGTCAATATAGTCCATCAAACCTACACCAGAATCTCTATGTTCGACGACATTTTACTCCTTGAAAAGTGGAACAAAATATAAAAATGATAGGTGTTTCCAAATAGTTCCCAGGGGATCATAAAAACTGGTTTTTCAGACTTTCCCAATTGTTTACCACGAAAATGAAGATGCGTTTATCTGATTTAGGCCATGTGGATAGACAAGATCACAGGTCGACGTCTTAAATCTTTAGCTGTCTACCCAGTAGACCCGGTGATTTTACTTACTGCCACAGCGCATGGATTTGAACGATATTTTCTTGTTAAAACGACGGCCAGCCCTGAATGGCGGTGATTATTCTTTCTCTGGAAGTACACGGTACCAGATTCACATGTTGCTTTACTCTCAGGCCTTCGCGGCCTCTTTATATTACACAAGGCTCATGTCGATGATAGCGCAGAATCCCAGTGGACCTAAACATGTAATTAGGAAAATGTTCGGGACAAACAAAGCTATGACTCCGCATGGAATTCATTGCCTGATTTCTGGAGATGCCTGAATGCGCTCGAGAGGAGGACGTGCTTTTATGTGCCTTGTTCTCCGGGAAAATGTAACTTTTTTCTTTTGCATGCGTGTACTTTAGAATTATCAGAATACAAACCAAACCGTGTTGTTCGCGCTCAAAGTACAAACAGGACATCCAAAACAAGTTACCATTTCACTCTACAGTTTGATTATTGTTTCTTACCGGGAGTAGGGGTGTACTAACATGTGTCTATTGTTTTATAATATTGTGTATGTTAATAGCAAGAATAATTAGAGAAAGATGGATTTAATGTGACTTGATTCAGCGCTTTCGGCTACGTTTTAGTTGAACATCAATGGTGAAGAGGATATTTTAGACATATTTAAATGCAGAAACAGGACGCAAATAGTTGAACAAACATTGCACAGATATTAGAAAAACACATGCGCAGAGCATATATTTCAGGTCATCACAAAGCCGCACGACATTAAATATAAAAGATTACAGGACAGAGAGCGAACCATAGCAGCGGTGAGAGTGTAATAGTTGGCAAATGATCACACGTTACCGGTGAAATCCGGCCTCTTATCAGTTTGCCTCAGTTAGGGTTTTATTCTGACTGTCCATGTAATTGTTGAGGTAGTAACACCGTATACGTCCCTGAAAGCCCGGCCATTGAAAAACACACGACCCATTTGCCACGCCGCTCTTCTTCCTGTAACGTCAAAGTCCCCGACACCGATCGCGGTTGCAATATGCTATAAATATGCGCATAGCCCCCCCCCCCCAAGTGCCTCCCGTGTCCCCCAACACACCCACCAACCCGACATCTTCACACATGCAGCCATCCTACCTTCCATGTGCGAATGGGCGATTATCAACTCCAATGATTCCTGGTGCAAGGTGCAAAGTAGTAACGGATTCACGAAGATCAAAGAACTATGCCCAATAGGTTTTTTTGGACAATTTCTGTAACATTGCATAGATCAAACGGAACAGTGGAGGAGCTGGGAGATGAGGTCTGTTTAAGGTAAAAGAAAGGAAGGAAAATCGAAATTCTCACTGACAGTCTGCTCCAAGTTACTTACTCAATACATATCGATGTTGACTGAATCATATACGGCACGCGATAAATCGTTCCCCCCACAAACCCTAATTTTTCTCTAACCAATATAGTTTTCATACACTGCTTGTCTTGAATATTGGTCGAAATTCATAATTCTCTCCAATTTATCATTTCATGAGCTTTATTTTCATTAGTCTGACAACGAACACTTTCAATACGAAACAACCCCACAGTTGTGAAAGGACTGAGGGTCTAATGCACGCTGTGAAGACTGTCCGTTAATCTTAATTATTAACTCGAAATGCCTTCTAGCTTACAAAAGTGCCCAGTGTTTCACCTTTGGAAATTGCTACATGACCAAAGGCATTCGATCGATTCCCCTTTAACGAGGCGTTCTGATGGCGTTCTGCGTTGATATATCGCCGTCATTCTATATAAATTGCAAGGCCATACTACTTGCCTGTGCTCTGAAATAGTGGCGCGCATCTGGCAAAGCTCGCGACTGTGTTATATGATCGGCGATAATCCGTCATGCGGCCGGGCTCTGAGCAGCTTGTCCTCATTAAAACAATTTTCTTGTTACCTACTCGGTGTCGATGGCGTTGTACCGAGCAGCCCATCCAAGCTTCTGAATTAGGCGGAAGGTCTCGCATAAATTAGACAACGAAGAAAGTAGACTATACAACTAGCTAAGATGCAAGGTCGAATGTATCCAATTATGTACCTACACGTAGGCGAGATGTGCTTAGTCTTTATTTTATCTATTTTCCTCTCTCTTTCTCTCTTTCTCTGTATGTGACAACATGTATTCTGCTGGTTTCCACTGATCAGCGTCACCGATTCAGTTCACAAAAGAACCGTTTTTGTATAGAACAAATAAATCCGGGATTGGAAGCAAAATGCTTTGGGCAGCTAAATATATCTGCATTTGACGCGCCGCTTAAACGTTTGAAAACTTGTCTCATTAGAAAGTACGTTATACATTTCTAACAAAGGTTAAATACACTTATTGGTAATAGATTCTCTAAAACATTCCACCGAACAAAGGCTGGGAGTTGTGCACAATCGAAACAATGTGGTTCACGAACAAATTCAACACCAAGAGAGCGGTTAATTAAAGCTGCAAGTTTTATAAACACGCAATTCGTCTCAGACCCATCTCACAACTATCACGAGGTTTAAGGTAACAAACGCAGTTCTTCCTGGAATGAAAGTTATTTCAAATGACATGTCTTCGTATCTCTTGAAAAACTTACCGTGTTGTCGCTGAAAGTCGCGTTCCTGGGAACTCAGTGGAGAACTCCGTTGTATTATCGGCTGCCAGAGGACAGCATACTACACTCACGGATCCTTACATCCCCCTACTGGCTAACTTCTAAGTCAGGCAGATTTATCGGCAACCAATCCTCGCCAGGCCTGGACTATGCGGTGCATTTTGGCTTTGGTAAAAATCTATACGACGATGCCTAGGTCTACCGGCTGTACGAAGAGTGTGCTTTTCGAGTCGGCGTCGCTTTAAGAATTTGTTCCCAGCTCTCTTAAACATGCGGCATATGTATAGACTGCGTTGGGAAAGTGTCCGCTATTTACGGTATACTTTATCAAACGATAGCTTCTTGACGAAGCAAAGAGTGGAAGTGAATCATAGCCATGTAACATGCGGGGGATGGCAAATGCTTAAAACAAAATAATGAACCCATGTAAAACAGCCAGTCGAAATAAAGAAATTGCTATTTCGCAGATGTAGCTTTGCTATCCATCGGATCTCCTGTAATAGATATAACCGTGACTACCCACGAGACACTGTTATCCATAACCCCCCTCTCGCCCTTATCCCCCCACCCCCGGTTTAGGTATGTTTGAAAATTCCGACTCCAGATTAACATGCTTATAAATCCTCATTGTAGAGAATATGGTGTTATTTTTCAAAGAAATGAATGCTATTTCATCCAGGCCATATTACTTAACAAGAGCAGAGACTGCGGGGTGATATTTGGCAAATGGTCACTCGTAATAGGTGAAAAATGGTATGTCAATGTAAATCACAAATATTAACGCCTTACTTTCGCTTCTGGCATCTATAGCTTAAGAAGAATAGGGCCAAAAAATGCATTTGTGTTAAATGCAATTTAACAGACGTCATAGGTATACACTTAATGAACGTTTTGTCGTCACATTGAATCATGTTATTGTTATTTAACAATAATATGAAAACAATGCATGGGGATCAGGGCTCGTGTGAAGCAATCTTAGGACACATGGACATTTAGGCGATGACCACGAAAATGAAAGCCGAACGGTGTAATGAGAATCTGATTCTGAAACCACCGACACAAGTTCTCGCAGTTAAATAAGTAATGGAAACGTAGTATCACCTACATTGTTTACTTAGCTTGTATACACTCGTCTATAGAACAAAAAAATTACGTGTACCTGTGTAATGGACAAATGATTTACTCAGGGGGACACATCGAAATCCAGTGCCCTGTCATTGGGAAAGTCTCAGTGGTTTGTGATGGTAGGATCACTGTAAGTTTGCTCCCGTGAGAATTCATCTCACACAGTTCAATTTCAGCCTCTGTAAAAACTGTATACATACCCTATTTTCCCCTGTTCCGACATGTGTAGACGCCCGATGAAACATTTTGGTGTTGCGGGTACCTAGAGATTTAGACTCCGTTTTTCACAAGCGATGTCCATTACTCTACCATCTGAGCCCAAGGGTGATCCTATGCAGGTAAGGACAGAGAAACTGCTCACCACTATGGGTTAGCCTCATCCGCCCTAATTTTTGTTTTATTTACCGGTACTTTCTGTACTTACGAAATACTGAGTCACAATGAAATCTTTGTTTTTTTTAGAGTTACACAACTTGTATATTACGTAAAACTCATCAGTGGCATTACAGGATTTTAGAGGTTTGTATTATTTGGTGGTTTGCCGGAGGGGTACAAATAGTGCCCAAAGAGTTATCAGTATCTCCATCAGGCTCTATCTTTCTCATCATCCAAGCGGTATATGGATCATTTGCTTGCTGTGTAAAGAAGCTGTATATAACAAAGACAGTGAGAGATATCAAGATTTAACGGAAACTACAGGTTCCCCAAATGGTGCATCTTATCTGGACTCGTGCCTGTTCAAAGACTGCAATGGTTTCCTGTCACACCGAATTTACAAGAGGGATAGTTTCGATTTTGATATTGTGAATTATCCCTACTTAGATAGCAATACACCGAATGGTCCTGCATATGGCATGTACATATCTCGCCTTGCAGTATTTGTTAGATCGTGTGTGCTGTGTGATGATTTCAATTAACGTCATAAGTTACTACTACAGTGTGTCAAAGTTATCCCATCAAACGCCTTCACTCCAAGTTTCTTAAGTTTTATGTGTACGCCTCTCTTCTTAGTAAATACGGACGGAGTGTTAAGAATCTTCGGTACTCTGCTTCAAAATTGTGCCTAATTTCCGTTTAACTCGAGCCTAAGGGTCGTGTGGTCATCGTGTTGAGTGTCATCGCCACTTTAGATATGTGAACAGATACACTGAGATACACTGAGAAACTGATTTTATTCATCCGCCAATAACATTCGCTCATATAAACACATTTCATATCTTTTTTTATCCATTGGTGCTTTGTGTTATTTGTAGTTTTGGAAACCGGTCTGGCGGCTATTGAACGCCCATTTTGGTTGATGGCTGGTAGGGCTATATGAATGTCGGTTTCGATATCTAGGTTTATCGGTGAATTTGGACACTAGTTGATTTTTGTTGTCTTCCATGTGTGTATTGATTCATACCTTTCACATATTCAATTTTTTCAGTAGAGTTTAATTAGGGTTTCAATATTATCTTGGCTTAAATCTCTCTTAAATTTCTTTGTAACAGATCAGTCCCAAATGCAATGTGCTGCCTCACTGGAACGCCATACTGAAGGCACCACCGATCAGTGTTGGGCCAGTGCAATGTACACGTTATAATATCCACCAACACTACTTCAGTATAATGCACAACATGTATATTTTTAAGTTCTCAATTTACACGAAAACTTCCACAACTCACATTGGCGAATAACCAAATCTAATCAGTGTGTGTGACAAATATTATACAACATGTAGCCTGAACTCTTCCTAATCTTTGCAGTCTAATTTGTGGATCTGATATGGATAATATAACATATTTAAATTATCTCAACAAAGGTAGTCTTATTCGACAGATTTTATGCTATTGAACCCAATAGCACGACTAAGACCGCCTTTCGTACTTCATTCGATAGCCTTATGTCCGTGCAAGTCAGACGCGTTCAAAGAACTCCCGGTATCACACGGGAGGGGTCGTCAGATTTACTCTGCTGATAAAAAACGGCTGCTTCAGTAGAAAAGAAAATAACATGCATACATCTTTGCCTTGGGCTTGCAATCGGAAACATCACACTCGTTACGTAATCTGGAACGCCTACAACAACCGAATGACTGGCCTGTGGGACATATTGGTTAATTCCTTTATTTTTTTGAAAGGTCAGAAGGAACGAGGAACTGATCTGTCTGTTTCTCGAGAGAGGAGAAAAAAATGAGGAAAACGGTAATAAATGAATGTCATCCCAAACGGGGTGTTAGATGTATGCCGCTGGGCAACATGCCAGAGCCACTGAGGTATGCCAAAGTGCAACGCGCATATGTCACTGATCAACTCGCGCAGGAAACTGGCCGACGACGCGTGTGCCACGCAAAAACACGTATATGCCGCTGAGCAACTGGTGGATGCCATTGGGCAACAGTCTTATGCTACTTGTAACGCGCGACTGCTCCCAGAAAGCAATCATATTCCACAAGGCAACGCGCGCTTGCCTCGGGATATTTTGCAGACGCTGTTGTAAATGGCATGCTACAACAACAGACGTTACAAGTAAGCCCCAAATCGAAGTTGACACATGTACAACTAATCAACAGTTCCTATCCATATAACATGTAAATTATGAGCAGCTCAGTAGCGCTTTTGTTTCAAGGATTCATGCAGACCGTGGGCGTCTCCACATGCGCTTTGGTTAATTCATTTACGTCTACCATGCATGAAATCAGAAATCCCACGATACGCTTCGATATCTGATTACAGGCGCGGCCCGATGAGTATTTGCCTCTCATGTAGATACAAAATCCGGAAGCTGAAATCCGCACGTGGCCAGAACTTCCGGTGACTGGAGCTGTGAATTAACAAATCTGGCAGGACAGATACGAAATCATTGATTCTTAAATGAAATGATACGAGAGACATCGATTGTTGTATGAAAGGATAACCATGTTGTGTGAGGCCTTGTTCTATATAATCAGATGATCGTGTAAAATGCCTGTAGAAGTTCACTGTTGTGATCACCATAGTGGAGGGCACTCAAACACCAGATTTCCTCGTGGAAATAAAACAATCTCAAGTAACATATATATGTATTTTGATGCAACGTTTTCTTTTTCACCGGAGATGAATGTCTTCAATTTTTAGTATTTAATATTTACTTGATTACTGTTTTACGTGGCACTCAAGAATATTTCACATGCACGACATAGCCCGTGGGAAGCGCACGACCATCAGCATGTTACCTATTTAGTATTCAGGCTAGATGCCACTATTATACCAAAGTCTGGCGTGTCCTCGACAGAGGTAATTCTCGTACTTTTAACCAATATAGTGTTACTACTTTAATCAATCACACACTGGCTTGTCTGAATAAATGATGAGTGCGTTTTCCCGACGGTTTATGTCCAAGAGCTCGTCCTTCGCTTTCGTGCATGGAGCTGTGAATTAAGTTAGAATACAGGCGTGGAAACCCACATTCGTATACCAGCCGTCAACCACAATGGGCGTTCCTGGGTCAATAATCGCAAAACCAGTTTCCAAAAACGACAAATAACTCAAACCACAAAAGAAATAAGAAAGTATATAGTATAAACAAAAGTAGGTCGGATTCAAGTGAGGAGAAGCTGTCAACAGTTTTGAATAATGACGAAAAGACGCAACGAATGTTCTAGGCGAATGAATAAAATCAGTTTTCAAACCGTGTAACATTTTATTATTTATGATGTCATTAATCAAATATGTGTCCCAGTTACGCTTTGATGGCAACTGTTCACACATCCAACGTGGCGATCATACTCACACGATAAACACAATGGATCTGGAATCTAATCAGTTCATAACTTTTATTAAAATATTAAACTACCAGTCAAGGATTTTTATGTTCGTTTCAAAAATCTGAACTCATTTGTGATTCGCCACATCTCACCCCTTAGTCAGCTATGATGCGCCCACACGAGAGACTGAGAAGTTAGGTAAATACATTGCAAACTTTAGTTATTCCCGTTGTTCAATGTCTTTTGTTGATATCGTATACCATACTGTGTGACTACAGACGTTGATATTCCAGGTTAAATGAAGCATGGGCTGCTTGATTTTCTGGTCTCACATTCCACAGGGTTAGGTTTACATGGCCAAGCCTCATACATGGATACATTCAGATGGCTCATGATTTTGAGTCGAATAATCTGTTGCACTCGATAGTATTCTATTTATACCAAGACAGTATATGGATGAATGATGCCGGGCAGAGCCCCGGAAAGACTACCACGCAGCGCAATTGTGCCTCGGCGGCTCCAACATGCGTATGTATCGGAAAAAGATCTGGCAGTGCCTGTGTTCGGATTAGAAAGCGGAGCCACCTCGGTATAGAGTGAACGATTAGGGCTTAACGCCACTTCTGCAATATTGCAGACAAATCATGGCCAACCCACCGTAAAGTGCCTAACAAGCGCATGTCACAAAGTTCATTTTGCGCCATTGTGCGATCTAGCTATTGAATCATGGGCACCTTAAAACATCATAAAGTAATACTGTGCAGTGTTGTTCTTAAGCGTCAAATCCGACATTCGTATTCCCCTCGTAAACCATAAAGGGGCATCCCAAGTCAATAATCCAAAATAACCAATAATACCAAAGTCCCAAAAAATATCTCAGAACCGTAAATAAATAAAGTTGTTAACAGGTACGACAGAAGTGGTCAACAGTTTTCTATGGTGCAGGAAAGACAGTCTAATTTGTAGGCGTGGAATCCAATTCAAATTATTTACTAGCACTAAGTGAAAAATGTACCCGTCAAATACAAATAAAAGTTATCAATGAGTCAATGGGATTACAACGTGATAGCAATGCAGTAGATCACACAAACTTGAACACACTGTAAGACATCATTGTTTAAATTGCCAAGCTCTGAAAGGTATGACGTCTCAGACCTACTTCTCTAGTAGAACATACAACCTCACCCAAGAGATAAATGTGCAATCTAGCCTACTAGGACATAGCGTCACCAGCGTTAAGAATGTGCAGTTTATGTACAACAGTGGGGCTTTATGTATATAGTTATTAAATTGGTGCCTGCTGCCATTTTCAAACATGTTGCTTATGTGATGGAAGTGAGAATTGTTTTTTGGAGGAGGGTGGGTGGGAGGGAGGTGGCTCTTCTTCAAGAGCCTAACAAACCTTGTACATTGACGTTTTGACTTAAGAAAATCACATTTTCATCAGGCCGGTTCAAAAACGCCTTCTAGATACCTGCAATGTGATGTAAAAAAACGTGCGAGTTTTGAACTACAGCTTCTAATTGTTGGCCAACCTGTGTGACGAATGTGACCTGTGCAGTAGTGAGGAAAACATCCAAATCACTGTTTGCCTGTTAACCAATTCTGTGACTGTTTGGATATTATTCAGCTAAGGAAATGCACCACATGTTTTCTTTACAAATGTCATAACCTCCCAACGCATGCCAGAATGTCCTTCAGTATTCGAAGTCCAGTTTTACGCAGACATACATCTTCTTCCTTCACTGATTATTCCAGACGGCTGTGTGCCCGGTAAGAGATTTATTACCTTTCAAAATTTTTTGCCATTACACTGAGCGATAACTATCGCAAAAACAAGCAGACGTAATCCAATCATGGAGGGAGCAGGGTTACCAGGGCGCCACGAGCATCTACAGCGCATGCGTCTGCGATATATGAACGATGTTGTAACACGATTCCACGTTTCTTGGCAACAAAGTCACCTGATCTTCGAGAACTTAAGCAAGGGAGCCGTAAAGTCAAGGTCCGACTGGTTGTACATGATTTAATGAATGACAGCCGCTCTGGGAAGCTGTATTGGCTGACCGGTTCAATGATGAATGGGTGGGTTTGAGGTTCCTGAGTGGGAGCGTAAATTAGCCCCAGATCTAGCGCTAGTTTGTCCTAAATATGAATGAAATATCCAGGTCATGGGCGTCGCCTGAACCCTCCTACAGGTCCTCTGCAGGAAAGACATGTAAAGCCTTCCATTGGACATCTTCCTCTTAAGCAATTCGATTCAAAGTTATATAAATCATATCGTTCTCTCCCCTAACTTGCGAACTATGATTTCTGGCTTTACTTGCACAACAACATGGAAACTCTGATGCCTACAACACAACACCCATTGACAACTTTACTCGTGCTTGCACCCATTATGCAGACTAACGATTTACGTGGTGGTTATGTTTACCATTACGTTAAAAGATACACGTATTTTTTTCGAGTGCCAGGGCGTTTCTCCAGTTCTTTGAAAAGACTGTAACATTATAGCTGACCGTTCAATTCGATAATCGAATTCAATTTTACCATGTCATCGCTCAACCAGGCCACCCTGGCTAAAAATCACACGATTTATATTCTCATGTCCTCAATGTTACTGCTAACTTCACGAAGGTAGTTTCTTTTATACAGTCACAATAGATGTTAAGTATAAGTAAATTACATCAAAATTTCCATATCAAGTATTGGAAAATTATGGTCCGAATCTGACATTCGTATATCAGCCATCAACCAAAATGGACAAAGAACTAAGAAAACATATAAAATATAAAAATTAGGATGGATTCATGCAAAGAGAAACGGACGTCAGCTTTTAGCGATGACGAGAAGACGCAATGAATATTCTCGGCGGATGAATAAAATCAGCATTCCAATCTTGTATCATTTCAGTATATATGGTTTCGTTTGTGACAATTGTGTTCAATCCTTCTAGATGTAGACACTGAAAGCAGTTTCAGGAGGTGTCGGGCCATACAAATCGGTGGCGGAACAAGATCAGTCATGTAGGTAGTTATGGACAACACAGATGGTTAATAGTGCCAAGGAACCAACATCAGGTTCGCCTTGTACATTTATTCCTTGAATGGAAAAATTATTGCTTACCTTGAACAATGAATGCAAACGTTTTCAAAACATTCGAGATGTTAGAGCAAGGTGGACTACTTAATCACGTCCTTGATTACTCCAGGAGATATACGTTGGATGGAGCCGCCCTGAGTGTGAATGTTATACCAGACCACAAACATCAACATATCGACCTAGCTCCCTCAAATCCAGGAATACAGCGAGGCCGAAAGGGAAACAACGCGGGCACTTTGGAGTCGTCTGACGCTCCGTATTAAGTGAGATTCGCTAGGAAACTGTCCTTTCCCCGTAAAGTGAAAGGAAAGGCCAATGTGATTCGTGTCACATGTGTTCTTCGCAAACGAGGTGTATTACGGGTGCAAACAAGGGCACAGCATGAATGTGTTCTCAGCTGACATGACCAAGACACAGTAGTCAATACGTGAATACCACCATAGCGAGCAGAGGCTCTACATTGCATGATGATCCCTAAAACATGATGCAATGCTCCTCGTAAGAAAAAACTTTGGAGAGAATGTTTGACCCGAGAGTATTCCAAGAGCTGTTTGGCAATTACAACAATAGGAATGTGACACACATTGATGGTAAGAAGGCATCATCGTTCATTTTTTGTAAGCGCGGACCTTTAGTCACCGCGATTGCAAAGGTGACCCTATGTTAGGTCACAGCTCTGGAGTAAAGCCATGCATAAAACCCTGTATGCTGACAACGTTTCTGGCTACCCGGTGTGTTCAGAGTGGAGTATGAAATTCAGCTGATCAGTACAACGTGACTGGGTTGGTCATTGCATTTATTTACATTATCAAAAACTTTAAACTCAACAGAAATCACTGTTTGGACACGGATTTTTTGTCTCATTGAAAACTGGTGACCGTTTTCCTTAACACGAATCCGTTCTTTTTTCTTATACTTTCTTAGTTCACTCGTGGTTGGTGTTAAACGCTTTGGAAACTGGTTTCGCGAATATTGACTGGAACGCCCAATGTCGGTTTCGATGCTTAGGTTGTACGATGCTTTGCAAGTTGGGTGTTACGCTGATTGGATTGAAACACTCGTTATGGTTCTTGATTGTTTTGCATATGTCTGTTTCGGCGAGTACATTGGGGGCCACATTATGGATCTCGGGAATGACATGTCACAAGGCACATTTTCTCATGTGACCAACTTGATTGTGAAAGTAATTTATAGCCAAGGAATAAAAAGCAGTAATCTGTTGTCATTTTAGGTTAATAGGTTTTTAGGCAATTTAGTCCATCTGGTATATTTTTTGTAACGATTGCCAGTTGGATTTTTTGTTGAATTTTTGAAGAGCTGATACCTTCAAGTCCTCATATCAGGAATAAAACCATTTTATTTCCGAAGGTATAATGTAATCTGCAATGTGATCTCTTTTAAACATGTGTACTCTAGAATTTAATCTAAGTAATATACTTCAAAGATAAAAGCGTTTATGGCAAATATCCTGAATATTGTGAATTGAGCCTACCCAAAAATATAATGGTACGAAACATTAAACATAACGTTTCAAAACACAAACACACAAAAGTTACCTTCAACACTAGATAGTATCGCCAAATTCACCCTCCGGCATAAAGACATCGGTAAAGGGGATAGAGATGTCGGAGAACAGGTTGGAATTGTTCAGGGATGCATACAAGTGAAATGGATGAGTCGCTTACACAATCCGGAACCACCGTCATAGTCTGAATAATTCGACTGTCAACAACAGCAGTTAATTTCTGCTGCAAAAAGCCAACGAATGGTGAGACGAGTTATTGGCACCAGGAAGAACGCCCAACAAAAAAAGGATAATTTAGTGAATCGACTTGGGAAGTCTCGGTTGAAAAAGAATTGAGCCTCTTCATGCCCTTGTGAGAAATCAATCCAAATAAATGCAAATGTTGAATCAGAAAAATGCCGAAGCTGCAGACGATTTGCTTTTGCTGCCGATGTTGACGTCACCACATTTACGCCCGTGTATCTGCAAATCTAACCACAAGTTGATGATTACTTATGACCAGTATTAACACTACTTTACCTGAAGACCTTTCAATATGAAAGGCTATCACATGTATTGTAGGGGTTTCCGCGGTTGAATCGGTTAGCGCGCTAGCCCAGCGTAGGGACCCGGAAGCCTTCCACCAATGCGGTCGCTGTGAGTTCAATCCAGCTCATGCTGGCTTCCTCTCCGGCAGTACGTGGGAAGGTCTGCCAGCAACCTGCGGATGGTCGTGGGTTTCCCCCGGGCTCTGCCCGGCCTTCTGCCACCATAATGTTGGCCACCGTCGCATAAGTGAAATATTCTTGTGTACGGCGTATAACACCAATCAAATAAATAAATAAATACACCATATACTGTATGACTTGCATCCAAATGGTCATCTGTTATATGGTCGATATAAAGTACCGCAGCATGGAGAGCAAAACCAGAGCAGAGAGGGCAGTGTAACCGGTGAAATCTGACCTCTGATAAGTTTGCATGACGAAACGATTTGCTTGGGTGAAATCGATGTGTGAAAAAGACGGCACTTCCTAGTAATAAAATTGAGAGTTATTTAATAACTCACTGATTTGCATTGGATGAAAAGGTTGCAAAACCTTCTCGGACTACATCATAGCGAGTCAAAGCAGAGCAGCAACGCGATAATTCTCAAATGGTCACGCCTGTCCGATGAAATCCGGCGTCTTGGCAGTTTACCTCAGCTAGGGTTTTATTATAAGTAACTTCAATGTGAGTACCCAAAGCCTTTAGCACCATGTAAAACAACCCCTAAAGGCGGGGAATGCTATCAGCGTTAGGTGTTAACACTTACAACTTATCTACTACTCCAGGGGGTTTCTTGTTTGGGGTTTCATAAAGTTTTTAATGTAAGGTCATGTAAGGACAGCGAGAAACAAGTCTCCGTGCGAAAATCCTGATTTACTGTATTTCACATACTAAATACAACTGTTAGGAACCTCGCGCCAATGCAGTCGATGTGGGTTCAAGTCCAGCTCCCGCTGCCTTCCTCTCCGGTGGTGAGAAGGTCTGTCGGCAACATGTGTGTGGTCGTACCACCCAGCCACCACCACCCACCGCCCGTGTCCCCCTACTATAATTCTGGCAGCCGTCTTTGAAGTGAAATATTCTTGAGTGCGACGTGAAAACACCAGTGAAATAAATAAATAAACAAATAACTGTTATGGTGATTCCACTCTCACAATGACGCCCCCCCACTCCCATCCCCTGTCTACATCACTACATTACGCTGGCCATTACGTCTATGTAGCATTTCTCTCCAGCTGCTGGTACATGGATAAGTAGCTGAGTGTTGACACTAAAATCTTGTGCCGTGCATTTCTTTCACTGATCCCTGATCCGACGACCACACCCCATCAGCCATCGATCCCAAGTCATTAATCTGGCTGTATGTACATTATAGTAGCAGCAAGAAGTCTTCCTCAGAACTCCGGCGTTTGCAGGTTACACTAAGCAAGTCAGACACCACTGGGGCGAAATCCCTGAATATTGTATGATGTGATAAGACAGCCTCTCAGAGGGCGAAACAAACAAAAAACAACAACAACCCAAAAAAAAAAATGATAAAAAAAAAACAAACAAAAAACAAAAACAAACAAGAAATAAACAAACACAAAAAAAACAAAACAAAACAAAAAACAACGTAACCTTGCGCTGCATGTACAGGTAAACTTTTCATAACTGTCAACCATGCGCATGTCCAGCCAGTGTTGGGCGTGGGTAAGAGATGTGACCTGACAAGAGGCCGCATTTCGACAATGACATGTGACACTTTAGCAAATATCCCCCTGACATCAATGCTCTGGTCTTACTTTTCACGCTGTTGTCTTTTATATTGGCAATGGAGTAATGCGTATATGCAGGCAAACGTATCCTTTTCCTCAAAATCAGCTGGAAATTCTTCTCATAGCTGATTCCATTAGTAAAACCATTACTCTCTAACAGCCATTGTGTACAACATGTACACAAGATGTGTACCACAGGTACATATTAAGTGTAACAAATTTGCTTAAGAGCATCAGTGTGTACTTTGCATAGGATATCTGTGTGTATATGGACTTACATATACCAAATTATGTGGAACACATCTTCTTTACCTCGAAAGCTACACAAACAGATGTGTACAAAACGGTACACATTCGCTTTTTGGGAGTAGTTTTGGCCATTTCGATTTCGAAAGGCTAGATACTTGAGAACCCTGATTCCTCCTGAAAATCTTCATTTCTGGTATGTCTGAACGGAAGACAATAGAGTATCGATATTTTTTGTGGAAATGTTTCGAAAAAGGGACCAAATATGTTTAGTTTTTGCATCGTTCAGCTCATCTCTTGCAACTACTGACAAAGAAGATGGAAATGTTAGCTGTTGTGCATGTAACTACTCCACGTTGCAAGTCATGAATATGACCACCCATCGTAAATATTCCCTGACAAATAAATCATGAGCTACATATGTCCCCCTTCAGACATCCAGATGGTTTATCTCTGTTCTTCTCTGGAGTTTTCTCCTGAAGCTTTTCGTCTGGTTTGTGCTTTGGATCTCCCTCTACTACTGTCTACAGCCGCTTTTCACCAATACAACAATGCTGTAGTTACACGAACCAACCTCTGACATTTTCTTCTGGATCGAGCCTGAACGGTATTATCCCAGGAAAATTAAGAGCTCGATTTATATCAGCGAACAAAAAAAGATATTAAAGTCAAAGACAACTCATGACTGAGGCACTGGTCATTAAACAGATTGCACAATTCTCTCTTGAATGAAAAACACCTGTTTGAGTTTGTATGAATTTTTAGCTGAATTATCTTCGTTTGAAGTGGGGAGTATTTTGATGACGACTGGGAATGTTTTTTAAGCTTATGAGGGATTGACCAAACAGAGAGCTGGGAGATATCAGCTGTTTATAAGCTGTGACGTAAAAGTTCTGAGTTGCCTGTCAATGTAACATCTTATAGGGACAGGACATCATAAAAGTACATGTGAGAACAACACCGCGGAGTATTTCCAGACCATTGTGTTTTGGCGGGAGTAAATTTCGTCATGATTTCATGTTACAAAGTTACATGTATACTTGAGTTTCAACTACAAACCCAGCAGCTTACTACTGACTCAGGTGACAAAAGTGATCCGCGCTTGGAACAATTAGGTCACACTTCAGACTGAATGGTTGCGTTTCATTCTAGCTGACGAAGCACGGTCAAATATCATTTTCCGCTGTAGTAATAGCTGTTAGAAAATATACTTCACCGAAATAAAGATGATATTGTCCAACCATTTTGGCAAACCTAACTTTTAAGATGCACTGTCTTTCACTTTAAGGGGCGCGGAATGAGTAAGGCGATTTTCAAATAAGCGAATGAATATTCCTAAACGCCACACTGGAAAAGTTTCGTTCGAAACGCTGTTTGAAATACTAGTAATCGTGAACAATGAGGGACATTTCCGGTCCGTTCATTTCTCGTTCAGAAAGGAGAGGTTATGCGATTAAACCGATCAGAAAGTTTACCTGAGATCTCTTTATTGGTGTAGGATACAGCACAGGCCCTGATGAGAACCAAATGTCCGTTCGAATTGCCTGAAAAGCTGCACGGTGTGAAGACATGTTTCTGACTTGAACACGACGCGGAAGAGAGCCTGGTTTGAACCAAAGTATGCATGTATGTATGCTTGGGTTTTGCGTCATACTTGACAAGTTTCAGTGATATGACGACGAGGCGTCCTTAGAATGTATGTATTCTGTGTCTTCTTGTGGCAGGGAGCGTCCATGTCGCCAAAGTGCTGCCGCCACTCGAACTTCATGCCGAAGACACCAAACATCACCCCTCACCCAGTAACATTATGCTGACTCCCTCGTCGTGAAGATAACTTCGACGCCTGGGATTGGATTGGTTTGGTTTTCTGCGGCACACAGTATTAGAGGAGAGGGGAGCTCTCAGCTGAACTTGTACAAAATGCTACATGCTGTATTGTAGGCATATTACGTTACCCATAAAGGCATTTGATTTTCTGTAAAAGGGTATTAAGAAACACAGAACAATTATCACAAGGATCAGTTCCACCTTTGGATGAATATGTGCTGTTTTTTTCCACATTGTACACCAAACAGTTCAAGATATCGTAAAGAAACACGTGTAGAATAAGTAGGGCGGGGAAAAAACATCGAGTTTGTCACAGTTGCGTGTACAGTTACCTTTAGCAAAACATATCAATAATTGTATTTATTTATTTATTTGATTGGTGTTTTCGGCCGTACTGAAGAATATTTCACTTGTACGACGGTGGCCACCATTATGCTGGTATGAAGCCCGGAGGAAACCCACGATCATCTGCAGGTTGCTGTTGGGCCTTCCCACGTACTACCGGAGAGGCAGGAAGCATGAGCTGGACTTGAACTCAAAGCGACAGCACTGGTGGGATGCTTTTGAGCGATTGCGCTGAGCTAGCTCGCTAACCGGGTCCCAAGTCCTATTCATTAGACACTGTGCTGGGTCGTCGAGGAGTCCACGGTGGAATTAGGTGATAAATTTACACGGAGGAGAAGGCGTTGTCAGGAGACGACCACGACAAAGGTACGGCTTCCTGGGTAACTCAACTCACAGCGACCGCGTTGGTGAGAGACACCTGGGTCATAACGCCGCACTGGCAAGTTTAGCCCCTCTGCCACGGAGGCCCTCATACCAATAAAATGAAGTTTCCAAAAACTGAGGTGAGGGAAGGAGAAAAGTGTCATTTGACAGGAACCCTTGTTCCGACGCCAAATGACACACTGACGGCCGTGGTATGTACATTAACAGCTTGACACTCTGTCTTGACACTCTGTCAAATTGTGTTTCCATCCATTTTGAAAACACACTTTCATAAATCGATTTTCGGCTTTAATCCTTATTCTGACGCCGGGAAGCTTATGGAATTCTACAACAGCTTAAACATTTTTTCTTTTCAATTCATTTTGCTTCCATCTGATTTTAGTACTGTCGTGTGTCGTGTACATGTTTAACCGATTGTGTAACTTCACGTGTAATGCTGAAGGTCAGAATTAGGACTAAGGGCATGGTCGGTCTCGCTCTGTTATACAAACGAACAACCTTTCTCCATTCTCTCTGTAAACCAGTTAAGGACGTCGAAGCAGATTGAAAAGGCTCTCTTGCGTTGAAAAGACGACACTATTGTGTGATATCGGCAAAGCTCACTGTAAAACGTCAATCAATCCCCCGGAGTTGACAGATCGACCAGCTACTCAAAAACAACACGCATTATTGATCTGTGCCACAAATGTACCTCAACCAAGTGAATTAAAAACCCATCGCTCTTTCTTTTCTGTCATTCGATGCCGAGTCCGTCTAAACACAAGCATGTTCATTAACAGAATAAAATGTATTTAGACGCCATGGGTGCGCCCGAACTTCAAGAAATAAAAGACGAGGTTGCGCCCAAAAGTCTTTCAGTTGATATACTAGTATGGGTTATCGTTCTTTCCCATCGACCAAGGAAAGTAAACCTTCATATAAAACGCCAAGGCATTCATCGCTTTGAACACCGACGATACGTTATTTTAAAAAGAAACCTTTTCTTACAATGTGTGTCGGTTGGTCAGATATATATGTATAAAGAATTAACCAATCAGAGGCCGTGATACCGCGAACAGGAAGTTAAAAGTCTGCCTTTTGGTGGACATACCCAGAGGGAAAAATTGAAACGGAACGCCCATGTTTTTTGACGTCTGGTATATTAATGTCCGTTTAGAGCCCTAGGTTCACCACCCAATGGGATCATGACTGGATCATGCATACGTCATAAACATTAGATCTAAGTATTAGATCTAAGTCCGACTTTCCTACATGTGTACGACTCGAAAACTAAGATGAGACGTTCGAAGTCGATAATCATAACAGCCATTTCCCAAGGAACCTAAAACACAAGTTCTGTCCAAAATGTTATTAATAATATATTAGATGTATTTATTTATTCATTTATTTATTTATTTCATTGGTGTTTCATGAGACGCTCAAGAATATTTCACTTATACCACGGCAATGAATAATGTATCAATAGTTGATCAAACTGATAAATAAAACTTAGAGAGAACAAATATAGATCTGTCAGTCATGCTTTGGTTGCAACTATTATAGAAATCACTCAGTTGATGTAATAAACTTGGATCATTATACAGTCCCAGATTTTGCGGAATTACATCGTCAGAGATTCGGAATGCGCTGCTTTCTTAGTACATGTGGCAGTATACAGTGACTGATCGCTCTACCACTTAGTGGTCGTGGTCCTGCAGATGGTCGTGGGTTTTCCCGAGGCTCTGCCTGGTTCTACCCCACCATATAATTCCGGCAGCCGTCGTATAAGTGAAATATTCTTAGGTACGGCGTAAAACATCAATGAAATAAATAAAATACCTAAATATCACTTGGGTATTTTGTAAATGTCAACCAACGCAATACTATAGATCGTGATTAATATTACATGTACCTAAGTCAGTGTAACGTCACAGGGTGTGAATATAAATAGTTATGTTTGAAATGATGATGGGGATTACAGATTTCTTGTTTTCTTGTTTTCTTCTTGAGATGCTTTGGTTTTACAACAGGTAAACATGTGAAACGGAGTTTCTGCGAATACATAGTAAAGATTTTTTTAGAATTGTACATACTCTACTAGTTTGCTGTTGGCTTTTCAGGTTGTGTGGTCACCACTTTGGACAGCTTACGGGAACTGCTGATTATGTGAGGAATGTGAAAGGGTCTTTAAACTTAAACGATTCTCACCTCGTTGATGTCTCATGGAAATTCTGTCACACAGCAGGCTAATATAAAATCTATAATATAATAAGCGTCCCTCTCCCTTCCCCTCCGACTTTCACCCAGATTAATTTAATTGAGTACCCACCTTGTTTTATTAGAATGTTGGTAACCACAACCATCTCTGATCAGTCAGCAATGTGACGGAATTGTCACATTCTATTCTCTAGCTCAGTGCTGAGTCCCTATCGAGGTAGCAACAAGTGCCATTTTCAAAGTCTTGATTGAATTGATCCCTGATCCCCCAACCTCTAGGCGGACGCTCTAACCATCATTCCACTAAGGTGGTCCATGCTTACAAGTATCCTGAATTTAATAAAATTATGGTTTTATTTTATAATCCCACATGGCGACAAACCTTGAGTCCTCATAGGACTTGGCATATCTTTAACCTATCTACCGTATTGTAAAATTTTTGTTTTCTAGCTAGAGCTATATCGATTGTGGGAATACATAATAAATAACCAAAACCCATGCACTGAGGAAAGCGTATTGTTTGCTACCTGATGTCAGTTCCAGTGTGCACAAGAATCTGTTTGCTGGCATCACAAATACAACAACAATTTTGGTTTGGTCACCAAAGGGAATTCCAGACAATTACGGAGTTACGTGCTCTCTCTTCTGTCCTGGTAACGTGGAGCGAACGGGGAATGTAGATGCAGAGGTAACAAAGCAAGGTTTCGTTTAATAGTTATTATATGCCACCAGGAACAGGGCCAACGAGTATTCCCCGAGAGCCAACTGTTCTGTAGCTTTGCATACAACAGGCTTCGATATTCTGTGGTTTACTGGAGGTCTCTTTTCACTGTGATCATTGTGGAGAAAAAGTTGACGCTATGATGGGCTGTGGAGAAACTCAACAGATTACTGTATGCCAAGTCTGTTACTCTTGTGATAATTCTCACCAGAATTCTATTTTTGAAGAACGTTGCCTTAAAATATTCCTGGGAAATGCTCTTATTTTCCCACCAGAGTACGAATCCTTCCTAAATCAGTTTTTCGTTACATTTCCCTTACACAAAGTCATTTTACATTATGGTCTTATATCTGAAAAAAAAAAAACACCCCCCACCCAAAAAAAAATCAAAAAAAAAAAAAAAAAAAACCGTTAGGAGAAATTGTGTTTATCCAGCTCTGTGGACGTGGAATTATAAATTTTATGTATTTTGCTGTCGCTCCCAGCTGCTGTTTTTTACAACTTCCATGTACATGTACATGCGGGCAACATTTCAATGGACGATTGCTTTAAGCTACATGGTTATAAGCTGAATTAGATGTCAATGATTCAAGTTGGTCATGTGCATAAGAGGATCGGCCAGGTCGAATTGGCGTCTCATTTATAGTGTGTCAGTATGCATTGCTTTCCAGAGATTCTATCTATTATTAAACATGAGGACGTCAAGTTCTTCAGTACAATGTTGATATAGTAACCCAATATTTTCTTGTTTTAATATGTAAATATTACGTGATCAAATCTAGTCTATCATATATATGTGTTGCTAGAGGTAACTCTCCCCCCTGTCTGACATGTTTGTATGTAAAAACCGTAGGACATGTTTCGGCACCGCAAAAAAAAACCGTTGATTACGGGCACACGTTTATTGTTTGCCCTCTAGGAATTGACTCGATTTCCTCTTCAGATGGATGGAATGATGTGTTAACATGATAATAAATGGCTGTTTTACCTGCCGTGGTTAGCTACGTCAGGATTTATATCACAAGCCGAACAATTCCCCGCAGGACATTAGGGTTGATAAAACAAATTTTTTTTTTTTATGCCTGTTGAAATAGAAACACTGCCTTAAAATTGTTTCGGTATTATCACAATGGTGTTCTACCGCATCATTCGTTAAATGGGCTGATTTTCCTTGCACTCGTAGTGCTAGCCTCTTTCTTGGATGAGTGAAACTGGGGTAAGCAGAAGAAACTCTCGGGTCCTGGCAAGTAACCGATTCTGTGAGGCACCCAAATCCATACACAATTACTTATTTACTTCATTTGGTGTTTTACGTCATACTCAAAAATATTTCACTGACAGGACGGCGGCCAGCATTAGGATAAAACGAAACCGAGCAGAGCCCTGTGGAGGTGCACGACCATCCGCAGGCTGCTGGCAAGCTTTCCCATATACGACAAAACAGGAAGCCAGCATGAACTGGGCTTCAACTCACAGGAACCGCACTGGTGAGAGGCGGCCGAGTCAATGCCCTGCGTTAAAGCGCTACCCCCAATGGCCACGGAAACTGCATCCACCTCAAACTTCATACTCATGAAAGATCACCTACGTGACTCCAAGAACGCTGTGCAGCTCTTACTGCACCCTGGGCACGATTGTAATAATCGGAAGACAATCTTCGGTTGTGACTTAAAAGCTACTTAGAATGTGCCACAGTAGAGTGGCTAAGGTGCCGTTCACTAAGACGCTAGGACAAAAGAAATGCTGATTCAAATCCGCCCCTGGCAGGGAGTTGATGTATTCCCCTTCTTTCGCCGTCTGTGGGACCTTAGCCACAGTCAAAGGTCGACGACGCTCTTTCGTACTGGATTAAACACTAATAAAGTAAGTATATACAATTACTGTTGACTCACTTAGTCCTGCTAAGGCTGCATTAGGGAGGCGTGCTGGCGGAGGGCGATATGCGGGGACCAGATACTTCTGTCAGGCTGGTTTAGGTCGAAGGTCAGTTTTACTTTTCTAGCCACTGTTAACAATGTCTCCAAATCAACTGAACCAGTTTCAATCAAAGAACATCCATGCGTTTAGGCCTTCCTTGATTGACATGATTAGATTACACTGAGCACTACCAACTCGACTGACTTTCTCAGGTAACGACTTGCCTTGTGTTCACCAGTCAGAACATCCAAAACCTTAGAAAGCATGTCACTGCAAATCATTGCATTCTAATGCAAATGGAATTCTTCAGCGCTAACTCGATTTTCGTCTGTGTGATGGCTGACTTTTAGCAATAGCAAGGGACAGACCAATGACGGTATATGCCTGGATAAAATTGTTTATTCAGAGTCGTGTGTTAAGGCTCAACTCAGGTGGATAATTCAGTTAGATAGTCGAGTTTTGTATTTATCACCGACATCAACACTTCTTAACTCGTTCGTAAATGTGCATGTTTTATTCTCTTGTGGTATACCTCCAGAAACATCAACAATTATGTTTATGAATTTTCTCGATGTTTTGCATATAAAAACTTAAACATTCAGACAAAACACCTAGAACACTGATTTTAATGTTTATATAGTTAAAAAACCTCAGTCATAAAATTTTCATATAAACGCCGGTAAAAAGTGAACAAACTGCCACGTATTTTCACTGTAAACTAACGGTCATAATGGCTACAATATGATCGCGAGAAATAATATGTGAACCACACGCAGATCACGCGTTTCTCTAATAAGCCACTATTTACTCCTATAGCAACTATAGTGGTAAAAACCTCGCAAAAATATCGGAGTTGCTATGGTAAACACACGAACTTTTCTAACAGTGCACCAAGCTTACCATTGTTCTTCCCAAAGTATGTTTTCACTGGCAACTATGCATACCAACAACACAAACTTCAGAGGATTCTGTTTACCATTGTATCGCTAAAACGTCTTTCTTCTCCTACAGCGTTTCTGTGTTCGCACTAACATCTTGACCCACATGGAAACCCACTCACCGTTGTGGCACGGACCGAGTTAATTGATGGATGAGGAAAATAGCCTAATTGTGGTCTTGCTCAGCTCGAATCAAAGGTAAGGCAATAGCAGGGAAATACTCGTGGCGACCTGATTTTGGACCAGGCTATACCAGCTGGAGACAAAGGTGGTGAATTCTTACGGGGTCACGTCCGCGGGCGGATCATTAGAGACACTTTGTAGCGGGGACACAATCGATCACGGAGTTGTACCGGTGTCTCGAAGCTTCTTCCACCCGATAGGTTCCCTCTGCCATTTTGCATTAGACACAGACTAATTCGCGTGTCCTTTCACATCTGAAATCTCTAAGGTGCAATATGAGATATGGAATTATCAGTTTCCTAGCCCGTGGAAAGGCGAATTTTCAAAGCGTCTGCAAAGGGTTTGGATTGCCTTTTCCCTTGATGAAAAAAACACTTCGGTTTTACTTTGGTACACGACAAACTTCTGCTCTGCAATTTTTTCAGCCCGCTGAAATACAAAATTACGTGACGTGGGTGTATTGCATAACACGAAAAAGACGAGGGATACGTGAAGGCAACGGGATATTAAGTGGAAGTACATGTGGGATAAAATCGTAATCGCTGTGTAAAGACCTCAAACAATGACTTTGCGTTTGTTTCGTTTAGCTTTAATATTCGGTTCAGCATTGATTTGGTTATAATCTATGTGCCAATACCGAAAGAACTTTGAGGTGCTTTACTACAAGCTATGTCAAAGTTTCTACCTGTAGACACAGTATTCTCAAGCCTGGGCTTTCAGAGGTCAGCCTACGCTGTTAAGTTAAACATACGGATAACGTGACAAAGCATCAACGCTTTGCATTGCTCCAATGTTATTGCGTACGTGCATCTGTATATGATGATAACACAACATTTTAAGTAATTCTAAACCAGTGGCATCTAGTAAATTGTACTTAACACCAATGCAATTTGTTGTACCCAGTTTCTACTTAGGGGTGCAAGTTGTTACTTCTTAAACACTTACATGAATACTTAGAATAAAAACCCAACTCAGGTAAAATGAAAAGATGCTGGATTTTATTAGTTACCTGAGACCGTTTGCCTACATCACACTGTCGTCCATAAGCATTTATATATATAAATAGCATCATACAAAACTAGCCCTATAAGAATTTACAGCAGTCATGGAAATATAACCTTCTCGGAATGCTAACATGCAAATAATAAAACATTTTTTGTAACCTGAATGCCGCCCTTCTCCCAGTCAGATTTGTCTTTGTTCACAGTCAGCAAACCCGTTCAGAATAAAGATATAAGGGCATGTAAACAATATTCAGCAATGTGTATATCTGTCTCTCATATCTGTTTCAGAAATTCCAGTCTTCGCTGAAAGTTGTACACAGTTGATTAAAAGATTGAATTGTCTGATAACGTCGTTGGCGATGCTGAAATCCATTTTGAATAGGTAATCGGCACAGGTGATTAAATCTAAATTACTCCATATTATTCTAATACAATTTAAAATGATAAGATGTAGTTTTAATTTCCACAACACAGGACAAACGTCTCTTTCTCGTTCATTCTGTGATGTTATCACTTTTTGCATAACACGCATACTCCTTTCTACTTCAAAACAATGTCACGCCATAAAATGGCTGAAATATTTATCATGTGGTGTTCAGAATCACACTAATCGCTGCATGTATAACATGAATAATCGTGTCACAGAGCTATTGCGTATCTTGTCACTCAAGGTCGCGTTTTCGACATAAACCAGCTCAACAAACGAGAGCGTGGCACGCATGAAACGAATTGAATGCCACAGAATGGAGAGTCCCTGAAGGAAGCGAACGGTGGGTTTGATAAGGCTGTGCTTGACATAGCCAGATGGCCTAGTTTGATAATCTCTTCGGGAGTAACATCATAGTTAATATCACCATGTTCTTATTTCAACGTAACTTACTTTTGTTAGCAGGAGTTAAATACACATATTTTCATGTAGTGCAGTTCGACATGCCGCAGATAACATTTGGCCCTGACCGATTTCCTCCCACCAAATTGTTGGCCGTCATCGTATCAGTGAAATATTCTTCAGCACGGCTGAAAACAACAATCAAATAAATAAATGGTAACGAATGCATATATCTATATCTCTCGATGTAAAAAAAAACTATAGTAAGGACGGTAACACCACATCAGTGATGATCTTGTGGTACTTCACAAATGGTAACACGTATATCGGCTTCTTGTAACTTTTCCTCTCCTGGATATTATTCTAACTGTTAAATAGTAGGAACATACACACCCCGTGACACGATGTGTTAAACGGAATTGGGTTAAATTAAGGCTGCAGTGACTAATTACGATGGTTAATTGTGATGTATTAGATGTCATTGGTCTGCAATTATTCACACAGTAACTTATCCTTTGTGAATCCCAGGCAGACATTTACTTCTTAAATTCCTTATACAAGGCGTGAATCAAGCACCTACAAGCATCGCGGCAAACCAATCGTCACTAACTGAAACGTACATAACGTAAAAAGAGCCATTTGAAGAAAAACAGCCAAACTTGCCAATGATGGCGGAAAGCCGCAAGGGGTGCTCTAGACGCGCAGTTTTAATCAGCACCGAAATAGTGTTCCGAGCTAGTTAAGAAGTTGTCGTTGATGCATCATATTTATCAAAGCTGTGCTGGGACACTTGCATTCAAATCTCGACGAGACCTTATTAATACGTTAAGTCATGGAGTGCGTTCTCCTTTATGTGTTTTTTTTTTGTGGCAAACTGTTTTCTTTTTGTATTTTCACCGGAGATGAAAGTAACTTTACTGCGGAAAACTGTGTGAGTGGCACTGTGTGGCCTTTGTAGGAAGTAGCCTGCAGATTCACAGAGTATTGACCGCTTAATGGAATAGGAAGTAAAGAAAAAATGCCTTGGGTGTAATGCAATTGTCAGATCCATTGATCGTGGTCTCAATTTCTAAAGTGATACCATTTACGCCTCTTAACCGCACACTTAGTTAATAGCATTGACCAGGTTTCCTTAACGAAGCCTGTGAAAGACACCGTGTGCCTGATGAGAAATTGGTCAAGTAGAAAGGATGGACTGCGAGATCTGCCTCTGATGAACCATTTGAAAATTGCAAACAACATCTAATGAGGCCAAACTAAGTGTTTCTAAAAAGCTGCGAGCCGTGATGCCACAGTGCACGGTGGATTCCGTTTTAAATAAATAAGTCTACAGTATAGACAATAAAACCAAGCCGGCGAAAACAGTGGTTGAACAATGGTGACAAGTTATCGGTGACATCCGGACTCTTTTTAGTTTGCGTCAATTGGCGTTTTACAAAATACGTTTTTCCACTCTTAGTAATATTTAACCACAACTACCAACCACACCATTCCATTAATGTTCACTATGTAGCATTACAATTTCTACGAGCATCGCGGCGAATGGAATATAATAAGGCACTACATGCCAGGTAAGGTTTCTTTGTGATTAATTCTGAAGCGGTTATAAGTTGCGGAAACAACTGGGCTTTAAAAGTCGACATGTGCTTGTCGCGATAACGACAACCGTAATTAGGATCTACCGCGTCGCCTGAAGAGACCTTCATTTGCTGGCGCAAAGGTAGCTTATAGCGGGAAATTGATTTGCATCGTTTTTATCTGACTTACAGTGCACTTTATAGTGTAGTTTTCGCCATCCATTGTAATCGACATCGATCCAATTGCCAAGTAACTGTAATAATACACACATAATAAAAATCGAAATGGCTGCTAAGCAATTGCCTTTCACTATTTTGAAAGTTCTTGTAGGATTTCATGAGCTGCGCGGCCTGGAACCTTCCTTGTGTCCACGTGTATTTGTTTAAAACGAATGGCTGCTATCTTTGCATGAATCTGTTGTGAATTTTCAGTTTATATATTTTCTTAGAGCTTTGGTAATTCGTATTGAACGTTGTTTTACAGATTGGTCTTGCAATTCATGATCCGGAATATGTATTACATTTGAGGGTTCTTATACGAATGTGTGCTTCGATGCCACGGGTATAAACTCCAGTCTATCAAAATTAACTTAAGAACTCCGCATATATAAAGCACGACAGGTATAACTACAAATGCATCATCCAATTCAAACTGAGCATTGCTACATGTACAACATGTCGAAAAAAACAGAACACGGCCGTAAATAGTTCCTTGTTTAACACCGCCGAAGAGCGGAAAGTTATGATGTCTAGAAAGACAACTACATCAGACCAAGCTTATTGAGTTATATACAAAACGTACCACCATTTGCGGAGATCCACAGCCGGAACCGTTGATATTTTCCATAACCATATATGTATTTAGGAGCTGCCTATCCTTTCACATGTGTATGTTTCTCAACAGGCTACGGTGTAATCTGTCAAGGGAGCGGTTTGGAAATACTTTGGTTAGGCCAAACTTTTATAACGTCTATTAAAACTGCTTCTGTAAAAATATCCTTGCAAAGGTCATTAGGAATACAACAATGTGATCCTTTTTCACCTCGGAAGGTTTTTCACTTCCGAAGATCGAACAACAACAACTTACGATCTGCAGTAATTCATCGATGGGAAACTTACCCGACGGAGGAACACATGCAAATGGTCCTCCTGGCTTCCTCCCCGTACCACCAGCAACCACCAGGTAGTGGGTTGCTTCTGGGCTCTGCCCAGTTCCCTCATACCATAATGCTGGCCGCCGTCGTGTAAGTGTAACATTTTTGAGTACGGCGTAAAACACCAATCAGACAAATAAATAAAGAAACAAACACGTACAATGTCTTTCTGCAGTGTTGATGTGAAGGATTCTTTCTCCTGGGGTGATAGTCGAAGGATATCTGTCTGGTGGTAAAGAGTTTGTTGTCCCTCATAGAGGCAATTGGTAATAGCGTGTTCCTTGCCACGTTGTGTTAGGAATATCCCTAACTAATTATGTCATGCTTGGTAACACCTTGTTGTGAAAATCACGGATGTGAAGTATGGTAGAGGTGGGGGAAGGGGTTACCAAATTAACATTTAAACGACAATTATCATGATGATAAATGAATAATCGATAACGATAAATATTTATCGATATAAATAAATGATTTATCGATATCGATAAATGAATTAAAGATATCGATAAACAGTGTTTTCTTCTTGGTTCCAATGTAACTGACTACAAAGGAGTAAGGGCAGTCTCGCTGACGTCGGCGCTTTGACGCAGCGCGTACAACGTGTAGTACAATACCTGTAGAATATTTGACAATATGCATCTGTTTTACTCAGTTTCAGTAATTGTTGGAAATTTCGAAAACAGTTGGGAATTAACATGTCACATGTTACCTGTTATGTGTTGTTTACTGACTACTCGATAAATCCCTTCCCTAACAGTGTCAGGAAGTATGCATCTGGCTTTTACCAATTCTGTTTGAAGCCAACAGTCGATGACGTGATTAGGTTTTAGGGCTTATGAGGAAAAGTGCGGTTACGCACAGAACATTACATTAAAGAAGGGGTAAACGAGAGGCACATCCGTGCTTCCATCGAAGGTGGCTGTGAGTGTATTTCCGAACACGTCAAATTTCCGTTTATTTGGACTAAATCGTACTACATTCGGTATTTATTGTGGTTGGAACGGTTGACAATCTGTATACAAAGCAACTGAAAGTTGATTGACTTTTAACAGTCTTTGAGTTTTACTCTCACACGTACTGCATTACTACACATTGATAAATACTCTTCCCTGTGTGTGTTTTTCGAAGATAGAACTGATTTAATGGCGGAAAGGAGTGTAACTTTATAGAAAGGGAGGTGAGATAACTGCAGATGGGTAAACGCTGGGATGGTCGAGAATAGTAACGTTACCTCCAGTTAATCCGTAAACTTTTGGGGAATCCTGCAAGGGCCATACTTCTTGATCCGTATACAACATATATGTGAATACAAATGTGACAAGAGGGGGAAGTAACTGTGTCATGTAGAACAGTAACAAGCACAGTACATCACAGTGGATTTTGTTTTCATGTCTTTTGGTTCATGCTTGTTGTGAATTTAGTGGTATATTGATAATGGGGAATAGAGTGTGTAAAAAACGAGACAAATGGCATCTAAAACCATTATTTTTTTTACTTTGAACAGCAGAACCGTTTCCTATCGCAGCACGAAATTTTAAGATTTCTCGTTGACATTTTACGGGAAAAAATTGTTAAAATAAAGTATCGTTTAACTCACAGGCTTTTCTTATCTAACTCATGTTTCGTGTAACGAGAAGCCATGGGATATAATAAAATCCCTTCATGGCTAAGTTGAGGCCAACATCGGGAATTTCAAACGGTATCAGGAGAAGATATATCATTGTGCTGAAACCAAACATTATCGTTATTGGAGGCCATCTTTTATTTAGCAAGAGAGATTTTTGTGAGAAAAAAAATTGCAAAAAATACATCAAACAACTTTAATAATCGTGACGCTGAAGCTTTCTCAACTGAAGACAGAGTCCCAATTTCACACTGTGGAGTGGAATTGGAAAATTATTGCCGCACTCTGTACAGGATATAAATTCAATAATGGGGGACTTGAGAAGTCTGCCATCTGATGCATTTATCATTACGGCAGACTGCGCCAGAAATGTGCTCTGTTAAAGCACAGCCTTTCAAGGCCGGCCATGCAGTTATAATTCATTTACAGAGAGAACAACTGAGATAAATGCGATATCGGCACTTATCGAATAATAACAAGATGGCTACTTTTAGGCAAACTGAATTTGGTTGAATGCTAACCAAAAATAGGTTGCTTTTAGAACTGTAACAAACCCATAAAATGGTGTCATCAAAATGCTTAGAACGTTTTATTGTTTTGGGGTATTTTTTTGTAACGTATGAATAAATCAGTTAGTTATATTGTGTTTATTTCATCAAAGTTTTCGGAATCGTTTGTGAAGAAACAAAAAGCACAGGCTGGAATGTGCACTGCATTGTAAGAGACAAAGGAATGTGTGATTAGGGATAAACACTACAGGGCCAATACTTTCGTCATAGACTATATTACGTGCATGAGGGACCTCCGTGATCGAGGAGGTTAGCCCGCTAGCGCGGCGACATGAACCCGTGCCTCTCACCAATGTGGTGTCTGTGAGTTCAAGTCCAGCCAGCAGCCTGCGGATGGTCGTAGGTTTCCTGCCCGGTTTCCTCCCACCACAATGCTGGCCGCCGTCGTATAAGCGAAATGTTCCTGAGGACGGCGTATGAAATGAGGACACCAATGAAACAAACAAATAAATAATGCATTCATGTGTATTACAGTTACCTGTCAGTTTAGTGGAGGAATGTGAGGAAAAACCTCAAAACTTCTTCAAAAACCTGAATATAAAACTGCTGCAAATGGAATCTTAATCCAGCGCTGCTCCAGGTTAGTAGTCTGTCACGTCGAGCAGGTCTGGTAGGGTTGGGGTGTGTCGGGTGTATTCGCTGAAATTTGTTTTATTTAGTCCGAAGGCCTCATGGCGGTCGAAGTAAAATATAGCAACAACTAATCAACATTCTATCACAGAATAAAAAAAATTACCAGTAGAGTGATTGCCTGGGCACGTATGTGACGCATTCAGCATCAGTAGGGTCAAGCGGGGCGGCAGTAGGAAAGGTTATTTTGCCATCGAAAAGCTAGAGCAACGCAATGTTACGAGAAGTAACTGAGTGGCAACATTTCGTGTTGGCTAAAACCTTTCGTGCCTGGCTGTGATTAGTCTGCAGTGTCAGTTTCACTGACAGCCACATTTACCCAACCGATTTCAAGGCTAGGCTATTACTCAAACGTCACGTGTTCAAGGTCTGATAGCCACTTCATAGCCAACGACGGTTAGTTGTTAGGCCATGCCTTCTGGCAATATGACGCAAGTTAAGGAAATAATTACTGGTGTGTTTTAAATGGCACCCCCCCCCCCGCATTTCTCATTCTAGATGGTGCCTTTTCTTCTGACCTGAAGGATGTCAGGAAGCTTTATCCAGGGGGGATAACCGACATTGAAGGATATGGTTTATATGGCTTAACAACATATTCCTTGCTCATCTACATGTATTAACATTCAGCATAATGAGGTATTCATATCTATCAACACCTTTTTGGATGATTAAGTAAAGAGGAGCCAATTTATGCAACAAACACAAACCTATTTCCTTTCATTTACCATGGTATGCTTTGACGCCACCGACCTTGTAAGTTCACTTCCCCATACATATACAGTTACTGGAATCTAGGCTTATTTCCATCACGATAAATCGTATACTCCTCCGATTTTTTAGTTTTACCTCGGTTTGGGGCAAGGGATCTGTAGATCGCATCGTTTTTCTTGTTCCTGGGGCCTTGATGTTCGTTGCAGTCCAATATTTAATGAAAACTCTTCGTTGTATATACGGTGTACATTTAAGAACCTCAAGCACGAGAAAGTTGATCAGTGACTTACCGAAGGGCAGTGGTTTACACCGGCCACTCCAATTTCCTCCACTAATAAAAACTGACCGGCCATTTACAAAATTTCTTCAGTATTGCGTTTAAACAACCATCAAATATTCATTTGGCTGGTGTTTTACGCAATATTCAGGAATATTTCACTTATGCGCCGGTGCCCAGCATCATGATAGGAGGAAACCTGGAAACTCATGGCCATCAGTAATTTCCGGAGAGAACTTTCCTTGTAAGACTGGGCAGCAGGTCAGCAAGTGCTGCAGTGTTCTAAAATTTTCCGGAAAAATTACGGGTAAAAGACCTGGCAACAAGCTGTCAGGTGTTTTCACTGTACAATAAAGGTCATTATGCAAAGGACCGTGCTACATACGACACGTTCACGACGAAATATATTCATAAGCATTCATTGATTTTATTCATTGATTTTCATTGATTTTATTCATTCATTGCGTCTTTTCGTCATCAATGAAAACTATTGACAGTTTGCCTTTGCATGAATTCATCCTAATTTGTCCGGGTGGTATTGACCGCTGGTATACGAATGTCAGTTTCGACGCCTGGGTTCATATCTTCCAAGACATAGAGCCAAAGACAGGACGTGTCTGCAATCACACATATTTCATCGGGATAAAGTGTTACCAGAGACCATCACTCAATAAAAAAACAAACAAACCAAAAAAAAAAACAACAAAATATGTATGTATATATATAGACACACACAGACACACATATGAACAGTAATATCAGAAAGCTTTGCTACCGGCAATAAGTAAATATTTGTACAGTTGTGGAAAGATTATTTGATTAATCAGCTGTTTCACATATGATTACGGAAAAATTAACACGGGATTAGGATGGATATGAATATCGTACAAGTTTTTCGAATCGTCTCCGCTGGGTCGTCAGAGCCGTAATATCATCGAGTGAAATATACACCACGTGTTTCTCGTATTACTGGTCTTTTGTTGGTAACCGACAGTAGGTGGAAAACTCTATCAGAAATACCGTCCTTTGTGTGGTAAAAATTCGGACTTGAGCTTGACCGCTGTGATTAGAGGCTAATGAGTGATTGGCCTGTATTGGTATGTTATTACTTGAAGGACACGGAGGCCTCCAACAATCCAATAAATATAGAAATAAATCAAATCTTGTTAAGTGTAATAACTGCCATACTGCTATAATGAGACGCTGGCAAGAAAGACGTAGGTTGGCAGACTTAGTAAATTGTTTTAATACAGTCCTAATGAACCAAACAGTAAAAATGACCCACAAAGCACCTGGAAAAACGGCACATTTTACCCGTCGTAATCTTGGTTATTGCAGCAATTGATATTCACTGTGGAAATGTTATTCTGAAGAAGCCGTTCCCGGTAAAGTTCGATCCGCCTCGAAATGTCGGAGTAGCATATTTAACGCTAATTAATTTTCGTCTCACACCGACAGACTTATTTTAGTGGACCCCGATCTTACAGGTTTGCTGTGGTTAGTCCAAGGTCATAGAAAGGTCCCATGGTGCCAGCTGCTGTTAGGATAACTGCGTCCACCTCTACCGGAGATGTCGCCATCAACGGTATCCTACATACACTTCGCAATCATCGCAGTCCGTTTTCCGAGGCTAATGGGGGGAGGGGGGAGGGAGGGATTTAATTCCACCACCAGGTGAAAGCACCTGCCAATACTCCAGTGAGCCAGAGGACAGACCTGCAATGCTAGATATACCCTTATTAAGCAGGTAGCAAGAGAGTTTGTAGCACATTATAGTGCCTATATCCACTTCACAGACAGGTACAGTATCTGGGTGAACTTAATGTGTACCTGTGATGACAAATATACAGGTAAAACAGCTACTCTGGTCTTTAGTGAACGCATTAACAAACTCAAATTTCAGGACATCAACGAGTAAAACAATATACGCTCCGAAAGACCAGTTTCTTTAATAAAGTTAAAATCAATCACGACAGAGGCCAAGGGACAGCCACGATCAAAGAGAGAGTCAGTCAGAAATGGAGTTGAAAGAACAGCGACCGCATGAGTGAGAGGCTCCTGTATCGTTATACTACACTAGCACGCTAACCCTTCGGCCCCTTTTCCAAGGTAAATAATGATAGATACGTGTTGGTCTTCAGTCCACATTTATTTGTTCAGCTCTGCTTCTTCATACGTAATGAGAATGATACTCTGTCCCCAGGGGTTTCAACTCACCCAAGGCGACCTATATTGGGTTGCAGTGAATCTGTTTATCTTAACAGGACGGGGTGTCAGGTTTTGAAAGTATTCAATGACAGACATCACATATGTCACATTTACCAGTGAGATCCAACAAACAAGATATAAGGATTATAATTTTGTTCTGTTGGCACGAGAATCATAATCTGTTCGTCTTGTAAGCTGTCAGACAAGAAAAAAAAGTGATGGGCAGAGAGTTGTCCAGGAAGCCGTACCTTCGTCTCCTGAAAACGACTACTCCTCCGTGCCAATTTATGACCCAATTCCACCGTGGACGTCTCGACGACCCAACAAAGTGTCTGATGAATATGATTAATGTGATTAACATGACATTCCTCCACGATGTACTATCCATGTGTATCCAGAATTACATCACAAAGAGTATCCCGTGTAACATACTGATTCCTGGAAAAGCCACTAAATTATCTTGTCCTAATCTCCTAATTACACTATTTCTCTCCCTAAATCACTCGCATTTATAGCAAATGGAAGTCACATTTATCACCGAGCATTCCCCGTCTGCTCTCTCCCGCACTGATCTCGTTACTCTAAGCACATATATACAGACATTAACACAGAGGAGTGCATTCCTGGAACAAGAAAGCGGTTAAGCACTTTTTACAACTTACGGCAAACATCGCATTTTGACAATTTAATAGCCTCAAAAGCTTTTGTTATCACAGTCTTTTGGCGCCATCACGCCTACAAGTATGGGACGTTTTGTTTCTAAGTTTAACCCAGGATGACAGTTGTGGGCTTTGTTTTTTTGCTTTTTTTTATTTTCTCCAAAGCCACTCTCAAGAATTTGTAACTGATGCGTAGGTGGCGAGCTGGTGAAGAAAACCGAACCACCGACTAAGCAAGAGTTGCTGACGAACTTTTATGACGTATAGATACGTACATGATTTCAGTATACTTCGGGACAAATCGTCTGCATCAGCGTCGTCCATCGCTTATTGTTACCGAGGCCCCACAGGTTGACTTCGGGAGAATAGCAAAAGAAAAAAAAATCCGTCCAAAGCCGTGTTTGAACCCGCATCTAAAGTGACCTTTCGAATGAGAAACAAGCGCTTGTAACCAATTAAAAAAACATGAAGTTAGCCATTACCATCAGTTTAGTTTTAACTTGTCGCCTGTTTTTAAAGCTCTCTGTAAAATAACTCATACTCTTTGTCAGAATTGCCATCAGTTAGTAACACGGGATGCTGGATACACTTAGGACGCCTGTACTTTTGCAACGAAAATACAGTTACAATATTTTTATTTATATTGTTAAACTACACAAGGTTGTGATCGACATCAGCAATTCATTGTCTTAGGAAACGTCATAATTATTGAGAAACAAGAGCGCTAAATGGGTTTGGCTTTTGAGCCATTATAGCTTACGACTGGTAAAAAAGAAATTGTTTAGCTTGTATTCTTGACGACTGGAGAGGAGACCACTTCGCAAATGCATGTTGAAAAAAATGTTACTACATGTGTCACATGTATCACAACTCTCTCACCCAACGAAGTGAACATGTTTAGTGCATCGGCCTGGATATGGCCATTTATACCTTTTGATAAAGGGGCGGGATGTTGTATTGTCTAACATCTACCCATATCGCCGGTCGTGATCATACCGCGTGTAAGCGAAATATTTTGGAATTAGACATTAACATCCGATTCAATAAATGAATCTTAGTTAAACACAGCTGTAAGTCAAGACGTTTGTGTCCGGTATCCGACGAAGGGCGGTGGTTTACCCTTTCCCTGACAGCTTATATATAAGCGAAAAATTCTTGAGAACGGCGGTAAACACTAATCACTTGGTGGTGGAACGTCACTTTTAATGACACACACACACACATATATATGTATATGTGTGTGTGTGTGTGTGTGTGTATATATATATATATATATATATATATATATATATATGACAATGATGATATACCACTTCATATTACTGATTTCGTTTTTGCAGCTACTAAATCGAACCATTGTCGATATGTCACTTTAAAGTTGTAGTTGTTGAGTTGCTCTCGGGTAAGAGTACCACTATCACAGACGAAAAAATGATAAACAAATGGCTTGTTCAAATGTCAGACAGCGACAAGCGTTACACAAAATCAAACAAAGACACAAGACGACGCTTGAATAAGTTCAATACATCTATTTAAACAAAGAACACAAATAGTACAATTTACAATAATGTACAAAACAATACAGAATTACAAAAATATATACTTTCTTACTGACGACAACGTCCAAATCTTTATGGAATATTCCGGTTTCACAGGTAAGTCAGTCCACGTAAATATAGAATTGAGAGTTCTTGGAAATTCTCAAATCGAATGATGACAGTCCTGGAGTGACGAATAGCGGTGGGCACGGAAGGCCGACTATGTATATCCAACTCCCCGGCAAGATGCAACTTTCCAAGGCGAACGGGTAGAAAATAGCGTCCTTGATGCCGAGCTGGCGATGTATGTTTCAGTCCTCAGAAATATGGACAAAGTCACTTTCAGGGTAAACTGGGAAGAAATGTACGTAATGGCACAAAGCGACAACGAGCGATACAAAATAACGTCTCAAGCAAACTCGCAAGTAACAAAACACAAGCTCACAAAGTGCTACATACAGAGAAATATTGTACAAAATTAAAAAAACTGTCCAGCGGTATGAAAACCATGCTCCAGCAATATCACAGAAAAATCCTCTAGTAGACGTACATAAGACTGCTTTCGAGTGACTAAAATGACATGACTAAAATATTGCGCTCTCTCATATTTATAGACTGACGTAAAGAAAATTCTGCATAGTTTACAACATGGATACATCTTTCAAGAATGTATGCTCTATGTACAATGACACGAAACCCGAGAACACGCGACTGAATTTGTTGCGAGCCATAACACAGAGGGAAAATGTAGGTCTGACCCGGTTAGCGCAAAAACAACTAAAAAAATATAATACAATGTCTTGAGGACAGGGTTCGTAACACTCGTCTAATGTGTTTGCCTCTGGCGTGATCACACCTGCTTTGTTTCTCCTTGACACCTGATTGCGGTGTTCTTGCAAAGAACATAAGCGTATTACCTGTCTGTCTCAAAGGGAATGTTTTCACCAACAACTTAATTAGACTGTTGGCACTTACAAATCTTCTCAGCCTTGAAATCCTGATGGATTATCAAGAAGACCCAGTTTGTAAAATACCCAAATACAGATTAACCAGCTACCAGATCAACAAGGTCAAAGTGACCTTGATCTGTTATGCATTCTGTATCTATGGCCCATTTCATGCTTGGCCGCTTGGGAAACCATTTCAATTTATACATTTCCAAACATACTTCACATGGGACTGCACCTGAAGCAGATGGTTGTTATGAAATATTGATGACTAAAAACTATGCTTGGTAAATACAATCGGATCGGATTTTTTCTGTATTCTCTAATGCATGTATTTTGCTTTCGGTGAAAAAAAATGTGCCTCTATATAACTGCAATATCCAAATTAAAAGAGAAAACGAAGTAGACCAAAAAGTAGGCCAGAAGGACTACATTACACGACCGTGCTTAAATCGAAAGACAGTAAATGCTTTCGGATGTGACAATGATGACACCAAAAAATCAATAATAAACACACTTTATAAAACAAGACAAAATAAGAAAGATTCGAAAACCTTCGAAATGTTGCTTGTAGCACAACCTTAAAACGACTACTGGCTTCCTATCCCACCGTGCATGGGAAAATCTGCCAGCAACCCGCGGATGGCCGTGGGTTTCCTCGGGCTCTACGTGGTTTTTTCCCACCATAGAACGGCATCTAGGCGAGTGTGTTCTTTACCTGTAATAGCAAAGATATACGTGAAATAGCCAAACCACATTAGTAAGCTCAGTGAGAGCATACGATCGCGTCATTTTTCGAGGAAAAGGTGCTTGTGAACTGTCATGGAAAGTAGACTCAGTGGCCCATGTATCGACGAGTATTTGTATTGGTATCCCGAGTAGGCATGAATTCCAAGTGTCATAAGTGACACAGGATCTACCTTTGTACGTTAAAGGTTTGGGACCATAATAGGAAAGCCTCAGTGTTAACTGTGACAAATGTGATATAGCCCTACATATCGCAAAGGTGGCAACCCCCAAAACCGCCGCAGGCCGATATCTTCCAATACCACGCAAAGCAATCTATTAAAAGTGTCCACTGAGATCCAAACTTCATCTCCGTTTCCCCGGACAATTCTCGTCTCGCCTTCAATGTGAATGAGAACAGAATGGAAGTCTACTAAAAATGGCCATAGGTCATGACATGCCAGTGGTATAGTAGTGCTCAGGAAAAATACAGGGTCGTATAGAGATATCTTAGTGTTCGTACAGCTGAGGAAATCTTTATGAACAAGTCATGAACCACTCGTCAGGCGAAAAGTGAACGTGCCAAAGCGAATAACGACAGGGTCATTTTTCACAGAGCCGGTCAGCCCATGCATGGCCCCGAAGGACTGATGAAGTAAATCAGGTGATGAATTCGAATAGTACGATGTGGAATCTAAGAGTCACCATGTTGGGTGATGTAGGGAAGACGTAAGTCATACTTATTAATAAAAGGTATTATATGTATTCTTTTTCGGTTTGGTCGATTTTTGTTTCACCTTACACAAGAATGGTTCAATTGTGTGATGGCGATCGGATTTCTGGAAAATGTAACCGATGAAAATTCCGAAACATTTCTACAGTTACTCGCCAGATTAAAACAAAACTCCATTAGTGATAATTCCACAATGGGGTCTTGAAATTCCTGCGGAGATACATCAGGCTGTAAACGTCAGACTCCACAAACATTGCCACGAGCGCGTTATACCACATGGCACTGAGAACGAAGATAGAAGTTACTTGCACAAGGTTGAGATAAAACCCGCGCTTATTAAGCTAGAGATTGAGAGTCGCCGATGTACCACCCAGCCACATACACTCGCCCTATTCTTTTCCCTGCCCCAAGAATTATTTATTCATGTGATTGGTGTTTCATGCTGTACTCCAGGAAATCGGACAGACTGTGGCGAAATACCACCCTTCGCAGGTTGCTGGCACACTTTCACACCTAAGGCCGCATAGGAAGAGTTTAAACTCACGGCGACCGCATTGGCCAGAGGCTCCTGGGTCATACGCTAGCACGTTAAGCTCTACATCGCTATGGATCCCGTTTCTAAGATAAATAACTACACAAATGTGTTATATACATGTTGATCTTCAGTTCACAATTTTGTATACCATTCTGACGCTTAATAATTAATGACGTTGATACCCTGTTACCAAAATTCACTTAAGGCGACATCTTGTCACCTTTACCTGCGGTATATCACATGGTGATTACAGCCCAATCCTACAAAGAAAGATACCGCAGCGTAATGACCCAGAAGACCCCCAGTTTCGGTCGCTGTGAATTCAAGTCCAGCTCATGCTGGCTTCCTCTCCTGCCGAACGTGGGGAGATCTGCAGGCAACCAGCGGATGGTCGTGAGTTTCCACCGAGGCTTCGCCAGGTTTCCTCCCGTTAGAATGCTGACCGTCGTCGTGTAAGTGAAATTTTCTTGAGTACGGCTTAAAACACCAATCAAATAAATAAATAATTAAATACAAAGAAAGGTATACGGATTATTAATAATTCTTGCAGGGGTTCTAAAGAAGCATATTTATTTTACATCAAATTCTCTCGACACAAGAAACATAATCCGTTCGTCATGTAAGGTGTCAGGCAAGAAGACACAGTGATGGTAGACAGTTGCACAGGAAGCCGCGCCTTTGTCATCCGCTACAACGTTTCCTCCGTGTGAATTTATCACCTAATTCCACCGTGGACGTTTCGACGACCCAAGAAAGTGTGTGGTGGACAGGATTGATGTGATTAATACGACATTCCTTGACCATGTACTATCCATGTGAGTCCAGAATTACATCACAAAGAGTATTACGTGTAACATACTGATTCCCGGAAAAGACACTGAATTAAGTCCTATATGTCACGGAGAGTTCCCTATCTGCATTCTTCCGTCCTGCTCACGTTAATCTAAGTGTACGAATACCACCTTTAACACAAACATGTGTAGTCCTGGGAAGAAAGGAATAGTTAAGTTTTTTCACAACTGTTTAATGGCGACGTAAACACCACATGAAGATTGTCATCGTAGATTTTGGCGCCATTACGCCCCCATGAATGAGGCGTTTGGAATATAATTTCACTACAGAATAATAGCCTTTGGCTCTGCCTTTTTATTTTCTGGAAAGGTCACAAACATTTCTTTTTGAGTTTCTTTCTTTAATTTTTGTTTCATGTTATACTCAAGAAGTTTTCACTGATGCATTGTTGGTTAGTTGTAGAGGAAACTGAGCGGGGATAGGGGTTGGGGGGGGAAGGAGAGTGTGAGGGTGGTAAACCATAGACTTTTGGAAAGTGATAGGGGCGTGTATGTTATTACTTCTGAAACACTTACATGAAAAGTTAGAATAAAACCCTAACTGAGGGAATTTGACAAGAGGCCGAACTTCACCGCCAACGTGTGACCATTTGCCAACCGTCACACTGTTCGCTGCTCTGGTTTTAATTTCTCTGTGCTATAGTCTTTTATATCCACAGACGTAGATATATATATATATATATATATATATATATATATATATATATATATATATATATATATATGTAGGTGCACCTAATGACACATGGTCTCTACGATGCATCAGGGTTGCCATATAAACACCCACACGCTGTGTTTTGTTTGTCTATTTGATTGGTGTCTTACTCTGTACTCGGGAATATTTCACTTTTATGACAGCAGCAAGCATTATGATGGAGGGAAAGCGGACGTAGGCCGGAGGAACCAACGACAACCCCCACAAATTGTGAGAACGGAGGAATATAAAATCCATCCATTTAATTCCGGGTTTTAATCCGCACCTGTTGGGAAGCACCTGCATGCAAAACCGTTAGCCACCAACAGACTTTTTAGCTCTGCTGGTCGAAGGCCAAAAACTGGTTATGTATTATATCAAGTTCTCCGGCGTCCATTCGTCTGTCTGTCTCTCTGTTCGGAGCCTGTACGCTACTCCTGCAGTTTTTGTCCGATTTCAACGAAACTTGAGTCAAGTGACTCAAGCATCTTGACTACATCAAGATGCATAATTCATAGTATCGATTTTTCATTACCATGATGGGCTGTCCGTCTGTCTGTCTGTTTATACAGAATATGTTAACATGTTCAAAGCGTTACTTCCCCTACAGTTTTCGTCTGATTTCGGGGAAGCTTTGTTAAATGTTGACCACATGAAGATACGTAATTCGTAATATCGTTTTTCTGTTTCGATGATTAGATGTCCGTCTGTCTGCCTGTTTATGCAGTGTATGATAACATATCCTTCAACACACTACTCTTTTTAAAGGTTTTGTCTAATATCAATGGAAACTGGCTTAAGTGTAGACTACATAAAGATGCATAAATGATAATATCGACTTTCCATTTCGATGGTCGGTCTGTTCATGCAGAATATGTTAACATTTCTTTCTACTGCCACTAATTTCTCAGATTCTTTTTGTCCAATTTTAATAAACCTTCCTATAAATGAGTCAAGATACATACTTCACATTATTGATTTTCAGATTTGATTGTCCAGTGTCCGTTAAACATTCATAATTTTGTAATCGACAGCGGGATAAGTTTGTCCCAACCAGTAGAGCTACTGCCTCCTCACATACTCTGACTTTCATTGAGTCAATTGATTGAATTTGATTAAGTGTCGATCTATTGGTTTCAGTTTTTTCGATTATCGGTTTCAGTTAGTTTACTTCAGACACAACTTTTCTTCCTCCCAAACATAAAGCTGACAACATTTATGTAAGTGAAAAACCGTCTTCACCACTTGAACATTCGCACACTGGCCTTCCTATGGATATACAACTTCTTGGTTAATAAACACGACGTTTCGATGTAGTTAATAACATTGTACTTCCTTCCCAATTCCTAAATGCCACTTAAGTTAATCACAGTGGAAACGCTAGCTGAGGTACCTTGACAGGAGGCTTGGTTTCATCAGTTCTGTGTGACCACTTGTCAACCGTCATACTGTCGTCGATACTTTTTTTAAAAAGTTTTTTCCTTTATACAATAGCCTTTATCTGGAAGTATTTTGCAGTAGAAATTGTACTAAACATAACTTCTGTCAACTACACAAGAGAGAAAGATCCACGGCAAATTTCAGATATTACCCGTCATGTTTATGGTCAGCATGTTGCTTGTTGCGCCAGGACATATTCATTCTGGAAATGTCATTCTGGAGAAAGCATTTCCCGGTGAGATTCGATCCGCTCCGAAATGTCAGAGTAGCAGATTTGACACTGATTAATTTCCTCCCACATCGGCAGACATCATTTAGCAGACCTCAATCTTGCAGGATTGCCTCAGTTAATCGGAGGTCACAGGGCGGTTCCATTATTCCAGCCTGCGGCCACCTTTAAGGGCGATGTCGCCATCAACCCGACCACATCTTATAGTTCGCAACCATCGCAGTTCGTTTTTAGGCTAAATTTTAGGCTGGGCTGCGACATAAATGTTCTGAATTGACTGTCAATATAACATGTAATATCAATAGGGGCAGGACACTGTTTTAATGTCATATATTTGAATTATAACAAGTACAAGCGTGAACAATACTGCAAAGTATTTCCAAACCAATGTGTTGTGGTGGGAGTTTCCCGATCATTTCATGTTATAAATTTACATATATACTTAAGTTTCAACCACAACCCTAGCAGAGTACAACATTCTCAGGGGACAAAAACGTTCCGCGCTTGGAATAATTACGTCACAGCCCCAGCTATAGTGGCTGCATTTCATGTTAGCCGAGCACGGTCAGGTGTCATTTCCCACTGTCATAGTAGCTGTTAGAAAAAATAATTGATTGAAATAAACATAATATTGTCCAACCTTTTTGGCAAACTTTATTTCGAGCATGCGCTGTCTTTCGCTTTAAAGAGATGGTTGGTTATGATCTACTTATTCTCAGCCGAATTAAGCAGTGCGTGGTTTAACGAGTTTATCAACAATCTTTGTTGACCTGCGCAGTGCATTCTGTTACGTTTGTCTACGAGATCAGTGGTCGGGTGGAAAAGCCTAATCCCTGTATGCAACTCCAAGAATCAACACTACAATTTATGATGTCCTGTTCTTGAGTGGGTGTTGACATCTTAGCATTGCATGTATGACCTTTTCATACTAGATTTAAAATATGTACAAAAGGAGAGAGAAATAATAAATAAAAAGACTTCACCAATACCTCCCCGCAAGGTATACTGCGTGTCGTTATGCACCAAGTCTCCGAACCCTGTCGTCTTCTTGTTTCTTCGTTACTTCAAGGCTTCCTGCATGCAAATCTAAGACTGACAGCAACACTGAGCGCAATCTGGAGAGTTTTTAACATTCATGTAAAGGCGTCCCTGGCACATTTCTAGCAACAAGTCCACAGAAGTTCACAGCATGCTGTTCTCTTTGCGCTGTAGCATCATAAAAGGTGGCGTCATTTGCGGAGGAAAACGCGCGTGTGGACTGTTATGGAAAGTGGACTGTGGGGCCCATGTATCGGTGCTCATTGGTATTAGTGCTTATTCTTACTGAAAACTCAAGTGGACATTAAATACAAATGTATCGACACCGGGGTTACCTTGGTACGTTACACATTTCCGTTACTGAAAAAGCCTCACTGCTGAATGTGACAAAAGTGGTATGTGAAGCTACATACATTAAAGACCGCTCCGGGCCCACATAATCCAAATTTACATAAGCCAATTTATTGGACGTGTCCTCTGATGTCGAAACTACATCTCTCATTCCCTGGACAATTCTCGTTTAGCCTTCTATATGATTGAAAACAGGACCAAAGTCTACTGAAGAATGGCTCTGGGTCATGACATGCACGCATTGTAGTAGTGTTCTGGAGAAAGACAGCGTCGTATGCGAACAAATTAGTACTCGTGTACCTCAGGAAATCTACGCGTTGTAATATACAACTATACACCAATCTTCAGGCGAAACGTAGTTTTACGTGACAGAACAAATAATCACTAAACCAGTTTTCAGAGAGTTGGTTAGCCCAAGTCTCCAAAGAATTGATGAAGTCAAGTCGGATAGTACGATGCGAAATCGGAAAGGCAACAGTGTTAGGTGATGTAGGAAAGAAAGAAGTCATACCTACTAGTAAGACATTTTATATGTATTCGTTTCCGGTTTAACTGATTAAGGGTCTGGCAGGGGGTTTCGTGCTAAAGCCTGTTCTTAACCTTAAAATGAGAAAAATATAGAAAAAACGGCATCCTTTATGCTGCCCATCTCTTTACGCTCCCCGCACAGGTCATGCAGTTTAGACCAATCAACGGGAAGCTAAGGCCACTGCAGCTGACCTAGATATTTCAATGACGTCATGTGTATGACTTCGTGCCCTATTGTTGCGTAACGTAACATTGTAAAAGTTTGCCAGACATTGATTGAGACTTCATATCTCTGGGCTGCGAGTGGAACGTCATGAAACTAAATCTCTCCTTTTCTGACGTAATGGCTTTTGGGATTGTAGCAGTAAAAATGTAGTACAAAAGTAATATGTATAAATTATGGGAAACCACGCTTTCATCGTTGAAAAAATCCCGATATCCCAACCCCCTTCCCCTCCCCGGGAAGGGGAAGGGGATAAAAGGGGATAAAAGTAAATGTACCAAGTATACAAATTCACGCCGGTATGTTGCGTGACACACTCGATGTTGTTTGAAAGGTCATCTTTATATGATATGTACATTTACACACGGCCCACCCTTATTCCTTCCCCAAGAGTTCATGTAAGTGGTGTTTCATGTCGTGCTCGAGGAAACCGAATATAGCCCGGGGAAAACCCACGACCAGGGAGGAAGTCAGTCAGAGCTGGACTTGAACTCACCGCGACCGTAATAGTGAGAGGCTCCTGAGCCACTGTACTGCCTTAGCACGCTAAGCACTAGACCACTGAGGATCCCATTTCTAAGATAAATCACTACACAAAGGTGAAAGATGCGTGTTGATCTTCGCATTTATTTCTTTCTTTCTAACGCTTCATAAATAATGACCCTGGCACTCTCTTCCTAGATGTTTTAATTTACTCAAGGTGACCTACTGGGCGGCAGTGTATATTTATACCGTGGCAGAATGAGCCGTCAGGTTATGAAAGTATTCAAAGGTCGACATAATGTCACCTTTAGCAGCGGAATATCACATCAATACTATCATTACGTACACTCGTTCTATGATTACAGTTTAATCCTACAAAGAAGATAGACGGATTATTATTTTTTGGCAACAGTTCTAAACAGGCAAATTTATTTTGCTTCAAATTCTGTCGACACGAGAATCCCTTCGTCATGTAAGGTGTTAGACCAGTAGACAGACTCATGGGGAGTCAGCTGGCCGGGAAGCCGTACCTGTCTCGTGGTCGTCTTCTAACAACGCATTCTCCTTCGTGTAAATTTATCCCATAATTCCACCGTGGACGTCTCTACGACCCAACAAAGTATTCTATGTGACATACTGATTACTGAAAAAGACACTAAATTATCTTTTCATAATCCCCTAATTAGGCTATTTCTTTCCCCAAATCACCCGCATTTATAACGCATTCCCTATCGGCTTTCTCCCGCGCCGCTCTCGTTAATTCAAGCACATGTATACCGTCATTAACACAAAATAGTGTATTCCTGGAAAAAAGGAACGGTTAAGCTTTTTTTCACAACTATGTAATGGCGAAGTTCCCATTTTAACGACCTAATGCCTCATAAAAATTGTGATCGTGGGTTCTGAAGCCATTACGTCTGCAAAGTAGGGGACGACTCGTTTCTAATTTTTACCTCAGGTTGATAGTTGAGGTCTTTGTTTTTTTGTCTGTAAAGGTCACAAAAACTTAATTTCGCTTTATTTATCTGACGTTTGTGTCATGCCATACTCAATAATTTGTCACTTATGCGTTGTTGGTCACCTTTAGGTGTGGAGGAAACTGGAGCGTTAGGGTTAAACAACGGACCATTTGCAAGTAGCTGACAAACAAATTGAATTTTACATAACATTAAGCCACTGATAAAGTCTCGAGCCTCATGTTTATTGAGTTCAGAGAATATTTTAAACATTTTCACAGAAAGTTATTTTAGATATAATTATTTCGTGGTAGTACGCTATACTCCACGGTATTCAAGGAAAGGATTGACATAAAAATACTTCTAAATGCAAAACAAATATTATGACCGATAAAAGAGACAATTCCGGTCTAAAATAAACCAGAATGTTCTATCTTTAAGGATTACTTCGAAATTTGTACTCATAGTTGTGGAGTTGCTGTTGTCTAATGCGTTTGCATCTGGCGTAATCACACCTATTTTGTTTTTCCTGGAGACCAGTTTGCGGTGTTCTTTGAAAGAACCTAAGCTTATTGTGTGTCTGTCTCTAGGGGAATATTTTCACAAACAACTTAATTAGACTGTTGGCAATAACAAATCCTCCCAGGCTGGAAATCCTGATGGATTACAAGGAGGTCCCAGTTTGTAAAATACCCGGATACAGAATAACAAGCAACCAAACTGACCAGGTCTGCTTGACCTTGCCTCGTTAAGTGTTCTGTATCTGTGGCCCATTTCACGCTTGGTCACTTGGGAAACCATTTCAATTTACACAAATCTAAACATATTTGACATGAAGCTGCATGTGCCTCAGGAGATTATGATAGAAATCTTTAACGCCAACTCAACTCAACTGAACCCAACTCTTGCGTCAGGCCGTGAGCGCTTGTGTACGCAAAATCAGGTTGGTTACGTGTATAGCGTTCCCTACTAGGGTCAGTGTTAACGTCGCATGCCCATTCGTCACTTGGGCCAATTCTGTATGACCACGATGAATAGAGTAGAGTGAACTGAACTCGGCTGGATATACTGAGTTGGTCGCAGTCTCCTACTGACATTCGTTTTAAAAAATCACAGGCATACAGGTAACGACTGAGGGCAACTCCAGTTTGGTCGCGTGGCTATTGTATACAGGAGCGCTTAGGGCCCGAGCAATGGTCGAGTTGAGTTAGCTGTTAAGCTCTCGTGTATGCCGAGGTTAAGGGTAATAGACCTCCGTTTGTAAACAGAAGATAATATTAGGTAAAAACAATAGCTTGCCTTTTCCCTGGAATTCCAAAGTGTGTATTTTCATTTTGCTCTAACTAGAAAATGCGTACATAAAAGAAACATTTAAACCAAGAAATACACGAAAAAACCCCCCAAAAGGACTAAATGACAACAGGTACAAATCTGGAGTCGACAGTAAAGGTTTGCCATGCGATAATGGCAACAGACAAAATGAAATAACTATGGCAGAACCTTTTTAAACCAGCTATAATTACACACATTCTAAACTCAAATTGATATCTTTCAGACTTATAATGGGGAAAAATTGTGGATAGAACAGATTTTATGATTTAGGCCAATATCCTTTAGATATTTAAATGAGAGCAACGCCGTAAATGATGTGGAATAATTCAGATATATATCACTTCAAAAACACTCGGAAACAGTGCTCCCATCGAATATAAAATGTTTTGTTAAACGAGAATTGAGGGTACGGCACCAAGTTAACATTAACGGCTTCTTCGAGACATGCCGTGAATGTAAAAATCAAAACCAATGACTGGGTGAATTTCATGAAGTTTGTTGTGGACATTGTGACAGATGACAAATTTTGAAACGTATTCGATGAAATTTGGCCTTAGTTAGCGTTTTATTCCAAGAATTCATGTAAAGCGTCTATAGCGGAACTCTGGACGAGAATGCGTCATGTGATGGTAAGAAAGTGATATTTTGCAGAACGCATGTAAAGGCGCTGATGTACAGAGGGTTGGCACTTTCGTCTTATATATTACAGATTCATGCGTGTATTCTGTTTGTTCATTCCAGAGCATCAATTGTTCAAGACAAGATAATCAGTCATATTGGTATACAAATAAACAAGGCACATGCGGGAATGTAGACCAAATTAATCTGATATCTTCGCATCTTTGGACTCCTCTTTATATCCTTTACTGATTTTCAAGGCCACTTTTTTTTTTTCAAAGAACATTTTCCTCTTTTTAATCACTACCACAACGGATGGCGTTGGCATTAGTAATATATCCGTTGAGACAGACCATGTGTCTATCTCTGCAGGGTCCATTACCTATTTAGTTAGCTTCTGGCCCAACAGAAAACAAAAGTCCATCATGTAAGGAAATGTGTATTTTCCCTACAGACATATCAATCTGTCCCTTGTTAAAATGTCGCCAAGCTAAAGCGTAGATGAAAACAAACCAGAAACAAAAAACAAAAAAGGAACAGAAAAAAAGAAATCTTTTCTCACAGTGTTACCTTGGTAACAGATGTCTGCCAAGCCGTTAGGATGGGGACTACGTAAAAGTCAACAACAGAACAATAACGGATCTGATTTTGTTCTAATTAGATCAAACGACCCCAAACTCGTACCTGGCTTTTGACTTGTCTCGATAAAACCACGAATTAAGATTACGTCCTATGCAACAAACCGTTATGTAGAAAAGTCCGGACAAATGTCCAGTCAGGACAAAAACCTATAATTTTGCCGAACATGAACGAAACTGCCAAAACTGTGTTTGTTTATTTATTTATTTGATTGGGGTTTTACGCCGTACTCAAGAATATTTCACTGATACGACATGGAAAGAAACCGGACAGAACAAGATGGAAACCCATGACCATCCGCAGGTTGCTGGAGAACCCCAAAAGTCCAAGTTGATCTGTGAGTCATCACAACGAAACCCATGAAATACTGATTGTTGTTTAGTTTCCGCTGATATTGGTAGATAACAGCAAATAAATTTCTACGTGAGCATAGTGCTTTTTCTAACGGAAAACGGTTATTCAGTTTTCCTCGCATGAAATGTAAACGTAACAAGTTGGCTGTGCTTCATATAGGGCAGTATAAGACGAATACTGAACACACCATGTATGGCTTTGAAGGCAAATGTCCCACATAAAACAGCCATCTTCAGCTAACATGCACCAGCTTTTTTGAATCATGTTTTGACGTGTTCGTAGTTTTTGATTATTAAAGACCACCGGGTCATCAGCAACAAACCTGACAAATTTCCGCCCCAACCATTGGTTTACCTGGAATTTAACAAAGCTATAACCTGAGTATCAGTCCGATTCTTGTAATTCTTCAGGTAGAATTATGGCCTTGAAGACTTTGAGATTTCTGGAAGCAGTAAGCAAGCTGTTCACAAAATAACTTATGTAAAGTTTATTTGGCTGATAAATGGAACTAAAAGGACAAGTCTATTTTCTCCACGAGAATTTTATTTTCTTCGATATTTGGACGAAAAGACAGCTTCACATCACACATTCTTGCCAGAACATATGTTGAAGCGACAGATTGAAAAACTCAGATCACGGAATATAAGCATCTTTTCGGAAAAGAGGGATTTGGTTAAGATTTGACATGATGGATCAAGAATTCGTTTATTCCCCTTCATGTGAGCTAAAATTATGCAATTTAATAACTAGAGTTTTATTTCTCTTGTCAGTATGTCACCTGTTTTTGAAAATTCTGACAGGATCCGATTGTCTTGTTCTCGAAAACAAAATTTTGGTGTTAACGTTATGAATTAGAAAAAGTGTTGTCTCTGCATTTTCTTTGGAATAATATGCGCATGCAGCAAGCCAATGCGGGAAAAGGCAACTTTGGTAGAGGGTATGAGTGATTTTAAAGATTGTTAAATAGCTTAGACCAGTTAAAAGGAAAAGAAACAGATTACAGCAATAGATGTCCAGACATCATTAAATAATGTACTCAGGGTTGAATTTGTTCAAGTAGTTTTGGCGCCAGTTCCCGTCGATTCTTGCCAAAATATTTACAACATTTGAAATGACTTAGTACCTGTCGTTCTAAGTTTTCTAGAAGCATGGAAATATTCCCCATTACAACAGACTGAAACATTAACGCAATAGATGTGCAAAAGCGTTTGTAAGTTGCCAGTTGTAATAACGGTATCAGATGCAATATAGAGCACAATGCGAGAGTTATCCAGAAGAAATGTATTATCCGGTTTCTGTCCGCAATAACCCCGGCAGTGCTTTTGTAGTGCCATTAACATAAAAGGCACATTAGAGTGGTAATGCAGGCTGTCTGGTCATAATGCGCTGAACTATATTCGTATGTTACCGGGCCTTTTGACATTTACTGCAGAATTCAGTATTACAAAAAAAATGACGGCCTCTTGATACATCTAAAAACCAGAAACTCGCTGCTCAACCATGTTTGAAAGGTCACCGATTACGTTACATTGACTTTTCCACACTCCATGTATAATATGGCCATGGCCTTAAATACCATACAGGTAATGGCGAATGGATTCAAATCCGCATGACGTCTCCTTGAATAACAAAGGCTTCTCACAGACAGTGATGCGAATAGATTCAACATTTTTTTCTATTTTCATCTTGATATAAATCATTACCTCCATCTGTGGAACAAGGAATTTTTTCTTCACTCTGTGGCCACAGGCTTGTTGTCCGTTTAAGTGAAAATACTTATCGCTTTAAGTCCATTACTAAGTGTAAAGGCTTGACATGTTCTTGTGGCTTCAAGATCAACTATCAATCATGACTAGTGACAAATCTTTTTATCGCTTCATTGCAATAACGCCAAGGCCCACCAAATGGTTTGATATATATTTTTCCGTTAACCAAAAGTTAGGGCTGAGAATTTCTATAAACTAATCACATCGATTTAAATCTAAGGGCCAAGCTTTTAAAGCATAAAAGGGCGTTCCGAGCAGAAGCGTAGAACCCAGGCAAAATTTTATTCAATTGAAGGACAACGTTATTTTCGAAATCTACCTATCACGGTGGTTGATAAAGACCTGGTTTTTATTTGAAATAATCGCAGTAACAAAAGAAGATTTATGGCGGTATGCTTTGTCAATAATATCTATTTCCGCTTAACCCGGTACTAAAGACGCCATAAACAGCATCTGTTAAATATTAACATCTTTAGAAACATTTAAAAATAATACTGTGCTTTGGGATCTGATTTTGCATGTTGTTTTACTGGCTGGCAGTCTGGACCGTAATGCTAATACTCGGCTAATAAAACAAAATAACCTTTCTGTCGATATGTTCCGCGTCACGTTTTCCATTGCACTGTTTAACTCTCCAGTCAGACTTACAACTAAGGCTGACATCACCCCTTCAGATGGCCTTGTTTAAGCCCAGGGAAGCTTACCTATTCTCACGGCCGTTGGCCCGTTAATCAGCAAATGACTTAATGCTTCCCGAAGTGGAGATTTGATGCCAAGCCAGAGTAAACGCTGTACAGGTGAATTTGCCTTCTGTTTTCATAGGCGATACACCCATGGGATTCCTGCTAAAATACGTCAAAAGTTTTTACGACTTGAATCGGAATTGTTTACAAACATATACATATGCCTTTAGCCTTAATATACATCCTTCTCGTGGGGTCTTCGTGATGAAAAGAATAGTATATCAGCGGTCTAGAAAAGCTTGGCGTAAAAGGCGTTTATACGAGTTCTTCGGTGTCGGCCTGGATCACAAAATAGATTCACGTGGTTTAAAAGTCAATATTGTCGTCGACAAAAGTCCCCAAATATGCTCTAATTGACTTTGTATATAAAATACACGGTAGAGTTACCGGCGATATCTTTCAGTTATTGTATTAAAGACATGTTTTCATGAAATATAATTTAATGTATTCTTATATTTATTTTAAGTGGCTTAAAACGCGTCAGCTTCCTGTTCGCCCTGATCCCAGATGTTATCCTCATTCACAAAGAAAGAGAACTGTTTACTGATTTTAAATGTAACATGTTCTTACAACGATGTGTCTGAAATACCGCCACTGCAGAATGAAGCCTTACACTTTCATCCGTTCATTCACATTCATACAACGGTGAATTATGACGGCTAGGAAGAGACCATACGGCATCCCAGAAACCATCACGATATTCCTCGTGTCCCCCTCTCTACGTGAACATTGGTTGAACGTATTGTCAATTTATAATTTATTTATTTGATTGGTGTTTTACGCCGTACTCTAGAATATTTCACTTGTACGACGACGGCCAGCATTATGGTGGGTGGAAACCGGGCAGAGCCCGGGGAAAACCCAGGACCATCCGAAGGTAGCTGGGAGATCTTCAAACGTACTGCCGGAGAGGAAGCCAGCATGAACTGGTCTTGAAATCACAGCGATCGGATTGGTGGGAGGCTCCAGGTCATTGCCCTGCGAGAGCGCGCTAACCGACAGAGCCACGGAGGCCTCTCAGTTTATAAGAAACTGTCTGTATAACATTCTTTATAAACACGAAGGGTTTCCCGTATCGTGGTCTACGGATTATAATTCTTAATCTGCTCCCCTATGGATCCGCTACTCCATCCCCAATGCCTCACGGTTGATATACTCCACCATTTTCATCCTTATCATCACATTTTATCTCGGCGTGGACTCGAGAGTAGTGTTTATTGGGTATATGATGAAGTCAACACGTCAATTCTGTCTATGTTTGGCATGTCATGAAAATATGTCTTATCACTTAACTGGGTGAAGTAGACATCTTCACTCACCTTATCGCCAAAAGACCTGCTGTGTTTACCTCCATGAGAAAATACTGACCACGATTTGCTCTCTCAGAAGGGAATGCCTAAATAGGAACGTGTGATGCTTGCCCGACACACTCCAAACTTAAGAGGCACATTTAGCGCATGCCAGACACATTTTAAACTTACCAGACATACCGACATTAGTACACCAGTGGTCCACCAAGACTGGTGTTCCAGATCAGTAACTACAGGACCAGGTTCCAAAATAACACAAACCACATAACATCTAAGAGAATTAGAAAATTGGACTGATCTACGCCAAGAGAAACATTCAATGGATTTTAATGATGGCAAAAAGAAGCTTGAAGTGGTCTTGGCGGATGAATAAAATCAGTATCTCAATCGTGTAAGCGTCATGGATTTCATGTTAGCTGACCTTAGGACAGATACTTTCTGTTTTAAAAGGAGACACAGTCTGAACGATAAATCGGCAGAAATTAAGTCTGCAGACCATATTTCTAGACACATCCTCCTGGGTTTTATGTTATCTACTCTTTTAGTTGTTTGATGGTTTATGTTAAACGTTGTTTTGGAAACTGATCCTGCGATTGTTGACCCAGAATCCGTGATTTTTTGTCGACGGTCGGTATACGAATGTCTTTTTGGACAACTAAAGTTATTTGGTTTATTCTATTTTCTGTTCATGCAAACGTGTCAAAATTTGCAACTTATACGCCTCCTAGCACCGTGGCTTAGGCAGAATTCGGTAAAAAAAATCTGCTGTGGTCTAGAAATTCTCGAAAATCATCTGCTGTCATCACACTTAATAAACATCTACATGAAAACACTTCAAAGATATCAGGTATCTTACACTCACTCTAAACACACTCAAACATATTCAGCGTCTGCCAAACACACTCCTACTTCACCAAGCACACTTTGAACTTACCAGACACATTTTGCCACACAAATTTTAAACTTACCAGAAACGTGATGCTTGTCCGACACACTCCAAACTTACTAGGCACATTTGGTGCTTGCCAGACACAATCCAACATGGGACGCACTGCAAAGAGAAGAAGTCATCAGTTTACAATGATGGCGGGTGAATATAATCAATGTCCCAGTTGTGTAAGTGCATTGGATTTTATATAAGTAAATCAGTAGAAGCTAAGTCTGTGGACCATATTAAATTGGGTAGACGGTATGCGTGCTGTCACTCTTGTATGTGCTTGTTATCCTCTTTTACACGCCTGGAATCAACTGGGTTTTGGTGGTGTAGCAAAATTCATAATGTTCGAGAATAATTAGTTTCCGATTTGTTAGCAAGTTTTCTGAATATTTAAGTCTTCTTTCCTGACCAACACGTTTTTGCACTTATTTGATTGTCGTTATACGCTGAAAGATAAGTCCAACAAAGGGCCGGGTAGACTCACACTTATACCAAAGTGTCCAGGGTGAAGCCGTCAATGGAACTAGTGTGGGGATGACCGAGAGTATTGAGACAGTGATCTGTCGCTCGATAGGCTACACTTCAGTTTACTATTTACTATCGAATTCAACAGTCTAATCGGCAAGCAGTTCATATATAGAATCACTGTACCACAAGGGGAATAAAAACATATCAGATTGAGAGGATTGGTTTATATTTTTACCCATACACCACTAAAACACAAGAGCTTCGTTCGTCAATACAGTTTTTGACCAGTGCAATTTCAACATTTACCAACCTTCACACTGTCGTCACTGCTCTGGTTTCACCCTCTATGCTGTTGTATTTTATAGTGTCATGTTTGTAACAGGCCGCTGTCTGTATCAACATCAAACATGCATAATATTTTGATTCTGTTTCTTAGATGGAGGAAGTAATTTACAATGAGGTACTTGGGAAAATCCTGAAAGTTCTCTGTCCCAAGTTGGGATTGTACTAGGCCTATACAACGTGAGTCTGTCTTCTGGCTCAGTCATAGATCTACGACTTCGAGTACTGACAATGAATACCTGCATGTACCGCTCAACGCCAACAACTTGCCACCATTACTTCGCCCAACCCATGATGTTGCTGTTGCTCAGAGGTAGGTATTCTTACACAAGATTCGATATCATGGATGTGTGAATCTGAGTCAGAACACAAAGTCATACTGAATGACTCTATAGGATTTGTACCAACACTTTGTTCGGCCTTTAATTCAATCCCCTGCTTGGATTTGATTCGAGTATGCAATGCCGTTGGTCAGGAGCCAGTCAGTTGTCAATCCTGGTAGAGAACAATTTCTTAAAGAGTTTCCCGATACCTAGGATTGAAGAGTACTGGGAATTTCCAGCCCGCGCCGATTATTTGCGCCATGACGCTGGAGAGGGGTCGCTTGTTATCAACGCCTTTATTAAAGCGTCCGTCGGTGTGCCTTGATGATTTGTGGATATAACGTCGGCCATTAGTTATGTGTTAACGAACAGTTTACTTCATAGTCTAGTCAATTAAGTTCATAATTCTACTGAATATGGGTTTTCGTTTAATTACCAAACGTACTTGCAAGTAAGGCTTCCTGCAATTATTTCCCAGACAGAGGGCTCTAGTAGAAGGCCCCCTTCACGTCTATGTCATTACGCTAGGATTTCTGGTGCAGACGATTGTCTTTTGTTCTTCCTGTAGCGAATTAGCTCCTTTGCCCAGAAACGCCGCAAAAAAAGAATACATTAAGGTGTGATTTGGATAGACACCAATGAGGTCGTTGCAGAAAAAATGCCTTTCTCAGTCTGTTGGAGCCGCTAGTCTTAGTCCCACACAACGGCATTCATCTTCCAAAAGCGAGACGAACCATGACCTCGTCGTCTCAACCTCCAGCTCAGCTTCCACTATTCGTGTGAGAGGAGAGGAAAAGCGGCGGCCTCAGTTCACATTTGGACATTCGCTTTGAAGTGCTCTTAAGTGCTTTACTCGCATCACAGAAGCTTACAGGTTAATGCTAATGTCAGGCTAGTGCGTCATTTTGCTCTCTTTTTTTGAGAAACTATCGACTGGTCGATAGCATCTAAGTTTGCATGAGACCGTAAACACTGTAGGGCGAGGTAAACCACTTGCACAACGGTAGAGGTTACGTAAGGAACTGACAAAGTAAATAGTAGCTGTACCTCAAAAGATGTACCAGTAACTGTGGCATCAATATAGCGGTATTCATGGCTAGGGCTAAAACCGACATCCATATACCAGCCGTCAACAAAAATGGGCGTTCCGGGCCAATAATTGCAAGATGAGTTTGCAAAAACGAATCTAGACGTCGAAAACGACATTCACATACCAGCCCTCAACCATTATGGGTGATCCGGTTCAATAATCGCAATACCTTTTCCAAAAACGACAAGTAACACAAACCTCCAAAGAAGTAAGAAAATATATAAATATAAAATTAGGACGGATTCATGCAAAGAGCAGCGGTCAACAGTTTTCGAGTATGACGAAAAGACGTAATGCATGTTCTGCATGTTCTGGGCCGATGAATAAAATCAATATCCAAATTGTGTACCATTTTAGTACATATTGTGTCGATAATGAAATATCTATCTCTATTTCGCATTGATTGCAACTGTCCATACATCCAACGTGGCGATCACGCCCAACACATTCTAAACCAGCTCAATGTTTAATGGCTATTTACGATGTTTGACGAATGACAGTCGTAGCAGGGGACATTTCCTTTTGTTGCTTTGTATTTTGTCTGTAATAAAAGAAACATGACAAAACGGATTTGATTCGATAATAACGCACTGCATCACCCCGGCATCAAAAGAGGAACTCAGACTTCCACTAAAGCCTTAAGATGAGATACATATGTGCAGGGAGGACAACAATGGATTATCCTTGTTCCTTTTCCAACCTGTTCAAGAAATTGTCATTTTGCCTATTCACCTGAGTTAATGATTCCCTGCGTCCTATTTTTATGTCACCTATTTCATGATATTTCATGAATTTGCTTGGGACAAAAGTGAATGGAGTGTCATTTAACAGACGCCAGTGTATCGGTTCGATAAAGATAAACTTAGCACCGTGAACTGGCCCAGATGTTAACAGCACTGCCCGGTTAACAGGCATCAGGTACCAAACCTTCGTTTTAATTCTACAAACCTTCGGATAGAAACACATATCAGTACAATGTTATATGGCTATACTGATCGAAGATATTCGCACCAAAGCTCCATTCCTTTTATGTGCTTTGTAGGTGGCTTGTGTGGAATGAAAAAGAAATGGGATGAGATGGTTTGATTTAAGAATCATGCACCGAATAACCCAAGCTTCAAAAGGACAATAAACAATTGTATTTTGATGAAAACGCATCATAAACTGCCAGCCAATGCTGCTGGTGACATACTTGCGGCTGCGAGAAAAACAGTATGTCATATTGACTGACATTTTACGAAACAATATACCGAGAAAACTGGTACTCACCAAGGTACAAAAGTTCAATTATTTTGTTTCATTTGTGACAATGTAAAAGGCTACAGAATGTCTCACTCGGGCCAGTGTTTTAGCTGGTCTCGATATATCGGTGTAGCAAATCATGTCGTCAGAATATAAATAAAAAGAGAATAAGGCCAAGCTATGGCAAAGTGATGGTGGCAAAACTCACGGATATCCTTGTGGTAGTGTGAGTAAAATATTTAAGCATCACTTTGTCTTGATGATCTTCAAAATGTGATGCCTCTAAATCAATCGCCCAGGATTCCTTAGTTAATGGAAGAATTAGATTTAACGCAAAAAGCGCACAGTTCATGCCGATTGTCCGTCTGTGACACTTAGTTAAATGAAGTACCTTTTTTTCTGACAATTTATTGATCGCATTATTTTCACACGTTTTAAATTGAAAATAATTATAAAAATATTTCGGGTTTTTTAATCTGATCACTTCACACGGAACATTGTACCGGAATAGTCGCCGAGTTTAACTGTTATAAAAGATTACAGCATACTTAGAGAGTAAAACCAGAGCAGCGGCGATAGTGAAATTTAGCAAATGGTGACACGTAACCTGTTTGAAATACCTGTTGTCATTTTCCCCCATATACAGCGGTTTATTTTAACCGTTGACGTAAATGCATAAACAGTTGCAACTTGTACACCTCGTAGCACCATGGTTTATCGGTAACCAGGTAAAAAAAATACGTGGTGTTTATTATATATCACAAGGAACTGATCTGTAATCACGAAAATGCTGCGTTGATATCACATTCTGGAAAAAAAATTCAAAGGGGGAATCAGCATTTATTATTCTGTATACATAATACTTGCGTATTTCCTCTTTGGCATCAGATTCTTGCACATTCGTTGTGTCTCTAAGCACGTCAAACTGTTCAAACATGATACCTCTGACAGGATAATAATATAATAGACTATAACATACAAAGGAAGACCAGAGCAGCGACGACAGAATGACGGTTGCCAAACTGTCAAACGTTACCAGTGAAATTCGTCTTCTTGTTATCTCTGTTAGGGTTAATTTTAGCTGTTCATGATCTAATGATCAGTATCTATATTTGTACAAATGTGACATTTTGACATTTACAGGAGATCAGACCTCAAAAGAAATTATTATGTCTCCTGAAATATCGAACGTCTCAAAGCTTTGTGTGTTTAACCATGATTGGAAGGTCACAGATCACATTCTTTTTTCAACCGCCTCCTTTTTCCAGATAGACCTGCTGTTTAATACCCATATCCTAATGGCGAATTCGCACGACGTCGTAAAAGTATAACAAAGGCTTCTGACCAGCGGTAAGGCGAGTAGACGACATATCGCCGGTCCATCAGCTAAAGGTATTACATGCACCAGTGAAATAACTCTTTTGTCTGCGCCCAACACCTCCCATTTCTAACAAGCTAAGAATGGTAGCTTCGTGCTGATCCAGATCAAGTATCACTATGATAAGTATCATTCAAGGCTTTAAATTGGCTCTCTCAAGACGACCTGAAATCATCTGACAATGTATTGAACTGTGTGATTCTAAGAGTTCGTACAATATATTCTATTGAATCCAGAGTGAAGCTTTGTTCAGTTCTATCTTTGCATATTAATACATGTTAACGGAAAAACACACACCCCAGAGAAGATCCTTATCCTAAGCATCTCAGCGTAATTTTCCACATTCATATGAAGCTTGCCGAAGTAAAACATGACGCTGTCGGTAACAAAATGCGCAGGTTATTACTACACACCATAACCAATACATGCTCATCTTACGATGGGGGGGGGGGAATGAGGGGGTTCCGTGGCTCAGTCGGTTCGCGCGCTATCGCAGCACAATGACGAGAAGCCTCCTACCAATACTACCAATACGGTCGCTGTGAGCTCAAGTCCAGCTCATGCTGGCTTCCTCTCCGGCCGTACGTGGGAAGGTCTGCTGGCAACCTGCGGATGGTCGTGGGTTTCCCCTGGGCTCCCCCGGTTTCCTCCCACCATAATGGTGGCCGCCGTCGTATAAGTGAAATATTCTAGAGTACGACATAAAACACCAATCAAATAAATAAATAAATAAATCTTACGATGGTCAATGCAGCACATTTGAACACTTTGTCTTAAGTTCAGATTGCAAATTTGTACAGCGAAATCTTACAGATTATTCTGAAAATGTACAAAAATTCAAATCTGTACACGATGCATTCTTTAAATTCAAAATGCTTTTAAATGATCATTTTCACAAAATCCGCTGTTCGCTGCATCTCCGCATAAGTGTGTGCGTGGTGAGTGGGATCCACATAATCCCCATTTACAGAAGAAAAGGCAGCATTAAGACAATTCTACATGTGGAAAGAAAGCCTTCAAGAGCATTCCGTACATAAATCCCAACACCAAATCTAAGACAACACGTCTAGAGTTGATATCGGCGTAGCCCATTTCAAGAACAAATGCTAGCGCTAAATGTTAGACGGTGAAAGATGCAAACAGGTGGTTTACTACACGCAAAGCAGTAGTTGTTCATTTCGAGGCGAAGATGGCGATGTCAATACCGCAGGCATGTAAACATCGATTTTATTATTTACAGATATAAATTATAACATAAATCAGTTGATACAAACATTTTGGCGCACGTAATATTTTCAAGTACTGTTTTATCTTCAGTTTCGCTGGCTTGTGTGTATTTTTGGTCTTGTTACTTTTTGTTTTGTACAGTTGAGAAATGTTATTACTTACCTGGCCTCTCAAGCCCAGGTGCATTTCTGTGACACACTTTTTGTCAGCGTGCAGTACAAGTCACCCCGGGAGAGTTCCACCTCCATGGTGTCATTTACCAAAAACATCCATCGTCTTGGTTCCAAAGTTTAACACCAGCGTATGACCAGTTCCTACATGTATAACCAGAAAACGTTTTGCACTACACACTAAATTATACCTATAAGACACAAGAATGGTTTCATGCAAAATGGAATCCACGAGTATAAAGCAAAAAGGGAATTAGTGGAATTAGACACAACTATGCAATAGAAAACAAGATCGCCTGAAAGCTCTGCACCCTGTAAAGAAGAGAGTCTAAGGCGTTGAAAAGAACTGCTAGATGTCAAGAATCAATTATGATATAAAAAGGGTACAAGACTATATTAAAACCAGACCACCGGCAACAGTGTGACAGTTTGCAAAATGGTCATTGCATGAATTTTCTCTTCTAACTCTTCATGTGGATACTTAAACTGTGGCGACATATGCATCCCCTACCTGCATGGCTTAGAACATATTTCGGAAAGAATGCAGTGATGATACTACACTTTATTACATGTCACTATTTGAGCATTACTCAAAATGTTGCTATTGAATGAACAGAGCGATTTACACTAATTGTCATAGCAGAGTCATAAGAAGGGGCGTTCGTATTCCGTATAATCTTCTTCAGTATAGAAAATTGCATGTATATTCCTAAATCAATGTTAAGATATATTAAGTATTTTAATACCCATGTGCTATAATGCGCCTGGTTGACATCGATTGTAGAAAAAGCGTCGTTGATGCCCCAAAACACTCATATGCCCACGGTGTGTCGTTCATCAACAAAAGATTTAGAGCTGATTGATTTGCGACATGACCCTATTGGGTTAGCCTAGGGAAAATGCCCATGTACTTTAAGAATGGGTAGTATATCTGATGTCAGTGATTTAACAATCCAGGCTATTTAGAGACAATGCCCATGTGCTTTAAGCATGGGTAGTACATGTAATATCCGTGATTTAGCAATCCAGGGTACTTGGAGAAAATGCCCATGTACATTAACCATGCGTAGTACATCTGATTATCACTTGCCCGTGTTTGTTTGTCACACACAGACACACCACCGGACAGCACAGCTCGGTAGATGGTACGAAACCCTGAGTGGTCTTAGCAAATATTCTGCAGTAAAACCTGACTGTGTAATCTCTAATAACTAATAATTTCAAGGGTTCAAACGGTGGTATGAGCAACTTTTCTACATGTTGCTATTTTTAACTGCTGAATCGTTGGAACTCTTTGGAAAATGAAGGCAAGAAAAGTTACTGACTCGTACATTGCTGACGAGCTTTGCTATCGGCCGACGAGAGAGTCCTTGGCTCCGTAAGGAGACAGTAATGATATCAAAGGTGCGAAACCGTATCGCTTGCCTGTTTTACAAATACTGTAGCCTATTAAAGGCAGATACACGAATCAGAAGAATAGAAGTTTCTCTGAATTGTGATAAAGTGACTTTACAGGTTGGATCTGAACTGCTTAGCAGAAACATGCATACGCTGTTCTCTCTCTCATTCTCCTATGCATTAGCCTCCCTGTCATTAGGCCCTACACCACCGTTGTGTTCCCAATCTAAGCAACAACACACGCTTCACCTCTCCCAAAGTTCTAGCGCACGTGAATGTCCTTCAAAATGGTGAACCTTTTCAGCGAAAAACAATTCAGATTGTGTAATCTGATGATGCTTTGTTAGAAAACTTGTAACGCATCATTTATTCGTTGCAAAAGTGGTAATTTCAGCTTTGGACTAATTTCACCATTGCACTTGATAAAGTGCTCCATTGCATTACTCCGTTTTCAGTGGGTTTCTCTCTTACACCATAATACGAGATGCTTACAGTTGAAGAAAACAGTACAATGTAAAGCTGCTCTCTGATAAACGAATGAACAAATTTTCCTAAATTTTTATGGTGAATTTCAATTCAAAACGTCCGGAAATAATGCGATCAATAAATTTTCAGAAAAAGACATTTCAATTAACTGAGTGTCACGGCCGCATAATTGGCATGAATCGCTATCAGTAGTGTTAGCGGGAATCCGTATTTGTCAGAGTCAATATGACATTCAGCTATTATGTACGAATCCCTTTGTCATCGAATCAAAGAAGATTGTTCGGCTCTTTTTGCTTACAGCAAGACAATCTGATGCTTAAATATTAATTCGAATTGTCAGTGGGGCGTCAGCAAGTTTTATATCACAAATAGCGCAACAATCATCCAGTATCCTAATCGCGATAGTTTTATCAGCTTTCTCGAGATATTGTTTTGAGGATAAGGCAACCTAAATGACCTGGTTTATTATATGCGTGCCACCCATTTCCTGTATAAGGCGTACACTCTCAGGTTGGAAAGCTGTTTTATATCAAATTTAATTGTTTATTGTCCTTTTAAGAGAGGTGAATTGGTGCAATATTATCAAAATAAATCTATCTTGTTATGCTTCTTTGTCACTCGACACAAATTAACTGCGATGCTGACAAAAGCAAAAGTCTGTAAAACTGCGGATGTCTTCCAGCCTAAATAGCCATATGACATTAGCCTGCGCACGTACTAACAAATGTATCGATCTGATGATCGATATTTCTATAATTATGATCATATGCACGCTGATACTCAGTCAAGTTGTCTGTCCTGTATTCTTTTATGTATTTCTTTTCAAAAATTCATCCACGAAACAAAGTACCGTTCAATATAAGCCACACCTTATACAAGAGTTTCCGGGCTATAATAAACTACTGACCTTTGGGAAGTTGCTCGCGAAAAATGAAAGAAAAAAAAAACGAGGAACAGAGAGCTATGGTGCGGTTCCTATTTGAAGATATCACCATGCACATAGATAAACGATAAACTCTGTACAAACAAGGAATAGTCTTCTTTCTCTTCTTTGTGAAAATAGTAACAGGAGAAAAGCATTATGGGTGAACATTGCTGTTGCTAGACCATTTAGTTCTTTGTAGTACAGATTTACTTTGAAATCAACTACAGTTTGTGACTGACGCCTATGCGTCCTCGGTAATCATTTCGTCTGAACAAAGCTAACTGTTGGGAAAATTAGGCAAGACTACTTGGTTTCCCCGTCGAGTTTGTCAGCATCAGTGCTAGGGCAATCAACCACGGATCGATTTGAGAATCGAGTGTTTGAACTGAGCTGAGAGAGACTTATGAGGCCAACGTCTTCGCGATGACAGAAGTAATGATGGAAACCTATCCTGGCAAAGAGTACGAAGGACATCAAACTACACAGGACAAATCGTCGTGCTGGTCCTTCCTAATCACTCTGGAACGCATGACAAGGTTCAACGTAAGTTTGTAAATTGTTGCAATTGCACAAAATTTGGATATGTTGTTAAAACTGAACATTAAGAAATGTGTACTTTTGTGTGTCATTGATCGGTATTTTTAGAGTAAAACCACAATAGACACCTGTCGAGAAAAAAACGCACATCAATCTAAGGCGTCCATGACAGTCAAGATCAACTGAAGTCGTTGTTCGGTGGTGTAGTGGATGATAAAAAGTGATGCAGCTTTTAAGATAGAGCCACTATTTCAATGGCGATGTAATGTGGTTCCTCTCCTTACCAAAATGCTACATGTACCATCGGACGTATACATGTTATTGCAGCATTGTTCTAACACATCATTTTGGATATCTTTGGCGTCGATTACAATCTTACACCTTAAAAAATCTCTCTGGGTACTGACCTGCCATCTAAATGTGATAAAAGAGGATTTCATGTACTTTGCGAAAAGAAGGCCTCGAAATTCAGACTCCATATACTAATGCAGGCTATCGCCTTTATAATCCCATTACTGTAGTAGTTGAGACAGTACCGCAAACAGAGACAAGCATCTGGTTCGTCCCACTTATGAATATTTTGCTGGAATAGCGACCCATCCCCATGGATAAAGACGTGTTCTTATTGGTGCGAATCCAAACCTTACTTTGTCTTTTTGCAGAAGCTAATCCTGTCAAACCGGATAATTCATCAAGGGAACAGCAAAGGGAAATCGCCTGCACCACAAATCTTAGCGAAAAGACATCGATGCAAAGGAAACCTTTTCTTACAGCCCTTGTGTTTATGGAATAACAATAAGTAGACGTGTAAAAGTACGTTCGATAATCAGAGATGTCATTTTACTGGGGTAGTCTATAAACTAAGCTCTTGCTGGAGACAAAGGTAATTGTCTTGTCTCCACAAATCATCAAAGAGTGCTGAGGGAAAAGTTAATAAACGCTGAAGATAAGTGACCCACTCCAGGGCGCCACCGGCGCCAGTAATCCTCTCGGACTTGGCGCTAAGAATAATTTTCAGTTCTATACGTCAGGACCTTTGCTGGTTCATTCAGATAAAGTGTTGTTCTTCACACGGATGCTCGATCTCAGACTCGTCAAACTGCGGGTCCCTGCTGAGCTGCATCACTCAGTTGGATTCTCGAAGACAAGGCGCGTAGGTTCAATCCCTAGCTTGGATCGGGAAATTTCCTTTGTCACCACTGTTTCCGGGTCTCAGTGCATGGTGATCAGCATCCTACAGCGCTGGAAAGATGTTCTCAAATTTGTTAACAAGATAAATTCTCATCCGTCGATCTGTCAGGCTTTAAGCTGACTACATGTCAGAACCTGTAATTGAGCAGCAATCGGTCCACCTCGCATATCAGTAAATAATGTTTTTTTTTTCGAAATTAAGTCTGACCGCCCTTCCAGATAGACAGTTTGCATTTTTTTTCCTGCTAATATCTAATTGGCGCCAATCTAAACACCACTTTGATGCACCTTTGCTGAGGGCTTTGTTGACACATGGGTTAATTCAGTGCCTGAAGAACAAAGGAAAGCCGTTGGCGCCAAGGATCCTAGCCAAATGACATGTATGCTAAGGAGACATTCCCTGAGATCCCTGCATGGTGTCCAGGGATAATTATATAAAGCTTTACTTAAAAAATACCATTTATTCATCATATTACTAAAATGTTATAACTATGTAAGCGAACATAGAGGGTAAGAGCCATGCCTATTAAGTTAGTAGACGGCAGGCGGCGATATATCTGACTATGGCTACACATAATAACTGATAAGATCTGTCCATTATCCGTCAAGTATTGCAAAGGATCTGTCAAATATACCATTGAAGAGCACAGTTTTTGTTTTCATTGATCCAGTATAGCACCATAAATAATTCCCTAAACCTTTCTTGGCTGCTTCCTTAGGTGTGTTGGCCTTAGATGTAGACAACGGCCTGTAAATCATGCTTTGTTTCACTTCCATGAAGTTCTTGTGAAGTCATTATACATAAGTCGTGTTTGCAAATACTCCTTAATACGAAGTCAGAGTCCCGCTTAAGTCCGGTATAATAGAGTTTATATGACCATTTGGAGCACTACGAACAATTCCAGGTCAGTGGAACATCACCTGAAACTAATTCTGTTTAACCCATGGTGGTAGGGCGGAGTTATCAGTTATTACTTTCAAGCATTTACATGAACAGGTAGCATGAAACCATAACTGTGGTACACTGACAAAACACGACAATTCACCTGTGTGCGTGTGACGATTTGGAAACACTGTGTGTAATTGTACTCTCAGTCCTTGGTAAAGATCTTAAATACGTAATACTATGGAATGGAGAGCAGCGGTGGGCAGCGACAGCATTATGAGTCCACAAATGGTCACAGTTAACCACAGTCATGAGAAACGATGTCTGCATTGACAAATACACCAAACCCGTTTACGTCATGAGTTTCAGTAGGGTTGTCACTTTAGTTTGCGCTCTGCTTGCTTTTATGATTATCAAACCACATGGCGCCAAAATTAGGGAAAAAAACAAAACAAAAAAAAAACAAAACATTTCGCCTAAAAAACATTAGACGAAAAGTTTAGGCCGTATTTTAGGGACAGATGTTTTTAAAATGTAAACAAGTTGTTTACAAGTGGATTCGTATATAAATTACTCCCGTGAAATCTCCAGCCTTGCTTCCCTGCTAAGGATTAATCTTCTGTACAAGAAAATAACCGGCGCGGACAAAAGTGACAGGAGATTCACCTAGATTTTACCGTCTACCGAATGACCGTCCAAACTCCGCCTGCTCTTCAGACATAGTCAAGTTATTTGTGTTAAGAACAACCAGTGAGCCTCGATTCCTATTCTCCTAAAAGTTGAATATTAGACTGATAACTAAGAGTATGTCTGGAAATATCAAGGTATTTTCTGGCAAATGTCACGACTGTGTTTCATCAGGACACGATGTGTCAGATAAGCACACAGCCTGCCACGTTAACACTGGATGTTTCTGGTACACGCCTCGCTAATAAACCATTTAAGAAAGCATGTCTTGTGGGGGCATGCATAACGCAAACTTTCATCGCTTATTGATTCTAACACCTGACAAATAATACAACCCCACAGTAATCGCGCGTCCTTTGAACCATGACAATCCTACATCCAGTATCTCTGTTTATTGTCAGATTTAAAGTAGTATTTTTATCATTTCCTTAAGTCTATTATAACATATGGTTACTTCACTGCCAAGCTGACTCCTTACATTTGCTTTGTCGCAGCTGCTTCGCTTTTCCTCTCGGTGTTGTGGCCTTTTACATTCCATTTTGAGTGAACTAGGGGGTCTCCTTGGCTCAGTCTGTTAGCGCTAGCTCATCGCAATGACCCAAAAGCCTCCCACCAATGCGGTCGCTGTGAGTTCAAGTCCAGCTCATGTTGGCTCTCTTTCCGGCCGTATGTGGGAAGATCTGCCAGCTACCTGCGGATGGTCGTGGGTTTTCGCCGGGCTGTGCCCGGTTTCCACCCACCATAATGCTGGCCACCGTCGTATAGGTGAAATATTCTTGAGTACGGCGTAAAACAACAATCAAATAAACAAATAAATAAATAAATAAATTGGGTGAACAAGGAAAGTGGCTCTTACATTGTTTCTGTATATAATCAACAGATCTTTTCGATCTTTTTATCTTAAAGCCGCTCGCCGAAAAGGGATGTTTCTTCTAACATGGTTAATAAGTATCGCTATACCCTCTTTGATGTCAACACAGTACGTTTTCTGGCAATAACTAGTTTCACGCCGATATATGATCAGAGGCGTTTTTTGAAGAGTGTAGAATTGTCATGTCAGTTTCGTTATTTAGTGGATAAGTGAGAATTTCGTGCCTGCCCTGAGATAAAATGTGGTGATGCTGGAGGCAGGGTACAATATTTCTATCACAAGGACGTGGGGGCGTCACAGATCCATTCTGGTGAAAATTATTTATTTATTTATTTGATTGGTGTTTTACGCAGTACTCAAGAATATTTCACTTATACGACGGTGGTCAACATTATGGTGGGAAGAAGCAGGGCAGAGCCCGGAGGAAACCCACGACCATCTGTAGATTGCTGACAGATCTTCCCACGTATGGAGAACATTAAAAATTTTATACTATTATGCCACGATACGGGGAAACCCATTACATTTATGAAAAACGTCATACAGAGAAAAGAAAAATATGAAAACATACAGTTATGTAATCTTTTCTGTAACGATATTGTTGTACCTGAAGTCCTTGCCGCAGATGATCCACGTAAACTGGCCAGTTCATCACTGGCGTGAGCACTGAGGAATTGTTTGCGTAAGACAGTCATATAAGGTAACTTTAGCATAGCGACGATTTTATCCTTGCCACGATACGGGGAAACCCATTACATTTATGAAAAACGTCATACAGAGAAAAGAAAACTATGAAAACATACAGTTATGTAATCTTTTCTGTAACGATATTGTTGTACTTGAAGTCCTTGCCGCAGATGATCCACGTAAACTGGCCAGTTCATCACTGGCGTGAGCACTGAGGAATTGTTTGCGTAAGACAGTCATATAAGGTAACTTTAGCATAGCGACGATAATCCTTGAGTTCTCTTGCCTGAGGAGTAATTAAAGATAGTCTAACTGAACAGACGGTTTCGTAGAAAAAAAAGAAAAAAATATATATGAAGAAAATTTCCTGGCGTAGTCTAAGAGAAATAAATTATCCTTTGTTAACACTAAGAAGACAGTCGAGTTCTTGTCAGTAAGTCTCCAAATGACTGTGATAGACTGTTTAATAACACCAGAAGATGAAGGCTTCCACAGCATCTATATGTAGGAGTAGAGTCTTTCGCTAATCTCTTCAACCAAAAGTATAAATCTCAACCTCTAAGCACGTACAGCACAATATTTCAACTAATTTCTTCTTCTGCTGGATTTGTCCGAAAAACTTCTACATGTCAAGGAATTCATGAATTCCTTTCAGGATAACAAACAGGGAGAGGGAAATGACACAAAGGTACCTTCGAGGACAGGAATACTGGCTGCCTCCATACTTTGACCCGACATCTTGATCACCCATTTATTAATGATACCGAACGTAACTCCTAACCGCTAACCAAGTAAGGATTAATCAAAATGTATCGCTAAACGAACGCCATGGAAGCGACAATAAGAGAACATGTTTGCTTTACGATAGGATAAACAAGAGACAAGACCTCCATCTGTCATTTTATTGGTCAGTTTAGCAAAGGAGCCTTTTACGTGTGTAGTTCATGTATGGAAGACTATGGCGGGCTACACAAAAGGGTCCAAGCTACAATAAGACACATCGTTCTCCTCTGTGACGCTGCAGTGCTCGTGTACTATCTCAGTGTTTGATGAGGACACATGCACAGAGAAATGTGACGTGCTCCAGGAAAGAACAAAGGAGGATATTTAGGAGTGCCCCATTCAGACTGTGCAATCTGTTGATGGGCTTTGTTAGAAAACTAGTAACGCATTATTCCTTCGTTGCAAATGGAACAAATTTAGCTGTCGGCCCGATTCATCAATACGTTGGGTAAAGTACTCCATTACAGTACTCTGTTTATAGTGGGCTTATCTCTTACAACATGACACAAGATGTTTTTTAATTTACGCGCGGAGAGAACTCTCTAATGTTAAGGCGCTCTGAGATAATAGAAAAAAATATTCCATTAAATTTTTAAGATGAGTTTTTAATTTAATACTTAAAACAATGATAAAATTTAAAAATAATGCGATCCATAAATTGTCAGCAAAAGACATCTGAATTAACTGAGTAATCGGAATGAATCGTTGTCAGTTGTGATAGCGGGAGGTTGTGTTTGTCAGAGTTAATATGTCAATCAGCTTTATGTTGGAATAATATCATCGAATGAAAGAAAATTGTTTGTCTGTTTTTCTTTACAGCAAGATTATCTGATGCTTAAATATTAACTCGCATTGTCAGTGGTGTGTCAGCCAGTTCTATATTACAAATAGCGCAACAATCATCCACCATCCTAATCGGAATATTTTTTATTAGCTTTTTCGAGATATTGTTTTGAGGACATGCCAACCGAAATGACTTGGTTTATTATATGCGTGCACACCCATATTCTATGTAAATCGTTTGTTGTAAGGTTGTATAGCTTTTTTTCAGATTTAATGGTTCCTTGTTTTCTAATGCCGGGGAGATTTGTTGTCTAGTTAAATCCATCTTGTCATGTTTCTTTGTCACTTAGCACAAGCCACCTACGAAGCGGACAAAAGCAAAAATCAATAAAATTGCAGATATCTTCAAACCTAAAAGATAAATGACATTCTCCTGTACATGTATTAATAAATATTTATTAATCCCAGTTATATGCACGTTCATGCCCGATCAAGCTTGTTATCACTACCCCGTAGTCTTGTCTGTATTTGTTTCCAGAAATGCACTCACGATACAACGTATCAATTGATATAAGCCATTTTTAGACTGTAGTTTTCGGGCTGTGTTAAATCAAGGACATTTGGGATGTTGCCCAGGAACTGTCCTACCTGAGAAAAACAAAAAAAGACAGTAAGGATCAGAAGGTTCTGAGACGCACTTTTTTCGAAATAAATTCTTTTTGAGGATATCAGTAAACAGGTAAATGATAAAGTCGATAAAAACAAATGAAAACATCAACTGTTTCTTTTCTCTTTGTGAAAGCAAAAACACGGGAAAAGCATCATGAATGAACGTTGCTGTTACTACACCATGAGTTCTTTGTAATGCACGTTTACTTTGACACCAACTACATTATGTGGCGTGCTTCAACGTACTCGGTAATCATTTCGTCTGAACAAAGCTGACTGCTGGGAAAATTAATCTGAACTTCTGGGATTCCCCGTCGAATCTGTGTACATTAGTGCTGTGGTAGTCGGCCGAGGGTCGAGGTGAGTGTCTCGTGCTTTGAGTGGACTGAGAGAGATTTCTGAGAGGCGAATCTTTGAGATAAGGGAAATAATGACGTAAACGTACGATGTGAGTGCGAAGAACTCCTATACAAAATACAAAATTAGTCAAGACCTCTTCATTTCCCCGTCGAGTGGGCCACGGGCCTGTTTCGGCTGACCTGACAGAGACTTCTGAGACAAGAATCTTTGGAATAAGGGAAGTATTGATGGGAGCGTATCGTAGAAATGAGCACTGAAGACGCCTGTACACATCATACCACGATACCACGAATCATTCAATAAAAGCCATTCATAGATCGGAGTTTTTAGAATGTTGCCCACGAACTGTCCTACTTGTGAAAATATAAAGCAAGGATCAAACAACTTTGGTATGATTTTTTTTTACAAGAAATTTGCTTTGAACATAACATCAAATAGGGAAACGATGGATTCCATAAAAAGATGGACAAACATCCAGGAACATAACATCAAATAGGGAAACGATGGATTCCATTAAAAGATGGACAAACATCCAGAGCCTCCTTTGCCTTGTTTTTTGAAAACAGTCATCAGTGAACAACACTGACACTACACCATGATTTCTTTGCCTTACACATTTACTTTGACACCAACTACAGTCTGTGAGCTATACTTGACGTACTCGGTAATAATTTCGTCTGGACAAAGGCGACTGTTTGGAAAATTAGTCTGAACATGCTGGGTTTCCCCGTCGAGTCTGTCTACATTAGAGCTGGGATAATCGACCGTGGATCGACTTGAGGGCCTCGTGCTTAGCGTAGCCTGACAGAGACTTCTGAGAGAAGAATCTTTGCGCTAAGGCAAGTAATGACCTAAGCGAAGAATACGTGTAAAGAACACACGGGAGGCCTCCTTATTAGTTACGTTCTGCATCTTCATAATTATTTTGAAACGAATGACAGGGTTCAATGTAAATTAGTGAATTGTTGCAATTTCACAAAGTTTCGATATGCTGTTGACAAATTAAAAATTTAGAGAAGTGTGCTTTTGTATGTCATTGTTTTGTATTTTTAGAGTAAAGCCACTATAGACATCTGTCGAGAAAAAAAAAGCCCACATCAATCCAAGGCGTCGATGACAGCCAACATGAACTGAAGTCGTTGTTCCGTGATGTAGTGAATGATGAAAAGTGAAGCAGCTTTTAAGATAGATCTACAATTTTAATGGCAATGTAATTTGGTTCTTCGTTTGACCAAAATGCTACATGTACATCGCGTATAACTACAGCTATGTAACAACATATCATTTTAGAAAATGGGCATTTTTAGCTTCAGAAAGCTCTTAGGGTAATGAACTGTCATCTAAATATTGTAAGACAGGATTTCTAATCTTTGCGTAAAATGCATCCTCCAAATACCAATGCAGGGTAATGTGCTTGTTAACCTGTCATTGCAGTAGTTGAGGCAATACTAGAAACAGAGACGACTTGTATTTGGTTACTCTCGCTTATGAATATCGGAAGCTGTTTTGCGGGAATAGCGTCCCATCCACATGTACAAAAGCGTGTTCCTATTGGTGCCAATTCAAACCCTACTTTATCTTTTTGCAGAAGTTAAACCTTTCATTCCGGCCAATTCACAAAGGGTACAGCAAGAAGAAATCGTCTGCACCGCATATTTTAGCGAGAAGACATCGAAGCAAAGGAGACCTTTTCTTACAGCCCAAAGGCCTATAGGGACTAATTATAAGTGCACATGCTTAAAGGATGTATGACAATCAGAAATTTTCAAAGAACTAGGCAATTACTAGGGTGGTCTGTAAACTTTGCAGTTGCTTGAGACAAAGCTAATAGTCTTGTCTTCACAAATCATCAAAGGGCGCTGACGGAAGAGTTAACAAACGCTGAAGACAAATGACCCACTCCAGTGAGTCAATGGCATCAGTAATCCTCTCGGACTTGGCACTAAGAATAGTGTCCAGATTTACAGGTCAGGGCCTTTCCTTTCTCATTTAGACGAAGTGTTGCTCTTCACAAGTATATTCGATCTGAGACTCGTGAAACTGCCGGTCCCAGTTGAGCTGCATCAGTCAGTTGGATTCTCGAAGACAAGGCACGTAGGTTCAATCCCAGGCTTGGAATGAGAAATGCCCTTTGTGACCACTTTTCCGGGTCTCAGTGCATGGTGATCAGCACCCTGGTAAGGTATTTTACACCAAACTCGTTAAAAAGACAAATTGTCATACGCCGATCTGTCAGATCTATATTAATCCCTCTGTACATATCTTAATCTGTACTTAATATGGGCGATAAGACCAATAGTTACTTTCCAAGGGCAAATAGTATACTACTGGTTTCCAACAACCTTACAGGCGATGGATGGGTCAGTCTACAATATAGACTTGACTCGTACATAAGCATTAACGAACTGATTTCAATTCAACGCTTTAAACAGAGATTTTTAAAGCATCGAAATGGCGCCTATTAACAGCCTAGATGGCTTAGCTAGAGTCCCAGATTAACAGCCTATAGGTAATTTTTTTTTAAATTAAGTCTAGCTGGCTCGAATTAAATCGAATTGTTATTGTTCTGGACACAGATGACTGGTCGTTGTATATCATCCCCAGCCTAGCACAGTTAATTGTCTATGCTTCTACCGTTTCCAGAGCTTTAGTGGTAATAGGCATTAGACAACGTTGTTAAAGTGGTTCTAATCCCATGAACCCATGATCCGGCACCCATGGCATCTGCGGACTAAGTCGCATTCAACATTCCTCTCTTTTGCTGTACGAATACTGTTTAACCAGATATTAAAGACATAGTCATCAGACATGTCAGAAAAACAGTAATGAACAATAAACTACATATTTTAGACTATCTTAGACTCGGGTTGCTCTCAAAGAACTTAAATATAAAGTCGATTGCGTAGAATCTTTGCCGAAGATGAGCAAAGTCAACACAGTCAACCAGGCTATGTTTGATGCCGTATTGGGTATCACAACCAACACACTCAGGAACACTGCTCCCATGCAAGACAAAATCGGGTGTTAAATGCCATATCGTTAAAACGAGAATGACACCTCGTTAAAACTACTTATTTTGTCGAGACATTCCATGAATAGCAGGGTGAATATCATGCGGTTTACTATGGACCTGCAGGTCTTACTCTCACCGCTAAAGGCGACGATCATACTGGAACGACAATCTGTAAAAGGTATTTTATCAGATACGGGTTTCTTACGGTCAGTCGTGGCCTCCCTGTCTACTACTGTGTTTCCGTGGACACCAATGTGACTTGGTATCCATCAGAAAGTAATATTCTACAGAGAATAATATCTTTCGCTATTGTAGAGTAGAGTTTATTTGAACATTTGGAGCACTGAACAATCATTGACGAGTGACATCTAATAAATTCAGTTAATATCACAGTAGTTAACTTATTCTGTTTAAGCCAGGGTGCTCAGAGGACGTGTAAGTTGTTACTTTAAGCATTTAAATGAACAGTTGGTGTGAAACCCTGAGGTAAATTGACAAGATGCCGGATTTCACATGGTGGGAATGATCATTTGCAAACCTATCACAACGTCTTTAATTTTACTCTAAATGCTGTTGTCCTTGTTGTATCTTGAATATAATAGTTTACCCATCAAGTTTAGCACAACTAAGTATGGTGACGATGGTCGGTAGCTTAGCTTTCCCGTCTGCATGCTTTTTTGTTCACCAAAAATTGGCGCCGTTATTCACCCCAAGCTAGCATGGTTCTTGTGGAGAAAAAAAAAGAACAAGAAAAAAAACTTTAGACCGTATTTTGAGCGACAAAAGTATTTAACATGTAGATAGGTTGCTGTGAATTTGTATGCAAATTGTTACTGTGAAATAACCACCATTGCCAACCCGCTAAGACTTAATCTACAGTGTGCGTATACAAGAAGATAACCGGCGCAGACAAAAGTGACAGGAGATTCACCTAGATTTACCGTCTACCGAATGACCGTCCAAACTCCGCCTGCTCTTCAGATGTAACCAAGTTATTTGTGTTAAGAACAACCGGTGAGTCTCGAATCCTATTCATCTAATTGTTTAATATTAGGCGATCATTCTGGACTGATAAGTAAGAGTGTATATGGAAAGATCAATGTGTTTTCTGACAAATTTCACCCATGTGTTTGATCAGGACACAATGTGTCAGTAACACTGGGTATGTCTGGTATACGCCTCCCTAATAAATCAGTTAAGAAGACATGTTTAAAAACGATGCTAACACAAGCTATCATCTCTTATTGAATCCAACACATAACAATACAGCAGAATAATTGTGATTCCTTTGAACCATTACATAACCTATACACGTGGTAACTCTGTATGCTATATATCAGATTAAACGTAATATTTTTAGCATTTCTTCAAGTATAGTATACTTTGTTACGATACTAGAAGGATTATCTCTTGCGTTTACTTTTTTTCCTCTCTCTGCTTTAACGCTAATTCAAGCATATTGTTTTAACCCCCAGAGGCAAATATACAAAAACTTAGCAGCCTTATAAAGAATTTTCTCCGTGAACAACACTACACGTATCCTCTTTGTGATTTAGTCTTTTACATTCTACTTTAAATGAGAAAAATGCCTCTGATATAGACTATGTCCGTACCCATCAGAATCTCGACAGAGCCGTAGTTTTCGTTCATACCAATACATTACTGTTACAGTTGTAGCTTCCGTTCATACCCAACACATTACTGTTACAGTTGTAGCTTCCGTTCATACCCAACACATTACTGTTACAGTCGTAGCTTCCATTCATACCCAACACATTACTGTTACAGTTGTAGCTTCCATTCATACCCAACACATTACTGTTACAGCTGTAGTTTCCGTTCACACCCATCACAATGTTGATACAGTTGTAGTTTCCGTTCATGCTCATCACAGTATTGTTACAGTTGTAGTTTCCGTTCATACCCAACACAATATTGTCAGAGCTATAGTTTCCGTTCATACCTATCACAGTGTTGTCAGAGCTATAGTTTTCGTTCATACCCAACACAATATTGTTACATTTGTAGTTTCCGTTCATACCCAAATACAATGTAGAGCTAGAGCTGTTGTTATAGAGTCGCACGCGGAAATAGGACATTTCTCCTACCAAGGTTAATAAGGGTCAATATACCCTGATACATATAAACACAATAAGTCTTTCAAAATTCAAGATTTTATTCACCATCATACATACATATTTTTAATATCTTTATAGATTTTTGTAGAATGGTGGGCGTTAAATCCCAGAGGGCAAATTCTGTCCCTTTAGAATTACATTCTTAGAGTAATATCGTAAAGGTGAACAAATGCGCTTCACATTATAAGACTTCTATAAAAAGTATTTACACTAAAACGTGAATGATCAGAACATTTCAGTTACTCAGATCAAACATACGAGTCCGTAAACGTACGTTGAATTATGAGACAGATTGAATATTCTTAAAGACTCAGGCTAAGGCAATAAAGCTAGTGGAGATACCCAGTTTCACGCCGATATATGTATTCGAGGCAGTTTTTATGATATTCCAAATATAGGTGTAGAATTGCCATTTCAACTTCATTATATAGTTCGAGCAGCGCAATGACCCAGAAGCCTCCCTTGCAACTCATGCTGGCTTCCTCTCCAGCCGTACGTGGGAGGCTCTGCCAGCAACCTGCGCATGGTCCTGGGTTTCCCCCGGGCTCTGCCTGGTTTCATTCCACCATAATGCTGGCCGCCGTCATATAAGTCAAATATTCTAGAATACGGCGTAAAGCACTAACCAATAAATAAATCATTATATAGTGAATAAATGAGATCTCGTGTCTTGGGTACAGTATTTCAACGACATTGCTATGAAGATGTGACAGATCCATTAGGGAGAATATTTAGGAGTTATTATCTCTAGGCTGCGATGTGAGGAGGCTCTTCACATGTAAGAAAGAGAATTAGAAAAGACAAAAGTTATGGCGAGGAACAACATCGTCTTACACATATATTGATTCATGTTTTATTGCCTTACTCCACTATACAAAATACTCTATCCGCACATGTTTGATGTGATAACAACACAGCATTTTGAGTTATTTTAGGCCAGCGGCGTGTAGTATATTGAATTTAACATCACTGCAATTTTTTTGTTTTCCTAAATCTGCTTAAGCCATGGTGGTGTACAGGGTTTTACTTCTTAAACACTTACACGAACAATTAGAATAAAACCCTAACCGAGGTAAATTGACAAGAGGTCGGATTTCTTCGGTAACGTGTAACTATTTGCCAATTACCACGCTGTCGTCGCTTCTCTGACTTTACTCTCTCTCATGTAGTCTTTATGTTATAATACCACAAACATCATTTTATAAAGGTGAGCAGAAGCGCAAATGCCGCTTAGTAAACAACGTTCACTAGGTGCCGGAGAAACACTTTGGCGTTTAAACACAACACCTTTCTGTGGTAAGCTGGATAATTTCGTTGGGTATTTGCCACGTCACAAAATACCAATACACTCGTTTGGATTTATGTCACGTGAAGGCAAGGTAGATGTTAGTAGAAATTAGTGGTTCTTCAGTGTGACCAGTACTAAGTTTATGTGTCTGCTGCACACGGCCCCTCCAAAACTGGAAAGAAATCTTTTCTGAAACAATATTGTTGGCGGCAATCTTACACGCACTTTAAAGCCTTTGCCGCCGGTGATCCACGTAAACTGGCCAATTCATCACATTAGAATTGTCTGCGCCAGACATTCAAGTGACGTAACTTTAGCACAGCGACGATAATCCTGAAGATCTTGTGTCTGGGCAGTAATTAAAGATAGTCTAACTAAAAAAGCTTCGTGGAAAAAAGAATTTCCCAAGGTAGTCTGAGAGAAATAAATTATTTTTTTTTCTTAACCCTAAGAAGGCTGTCAAGTTTTTCTCAGTAAATCTCCAAATCTCTGTGATAGACATGTCAGTAATGGCTGTAGATGAAGAGTTCCATGGCATCGGGGGGTAGATAACACGTATGTCTTTTTGTTAAACTCTCCAGCAAAGTAAAAGAGTCAACCTCTAAACATTAACACTACAATTGCTTCACCAAATTTCGTCTTCTCTTGGTTTCAACTCAGAAACATCCTATGTGTTATGGAATACAGAAATTCCTTCTTCAGTTTCAGGATTACAAGCAGGAACAGGCAAATTAGACAAAAGTATCTTCGGGTAAAGCGACGCTCACGACTTCCAGACTTTGACCCGAGACCATGGTTGCCCATTTATTAATGATACTGGACATAACTCCAAAGAGCTAAGCAAGCAAGAATGAATGAACGAGTGCGTCTTACAACTCTTTCAGAACGAACTGAAAACAATCATCCCTGATTTCATTGATCATTCTCAGAAAGGAGACTTTCACATGTATAGCTGACGAGATCTGCTGAAATAATGTTTTTTTTTTTTTTTTTTTGCAGTGCTGTATTTTCAGATAAACCACAGACGAATGCTCTGGGCGGATGAATAAAAATCGTGTACGATTTTAGCATATACTGTGTCATTAATCAAACATGCATCTCAGTAACAGATGCTCTCTATCCTGTAGTCTTTTCTGTTGTATTTCTGCATAAACCTGGGCTGTGCTGGTAAACTAAGCATTCCCGAGACCTGCAACTTTATATTATTATATATTTTCCACTCCCATCAATGTTCACTTTTCTGAGGGCAATTCAGGGTTAACCCAGTGAACCATCTCACTATCTTTTCCCGGCATTTTCACCCTTCTCCCCTTTCTCCCGGATTTTATTATAAGGAATTGTCTGATTATTCAAGTCCTGTATGTCAACAGCTTTACGTGTATTCAAGGTGCATATCACAGTCAAATGGTTATATTTGTGGAAATATTCACTTTTGTGAAGGTTAAACAAGCAGTTGACGTAAGCGTTCACTTATCATAAATGTTATCCACAGATGGCAGCCCATCTATTCTCGCAAACAGCATACTGCAATAACTGCAAGAAGTGAGGCCAAACAACTGAGAGGCAGTTTTGGGAGCAAAACCCTTGTGCTCAGCGGGAGCCGGTCGGCTATATTCATATTTTCTACTGCCATAACATGAAAATTCTTGTAATTACTTCATTATTAGGTTATTTTCTGTAACGTGGCTAGTTTAGAACACGCCCTAAGACCTACGGCGCCGGCTAATTGAATAAACTCCAAAAATTACCTCCAGTATAGCACAGGAGTACAGAGACGACATAAAAGCGGTGCGAATTGAACTTCGTGACAACACTGCCTGAGCCATATCCTTCATTGAAAGTGGTTCTTTTGCGCCTGGCTTAGCAAAACGTATTGTAGAATAAGAAATTTTGAGGGAGACAAATAAATTATAGTTCTCCACCAGACCAAGGGGACAATCTAGTTTGCCTTTCCACTTTTTCATATTATCCTGCTAAGTGCGTTGATATGAACTGACGATAACTTATTCCACTCTAGTGTGCTATTACGCAGGTTATAGCCCCTCGGTGAACCACAAGACTAAGTATCTACTGACAGCATTAGCTACGAGTAGTCAACTCACACCTATAAAACCTTAAATGCAGTGCAATATATTATTTCATAAAGCATTTTTTTAAATATTATTTTTACTGTAGATGTTGCAAATTCCTCGACTGTACCTTGCGAAATTTCCCATATTGAACTGTAATTTAATAAAATCTTCTGAGGTATGCTGTTTTGTGGTGTGAGGTCTATTATTGCCTCTGAGCTATGTTTGCTGCTACACTTCAGAAGATAGGCTTTTCCGTCACGAATGCAAGATGCCTGTCTCGTTTTACATTTTCAGGAACCCCTGGCGCTGCTACGCGAAAACCGTGTAGTACTAAAAAATCATAAGATGGTATGTGATAAGAAAAATGTTCCAACAAGTCGAAAAATGACAGTTATACTATGCTACCGAAAGTTAATCTTATCTTTGCAAATATAACTGAAAGAATTAAATGACTTATCTCCAACACAATATTATGAAGTCTTTATTCAGTATAGTGCTGAAGGTCTTTGTTTGGTCTGCGATACATATTTTTAGGGATTCTGATGTAATACATTAGCAGGCCCTCCAGTCCAGTAGCAAGATCTTCTGGTATAAAAGACGTGATTCTTAGCTAGTAACCAACGCACTATAATTGTCTTTCAATAATAAAGCAAAGAAAGCACTGATTTGACTGGCCACGATATCCGACTGGAAAGTTTTGCTAAAACAGTATTAAAACCATAATAGTTAACGAAGGTTTAACGTAGTATTCAAGAACTTTCCACCTATACATCCGAAGGAGTTGAGCGCCACCCTTGGAAAGATTCCTGAAAACCGCTTATATTGTTTTCATATAAATGCTTATTAAATGTGATTACATTGTTTTGGGTAATTTAGATCTCCGACGTCCCTGATAACTGGTAATTAACATGAATGCTTTTTCTTTACCCAATGCAACGGCCAAAAATGGCTCCTAAGGCTGTTAGGGTGATAAGCACTTCCAAACTTTTAAGAAATTCTCCAACCCCTCCCTCTTTAAATAACTATGATTTTCACATCAGTGCAGAAAAAAACATCACAATCTACAAAAATCTTGTTAAAAAAAAGTAGTGTAAAGCTAGTATGAATAGCATCACTGGAAATGAAAACCTCAGAGAATAACCTCCGATGAGAACGACAAGGATCAACCACCCCCTGTCTCTTCGTTCCAAACACCATCACACACACACACAAGGCTTCGCCAGCAAATACTGATGAGCTGTTAATACGCCATTAGCGAGATGGGCATGGTGCAGGTATTGGTACTGGTTCGTCTCTGTTCCTTCGTAGTACATTCACTTCGACTTTAGGCGGCGTTTGTGACAGGTACTTGGACTTGCTTGGCAGTCTTTTCGTCTGAATACCGATGACTATTAGGAAAATTAGTCCTGGCTGCATGGGTTCCAAGTCTGTTTTGGAATTAGCAGTCATTTATCGATTCGAGGCTCTTAGTGCTTATTTTGACCTGCTGGGGAGAGGAAGGCGCTCGCAGTTCCTTTTGTAGTACATTTACTTCGACTTTAAGAGGCATTTGTGACAGGTACTTGGGCGTGTTTGGTAGTCTTTTCGTCTGCACTATTAGGGAAATTACTCAAGACTGCCTGGCTTCCCAGCCTGTACTAAAGTTAGCAGTATTAGAGGTTTCCGTGCTTAGGCTGACCTGGCGGAGAGACTGTTGGGGAGAAGTGAATCTTTGTGGTAAGAAAGATGATGAGGAAAGTGTGTTGTGGAAAAGACTAAGAATTCTGGGTATAACAAAAAACATATAATTGAATGAATCCAGGTGTCGAAACCGACATTCGTATACCAGCCGTCAACCAAAATGGGCGGTCCGGGTCAATAATCGCAAGACCAGTTTTCAAAAACGACAAATAACACAAACTCCGAAAGAAACAAGAAAATATATAAATATAAAATTACTACAGATTCATGCAAAGAGAAGCAGTCCACAGTTTTAAATGGTGAGGAAAAGGCGTAATGAATGTTCTAGGCCAAGTCGCCATATTATTTTTATATTTGTCTCTTCGTGACTTCTTGTTGGCTTTTCAATATGACTCCTGATGGAGACCTAAAAGAAAAATTACATTTTGCTTTCCTAGCTATTGACATCAGACAACATTAACTAACCCCGTTGTTCTACATGCTGCTGCCGTTGTTTTTTTCTATAAATGTGTAGCTTTTAATGTCGATCTAACATTTAAATCAAACTGCATATTCGTTCCCCACTTAAGCAAATCGATACCATCCAATTCATCAAGACCGACGTTCTTATACGAGCGATCAAGACCAGTTTCCTAAACGGTTTTTAATGCTCCGCCCTTAGGGTATGCCTTTCGGAGACGTATTTTTTAAGACGCCGAAGTGTGGTTATAATCCAGTCAATATGCCAGAAAATTACATTCAGGTCCTGTTGTACAAATGTTATTAAGGGGATCTCCCTTCCAATTGCTCAAAGCACGCCCTGAGAGGTAAACTTAGCAAGTTTTGGCGGGCGCGTTGGTGAGTTCTAGATAGCATCATTTACTTAATAGTATTGGTTTGTCTTGTTTGTTGACCCCGGATTTTGTTTTGAATGATTCAGATCAGCGGCTGCAGCAAATGAAGACGTTTTTTCCAGCAAGGCTGTAGTTACTGCTAATCTAAATCACACCCTAATGTGTTTTACAAATTCTAATCCTATCGAAACGAAAAGACCAAAGGGAAATCGTCCTCGCCATGTATCCAAGCACAACGAAATCGACTTAACGGGAGATATTCTCTATAAACCCAACGTTTCAGTAAGATTTGGGAATTTACCAACGTAGGCTGGGGTAATGAAATTTTTCTTGTCGTCAACACGACGCTTACAGTCGAGTTTGTCTTCGGGAAGTCCTCAGATTACCCTGGCGGACGTGTTAATAAGGACTGGGGATAAATGAATCTACTGCAGCCCTGTAAGCTCCTTCCCGACTGTATGGGCCAGTAGAATAATGCATTTCAGGAATAGAGTGACTTATTAACTAAACTGTTGTTCTTGCATGTGGCACAACCGACCTTCTAGGGAGATGTACAAGTTGCTACTGGCTTAGGGATAAAACCCAGACTTGGGTAAATTTACAAGACAAGGATTCACTGTTTTATGTGACAATTTGTAAGTTATCACACTGTCGTTACTCACCTGGTTTTACACACACTTCGACATTTTTTTTTTATATCCACGTACCCATGAGGATAAATTATAACTGAACAGGACATTGTTACTGCGTTAACGGCATTTGTTCGCCTCTTTTGATAATTCCTTGTTAATTAATCTGCCTGCAAGAGTGTAAACATCTGGCAATGAGTAGGCAGCGTTCAAGACATAAATTACAGTGATGTATTCAAATCAAGCAACGACAGAAGAAGGAAGAAAATATCCATATTCCTAGCGTACATTCACAACTACAAGGACTCGTCATATGATACCCCAACACCAGGCCGACAAATTCGCTTTCACTTTTGCATCTTATGTCAAAAGATATGGCATCAAGCAAAATATATATATATAACCTCTTTGGGATCACCGGTCTCGAGATTTGATTTTCATCCGTCGACGAAGTTGAGTTTATGGATGACGTTAACTGGTCAGCGAAGTATCCCAGTTCAGGTCGCAAGCCAATCAAACAATACCGTAAGTCCAAATTCCCAAAGACCAGTTTATTAAGAAATTCAGCATCACAGTCTGTTTTATACATATATAATTTTATCGGACGATAGTTACCTGGAAGTAAAAGTATCGAATAATGATGATATCAGGGAGACATACGTTTGTAAAAACCTATACGTCAAACACAAGTATGTATATGTAGTTCAGAATATTAACATTGAAAGGTGTGCATTGGTGAAATAAACAATATTGTGCGATAAAGAAAAAGACATATCAGTACTCTCAGTTACACTTTTATTGTAACTGTTCACATAAACACGGTGGAGATTTTAGGTTAAGCGGAATTTTAAACATAACAAGGTGTAGAATTTGAATGGTATTGTACAATTCTAAAGCCTTGACTTGTCAGTAACAATGTTTTATGCCTCTGCACTTTTCATGAACTAAATTGTTAGCAAAACAGTTGAATACATCGAAATAATAAATAATGGTCTTAAGCAACGAATCAATGGCCTTCTTTCTATGTTCGATGGACATTTTGTTGTTTTTATTAGTCTTTGGTTTTTCTTCATATTTTTTATTCACTTGCCCATGACGCTAGAAAATATCTGATATTCACGCCTTCAACTCAAACGTTTTTCACCTGTCCGTTTTTTTCTGAGGACCTGTTTCTCCCACTGTGAACAATTTTAAGATGATGTGAACATGTTATACATCACGACGTGAACGTTCGGCCTCTCTTTAGAACTCCCTCGTGGCCAACTGCTTTCCAGGACCTGTCAAATTTTTTCAGCATATTACAAGTAGTGCTTGCAGTTTTAGCCCTGTCGTGTGTGACATGAGATGTTTTTTGATGCTTTTTGATTAAAGACAGCAACGATTTACGAAAACAGTGTCCGGTGTGATATGGTTCGACAACGTAATGCCCTTATTGGGTGATGTTTTTAAAGGAGTTCTAATTTAAAACCTGAGAGATCAATCTTTTGAAAAAGGCATTTCAATTAGCTAAAGTGTCACAGACAAATAATCGGCGTAATTTTTGTGTCAGTTGTTTAAGCGGGAGTTATTCCTAGTTGATGCATTATGCTATCATGCAATGCATCTGGTGTCATTAACATATGATTGTCTTTTTATCTAATCTTTGATTGAGAGCATCATCTGCGTAAGTATTGACAAAAACTACCTGTAGGCTGTCGGTGTGTTTCTTGTTGAACGCTATGGAGGAATCAACCAGCATCTTCTCTTAATTATTTTTATTGGTTTTAAAATGGTATTAGCTCTGAAAACTGATGCTAATTTGAGCCTTACTGTATCAAATGAGGGTGAGACGTGTTTTTTATCTAATCCATATCGACAAGTTGCATTCTGCTTGTATTTTTTGATTATCCTATGGTTTTGCTTGTGTTATTTGTCGTTTTTGAAAACTGGTCTTGCGATTATTGACCCGGAACGCCCTTTTTGGTCGACTGCTGGTATACGGACGTCGGTTTCGACGCCTAGATGTGGGCTATTATTGTCAAAATTGAAACTCGTCTTGTGAGGCTTTTTTCATTACTCAACACAGAATATCTGGGTCATCTGTTGCACGTGTTATCCTACACAAAACAGCCATACGGGATTATGCTGCGTATGCGTTGTGATGTGATATCTTCATGCTCACAGCCTGAAACGTGACGTGACTACCGCCACTGGCTTTTATTACTCTATCAACGTTCGATTTTGCTGGATTTTTTTTCTGTTTCCTTTTAAAGGAGAATAAAACAAAACAATGATGCCCAAAAAATCAGATGGAGGAGCTTAAAAATTTATTTGCATATGGAGTCTCTAATATTTATTTGGATTTTCTCTTCCAGGAGGAAAGAGTAATAATGCCATATATGACAATGCTAACCAACTTTGGCATCGTTTTTATATTTTTTCTTCTACTTTAATTAAAAACGCTATATATTTCTCTAAAATATCTAAGATATCCTGAGATAGCTCACAACAATTCATTCTCTGTCACAATGCAAATGCCTTCTTAAGCAAGAAAAGATTCGGTAGCATCATTGCTGATCTGTAGAGATACCGTCAGCAAGCAGAGATTCGGCACAAAAAAATTTATTTATTTATTTGGTTGGTGTTTTCCGCCGAGCTCACGAATATTCTCAAGGAAGCTCAACAGAGGGGGAAACCCACGACCATCCACAGGTTGCTGTCAGACGTACCCACTCACAAATGGACCGGAAGCCACCTTGAGTTGAGCTTGAACTATTTTTTTATGGCAAAGCAGACGCTACGGTGTAAATAACTTGCAACTAGCAATGTCTATTTCCGCGACAAGATTTCCATTCAAAGTAAGTGGTGTGCCCTATCAATGACATCACTGTTTTTATCTAATTCGGCTTAATATGGATCGGGGGTGGTAAGCTGATACTATTTAAACAATAGCACGAACAGTTGGAATAAAATCGCTGAGCAAAATTCACAAGAGGTTCCGTGTGACCATTTGCCAACCTCCGCACTGTCGCTGTTCTCGTTTCCCTATCTGTTCTGTAGTCTTATATATATGAAAAGTACTTGAACCACCTTGTCAGGCCTTCGTCTACACACATGCGACCGCTAATCCAATGCGCCCGGATTCCCCTTCGAGTCTGGTCATATCCGAACACGAGTAATCAGCCATGGATCGATCGGGGCGTCTAATACTTGGGATGACCAGGTGGAGACAGTTTCGATACGGAGGGCGTGTCCGACCCACAGGATTGTCCTTCGCATCGAGCAAAATTTGAATGGGACATTTTACTTAATTAAACGGCTCATAAGATGGAGTACTGCACTTTTTTCTATGCAATGATAAACTACATGTGATATAATACCCCGATTTCATTTCTACACGATAAACGGGTCGGAGGCTACTCGAAATAAAAAAAAGAGATGACGTATATTGGAGCCAAGGGGTTGAATCCTATATTTGGAAATGTACAGGTAACCATCAAGCTTACAAAAGTGGTACTCTTCGACTATCTCTTTCTCGCAATCTTCTGAACCTCCTATATTCTTTCAGAATAAATGTAAGGGGTTGCCATTATCTAACTCGATAATTTTAATGTTATCTGCAATTCCTATCACAAAGTGTTATTTTGTGTTATTTATAAAGTGTTTTTTCCGTTGCTGATAGTAATGCTGACAATTTTAGCAATGTTGCTATTTTTTTTGCTGTGGTTTTAATCATTCTAAAATCCTGTAGTGCCATGATGAGTTTTATTTAATAGGAGTAAGACCTTATTGTTACTCAATATTTCGGTATTTTATTTTGCCGTCAACACTCTTCTCATGATGGCAAAATAAAATGCCGAAATATTGAGTCTTCGTTTTTCGGAGTTACACAACTCGTGTATTTGGGCCTCTGTGGCTCAGTCGGTTAGAGCGATATCGTAGCGCAATGACCGAAGCCTTCCACCAATGCGGTCACTGTGAGTTCAAGTACAGCCCATGTTGGCTTCCTCTCCGGCCGTACGTGGGAAGGTCCCCCGGGCTCTGTCCGGTTTACTCCCACCATAATGGTGGCCGCCGTCGTATAAGTGAAATATTCTTGAGTACGGCGTAAAACACCAATGAAATAAATAAATAAATACTCGTGAATCAATCATTCTGATGAACAAGGTTTGAGCAAGGTTTTGTGGTATTTAGAGATAACGCCGCTGTGGACTTAATTTTAATTACTTGATAAGAAAATTGCACATGTGGTAACAAGATTTAATGTGGTCAAATGTCTGCAAAAAGATTGATGAATAATCTTCGGAAAATATACACAAGTAGTTTGGTATGTTGAGCAGTATATATATCCCCACGTGTAAATGTAGCTTAAGGTATGTAAATTACTATCTAGGCTAAACATGCAAACGGCTTGATGAAATATTTATATTACATGTTAGCGGGGGTTTAGTTCACACAGCTATAATAACATATACAATAGATACGCAAGAGTCTTACAGAGAGGAACTGGAGTTGACAGGACGGTGGCCCACGGATATTAACACATTTATTACGCTAATTTGAAGATTCATTGCGACAATCTCGACTGTCCCCTCTGAGTCGGGAACAACGATAATATATTTGTCTCTCACAATCCTAGAGAATTCCTAAATCTATTGAAAGATGACATTTTGTACCAAACCTTTTTCTGAGAGAGGCATTCCGTAATTCGTCCCTTGGGCACGACATAGCTGAGGAAGATGAACTCGCGCCGCTTATATATAAGAAGTGGCCTCCGTGGCTCAATCGATTAGAGCGCTATCTCAGCACAATGACCAGAAGCCTCCCACCAATGCGGTTGCTGTGAGTTCAAGACCAGCTTATGCTGGCTTCCTCTCCGGCCGTACGTGGGGAGGTCAGCCAGCTACCTGCGGATGGTCTTGGGTTTCTCACGGGCTCTGCCCGGCTTCCTCCCACCATAATGGTGGCCGCCGTCGTATAAGTGAAATATTCTTGAGTACGGCGTAAAACACCGATCAAATAAATAAATAAATAAATAAATAAATATATATATATATAAGAAGCCTTATTCTCTCCGGTTGTGTCTGTAATAAATTGGTGCATTTATTTGGATAAATGCTGCTGAAGAGGATATCGTTTGTTTTGTGCTCCCACCAACCAATAATTTTATGACGAAAATGACAGTAGAAATCGTGAACATCCCAGTATGTTTTTTATTGTAAGCTTGTACAGTTGGATGTTAAACACGACTGGCATTCATCTCTTTTGAGAGGCATTTAGAAGCTGACAGAATAACATCACACAGTTTATATGGATGAGAACTTCTGGTTTATACAACCAAAATATTTAGCTTATGTATTGTGAAGTAAAGTATTGAGACAACAAAATTATGACAACCACATATTATGTATATACACATATGGCTAGACATCCAATCAAAACATATTTGGGAAAATATTAAAGGTCATAATAGCTCGCTGATGTGACACCTGCACCAACAATTCTACATGTAGCACGTCAAGACGTCCACTAAGCTACAGTTGTGTATGTAGACCTGTGTCTAGAAGTGTGCGCGTGCCCGTGCCTGTACGCGTGTGCGTGCATCTGCATGTGCGCGCGCAGGTGTGGATGCATTCTAATTTATTATTTATTTATTTGATTGGTGTTTTTACTCCGTACCGCCATCATATGGTGGGAGGATACCGGACAGAGGACTCCCGAGGGAAAACCATGACCATCCGCGGGTTGCTGGTGGGCCTTCTCACATACGGCCGGAGTGGAAGCCTTCATTAGCTGAACTTGAGGTCTCAGCGAGAGGTGAGAGGCACCTGGGTCATTACGCCGAGGTTGCGCTACCCCCTTCGGCCATGGAGGCCCCATGGATGCATTCGAATGTATATGTGTCTATTTCTGGGTCTACACGCACACCCATCTGCGAGGGTAGGCGCATGTGCACGTGTTTCTTTCTGTATGCATATTTATCCTTCATCAGAAAAAATCTTCTTTTTTGAATTGGACAGTAACGGTCACGTGACCAACGAGTATAACTCCCTACAGTGGCAACAGAAGCTATATGCGTCTGATGACTCAATAGTAGGAAGGCCGTGACGTAACAGTTACAATGTGACACTGCAATGACCCAAAGGACACAACGTCACAAAAGAATGTTGAATGAACATTGTCAATAACGCTATGACATCATATTTCCCGGATCACTGCTTGGTAATTCAAAACTCCTCGACGCGACAGGAAATTACTGTTGAAGCTTCTTAATTATGACGTCATAGCGTTATTGTTTTTCAAGAAATAAATTTCATTGTAGCTTTGAGAGTTTTCCCCGGGATAAATTCGTTACATTGTTACTGACTGAAAGAATACGAAACAACACGTGGCCAATAATCCTCATGACTCCGAACCCAATATGAGGCTTATTGACCCGGTATAGTTTCGTATTCTTTCACTGAGTACCCATGTTACTAATAATATGCGTTTATACGAGTTTATGTTTTGTATGCATGTATGCAGAGATCTGGTTACATAAATCTTTCTCTGTGTATATATACGTACAATGTATATGTACGATCCTGTAAGTATGTCTTCTTCATTACTCTCAAAGTTTCATAAAAAATAACAAATGTAATTTTGCTTTTTTACAAAACTTTGCAATGTATGTATTAATACACACATAATCCTATGGCTGACTGTGTAAGCAAGTGTAATAAATACGTTGAAACCAAGCATACATGATATGGTCACACGAACTGTAATTCAGCTACCAGTAGCGCATGGACGGTATATGTGGGCCAACATTTGATTGTTTATTTGCATGTCATCCCTAGGGTATCTACAAGGTAGACGCACCGTTTAAAGAAAACCTGACATAATAAAAAAAGGTACATTCTGAAGCTATGTAAAAAACGAAAACAACCCATCGTTTGCACATGTGCTCGTTGAATTTGCTGAAATCATATAAATTAACAACCCGCTACGATTTGCTCCCATGCGTATTCTTACATGTGTGTGGCAGTTCGGGCTTCCACGAAATATGGGTTTCTATCTTGACAGTTCAACGTGAATTACGAAAGGAGATTGTCGTCGCCACAAAATTGTCCAAAATTAGGTAACAATTTTCAGGCTTCAAGTCGGGCTTAGGGGAAAAAATGTTTGCATGTTTCACTTAAGACCGGGCAGCTAGAGAACCGTCCACAGGAACCGACATTTGATAACACTTGTTCCAGCCGAAAATCTATTATCTTGTCTGTGACCTAAGGCATACACTTTACAGTTTATCGGGTTCGCGTATTCTTCTGGCTAAGAACAGATTTCTGCAGACAGTATTTAGAAAGATTTAAGTAATGAAAAATACACTGTATCACGTTTTGAAATCTAAGCATCGAATTACACAATCTTATATTAATCGTTAACTATAATATTCATTCAAAAAGTACACAAAATTCAAGATGGAATGTTATGACACATGTAATTGTGATGTATTGCATCTGTTTTTAAAACGCCTATAAATCACATATATTTTTGTTTCTAGTGTGCTGCGAAAGAGGCTTGAACACATTATCACTGCTTAGTGCATGCAAGAACATAATTTTACTATTGACACACGTCGCTCCCAATGACTCAGAAAAAACACCGTAAGAAAAAACCAAGCTGTTTACAGGACATTACTAGTACTGATAATCATTACTAAAGCTTCAATTCAGGAGTTTTTTCAGGTACCTGAAAAAGGACGGTTATTCCCTTCAATTTGCACTGATTAAAAATGACTCTCCAAGAAGATCAAAAGGAGAACATCAATGTAATAACCAAATTCCGGGCTTGGAAAAGAAAGGGAAGAATGGAAGGGCTAGGAAATCTTTGGCTATTGGTACAGAAATATGTGACACGGTTATTGACTGGCAATGGCATGACCAAACACCGAATATGTTATTGGTCCAGGAGTTAAATATTACAGATGTATGTGATCGTTATAACACTTTTCAGCAAGAAGAATGCCTACGGGTTGACGAAATTGAATGAAAGAATTTCAATAAGCAAACAAGCACAACTAGAAGACAAATTGCGGCCGGTCGCAGTCTGTTCTTGTCTTCCTCTCGGCTTGTTGCGCAGATTGAGCGTGCAAGTGAAAAATTAACGACAACAACGAGTGTTTTGAGAAGACGTCTTAACTTTTGACCTAGGTGTCCCTTTCTTGTAATTACTCCGTAGTGCAGCAGTTCGTCGTCGATCACTGAGCTAAGTATTTCTTGGAAACCCTCTGGACAAGGATATAGTGCGTGGAAATAGTTGACAGGGTCAGTTCATTTCATTTTGAATGATAGCCGTGGGTAACCTACATTTGTGGCAAAATTCACAGTAATTTGTCAGCACAGTCCGCTTGTTCCAGAAAATCCACACGTTTCTTGTCACCGTTAAGAAAATAACGACCGGACTGAGCGATGGTCTATTTGATAGCTGGCTAATTAGACTAGACCTCAGTTAGTTTTGAAGAAACAATCCAGCTGATTACTAGTATTTCTTTTTCAGAATACACAGCAGTGGGCATAATTACGTGAAAACACTGTAGGCTTGACACTGGACAGCATTTGTCCATGTAATTAAAGTTTGGAAGGAAAGAAATCTCACGCTCTCGTTAAGAGTTTTTCATTCACGTATACGACAGAGGTCAGGGTTATCGGTGGAGGATACCGAAACGACCTATTTCCAGTACGAAGGACAATTTCAGCGTTTCGCTTGAGAAATTTGCACTCAGAGGAATAATAAATGAACTTCTTTGTTCGCCAAGCGATTATGTCGGTTTCCAATGGGTAACCGAAAAAAGCTTTCAATGCGCCCGTTGTTTTACATCCCGCTTGTCCACTTTCCAACGTGGAAAAGGCTTGGTAAAGAATATATCCAGTTCATCAGTTGTACTTCCCATATTCCCTTCAACCAAGCTTGAGCCCACCATTCAAACATCGTTCCATCAAAACTGGCGAAGTGCCACGCAAATACTCTCCTAGTATAGCTTACTAAGGCAAGTGAAGGCAACCTTAAATCCGTCCACAACTGACGGCGTCTCTAAAGCTGCCGAAATCCCCTGTGGGCACAACTATGGAGCCCCGAAAGGATTTCGTCTCACGGGGAAAAGTTCTTTGCAATCCATGAAAGACTGTGAAATGCCCCGATCAGACATTGTGCATTATGACGGCAATTTCAGCTGCTAGTAACAGCGGATGGACTAAACCCTGTGCGTCTCCGTTGCTCAATCCTTTAGTTTACTATTGGTCCTACCCCAGGCACTGCTTAGTTAACTCCTCAGAGTAAGCCTACTCTTTGGATTAGAGCTGTTGAAGAGCATATCGTTCGTTTTACATTGCCACCCACCAATGACATTATGATAAAAATGACTTGTTATTGTCATTTGCAGTCAGTAGAAATTTTTATTGTTAAGTTGTACAGTGGCATGTAGAGAACGACGGGGATTCATCTCTTTGAGGGACATTTAGATGTTGACAGAGTAAGCCAAAGAAGAAAAAAAAAGTGAAAATTCCAATCCAACTCATGTACGACTAAACCTGGAATTCGAACTTGAATCGAAGAATCGTAGGGTTAAGAAATCCACCGTTAAGAAGATAACGACCGGACTGAGAAATGGTCTGTTTGACCGCTGGCGGCTGATAATTAGACTAGACCTCTAACTAACTGCTTTGAAGAAACAATCCAGCACATGATTTCCTTTTCAGAAAACACAGCAATGGGCATTATTATTATAGTATAGAGACACTGTAGGCTTGACACTGGTCGGATTTTGTCCCTACCATTAACGTTCTGCAGTGAAAGAAACAAATTTTACGATCCATTCAAGAATGTTTCCGTCCCCTCTACAACAGAGCTCAGTTATCGGACGAGGATTTGAGAATGACCCAAGTAAACCTCAGCTCTCGCCACAGCACCTGACAGACCTATTCACAGTACGAAGGATAATATCAGTGACTGGCTTGATAAATTTGTTTCCGAGAAAGCTAGGTAGATGAGTACGTTTCGCAAGAGTAACCCAAAAAGGATTCGAAGTATTCTTTAACGTTGAAAAGGCTTGAGCAGGAATATTCCCACTTTATCGGTGGTTCATGCCACATTTTCGTCATCTAAGGTTGAACGCCCCAATGGAACATCGTTCCATCAAAACTGGCGAAGTGCCAAGCAAATGTTCTCCAGGTGCAGGTTACATTGGCAAGTAAAGGCAATCTTAAATCCGTCCACATTTGACAGCGTCTCGATATCTGCCGAAGCCCCTTGTGGCCACAACTAAGGGGCTCCCGGTGAAAAGGTCTTTCGCATATCCGTGAGAGAGTGTAGGGGGCCAGATCAAGTGTACTCTTTGCGTAACATTCATAGCATTTTGCTCCCACCTCTCATTCTAACGGATTGCACACAAACGTTTTCTTGGATATCTCGTCTGGATAGCCACGTCACTGACTTGGATAGCCGCAAGTCCGTGGTCTGAGGTAAATTGACAGGACCTAGGTGTCGAAACCGACATTCATCTACCAGTGTTATCCAAAATGGGCATTCCGGGTCAATGATCGCAAGGCCACTTTCCAAAAACGACATATAACACAGACTACCAAAGAACTAAGAAGGTATAAAATTAGAACGGATTCTTGCAAAGAGAAACAGTCAGTAACTTTCAACAACGACAAAAAAATACTCTTTTTGGCTTTTACTTTCCATGTTTTAGTCCTATATATCAAAGATACTTGAGGTAGCTTGTTAGGCCGTTCGACTAAACACATGTGACTGCCAGTCCATTGTGCCAGGCTTCCCCGTCGAGTCTGGTCATATCCGAGCACGGGTAATCAGCCATGGATCGATCGAGGCTTCTAAAGCTTGCGATGATCAAATGGAGACAGTTTTGGTAGGGAGGGCGTCCCCGACCTACAGGGTTGCTCCTCTCATCGGGCAAAATTTGAATCGGACTTCTTACTTAATTAAACGTGTCAAAAGATGCAGTACTGGATTTTTTTCTCTCTACGCGGATGTCAACCAAATGTTGTCGGGGGGACCTTGTTACCATCAGTAGGGCACAGTGGACACTGTTAGGACCTTGGGGGGGAAAATCCTTCCAATTTTTAAAGAAGGCTATACACGTAATAGCTGGTGTAAAATTATAAAAAAAAGGGTGTGGATGTAACCCTCCTTTGCTACAGTTTAGTAACACTAGCCCTATCCCTGCACCTTTATAAAACGTAGATCTTCACCTCAGCTCTGAATTTACATTTGTGAGAAAAGACCATGTTTCATCGGATACATGCCATTTAGATCTATGCCCTTCGAGTAGGTTTTTCAAGATAAGATTTACTACCGAACACAAAGCAAGAGTCTAGTTTCTCATTGTATGGAACACTTTTACCCGACACATAACACCTCCGGGTCGGAGGCTATTGGAAATGAAAAAAGAGATAAGACATATTTTGCACCCGCTAGGGTGAATCCTATGCTTAGAAATGAAACCACAAAGCTTATGAAAGTAGAATTTACCTGCATATTCAAACAGGCGGAGTCCTTCTTGCTTCCTCCGGAACCCCCTGTGTCATTCCACAATACCGTTGTTATTTAGCTTGATGTCTTTGAAGTTATCTGCAATTCCAGTCACAAAAGTGTTTGCAATTTCTCAACTCCAAGCCTCAGGACAGAGGGTTTCTCCTTTAAGGCGAGAACGGACTTTTTTCTGATTTTTCTCCCTGCTGTTCAAAACAGGACATATTGTTTTAATACTGTTATCATTAAAGTACTATTTCTGTTTCTGATAGAAATGGTGAGATCATTCTCAGCTGTGTTGCTAAGCTTTTGCTTTGGCTTTAATCTTTCTAATGCATGGAATGCCAGGAATTTATTAACAACGCGTTTAAACAAGGGCTTGTGGTATAACGTTACTGTGGGTTTAATTTTGGGAAATTGGTAAGAAAATTGCACACGTGGTAACAAGACTTAAACTTTATCTTCAATGGAGCAACTAGGTGGGACATATGTTGAAAAGCTGATCAAACACTGATGATAGATCTTCGGGAAATATGTAGTTTAGTGTAGAGTAGTATTTACGCTCTTACATGTGCTTTCTATGTAAACGATTGTTAGACTACTATCCAGGCTAAACATGCAAACGGCTTGCTGAAATATTTCAATTGTATATTTCCCGATGTTTAGTTCATGTAGCTACAATAATGTATATAATAAATACTTAGTCTACGGGTTCAGCGAGAGTACCTAACCTATTCAGAGACCAGCTGTAGTGTGCAGGGTGATCGTCCACGGTCATTAACACACTTATCACACTAATTTGAATATTTGTGGAGACAACCTCGATTGTCCCCGCTGTCCCGGAGACAAGGATCATATATTTGTCTCAACCTGCCCTGGTGAATTATTACTTCGACTGAAAATGACCTTTCGTACCAAACCTTTTTCCCAAAGAGGCACTCCGTTATTGGTCGATAGACACGACACCGCTAAAGAAGCTACATTCGCGCCACTTATATATAAGCAGCTCTCTTCTCCTGTGTTGGGTCTGTGATAAATTGGAAGATTCATTCGGATTAAGGCTGCAGAAGACAGTACATTTTGCTTTGAATTGCCGTCTACCAATGCTATCATCACAAACAATGAATTGTTATTTCCATTCGTAGTTATGAAAAGCATGAACACTCCGCATTTGTTGTTTTGGGACAAAGGAATTTAGACAGAGTATCATCACAGTTTACATGGAGACGAAGTTCTGATTTATTAAACTTTTCTATGTATATTCTATCATGGTTGTCAAGACAACGGAGATGCTCCGCTGCGTAATCTGGTATGAAATGTGGGTTTCTAACTCGACAGTTCAATCCAAATGAATTACGAAACGAAGTTGTCGTCGGCACCGAGGGACAGACATTCGATGACGCTTGCTCGAAAAGCTCATGTTATCTTGTGTGTGACCAAAGGCCTATGGGTAGAATTGATTGTGTACAAGTCACTAGACACGACTTTTTTTCTTCAGGCACCGTCCAGAATATCTGCTAGCACGGACATGACCCCCACCTCCCATGATGTTTATTTTATGCAACCATATTCAATTTAATATTCTGGAGTAAAATCACAATTTTGTTAAAGTTTTCCAACTGTAATCTTTTCTGCTCGCTGAGAACAGATTTTTGCGGACGTTATTTAGAAAGATTTTAAAAAATTACACTGTATCAGGTTTTGGAATCTACGCATCAAAATACACAATCTTATATAAATCCTTAAATATAGTATTCATTCAAGAAGTACACAAAATTCAGGATGCAATGTTATGACACATGTAATTGTGATGTATTATTAAAACGCCTATAAATCACACATATTTTTGTTTCGAGTGTGCTGTGAAAGAGGCTTGTCATTTTGGATTCTGCTGTGTAGCTGAACACGTTGTCACTGCTTAGTGCATGTATGGACATTGATTTGCAATAGGCTCACGTCACTCTCACTGACTCAGATAAAACTACCGTTAGAAGAAAACTGAACTGTTTATAGGACATTACTAGTAGTGGTAATCATTTACTTGAGTATTTTTCTTTCAGGTACCTGACAAAGGGCAGTTATTCACCCCAATTTTCCGTTATTAAAAATAACTCTGGAACAAATTAGAAAGGAAAATACAACGTACTAAATATGGACACAGTTGTCTGAAGTCATGGAGAATAAATTCAAGACTGGCAATGGCATGACCAAATACCGAATATTTTATTGCAGCTCAATAGCAGAGATATTTGCAATCTTTACAACACCTTCAGCCAGGAAAATGCCTACGGGTGACCATAGTTGACTGAAACATTTTCATTAAACAAATAAGCAAAACTAGAAGATGAATTGCAGTCGGTCGCGGTAGACCTCTGTGTTCTTGTCTTCTTCTGGGCTTGTTACGCAGGATAAGGGCTCAAGTACAGAAGGAACTGCGAGTGATTTGAGACGACATCTTAACCTTTGACGCTTTCTTGTCATTACTAGACATAGTGCCACAATTCGTCTTTGATCACTGAGTTCAGTATTTTGTGGGAATCCCTCTGGACAAAGACATAGTGGTGAGTGGAAATAGCTGACAGGGTCAGTTCATTTCCTTATGAGTGATTGCAGTGGAAAACCTACATTTGTAGCAAAATTCACAGTAATTTGTCAGCACGTCACCCACAGTCCGCTTGTTCCAGAAAATCGACATGTTTCTTGTCACTGTTAGGAAAATAACGAGCGATGGTTTATTTCAGAGATGTTGTGTGGTAATTAAGCTACACCTCTGACTCTAACTGCTTTGAACAAACAAGCGAAGTGGTAATTTCCTTTTCAGAATTCACAGGAACGGGCATCATTATAATAGTATAGAGACATTTTAGGCTTGACAATGGGCAGTATTTGTTCACAGCATTCACGGTTTGCGAGGAAACAAATTCCACGCTGTACTCAAGAATTTGTAAGCCAAGTATACGTCAGTGTTCGGAGTTATCGTGCGAGGAACCAAACTACAACCCTCGGCCAGGTAGATGACAGAGCGAAGGGGCGAAGGTGCGATGCGAAGGATCACGACAACATCGCCTCTTCGCATCGCAAATATGAAAACATTCTGCATATTAGAACTAAAAGAATATTATAAAGTGTTTAATCCCAGTGTTCAAAACAAAATGGATCAAATGGGTTGGGTGCAAACTATATATTAGGTTTAACAGTGAGAATTGTTGAAATAATGGAAACAAATATATCTCCGAAAAGTAATCAGGCCCCCGGATCTGATTGAATTTTAAATGAAATGATCAAATCGTTGTCTCTCACTCCTTTTCCTTGATATGTTTTGCCGTTTAAAGCTGTCTTGAAATCCGGCATCGTGTCAAGTGAATGGATAATTAAACCGGTAAATAAAAAGAAAGGGAAGCCAAAAGACGAAAAAAAGGCAATTATACACCCATGGCACTTCTAACCTGTTTTTAGAGAAGTTATTTACAACAGTTCTAAACAACACGTTAACGGAAAACATGCCAATATAATACAGAAGACTACAATATAGAGAGTAACGCCAGAGAAGCGACGACTCGGCAAGTCCTCACCCTTGATCGGTGAAAGCCGGCCTTTTTTCAGTTTACCAGAGTTGGATTTAGTACCCTACTAGCACTTCCGCTTTTCGAATGAAATTTTGTTTATTTTATGGTGTAATTTTTTTCTTTGCTGTATGCCAGCCTCTTGGGGAGTAAGATGCATGCATGATATGAAAATAACGTAAACTACCCGAACTTTGGGCAGGTATAAATTTTACTGCTGAAAGAGGGCAAACCGTATCAGGTAATGATGAGTCAACATCCCTTTGGTGTTGCTAAGCACCCCTCCCAGATTTTGGCATCGGAGACTCCAGATTTGGGCGGTCAACCTATGTCAAGATTTTTATGGCTGCTCTTACACAGGCTGGACAAGATAAGCACCAATGCTCAACGGGCACGGAATGTTTAGAACTGAATTACAGCACTAAATGCGAACTTTATGGATAATCAATGGGGCTCTCAGGCCAATTGCGGTTTTATTCTGTCGAGGAATTGTTTATGGCCTAAATTATTGTACTGTGCAGATGGATAAAAGATGTTCTTGTTATATTAGATATGTATTTCAGGGATGCAAACTTCAATAGAAAGATTTCCCAACTATATTTGCATATAACACAGGTGTGCTACAAGGTAAAAATTTGTCCTCTCTCTTATTTGGTCTGTTCATGAACGATTTTCTTCTAATTTGATTGTAATTTTGAGAGTCAGCGAGAGGAACTTTTGTAAGCTAAACTGTTATAATGACCGGCAATTCTATAGGAAACCTTAATATATTTTATAAGTCCTATGCCATTTAAAGATGGATGTAATACAAGGAAACTAAAAGTATATTATTTGGGTGTAGATGAATGATGGTACCAGTTTTAACATGGAGATAACTCTGAAATCATAGATATCTAGGGGAGGTGTTCTCATAAATCTTATCTTGTTTAGCAGCCAGAAATTCTTAAGGCAAAATGCAGGAACTTAAATATACAATTCGTTCTGCAGCTCATAATGTTTGATAAAATGTTTCTAACTGTGTGATGTATGGACGGGAGATTTTGAACTCTGAAAATATTTACATTATTCAAAAGCTTTACATATATTTTTTCGTCAAATATTACTTCTTAACAAAGTTACTTCGCATTATATGATTTAAAAGAATTCAGGATGTACTCGTGACAAATACCATTAAAAAGAGAATGATTGCTTTCTGTGTAGGGTTATTACAAGGTGGATATAAAGATGTATGTAAGCTCACCTTATTTTATAAAATCATGATGTGGGATGCCAATTCAGGGTTTTGGGGACATCGATGGATAGTTTATATGCGAGACATTTATCAAAATTTAGAGATGCATGATGTCTGGCTACAACAAAAGTTTGAAAGAATTAGTAATGTAAAATCTGTAATAACACAAGTACCTTCATACCAGAGACGCTCAGATAACAACATTCCCTGAAGCAGTCTGTTATTCTGCGTAATGATCAGCAGTTGGAAAGGCACCTCATTTCTCTGCCCCTTGAGTTCACAAAATATGTGACGAAGGTTAGAACCATCACTTTCCAACACTTACTTAGATGGAGGAATAATGATAGAATGGACAGTGTATGTGTCTTGTGTAAAATAAATATGCTACAGGTGTTGAATTCCATAATTTTTTGGTATGTCTCTTTTTTCTTAAAAGGAACCAATACATTCCTGTTTATTACTAACGAATGCCAACATTAGACAAAAGTGTATGGTCTTCTGAAAAAATCGTTTATAACGAAAGATTTACGTTGTACAAATGTATCAAAATTATTCAGAACGGTTTAACTACTCCTGTGAGAATTCTTGTACGGCCATTTTATAAATATGTTGATTATTCCTCGCCCCATATATGCCATACATCGCTAATTAGCGATCTCTGTGTAATAAAGTCCCATTCATCGATTCATGGCCTCAACATCGCAAAACAAGCCTTTCTTCACATGAACAGTAACAATCTTCTACATTTGCCTTGCCAGTTCTAACATGGATAAGTCTTGATGAAACATTACGTTGCATTTTACTCTTAATTTTACTCTGCATGTTAAGTCAAACTCTTACCTAATACACACACAAATATCTTACTAAAGAGTTTACCGAGAATATGTAACTTGCTCGGGGACCCTCTGGAGTGGATTCATTCGTCTTAGTTGGGTAATTTAAAGATTTGTAGACACAAACTCGACCGCCCCCTCTACGTCAAAGAACAAGGAAAATTTACTTGTCCCACCCTGCCCAAGTGAATTCCTGATTTCATCTGAGAATGACATCTAGTACCAAACCTTCCTCTGAGCGCGACATTCCGTAATTACTCCCCAGGCTTGACTACCACGGAAGTCGTCATGAAATTGTTTTAGCCCCACTAAACAAGCAGCGTTATTCTTCTTAGTCGTTGCCCGTAAAAAGTTTGCAGGTTTATTTGGATTACCCGCTGTTGAAAATAATATCTGTTGTGACTTGTATGGCGACAAGCCAGTGAAAGAATAACAGCAAGTAGAATCTACAAATGTGTTGATTTAAACCACAGTTCACGTGTGAATCCCCACTGACATACATTTGTGAGTATTAGATGGGCTTGTATAAGGATCTGAACATTTGAAATCTCATTTCGACTTCATGCCTACAAATTCTGAAACGTTGCACTAATATATACAGTCTAGAAATGTGAGAAAATGGTCCACGGTCTATAATTTGTACGAGTTCTCGCTGACATCATTGCATATTAGAATGACATAAATAATTTTATGTAGCATTCTAATACATGCTTGCTTATTCTGGTCAGAGTATGAACAATTATCCTTCCGGCAAAAGAAATGTAAATGTACAGGTCCAACGCTAATGTGAATCACGAGAGCATATTGTCCTCACAACTCTCCAAAATGTAGACACGGGTAGCAATTTTAAGGATTCAAGTCCTTAATTAAAGACAAGGAACTAGATATCTGCTCACCGAGACCGACATTTGATGACACGTGTTCGCATAAACCAAGGTTATTTGGTACATATGTGTCAGAAAGTGTAATTGTTTTTGTCCAGGCACCGCTCGGCGCCTGCCTCTGTAGCGAGACGAAGAAGACATTTTCTCAGGTTTGCGTTTCAGGTAGCGTAATTTTCTCTTGCGTAATTTTAACGTTCCTTTACTTAAATCACATGTTCGTTCAGTTTACAGACTGTAATCCGTTTCCTTATTGGGAACGAATCTTTGTCTACCTTTTTTTCACTGACCAACAGATTTTTGCCAACTCTTTGGATCTTTGTCAGCCTTATTGTTATTCTCTGAATGTTGTAAGGACAAATGTGGTAGTGATAGGTTTTATTTCTGTCATATATGTGTGATACACTCTGTTGCAACGTACAATGAATACATCAATTGTAAGACAGTTTACCTCACAACAAGTTGTCTCAGTGAGCTGTAACCAGACATTGGGCACTATTTTACAACTGCTGATGTAAGTCTCCGGCAATGGTGTCCGCAAACGCCGAATATTTTAGTGGAGCTTAATAGTTCAATTCGGTAAGCTCTTTGTGCTTTTAAAGAGAAATGCTTGTGGTGTGCCGCAATAAACTAAAACGTTTTCAATAAGCAAATGGACACTAAAAGGGACAAACAACGATAGGTAGAAGACTCCTCTTGTCTTCTTCTGGTGTTGTCACGCAGAACGACAAGCACGAGTGATTGGTGAAGTCTTCTTGACCTTTGACCACACTGTCCCTTCGTAACTGCTCATAGTGCAGCAGTCCGTCGTTGATCACCGAGCTAAGTATTTCTTGGAAATTCTTTGGAAAAAGGCATACTGATAAGTGGAAATAGTTGGCAGGTTCAGCTCATTTCACTATGAAAGATTGGGGTGGAAACCTACATTTACGGAAATAGTTTATAGTAATTTGCCTGCACCTACAGCTCGCTTAGTCCAGAAAATCCATACGTTTCTTGGCACTGTAAGGATAATAAGATAATAACAACCAGGCTGAACATAGTTCATCCCACCATGTGGAAACTAGACTACATCTCTGACTTTAACCGGTCAGATACTTGACTAACCTCGTATTTTCTACATAAAGGACAATTTCAGCAATTCGTTTGACGAATCTATACACTATTAATTTCCCTAACAACTGAGCTTCTCTCCCACGAGACACGTAAGCGTCTCGAGGATTCTATCCGCTTTTTTGACGCAAAAAATGCCTTTCCAGAGGTAAGCCTGTTAATCAATCTTACTTGCCCTATAGTCTTCAATTCAGGTAGAGCCCACCATTGGGATATCGTTCCTTTCAAGTTGGCAAAGTGCCATGAAGGTATTCTCTTGGTGCAGTTTATTCAGACAACTTAAGGAGCTCAATTACCGCAGATAACAACAACTCCTGGCGTGAGTGAGAAGACGACAACTGGTGTGCATACAAGTGACTGAAGGTATATTGATGGGGTATACAACACCCAGGATAGGGGGAGGTAGCTTTTAGGACGGCCTACCCCCAAAGGTTGAGTATAAACACTTCCTTGAAAGGAAAACAGGTTCGCTAGTCGTGGGTTTCCTCCGGGTTCTGTCCAGATTCATGTCACCGTAATTCTGATTGCAGTTGTATAAGTGAAATATTTTAGAGTATGACCTAAAGAAAAGATAAATAAGAAAAAATAAATAAGAAAAAAAAGAGAACAATACTCTTGTTTGACTACAGTTACGAATAAAATGGCTAGATTTTCAAGCGTTGCATGTGTCTATTTCCAAACTGTGGAGTTAATTGTCTTTGTAGCCGGTAAAATGTCATGCAAACAGTCTTTATGACACCTTCTTTCGCTCGATTAAGCCGTATAAGTGGTTTAGTATCTCAAACCCCGGAGCTGAATCTGTTTTCCTAACCCAGCGCACCAGCCTCTGACGAATGACGTTCCAGATTCTTTCTGTTTCGACTGAGCACAAACCAATTCTTCTCTCACCCCTTATATGCTGAATGTGAAGCTCTGGGCACGACGAACATACGATGAATTTGGCTACTCCAGATTTGTAATACATCAGTGCTGATTCCTCCTGCTGTTGGCCAAAATACATGTACCGTAGGTGTCATTTTGCAAAGCCACCGTGATTACGTGAACATCGTCCATCAATTCAGGGATCTCGACATTATCCACATGTAAAATATACCTTGAACTGCTCTCCTACCGAGGAATCCTCTTGTGTGGACGTCCGCCTATAACATAGCGCATTTCCGTGATCACTGCTTGCTTCTCGTCGCATGAATCCGTCCTAATTTCTTACTTTACATACGTTCTTAGTTCTTGTTTGTGATAAAGTGTTGTTTTGGACACTGGTCTTGCGATTATCGACCCCGAAAGCTCATTTTGGTTGATGGGCGGAGTACAAGTGTCTGTTTCGACGCCTAGATTTTTTTTATGCCGACTTGATTGGATTTGTTTCCGGCATATTACCAACTACCCGCTCACTGAATTCTGTCATCATAACGTCTTAATTTAAAAACACCAATAGAGAAAGCTTCAGAGAACTAAAGGAAAGCTGATATAGTGACCACCTGTTACTAGAATTCTCACTTTATCATTATGACCGGAAGGAAGGCTTAGGTTGATTCCGCTTGTCCATGAGGGCTAACGTAGCTGTGAGGGAAGATAATGATAATAGACACGAAATTTGAAGGTAAATATCACTTGTGCTTTTAGTGCCTTACAAGATAATACTTGTTTGTGCCAGTGAAAGTGTGACATGAATGGAGATTAACAGTATTATCGTTATTAGAGATTAGACTTTCTTGATATAGCAAAGGTTGTAGTGCTGAAATTGGCTGAGACCTGTAAGCGTTTCGAACCAAGGACCTCAGAGTCAGGCACCAAATCGCCAGCAATACATATCAACCATCTAGACCACTTTGCTATATCAAGAAAGTGTAATCTCTAATAACGATAATACTGTTACTTAAAATTCACTTTCTAGATAACATCTACCAATCTGATGAATGGAGATTACCTATCGGTCTAGAAAGGTCTCAGGTTCTTTGTTTCCTGAGGTTCCTGTGTGTCAGATGTGTAAATCTTTGTGATATGACCGTGGAAAACTAGATAAAGAAAAGCGTTCCTTACTTGAGTACATTCTGGTGAAATATTAGCTCCTTGTTTGAGGCAAACGCTTAAATCAGACAGCAAAACATGAAACCCGATTCTTGATCTCTGTGTTTGCAGTTTGAACATAGCATGATAGCAGTACAATGAATTCACGACCAGTTGTACAGTGAGGAGTGAGAAATGTAAAGATCTACCCCGTAGATGGGGCGCGTTTCCTTCGCCGTTTAAAATGGTCAGCATACATTGTAACTACTTGCATTATATGTGACTTATCATAACTCCGTGCATATGTGAGCTTCAAAACCAACATCAGGCGTCCGAATGGATCATTTGAGAATTTTTTTTATAGAAAAATATAGTCAGGAACCAATGAAGACATTTAACGGAAATCTGATATGCTTACAGACAAACTAGGAGAGCATTTAAACTCTTCTGTCATTGATTTTTTTAAAATTTGATTAGCTATGCAAGGGATGAATGTTAAAGGAGACAACTCCTTTGCTTCTTTATTCTCCTTATCTCCTTTTCAAGCAATGTAAAGTAGCATTTTTCATTTACAAAGTGGCAAATTCCCATGGATTTCACTTTTTATTTTCACACTGAAACATTCGACTGCTTCGAACCCATTGAAGTTAATGTGTAGATCTCCTCAGGGTATAATTCAATTCCGTTGCTGTTATCCATTAAGATCAAAATAAATCTTCACTTACGTTTACTGCGTGGGCGTGTTGAACATTGTTTACACAAAAGGTCGTGCGGTAAATATGAATGGCCTTTCCCCTGTAGGTCCCTGGTATGGAAATCGTTGTCTGTTTTTAACCATCCGTCGCTGTAATATAGGGCACATATGTTCTCTGACATATTTAGCATCTGCTGTTAATGATTTGTTTGTGAAGAAAATTCGGTCATTTACCTGGGTAATAAAAGAAAAGCCAGATGTAAATCTTAATATCCGTGTACTCTTGCGTCACAAATTAATGTTAACTGTTACGAACTGTCAATATCAGGTTTTCAGTTCGACGAAAAGCCGACAAAAACACAATCTATCATTATGGAAAACATTATTATAACTTTTCTCTTATCCCTCATGGCGATTTTCACTCCCTACACTGGAGAGTTTGTTGTCAAGAGATAAAAACTACGGATGTGACATCAAAAAGAAGGAAGATAATCAAAGGCTCTCTTGTTTGTCTTTCTCCCCCAAGGCGAGCCATGACTTCATGCGCTGACCCAGGGTTAAATCGCTCCGGAAATGACGTCACACATAGAGCTGCTCTGACTTTTTCCACACAGCACAATACATATGAGGGGTGTTATACCCCACAGGCACCGTGTCAGACTATATGGGCGATGTTCTTAAAATGTAATTATATCCATCTTCGAAAATCCCGTGCGTCAATAGCCAACTAGGCATACTCTCGGTTATCATGTTCCTCACGTGACTACTCGTATGACAGTGATCGCGACAACTGAACCTGCAGCAACATTCAAAATATCAAAATATTAGTCGTCACTGTTAGTGAAAAGTCGAGGTCTTCAAAACTCATTTAATATCGATAAAGAAAATATATTTGTTATTTGGAAGTACACTTTATAGGTTACCAGTCTTTACGTATTATAATTCCATTCGCAGTTTCCAACAATCGCAGTTGGACACGGGTTGCCCATCTGAAAAAGGCATGAACTGGCTTCTCTCATGTTGCCTGAATTTATCTCCACGCACAGGGTTGCCCAACCGAGAGCTTCCTATACCTAATTCATTTCGAGATAGGAAGAAACATTCTGCAAATCATTTGTGTGTCAGTTGAACTTCACAATGACTTGGCATGGGTTTTATAACTGGCCAAAAGGCTTCAACTTTCTTTACTTTCATTTGTGGATCTGAAATTGACAAATCGCACCGAGCTGATTTTCTGTGTTGTCAAGGTATTCTACTCTGTGAAATCCGTTAGACAGAACAAGGTTGTTTTGTAATTGCCATGTAGGAATGTGAACAAAGTCGAAAAGTAACACATTTATCTCAGTAATATTTTCTCGGGCAAGACATTTTCGAGATTCTCGTATATCCATTGAGGGCAGGACTCTTCATGTGACACCGTGTCGTGTCGCTTCTCGCTGGCAATAATTGGTCGGCTGTGCCCGAGGGGGTGTTAGATCATCTTACATCTCCTTACACATCAATATCCCGGTAGAAAGGTACACTGTGAAGCATAAATTCATCAATCAAACAACTGTACAGTGTTCCAAATGTAACGTCTGTGTCGGATTCAATTCTGTCAATTTATCTATGTATTCATTTAGCGGCCTAAATCAAATATTTCTTAATCACAATTGTAGTTAAAACATTCAGCAAGAAAATGGAGGGACTCCTTCAGACACATATGAAAGTCCGAACACAGAGGACAGTAAATTAGATATTGAAATGAAATTTTCACTTCATAGTTACAAAATGTTTTGTATCCGTTTTTACACACTTGTAGTTACTGTGCGATTTGTAGATAAGCTGAGTCGGCAACGTTATTGTTAAAGTGGCCAGACATTTTCAACTATAGCGCGGAAATATCTCATCAGACGCCCCAGAAGTTAGGCCCTTTGCTATTTGCCGTCTGGCCAAGAAGGCAATATGTCATACCGCCGAAATTAGAACCCTGGGTGAAAAATTACACCCATAATAAATCATTTTTTTCTCAAACGTCAATGAATCGTAACACCTCCTAATAAATGTATACGTCAACGGACAGCCTCGATTTCCATTTCTCCTTGTTTCTCTTATCTAATGGAGAAGTTGCGTCATAAAAGAGAACGGAAAAGAAATGTATTGTCTGTATTTAATGAGGAAGCAAAAACAGAAATGATGAGGAATCGATCTGATATTTTCGAGCGAATCTTTCGATGTCACTTGGCTCAAGCCAGTGTGCAGCAGATCATACACGTGCAGGTTCTTTAGGGATACAAAATTGCACGTCTAACAATGCAGCTCATTTCTGTCCACGTTTGCTAGTTATCTACTTCTGGCCCAATTACGGCGTGGTTTGATAAGGCCCAGGTGACTGCCATGGTCGTTGCGTAACGCTGTTTAATTTCTTAACATACAGTTCAAAATTTCTTTATTCTTGGGGGGGGGGAGCTTTTTTCGTACACCACATTCGTATGCATTACCAATCGTTAACCCTTATATATGGTAAACAACTGTCTGACCGATTCCCAACATACGAACCAAATTAAAATATGCAAGTAAAGTGAGAGCTTGGGACGACTTCACCTTAATACAACGAGTAAACACTTTCCAATTATGTCAGAAAAAATGTAGGCTTCATCAGTATCAAGATCGTGTATTATCCCAGATTATATGATATTGTTAATCAGAAATTACCATTACGTAGGCAGGTTGAAAAAAACATCACCTTCTGTGCTACTTTCGCAACCAATTTCCTTACAAACTAGAGGTTACTGACTGACACAAACAGTTTGTAGAGTGCCCCATGACTCACATACTGCAGATCCTTAAAGTTGATGTACGCATAAAGCTGATCAGCTAAAAATACGGATTGCTACCTTGATCATTTCTACCACTTACTGCGATATATCAGACAACCACCAGAAGAGCCGATGGTCACTTAGAGTAGCAGTGTGCTGGAACAGGAAATAAACCATTTTGTGTGGAATTGTCCAAGTAGATCTGCTTTGATGGAGCTATACACAATCTATTCCATTCGATAAGGTGAACTTTTCAAAAAGCTAATAATAGTTGTGGTCAGGACCACAGGGTAGTGGATACACACTCTATCATGTCTAGTGTCAAACGCTCCTTAGAAATCACTCTCCTTTTATCCACACAAGGAGGTTAATATACATTTACGTATATGTGAATGTTAAATTCTGAACAGTTTATTAAGGTTTCCTTTATGTCTATGCTCGAGACACATAGCAGTTTTCAAACGTAATATGACAGGAAAAAACTACATTCGAAGCTTTGCGGTCTCACTCCCAGAAGAAGTGTTAGCTTATTTTCGTAGCCTACATTTCTACACGTAGTAAAATGTCAAAGATCACAGCATAGCAAATAAAACTTTTCTTATCATTTGTCATTATACACTTACTGTTCATTCTCACCTTTCCTGCTTCTCAGTTGCCAAATATATGATTTATTGCCCATAGATTTACTTGCTATCCGATAGCTTTGAGATTGTGCCTTCTGTTTCCAACCTCTTATGAGCTGAAAATTTATACTTATGGCTTGATCCGTGATATCAGTTTTCTTGAAAATGACCCACACTGTTAAAAATTACCTGTAAATTTCACGGTAAAATACTGGCAGCTGGGATTGTCAACAAAGTACCGTAAAAACTACGGCGTGTCGTATTTTCATATTTACGTTCATCCCAAAAGTGATGGTAAGTTGCCGCGTTTTGCAGAAAACAACGGCAGTATACAGTAAATCTAATTCCTTAAATCTAACAATACATTTGACAGAACTTAATTCGATGTTTCATTTTAATGGTCAGGATCAGTTCAGTATTCAAAGCAGATGAAGGAACGAATAAAACGATTTCAATGCATAAGAACTAATGTCTCAACAATATGTGCAATTTAACATATATAAAGAGTTTCCACTACATAATACACGAGTCAGAAAAGAAATAGTGAATTATAACACTTTATGATGAAGATGATGTGGTACATGTATATCACAATAAAAACATTACAATATTGTGGTCACAAGTCCTTCAAAAAATCAAAGCAAAATGACCCTAATGACCTTGAAAAGGCGTCAGTTTACATCCCAGGGTAGTAAAAACCTTGTGGCAAAACACAATTCTCTCATTCCAGAGTATGAGTCCATTCAAAGAAGGTCAAAGAATTTTATCAGAACCAACATTTTCGCATTCACGGACGACACCTTCTTGGATCTACAGCCTTTACATCCTTGGTCACCATTAATTCCCACCAAGGAACTGAAATGATAAAATTAATCCATAAATGTAGGGGTATAATATGTGTACTTGTACTTCTTCTAGACATTCTCATAACAAATACAAACTACACACAATGGTTGTTTTATATCTTACCCAAGGATAAGTTTATTATTCAGGGGACGAATCACTGAATTGTCTAGCTAGGTTATTTATTTATTTATTTATTTGATTGGTGTTTCACACCACCCTCAAGAATATTTCACTTATACGACGGCGGCCAGCATTATGGTGTGAGGAAACCGGACAGAGCCCAAGGGAAACCCACAACCATCCATAGGTTGCTAGCAGACCTTCCCACGCATGGCTGTAGAGGAAGCCAGCAAGAGCTGGACTTGAGCTCGCAGCGACCGCATTATTGGCAGGCTTCTGACTAATTTCGGTGCGCTAGCGCGCTAACCTACTGAGCCACGGAGGTCCCCTGGGCTATTTAGGAACTGTGTATAAAATAATTTAAACTTACAATGTACGTAAACAATGCATCTGCAGTAGCAAAGAGAGATTATGTTATAGCCAAATACACAGTTATATATAAACTGATCAACAATATTTAGTCTCAGTTTAACTACAAAATCAGTAGTGTGTATAATGTGGGAATCACTCTTGACTAGTCAGGGGGCTTTGCGTGATAAACTATAAGCAGGACACCTGCTCTCGAAATCCCGCCAAATCCCAGGAGATGCATGGATCAGAAAATTACACTGCATCCAGTCCAATTTACCCAGATTAGAATAAATGTACCTCATAACTCCATGGGCGTACCTGCCACCTCTTGACATTCAACATGTAAGCAACACAATGCTGTAAACTCAATGTTCTGCACCAGGATCACTTCTTTGACAACAAGCATTAGACTGGTTTCCAGCGTAAGGGATTGCCTGGAATGAGATAAACGAAGTTGTTAACATTTGTCTGTACATGTACATTTCCCTGTTAAACAAAAACCCAGTTCAACAAGGCCCGCAGATGTGGATTGACATATCTCATTCAGGATCTGATTCTATATGTAAATCATAAAATACAAATAGGTAACAGCAACTGGTTTAGGCATATATTGTACTGACCAAGCTAGATATGTATAATCTCATATGTACATTTAATCATAGAATGAAATGGTTAAAACGTTTACACAAAGTATAAACCAATATAAACCGATAATAATATAGAGCCTTAAATTTGAATGTTAAACTTATGGTACACTAACCACATGCAACCAACTGCCCTTCGATCTGGTAAAGGGCTCTCATACCAAAGAATGAAACACTCTACTACATGTAGCATTATATCCGTCATAACGATATTGAATCCACTGAAAAATGTCAGTTAAAAGTGCTTACACAGCAAATGTTGTTGATGTACACACACGTGGTAAGGAAGTCTCGGATTTCCCGGCTAAAATGACTCTTAGTCAAACAAAAGAAAGAATAGCCCCTATAACTTACCGGCCGTTCCACGAATTTCACAGGACCGTGTTGAATTCGAGTCATGAAAGGGATCACATAGGATGCATTGTTGAGCTCCTTTCCGCGACGGGAAAATGGCTGCGTTGAAAATCCCGCCGGCGCTGTAGCCCGGTAATATCCCAGGACGCAGCACACATGAGCCGATGAGTGTGGTTTTACGGAGATTTACCGCAACACACATAACACATAACACAAAATACCGTACTTTTTTAACGGAGTTATACTATAAATTGTACCGTACTCAGTTACAGTGCATGTGAACCTTTTTAACGTCATTTTTATACCACTCATTAAATTTGGCCAGACTCACTTCTTCGCCAATCTTGCAACTGACGCAAAATGTCCTTTTTGCCCCAGCTTTATACCACCGATTGACAGAAATATTTAATTCTTTTGTCAAATGTCAGAACCACATGCATTTCCAGTCATCGCATTCTGGACGTGGTGTTATTGAGGTCTCTATATTCTGGTGTTTTTTTTCCGTTTTATACATTCGGGGAATGGGCTCTAGTTCATTGTAGTGTTTATGTGTCTTCAGGCTGCATGTATTAGCCTCATGAGTATACACATACTTTTTACCTGTTGTTAATTTACAACAATAAAGTTGAATAAATTGCATTTTACTCTGCATGTCGTTGGTTATAATTGTTATACTCCTCGAACATCTCGTAGAGACGAAGCGGTTATAACAAGGTGTCGTCTTATGCACTCCCGTTTCACATGAATTTTTACCCTGCATGTCGAGCACTGCTCCCAATGTGTTGGATATGATGCCCAAATACGGCATCGGACATACCCTTGTCGACTTTACACACGTTTGGCAATATTTGCTTTGTTTGAGAGCGTCGCTGTTGGAATGTATAATATGATAGAGTCAACTGCCTTGGTGCTCTACACTTTTAGAGGAAGATGCCTGTGGTTTGCCGCAATTTAACTGAAAATTTTCATTTAGCAAATGGACACTAAAAGAGACAAATTGGGGTCTCCTCCTGTCTTCTTTTGGGCTTGTCACGCAGAATGATGGCGCAAATGGAAATTGGACAAGTATAGTGGTTGGAGAAGTCATCTTAACCTTTGACCAAGGTGTCCCTTCGTACTTGCTTAACACAGTGTATAGCTAAGTAATTCTTGGACAGGTTAGTGAGCGAAAACAGTTGAAAACAGGGTCAGCTCATTTCGCTACGAATGACTGAAATGGAAAACCTACATTTATCGCACCAGTTGATAGTAATTTTGCCCACAGTTCGCGCCTTTGTTCAGACTGATCTCTCAGTGTAAAGAAAGTAAAGACCAGGCCGGACAATGGTTGACCGGTGGCATGCAGACATTAGACTAGAACCTTCATTTTACCTGCCTAGGAAACACAGTCCAAATAATGATTTCCTTTTCAGAATACACAGCACTGGACATAATTAAGCCTTTCAGAAGTGAAAAATTTATGGGTGACACTGGGTACGTTTCAAGGGAAGTATTTGTCTACGTCGCTACCGGTTTGTAATGAAGGAAACACAATTACCGCCTACTCCAAAACTCTTCACCATCCGACAGAGTTGTTTGTTACACGATACTGAAGTGCTCAAAATAAACTACAGCATTTGGCTAACCTCATATTTCCTACACAAAGGTCAATTCAAGCAATTAAATCTGTACACTGGGGAACATTAATTTCCTTCACTAAACCATTGGGCCTCTCTCCCGTGAGAAACGTACGCGTCTCGACAAGTCTGTCCGTTTTTTGTCGCCAAAAAAGCCCTTCAGGAATATGCGCTGTTGATCAATCTTACCTGCCACACAATCTTCAATTCTGGTAGAGCGCACCCTTGGGACATCGTTCCTTTCAAGTTGGCGCAGTGCCAGGAACATTTTCTCCTGTCGGAGTTCATTCAGACAAGTCAATGAAGTCTTAAATCCTTCCACAACTCAGAACATCTCTAAATGGCAATCAGCTCCCCTTTCGGCTAACAGGGTCTGTAATTCATTTTCATCCGGCTCGGTCCACAAATCGGTGACAGCGAACCACCCCACCCCACCAGCCTCTGGCCAGTGACGTTCCAGGTTCTTTCTGCTTCGGCGGCGGCTTTAAGTCAGGCGATTTATCAGGCAACTGGCACATCGCGTCAACCAATTCTTCGCTCATGCACCTTGTACTGAACGTAAAGACAGCAAAGTCTGAATGTTGCCGATTGTCAGGTCCACCTGTATTACCAGCTCTCGATGCATTCGGCTGGAACAGATTGGCAGTACGTCAGTCCGGATCAGTCCAGCTGTTGTCCAAATGCAAGAATAATAATCTTGAGTGTCATTTGGCAAGTCTGCTGAGATTTTGTCAATTCTTAGTTCTCAACATAACCTAAATATACTAGCCCATCTCCCAAGAAATAAGCTTGTCGGCACTTCCGTCTAAAAACTACCATGCTATTTCGGTCACCATTGAAAACTGTTGATTGCTTCTTCTTCCATGAATCCGTCACAGTTTCTCACTTTATCCACTTTATTAGACCTATGGTTGTTTGTGTTAAACGTTGTTTTTGAAACTAGTCTAGAGATTATTGACACGGAACGCTCATTCTGGTTGACGACTGGCATCCGAATATGTGTTTCGACACCTACATTTTGAAAGTCTAGTTTTCGAACACTTCTTTATTGCTTTGTTTCCGGGAGATCATTATCTGTACCCAGTCATAGAATTCTGTCATCATAGCACCCTAAATTGGGGACATCGATAGAGGAAGGACTAAACTAAAGCTAGTCTTTTGACTGCCTGGTACCAGAAACCTCACGTTTATCACTATGGAAGGGGAGGGGAGGTTTAGCTTTTCTTTCTCGTCGAAAATGAATACTCACGCTGTTGTAGGGTTGATAATGGTTACTTGGGGACAGATCAGGTGAATGCGCTGGCAAATCAAGCACTTCAATGTTTTCGGCTTGTGTGCTCTGCATACAGCAGCAACATGGGGACGGGCATTGTCGTGGTGAAATGTTACCCCATGGCTAAGAACAAATGGGACCTTGGAGTGGTCTATGGGCTGGCAAATTCGCTTCTCTGAGGCGATTCCGACCCGTTTGGGCAGAAATCCGGTTATTATGAGGCACGACTGTTTCATTAGATATGGCAGTGGCTGGCCTGAAACGGTCGCGGAGCTGGTGAATGCGAAAATGGGGGTCTTGGTCTGGGGTCGTTACAGGCGTTCATCGGGCATGCGGACGATTAGCTGTTTTGCCGAATTCTTCATGACGTTTTCTGAGACGATTAATCGTTGACACATTAACGTCAAAGGCTCAGCCTACAGCTCTAAGGGTCATACCAGCGTAAAGCATACCGATAGCGCGCTTTCGTTGGTTTTGGTGTCATCTTTGGCATCGTTTCTTTTGACTTGCACGGGTGGCGTTTTGTACACCTGAGGGTAAGGGGTGCTTGGGAAGACCTTACAGTTCACTGAATACTACAGATAGGACCACACCAGTCAAAACGGTGAATACGCTTGAAATCGACAACGGTATGTACACAGGTGCAGAGGTTTTGTTCTTGGCCATCCTTCGGTACTATATTGACAAAAATCACGGCATTATCATGCGAAATATTGCAAAGACAAAGTGTTGAATAGATAAGTGACGTTTAATTCGACAGGTATTACAGGCTGACGGAGATGCGCTCCTCACTAGAGTACATAATGAGGAAATATTAGCTCATTATTTGATACAGCTGTCGGAGATCTGATTCTTGATGCTTTCGTTCACAGTTTGAACACGACGTGATGGTTTGCTCCACAGTGAATTCCCCGCCAATTTAAAGTATTAAAGAAGTTAACATATTTTGTAAATACTTGCATCAAATGTGACTCACCAGAAAACCCGTGGGCATGTAATGCAGAAAACTACAGCACTGGCAGTAAAACCAGAGCAGCGACAACAGTGTGATGATTGCCAATGATCACACCGGTGAAGTCTGGCCTCTTGTCAGTTTGCCTTCGGTAGGGTTTTATTCCTAGTGTTAATGTAGCTGTTTTAAGAAGTACATGTAGCAATTTACAACCTCCTCACACCATGACATAAGCAGATTTATGTTAAAAAAATCCAGTGATGTTAAATGCAATATTCTTGACGTCGTTGGTTACACAGTTACTCAGAATGTTGTGTCATGCTGGTTACTCAGTTACTCAGAATGCTGTGTCATACTGGTTACTCAGTTACTCAGAATGCTGTGTCATACTGGTCACTCAGTCACTCAAAATGCCGTGTTGTCATCACATTGAAGGCGTATACACAATACCCTGAAAACAATGGAAAGGTACGCTTCGAGTTAAACATTAGTTGACTGGGCGGCCATATTGGATCATTGGAAACAAATTATTGATCAATAGTCCAGACTTATGGAAGACATTATGGAATTATGGAAATCTGATATGCCATCGGATGCACAGCAGAGCGAAATCTAGCGAAACTGAGCGGTGAGCTATAAAACTATGTAATGGGATGACTTTTAAGGCATAGTTATTCACAGCTTCCAAATACTGCTACTATTTCTGCTCAATTTGATGTGTCCCCTCTCCAACTGAAATCCACCATGTTTGCATAGCTTTGTTTTGGATTGGATTAGAGCCGCCCAATGTCTAACTTTTTCTTTTGATTCGCACGACCTATCTTTTACCTTGATGTGTAACGAATACATGTTGCTGCATTTATTTGTTTAGTGCTTAGCCAGTCAAACATTGGACCACGGGATCTTGTCATTTCCATAAAAATGTGTTTTTGTTTTAAATGAACAATTTTGTCAGACTATTACATAATTGAAAATTTAAAAAGTAATGAGTTGATGAAAATACCAATTCATCTTATATGTACTACATATTTCATCTGCCGATAACTTGGTCCAGCTATCCTTGTTGTGCGAAATGTGCATGTGACCGCCATTATAACACTACATAATAAAGCTGGAATTGTTGTGGTGCAAATATCTACTAGCGTTTGAAACTATATGTTGCGATCTCTACTAAGTTGATAGTTTCTATTAATCTGTACGAGAAGGAAACAGCCATTATGTACAAATGTTAAGTGTGTCTCGTGCGGCAAACAGAAGAAAAAAATGCCACAGATTCTGCTTACAATTATATTTAAAGTAATATAAAGGCAGAAAGTTTGATTACATTCTCAGAACAGGGCACGACAAACCTTGTATCAGGCTTTTCAAAGAAAAGCAAAATGTCAATGAAAAATATTAAATGTGGGAAACCAAACAAGTCTGTATGTGGTCTCCTACTGGGATAACTCGAATACCGATAGCCCACCTTGCGGTTTGCGGTTAACTGATGATTGACAGTCGTCACAGACAAACCAACTGATTTCTGTCTGCACTGGGCAGTGCTAGCCATGGGCACTTTCGGCGCCTTATCCTACCTCCTACTTTTAAAAGATATTGGTGAATGGGTGGGAGCAAAGGGAGAAAACCTAGGCGTCGAAGTCGACTTTCGTGTACCAGCCATCAACCGAAATGGGCCTGCCGGGTCAATAATGGAAAGACCAGTTTCCAAAAACGACAAATAACACAAACCACCAAAGAACTAAGAAAATGTATAGCAGAGAAGCAGTCAACAGGTTTCAAGGATCACGAATAGTCGCAATGAATGTTCTATGCGGATGAATAAAATCAGTTTCCTAATTGTATATCATTTTAGCATACATGTTGTCGATAATCAAACATGTATGTAAATTGCACTTTGATTGCATTTGTTCATATATCCAACCTGACGATCACGCTCAACACGCTGAACCTACGGCCCCTGGCCCCTGGTTGAGCGGAGCCCCGGAGACGAATAACTATAAATCAGTCCTATAAAAAGACTAGTGTGAAACACAAATCAGTCGAGCAAACAGCTGAAGATTGTAAATGCAAAGTCTGTGTTCAATTCAGTTCACTATGTTTCATATAGTGGCTCCTTCAGAAACTTATATGAAAATTAGAAAACAGAGAGACGTTAATAAGGCATTCAGATAAAATGTCCGGCTTCAGTCAAAATTGTTTTGTTGTAATCGACCTATAGTGTCCGTTTTACATAGCTGTGTTGTTACTATACGATATGTACATATGCAGAATTCAATGTTATTTGGATCAAGGATCCAAACATCTCATCAGATGCCACAGTGTCGTCTGGCCAAGAAAGCAACACGACATTTCGAAATTAGAACCATACGTGAAAAATTACACCCCGTAATAAATCATTTTTTCTCAAACGTCAACGGACAGCCTAAGTTTCCCTCTTTCCTTGTTTCCCTTATCTAATGGGGGAAGTTGGGTTATCGAAGAGAACAATCTGTGCTATAAAAAATCTGAGACGGGAAAGAAATGTCATGTGCGTATTTAATGAGGAAACAAAGACAGAAATGATGGAGAATCGCTTTGACATTTCCACGCGGATCCTTTGATGTCTCTTGGTTCCAGCTGGTGCACGGCAGGTAATATATTAACTTTTTTTTAGGGATACGGAATTGGATGTCTAACAACGCAATATATTTCTGTCTACTTTTTATAACTATCTACTTGTCATTCAATTACGGCGTGGTTTGGTAATTCCCTGGTGACTGCTATAGTGGTTCCACCTAGCTGACTAAGAAGTCTAGCGATCTACAATGCCATCCCAACGGGGATTGAGTGCATGTAAACTATTTCCTACTGGCTCGGCTGCGTACTACATTTGGCGCTACGGGGACTATCAGGATACGTTAAACATCACGTCTATATTTCTTGATATACATTTTAACATATGTATTAGTTCAAAAGCTTCTTTTCCTGTTCTTTGACGTGGGGACGGGGAGGAGGGCTTCTTTGTTTCGTATGCCAATTCTTATTAACCCTTATGTATGTTTAAGCGAAATAACGGCCTGAGCAAAAAGTGAGAATTTATAACGATTTCACCTTAATACAAACACGTAAGTACTTTCCAGTTATATCGGAAAAAATGGTCTAGACATGTAAACTTCGTCAGTCTCCAAATCGTGTATTATCCTAGTTTATAAAGTATTGACAATCAGAAAACACAATTAACCACTTATGTCTTGTAAATTACTGATGTTTTGGAAATCAGTTCATTTACATCTTTCTCAGAAGGTCTTATTCAAGTAGCTCTAGCACATTAAAGTGAAAAACAGCTCATCTTCTAAGGTTAAGTCTGCCAAAGAGGTTGGGCAATATTATGTTTATTTGGGTGAAGTATTTTTTGCAACAGCCACTATGACGGTGAAAATCGACATTTGACCGTGCTACGTCGTCTAGCATGAAAGGCCGCCATTCTCTCTGGGCTGTTACGTAACTGTTCCAAGCGCGGAACACTCCTGTAACCTGAGACTGTAGTGTGCTGCTAGGGTTGTGGTTGAAACTTAAGTATATATGTAAATTTACTACATCAAATGATCACTAAACTTACTCTCGACCTAATACAATGGTCTGGAAAAAATTTACAGTATGGTTCACACCTGTACGAGTAATAATTAAAATGTATTACGCTAAAAGAGTGTCTTGTCCATATGTTATTATATGTTACATCTTCATTCAACTCAGAAGATTTACGTCACAGTTTACAAACACTTGATATTCTCCTAGCTCTCTGATTGGTCAGTGTCTCATAAGCTTAAAAGCATGGGCGACTTCAGACACTCAGTCGGCAGCACAATACTCCACACTTCAAACGAAGACAATTCAGCAAAGAATTCATGTAAATTCAAACACTTTTTTGTATTCAAAATGGAATTTTTGGAAAACTTTTTAATAAACAGTGCACCAGTCATGGACTGCGTTTTACTCTGATTATTATAGTGTTTGTCCCAGAGACTCCTAGACAAATTAAGTCCATCAGTAGATAAAGCACATTCAAGGCTGGCTAAACCAGAGGACAGGAAGACTTTTGCTTAGAGACATAATTGTATAGAATTTCTTTTATTGCCACATCTTTTTCATTATACATGTATTTTTCTCAGAAGGTCTCCTCCAAGTAACTCTACTACGAGGTCTTCCAAAGTAAATAATGCGTTTTGCTCTCATTAGTGTATATTCCAGGGACTCCAATATAAATGAGGTTCTTGGACAAATAAAACATCTTCAAGTCTGGTTTATTAGATTATGGAAAGAATTTTGCTTTGGGAAGGATGTGTATAGAAATTCTTTTTCTCCCGTTAGTTATCAGGTGTGGACGGACGGCCAGAAGCCGTGACAACTAATCAAAAGCGTCTAACGAGGTTCTTAGCAGTATTTTTATTCTCATGGCGTATGTAAGTATTCAGTAAGTAGGACAAGGAGACACGCGCTTACGGCATGGTGTGGTTTGAAAACACTAAACAGTTGGTCTGCAAAGCCCTTATTGGAACTGCTACATGCATATTGTTAAGCAGTAGTAGGAGTATTTCAAACGGGAGTTTACTCAAGAATGTGTCATTTATATATGTACTACGGTGGCCAGCATTATGCTGAACTGAAACCAGACAGAGCCCTGGAGGAAAACATGATTATCCGCTGGTTACAGGAGCACCTTGGCACGTGCGATCTGTCAGAATAAAAGTGAAAAAAAAAAACCCACCAGGAATGTAGAAGTGTTTGCTTAGTTTGAAGCTTAAGCAGACGGACTGAATACTAAAACAAACCACTTCGGTAGGTTTCCACATCTCGAAAGATAATCAAAACACTTTGAGATAAGTATGTAACAAAACAAGGTAAGTTGAGTGTCAAACAACCAACATGTGCGAAGCCATAGAGTGTGTGCAACGTGAAAGTTCATATCAATCGAAAAACGAGCTGTACACAGAACTGACTTCCACTGTCCCTGTAACACAAGTACAAACACATGGGCAGCCTGAGTGTCTTATTGTTATCCAAAAGCGCTGCCTAGAGCCTATTCGGCCTGTTCATGCCAACCGTGTCCATCTTCCACAAATGCAATCAACGGAATGGTGTAGGCGAACGTCCCAGGTGTGTGACAATTCTTTGATGAAGGAAATCTAGGCAAGGAAAATGGTAATCAGCCATGTTGAAAATATCTTTCCCCTGTTACTGAGAAAACATGCTGTAAATTCTTCAAGCTGATACATGTGTACGGTTCATTAACAACACGCACCGATTGCTACCTTCATCATGCCTGCCACTTACTGAGACATATCCCAGACAGCCACCAGGAGAGCGGATGGTCCGTAAGATTAGCAGTCCGCTGGGAACAGGAAACAAACCATTTTGTATGGAATTGTCCAAAGTCGATCTGTTTGATGCAGGTATAGGAAGGTTATTCAGTCTCTCAAAGTCAATAGTGCCAAAAGCTAACAATGGTTGTGGACTGGAAATGCTCTGTAGAAATCACACTCGTTTTACTCTATAAGATGAGGTTATATACCTTCGAACATGTACATGTTAAATTCAGAGCAGTTATTAAGGTTTCCTTTATGTCCATCCAAGGACACACATAACATGGCTATTTTAGATATGAAGTAAATAATAAAGATATAGGTGGCGCTTTGCATCCTCACCCCAAAGACAAGTATACTAAATTCATCAAGCTGAAAGTTTCTTTTCGTAGCCCACATTGCAACTCACGTAGTTAAATGTTAAAGCCTACAGCATAGCGAGTGAAACTATTGTCATCTTTTCACTTTATAGACTCCCTGTTCATTCTTGCTTTTCTTGCCTGCCAACTGGCAGAGGTATTATTTATTACTTAGATACTTATTTTCTACCTGACCTTTTGGTAATTGTACACCCTGTTTGCAAACTGTTGTGAGCTGAAAAGTTATTGTTATATCTTAATGCGTGATTCATGTTTTCTTTAAATTAACCCATGCTTATCCGATTGCCCTCGTTTTCATACCACTGATTAAATATTGGACAGATTTATTTCTTCGCCAACCGATAATTCTTGCACCTGACTCAACATGCCCACGTTTAACAGAAATATTTATTTCTTTTGTCACATGTTAGAACGACATATGTCACCATTTCTATATTGCGATGTTTTGTTCGTTTCTCATACTAAGTAAATGGGCTCCTGTTTATTCTGCTGGTGTTTTCGTACCCACAGACTACTTGCCTCTTAAGTAGGCATTTGTCTGTGTTGTATTCTTAATTCATTTTCCTCTATACATCGTCAGTTGGCTGTAGTGTTTGATCAGTAGGGACTTAAGCTTAGTCATTGGTCATTGTTTTTGTTTTAAACTTATTTTTTTGACATATCGTCCACTAGGATCAGGGACAAGTTTTTGCAACTTACATACCCGTCTAACTACAGAGAATAAACACAAATTTTGTGCATATTTAGAGGCAAACATTTTTCCGGCGTGAAGCATAATAATATTAACAGCAAAACATAATAAACAGTGAATTGTGTTAAGTATACAAATGACGTCATAAACTTTGATATAATATAAAGAAAAAAAACTGTCGTATCAGAGAGCGAAAAAGTATTTTAATCTGATTTTGCCACTCACCTTCGGCGTCGCTAAAAAGAAAATCTTTTGGTTTCAATTATATATCTAATCACAGCTGTGAGAATAGTTTTAGACAATGTAGGTTCTGTGTCCTTCACCCACATCTTGGGATGTGAAATCAGTAGGAAGTGTTTTCGTCATCTTGATTCTGCTTACATTATAATATATTGTTCGATGTTTTATTTTACACCCCTGGGTAAAAGATAAGGTGCAATTATCTGTCAACTGTTACACTAACGCCATCGCCTTGATTTTATTGTCCTTACTATAGTTTTTGACATTAATTAAAGCTCACAAAGATATATTCATTACAATATACCAAATTTTCTCACCATCATTTAGGTTATCAGTGCTTTATTAACGGTAACTAAATAAACCAATGAATGGCTAGTTATCTCCAATGTTTTGAAATCAAACACTTCACTTTTCATCAAAACGATAAAACATCGTTTCTAACCAAGCTTATATATTTGTGATAATAATTAAAGCTACTTAGACACACACAAACAAGCACGTTTGACTGAATAAAAAAGGAACATGAAATGACCATATCGTTAAAGTTGAGGATATTACCAGCATTACATTTAAGATGGAATTGGTGCAAGTATTCCAACAGGGCACCATGTATAAAGTTGTATCAGGTCGGTAAGCGTCTCCGACAGTATTCTGTAGCATTGAATTCCTATGTGGAAATTACATGCACTTCTACTCCTATGTAATTTATTTTAAACAGCGCCAAAAAAAAACTTATGAATTGATCAGACTGATACTCTGAATATAAAAGGCTATAGTGTGATATTTGGCAAATCGTCACATGTCACACTATGATATTTGGCGAATGATCACATCTTACAGTGTGATATTTGGCAAATGGTCACATGTTATCGGTGAAATCCTGCCTCTTGTCAGTTTACTTGGAATTAGGGTGTTATTCTAATCGTTCATGTAAGTGTTTAAGAAGTAACAACTTGCACCCCCTAGCACTATCCCTTCTGCAGAATTCGGCAAAAAAGGTTCGTTGCACTTAAAGGTAATTTGTTACGTCACTAATCTAGAATTACTCAAAATGTTGTGTTGTCCTCACATTTAATACCTGTACACAACACATCTGTTTCTGCTCTGCTGTAAGAGAGTTTCACGCCTGACATGGGGTTGAGCCAAGATTTGCCCTACAGATAATTCCTGTGTGTCCGCGTTCATACAAAAAGTATACAACTTTGGCCTTTTAAGCACGTCGACATATAGTGCCCTCAGTTTGATCTTACTAAATTTACCGTATGTACTTTATGCAAATATACACGATAACGTATCGGTGAACCATGGCCGCCTTATCTGGCGTCTTACTTGTTGACTACGGGCTTCAACGTGATTAAATTAAATGTGATGACAACACAGCACTTACTAGACCAGTGACGTCTAATAAATCGCGTTTACCATCACTGTAATTGTTTTTACCTAATTCAGTTTAATCCACAGTGATAGGGTGGTGTAAGTTGTTACTTCTTAAAGAAATACACGAACAGCTAGAATAAAACCCCAACTGAGGTAAATTGACAACAGGTCGGATTCACCGGTAAAATGTGACCATTTGCCAAGTATCACACTGTGACATGTGACCATTTGCCAAGTATCACACTGTGACATGTGACCATTTGCTAAGTACCACACTATCCTGGCTACTCTGGCTTTAATCACAGTGCTGTAGTCTTTCGTGTTCAAGAGCTTTATGGATTGAGCGAAGTGTTTTTGACAGTGAAACCATTATGTAGCAAACATCAAAACTCACTCAGAGATTGACAATCTCTGTGTCAAATATATGCTCCTGTGGTAAGAGATCAAAAACTATAGTTACTGCATGGGAGTATTTCCAGCTCTTATTGTACAAATTCTAACCAAGAAGTTCACACTCTTATTTCAGTGTCACATTAAAAAGGATGAAAGTTCAATGTGTTACTTCAGACGTAAGAGGAAATGTTTATCTGCCAGCGCATTTAACTGACACAATTTGGCTCGAAGATGTGAATATTGATTGAATAGGACAAGAAATGTGTCTACCTTTGTCTTTTTTCTTTGCGTATGATAAGACTTCCGGTTATAATCCACATCAAGATGATAAATCACACTGAGAATGAATATCTTCTTTCAAATCGTTGATCGATATTGTGCCTGAATAGATTTTTATGTATCACCCGGGGACTTTCTGACTTTCTGACGTGTATGCCACTCGTGTATTAGCTACAAAAAGAAATCCATCATCTAAAATGGGTTATAAGCTTTTCAGTGATACAGGAAAGACACGACACGGCAAATAATTTTACAGCTAACCGGCCGTGATGCGCCGTGGAACGAGAACTCTTTAACACCCATAACTGATATTAACGCAAAATATCGGCCGCACCAGAGATAACACAGTGGTGAATATTTTACTCAGTAAAATATACTTGAGATGTTCATTTGTGCGGCTAAGCTGAGTGGTAAGAGCCACAAGTGACATCTATTTTAGGCTGCAGGGGTCCATTAGAGAGGACTTATTGGGCTATGTGTGAAACGGTGTAAAGGTGTGCCATTGCTTTCCGCTGTGGCTATGATACTCCTCAGTCCAGCATAAAGAGAGGGGTCAAACAGGTCAGCTGGGACTACATGTTGATGTAATGAAAAGGAACACGTATTCATATCTAGTGCTAGAACGAACTTGATTACTAACAATGAAAGTTCAAATTAAACTGGCTTACAGAAGAATTTCAAGAGTAAGAACACAGCAGCCAGCAGTCATTATTGTATAAACTGAGGTAGGCGGCCCTCCAACTAGTTAGTTGGAGGTTGCTTTGGAAATGGGCCTGAAGCCATGGTTCTAGGGTGTGTGTGAGTTGTTACTTTTTAAACAACAACCCTGTCAAGGGTAAATTGGCACGAGGCCGGATTTCTTCGATAGCATTTGCCAACTATCACACTATATATATGGTTATATTTGACTTGGTCTACGAGCAATGTGCAAATGTCGGACGCTTGACACTGCGAAGTCCTTATTGTGTCACAGAACATGGCCTTTACAGCATCACATAATGTCAAAAACGTCAATAACGTTGAGATACATTGATTATTGACGTGTACCAGTGGTACACAATTTGAATACTGATTTTATTCATCCGCTTAGAACATTCAAACCGTCTGATTCATTATCATTGAAAAGTGGTGATTCTTTGCATGAATCAGTCCAAATTTTACATTTTTATATTTTCTTAGTTCTTTGGTGGTTTGTGTGACTTGTCGAACTTGGTCTCGCGATTATTGCCCCGTAATCCACACTTTGGTTGACGGTTGGTATACGAATGTTGGTTTCTACTCCTAGATTGATAGACTGTTACAGTATCACGAAGTCCACAAAACAGGCAACAGTAACACCTACTGTGACTTTTAGCTGTGCAAAAAAGATACTTGCAACCTGTCTGCATCATACATGTAGATCTTTGAAGATTAAATGTTATTGAATGCGGCAAGAGTGGCGTCCCTTGGTGCCGTTTCGCCGTTGTTACACGAGGCAGGTAGGATATTTTTATGTCTGAATAATAACCTATGAAAGCTAAATATCAGTTGATTTATAGCTGCGTGCTGTCCTTTACATATGCTCTCGCTTAGTCGTCCATCATCTTTCAGGAAGAATTGGGCTCTCTAAGATATTGGTGGGCGTAAACCTCCGATTAAACTAGAGACGTATGCGTCGTAATATCGGAAGGACAAGCCTCAAAAACAGATAAATTCCTAAAAACAGATAATTTCCTAAGAACCATCTAAATTTGACAGTTTTAAGGGTCAGAAGCGGACACCTGGGATAAAATCATGACTGAGGTAAAAATGTGACGTAAGCCATGTTGTGCGACCAAATGGGGGTCACCAGCCCTTTACAAAGCGAAGTAAATATTGCATGTCCTTTCCATACGTGGATAATAACACAAGCTACAGTAATTCATGACCATTTGTTTCACTGGCATTGTGTTTATTATTTTAGGTGCTGAGAACTACTGTTCCATGAGGTACAGCTTTTTGCTTCCTCTGCAAAGGGCCCACAGGCTCCATCGTTGCTCATTTGTCTTGGATCTTTATCTTATCTGTCTTATAATTTCTTTAAAATATAAGTGAGACATGTGCACAAGTTGGACAATACGTCGCTACATCAAGTAAGTCTGACCTTGAACAAAACATTTAATAAACGGCAATTTTATGTTTTTAGTATCAGTCATTTTGCACTTCACAAGGGTTCACTGTTATTCCCGATAAACTGCACTTGATAATCTTCTTGTTCACACTGTTCAAGCTGAACATTAAGGCAGTGTTCGATCAGAACATCGGCTTTTCGCTTGTCTGATCTGATTCTGTCCCGTGTGGTATTGTTGCATACACAAACCTATGGCAGCACTAACACTGTTCATTGTGCAACAGCTTTATTATCCTATATAGCCTGCTTATTCTTCTGTTTCTGTTTTCGGTAAAGTGTCAGTTTTGTCTTACTTGTCTTGTATGATCTCCTTGATAGTATTTACCCAGTATAGATGCTGGAAAACCAATACTGGAACATGGGTTGAAAATCAAGAATCTTTACCTTAGGTACAAACATAAATTCGTAGACAACAGACTGATCCGAACTCACCAACCCTTTGAATGAATTATCACTCTCTTGATGCAGAAATCAGTGGTCTAATCCTTCGGGTCAATCACAAGCGGAATGTCCATAGAACTCGATTAATCAAGTTTGATTGAGCATCATGAAATTTCATTATGCAGCAGATTGTGCAGGAAACCTGACTGTCTTTATGTGGCAGGTCACTGGTGAGGGCATCGTTAGTTTTCGGCGAATTCCGGTCCATTCAGGACACTGTGACTGCCTGGGTTGTCCGCGTCTTCTCATAAAGGCTTGATTGTGTGAAAAATGAACGTAACAGAGGTCGTCCGTCTTACTGCGGCAGCATGCAAGAGGTCTATTCTACATCAAATGGAGCAGAGAGAATGTGAAAATCAGCCAAATTTATCGTTTAATCTTTCATGTACTAAACTTCCCAAGGGTCTGCAAAGATCAAAGAGAGATGTCGACCATTATATAGTCTCTTGTCGAAAGGTAGAAAAGTTTGGTTTCTTTTCTACAGCACAGCCTTATATCACCGGTTTCGTGTGACCATCTGCCAGCTATCGCGTTATCGGCTGCTTTGATTTTACTCTCTATGCTGTAGTCTTTTATTATATCTCTTTTTACACTGGAACGCGCGAAATGTAGCCTGCAAGTTTCGAAGAGAAAAAGATTCCTCTCAGAGAACGTCTCTCAAAGATGCGCGTCATTGGTTTTATTTGTAGTTCTCTGTGTGTTGCATTTCAAGCAATTCCTTATGTGCTGACACACATATACACAATGCTTCTTGTTTGGTTTGGGTTTCACGTCACCCCCAAAACAATTTCGATCATCGCGCCACGGTTAGTCAATGTAGTTCGGCGGATTCCTACAATTCCTACCTATTTAAAGTGCTGCCCAACTGAAATGCCATACCGAAGACACCAGACACGACACCCCAACGAGTTACATTATACTGAAAGCGGCACAACCAGCGCTTGGCCTGTTTCTCTTCTGCTGAATGCCGGGCGAGGTGGTTCAAAGATTTCCGATGTTCGCGTCCAAGGTATAGGGATTTGGAATTGAACCAAGTAAGCACCATTTACGAAGCAGAAGGTATGTCCACCACGATACCTGCAGTGATATTGCAATGATACAGAAATACTATATCTAATCGATTTAGTGGATTATTTCCATTCCGATAAATGTTTCTTCACTTGTGAGTAAATTATAGATATGATGATGTCTCCTTTACTCGGCTGTGCTTATGTATTCTGAGAGGTTGTTGGTCGTGCCCGCGACTTTGTCACTAATTAAAGTATTTTCTATTGCCTAGAAAAAATATGAAACAGTCTGAGACATCCGTCTGATTCTGTCGCGATTTCAAAAATTCGCCAGGCTGAAAAGAAGATTGCATCAGCATTTACAGGGAGCCATCCAGCTGAAATTGCTGCAAATCACAAGTATCTGATATTAAGAGATAGATTGCTGGCAGTTACTCTCGGCTTACAAACAGACATTCGTATACCACTTGTCAAGATACAACCGAGCTCATTTTCTTTGCTGGCCAACCTTGGAGATCTATGTACCTTCCAGCCTAACAATTTGTCCTTCTCATCAGTAAACTTCCCCCCGCTGCTGATAAGTATTATTTCTACACTGATGTCTTAGACACGATCGTGATTTCTTCAAGAAGGTCTCTCGCCTACAAGTCCCATTTAATGACGGCCAATGAAGCCTTACGCTCCATTCACACTGACTAATAGACAGGTTGTCAGACCCAGACACAAGGAGCAACCCGTGAACAACAAGCTTTCATTAAGATCGTCTGGGGAATTAGGCCTGCCCGATGTTTTATTTACAAGGGCCAGCCTAACCCAGTTAGTCAAATAAGATGTCCTGAGAAAGAGACACCTTCACACGAGAGAGTGCTGACTTGGACGACAATCGTTAGGAGCTGCCACGTCGCTCTTCAAGTGACCATTGACTAAATGTAATGCTATCTTTTTGTACTACAGGGTTTATGCGCCTATTGGAGCGATTATCTCAAATTATTGGGACAGATTATTGCCAAAATGCAATAAAAGTCAGTTTGTTTTTATTTACTGGCGTCAGTGTTTGTTACATTATTGTGCCATGGTGCAGGAGGACAGGCAAGTTGTTACTTCCTAATCATTTACCGTTACACTAAAACTATGACTGAAGTTAAGTGACAAGAGTTAACTAACAATTTCATCGGTTACGTATAGCCATTTTCCAACTAACTACATGTGTCACATTTTCCTCGCTGCTTCGGTTTTATTCTCTGTGCTGTAGACGTTTATATTATTAGAGTTATGTTTAGAATGTTTCAGACATTCGTATTGTCCATGCGATTTGCCTGGTTTCTATATGTACCAACCGCGACCTTCGTGGCACAGTTTATAATGTACTAGTGGAGTACAATGATCTTGGGGACCCTTCACCAATGCGGTCACCGTGAGTTCAAGTCCAGCTCTAGCGTGCCTCCTCTCCCGTCGTACGTGGCAAGGCCTGCCAAGAACGAGTGGATGATCGTGGGTTTTGCGCTAGATCTTTTCGGGTGTCCAATGCAACCATTCTGATGTCAGAACACAGCTGATCCATCTGCTGCAGGTGGGTTCGAACTCGCGACTGCCATCGTCAATCGTCTCAAGTGGTAACAGTTTAACACAAGCCAATCCCCATGCCTCATTTTGTGCTTTAAAAATGTACTAAATTTAAATGCAGAAAGCCAGGTTTAGAAATTGTACCCAGTCATTCTATTGCATGTTATACATGTATATTGAAAGTGCATTTTATTCCACATTACAATTTTTGCTAACAAATGGTCCAGACAGTTAGACAATATGAAAGGCTACAACACGAGAGCAGTGACTACAATGTGATAGATGGCAAATGGTCATAGGTTACCGGTGAAATACGGCCTGTGGACAATTTACCTCGGTTAGGGTTGAGGTTATTGGTATGTGGCCCCTGAAATAGCGAATATGTCTTTTTATCCCGCAGTAGGCAAAATCCTATGCTTTTGATTCGAAAGTAACCGACGCGTGTAACTCTATACGCAGCAGCAGATGCTATATTCGTCTGTGACTCAACGGTGGGGAGAATGGAGAACGACGTAACAGTTACAATGAGACCCAACAATGACACCAACGACACAACGTAACAAAATAATGTTGAATGAACATTGTCAATAAGGTTATGACGTCATAATTCCCAAATCGTTGCTTGGTAATTCAAAGTTCCTCGACGTGACAGGAAAATTACTGCTGAAAGTTCTTTCGTTTTTCAAGAAACAAATTTCAGTGTAGTTTTTAGAGTCTTCTCCGCTGACGTCTCGCCCAATATGAAACTTACAGACCCCATATAGTTTCGTATCCTTTCACTCAGTATACATGTAACTAATAACATGGCGGCGTTTATGTTTATGGACGCAGGAGTCCGGTGTAAAGCAGCGATCTAGGTCATGCATCTGCACGATAAAACCTCCTCATCTCAGCTTCCGATCTCCTTTCTCAAAGAACAGCTAAACCCGCCATTAGAGATCCTCAGTCCATTGTTAATAACTCATCGACAAATCAAGGCTTCGGCTTCTTTAACCCTTTGGGAAGCATTTCGTTGGGACTGTAATTATTTCCTTGTGTCATGCTGGGAAAGTCAACAGAATCACAATTGACGATTCCTATCTTCTGTCTTGTAGAAGTAAACCGTGCCAAAACAAGCACCGTTAAAACCAGCTTGTAAATTGTGATAGAGGGATCTGTAATGATTTTAGAGCAATATAATTAACAGAAAAATCGATCTCTGGAATGTGATTGTCGTGTTAGTTTTATAACTTTTGCTGATAGCAGGTTTATTACTCGGGAATCAGAGTGTGTAAGATTTTCCCGTTAAGACAGAATAACGTTTTACTGACCATACGGTAATACGGCTTCCACTGCGGAATTGACAATTAGGTTCGCCGTTTGTGTAGCCTCATTCACCGGAACGGTCACTTCAGCACTGAAATTCCCCTTGAGGGAATTCTCATTTCTACCATAATTGTATTCCAGTCAGAACAATGTACAAGACAGTGAAACATATCTTATCAACACTAATTTGTAGGGTGCCACAAGTGCAAAATACATGCTGACAGTATTGAATTAAAATCTTGATCGATACTCTGTCAAGCACATCTAATATAACACACCTCTTCACATAGTTTGACGGTAGAAACAGTCAGATCTCGCGTATTCAGTTGTGGCTATTTTGCGTGTGATAATTTATCAGCTGATGTAGTCGTCACTGCTGCTGCTTTTTTAATATCAACACGCCCTGTTAACTGAAAGCTGCTTTTTTCGCCACGAAAACGATGAACTTGATAGAAATGTATGAGTTTAGCAATAGACACATCTACATACAAAATGGAAAAAGAGACATTTTCGAAATCAGAAGTCTTCTATCTAGTTCAGGTCATTCAGGACATTGGCCACGACATAATAACAGCGATATATTATACCCAGGGGATTGTATTCTTGGAAGATATATGCAGATATTTATAGCTTAAACCCCTGCTATACTTGTTATTTCTAACGGTGTACGCTCGGGGACATCTTTTACTGCCTCAATGCATCAAGGTATATACTTCTAGAGACTCGATGGCCATATTTGTGAAAAAGGATGCCGCGTTATCTACAACAGGACAAAGCCTACAATCATGGAGGAAATTGCCAAAGAGGCACATTTATAGCTGAGGCATTTTTGTATGCACAGACCTAGTGCAGTGTGCCGTCTTTAGTGCGATATCTTCGTGTCTGATCTTAACTCCGAGCAGATCCTAACTTCTGATAATATACCTCGGACCCCGTTGAAATCATTTAACCAAAGCGTAACATTTATTATCATTGGCAACAAATGCACGTTTGATAGTCACTGACCAAACGCACATCGGTGCAGATCGAGATCTACCGTTCTGGTAGTGTCTTAGGGTCGAGGGCTCTACAATAGGGATCACAAATCTTGGTTTTCCTGGATTTGTCAGCAGGCGCTGGTTTTATTGAGCGGACGTGCTCATTTCCTCTTCCGACGGATAGGCCAGATATGTTAGGAGAGTGTTGGCTGACAATTAAGGTCAAGTATTGGGCTGTTCGACCTGAACCGGGTTGTTTTAACTCAAAGACCTATAATGTGTGTATTCTGCGAACACGTGAGTGCCTAAACCGTATTTGCTGGCACAAGCCGATTAAGTGCCATGTACCGCGATGTACCCAGTGCAGTGTATTGATCATGCTCGGTGCCCTATCGTGTCTCCTCTAATACGACTAAGCTGGATCCTGTGAAACAGATGTGTGCAGTTCGGGGTCAAATCTGACATGAGGCTGTAAAATTGATAAGCAGGGCCCTTCAAAGACAATGAAATTCCATGCCTGATGTGTTCAGCTTGATTGCCACGAATTCATTGAAACATTATCATTGTGGCGTAATTCCACATTCATTCATTCGTACAGTCGTCATTATTCACATCTTTCCACTTAAGCAGGAAAACAAAAACAAAAAAATCATCGGAGATGAGACCGACATCACCGAAGTGTTATTATACAACCATACTAATGTGAAAGCTACATTAAATACTAGCACACGAAGCTGTTGGGCGGACAAACACATACAAAACTGCCTTGCAAATCTTGCTTTTATCATACCGTGTTACCTGAAACAAAAATTAGAAAAAATTATTATATATATATTTCATTTAGCTGGAATCTAAATTTTACAATATATTTTGGGTGGCAAGGAAAACTTCTATTCCTGTTGCTCCTACTGAACGCTGCTCCCCAACGCCCAATAAGACGTCTATTAAGATACATTCATGCACATGTCGCAGTCTGTGCCAGTGGACGAGACATCAATCTCAAGAGTAACCTGGAGTTTGGGAAAATTTTCTTTCTTTGTATCTGGCTTTTGAATATTGCCTTTACGGTAGAGACCGGGACATCGGCGAAACTTTGTTTAAAATGGCCTAAAACTATAATCATTCATTTATCAATTAGTGCGTTTATCCTCGATGACGTATTTTATTAGCAAGCACTATTGGGCGCAGATCTAGAGACTTGCCCACTTGAGAACAGAATACTCGATTCGTATTACAACACGGGATTCCCAAGATGCCTTATTCCATGGGATTATCTGCTTCCGGATTTAAGGCGGGAGAGAAACAAGTTTTTCCCACAGGCGGTTGTCGCAGATTTTTTCAAATTACAACTTGTTCTGTTGTACAAAAACGACGCCAGCATGTAAATTGCCATGCTTATCTAATCCTGCAGGCCAGACCGTTTTCTCATGGCAACTGTGGATGCTACTCTTGTCAAAATGGCCATTATTCCCCAGTTCAAGAGAGGTTTTAAAACTCGTTAACGACCTTGACCTTGGGATTAGATTACGTCGCGGTCAGAAAATCCCCGAGGACACGCACGGCGTTTTGTCTTCTTAAATATACAGTTGAACAAATCAGAGCCTCTGATGTCTAAAGCGGATAATTATGTGCCCCGGAGACAAAAGTATAGAGCGCACATACATGTAACGGTCGTGGTTGTGACAAATAGCTCAATTGGCGGACACTTCTTGGGGTGGTCCTCCCTGAGGGAGATGACAAACCCCATCGGTTATCTGGGTCAGAGTGTTTGCCCGTAGGTAGACTCGCCAGAGATCAACCTTGATTGTAGCTATAGGAATCGGCCTAACGATTATTCAACTTTATTATCCAATCAAGAATGGCGAACATTTCCGGAATGCTAAAACTTCGTTGCCGATGTTTTCTGATTGAAAATCAGCGTGTTCTTTTTCTCCCCGGACTCTTTCGCAAGGCAGCTTTCAACTGCTAAATTTAATGGATGCAATCCCATTTGTGTTTATTAACGTACCAGCATCGTAAACACCCGTGAAACGTCTCTAACTGAGCATTAAGCGTAAAACCTATTCTTCGAAACTGACATTCGTATGCAAACCATCAACCAAAGACACACCAAAAAGGTCCATAAAAATGGAAGGAAAATTCACAGCCAAAACCAAATGTCTTATACAAAATTGTTAGACTCAGGTGGCCTTCCCTTGGGACAGCATGGATGAAAGACAACGCCCTTTACAAGAGAACAAGTTAAGTGGTTTTTGATACATAACGTTTGCCTCGATTAATATTTCGTTCCGATCGTTACGATACTCAAGAAACTTGTGTGATAAAGTCATTTGATAATTACCGACGATCATTTTATTCCCTGAATGAAAAACTTGTAACGTAGAATGAACCAATCACATAATCAAAGGATGCAACCTAGTGTTACGCGACATATCGTGTTGTCGTTTTAAACACAAGGATCCAAATAAGCGGCCTTGTACCTAGTCCATCTCGTTGTGTAAGTAGTTTGGGGCTGGAACGAAGACGCTTGGTAGAGAATAGTAGAGACTCTAGCTTTTTTAAATGATTACATATCACATAGATTAATGTCATCTCATGAATCATATGACTTGACACATGCCTTCTATATTGCTGCTTTTATACAGACTGAGATAAGATGTATCACGTGAATTGTCTAGCCTCCTTCCCGTCGCCTTTCCAGTTACGCCTAGGTTATGTAACAGACTGGAATAGAGTAAGAAATCAATATATTATAAGGCAGACATGGATCAATGTAGCGTAATTACTTCCGGAAAGAAGACGGGTTTTCCTTGAAAAAAAAAATGGATATTTCATTTCCATCGAGGAAAGACGTTTGTTATGTATTGTTTACATAAAACGGTATCAGTGTGTTATTTATTCAAAGACATGCTACGTGTAAGCCTGGTGTGTTCCACTGCGTTCAGGGATTGCTGTATTTTCTACCATGTGTGCATTATTTACAATCTTCAGTTTTATAAGACGTCTATCCACAACTTTAGCCGAAGCTAGCGCTTTCGGAGACTGATTTAATGTTTTACTTTGGATCTAGATCCAGATAATTGATTCTTGTCCGCTATGTATATAATACGTGTAGATGCACAGCTGGACAAAAATAATACGAAGAAATTTTCCGATTCGTACCTAGTTGTTCCTTTATTGGATTGTTGTGTTTTTGTTTTGATTGTTTTTTGTTTTTTTTGGTTTTTTTTATTCATTTTTAAGGCGGTCTGTCAGCAACCTGCGGATGGTCGTGGGTTTCGTCTCTCCATAATGCTGGCGGCCGTCGTATAAGTTAAATATTCTTGAGTTCGGCGCAAAACACAAATGAAATAAATAAATAAATTTTTAACACTATGCTAACGAATTTGTCACTTTTGCGATAGTGGTCAGTTTTATGGGTGGAAGACATCGGAGGTTCTGTGGAAAACCATCGCCATCAGGCATATTACTGGCGAACTTTCCGATGTGTGGCGTATAACTATACAGATATTGATGAAGCGAGCATTAGACTACGGCATCCGCCACACGAGCATCGTGGATAGATCGTTGTCAACAGGGCTTCACGAAAAGAAAAAGCACAAATAATTTAGGAAAACAAAATCAAAATGTTTTCGTTGTATCTAGTGAAGGTCAGTGGTCCCTTAGTCCGGCCATTCCTCACATAAGACTGACTCACTTTGATCAGATAAAATCTTCTTCTGCACGGCGTTATAGATAGATCAAATAATTAGGCAAGAGAAACACGATGTCTGGAAAACCAAAATCGCCATATAGCTAGGCGTCGAAACAGACATTCGCATACCAGTCTTCAACCAGATTGGGCGTTCGGGTGAAAAATCACAAGATCAATGTTCCAAAAACGACAAATAACACGGAGAATTAGGAAGGATTCATGTACAGAGAAGCAGTCAGCAGTTTTCAGTAACGACGAAGACGTAATGATTGTTCTAGACGGATGAATAAAACCAATATCCAAAACGGTTTCTGTGGTGAATTCACAGTAGATGGTTAAAATCACCTTAGCTAATGTTTCAGCCAATCATTTGACATAAAATTGTTATAATCACTGATCACAGGTACATCAGGGAATGCGCTTTGGTAACGCCATACAATCAGAATTCATTTGGCTCCTGTTTAACTATTTTTTCAAGAACTCCTTCCTCAGTCACAACACCCACCACATTACCCCAACTCTAGCACAATGATCATACAGCCTCTCACGAATAAGTCGCTCTGAGTTCAAGCCCAGCTCTCGTTGGCTTCCTCTCCTGCCGTACGTGGCAAGATTTTCCAGCAACTTGCGGATGGTGGTATGTTTCCCCCGAGTTCTTTTAGGCTTCCTTCCCGTGCAAATGAAATTTTCTTCAGTAATGCGTAAAACCCCACTGACCAAAAATAAATGAAAACATTCCCCTTACATTAGTTTAGGTCTATGACCAGATTAGGCCGAAGTAAAACAGTGCTCGTCGTCTTCCAAATACACGACAAAATCTTCTGAAATCATGCTCAATTAAAATACCGGGAGCTGAATTCGAGATTCTGGCCTCTTTGCCAAGTATCCGCCAGGCCCGTTGTTAAAGATCCATTTGTGACATTTTATCGACGAAAGTCTTTCCAATATCGGAGAGCTATGAAATGAGCTTCTTATTAGCGAAGTATTTGGTTTGGACTGTAATTGTTGTTATGAATCACCAGGGGAAATCTGAACACTATTGCATTCTCTTCTGTGTTATAGAAGAAACCAATGGTGAAAAACAAGCACCGTTATAACCAGTGTGCCGTAAATGCTGATAGAGGGATCTGTAACGATTCTAGTGCACAGCAATTACCAGAAAGAGAGAGAGAAACATTGTGGTTGCCATGGTCATTAGAACTAAATGACACCTGGTTTACTACTTCCTTGTCCGGGAAGTGAGTGTGTGATCCCTTCCCACAACGGAAGAATAAATACTTAACGTTGCAATGACAGACTGCCTCATATCTGAGAATCTAAGTTAATGACACAACCATTGATTACAGAAACTTTCAAACAGAGTTAGGGGCGAAGAGTAGAGTAGAATAAAGAGACGGAGAGAGAAACCTTGGTTATTAATCTATAATGATGTGATTTATCTTCTTCGTAAGCAACATTTTCTGACATGTCATGCTTACAAGCATCTCCATCAAAATACCATTGCATGGGCTCCGTTTTGATATGATATTAACATCTTGACATTTCTTTCTTCTGTTTGATGAATCATTCGCAACATAGTTTCTTTTTGGACTTGGGCTGGGCGTCCGGTTTCCCATAATAACAGTTAAGGACCGCCAGCTCTGGGATGAATTAGTGAGAATGGGAGATATTCTACATCAGCTTCAGTGATTTCCGCGTCTAAACCAGTTAATGAGCTGGTCTTATTGTAATTAAAGAGAAGAGAGAGAGACGCAATCATCTCGAAAAGATAAAATGATGGTCAAGGACTAGACTGGCCCCAAAGCGGCCTTGCGAGCACTCTGACTGTAATCAGTGGCATATGTTTTCTGTGTGTCTCTCTGTCCACATCCCTTGCCACAATCTTACAATTCGCTTGAAACGCTTCTGATTTCAGCTTTTTTTATTTTTTCTCTTTTTTTAAATTCTGGTCAGAGCTGGCACCATGTCCATAAAGGCCTTGGTCAGAGTATGGTCAGCGATGACTAGGTGATTATGGCTTGCCCCATCTCTTCCCCAGAGTTAGTTTTACTTGTCAGACCAGTCCTTTCAGCCACGTGTTTTTAAATTTTTTAAATAACAATTCATATTCAAGAATGAAAAGTATGATGATTTCAGGTATCTGATTCGCTGACCGTATTGTTAGCCAGGAAGGTAAGGCAATCATGTGGAAGACGCTGCCCATGGTCAGCGATTGGGCATTTATTTCAAACAACACCCCGCTGCCATTGTGAGGTGAATTATCTTGATCTGCTTTCCTCTTTGCTCCTCTTCCACGCCACTATCCTTTCGGCGTTGGAATTACGCTTGAGGGAATTCTCATTTCAACAATAATGGTATTCCAGTAATATCGGTATAATATGCCCTGAGTTAAGGATAGGCTGTGAGCCATAATCAATGGATTGTCACAGGTGACAAATACGTCGTGACAGCAGCAGATTAAAGTCTCGATCGCTGTTCGATCACGCGCATGCAATGACACATCCCTTGATGCAATGTTACTTCCACGGGCATGTTGGTCAAAGAATCAGCTATAACGGAAGGCTTTGAGGGGCTACACGAAAGAGTCCAAGCTGCAAGGAGTTTTACATATTTCCCATTAAGGCTGAAAGTATCTCCGCGGGCAACAATTCTGGTCTGTTGAGAAGGACACCAACTAAAGCTAACATAATTCTCCAGAAATACTAATCTTTGGCGACTGGGTTCATATTTTCAAGTCCATTCTTTTTAGTATGCATAGACCTCTCTGTCGGTACAGTTTTAAATGCCTTGTCCATGGTCATGCCAGATCTTAAATCAGCCAGCTCTTGGCAATGTACCTAAGACACCTTTGCTTTGACCAGTCCAAGGCATAAAACTAGCTGTCAACCAAAAAGGGCGTTCCGGAACACCAACCAAGCCAAGGCAAGGCATCAAACATATTAGTCCATCTCCTTTGAGGCCATTCACTCTCTTTTGGTATGTATATACCGTTTGATTAATGGTCTTTACTGTGCTGCCCTCACGCCAGATCTAAACTCAATCATAATATACAACAGACAAGCCTACTATCCACACTCGATAATAGACAACAGACTGGCCTATTAATCCACTCAATCTTAGTGTACAACAGACTGACCAAGCCATTTATATGACACCTTGATTGATTGGGACAGTACAGTAGTCTGTGGTATACTCTGGCTGACTGGGGCAGTAGGGTAGTCCGTTGTCTGTGTGTACTATGATTTGAGTGGGTTCAGCTTGCCTAGTGTTTTCGACCTGGCATAATCACGATTTAGCTGAACTGCTTTTTGAGTGGCGTAATCCACCAATCATCTGTTGTTTCAGTGCAAACATATCGGTGTGTATACCACCTTAGCCCAAGAGGCCATTTATATGTAACCATACTTACCTTGAAAGCCACATCACAATCAGCGAAAACAATCCTGTGTACAAAGATACACGTGTCTGCCCCGGCTTTAATCCTTGTCCGACACTGAGATACCTGAAACCAAGCTGCAAGGAATATTATATTCCTCTACCGTTACACTAAAAGTTCATGTCTTTATTTGAGGAGACTTGTGAATCTGCCACCTGCGCATATCATTCGCCCAATAAACATGTGCTGAGGTTAATGCACGAACATATCGTAGACATCGCGAAGAACCAAAATCTCAATAGCATTAGTTACCTGGATATTTTTTCTTACATTTTTTCATTTTTCGTGTCTTCATTTCAAATAGTGCCTTTATTGTGGATATTTTGTGCCATGGATATGGTGAAACACTTCCTACGTGGCCTAACCTCAGTATCATTCAAATCACCAGTTGGTGACCTTCACCCACTATTAGGGATTTTTTTACTAGTCGAGGCGAAGAGTTGAAGGTGTCCACTGAGGAGAGGGTTACTGGGTAGTTATTACGGCACTGGAGTCCCAAGCTGGTTTATTCCATGGGATTATCTGGTTCCAGATCTAAGGCTGGAGAGAAACAAATCTTTCTCACAGGTCGTTATCTCAGCATTACCTCCCATTCATGACTTGTTCTGTGCAGAAGCGATGGCAGCAGATGTGGACTAGCAGTGGCTTCTGGTAGAATGTCTTGTGATGTTTTGTTAGTTTCTGAGGTCCTCTCGGGGGATTTATCCAGAGTTATCTCCTTCTGCCGGTCAGATGGGATTCACAAATCAACTGGCTGTTTCTGTAACAGTTGTCAATGTGACTGTCATTCCATAATCCAAAAGAAGGTTTTAAAACTCGTATAACGATGATGACCTTGGGATTTGATTACATCACGGGGAAGAAATGCCAGACGCCACGCTCGAATTTCGGCCTGCTTAAGTTTGCACCTGAAGAGCAAAGTCTGAAGAGGGTAATTTTGTTCCCAGGAGACAGGAGTTGAGAGCGTCAGTAACACACAGATCGGTGTCCCTTTCCGAGGGATGTGACCCACACGCAGTTCATCTCGGTCAGACTGTTGCGCTGCGTCAGGGTTCGTTGGAGATTGACCTTAACAGCGTCTTTTGGCACGCCATGCACGTGGCTGACGATTACCCAACTTTATTATTCACGCAACAAATGGTGAACATTTCGTGTTCTCAAAATTGTCAGGCCCATATTTCCTGAACAAGGTTTACCGCGTACTTTTTCTCTGTGGGCTCTTTTTCTGCTATTTCCATGGAGGCTGTCTATTTTATGTGTACTGTGTTTACCAACATCGTTAGCCGCCGAAACCGGCATTCAAATACCAGCTGTCAACCAAAATGGGCATTCCGGGTCAGTAATCGCAAGACCAGTTTCCAAAAACGACAAATAATACAAATCACGAAAGAACTAAGAAAATATATAAATATAAAATTAGGAAGGATTCATGCAAAGAGAAGCTGTCAACAATTGAATGATGACGAAAAGAAGTAATGAATGTTCTAGGCGGATGAATAAAATCAGTATCTAAATGGTGTGCAAATCGCCAACACCCATGACCATAGGTATTCAAAGCCCAGTAGAAAAGTCGATGACAGCGTGAACAGACCTTGCCAGTGTTGCTGCTTTTGTAAAGACAAGGATGTATCACGAGAAGTGTCTAGGCTCCTCCTTGCCATACTCCTTTCTATATCTCGGTTGTGTAACCGACTACAGTAAAAGTAAAAAAATCAGTATGTCATTTGACGGACATGAATAGAGCGTAATTACTTACCGAAAGAACACCGATTTTTGGTTAAAAAGAGATATTTAATTTCCAGCATTGGACGACGTTTGCTATGTTGTTTACCTAAGACAATATGAGTATGTTAATTATTCAAAGACAAATATCACTTGTAAGCCTGTTGTGTTCCGCTGCTTCCAGGGATTGGTGTACTTCCTGCTATGTGTGCCTTATTCAGAGCCCGCGGCTTTGCTCATTGTTTCCAAATTATTCCGGCTATACCGCAGTGTGATATAACATTACACACATGAATCAGATGCTTGTAATTATATATCAGATTCGTGGACATTGGGGATTGGATATAAGGGGAGAACTGAGTAATGTAGGTGTGCCAATAGCCCCTGGTGGCTATTGCGCACCTCTGTTTATACTGGGCAGACGGACTGCCATACCCATGGCGGCGGCAAGTAGTACAATACTCCATTTGAGGCAGAGTACCATTAGTTCTTTCTAAAGGATGTCTTATGACCAAAACATGTGTCAGCTGTGTATTTCACCATTCAGCTTGACAACACATGCCAGGTCCCACGTGTATTCCGCACGCCAGTGCCAGATTCACGAGTCGGCAAATTATTTCAAAACAAATCGGCCACTGGACGCTTCTGATTATGGCTTAACGCCACATCGGCAATGTTTCAGCCATATCGTGGCAACACAGATTAGGACAGACTTATCATAGGGCGTGAAAATGTGTATGGTTTACCCTTTTATTTCGTGGTGATACTCTACCATGTCTACCAGCATAAAGAGCTGTGAAAGAGCCACGTGGAATTTGTAATCAACCAAGTATTCCAATTTAAACAGAAATTTCATTTGAGCATTTTTTTGTATTCTTTTTACATTCTCGTCGGGGTACGCTGCTGAAGAGCGCAGTCATAAAATACATCTAAGATTTTACTACTAACAAATATAACATTAATGTAAATAGGGTTAAAGTTAAAAACAAAAAAAATAAACATAAGCAATCATGACAATGGTGATTTTCTCACCAATAATCTTTCTGCTGCTAACTGTGAGTATAGCGTCAATTTCAGTACACCGCACATTATTAACATATAACATACCTAATTATACGGGTGTGTGATGAGAAGCTACAACCTGTCGATTGCTTGACCAACAACCAGACAAGTTTTCTTTTTCTTTGGAATACAAATTAAGTAAACTAAGACGTCTCTGTCTGACAGGATGTAGACAATTTTCCAGAGTAACTGTTGGCTTACGTGGACATCCACCCTGCAGACTCATGGTGGCTATTTACAAAGGCTGACTTAATTAAGATTCATTATCTCCTTCGTACGCTTCACTTGATGTCAATAATTAATCTCTGTCTCTCTCCGTATGGGCGAAGTCAGAATCTGTTCACTCTAGTGGTCACCGAACCGCCATAGAATTCCAGAAAGTTCTCTTCCGTGACAAAAATTTTCGCAGAATACACAGCAAATTCTCCAAAGGGATGTTGACCTTGAAATATTCATCTGGTAAATGATTGCGGAAGTTTAATAATAAATAACGCTCCTTGGTTTCAGGCCTCTAACTAAAAATACCAAAACCCGCCGACATCAGAATTAACAAGAAACCTTCCAGTCCATATCTCCGAAGTTCTATTTTAGCTGCCAGTGTAAAAGCGAAGCCTATAAATTCATCAGTGTAATGTGTTTGCAGACAGCAGATGATTTTTTTCTTGCATTACTCGGTTTGTAATGCAGTGTTAACTTCATAACCGTTATAGATGCTAAACAACGTTGACTTCGCCGATGATTAACTCTAGAATGCCTGTATATAACACTGAACCATTCTATAACTTTCTCTCTTTGATGAAAACAGGATGTTGCGGTAGGATCCTGACAGACACACCCTGAATACATGTACATGTACAGATACACGGAGAATTCATTCAACTCCCCTTCAACATAGCACAGGACAACACTGAGAGGAATACCAGAGCAGGGATGATAGTGGGATACATATATATATAGGAATGGTCACACATGACCGATAAAATACGGCCATTTGTAATTACATGATTTAGGAATGTATTTTAACTGCGAATGTAAATGCTTAAACAGTAGCGACTTAAAACGCCCATCATAATGGCCTATGCAGTAGTTGAAAAAAAAAGAGCTGTCTTCACAATCAGCGGAATCATTTTACTTGGAAGTGATTTTGTTTGGAATTTTAGTTACACTGTTTCATGTAACAATGCAAAAGTATGTAATACCGATTGAGTGAAGTAATATTCGGCCTCTTGTTAATTTACCTCAGCTAGGGAACTTTTGTTTTAACGCTTCATGTAAGTGTTTAAGAACAACTTACACTCCCTTTAGCACCATGGCTTTAGCAGTATTGGGGAAAAATCACAGTGATGTTAATAAACGCAATTTATGAAACGTCATTGGTCTAGAATTCCATAAAGTGCTGTGTTGTTATCACATTTAACACATGTATGTACAATAAACTGAAAACAATGCAAAGAGATATGATCGACTGGTTACCAAGAGACATCACACTGTTTTCATGTTATTGTATACTAAATGTGACGACAACGCGGTATATTGAGTAATTCGAGACAAGTGAAGTCTAGTATATTGCATTTCATATCACTGGGATATGGGTTTTTTTAGCTAATTCTGCTCAATCCATTGTGCTAGAAGGGGTTTAAGTCGTTAACTCATAACCCCTTACATGAACACTGAGAATAAAACCTTAACTGAGATAAACTGACAAGAGGACGGATTTCACGGGTAAGATGTGACCATTTGCCATTGGGAGACGCAGACGGGCTACTCAGGAGCGTACTACCTAAGTGCTTTCTGAGAACACCTGCACCTAGACGTGTGACGCAATCCAAGAAAGACCAAAGGCGCACACGGCTTTGGACCCCTTTATTAAAGGTGGGGAGAGATTTTATAAGTTTCCTATTATATATGTTTTCGCAGCTCTGGTTTTACTCTGTATATTGTAATTTTGTATTTACTACAGTATGCGAAAGTTCTTGGCTGATTCTCCGGATGTACGTGAGAAGGTGCACCAGCAACCTGTAGATGGCCGTGTGCACAGGAGAATACGGCATAAAACTTAAATCAAATAGAACAAATATACAAATATACCAAAGTGCTTATCACAGACCCCGGGGACTGCTTTTAATACATCACATGGCAAATTTGCTTACGTTTGCCATGTGATGGCAAATTTGCTTACGTTTGCCATGTGATGGCAAATTTGCTTACGTTTGCCATGTGATGGCAAATTTGCTTGGTGATACTATGTAATAGATTGACAATATCAAAATGAAAACCATCCCTCTTGTAAACTAGGCTTGACGGGAAACCGTTGTGGTCTTTGGACAGTTTGATGTTCCCGTAAGATGTATCATCATGGGTATCTACAGTTTCCTTTAAGTCCAGCTAAAAAGGATACATATATTTCACTGCTTTTCACTGGCTTCTGCACACAGTTTTATTCTGACGAGAGTACGTATACGTGTGTCTGAGTTTGTCCCCATCGTAATACCCATGCATGTAATCATTTGATAAATGGTTTCCTCATATTTCACACAGTTTTGTTTCTACCAGAAAAGCAATACATTTATAACTGTCCATACAGGGAGATATTCCAAGCTTCCAAGGTGTGCTGAACATTATGAAATACAGAATCCAAAAAAAAAATTTCAGCGGTACCTGTAAGAAGTGGTTCTGATGAATAACTTTTTTTTCGTGATCTGTTCAAGAGAAAAATGGTCTTTTGTTTATTTTTTACCCATTTAAACTCTCTTTCGTCTACTGCAATTTTATGTTCAGTCTGTTTGATGTCAAAATTGCAAAGAGACTCATTATCCTTCATCTGTCATATTTGTACAAAAAAAGGCAAAATGGAAATGTCAAATACATTTTATTGTGATGATAACATAGGATTGTGAGTAATTCTACACCACTAACCTGTAAAAATTGCAAAATAATATTTTTTTCTTCTGATTTTGTTGATGCCGTGGTGCCGGGGTAGTAGTTTTTTCCTGTTTTAAGCATTTATTTGTTTATTTATTCGATTGGTCTTTTACGCCCTACTCAAGAATATTTCACTTATACGACAGCATTATGGTGTGGAAACCGGACAGAGCCCGGGGGAAACCGACCATCCGCAGGTTCCTGGCAGGCCTTCCCACGACCATCCGCAGGTTCCTGGCAGACCTTCCCACGACCATCCGCAGGTTCCTGGCAGGCCTTCCCGCGTTTAAGCATTTACATGAACAGAAAGAATAAAACCCTAACTGAGGTAAATTGATAAATAGCCTTATTTCACAGGTCGTCCCTGCTTTTACGTTCTGTGTTGTAGTCTTTTATATTCGGATATTGTAATCAGGAAAATATAAAGGAAATTAAATATTTCCTGATGATCCCTAAAATTTAAACATCACTGACAACTTTAACTACCCGGAACGCACAGTTTGGTAGACGACTGGTATGTTAAAACCGGTTTCGAAGCCTAGTCACGTTTATAGAGGAAAATATCTCTCTGTTGTGTCGAGACAGGAGCTGCTTCCCCTTTACAAATTAAGATATTTATATATGTATTTATTTGTTTAATTGGTGTTTTGCGCCGTATTCAAGAATATTTCACTTATGCGACGGTGGGAGGAAACCGGGCAGATCCCGGGGTGTACCTACGTCTGTCCATAGATTTCTTGGAGACCTTCCCCCGTACGGCCGGAGAGGAAGTCAGCATCCGCTGGGCTTGAACTCACAGCGACTGCATTGGTGAGAGGCACGGGGTCATAAGGCCGCGCTGGTGCGCTACCCCCCTCGGCCACGCAGGCCCCCGAATTAAGATACGGTTCGCCCTAATCTATCCCTATACGCCCACAGTGTTATATCCAAGAATATAACACCTTTAGAGAGTAAAGTCAAGACAGCAACGACAAATGACTCATGGTCACGCACAGAAAGTCACACTGAAGAATACTGAAACAGACAGATGATCTAGGGCGAGTATTACTGTTGACACCTGCTGCTGTTACGACGCCTAGATCTCTGGTCAATGATCCTGAGAAGATAACCGTACTGATTGTTTCAAGGTAGAAAGCACATTAACCATAGGGTGTCCCTAATATTTGCCTCAGCAGGAAGAGGTTCCTTCCGGAGTGACAAATTGAAATACCCTCCTCCTGGCGGTCATTGCCCCAGATAAGTATCCCCAGTACCCGATTGTAGCTTGCTGAAGAATAATGCATATCAGTCTGCTAGTCTTATTAATCTCAATGGCAAATAAAAAATACAAACATGGCAAATACAGAATATTGGGAGTAAAACTCTTTCTTTAAATAGGAAAAGTATATAGGCAAAAGCACAAGTGAATATATGTTAAAAAGCTGCCCTCTCGGACCTGTTTTACTTGCAAACAGGGTGTAAATTGTGTCAAATGAAATCGCCATGACGACACAAACTATATAGATAGATCGTCAAGAGAGTAACGTTTAACGGGACGTGTTTGGCGTAGTAAACTGTGTTAGAATCCAAAGTATATCATATGATGTTTGAAAGCAAAATAGTTGAGGAGAATTTAGATTGGATATACTAATCTTGGTGCCTAGTCTAATAATACGTGTGTTGAACAGAAGAAAAAAACGACAAAAGTTTTTACAAAATAAAGGTTGTGTCATCTACCTTAAAAAATCTTTCAACATAAAAAGACCGCAGCTCAGGGAGTATACCAGAGCAGCGAACGTTACAGGCAAAATTCGACCTTTTGTCAATTTACCTCAGTTCTGGTTTTATTCTAACTATTCAGGAAGGGTTTAAAAAGTAACAACTTACAAGTCACTTAGCGCCATGGCGTAAGCAGAATTGTGTAAAAATAATTGCAGTGGTTTTAAGGTTTAATCAAGGTGCTCTGCTGTCGTCACATTTAACATACGTATACTTAAAAGCGACACATTGTGCGCGCTACAATTGTTCTTGGCATCTCTTGATCGGGTCCCTAGCTGTTTGCCTTTATGACGTTAGCCAGATACTCGCCGGCCGTGGTTCATGAGATTATCTGGTCCCGGGGCGAAGGCGGGAGGAAAACAAATTTTCCATTGATGTCGTTAACGCCACATTACCTTTGAATCACGACCTGTTCCAGTCTACTGAGCACTATGGCGTTAAATGCGGATTAGTCGTCCCCTCTCCAGAAAATGTACTTTCTATATTTGCTTGGTCGACGCTCTTTCGAAGAGTGTCTAATGTCTGCGGACTGGGGTAATCCTATCGGTCACTAGGGATTCTTAGAACAGCCATAGATATCATACCGGTCCTTTAGCCAATATTCTCTAGTCCAAGCGAGCTACTAAATTCTGTACAAGGCTGTTTACACGGTCTTAACCATAAGATTAGCCTTTTGCGGTCAAAAACACCCATAAGACACACGCGACTTCCTGCCTCCTTAAATACAGGGTCGAACAAGCGAACAAGCCATTCGTCGATATTGTGTTAAGGGAATAATTCAGTACCCCAGGGTAGGGGTAGACAACCTACCTCATTGCCCTGTTTTTCCACCATCATTGACTAGCAAACCAGTTGTTTGTGGATAATTGTTCTGAGACCATCTGTGTTGACAAGAGAGTTCATGTACATCACAGCCCGCATGTGAACTGGATAATTTGTCTTCAAAACCCTGAACAGACTAAGGCGCCTGTTCACACAATCATATGCAGGTTTTCAGCTAAATGAACAAAAATAAACGAGTATTGACCCGGAGCGCCCAACTTGGTTGAATGTCCGTTTCGACGCCTAGGTATCTTGTATCAACAAATAACAGCACTTTGCGGATCTTTATTCCACTTGTCAGTATCGCCACCTGTAATAGAAAGAGTGATACACTGGTCAGACACGCAGAAACCAGTGCACAGGTGATCCAGTATTTCAGCCAATTAGTTGTCAGACAAGCACTCCTAGACTGACCACTTACGGACATGCCTCACTCTGACGGAAACAAGTCTTCTAGAAAATTCAAACCGGTCGTGTTTTTGTTGTCGTTCGTTCACCCCGAGTTTCTAGCAAAGAAAAATAAGAAAGAAATAAAAAAAGGAATGAAAAACAAAGCCAAGAGCGACACATGGCTTTCTCTTAATTACGTCTGGAATAAAAAATATGAATTTCCTGCAGAAAGAAGTATATTTCGACCAATCTTTATGTCTTTAAGCTACTTAAGATGATGGTGTAAATATATGGAGTGTGTTGGTTACTCTCAAAATCTACAATCTTAAAGCCACGGATTTCTCATAAAGAGCGGATTTCGCTATATATAAATACACTGCTATGTATGTGTAACATACATTTGGATTGTTTGTCAACGATCTTAACACAACAACAGCCAAAAGAAAAAAAGAACAAAGAAAAAGAAATGAAGAAGGTGACTCTTCTTCGTGTTATGACATTACCCTTTAGCCAGCCAGATATGGAACTTATCAATAGGATTATAGCCCAGGAAACACAGGTATTTTTATATAAGTGTAGCTGCATTTGCTTGCAGAGCTCTCACACGTGGGCTTCAGAGCTTAGCATCATCCTGAACTCAAATCTTTCAGTCAGAATTTCGTTGAAACAGCGAATTTATACGCAAGCTAGACTTGTTCGTTTTATCGCCATTGTACTAAGGCCAAATTCAAAAACGTACATGGAAAGGTTTGCCAGCAACCTGTGGATGGTCGTGGGTTTCCCAATGCTCTGGCCACCATCGTATAAATGAAATTATTCTTCAATTAAATAAAATAAAAAAATATGAAACGGGAAAATGTGTAGACAATCAAGATACTCCTTTTTTGCTGAAAACCACAGGCCTTCCACAAATGTTACTCACTTTAGGTGTTTTTAGCAATAGGGCTGTTAGATTGATCTGCTGGGATATCCTTCTTAAATAGGATTTACGGGGGAACTTTCTTACCTAAGATTCTTTGTCTGTACGACAGGATTTCAATTGTTAACGTCTATCTTCGTTTTCTCGTCAAGCAGACTCTTGCTTTGTAAAATGTTGCGGAATGCCAAACGGCCATATTGTCAACAACGCTCATGGATCGAAACGTGTTCGATGGCAACAAGATCTTTAAATATACATATGCCACAAAGAATGACTGAATGATTATGGCTTAACGTCATTTCGGCAAATGCTCAGTTAGGGATGGAAATGAACTTAGTCAAAATCCATCTTTCGCGTGCACAAATCACAGGAATAAGCACCTTCAAATATAATGGAAAAAATTTCGCCAAGAGAATGTTAGAATCATACTGCAAACTGTGGAGCAAATTCCAAGACTTTTCTAACGTAAACTAAACACACATGGCCTAGAAAATTTACTTTCATTTTCCGTGCTTTTCAGGGTTTTAAAGACCCCGGGGAACATAAAGAGGCATTTTTTTTTCAAAGATAACAAGGTGGCAACATCGCCAAGACACTCTAGAGTGCATAAAAGTGATGAAAACATTTCCTGTGTTGTTAGGCAACTGTCGTATGAAAGCACCACCTTCGATGTTGTCCGCAAATCTACACGTGTACTTTTCGTAAAAGACCCCGAATCTTAAATAATAAATAAGGTTTACAGGTTTCAGCCTAGTTAGTAAATAGATGAGACCTACTGACGTTATTAACTGGTGTGTGTGACGCTCCAAAATGGAACAGTTCTTTAAAACGATGTAATACTTTCCCTGCCTGACTCAGATTTATGATACTGTGAATGGCGTCAAGGTCACCCAACTCACATCACACAGTGTACCTCATTCATATTTAAACGCCATCGTTTTGACTTCCGAGCTGTACATTTTTTCTATGTTGTAACCCTTATATCTATAGCACAGGGCAGAAATCTGAAGGCCGATTTAGCCGGCTCCCATCAACAAAACACGAATCTAGGCCTCTCCTTTCGATCTGGGTTGCTTAAATCCCCCAAAACTCTGCCAAGTAAGTAGATGTGTTTCCACTGTAATATCGAGCGTAACCATGGGCTCAGTTATAAGCTTACAGACTCCCTGAGGCGTTACGTGGGACCCTCCAAGTGATAAGGCCATGCTCCGTTTCCAATATCAGTGCATGCAAGACTTTCCAATTATACACGTGCAACATTTGGTGAGATTAGAACATTTTTTTTCTTATGGGATTCCGTTCGATCTGGTATATGTTGTTGACTTCATCACTCTTAACAACATTTCAAAATGTTGAGTTGGGTGAAATTGCGATAACGAATAGATAACACCGAGTCGTTATTCAGTTTGTCCATGATGAAATCCAGAACTCATTTTTTTTAACGTGCGGTAAAAATGTAATAGCATATGCGTGACATACATCTGGAATTACGAAGTTTTCGAACTGCGACACCAGAACGACATACTTGTGCGTAGTGACGGTGACGTTTTACGACAAGATCAAGTTCAATTCTTGTGGTGACAGTTGCAAACAGTTGATTTTTGTTATCTAAAGATGAAAGTTGGATGTTTCGAAGTGAATAGAAAAATTCTGGGCGCACCTGCTATAACTACACAAATGTACAGGGTTATGGTATAGCCTTATTACCGTAACCATGGCTGAAAAAAAAAAAAATGAAGTGATGTCAAATGCATAGCATGCACCTCAGAGTTCTAGAATTACTCAAAAAGCTGTGTCGCCATCATTTTTAGCCGCGTCAAATGAAAACAATGTGAAGGGACCGAGAATGCTTAGTCCATAAACATAATGCCGTTATATGCAGGAATAAAATATAAAACACTTCAGCACAGAGAGTAAAAACAACAGCAGCGGACATCATTGTGATAGTTGGCAAATGGTAGCGCGGTGCAGTTTAAATCCGGCCCCTGTGGTTATGTAATAAACCTAATTTACCTTGCCTGGGTATTATTTTAGCTTTTCATCCACATATATAAATGAGAGTATTTTAACTACAGCAGAGAAATATTCCAGGAAGACTGACCGTGTTATAGTTAGCTAATGATCACACGTAGGAGATGAAATGCGGCCTCCAGTGTTATACTTAAAATTTGAGTTACGTTTGAGATTTGTTTTATTAAGTGTGCATGCTTAAATAGTAGCGAATTGACTATAGCACAGTGGGTAAAACTAAAACCAGTGGCCACAGTGTGATAAATGATCATACGTAAGGGGATTAATCCGGTTTGCTTTCAAATTGCTTTAATACGGGTTTGATTCTAACTATTTTTCACACAAGCGCATAAATGGAGCAAGTCATATCGTCCCCGGGGACAAACTCGGAATCGTCCCCGGGGACAAACTCGGAAACCACATATTTAACTAAGGGTAAGGAAGCAGGACATTAGCACAAAGACAATCCCATTTTACAACTAAGCAACAGAGTGAAAATCAGACGTGCAATACCACAGTCACACATGATGCAAAGATTCAGTGGCAAAAGTCCAAGTCTGGAACCGGGGCCGTTCAAATCCAGACTGAATTACTGGATCGTCCAGGGAAACAGAATCAAGACGCCTAAAAAGTTATAAAAGTTTTGTCGGCATTGTCACTAGAACGAATTGGCATGACTCATTGGCGGATATTTGTAAGATGACATGCCAAACAGAAGTATCCATTCACATGAATCTTGGGATATATCTGTTGTAGCAAAATGGGTAGTTCACCATAACGGTCATCCCTGGTTGAAGACGATTAAAGCGCTGCCTAGCAGCCTTGGAAGTTTATTGAGGTTGCACGTTCAAATCATAACCTTTGCTTTTTCTGGGTAAAGTCAGGAAAATGGCAACATATTTAAAAAAAGGATGGGATTGTTTCCGGCCCACTCAAGATATTCTCCCTCCATATAAGCCGCGTGGCCGTCCAGTTCGACAATCGTAAACCATGAAGAGTCTCTAGTCCAAAGTCCATAGTCGCAAAGTCCACATCCACTGCAGCTAGTAACACCAGTCCACAAAGGAATAGGTAAAATGCAACGCGTGTAGCACAAAGAGTAAATAAAGTTGACGACATGAAAGAAAGAAGCTGTCTTGATTTTATAGATGCTTGGAAGGCAACCCATTTGTGAACAAGAAATTCAATTCAAAATTTAATCAAAGTATGTTAACAATTTTCAGGCATAAATAAAATACAAGTAAGTATTTTGTCGCGCTTTAGTTGCAATTGTTCTTGAAACCATTAATTCCATGTAAACATCGGGCTATGTGGAATGTGATACAGTTATAAAACTTCTGAGAATCATAAGTAAAGGGCTAAATACTTTGCACAACTCCCTGTTGTCTCGGTGCATGACAAAGATTGCCTTCCACGCAGAAATTAAGTTCAGGAATTAGATCTGGGTCTCCTTAATCGTTTCAACGCCACGTCTAGACACACCTGCTGTTATGTCCAATGCGACTGGAATGTCAAGAAGGAGAATAGTGAAGTCCATGACATTTAGAATTTCGCCACCCTAAGTGTGACTAGTAAGAAATCCCATCAGTACTCCTCCATTTTGACCATTGCTCCAGCAGGAGGTGTTTTCAAATGGCGTAGGAAATGAAAGAAACACCTACGTCTATATGAAGGTCGGGCTCCTGGAGACATTGCCTAGATTCTTGATTGTAGCCAACAGGAAGCCGGTCAAACACGGACACTTGTCCCTTGCTGGCTCATATATTACACTCGACAGTCGTGTGGTCATTGTTAGAGCTTTGAAAGACTATTCGATCCGTGCTTCATCGGTTACGTCTGACCATTTGCGAACTGTCACATTGTCGTGGCTGTCCTGGCTTTAATCTATGCTGTAGTCTTTTATTGTCATTTTATTCATCCTAAACTTTCCACAAACTTAACTGTAGAAAATAAAAACCCTTCAGAATTAGTACACATGGTATGACTCCATTCCCCGTACACTATAGTTAGATTCTTATGTTCCCACTCTGCATGCATGCCCCAAACTCTGCATTTATGCTGCTGCCCTGCATGTATTGTCCTACCCTGCATATATGTTCCCACTCTGCATGTATGCTCCTACCTCTGCATTTATGCTGCAAAACTGCATGTATGTTACTATTCAGAATGTATGTTCCTATTCTGCATGTATACCCCCATTCTGCATGCACATGTGTGCCCCCACTCTGCATGTACGCTCCTACTCTGCCTATATGTTACTACTTGGCATGTAAACTCCAAATCCACATGTATGTTCCTACTCTTCAAGTATGCTCCTACTCTTTATGTATGCTCCTACTCTTCATGTATTATCCTACTCTTTATGTATGCTCCGCTGAATGAATGCTCCTAATCTGCGTGAATCCTCCTTGTCTTTTTTAACTGATTTAGTGCATGCCTCCTGTGTTCAGGTGACATCTGCACCTAAGCATTTTCGTGAATTTATTCTTTAAAAAAGTGAAACTCAAGTAGTCAAACGAACACGTAATGAGTCGTTGCAAGAGAAAATGTCCTCACTTGTAGTTTTCAAGCAAGGAATAAACCTATTATGTTTGTCTAATTGAATGCAGTTAAATTGATACTCCTCTTCATGCTGGGGCTATTTCAAGTGAAAAATGCATTTCAAGGTCAATGTGGCACAATCAAGACGTGGATTCCTACTCACATTGTTACGGTATTTCAAGAGCCTGTCAAGGAATCTCGTTGGGTTCACAATGTCAGTGTCGAATTACATTTTTATACCCGTGGGCCCCGCTATCAATCAAATGTTAAAAACACACTCAAGGTTAAGAGTGACAGTTTCAGTTATATTTTATCAATCTTGTCGCAGCGCTTGTACATCCTCACTCAACAACGACGGTTAATTTCCTGACAGTTACAACATGAGAGAACAAAGTTACGGAATCAATAAAATGACAATAGCGCGAGGAATCCTCCTTAACTGTGTTAACGATTTTGCAATAACTATCATGTAAGACGTGTTATCTCAACCCAAGGCAGAAAAGCGGTACTGCTGAAGATGATTGGCATTGCCTTAACCTTACCGCTGTTGTTACTGTCAATGCGTTTTTGGATACTTAAAACTCTCGATGGTTAACAATCATTTTTTTTTAGAATTGACAGCATCAGTCATAAATATGATATTCATATGTAAATATCACGAAACTCTATGACATTATTTCCAGCTGAAATACTGTAGCCGAAGTACACGATGGGTTTGCTATGTTAAATATTTGTTGAAGGAAAAATTGTCCGATACACCCCTTGCATGCAGTATGACACAACTTCAGGCGAATCAAAGTGGATAGAAGATAGAAGAGATACTTTTTAGCAGTAAGAATTACATGGACTGTTAGGGAATCTCAAGCAAGGTGCTTTATTTGTGAATAGAATCGATCTGAACTGATTTCTGTAACTTTTTGTTGGCAACACCGTCGCCTGACATTTTGAGTACAATACAAGGGAGTAAACTAATATTCATGGATAATATACGTAACTTGGGTTCCCTCCCTTGATGTATTCTTCTGGTATGTAATCGCTACTGTCACTGTCTCTTGATAACACACTATATAAAAGACTGCCGCACAGAAAGGGTATTTAATGACTAAGGTGTCTCTCACCAATGGGGTCTCTATGAGTTACAATTAAGTTCATGCTGGCTTACTCAGGATTTGTACGTGGGGAGGTCTGACAGCAATCTCCGCATGGTCCTTGGCTTCCCTCGAGCACTGCCAGGTTTCCTCCCAGCATAATGCCGTTTAGGTGAAATATTCTTGAGTATGGCTTAAAACACCAATCAAATAATAAACAAATAATTACAACTTAGAGTAAAACCACACCTGCGACAATGTGCTTGTTAATAAATAGTTTTTACCTAACTAGTGCAATAGTTTGGTGAAAAATGTTGTTTTCAGGTTGTTTGTTTATGTATGTCTCATTTGATTTACTTTGTTCTTGTTTCTTTTTATTATATTTTTTGTCTCCGTTTATTTTTCAGGTTTATTAGTACAGTTTTTAATTGTAATAAAGTTAAACATCATTTCATTCTCCATCATTATAAGATAATACTTTCATTACTGGCTAAATGTGTGGTTGCTGTTTCAAAATACAAAAATGATTAATGTAAAAAAAGATCTCTGCAGAGAGAGTAAAGCCAGAGCAGCGACGACACTGAGATGGTTGGCAAATGGTCACACATTACCGGTAAAATCTCAGTTACCTCAGTTTGGGTTTCATTATGTTCATCTTTTGGTTACATCTTTATATGTTAAATGGGTAGTTCTCAGTGGCATTGTCTTGTGCGAATTTATTTATATCATTTTAGAGCAATCAGATTAAACACTCAGAACGGATAGGCATGGAGTTGGAGATGCTCCACTATTACTCTTGAGGAAAGCGGAATAACAGTGATTTAACAAACAGACCACCATACGCAAGTTAAAATGGCAATGCTTGTAAACATACCAGATATCGTTCATCACTTTGATATGTGGCATGTAGCCAAAGGTACAGTTGCTTTCTGTATTTATTTGAAATGTGGTCAGTTATGTTCGTCTTAGTTTGACTTGATCATTTTAGTGTTTTCTGTGTAACACTATTGTGAGCAAAGTGTCACTATGAAGCTGCTTATTTCTGAATCAGGAAAGTGTTATTTTAGACCAGTGACGTTTAGTAAATTGCATTTAACATCACCGTAATTTTTTAAACCTAATTCTATATAAGCCTCGGTGTTAGGGGGAGGTGTAAGTTGTTACTTCTTAAACACTTACATGAACAGTTAGAATAAAACCATAACTGAGGTAAATTGATAAGTAGCCGGATTTCATGGGTAAGGTTTGTCTCTTTACCAACTATCACACTGTTGTCTCTGCTGCGGATTTAACCTTTGTCCTGTTTTGATGATAGTATTGAATCTGTGGTATGTAAAAACTGCTATTGGTACTTTTTGAAAAATAGTCTATACTTCAGGTAACATTTTTATTATGTCCTGTTTACATCTCTCTTCTAATGTTTCTGAATACTAGTAAATCCTTCTTCTCAGGTCTCTGCTTTGATTGGAGGTGAGAAGAGGAGAAATTATGTTTTACTGGGTAGGGATGGTAATACAAAAACTGGCCCGCATTTCTGTTTGTTTGTTTGTTTGATTGGGACTTTACGCCATACTCAAGACTACTTCACATACGAAGGCTGCCAGCATTACGGTGGTAGGAAACACATCAACATTTTTCTGGTGGACCTTTCCGCGTACGGCCAGCATTTTCAGTAAATATAATTGCTTTAGGAAAGGTCATGGGTGTGCTGGAGATGTCAATCAATTTTAAAAAATGAGACCTTGTAATGTGCCAATTGAGTGCTGCAGAAAGCATTCATTTTATGGATATACCGGTTTTACTTTCTCCCTTCAACTTACTAAACAGTTGTTGGGGAGTTATTCGAGGCTGAGATGTTGAAATTGATGATCCAGCAGGAGATGAAATTGTTGAAGAATTTAGATCGCAATTTGTTGCCAAGGTAAAGAGATTTTCATCAAAGAGAGATGGTAAAGTTGCAGAACTTAATACCCAGTAGACAGCAGCGATGCCCCAGTTACTTCATCACTCTTATCGACGCTGCTAAAACGTTGACCAGGGCGACATTCATATCAAGAATAAATAACACGGAGTCGATATTCAGTATTTTGCGGATGAAATCCAGATCCAGTTTTCGACAGGGGTAGAGCCGTGAGGTCGCAATATAGAGGCCTGATGGCTCCTTACACGAATGAACATGCTATATGAGTTATTAAAACAGTGCGTTATATTCTGGTTTGCTTTTCTGTTAGCAGAAGTGGTGGAATAAAATGTTTTTACTCACTAATTTTCCACAATAATTTAAAAAACTGAAAAAAAGACAATGGGACACATTCAAAGTGAAATTTTAATAATTTCAGCAGGTTAACAGATAGACAATTGAAAATCAGCTGTCAACTACGTCAACCACGTCATCTGTATGGTCCATAAGACCCACCATACAATGAAAACATTTGACTGCGTTTATTTTGGTGAAAAAAAAATCTAAAAAAATTCAGTGAATGTATTTTGAGACACAGTTGTTAACGGCATTTTCACTCGTCTTAAGTTCATTTTTACGAGGTCTTGCCCTATAATATATACCTTAAGAGGTTTCCTTGGATTCCATCTTCCGAAGGGGTTCTACCCATGGCGCCATTCGTTCAAATTTCAAATCGGTCTTGCAAGGCATCAAACTTTCTCCTGTCGTTAGACTGCTCTTTCAAGCTGGAGCCTACACGTGTCGTGTGATATCTCCTCAACTGTACATACAATGCAATTATAATTCTACGCATGTGTGCTACAAAATGTTCTAACACAGCAAGATTGGATCATTTACCGATTGGTTTTTCCTCTTCTTTTCACTTCTCCAAAACAGGAGAACCAAAACTTTGTAAACTATATATTAAAGTTGGTCATTAATTTTAATGAGTGAAGGTGTGAAGTTTTGTGCACGTTTTCTTCATGAATGTATGTATTGATGACTATTTCTGGTATTAATCATTACCGAACATTCTAATATTACAAATGCTGGGATGAACATGAACAAATACTGCATGCTGCCAAGTGCAACATTATAATCTGTCGGTTCGAGATACGTATGACGAATGCATCCACTCTGCAAACATGCAACGGTTGTTTCATTGTATCGAATGACACATGATCTTACACGTGACAGTGTGTTGATTCTCATGAGCGGAAAATGCCAGACAAAATGCACGTACTGAAACCATAAACTGCCGCAGAGGACGCTCGTCATGACGCACAAAGGGAAAACAACTCAAAACGGCGTTTATTCAAAAACTCAAAACGGCGTTGCAAGGTATCAAAGTTTCTCCTGTCGTTAAATTTCCCCCTCAAACTGGAGCATAGACTTGACGTGTGATGGCCTCGCTGTATGTACAATGCACAGATATTTTTGGAATTGGTAGGACAGAGCGTGCCGTGTCTTGTATCCCGGTCATCTAACAAATGCAATATATTGTGTTTAGATGTGGAATCTGTGGATAATGTACATTTGATCTTTCATTAGTCAAAACCTTCCATGTTTTCTGTCAGGAGTCTGTTAATGTCCAAAAGGCGTCAGGCTTATATTCCGCTCAATTTGCTTTTGTTTATTTGATTGATTTTTTACGCCGTACTCAAGAATATTTCACTTATACGACGGCGGGCAGCATTATGGTGGGAGGAAACCGGGCAGAGCCCATCCGCATGTTGTTTGCAGACCTTCCCAAGTTACGGCCGGAGAGGAAGCCAGCATGAGCTGGACTTGAACTCACAGCGACCGCATTGTGCTGCGATAGCGCGCTAACCTACTGAGCCAAGGAGTGTTGAATAAGCTCTGCGCGTTGAATATACATGGACAGCTTCTCTTAAACCGCAACTGAAATACAAAGTCCGAAATCACATACCGGTTCCCGATTTGAATCCTGAACATTTTTTTTTAAGTCTTGCAGTGTGGCAGAAATGAAAACTGTTTCTCTATCAATGAATATATTTTCTTAGATCTATGTTGGTTTCGGTATATATATTTCTGTAGCCCAGCTGAGTTCATTAGTAAGCACACAGCGCTCTTCAGGATGGAGGTAAAATAGGCCTTTACTTCAGACATACGCTTGTGTACATAATGCCGGAGATTGTTGATGTGAGATAGCGGCACAAACTTGAACTTTCTGAGCTTTCCTTGGTGTATGTCGTGTGGTCTTCTGACCGACATGAACAGCGACAGAACTAACACAGTATATCAAGTGAGGAAGTAGGATAATTTGTGATGCCTGAAGGACGCAAGGACTGTTCTTGAACTCACATGTTGAGTTTTATTCATTTATTTCATGGTTGTTGATTTTTGTGATGACATCTGTATATTGTACAGACCGTGCATTGTACTAGATGGGATATCTGGAATTTGAACATCAGCGAGAGCTGATACAACATCGAGCAACACACCCTGGTGTGATAATCTGTTTATCATATACCTTTATTTTTACGAATAAAGTAACCATAAAAAACACATTGTTCCTCGGCAGCCTGACTCACAAGAGCGAGAGAACGTCAGCATACAAAATGTAGTTCATCATTAGGCTAAGCGTAAAAAGTATGTTTACTTTGGACGTAATATTATGTCGTTTTAATAGTGTTCCATCTCTTTCAAGTGTAAAGTAAACCAAAAATGGTAATACCTAGCTCTCAGAGCGGTGAGACATGTTTCCAGCTTAGCACCCACATTTGCCGCTCTGTCGTTACATTTACAAACCCGAAACTCGGTCCAGTCGCCTGTACTGCCCTGAAAGTATCAAAACTGTGCGCAACGAAAATGGGTGTCCCGTGATTTTTTTTTCGTAATTTTTAATCCATATTACCTCATTTTGCGGGAATAGTACAGACCACAACGTCGCAGTTAACACAAATGTAGCAAAAGCATCCCCTCGGGCATCATCCAAACATCGCTAGCCGCCATTATTAAAAATCGAGGATTTACTATATTTAAATCTAATTTACCTAAAACATCTGTTTTCGCTACTAGTAAGTTGAAAATGCCAATATAGTCTTCTCCCAGCAAAACTGCCAGCGGCCACTGCACTAGATTGCTTATTGGCTGTATTTGTCTTCGCTACTCTGGTTTTACTCTCTGTGCTCTAATCTTATATGTTATAGGCACTTAGTACTGTGCCCGATGTGAGCAGGTGTGACTTTAACATGCAGCTTTAATATGTATATACACCATATGATGGGCCAGTGTTGAGGAAAAGCCTCTGAAAGCCTCTGAAAAGCCTCTGAGTCATACGTGCACCCATAGCAAACAGCTACAGCACACCTAGTCCTCATCGCCAGATAGCATATGCTGACATTACCATATGTTGTTGTTGCACTGCATACACTCGCCACCACATGCGTCACTTCCGTTTTATAAATTAGTTAGTTCATCGCTTAAATTAAAACTGCTTAAAGTATGCGCTGGTGATATGTTTATGAAAAATTACCCTGAAACAACTGAAACCCAGTCCAAAATCGGTGGGGTTTTCCTTTAAGTTAGCTTCATGAATCTGTCTCATGACGTCTTGACATATTATCAAAGGAAGAATCGACAGGTTCCCTCGAGATAATGGATATGCTGATAGTATTTTCTGTGATCGTGATGATGTTCTTGCTTCAAAACGTAAAGACTTGAAAAAAAAGAAAAGGATACCACGCAAACAAGTCTGTCTGTTTGTTGCTAAAAACGTGCTCTCAGATCGCGGAGTTACAGGCCTTCATAATCCGACAGGTTTATAAAATAAATTATGGCTAATAATACATTGCATTTTGGCCTCCGTGGCAGAGATGAGAATCGCTAGTCGAAATGGGAAGGTGTGCAGCTCAAAACTAGTGCAAATGGTTATGAATATCTGGAATTCCATGAAATGGTTAAGAATATCCGGAATTCCATGATAGGGATAGGAAAACTCGATGATGTGTATCCCGTTCACACCACGCGCGCCCATTTCACCCCAAACATCTTTCCACACCTTCACATCCAGACAACTGTCCAGTAGCTGCCTACAAATCGTTCTTATCCCACAGGCCTATTAAAATGTGAACACGTTATGAAAGAGTACATCCCAGTGAGTGTGATAGTTGGCAAATTGTCACACTTTACCGGTGAAATGCGGCTTTTTGTCAGTTTACCTCAGCTAGGGTTGTTTTCTACATGTTCATTTAAGTGTTTAAAAAATAACAACTCTAACTCCCCTAGCACCATAACTTAAGCAGAATTAGGTTAAAAAATGTAGTGATGTTAAATGCGAGTTATTAGACGTCTCTGGTCTAGTATTACTCAAAGGGCTCAGCCCCTTCTACCTCGCCGAAAACCACAAACGAAAGAGTGCTTCAGTTCTGTGGTACAATTGGGTACAAACGTCAGCCTCTTGGGCACAATAGTCGCCGTTCCATCATGACAGTGGTCGACAAACCACAGCACCAAAAAATGCACACCAACTCGTTTTGTCACCACAATGACTCCAACAGCAATAATGCTACGAATAGGACATAAGAACATGTCCAATGATAAATCAGTATGCCTTTACGTAGGCTGAGATGCAGAAAGACACGCGCGATTATCGCAGATCAAGCCCCATCCACATCTTCTGCAAGTTCACCTCACCCGTCAACATCTCATGAGACCGGTGGATGTACTTTTGATTCCCGCACCTTTGATCGCCACGTTGGATATATGGACATTCGCAGTCAAAGTGAGATACATATTTGATAAAGGACACCATACATGCTAGAGTGGTTCACGATTTGAATGCTAATTTTATTCATCCGCCTGCAGCAGTAATTGAGTCTCTTCGTCATCACTGAAAACTGTTGAGTGTTACGTGAGTGAGTGTTTCTCTTTGCATGAATCGATTCTAATTTTTCTACGTTATATACTTTCTTAATTTCTTTATGGTTTGTGTCATTTGCCATTATGTAAACTGGCCTTGCGAGCGACTATTGACCCCGAACGCCTACTTTGCTTGACGACAGGTATATCAATGTAGGTTTCGAGGCCTAGGTTAACAACTGTTATAACATCGGCCAGGGCACGTCCATTCATTCATTCAGCACAGCTGGAATGTTTCACACTCCTAACTTACAAAGTCTTCCTCCTCGTTGAATAATTGCTCGACAATGCCGTCAGGTGTGACTGCACATATGTGAACTGTTTTTTTTTCTTTTGCCCACGTGGCGCAAAACAAACAAGTCTTCCTTTTTTTGCCGAAAAATTTAGATAAATTTGCTTATCTTAAGGAAGATGATAGAAAATAGCTCATTTACTTTGAACTGATCTGAAGGGGCGGTGCTACCGGTTATCAAACTTGCCTTCTTACGGATATAACTTTCCCAGTCCTAAGTGAAACCTATAAAAACACACACACACTGGCGCAACAGTGTGTTAACGGTGCTTAGTCAGTAAGTGAACACCATATAGTCGGTGCTTTCCAACAGGAGATGATTAATATTACGTACGTAGAAACTTTGCGAATATTTCCATCATTACGCCTGCCTCACATGATAACTCCGATCGAGTGAAGTCATTCCCAATGTGAGAGAATTTAAAAGAGCGTTCCGTGAGATGGCCGCCGCGATAATGTAAGGCCACAGCCTATCAGGTATCACCATATTCTGTTTACTTTAGATTTGAAAGAAATGAAATACGATTTAAAGAGCGTTATATGACGTTCAGCCTATGCAGAATTTGCACGCTTAATGATGAACTACATTTTGTATGCGTAAACTCTCTGGTTGTGTTACACGTTGTTTTGGAAACTACTCTAGCAAGTCAATTGACCCCAAACGTCCGCTGTGGATGACAAATGGTATACAAATGTCTGCTATGACGCTTAGAGTTATACTTCTTTGAGGTTTAATGAACTTTGAGAGAAATCAGTTCATGGAATATCCTTCACGCACAAGTTGTGTATGTACGTATGGAAACGCATTCTGTTTGGCATATTTAGCTTATGAAAAGTTGACAGTCCATAACATGTCAGATCATGATATGTAATCTGGTAGAATAATCAACCGTCCCATGTTGCAGAGTGGAGGTATTCGAACAAATGTTGTTGTTCCACTCTGCAGCATGCTATAGTTCTATATTGTTAGTCCCTGTTTCAGTAAAAACAAGATGGTCGGTACTGATTAATACCAGAAATAGTCATCAGTCGTGTAGCAAACGTTATGGAACAAACGTACGCAAAAATTCATATATTTAATCATTGAAATTAATGACCAGTGTTACAAAGTTTACAAAGTCTTGTTTCTCCTGTTTTGAGAAATAGAAGAGCAAAAAATCCCATCGGTGGATAATCTAAAATTAAATCTTAAAAGTACAAGTTTTGGAGGCATGTAAATGTCAAAATTCATTGAATATTACATTTGGTTCTCTCACACTTTTTCCAGCTGTGTATTGCAGCCTACCTTGTACACAGATCTCAAATCTGTTTTCTAATGATCAACAGATCATTCAGAATAGACCTAGGTGAGCGCCAACAACTTTGATAAAAATTTCGAAATCAGAAAACATAAAAAGTGGGCGACGAAGCTCTTGAGAGAACCTAATTAATACAACTATGGCGTAATATTCAAATTGCATCGGAAAAAAAGTGTTACCTCAAACATTACAATACCACAATTCATAAGTGCCGACGTATCAAAGACGTCTGTAGTGTTATGACGCAATCTGCATAAAATATAAACATGAAATCTGCGCACTCACACCTTGCATGGGAACATTTATACATTTCTCCATAAGGATGGCAAAGGTAGTGTACGGACAGCCAGGGCGGAGTTTAAACTGGGACAGCAAGGGCTGCTGTGGATCTCATTCGTCAGGATTGTTCCCCTGCTGCCGACGATGAACAAGGTAGCTGCCAGTGTCACTGGCCAGCGCACCATCCTTGATTGCCCAACACGTTGTGATCGCGTCGTGCTCTAGATCTGGGCGCTGTCGTAACTTTGCTTTTACCACGTCAATGGCTGAGGTCATCAGATCTAGTATGCCCAGGTTAGCGAAGGATCCACTCTTTCTCTCATAAAAGTCTGTTGATACGACCATCTTGTGTCGGAATTCACCTAAATTTGAAGGATAAATATATTACATGTAAAGTTGACAAAAATAGCATTTTCAGACGTATTTATTAACAAATGTGTTCCACTTTGACAAAACTTCGTTAGTCACAATTTCGCAATTTTTCTCGTAATAGACGTCGTCTGGGTTATAGTGCCATAGGGCCATGTGATTTACGAGAAAATGACTTACGAAGTTTCGTGAAAGTTATCCCTGAGGATTACATGTACGCTTTCTAAGTGATGACAACAAAATGTACAATGTGCATCAGGTTGCCTTATATACACGGAAATCATTCTGTTATATTCAGGAAACCAAATATGCAACACAGAACATCCAAATATCTAACTCAAACGGCTAGATGTAGCATTTCCAAGAAATCACGTGGCGTTTCCACCATGTGATTACTTGGCTACGTGTCGCACCACATGGAACTGAAGCAAAACGTCCAGTATAAATTTTGTCTGGCAAATATACTAACCACATCGCTATATGGAGGCCTACCAACAACTTGCTGGATTCTTACTTGTTCTATACATGCATTTAAATTACTTTTCATTTTCAGAATACTACAAGTGTGAACAAAGCGAAAAACAAAAACTACGTAAATAACAATTCATTTTCTATTTTGTGATGGAGCCATTTGATACATGACATATGGTAATGATGAATTCTCCTTTCTGAACTAAGTTTTACTTAATACTTTTTTGTTTTGATAAAAATAAAAACTGTATACATAATAAACCTCGGCGAGTTGCCCATGGAGATAAATTGAGTTAAACTTTATCTCACATAACTTAATTCTGTTGCAATTGTGACTAAATAATAAGTAACCGCTTAAAAAACCTAGTTGTGGGAGACAAAGGTGTCCTTACCTAGAAGCCCATTTGTCGAATTCGACAAGCCTTTGGCGTTGTTCAGATAAAATCCTAGAAAGTTCACCTTCCCAGCTTTAGTCTTCCACCCTTTGTGGTTAATAATGACAAAGTCAGTCGCCTTAGTGACGTGCAAGGTAAAGTTAGCCTGGCCCATGAACCCAATGGTTTTTCCATGCCACCTCACCATCATGTTCTCCTTCCATTTTAGCTTCGTGTTATCAATTATCAGGAACCGTGGCGTGACCTTCAGCGTATAATCCTTGGTTTTTACAATAATAGCACCGAAAAAGGTTCTTTCAGTCTGATGATGTGGAGAAAACACCTTGCCATCTACCTCGATACCTGGGAAATATGAAACAAATGAATTTATTAACACTGGAAGGGACAAAGAATAAGAGGACATTAACTGTCATCACCCTACAGTAATTGTCCAAGGCGATGAGCAAAATTTTCAACCGGTCCAATTCATTAACAAAGAAAGAAAAACTACTGTAATATCTGAATATCACAATTTAATAGTTAGCTTTGCTTAATGGCACGTTAATGCATTTTAGTCTGGTGAAATTTTAAAAATGTGTTGAACATCTGGTGAAAATCAGATTGGTAAATGTCACTGAGAAGGTGACTGTAGGTAACAGTATTATCCTTATAAGAGATTTTACTTTATGGACATAGCACAGATTCCAGGGCTGAAAACTGGCTGTGACCACCAGGAGTTTCGAACCAGCGACCTGAGATTCATATACCGAATCTGTGAATATATCAAGAAAGTGTAATCTCTAATAACGATAATACTGTTACCTAAAGTAACTATCTAAATGACATTTACCCATCTCATGTATTCGGCAAAGGGAGCCGTGTCAGTTATGACCATCAGGCGGGTATTGCATGTTCGCCCTAATGTCTACCGCTCGGCTACATTCAGTTTTTCAGAGGGCCGGTTGGCCGGTTGACATGTATTACTGGCAATTTGATCCCCGACTCTGAGGTCGATGATTCGAATCTCCGAGTGGTCTCAGGTTTCAACACTAGAATCCGCGTTAGATCCAGAAAGTGGAATCTCAATTGAAGATAATAGTGTTACCTGGTCAAAATGTTTTAGAGTGTTTGTCTTTACCTGAGACTGGGTCGGAAACAAGTTTGAAGACATCCCCATCTTGTCCCATGACATCAAAGCAAATTGGTTGATCGAGTCCCTTAAGAGCCATCACGAAGTGTGGATCATTGTCAGCTGTAGAAAAGGAACGGTTGGAGCCCTCAGATGTATGAGTTTGTATCACAGCTGTATGTCACCTTTCCAACTATGATTCGCACAAAGTAAACAGAATGTCAAATTATTACGTCTGAAATATGAAAAGAATAATTCACCCTCAAATTGTAATTCAGTGCACAAGTTCTGTAGTATACAATGTTTCTCGTCATAACCCGTAGAGGGGTTTGTCGTACGCGCAGTCTCTTACGGTAGCTCCTCTGTCGCATGTAATGTCTTATTGAAGTCCCGAAACGGTTCTGCTACATCCACTCTCTCTTACCTTTGTGTCAAACACATACAGTGTCTCTTGCCCTAGCCCCTGAAACGTTGTGTCCTATGCAATGTCTGTTCTTACCGTAGACGTGTAGTGTCGCATGTCATGTCTCTCACCCTCACCTGAAGGTGAAGGGTATTCTGGAGCATGCAGTCTCTTACCGTATCCTGTAGAGGGTTTCCAAGAACCAGGTGAAGAGGAAGACGACGATGACCCACCTGGAAACACAAGAAGGTCCGTAACTAATGTAATACAACTACAGCGTAAAGAGTAAAACCAGCGTAGCGACGACAGTGGAAGTCGTCAGTCAATAATAGATTGTTTCATTAGCCCATTCATAAGTGTCCTGATAACAGCAAAGTTAATCGACACCACATATACAAAAATGGTGCACGATTTGGATATTGATTTTATTCATTCGCCCAAAACATCCAAAACGTCTTTTCGTCATCACTGAAAACTGTTGACTCCTTCTCTTTGCATATATCCGTCACAGTTATATATTTAAGTACTGTCTTAGCTCTTCAAGGGTTTGTGTTATTTGTCGTTTTTGAAAACTGGTCTTGCGATTATGGACCCAGAACGCCCATTTCGTAAGTCGTAAAAAAGTCGCACAGCTATGTATGTGTGTGCGTGTGCGTGTGCGTGTGCGTACGTGCCTGTGTGTGTGTGTGTGCGTGTGTGTGTGTGAGTGACCTTGTAGATTGAGCATTGCAAGATGTTACCAGAATAAAATAAACACCACCAAATTAAATTAAGTTACGAAATATGTTTGGAATATTAAAGGGAATGATTAAGCTATAAGATACTACTCAATACATAAGTTTGATCGTATACAGGGTCTCTTACCGGAGCCCGAAGAGGGTCTTCTTTGTGCCTTTCGTGGAGGACTCGCTGCAAATGAACACGAAGGTAAACAAATTGTATCACCAATAGTACTTTTGCCAAATCAAGGAACACTGTATTGGTAAGAACATTAGTGCCGTCATCGTCGTTGGTGGATAGGTTAAAGTTATCAATAAATACATCAGCTGATACATTCTTCAATTACTGAGTGACCTTGATTATAGTTTTCATACCAAATAGATCTTCTGTATTTTTCCTTTATTAGCAGACATGGGCCATTTCAAGAATGTCACTCTCACGTGTTTCTTATAAGGCAATAACAATGTTTTTAGAAATTCCAAGTGAACCCGACTTGCCAAAGTTAAACCATGCGCAACAATAGTTCATGAGCAGTGTGCACGGCGAAGTTCGTACAAAATCTCCACCATTCCTTCTCGTGACAATGTTACTTTGCATCTAGTGCAATACTTGGGTGTCTAGATACCGTCGCAATGCAGTCGAGCACATCGTATATACTGAGAAACTCTATTTTCGATGTAAATACATAATGTGTAAAGCTTCTTAATGAATACCATGCATAAAATAGGTGATGGTATAGCAAACAGTCACATCGTTGCCCTTTTAAAATGACAGCTACCAACGACTTGCTTATACCACTTACTGGGTTTGGGGGTTTCGCTCTTTCGGTGAGGTAACCCTTCATCACTCTGCGGTTTAGTAACGACCAGCGATGTGAAGGGTGTCACAAATCCGTACTGTTAACATGAATATAAAAAGGGGTAATTTCATTAACCATGCACTGTGACAGTAGCTTGAAGCATACTGTTACATGAACCGAGTGAGGAGACATGACCTTGAGTAGAGCTGATAACATAAGAAATAAAAACAATTCCTGAACCGCCATTTTGAAAATGCAGGTGGGCTTGAAAAAAATCCATTAGTTTACAGATTAGTTGCAATAACACACTTAAAAATCTCACACTCTTGCCAGGGTATGGAGTTGTTTATGTTTATGATAGAAGACTACAGTATAGGGAACAGAGAGTTATTTTCCATTGTAAAAGGTTAACTTAAAGTTTATAACACATAGAGTAAAAACGAGAGAGTAGCGACGACAGTGTGATGATTGACATGTTACCGGTGAAATCCGGCCTCTTGTGAATTTACCCCTATTAGGGTATTATTCTAACTGTTCATGTAACCGTTTGGGAAGTAACAACCTACACTCCATATAGCACCATGGCTTAAGCAGAATTAGGTAAACAAAAATGTGCAGTGATGTTAAAATGCAATAAACTAGACGTCACTGGTCCAGGAGTACTGTGCTGTCAGGTGTGAATACCTGTGTTGTCATCACATTTAACATTTAAGATTTGATGCCTTGCTGAAGATACCAGACTAATCCATCCACATTTGCCAGGTGCCAAACAAACCGCTTGTCTCAGAACCCCAGCCGAAACAGCTACAGTTGGATTGGAGCACGCCATCTCAAGGACCTTACAGTTGCACCGCAAGAACGTTTTAACTATCTCGGCCAGTGACGCGACCATTAAGAATTAATGGGTATAGTGTTGATTTTAAAAGAAGACCAAATTTAAACAAAGTACGCATCATCTAAACGGCGACTTCGATTCCAAGTTTGGCCGTCATTATTTTGTGCCATTTTTTAAAAGGAAAATAAAGACTGAGATGCTATGGTAAACTATATTGAGGTTCTGCTTATACAGATGTTTGGCAAAATCAAAAAAACTGATTTGATGAAAATGCAGTAGGTCCCTAGAGGTATAAGCTGTGTTATATACCACAGCTAGAGCAGCGACGGCAAAATAAAAGTTGGCAAGTGGTGACACGCAACCGGTGAAACATGTCAATTACCTCAGGGTTTTACTGTGACTGTTCATGTAAATGAATAGCTGAAGAAGAATTAGGGAAGGAATGCAGTGGTGTAAATTGCAATTTATTTCACACAGCTGGTCTTGAATGACTCAAAATGCTGTGTTTTCATTATTATTTAAGGCATGCTCACCTTTAATGATAACTGTGTGGCTTTCTCTCGAATTGCAAGCACTCGATCAGGGGTAGCAAACGGTTGTTCTTCCACAAGCTGCTTGATGGTTAGAAAAGCCCACATACGTTCTGTGAAACGGGACAGCTCCGCACCCGTTGGCGTCTGACCAACAGGCATACTGGTTTCAAACGTGTCATCCAATACGAGATTTCCTTCTGCAACATTTGCAGCAAGGGAGAGATCAAAAGTAGGGCTTGGTGTTTCAGAAAATTTTCCTGAAATGATTATTTCTGAGCCCTCGAACATGGTGTTGAAATCTGTAACAGTGACAGTATCGTTAACGACAGAATCTCCAAGATAGTTGATTTTCACCTCGGATAAAATTGGTGTTGAAATTTCATCGTAAAATCCTTCAAGTTGGAGTACTGGATCGGCGTCCTCGTAGATTTTTCTAGCCACCCCGTGATTCCTGCCAGACATTTGTTGCAGGAGGGAATACGAGGCGCCGCTGCCAAACGCCAGAGACATGATGCGGACGCCGAAAGTGTTCTGATCAGTGATGACGTCTGTAAGGCGGTCAGGATTCGTTATCCCAACAGAGGGTTCTCCATCCGTCAAGAACATAATCATGGGAATCCCTTCACTCTTGTCTTCAAACAGCATCTTCAGTCCCGTTTTCATGGCCTCTTCGATGTTTGTGGCTACGACATTTGAAAAAAAGGGTTTCAAAGTCAATTTTCCCATTCATATCTCAGAATACAGGTAACAGTTTTTGTACCGATTCGCTCTAAGAAACATTAAAGGCCGACTGTTCGGGTTCCACTTTTTACTTTTCTTAACTGAACGATATACCTGTCAAATAAAAAAAGTGATGCAACCCCCCCCCCAAAAAAAAATCATCTGGTGAGCATTTTTACATGTACAAAATAAAAATATATTTAACACCAAAAATTCCAAGAAGAAAATCACACAAAGCTTTCCTGCCCTTGGTTATTTTGATTGCTTTCCAGTTTTGAGCGCAGTGTTAACCTTCCACTCCAAACTCAGTTTTCAGTCTGCATGCGGAATCAAAACACGTATCATCAAAATGGTCAGATCATAATTTAGAGTAATCAATCGGTTAGAAATGGTCACGGCGCATGGCAATTATCCAGTTTCGTCCAGTGGAGGGGTTGAAAAGTTATTCCATCCTAATTCGGTGTGTGATTAGCACAATAGATTGCTGCACAAAGTTCCATGCCGCCAGGATGGTTTCGCACAAAATTGGGATATGAAGCGCAGGTAAGCCTGTAGAGAATACCAAGCCTCACGAAACTCAGCCTTTCGGTCGTGAAAAAAATTCTATATATATATTTTTTAAATTGAACAAGTTTTACTCTCTATATCACTTTGGCTATGCCTTTCAGATACCTCAAGGATGCCAATTTTGGGCGAAAGACTTGATCAACTGAGACAGTTCACTTTTAAAGTAAACTAAACAGAAAACATCGTGCCAGTTTATCAGTAACCCTAAGATAAGCGACATGGTGGTACGTCGAACGATACAAAAACTTTTACATGACAAGACACGGCCGAAATTCGAGAGCACATCTATACACTTTCAATTTCTCGATGTACTTGAAAGCTGAACAAATACTGAACGTTTCAAACAGTTTGTGGCCTTAAGTTTGGATCCATTAAATAAACGAAGTCTAAAGTACCCGATTTCATTGAGTATAAACACATTAAATTCGGAAAATACCAAATAGGATTACATCTCAACAGGCTGCGGGCTGTCAGTTGCAGTCCAAGTTACGGTATCTTCAACTTACATCCCCCGGAACTTATTTTGCGAACGAAAGCAGCTGCCCCTTGAAGTGTTTTTTGATTGACAGGCGCCATCTTTTTTCTCCATGGCTTCACACCACTGTCGAAGTCCATGATGTTGAGTTTGTCTTCTGGGCGGAGGTCCTGTAGAATATCCAGCATCGCTATTTTCACCTGTTTCATTTTTCTACCACTCATAGATCCACTGGAGTCTAACACGAAAATGATGCGCTTCGGAATTGGCGTCAGACCTTTTGGAGCGATGAAGTGAACGAAATACCCGTCAACAGCCTGCAAGACAAGATACATTATTTCCCTATGGCTTGTGATCAGGCATCTTAAAAAATATACGGCTGCATTTAAAACGTACGTGTATAAAATGACCATCTTTGTACAACTCGAAAATCACTGATTGATCCGTGTCCCAGACAATAAATAAAAACAAAGCATGGCTTGAATTTATTACATCCACGTGGAAGCGATGACATTCAATAATAAGGATAATAATATTATGCACGCCATTGTTTTGAATATGGAAGATTTACTCTGTGGGTAAGACAATGATTGAAAATCGCGTCTCCACAGACAGCGACAGACGAAGTCCATCGTTCAATCAAGTGAACTAAAGGGATGTTCCCATTACCTACTGCTAGTATAACCACTGGAATACCATTCCAGTTACAACTGCACACCTCTCTGTGTAAAGAACAGAATTTTTTCTAAGGTTAATGTAGAGCTCTTAGTTCACAATTCTTCCTTACCATAACTTCTCCAGCGCTCATGCTTCTCTCCACGTCATAGCGGACCACCAAACGTAGTCCTGAAAGTCCCTCGTCTGACACCGCCGCTTGATCATCTACTGTCGGATAGTAGGCTATGTGAACTTCGTTCTCAGAGAGCCAGTTGACCAAGGTTTGTGAAATGTTATCTGTTAAAAGACGCAAGTGTCAAACTCGCTAAGAACACAAACACTTGGTTCAGGAGGTGTACACGTACAACATAAAAGCATACCTTGAAAAGTTTCAACCAAATGTGGTAAAATAACTATCAGAGGCTGTTTAGCAGCTAAAAGGAATTGGTGACGTCATTTTTCTCCAGCCTGTCCAATATGGCCCGTAAAGTCCACAATACAATCAAACCATTTGACTGCGCTTAATTTTGTCGGATTAAAATCTAAAGAAAAAAGTCAGTGAAAGTATTTTCAGCTATAGGTTTTCTGCTCTTTTCACCCATCACAACTTCATATTTGAGTGGCCTTTCACTTTAAGTCTGCGTAGCATATACATGAGCACTTGCAATATAATTATGCATGTGTACCTTTTGGTTAGTAACATAAATGTTAATATGGGGAGCCTCCGTGGCTCAGTTGGTTACCGCGCTAGCGCGGCGTAATGACCCGTAAACCTCTTACCAATGCGGTCGCTGCGAGTTCAAGTCCAGCTGATGCTGGCCTCCTCTCCGGCCGTACGTGGGAAGCTCTGTCAGCAACCTGAGAATGGTCGCAGGTTTCCCCCGGGTTCTGCCCGGTTTCCTCCCACCACACTGCTGACCGCCGTCGTTTAAGTGAAATATTCTTGAGTACGGCGCAAAACACCAATCAAATAAGTAAACAAATAATTATAACATAGAGTAAAACCACAGCTGCGGCAATATGCTAATTGACAAATAGTTTTAACTTTACCAGTGCAATAGTTTGATGAAAATGTCGTTTTCAGGTTACTTATGTATGTCTCATTTGATTTGCTTTGTTCTTGTTTTTATTATTATTTTTTCTCTTCGTGTATTTTTAAGGATTATTATAGTAGTTTTTAATTGTAATAAAGTTTCATTTCATTCTCCATCATAATAAGGTAGTAAGGTAATAAGGTAAAATAAATAAATGTTAATATGGGCATAAAAATGTATAGAAGGCTACTCGCACGGGATCCTTATCACGGGATCCTTATCACGGGATCCTTATCACGCACTGAAGTGTACGCCACTGATGAGAATGCGCTAGCGTCCACGGCGTTTTACATGAGGATACTTACATTTCACTTTGTCTTCATTTTGAAGAAATGGAGGATTAAGCTGGCTGATTTTTTTCGTCTCCGTAATAAATATATCGACTTTCATATCGGGAACAATCTGTCCAGGTTGAAAATAGATGACTTGATCATACATGCCAAGTTTTCGTCGTAGGAGCTCTTGATAGCTGAGTTTGAACTTAACTGTCGCATTAGCGGCTACATTTACAGAGACCGTAAACTTGTTTGTTTCTCGCCCCCTGAAAGATAAAGAACATTAACCGTGAACAAATAGTAAGTGCTTTCCGTTAGGACTGTATAAATCCATATGATTAAAACAACACAATAATTTTAAGATAGTTGATGACATAACCTTCTGATTTATGTAGTCTGTTATTACAACAATGTTAAAGCCATGGCTTGCTCACAAAACTGTTTTCACAAACACTACATTACGTGTTTCAGTGAGCAATCAGCACGGAGATGTTCTCTCTAAACAGGACTGTGCACCATGGACACACAAAGTTTATCAAAATGTCCGTTTGTAGACTTTTGTGTATACCGGAGGTTTCATCAGTACATATGTTTTTTTTCCCTGAAGTACACAATTCGTTCACCTCTAGTACACGAAAGCTGTAGATGTTCAGTTTTGTTACCCTTTATGCATCTGTAGTGCACAGTCGTGTTTAGAGAGTAACACTGATATCACCCATGTCTCGGGTAAAACCAAACCGATTTGACGTACTGCTGCTGTACCAAGCCAGCACTTTGCCCGCGACGTTTCGCAGTCTCGTATTGTTTCTTCGCCTCTGCTTTCTCTTTGACCTTGCCGTTGTACACTTTATTGTCAATGGTCCTGAAGGAATATTTCAAAACCAGAGAATAAACTTTAGTAAACCATTTACTCTGGACCTAAAAGACTAAGGTTATGTGATAGGCATACATAATATAACCACATTATACCATTGATTGATAGATGAAGAAGTTACTAAATGATTTTTGTTTGTTTGTTTATTCTCCATGAAATTAGATAACGAAAGTAAGGGTACATTTTAACTAAGTACAGAGATGGCGGTAATAAAGCGCAATTGACTTGTTCTAACCCTATGAAATGTTAATTGGTATATCAATGGAAAATATTGCAAAATTGAAATAAAATAATACACATTTCCTATAGGGCGAGGGGTAAATTGAATTTGTAGTCCTTAGAAATGGTAAGTTTCAATTCGCTTGATTAAGCAGATATTCCCCTACTTTGGATTTAAACACAGAATGTTACTGGATACTTTTTAATGAATGACGCGAGGGCGGAAAACACCGTAAGAATTTATTTCTCAAAACATAACTAGATGCAAGTGTATGGTCAATGCAGATTTAGATTTTGGGGCCTTGTTGGGGTAATGATGGGTATCAGATTGTATTCTGAACAACTGATATAGCGACAAAGGAATAAAGTACATGAACCTATGACAGAGGAAACAGGAGGGAAGATGTTGCTGCTGACAAGATTAAATATTTAGTAAAATTTTAAAATGGGGCTGTATCCGATTTTTGTTGTAGAAGACAAAGTAAGAAATCCCGTAAGTGCTTAAGCTGTTCAAATTGTAACTAATCGCAGAAATGATGTTTCCCGTACCTAATTTGTAGTGCTTTGTTCCAGTACTTACATAGAAAAGTTTGTAATAAATGCCTCCTCGGGGATTACCACGTTGAAGTTGACTTCTTCATCGCGCGGTAGGACGTTCCGCACGTCGCTGAGGATCAAAGTTGTGGCGAACCTAGATGCAATATCTGTCCGAATGTGTAGATTCTCTACTCTCATCCCGGTGCTACACTGTGGGATAAAATTCGAAAAAATCAACGATTGATTTCTTGCTGTTATGTGTGTTGAAAAGAATTCCATTTTGGAAAACTGGCATTTGGTTTTTGATCTTCATACATGTACTTGGCCAGTGTTTAATTACTTTAGAATTCTTTCTTTGTACTTTTATTTTACGAATATATACGCAAGGAAATGGCTGCTGATGTGAGCTGTTTACTTACTCCTTTCAGTTAATATTTCATTTTTCCCAGCCACTGGTGGCCTTATCTGTATCAACAGTATATCGCCTTGTGCATACAAATATGTGTACTTATTGTAACTAAATCCCAAGTTCAGTTCATCAGCTTGTCCCTAATGCCACTCGACAAGATCTAGGTTGCTATATAAACTCTGCCCCTTTCGCAAATCTTTTTTCTTCGTCTTCATGGGATTCGTTTTACAAACGGCCGTCGAGACATTCGGCCTGGCATATCAGTTCCTTCGCAACATGCTGTGAATAGGAAAAACTACGGCTTGGAGAGTCAAACTAGAGCAGCGGCGATAACTAGTGTGACAGCTGACAAATTGTCACACGGGATCTGTGAAATTCCTGTGAAGTGATGCAGAATGTGTTCGAAGCATGCGACAGCTTTTTAAAATGTATTCGGACAAAAACGTATCACAGGAAACAAGTAAACGGTTTGTGGGCAAATAAAATGTATTCTAACAATTTCTACGGTATCACAAACCTGGGTTTGAGTGGTTTAAGGATTATCGTTAAAGATTATAACTGATTCAGTAACGGAATGAGGGGCCATGCTATGCGACGGACTACTTGAGGCCATCCCGCTATTTATATTATGTAGGTCTTTTCAGTGGATTGATAAAGTACATGAAGCACCCATACTGTTATGAAGGCTACTCGTGTGTGTACGCCATTGATGAGAATACGCTAGCGATGAAAGTTCTATCAAGTAAAAATATACTCAAAGGAAAGTTCCATGGGGAAGTTCAGAACTAAACTAAGCCTTCAGCCTTCAGCTGTAGTCCTATTACTTGTGAACAACGCTGCGCGGCCTAGTGGTTAAGATATAAAAGGCCACAGCACAAAAAAGCCAAACCAGGACAGCGGTGGCAGTGTGATAGTTGGCAAAGTGGTCGGTTGTTACCGGTGAAACCCGGCCTCTTGTCAATATACCTAAGTTTTATTTTAACTGTTCATGTAAGCGTTACAGACGTAACAACTTACTTATTCCTCGCACCACGGTTTAAGCAGAATTAGATAAAAAATACAATGATGTTTAATGCAATATACTAGACGTTACTGCATGGTCTAGAATTACTCAAAATGCTGTGTTTTCATCATATATAAGACATATTAACTTGGACAATGAGTATATAGATTTTCCAGCTATTTCTGCTTTTTTGGAGGGGGGGGACATTTTTGACTGTCCTGTGGCCTTCTACAAAGGTGAAAGTTCGTCAGAGGTCGGTGGATTTGGCTCTGGCTTATCGCCAGTGTTTGCAGTCAGCTAAGTATTGTTAACTTCGATGGATTTTTCGCGCACACTGTCTCCGATTCGCAGTCACTTTTGCTCTGGCACGGCGGCTTGTATCATTTTGAATATGTGTCGGCGCAACTCTCAGCGTTACGTCGTTGGCAAAGCACAAAAACTTTACTTAACGGCTTTTTGCATAGGTATTTGCTAGACGTATTTCAATCGTTTGCTTAAGAAACCAGAAATCTGACCAACTTCGCCATATACAGTTTAAGCTGGCGTCACTTCATCCCTTATGTGAGTCTGTTTACCAAGAATTTGAATCTCGTGGGCCTTGTGAAATCGTATGTAATCTGTAATGTGTTTATAGTATACGAACTTTCCATTCCTAGCTATGAATGAATGATTATGGCTTAACGCCACATCGGCAATATCTCAGCCATATCGTGGCGATCCTAGTTATGAGATGCCATGCAAACGAGGAAACGAAACAGCTCAAGTCAGGGAATACGACCAGATTCATCCAGGGGACTTTATACGCAGTTTGGTGGCTAGCCCTTCCATTTATGGCCTGAGAGGAAGCCAGCCAGTGCTGAACTCATGGCGACCGTATTGGTGAGAGGCTCTTGGGTCATTGCGCTGCGCTGAATACGTTGGGATCAAGGATTTGAGTTTGACTTGAAGCCCTGTTTTCATTGGACTTATATCACGTCACTAGAAACCTATGTACAACTTTTGATGTCCTTACGAAAGGCATTTTAACTTTCAGTGTGCCAATGTCGTTAAAGCTTGTTATTTCTGTAATCGGTAACCACTGAGATGTAGATCAGTGGTGTATGTGTTAAGTACTCCGCTGAGTTGTCTCGGAAAGTCAGAGGTGCACACGTCAAAATCATTGCTGAAATGGCAGACTCCTTAATTGTCTTAAACACTCAAGAAAGTCCAAATTATTTACTTTCCTGTCTATTTGGCCATGTGGTGTGCTGGCAAAGGCGTAATAGTTGAAGATGTATACAGCCAAGAAGAAATGCATCATTGGAGTAAGAATAGCTGAGGACTTGTTACTCTAGGAGAATGTCGGCATAAAGTTAAGATCAATCTGACCCAAGCTGCTACCTATATTACTGTACATCCATACAAGAAATACACACTGAATCGTAATCCTGGTAAGTGTTTTAGTCGGAGTAAAAAATTTTCCAGATAATGTTCGGAAAATGAATTGTGAATTGTGAGTGTGAATATTGCCCTCATTTAACAGCCATAGAACTGGGGCATTATTCCATGAGAAGGACATCGCCATGGAGTTAAAGATCAGTCTGACCCAAGTTGATGGCTCTAACACAGAACAGCTGTAGAGCTTGGACATTATTCCAGAGCCCGAAACTGGGTTATGTTTATTCTAAATGTTACAGTAACCAGTCCAGAACAGAATGCTGGCAGGCTCTAACAAAGACGCCTCTTTTCAGTTTTCCCCTTCTAATTACAAACAGTTGTGCTAGAGAACCACATGGCGAAACTAACTGTGTTCATCTGTTCGGGCTTCAGGCCAGGAAGAGCCTTGCTTTAATACGTTTCCCTTGCAGCTTCGTAAAATCTAATGCAACTTTTTTGCTCCAAAATACATCACACTAGAGGGAGTAGATTTAATTTTCTTTATATTGACTACAGCACTCTCAAGCCAACCGCCTGGAAACATTAATCAATAATATTTATTTGATTGGTGTTTTGCACCGTACGGCGGCCAGCATTATGATGGGAGGTGGGGATTAATCAGTTCTAGTTACTTGATAATTCTGCATGCGGTTTTACGTACCTCATCGAACTTCCGTCATACTTTGTTTACATTTGTGTTTGGTTATTTCCGTTGCAAAAGCATTATACAGCATACGTGTTATATATACAAACACCTGTTAATCGGAAAACATTGCTTTTATTTTGAAAATTTTGTAATTAAGTCAGGTAAATGTCTGTGATATATATACACATATACAATTCAAAGCATGTATACACACACACCCATTGTATATACCATATTTTTACGAATAGTGTTTCAAGTAATTTTAGTTAATTCTGATTTAAACAGTACAGTTTAGGAGAACAAGCGATACCATATTTACTTACCTTGCACACTGTAAAACAAGTGACCGAGATGATCACGACCAATAGGATGGTGCTTCCCATTTTCTCGTTGACGTTGTGTTCAGTCAGGACCAGCTTGTGGTATGCACAGGCGAACCTTGTATCAGGGGAAATCCTAATCCACTATGTAGGCCTATGTCACGTGCGCCCAATCTCTGGTCTACATCACCTCCTCGTCAACACGCAGTGTTCTAAACGGCAAGCTTACGTAGCAAAGAAAAAATCAAGGACAAATATGTTTCGTCGAGTAAACACAAGTTTGAGCTTAGTTATCTTGGATCTATTATGAAAAAAACTCCCTGACATTTTCGGAATATTCATGCAGTCAAGTAAAACTAGGTGACAGCTGTTCCTTTGGGATATTAAACTTGATAGCCCAAAGGGTAGCGTTCCCGGAACTTCGTGGGTTGATGGATTAGAGGTCATACTGCAGAGCGTTAAGTGTCAGCAGTAAATTAGACCTGGAAAAACCGATGTGGTGTTTGCTTATTTGTCATCTGAAAGGGTAGATGCCTTATTTTTTACTTGCGGAAACGTGTAAACCTTGTAATTATATCCTTTTCTCGGGCAAGAAAAAAGAAAGAATTTCTGACCCGAAATATTACCGGCAATTCTACATGAATGTACAATTATAGTGTTTGTTACAAAAAATTAAAGAGAAGTATGAATCTGTAGTTTGATTTAGTCGGTGGAAATGTTACACAAATTCTCAATTATTTATTTCTTACGTGTAATCGTAATTAAAATTGAATTACAACTTGGGTAAAAATAGAACTGTACATGTAGACGTTTGAAATTATTAGAGGGAAGTGGAGATTGCAGGGGAAGGGAGATAAGCCTTAGTTTGTGTGGTATTTTGGAGGAAAGATAATTTAGAAGCTGTATGTTCTAACATTACTTTAATTGAAGGTCGTTCGGGAGAATGCGTCAAAATCAAACTCTCGATGAAACAATATGCTTATGAAATCAATGAACCTATGTCTTGCAACCTGATCGTTAGAACATGGCACATAACACGTACGCATCCCAATATTAGCTGAAATAAATACAGTATTTCGCAATAACTCATATTTTTTCTTTGACTCATTTTTTTTTCTTATTTTTTTTTTGGTGAGTGTGTTCTTGTATGCATGTTTTACACAAATGGTCCGTTTTTAATGATGTGAATTCCTGAAGTTATTACCAGACCTATTAAGTTATTTATGCGAATAACGCTTTGTCTCAACAGCTAAAACATTAACGTTACTCTATTTTAAGAAGAATGTGTTATATTTCTAATATTTGGCACAGTGTACATGCAGAATAGCTCAGTTCTGATTGTTGGTGGGTTTTGGCACTAAATATAATTGTAAGTCCAGATTTCACAATAATTGGTGTTTTCCTAGGAAACTGTTACAAATATATATATTTAACGAAAAACTAATTCTTTTTTTATCATGTACAAACACACTTCGTCATAAAATGATATGTTCACACCTTAATAACTTACTTTATTATAAAGATAAACTCTATGTTATAAAGACGATAAGTTCACATAAATCTACATGGCTTAGAAGTAAGTTAATTGGAATACACCTGTCAGAGCAAAATAGATTTGACCACGAGCTCAAGATTTGGTAAAACTAGAGTAAATAAACTAGGCTTCCACGTCAGTGTTTAGAACAGAGCCTAAACTGTTCAACGTTAATCTGAGGTCAAAAAACTTATCAGAATATGCCAATATACATATAAACTTCTGTTCAGGTTCCCGCAGGTATGTTCGGAGAGAATTACTTATGCCACATAGCATATAACTGATGACTATACGTTTAATACACCTGTTGTTGTGTGTTTGAGTGTACACAACGGTTCGAAAACCCCTGTGGTCCACTGCTTTTTAAATTATATACAGTATGTCTAAGCGAAAGACTAAAAAATTTCCCCAACTATGTTTACGAAGATTAAGACATATGGCTTTAATTACCGTACCACGGGAAGGGGTCGGATAAAATGTTTAAGGATCCATCAGAGCCGGGGCCATCTTGACCTCTGTATGACCCGAAAGAACCCATCACGGATATACATTTGAAACGAAATACCTGTCAGAAACAATGACTGTCAGTTTCTAAACCAGAAAACAATGCTTGTATATATAGTCATACTACAGTGATCTCCACCCAGCTACGGGACTCAGCGTTGGCTCATCTAAATCAGTATGTATCGCTCTGTCGCAGCTTTCCTCCCCTTAGGCCGCGAGTTCAAATCCCGGCTCGCCAGGATTTATTTATTTGTTTGATTGGTGTTACTCAAGAATACTTCACTTATACGATAGCGGTCAGCATTATGGTGGGAGAAACCTAGCAGAGCCCGGGGAAACCCCTGACCATCCACACGTTGCATGCAGACCTTCCCACGTACGGCCGGAGAGGAAGCCAGCATGCGCCGGAATTGAACTCACAACGACCACATTGGTCGGAGACATCTGGGTTATTACGCTGCGCTAGCCAATTGAGCCTCGGAGGATGCAACATTTCTTTACATACTTTTCGGCTAAAGTGCAACATTAGGCCTTATTTAAAAAAAAGGAATATACGTGGCAATGACATGTACGCAAACACCCAGAAATATTTTCGCTATACCTGCTTCTATTTTGTAACAAACAAGATAGGTGTATATATACAAACATGCCGTGCGTGGGTGGACTTGTTCCAGAGGATGTGAGCTATATGTATGTATAACACGGCAATATTCACTGAGGCTCGGCACACACCGACTTTACAGATGCGTATACGATAGCCGAACTGGGTGATACCAAAGATACCAAATGGTACTTGTTGCTGGCCCGCTTGGCGTTAAGCGTTCAGAGGTTAAAACAAAGAAACAGGACTGGTCGGCCCGGTGTCAGCATTAGGCCTATGTGACTCGATGGGATGTCATGTCTAATGTCTTCGGCATGATGTTCCAGTGGCGGCGTAGACTCGCCCTGCCACAAGAAGACACAGTGTATGTACATTCTAAGCACTTCAAGTGGTCATATGACCGAAAAATTGTTAAGTACGAAGTAAAACACCACGCATTCATACATACATACTATAGATATTGGTGCGATCATGCGGATACCTACCCCAATGGAGCCTCATCAGAAGAACATTTGCAATATAATTCGATGTTTACCAAATAAATATATTTAAATCAGCAGATTCGAGACTTCCACAGTCTTCTCATGTTAAACGCGTCATAGCTGTCTTAACTTACTGGTCAAAACAATGCGACGACTTTCATTTAAATAACAAGAGATACAATCACAGTCGCGGCCTTTCACCCGGTTATCCGTTGCTCAGATTGCTTGTAGGCAGCATACAGAATTTAAAGAGAGCCTTGCGTGGAAACAAATTTATAATCATTAGCCGAGTTATATGTTATGCATATATATTTTCACTTAATGTTTCAAGGTTAACACTAAAGTGTGTCGTTGTGGTCAGTCCAGGGTGGTCTTCCTTTTTGCGATATATTCTCTCTTGATTTCTTGAAAAAGCTTGTGATTCCAAATTCAAGGCAATTGTGACACAGCCTTAGTTCAGTTCATATACAAGTATATATTTATTGCCGTCTTAAATAATAATATATACTCGAAGCACATCACATGTCGTGAGCACGATTAATTGTCACAGATTTGGCTGTCATGACTTCCATGTCCTCACCATTGTCTTTTTTACAAGCAATCTAAATTGTACGTGGGAAGGTCTGCCAGCAACCTGCGGATGATCGTGGGTTTGCCCCGGGCTCTGCCCGGTTTCCTGTCATAATAATGCTGGCCTCTGTCGTATAAGTGAAATATTCTTGAGTACGGCGGAAAACACCAATGAAATAAATAAATAAATACATAATGCGCACTTGTGTTCAAGTAAATGTGAGAAAATATAATGTCAGCCTCAAGCAAACGTTTGAAGCAACAGACTACATTTAAACAAAGTACATATCATCTAAAATACCGTTTCCTGTTGATTCCAAATATGGTCTTCATTATTTTTTTTTTAGCGTTTTTTGAGGGTTAAACAGAAATAAAGACTGAAGTGCTAGGTTTGGACCATATTACACGAGCTGAAGCATAGTTACGTCACAGATTCTTTTCTTGCTGTAACTGTTACATTTACACACTTGTGTATTACGTAGAACTTAGGCATATAGCAATCAAAGACATTTAGCTGCTAAAAAGAATCTCTGACGTCACTGTGTTTCAGCCTTTTCAATGTGGTCCAAACAGTCCACCGTGGCACCACAATCTTTTATTTCCATTTTTTTAAAATCACTATTTAAATAATGTAGGCCACATCAACACGAAATGGCCTTTTAGATCATGAGTGATTTCTTTAAATGTGGTCTGTTTTTCTAAGCTCATTAAGCATATAAAACAGGTGATAGTTGGCTATATTTAGATTTAAACTTTATTCAGATACACTCTTAACTATTAATATATTGACAATTGTTGAAAAATTAGAGGAAGTTGAATGTTATTTGATTTCATTCAGATCTTATCCTGTTGAACAACATGATGTGCACCGAGGACGTTGACTCCGTTATGCACATGCGCCAGAAGATACAAACCACCATCCATGCTCTTAAAAACTATTACACTTTTGTCAGCCAATGTCTGACTGTATGCTGTAGTCTTTGGTATTTGAACATGTCTTGTTATATGGTTAGACAAGTAGTCTGAAAAAAATACGTTTACTCTTTCCACAGCAGGGCTGCGATTAAAACAAGGTCTGGCATAAACAACATATATGCCTACATAAACCCGCTCGGTCGACAAGATTTCCCCACAGCACTGAAAAGTGCTATTTTCTCCTGCATCACTCGCTGACTTTGAGCGGGTCAGCCACGTGAAGAGAACGTGGCTAAATTGGCTAATTTTAGATAAAGAGTATAAAGATGAACAAATAGAACAAGTGAACAACGGGTTCAGCTGTGCACTGTAAATTATACACTCGGTCACATTTCAAAATTGTTCTTCCTTGATAATTCATCCAAAACTTCGTGAAGCGTAAGACAGATTTGCTTCATATAATGGTAATGTAAACTGCACATAATTGAACAGAAAAATGAATAAATATAAAAGATAGACTAAAAGTATGAGGGTACAGCAAAATTTAGTGTTGGTGGTAAAAAGATGCAAGAAATTTATAAAGTTAATTTGGTAAAATATACAACAAAAATATAGTAAACACTGGTTGCAAAGTTCATAGCCAGGAGCAGACATGTTTTGTTTTACGAAAGAAAACATGAATTATTGCCATAAAGTTCATTTTTTTTCATCATTCACAATTTCAATCACTACGACATTCTTTGAAACTATGACTGTATGAACGGTTTTCAGGCTTGCCGGTGTAGAATTTACTGTCTTACAGACCGGGCTCGGGGGCTGCAGGGCGTTATTACTTTCCCGTAACATTTTGGGAACGGGAATCAAGGTGTCGAAACCGATATTCATGTACCAGCCATCCAACAAACTTGGCGTTCCGGGTCAGTAATCGCAAGACGAGTTTCCAAACGCCACAAATAACACAAACCACAAAGGAGAAAACATATAATGTAATATATAAAAATCAAACCGAACTCAACGGAAGAGAAGCAATCAACAGCTTCCAGTGATAAAGAAAAGACGCAATGAATGTTCCAGGCAGATGAATAAAATAAGTATACAAATCGTGTACCACTTCAGCATAAATGGTCCTAGGCGTCGAAACCGCCGTTCGTATACCAGCCGTCAACTAAATTGGGCGTTCCGGGTGAAAAAAAATCGCAAGACCAGTTTCCAAATCAAATATATATGTCAACTGCGCTTTAATTGCAACTGTTCATATATCCAACGAGGCAACACCATGATCACATGATTTCCCCCGATCTCTGCCCGCCTCCCTTCCACCATAATACTGGCTGCCGTCGTGTACGTGAATTATTTTATACAATCAAATAAATAAATAAATAAATAATGAGCACGCAGGGCCTCCTTTCAAAGAAAATGGTACTCCATTCTCATCATTCAGACTTGCTCTAAGCTCCCCAAACAAACCACTCCCTCCAAGAATACCGGCATCGTGCCCTCTACCCCCATATGGACCAAATAAACTAATAACTATATCGCTTGGTATGCAATACTTGGATACGCTAGACAGAGGACCGTCGTGTGCCCACTATACGCAACTTTTTTTTCTATTTTTTTAGGCCTGCAGATAGGCCGAGCAGTTCCATCTGTAAACCCCCAAACATTTAGCACTGGTGCTACACTGGCGGGGGTAGAATCTACATAACCTTGAAAGTGACGTGTCCCAAAACGACATTGGGCAAATTTTGGATCAAGTGAAAGAAATTGTCGCAAATGTGATTCAGCAGCTGTGAAAAAAAAAAAAAGAAAAATAGAATACGGAAGTTTTTTTAAAGAACAGATCACATTTTTAGACAGTACATATCGCCGAAATGGCAACTATGTGCTGATTCCAAATATGGTCTTCACTATTTTTTGGCATTTTTTACAGTCATTAAAACGGAAATAAATACTGAGGTGCTACGGTGGACTTTTTGGACCATATTTAAGCACAGCGACATCACAGATTATTTTTTGCGCTAAACATGCTGTAAATATTATGTTTCTACACTAAATACAGACTCAGGTCTTGTACTATATATACATTCACGTAGAACGTAGACATATGCAGCTAAAAATAATGTGTCACGTGTATACGAATGTCGGTTTCAACGCATACGCTCAAGACCTTGAAACTCTTAGAATAAGTTTTATTTGAGATAAGGTCTAGAAACACCTTCTTTATGTAAAACAAGTTAAATATTACACAATGGTTGAAATGAGTTGCATATATACACTAACAAGAGGCCCTATTTCACAGGTTACGTGTGACCATTTGACTGTATGAGAAAGTTATTAAAGAATAACCTTCATCTGATTCGATCATTCTCATTAAACCAACGGTAAATTGATTACCTGCTGCATGAAAACAATCCGTATATAATAAAGACAATGAAAGAACTATATCGACCTACGATGGATTTAAAGGAATCTACGGATGGTACATCTTACCTGGACTTGATCTCTGTACAAAGACCCCATTGGTTTTCCTGACTTCACGACAAGAGGTATAGTTCCGATTTTGATATTGTGAATTATCCCTACTTGGATAGCAATATAGGGAAAGGTCCTGAGTATGGCGTATACATATCTCATCTTGCAGCATTTGTTACATCGTGTGTGCTGTGTGATGATTTAAATCAACATCACAAGTGTTAACTTCAAAACCTAGTGTGTCAAGGATATTCCACCCAACGCCCTCTCGCTAAGTGTCTTAAGTTTCTAACATTTGACAGCGAGTAGGCCTACATCCGTCTTGTTGGCTAAATACGGACGGAATCTCCAGAGTCTCTGTCTCAATTGTGTCTAATTCCGTTTAATCCGGGGCTAAGTGCCGTACGTTTAACGTGTTGAGTATGATCGCCATGCATTGATGTACCCTTATGAGCAGTTGCAAAGCGCAACTCAGGTTAATGCAAGATACTTACAAGAAAGGACAACAAGAAATATAACCAAAGTTATTTCAGAAGAAAGGTCGGTTACACCGTGTTATGTAATAATGCAGAAGTAATGTAACACTCGCCGTGTAAAGTAATAAAAGTTTCAGTTTTATGTCATATCACAGCGTAATGTGATAAAATTTGCCGTGTGGTATAATAAAACCAGCCCAGGGGTGTTATGATAAAAATTTCGGTGTAGTGAAATAACATGAATAACAACAGGTGTATGTCTTATTCTGTGATTATTCAGGTGTTTGAGTAAATCTGTGCGTGTCTTACAGTTATTTCGAATAGGACATGCGGACGTGCGCGATGGAATTATTGGACCTTCGCTAAGTTGCTGTCGCACATTGAAACGTACAAGTGTGTGCATCAAAAGCATGTTGTTTGTAACGTATCTTTCGTCTTATCCCTGATTGTCTCTTGGTTTCAGTTAACCCCGCCGTTTATTCGTCTGTCTGTCTGTACTTTACACGGCGATGTTACACAACACGGAAGGTATTATTAGTTTACTCGTGCATTATTACATAACACGGTGTAACAGGGTCCATACTGTCCTAATTCTTAGGTAATTCTTACGAGGCCACAGTATACGCCATTTTTAGAGAAACCGGAGACACGAATTCACGTCATCCGTATTCTACGCTCTTTAGTATTTATAGGTGCGAGACAATCCATCGTGTGCGAAGTATGGTCCCCTTTATTATTACAATCGAAGGTCACGCATAGTGGCCTCCTGGTTGAAACCTTGGGGAATAACCCCAGACGTATTCCACTACCACTTTCTCGTTTAAAATAGCTTTAAATATGTTAGAATTGTGTTGAAATAGCAAGGGAAATAAATGATTTAACACTATACTTCTATATGGTAAAGTGGTGAACTAGGTACGGGTGACGTCACAGCGGTAAATGATGTCTTTTCGGGTGGTAGAAATATCTCGCCCTTGTTTGGTTAAAAGTGAGAGCCTGGAAGCCTGTTCGATTATCCCGACGTGGGTGTTTTTCATTACTCTGAACTGCGATATCTCGGTTATTATACATCACACAAAAGTGACGTTTTCTGAACACTGATAGAATTCTTTATCGATACATATATACATTTTGTCTAGTGTTGTCTTTTCTTTTAAATGGTACACGATTTGGATACTGGTTTCATCCAACCGACTAAAACATTCATAACGTCTTTTCGTCATCACTGAAAACTGTCAACTGCTTCTCTTTGCATGAATCCTCTGTAATTTTTATTATAATTCACATACTTTCTTAGTTCTTAGGTGGTTTGTGTTATTTGTGGTTTAGGGGAACTGCCTCGCGATTATTGGCCAGGGGCGACCATTTTGGCTGGTATATGAATGTCGGTTTCGACGCCTAGGTTAAAACTGATGACTGGTTTTGTTTGCATTTACTTTATTTCTTACTTCAAGAACTTTCTTAGTTGTTTGGTGGCTTGTTTTGAAGATTTTTGGTGGAAGGGGTGGGGGTGGGGGTAGGGGTGGGTGAGAATTGGCTTCGTTATTATTAATGCGGAGCGTCCATTCTGATTGATATTAGGCATAGGAATGTCTTTTCCGACGCCTACAAGAAAACTTAAAAAAAACCAACAAACAAACAAAAAACAAAAAAACATATTCCCATGAAATATAGACAAAATGACAGACTTTGCTGATTTTAGGTCATTGATAAAAATTTCAGGTTGAAGCTGCTGTGTAGCTTCCTTAACATCTTCAGATTTACTTCAGTTCGCTTGTATAAGGCAAGTTCAGATGGGTCACATCTGTCCGTGCCATTTGCCTAATTAAGCGTAACAATACAATCTATACATTCTAGACTGACAAGCTGGTGACATGGGGATGCGAAGGTCAAGGTAACGACAGCAGTCAGAAATGAAAATATCAGCTTAGTACTTGCTGTGCAGTGCATAGTCGTAAATGGGTTTATCATGACATGACAGGCATGTTAACTTTGATCTTCGCCGGAAGGAAACAGATAAATGGCACCACCCACCCCCCACCAGCCCCCACCCCCCAGCACACGCACTCCACTCACCCCTTTTGCCTCTATTGTCGGCCGTTGAAAATGGTTAGGTGAAAAATACCATGCCCTAGTAGTATTTTTGGCTGAGTTGTATAGTCAGTCTGTTGTTGAATATATTATCCAGTAGTGCTGGACACTCGATTAATAAGGACGCAAAATACTATAAATTTTCTTACAGTATCATCAGAAATATTCTGTAGGGAACATTTTCCGCCACTCATGTGGTAATTTTGAAGGTAGGCTGATCACGTTATGTGATGAATCTGCTACCCCGGCATCTTCATTTTATTTAGACAGACACCTCGCCTGTATATAAACCAGAGTGTGTTCCGAATGCTTCACTATTATGTAGCAAAACCCCCGTCACACCTATTAGGAATTAAGCAGGAACCAAGCGGAACAAGTCAGAATGCGTAATTTTCAAAATTCGGGCCTCATTCTACCAGTAAGTTCAAATTGGTCAAAGTTCATACAGCTTTGTAAGAATGCCTCAAATGATTCTTGCATACTCCTGGTGTATTAGCTCACGAATGTTGTAAGAACACAGTCGGGATATTTAGAACCCTGAGTACGATCAAATGCTGTCAGAATGTTGCAAACATATTTAGAATGCAGTTTAGAATGTGTTTCGAATGCGGATGGATATTTCTCCACTTCGAATGCACCTCGAAAGTGTTGAACATGTCCAAAACATTCGGACCGGCCATAACAACAGACACGTAAATTTAGAATACATTCAGAATTTGTAGAATGCTGTTCGAATATCCAGGAATATACCAGGAAATTTCATTCCAACTGCATTTGGGATCTTTCCACGTCTACTGTGTATCAGCATATGATAACGACTGTTCGCTCTGGTCCTGTTTACTGTTTTGAAGTGACGCCAAAACTGCTGTGAACCAATCATCAGCACACTCTTTGGTCGCGTGAATATCGAAACTACATTGTGGTATTAAACAAAACGAATTTTGAGACAGGCCTTGAAAGTAAATTTTGCCACAGGGAAGCTTTTAGGTCAAAACAGCCCTCTGCAAAAGTAGTCAAAATTGTCAGCCCTTCAAATATGATACATATAGTTGCAGTGCCATCTGTAGTTAAGTATTTAGAAACCCGGCAAAATCAACACTTAGTACGCCCATTTAGACGCCAATAAGTCTTTAAATGCAAAAATAATCAGAAAATGCTTGGCTTCAAGTATCGTGGTTCATTACCATCAAGTTCAAAAGACTTTAGTAATCTGTTCAAAGACAGCATTTTGCCGGCATGGCCCCATGTTATTTATCTGCACATGATCCTTGTGAAAAAAGCCGGATGTTCGAAAGTGTAACAGACGGGGCTTTCATATCCGCCTGGCGATAACCCCTCTCTGGAACCTCTGTTGTGACGCGTCATCTCGTGACCCATGTTCACGTGCCGGCCCCGGGGTCAGAGCGCGGGTTTACAACAGATGCGAAGGTCGGACTTGACGGAGGGAGAAGTTCGCGATGGAGATTTCGCCTCTTCTCAAACCTAATCAATCTAGGTCGAAAGGTATTTTGATTATCAAACATATCGATAAACGCTGTAGCCTGTGTCAGACCCAGGCCTTTTAAAATATCGGGACAAACAAGAAGATCTAGTTGTCAGTCAGTCTCTCCGCACCGTTGGTTTCATTTTGTCAAGTCTTTGTACCAGCTGTTAAGAATCAAACTGTGCGCTGTTTGCTGCCTTTGTTAGATCTTTAGGTAACATATCAGACCAGTTGAGAAAACACCTTCCATAATTGACTGTAGGAATCATTAGAAACAGTGAAATAAGCCAAGGAATGTAAGTATGAAAATAGGCCGGTGTTTTAATCTGCATATCGCAGATATCTGTCATTGTGTCCAGCGGCAAGTTCGCGGAAGTTGTCGTAATTCAGTTGGAAGTCACCATTAGGTTTATTAGTAGATCACAGTATATGTGTTAATGAGTTCTTACGCCGACTGTGACTGCTGACAGACTTCCATGGTTAAGGTCTGGGTATCGAAATTTAGCAATGTAGTAAACAGGAATGCCTTAATAAACAGCTATGAAGAACCTTCTCTCTGGGCCTACGGATGTAGATGACTAAGTCTATTGTTGGCCAGCCACTGTGTTAAAAGAAAAGATAACAAAACAGACAGGGATTCATACAGATCTAAAGAGGCATAGGCATATCTTTATGACGTGCTTTGTAACTCAATAAATCCCCTTTTAGTGTGGATTTCTCATGAAGCCATGGGATATGCCATTTTAGAGAAACAGGAAACACGATTTCGTGTCATCTGTACCATAGGCTCTCAAGTATTAGAGGCAAGACTCCTTTGCAAAGTACGGTCCCCTTTATTGTTACATTCCAAAGCCACACCTTGTAGCCTTCTGGTCGAGATTTTGGGGAATAACCCAAGACATATTCCACAATCTTTGTCTGGTTGAAAATAGCTTTGAAGTGTGTCAGAATTGTCTGGTGAACAGAAGGAAAACAGCTGATTTAACACTTCTGCTGTGGGGCAAAATGGTGAAGGAGGAATGGGTGACATCAGAACGGAAGCAGATGTCTTCTCGGGTGGTAGAAATATCTCGTCCTTGATGGTTTAAATTTGAGAGTATGGCGATCCATTTGATTTTCCCTATGTGTGCGTTTTTTCCTATTTTAAACTGTGATGTCTCGATCATGCTACATCACAGAAATCACAAAAAGTGACGTATTTTGAGCTACGAATATTATTCTTTATCGACATATATATACATTTAGTCTAGTGTTTTCTTTTGTTTTAATGCATGGCCTATACAACACTAAGCAACCAAGAGGAACCAATCGGGGACTGGTAAATAAATCTCCACTGCATATAAACTTATGTACCTGAGGATTAACAGTTAACATGCAATTGTCATGAGCATAACTGAGAGAAAAAAAAATTTTCTTCTTTAGTTTTTTCTATCAACATGGAATTGAAAGGAAACTGGAAGTTGAGCATTATGTTAAGTTGTTCATATCATGTGGTAAAGGATGTGATATCAGCTCATTGAAAGGTTGATCTGCTTTCCACTAAACCTCTGAGATTAGTCATTGACTAAAAAAACAGACAGCATCACAACATTACTATACTCCAGAAATCGTTGGAGTATAGTGTGCTGGATTATGGTTTGTTTTTCTGTCATGCGCGGAACAACTTTCATGTTCGACCGAGAATTTCTTAACTTACTAACTCCTGTGCTTACACTCATTTAGTATATCATTCACATGTAAAGGTGGGAGATGAGTGAGACAGCTGGTGATCAGTTCCCAGATAGGTTCTGGGAAATGGAAAAGGTCATAGAAAAGCACTTGAATGGGCATGGGGAAAAAGTGTTTCTTAACAGCGTTGTTGTCTGGCATATAAGGCAATCAGTCTGAATGAGTTAAGGTTTTATCTGTGAAATGATATTATGCTACCATCTTGAACAATGGCCAGTTAATGGTGGTCTGGGCAAAAAGCTAAAAGTAGCCTTGAAAGTGTCTGAAAAAGGCCATGATTTGTTTTGTCAGAAAAGAGAGGGATACCTCTACATACAAAAGCAGAAAACATGAGTGGCCACATGAATGACTTTGTCATCAAATTATTGTCACCTAAGCCTCTTGAACAGCAGGTAATGTGATATCAGTGAAGCCCCTGTCCATGATACCTTGTGTGTACTAGTGAGCAGGAGGTAAGCATCTGATAAACCACTGAGTGGCAGGTCGCCCCCTTTGCTGGTTCACTCTTACTTGAAACAGCCCACCTGGTGCCTGGATGATCTCAAGCATGAAGGCCATTTCATTATTTTACCTCTAGTCTTTGTTTGTGATTTGCTTTCTGAGGCAATATTGTGAGATGTATGCATGGTAACACAAGCCAGCAAATAGGTGCCTGACACTTTTGAAAACACCTCTGTGGACAGAGTGGTATAACCATGTTATCCATGTTATTTATTACTGGACAAAGGTCTCTTCGAGCATACCACTTTCCCAAAAGGGGTGTTTTCCAAAATGTCTGGCACCTATTTGCAGGCTTGTAATGGAAAGAAATCCTGTGACTGGCTATGCAGTTACAGTAGACACAACCCGTGGTGCAAGTTTCACTTCCATATTCTGTATTTCATCTTATCTAAAACCTGGTCAGTTGAAATGCTCTTTCGGAAGCATATAAAGGCTTTAAAATCACACTTTAAGAGATACCAACATTCCAAGTTCTACTCTAGACCTAACCGAATGTCGGTAGGAATACTAAAATGATGTAAAGGAAATCCCATGTAGCCAAGCTAACTTCATTGATCTAAAGAATTTACAGTGTTTCATGAATAAGACATTTCTAGGTCATAACTGATGATTCCTTAAATAGTAAAATCTTTGACAGTGTCCATAAAATGTCACTGGTGGTACATGATAATATTCCGTTTCAATCAGGCTGATGTGACATCGAGTATAAAGGTACATGTAGTTATACTTGGGTGATGTTGAGCATTTGAAAGAACAGTGTCGTTTGCGGATGTACGTCAGGGGTGGGGGACTTAGTTAGTGCATGACGTCACCCGCAGGCAAAGTGCAATGCACGGAAAATTTTTGTTTTCAATTCAGCACAATCAGGTTTTGACACAGGTGTTGCTCTTTTAGTATTTTTCTCATATTAATTTATTTCCTTGATGGGTGTTTTGCGCCACACACAAGAACATTTCACTTATCCAATGGCGGCGAGAATTATGGTAGGAGGAAACCGGGTTGATCCAGGGGGAAACCAACGACCATCGGCAGATTACTGGCAGACCGTCCCACATAAGAGCGGAGAGGGAAACCAGCCTGAGCCAAACTTGAACTCACAGTGACCACATTAGTGAGAGACATCAGAGTAATTGCACTATGCTAGTACATGTAGTATGCTAAGCACTCGGATGCCTTTTTTGGGGGGGGGATAGGAAATAATTCAGACTTCACAGGAAACCTCTAGCTGGCCCCACACATGTGAGGTACATAGAGATAAATCTATCAGAATGAAGTGACATGTGAAAAGCTGAGCTGTGGGTTCAGTATGGTATACACAGCCCCCATGGTTCAAGTTGCAACTTTTGTGCCAGCTTCCATGTTGTATGGCTTGTAAGCAGATGGTATTTTATCTTTTTCATATTGATAAGTACCAGCATGATGTACATACAAATATATACCCCTACAATTTAATTGCTATACATGTACCTAAAGATGCACACTGTAAAGGACCTAAATTTCTGTCCAGAAATGTGCATTTTAGAGGTAAATAGATGCCATAAAGTATCATACCTGGTGGGGAAATTTGCATTTGTCCAGTAGGATATCACCCTACCTTCCAAACAAACCTTGAAACACCTTCCTACAAGCAATAGAACTCTCTGAAAGATTAGAAACTTAGTCATGGATGAAATTTTATGTCGTTTAGGTTATATTACATGGGTGTACATGTGCATGCTGGTGTGAGTGTGTTATGGCACGATGATAAGCCTGAAATACTGCCAACATGGCGTCAAGCCTGATTCATTCGAAGTAGAATGCGGGTTTGCTGTGTCCGTCTTATGTGTGTGGTACATGGACAGGTACCTGTGACAGGCCTTGTGGTACATGGACAGGTGCTTGTGACATGCCTTGTGGTGCATGGACAGGGGCCTGTGACAGGCCTTGTGGTACATGGACAGGTGCTTGTGACAGGCCTTGTGGTACATGGACAGGTGCCTGCGACAGGCCTTGTGGTACATGGACAGGTACCTGTGACATGCCTTGTGGTACATGGACAGGTAACTGTGACAGGCCTTGTGGTACATGGACAGGTGCCTGTGACAGGCTTTGTGGTACATGGACAGGTGCTTGTGACAGGCCTTGTGGTACATGGACAGGTACCTGTGACATGCCTTGTGGTGCATGGACAGGTGCCTGTGACAGGCCTTGTGGTGCATGGACAGGTACCTGTGACAGACCTTGTGGTGCATGGACAGGTGCCTGTGACAGGCCTTGTGGTGCATGGACAGTTGCCTGTGACAGGCCTTGTGGTACATGGACAGGTGCCTGTGACAGGCCTTGTGGTACATGGACAGGTGCTTGTGACATGCCTTATGGTGCATGGACAGGTGCCTGTGACAGGCTTTGTGGTACATGGACAGGTGCTTGTGACAGGCCTTGTGGTACATGGACAGGTACCTGTGACATGCCTTGTGGTGCATGGACAGGTGCCTGTGACAGGCCTTGTGGTGCATGGACAGGTACCTGTGACAGACCTTGTGGTGCATGGACAGGTGCCTGTGACAGGCCTTGTGGTGCATGGACAGTTGCCTGTGACAGGCCTTGTGGTACATGGACAGGTGCCTGTGACAGGCCTTGTGGTACATGGACAGGTGCTTGTGACATGCCTTATGGTGCATGGACAAGTGCCTGTGACAGGCTTTGTGATACATGGACAGGTACCTGTGACAGGCCTTGTGGTACATGGACAGGTGCCTGTGACAGGCCTTGTGGTACATGGACAGGTGCCTGTGACATGCCTTGTGGTGCATGGACAGGTGACTGTGACAGGCCTTATGGTGCATGGACAAGTGCCTGTGACAGGCTTTGTGATACATGGACAGGTACCTGTGACAGGCCTTGTGGTACATGGACAGGTACCTGTGACAGGCCTTGTGGTACATGGACAGGTGACTGTGACAGGCCTTATGGTGCATGGACAGGTGCCTGTGACAGGCTTTGAATCGTTTTTGTTTTTTGAGGAGTGTGATTGCCACACCTCTTTGCAGAAGAACAGAAGTGTGATTTGCACACCTAGATTCACACTCCCCGAGACTCTTCATAATGTCAGGTGGGTTTATTTGCACCGACAGCACAGATTTTTGCGTGAGGAGTGTACATGGTATTTATGGCTTCAGGGCAACTAGTCTCAGGCTTCTCAAATGTATGGAATCTGCTGATGCATATCGGCATGGTTAAGCTTTGTATCCTGAAGGTAAATGTTCCTCTTAAATATCAAGTATCTTTGAGTTTTATGTAAACATTTTCCTACAGCCCTTTATGTAAGCTTGATACCGGATCATTGTGTCCTTCAGAATCAGACCCTACTGAAAAACATAAACCAGAATATGTATATAAATTCAGATGAAAATCTGCAGTCGGGTGTAATATTCTGATGGTTTTAGCACTTTTAAACTGATGATCTGTACAAAGAATCAGCTGAAGTGTGATAAACTGTACAAAGAATCAGCTGAAGTGTGATGTACATGTATATTGTATAAACTGATGAACTGTACAAAGAATCAGCTGAAGTGTGATGTATATTGTGTACAGATTTTCAAGCTTCTGTTGGGCTGCTGTAAATCGGCTGTGAACGGTACCTAATTTTTTTATAGGTCATTTTCTCTAAAAAAACATACCAGGAGATATATACATACATGTCATATTGTGGCTGCATTCGTACTGATACGTACAGAAATTCCTTGCTTTAAGGTTGTATTATCTTGAAAATACAATTAAGGCATAGAAATGTCAAAATGAAAGGGTATTTCATTTATTGTGTATCTTTATTTTGTAGGATGGTGGAAAACACCAGTTGACTGAATAAATAAATTTATTTTGTAGGATGGTGGAAAACACCAGTTGACTGAATAAATAAATTTATTTTGTAGGATGGCGGAAAACACCAGTTGACTGAATAAATAAATTTATTTTGTAGGATGGTGCCATGGAATTGGAAAAAGACACATTCTGGCCCTCATCAGTTGCAGTGGTTTAGCGGTTGTCTACGCTCTACGAGTTAATCTCAGTGTTGCCCTGGTTGCCATGGTGAACAACACAGAGTATAAAAAGACGATCCACTTCAGTAACATGACCAACACCTCTGCTGAGGAGTGCCCTAACTTAGAGAAACAGAACAGCACATTCTCCTGGGCAGAGGTACTGTTGTATTGTGTCTTTATCGTATAGTTTTCTGTCGTCACCATGCCGTAAAGCAGTGATGTCATCTTGCAATGGAACGACAACTAAAAGACTGCTTATTGTACATTACTGTATTGACAGTTCAAGCCCCACTGACTCTGCCTTACTCTTGGGTCGTACGTGGCAAGTCCGCCAGCAACGTGTAGATGGCCATGGTTTCTCTTGGTCTCTGCTAAGTTTCCTCCCACCATAATGCTGACCGCTATCGTGTAAGTGAAATATTCTTGATCCAGGTGTAATACGCCAATCAAATAAATAAATAAACTATATAAATGTGAATTTAGGCGTGCCTGCGTTGCAGAGTGGTTAGTATGCTAGCTGAGCACAGGAGCATCTCACCAGTGTGGCTTCTGCGAGCCCGTGTTTGGCGCTGACTGGTTTCCTCTCTGGCCGTACATGGGACAATCTGCCTGCAACCTGTGGATCGTCGTGGGTTTCCGACCACCATAATGCTGCCTGACGTCGTACAGGGGAAATATTTTTGAGTTCAGTGTAAAGCACTAATGATTTATTTATTTATTTCATTGGTGTTTTATGGCACACTTAAGAATGTTTCACTTACACGACTTCGACCGGCATCATGGTGGGAGGAAACCGAGCAGAGCACAGGGAAAACCCACGACATCCACATGTTGCTAGCTGACCTTCTTACGTATGCACTAATAAATTAAATACATTTGTTTAATTTAATACTCAAGAGTTTTTCACTTGTACAACTGTATGCTTTTAATTTAACATTGCCTGACTTCACTGGGTTAGGCTTTATACATATACAGACATAGGGTGTCTGTGGCATGGTGTTTTAGTGAAGCATCATTTACTACATGAACAAACATGGCTATTTTGCAACAAGCGTGTTAAAAGATAATATCAACCACAAAATTACTGAGAACATGCGCAGAAATATGGAGATAAAAATTCAGCTTGAAAGAGGTAAAATGGCAAACTCCTGGATGTTCTGTAGAATAGACTTGTAATGGGTGAAGAGGTAGGTGACACCTGTATTACGTGTATGTCTGGACATGTGTATAGAAATCTTTTGTTTTTGTTTTGTTTTTGACAGCAAGGTGAGTTCAGTTGGGATCCCAAAGTACAAGGGATCATATTGGGCTCCTTTTTTTATGGCTATATTATTACACAACTGGTCGGTGGATATTTGGCGGACAAGTTCGGTGGGAAGTGGCTGTTTGGTGTGGGAATTCTCACCACTTCAGTACTGACTATTCTCACCCCATTAGCTGCAAGGACCAGTCCATATCTGCTGATAGGGGTGAGGGTTGTGGAAGGCATTTCAGAGGTAAGGGGTTTAAATTAAATTGCATGTTTATTTGTGGTAGTTCAACTCAAATGATTCCAAATACATAAATCTTATCTCAGTTTAAGGCCTGCCTATTTTGAGTCACTGTGTTGTAAGGTGGTACCAAATGCATCAGTTTGAGGTCTGCCAATATTGCGATTCAGAGCTCTGCAGTACGCCAGATTTGTAGTATTTTTTCCTCACTTTGAGAAGTTGTCGTTTACTTGAAACTTAGTTGCGATATTTGCAGGTGTCATACATGGCAGTGGGAATGTTTCAGTGAAATCAGTTCTTGTCTGGAAGTAATGATGGTGTGAAAATTGAAAACAGTCTTTGTGTGAAAGGCACATTTATTGTGTGTAAGGCACATTTATTGTGTGTAAGGCACATTTATTGTGTGAAAGGCACATTTATTGTGTGTAAAATGAAATCAGAGGCCCAGGAAATAAAATTTACAGCAGACATGTGTATTGTCAGACCTGCTGTTACCCCAGTCAGGTTTGTAGGCAGTGTAACAGCTGAGCACCATATGTTATCCGTTAAATCGACCTGTTTTGGCCTGAGGGTGTAGCCAATACTTACATTTATGTTTAATGACTTATTTGCTTGTCGTTTTACACCATACTGAAGAATATTTCACTTATATATGACAGCAGCCAGTATTTTGGTGCCGGAAAGCAGGCAGGGCCCGGTTGAAACACACTACCATCCGCAGGTTGCCAACAGACCTTCCCACGTACAGCCAGAGAGGAACTTGAACTCACAGCAGCCGCGTACATTCATAACACAGGGAATGAAGTATATTGCCTCAAAACCAGCATTTTCTCCTAATATGTTTATAACTTGGATATTGCCAACTTTTCAAGTATTGCACACACTTTTTTCTGGTACATGTATATACTCTTCAGCGCCACCTAACAGCTTTCCAACTTGTTATTCTTCAAAGCAAATATATTGTATTGTTTCCTGTCACTAGGGGGTCACGTATCCAGCCATGTACTCAATGTGGAGCAAGTGGGCACCTAAACTGGAGGTCTCCTTTTTAATTGCTTTATCGAGTTCAGGTATGCTACGCTGCTAACTCTGACAGGTTTTTTCCTTCACCTGTGTAAGGGAAAAATCTTGCGGTAAAAGCCTAAGAAAATAAATAAATCTGTTTTGATTGGTATTAAATAAAGAGGAATAAAACTGACATATCCTTGCTTGCAAATGCATGGGCTTGAAGAGCAAGATTAAATTCACATTGAGCCTACCAGTACTAAATTTTGCTTTAAGAAAAATGAATTGTTTTTAAACCCAATTGATTATTTGCTGAATAACTCATCAATCACTTCTTGTGTTAACAGGTGGACCGATTGGCACTATCCTGTCTTTCCCAATCTCCGGGCTGCTCTGTGAATATGGGTTTGATGGAGGCTGGCCCTCTGTCTTTTACATTTTTGGTAAGTAGAAGTTATCTCCCCTGATGAAGCTGTCTTCCCAGTATGGCTCATTTGAAGCTCTCAAGAAGCTGGCGTATGCTGCATTTGACCTAACATTTTGCCCACCATTAAATTAATCATTTAACAGATTTGTTTGTAATTTGGAATGATATGCTAACGGAAAAAGACAACTTTTCAGCACAAACAAACTCAATTGTGCTGGATGATTCATTAATGTGTGCCAGACAGCAAAACAGCAAGAAATTCAGATTTGAATAAACCCAAAGTTATTGTGTTACTTTAATTGACTCCTGTTTAGTGAACTGGTGTTAGTTATATTGTATGAATTGACACCTGCCCACATGAATTTAAAAATACATAAATAAAACAAAGAAATAGATCAGTTTACAGTCCTGAAGATACTGACTAATGTTCCTGTAGACAATATACATGTAAGATGTAAGGTAAGAATTCTTGCCCCCAAGGCTCATGAAAATCAACCTTATTTGATAGATTTATTCATTTGATAAAGTTTTGATAAAACGGTAGTCAAGTGAGCTTGGGACCGAATTGCCATTGCGCATGAACAGGTATCCCATTGTCAAGGAAAGTTCCAAACTTCACTGTTCATTACTAGGATTGAACCAACTGATCATCTGACCGGCTCATTGAGAGATATTCGAGTCGTCTTGGCCGCACGGTCACCGCTCACCACGCCGTCAGTTGGGTGGTTTGAATTTTGATTTGATTTGCTTATTTGATTGGTGTTTTACGCTGTACTCAGGAATATTTCGATTATACAACCGCTGCCAGTCTCATGGTAAAAGGAGAGCAAACAGGGCCCGAGAGGAACCCACAACTATCCATAGCTTGCTGGCGGTTCAACTGGAGAGGAAGTCAGTATGAACTTGAACTTACAACAGACACATTGGTTAGAGGCACCTGGTTCATTACGCTGCACTAGTGCACTATTCTACTCGGCCATCCTTTGACTTACACTACTTGTGTAATTAGCTTGCTTCAGGCCTTCATATTTGAGACATGCTATCACACTTCCACACTTAGCGTACTTCTGAAACCAGCCCTAAGCGGTGCTAATGACACCAGCCTGAAATACTGAAGAGTCAGGGGAGTGAAAATCTGGGTGTGATAATCACACTCCTCATGGTGTGGTAATCACACTCCTCGTGGTGGGGTAATCACACTCCTGGTGGTGTGGTAATCACACTCCTGGTGGTGTGGTAATCACACTCCTGGTGGTGGGGTAATCACACTCCTCGTGGTGTGGTAATCACACTCGTGCTCAAAAACAAGAACGAAGGTCTCTTGCTTGCCATACATTTTTTGTTTAAATTTTAATGAAATGTAGAAAAATTTCTTGGTACTGTACCTAAATATGCATGTGTATTTATCACTGTTTTTGTTTACAGGTATATGCACACATACTGTACATTGAATTTGAGTCCATGGTGATTTCCCCAATATGATGTGTGTATGATGTGTTGAGCTCATTCTTTGGGTTTCACACTGCACTTGGGAAAGTTCATCAGAAACTTAACAAAGGCTGGACATTCTGGTTTCACCCGCCCATAAACATGATAAAGCTTGCCATTGTCTCGGGTGAAATATTCTTAACTAGGGCAAATAGACATCAGTCAAAGAATTAAATGAACATGATTACGAGACTATTGCAGCTTCCGTAATTTGTGCAATAATAATCCCCTTGTGCAAGGGGAACATGTTTTGTTGCCTTATAAATGTTCTGTTCTGTATTCTGCATGTAGTTTTTTCCGTCTTGTACAGGCTCCGTTGGTTGTTTGTGGTTTGTGTTTTGGGGTTTGCTGGCCTACAACTCCCCTGATACTCACCCGACCATATCACCTGAGGAGAAACATTACATACAGAGTTCACTGGGGAGCACCAAATACAAGCAGGTAGCATTTTTTAACTGCCAAATGCTCTGTTGCACTAACAGAATTTACTTCAATGATCACACTTGTCAGTTATGTTTGATGGCAAAGTTTTCTCGGTGTGAAAGGCCAATATTTTTATCTATGACAAAAATACTTGTTAAGTTGGATCTCTGATCACATTTTTGACATCCTGTCCTGTGACATGAGCTTTGTATCTTCTAACTTGGGTAGTTCATTTAAAACGAAGGGCTGGGGCACAAGGCAACAGGATATCCCATACTAGGAGTGTTACAACGGTTGCAAAGTTTTTCTTGTCGTCTTAATTTTTGTCCAGGCTTGTTCATGTCATTGTCTCTAGGTGCATACAGTCCTAAGGGTTTTGACATGTTCTTATTTTGTTTTTTTCTCAGAAATTTTGACCATTTAATGTACCTTAAAAGTTCTACCTATTTGCCACAAGTGGCAAGGTTCACTGATACAATTTTACTTGCAGTATTTATTAATGTGATAGGTGCAAACTAAGTGTAAAATTTTCATTGCACATTTTATAAGCAAATATTTACAGGATAAACATATATTTTTGTAGAATATGCAAATCCCATGGAAACAGATTGCCTTTAGCCGACCAGTCATGGCCTTAAACATTGCCACTCTGTGTGGTGCCTGGGGATTTTACACTGTACTCACCTGCATTCCAACCTACATGAAAGAGATCTTAAAGCTGGATATGACTCAAGTAAGTTTCATGTCATGATACATCAAGGAAAGATTTACCAGGGTACCCTTTTGCCTCAAATATATTAAATTTCTTGTAACATAAACAAAAACTAATACATGCAGATACTTAAGTAAATTTCAGATTTTTGGTTTTACTCTGTGAATTTTAAATGATGTGTTCAGTTAAATTCTACATGTCCAGAGAAATATTTTTATAACTCGTTTAACCACATTGTGTATTCAAAGGCCTACATGTGTAATAAGAAATTCTCATTTTGCTCCAATGACTTTCAGTGTTCTCGCGTACAAATATTATTGATGTCATTTGTTAGGGTGGCAGTTGTGAACCAGGAATCTGGGAAAACCTATTGGTTAAGAACTCGTCATTATTTATTTTTTTGAACATTGTCCATGACGTGCAGCAATTAAATAAATAAATCAGAGTTTGTTTTCGTTTCCAGAATGGTCTTATTTCAGCCCTTCCGTATGCTGTGAATTTCGTTTTATCCATCTTTAGCGGATACCTCGCAGATTACCTGAGGAGAAAACAGATATTTTCCACGACAATAACCAGAAAACTTTTGTCAGCAGGTAATTGCACTCGAAGGCTGGCGTTGAGCCATAGTCATTCATTCATTCATTCACTCCATAAGAGCCTGTAAACATGCATAAAAGATGACTTCAGAAAGTTTTACATTTTGGCCTTGGTTTTGAAAACGGTGTCACAGTATAATTCTATGTATGGAAAAATGATCTTTCCATTTCTGAATAAAGTATTGAAATGTAAAATCAGGTACAGCTGTCACTGGCTCTGGAGCACACAAGGATATTCTCATGAGGCCATCCGTAAAAATTTGTTTGTTGAGCACAACCTGACCGACCCATCAAAATAGGGCCAGCCGTAAATCTTCAGCATTTACAAATCACTAAGTCATTTTTTTCATTGGAATTCATGCATACAATGATTATGAAAATTACACTAAAAATGATGTGTTTTTACAATTAAAGATGCGAGCTTCATAAAAATTCTTTCTTTGCACCCCATAGTTTTGTCAGAATGTTTCAAGATATTGCTTGCAGATGTGGTCGAAAATGTTGAAGAATTAGGCTGCTCAAAAGTGTTAATTGGTATCTTGATGAAAGTTTGTTTCTTTTTTTCTCTCAATGTTAAATCCCTTAAAATCGCTATCTCTTTTCAAGAACCAGAATGAAAAAAACTCCTGAACTTCCTACCGACCGACCCTATTTTTCTGTAGGGTCGGGTTACTCCCAACAAACAGTTTTTTTAAACCCAGGCTCTATTTGTGTTGACCAGTCTCCTAACCCAGACTCTATTTGTGCTGATAAATGTCCTAATCCAGCCTGTGTTTGTGTTGATAATTGTCCTAACCCAGGCTGTATTTATGTTGACAAGTCACCTTACCCAGGCTGTGTTGGTGTTGGTAATGGTTGTAACCCAGGCTGTATTTGTGTTGACAAGTCTCCTAGCCTGTGCTGTATTTCTTTTGACAAATCTCCTAACCCAGGGTGTATTTGTGTTGCCAATCGTTATCCTTCTGCTGACTGTACCTGTGGGGTTTGGAGGAATGATTTTCAGTGGTTACTCCATCAACCAGCTGGACAGCAAGTCTCCTAACCTGTGCTGTATTTCTTTTGACAAATCTCCTAACCTAGGCTGTATTCATGTTGACAAGTCACCTTACCAAGGCTGTGTTTCTGTTGACAAGTCTCCAAAACCAGGATGTTTTTGTGTTGACAAGTTACCTTACCCAGGCTGTATTTCTGTTGACAAGTCTTCAAATCCAGGATGTTTTTGTGTTGACAAGTCTCCTAACCCAGGGTGTATTTGTGTTGACAAGTCTCCTAACCTAGGCTGTATTTGTGTTGACAAGTCTCCTAACCTAGGCTGTATTTGTGTTAAGTCTCCTAACCCAGGGTGTATTTGTGTTGACAAGTCTCCCAACCTGGGCTGTATTTGTGTTGACAGGTGTCTTAACCCAGGCTGTTTTTCTGTTGACAAGGCTAATAACCTAGGCTGTATTTGTGTTGACAAATCTCCTAACTCAGGCTGTATTTATGTTGACAAGTCTCCTAATCTAGGTTGTGTTTATGTTGACAAGTCTGCAACCCAGGCTGTATTTGTGTTGAAAAGTAACCTTACCTAGGCTGTATTCATGTTGACAAGTCTAATAACCTAGGCTGTATTAATGTTGACAAGTCTCCTAACCCAGGCTGTATTTGTGTTGACAGGTCTCCTAACCCAGGCTGTATTTGTGTTGACAGGTCTCCTAACCCAGGCTGTATTTATGTCGACATGTCACCTAACCCAGGCTGTATTTGTGTTGACAAGTCTCCTAACCCAGGCTATATTTGTGTTGGCAAGTCTCCAAACCAAGACTGTATTTGTGCTGAGTAGCCTCTTAATCCAGGTTGTATTTAAGGGTATGTTTCTGTTGACAGGTATGCTGGTCCAGGCGTGTGGCCTGGTGGGTGTGACCTTGGCGGGATGTAATCGGCCAATCGTTATCCTTCTGTTGACTGTATCCGTGGGGTTTGGAGGAATGGTTGCCGGTGGTTACTCCATCAACCAGCTGGACTTGGCCCCTGATCTCGCAGGTTAGGTCATGCATTGTAGCACATTGACTAAGTGTGGGTTGGCCAGGTCACTTATGGAAATTGGTCAGTTTTGATATCTATGTTCTCACAAGGAATAAACTGTTAGCAGGCGATGGGGGCTGGGAAGGAAATCCTTGCCTATAAATTGATAAATCGATGTTAGAAATAAGGAGTATGTTTCTTTTTGTTTTGTTTTTCATGTTGCTCAACAGGGTAAACAGTTATCGTGAGCTGATTATTGCATTTTGAGATATGCAATGAGGAAAGGCAGCAACAAAGTTATACACGTCTTATTTTGTTTGTCATGCTGGCAGCAACGAAGTTATACACATGTCTTGTTTTGTTTGTCATGCCGGCAGCAACGAAGTTATACACATGTCTTACATTGTTTGTCATGCTGGCTTCCTCTCTGGTTGTATGTGGGAAGGTCCACCAGCAACCTGTGGATGGTCGTGGATGGTTGTGGATGATTGTGGATGGTCGTGGATGGTCGTGGATATACCCCCAAGGCTCTGTACAGGTTCCTCCCACCATAGTGCTGTCCTGTCGTCGTATAAGTGAAATATTCTTGTGCACAGCATAGCACCACAATCAGTTAAATAAATATTTTGTTTGTTCCATGACATTACATTAGCCCTTTTTATAACATTTAACAGATCACTTGTCCGAATCCCAGCTCACGTAAGAACAACGTGAGGGCAAATGTTCAAAGGCCTGGGGTTTCCCGACATGCCTGAGCAGGGCTTGCTTTTCAAGACCACCTTAGGAGATTTGTCAGGCTCTCTTCGAAATCATCAAATAAAATATTTAAATATGACATTTCAATTTAAATGAAATATATAAATAAGTCTTGTCCATGTGCGTGCATTACTAATTTCAGGCGTCATTATGGGAATATCCAACACTTTTGGTACCATACCAGGAATCGTGGGTCCGTTTGTGGCAGGAATTATCACCAGTGCTGGGGTAGGTTATCATACTCGTGAATTTGTGGCCAAAAAAAAAAATACAGTGTTGAGGCTAGGCAAGGGTGGTGATGTGGGGGCGTGGAGGGCTGGTGTTTGTTATATGACCCTTACATTCAGGCAAACGATGAATGAAGTTGGTGACGTGTTTGATCTCCTCTCGTGCCTGAGCGATTTTTGGCTAACCTGTACATTTAGTGGGCAGTTGCTGGTTTTTATTGATGCAGCCAATTAGCTTGTGAACACTGGAGATTCATTAGCTTGTGAACACTGGGGATTTGTTAGGTTGTGAACACTGAGGATTCGTTAGCTTGTGAACACTGGGGAGTCGTTCGCTTGTGAACACTGGGGATTCAGTAGCTTGTGACCACTGCGGAATCATTATCTTGTGAACACTGGGGATTCTTTAGCTTGAGAACACTGGAGATTCATTAGCCTGTGAACACTGGGAGTTCCACTGGGGTTTAATGATGGAATTTTTGTCACTGGTAAAAGATGCTTGGGCTCCCTCCACACATTGAACTGATTACAATTATAGAACTGCAAGCCTGCGCATAGGTGCTGGCATTTTTGAAAATACCCCTTTGGTGAAAACGGTATCACCCAAGACACCTTTTTTCAGTATGTGTAACATGTACAACATGGTCATACCATTTCTTGCCAAAGGGGTCTTTTCAAAAATGTCAGGCACCCATTTGCCGGCTTGAACTGAAAAAGTTTTGAATAATAAGCAGCTTAGTAAGCATCAAATACTATCTGTGTCGAACAGCGTGACAAACTGTCTGTGTCTAACAGCCTGACAAACTATCTGTCTAACAGCGTGACAAACTATCTGTGTCTAACAGCGTGACAAACTGCCTGTGTCTAACAGCCTGACAAACTATCTGTGTCTAACAGCCTGACAAACTATCTGTGTCTAACAGCGTGACAAACTGCCTGTGTCTAACAGCCTGACAAACTATCTGTGTCTAACAGCGTGACAAACTGTCTGTGTTCAACAGCCTGACAAACTTCACAGATAAACAACACTTATTTAAAAAGACTACCTGAATTGAATGGGCTCGGACATTTGTCAGGCACGCCTCAGAAGTTTATTTGTTGGCCTGTGTGGCATTAAATATGTTAAACACCACTCGGATATTTAAATGAATATATAGAAAGTCTGAATTGACACAGTGCATTGACATGAAATGTTTATGGAAAGGTGTCTTCTAAACATTGGGTTGTTGTGCTTCAGGATGAAGGAGTCTCTCACCAATGTACGTTCAAGTCCAGCTCATGCTGTGATATGTGGGAATGTCTGCCAGTGACCTGTGGATTGTCGTGGATTTTCCCTGAGTTGCTCCTGGTTTTCTCATTAGTCCTACCTAGCAAGTGAAATATTCTTGAGTATGGCACAGAATTCCAATGGAGGAAAAAAATTAAGAAATAAAGATATAATGAAGAAAATCAGGAATGTGGGCCCAGTTGAGATGGCTGTGGCACTTGGCAGTTACGTATGAAGAATACATCAGTGGGGTCAAATCAAATAAATGTTGTCGTCATCCTGCGTGATGAGGATGTATCAGTTATCCCGTGAGTTATATTAAAATGTGCTGTTAAATCTCCTTTCACAGCAATCACGACAGGAGTGGGACATGGTTTTCTTCATTGCGGCCTCCGTCTCTGTCGTAGGTGTGCTAGTCTTCACGCTCTTCGGGTCTGGAGAGGAACAGCCATGGGCTCGCTCTGACTCAACTGATCGTCTTGCAGGAGGCTCTTACGAGGAAATCGGCAGCGACGCCCCCAGCATACCCAGTTCTCATGGCACCTATCTGCCGACAAATTTTGATAATCCTTTCGAAGGCAGTGGCGAAAGATCTGACCATTTTTATCACAGGGGCAATGTTAATCTATGATGAGTGGTGCTCACATACCTCATTTTATCACCCTTTTGTTTTTTTTTTTTTGCATGGAACAAAAGGTAGCCACAAATGTCTTTTTAAATTTTTTCCTGATGAAAAAACCTTACTTGCAAACTTAAAGATTGAAAACTTTTATTGCATATCTTCATGGATCTATGCAGAAAAGATTTCCAGTGTAAAAAAATAGAGACATATTGACATTTCAACCATGTAAGAACAGCATTGCAAGGAAACAACACATTTTTATTTCTGGATAGTTTTTTGATAGTCTATCAATTGATAATTCTTTAAAGTTTGATTTCATTTTAGTGCTTTGCAGACGGATAGTGTCTCCTTTAAAATTTCAAGGATACGGTCGTCAACTTCGGACAAAAGTATAGTGTACTGTACTTCATATGCCGGTGTATGTAAATTGTTTGTGAAACTGGACAACACTGTCCCAGATATACAAGGAAACACAAAACCACATTCATATATATATATATATTGTCTGCGTACAGAAATATTTTTTGCTGCAAATGTCTCAAATGTCATGCCAAAAAAAAAAGTGGAAAATAATGGTACATGTAAGGTATTGCTATGAACCTACGTGTATGTGTTCTTTAGGTGCCACAGGCTTATGAAAAGTGTCTTTCATATTAACTATTTTTATATACAGATACATGTATATACTCATTTGTATCTATATTTTTTTACCAAAACGGATAATGTTGTCTTGTATGTTTTAAGGTATGCTACCTTACATTCTTAACTTATGACCTAATTGATCTTTATATGAATTGTCTCATTCTCTGAGTAGGAGTGCCTCATTTGGTGTTTTTTGTTCATGTTGTTGTTGTATTTTTGTGAATATCCCCTACCACTTTAATGACGGTTTTAGATACATGTACCACTATTTTCTTTCAAAACGTATCTCTGTTTCTCATATTTCCAGTCCCTCAGTGTTGACAGTCAGTACACTGAATGAAATGTGCAAACTGCAGTGTACATGTGCTTACATTTGCTCATATTCTTAGTTTTGGAACGTAGAGATACACATATAAGACTTTTGAAGATTTGTGTATAAGTACTGAAACCATGTCTCTTTTTACATGGCTGCATTTTGTGTTTATGTTTTTAGTCTTGTGCATTCTCCTCAGGGGTTTACCAAAGGTTGGAAGTTTTAAACCGCAGTTGGAATATGACCATGTGAAAATGTACATGTATTTCGAGGCATCGACTTAGCCATACTTTTAAGCATGATAATCATCAACACACCGCAAGTATTGACAAACACAACGTAGAAATCTACCACACTCTGCGAAAGAGCCCCCTGGTTTTCTACCATTTTTGTTCTTTCCTTTGACAGTACCTTTTTTATCTTTATCTTTTTTTTTTTTGTACATGGGTGGTTGTTAAACAATGATTTTATGTGCAAACATTCCAGCATAACCACCCCAGTCTTTCGTGTGTGTGTTTTTACACAGCTTTGCTTGTTAGTGGGGCAAGAAGAATGCCCCATTCGGCAAGGATAGAAAGGAATTGCTCAACGGAATGCTAGGTTATAAATTCTTAGGCTACGCCTAATTCTTAATTAATACCTACATATACATAGACATGTTTGAAACTGGTAACTTTAATTTATACCCACAGTCCTGATTTACCATGTATGAAGTGGTATTTACAAATTTCCGCAAAAAGGGTTTATTTCAAAAGCACTGTGACAGCATTCTTTAGACTTGTGCGTATTTTTGAATGGTTTCCACAATTACAGTGGAAAGAGAAACGCAAACGTGTAATTTTCAGTTGTCTACAAGCTATGATTAATTGTTTTGAATTTGTATGTGCATGTGTTTATTTATTTTTACATTTAGATCTGTCTGTTAATTACGTACACGTGTTTAGATCTTCGTCATATTTCTTTTAGATCTAGTCTCTTAGCACATTTACATCTGCCTCGTTCTTTCCCGTGTTTTTACCACTTTTTTTTTGTATGATGGTTGTTATGTTGACCAGATTTCTACCACTCTGATATGTTTGCATGGGTTTGTTAAAAGGATAGACCTCATAAAAATGAACTTATGTTGAGTGAAAAGACCATTAAAAACTGTATCTGAAATTGCCTTCTCTGAATATTTTAATGTTTTTTTTTTTTTACTAAAATAAACAGTCAAATATTTTGGTTGTATGGTGGGTGTTATTGACCATATTGATGATGTGGTTCACCAGCGTCATCACGCCGACTTTTCTATGGTTCTAAAGCAGAAATTTAATTTAATTTTAGCGTTTTCATACACAGGTAAATATTACAGGACTACTCTTCACAAGACCTTGATTCAGAGCTGAACATAAAGGGGTACACAAAGTTTTGTGACCTCACAGGTGAACCACATTATCAATATGGTTCCTGTGACGCACCATACAATCAAAACATTTGACTGTGTTTATGTTGGTGAAGAAAAAAATCTAAAAAAATTCAGTGAAAGTATTTTCAGATAGAGTTTTTAATGGTCTTTGCACTCACCATAGGTTCATTTTTACGAGGTCTTTACCTTTAAGCTTGTTTTAGTTGTTTTTTTACTTTTTCTGTAGTCTTTGCCATTTGTGTATGTTTTGTACTGTTCTTTGTTATTGCTTTATTTTGCTTTGTTTCTTCCTGTGTGGAAGTGTTATTTACACTTTCTCAGATGTCTTTCAATTGCAAATATACATGTAGGTCTCAAAGAGTCTCTCTCCCGTGAAAATAGAAACTGGCTACATAAATTAAAAATGTGAAGGAGATCCTATTGAAGAAAGATAATGGTTCAAAGGGTTTTACAATGAGTAACACTGTTTAACCCCTATGACTCAGGATTCCTCACAAAATGTTCTGGTATACAGGTAAAATTGCCCTGGTGTGAGGTGAAAATATTCCTTACATAATGTTGAGTTAGGCAGATGCAATGTTCAGTAAGGCATTTCTGCTGCGATGGCGTCATGAGTGTATGGAAGGACAACGTCATTTGTGGATACACGTCAGCGTCAAAGTAGCTTTGTTTAGTATATTGATATCACACGTGTCTGAAAAACGAGTTCACTTATACCTCCTCAGAGTGAAGAAATTGTAAAAACCTCTAGTCTTGGCGAAATTGCTAAAATACGCCTTAATTGAAGCATTCATGAATGTTTGGGACTAATTTTAGACTGTTGTATTACACCTCTTAGTGTACCTTTTTTTTTCATGTGACACATTTTCATTGGTTCAGATTGATTCATCCATCTTACAGTTCTACTATGAGTTGATTTATCATCTTCGATAGGCCAAACTTGTAATATACGCGAGACGATATGTCTTGGTCGCGTGTTCAGTATGCCAGAGATTTACTGTACATGGAGGCTCAAGATAAACTGTTACATGCTAGCAACACAACTCCTAATCTGGTATACGTATTCCTTATATTTCCTGTATACACAAGACAATTTAATGTATCGATGGAGCGATTGTGAGAAATGTGATTAAGGAGATTTTTGTGAAAGTAGTGTGACTCGTACTCTAATCTTGTCTTATTACACATGTGACTCTTTCACTGGTCCCAACAGTTAGAGAGGGAGAGGGTTTTTTTTTTTTTCATGCAACAGTTTGGGACCGATCCGGCCTCGTCCTGCATAACTTGGTCTTGCATGTTAAAACCTCCGTTTTTTTGTTTTTGTTTTTTTTTTTTGAGTAATTCTTTGACATGTTTTAATACTTATTTTATTTTATACATTTTGTCATGTGAAATGAAATTTTGTTTTTATGGCGTAAGGTCTGATATTTGTACAAGTGTTTCCATGCAGTATTGTCATGACTGTTCAATCAGAAGATAACTGTTTTCAGTGGTTTTGCAAGAAAGAGTGCATTTTTGTAAATAGAAGACAGTATTGGATTTTATGAAGGTTCCGGTAACTTGCTGATAAATTACCCAAATCCACGTGATATTTTGTACACCACTTAGATGTACAGTAGATTAAAACCTGAATGTGATTCTAACCCAAAAACAATGCAGGAAAATAAATAAATAAAATATGCACTTGTAAAACCTGGGGTCACAAGCCGTTATATGTATAGCTGGATGTATGGTATTATCAAACCTAAGTCAAAGCTCAGAAAATGGACCATTTTTAATCACATTTTGATTTTTAGTACTGGTCACTCTTTGAAGGGAAGTGATGTAGTGGATTAGAACTTAAAAAACAACAACAACAACAAAAAAAAAACAAACAAACACATACTGGTTTTTGGTTTTTTCTAATACCATTTCCCATTCCTCTATGTCATTTTAAGACGCTTTCCTTTTAATACTGGGATTTGTATTATCCTCTGGTGGAATTTAACCGTTGTGCATACGATTGAGTGTTACTAAACTTATAAAGAAGTTCGTTATATGGCATGAATGGGGACCCGTCAAATGTCCGGCAACATAACCTTGAGGTCATTTTATTGACGTCAAGTGTTACTTTCCAGGCTCATCACCGTGACAACACATTAAAGACAGGACGACGTTGCATTAGAAAGTTATACATTATAACTTGCTGTGAGTTCCAAGTCCGATTCATGCTGGTTTCCTCATCGGAAGAACGTGGGAAGGTCTGCCAGCGACATGCGCGTGATCGTGGGTTTCCCCCGGTTTTCCCCCACCATAATGCTGGCCGCCGTCATATAAGTGAAATTTTTTTTAGCACGGCGTGCAACGCCAATCTAATAAATAAATACATAAATAAATAAATAAAGAAATAAATAAATAAATATACATTGCAACACAGTAGGCGTTGCGCCACAATCAAATGTTGATGTAACAACGGCTCGAGGCCCTGCTTCACACCAGCGCCACCTCACGGGATTCAAATATGCCACTTTCCTATTTGCACCGATATTCAGAATATGCAGGCATCTATACCACATACACTGACCATAGGCCTTGTCTTACCACTTGCAATGGAGTGGGTCTTGGTCGAGTGTGTATGACATATCATCTTTCAAGGCGTGGGTTCAATACCGGCCTTGGACAGGAAGTGTTAGATTCCCACGGCGCTGTCATTGTGCCTAATGCCTTATTGATCCTCAGCGGTCAACGAAGCTTGTGAGACAGTTTACGCAGTCTTGTATACAACAGTACCCAAGGGTCTCGGCTGTGATCGTTTAATATGGGGTCTGGCATAGACAAGGGTTGCCAGCGATCGCCATGCAATATCAGTATATATAAGGCACCCTTAGACCGCAGTCTCTAGATACTGTGGCAGTTGAACACGCTGAATGTTTTTGAATGGTTTGAATGTTGAATAAGATTTGCCGGGTTAAATATGTGGATAGTTGCAGTCAAAGCGCAACTGAGAGGCATGTTTGAATAAACAGCAACTTGTAAACTGGCTTGGTTCACGATTGGAATGATGATTTAATTAATTGACTTTTCATGATCACTGGAAACAGATGACTGTTTTTCTTTCGAACTAATTTTCTTACATAATTCCTCAATACATTCCTAGGCCTATAATTCTTTGATTTGTCTTAACGTTGTTTTTGAACTTAATATACTGCAAAGTCCATTTTGGTCCACAACTGATAAGACAAACGTCTGTTTCGACGCCTATAGATCCTGGGGTCCACCCCAGAATTAGGTTTTGATTCGAATAGCTGAAAATGGAACGCCTATAAAATAAACCAAGACGTGACAATTTTCACAAGTTTTGAACTATACGCAAGGTATATTGATTACTTTATATATTTCACTGGTGTCACACGCCGTACTTTACACTTATACGACGGTAGTCAGCATGATGGTGGGAAGAAGCCGGACAGAACCCGGCAGAAACCCACGACCACAGATCCGGAGATAGATGGCAGACTTTCTCAAACTTGTACGACCCGTAGTGGAAGTCGGCATGATGGGTGAAAGGGCTCCTGGGTCATTGCGTTGAGCTAGCGCGCCAACCACTAGGACCCTGTTATATTGAACTTCAAACTTTTGATTTGTGAGAAATCGTTTCGAAGAATGATCAGCCCTTGGCATATTGGGACATCGTGTTTGCCTTTCCGTAACCACCGAATCTGCGTCTGTAGCCGTGAAAGATCTTTGAGTGGAATGCAAACTATACTGGAGTGATTAATTAATTAATCAGTGATCATTGTGCACAGGAATATTTCAGACGGTCAGCTTCATAAGTGAAGAAAACTGATGCACTTGTAATAAACCAGCAGCCCTTTGGATGTCAGGGACAAACTTTTTCACTCGTACATATACGTACGCATAGTGAGCTGAACGTGAATGCCACATTGATGGAAACTGCACCACAACAATAAAGTAACCTGAACAGGTCGGTAACGTGCGCGCAATTGTTTAGGTTACTTGATGGTTGTATTGTTCATGTGTTCATGACCTGCGAAGAACTTCATGTAATATCTCCTTAACAGGTGACTTCATCCGGCCGTCATGCAGGTCTTCACCACATGGCTGAAATATTGCCGACGCGTGGTGTTCAGCCATAATACGTGTTTATTGCCACCAAGACACAGAGAACATCAAGGGGGTTCCTTTTCCCGCGCAATGGCGAATCGGTCCCAAGCTGTCTTAACTATTGTTCTCTTACACAGCAGGAGTAATGCGTTATCAGTTTGCTCACAAAACGTCTGTATAAATGCAGAAATGAACAATAGACTACACAGCTGTGACTCGAACTACCTTTGGCGGGAAAGGCTCCAAGCATGGAAACTCGACTGGAAGCTGTGTACTTTATACTGTTCATTCCTGCACTTACGGTGATGTACTGTGTACAAGCTGATTACGTATATGTATTACTCGTCCACTGCGAGAGAACAATGGTCAAGTCACGTTAGGACCGAATCGCCATTGAGAGGGAAAAGGTATCCCATTTTCAAGGGAAGTTCCACACATCACTGTTCATTACTAGGATTGAGCCAACTGATCATCTGACCGGCTCATTGAGAGCCATTCGAGTCGTCTTGGCGGCTCGGCCACCGTTTTACCACGCAGTCAGTTGGGCTGTATGAATTCTGATTCATTTTTTATTTATTTGATTGGTGTTTTAGGCCGTACCCAAGAATATTTCCCTTAGACGACGGCGACCAGACTTATGGTGGGAAGAAACCGAGCAGACCCTAGTTTCATCAAAATCAGAACCTCAGTTCCGGCTGCCGTTACGCCACTTTGATCTGACACTGGGTCATTGTTCATCGTGTTCTGAGGAATTCCGGAGCCCTTAATATGTAATGGAAAATATGTAATGTTTAGCCATTCAGTGCGCTCGTATTATAACCGCTCGGTCAGTGCGTGGATTTTGTCGATCCTTTCAACCCAATATCTCAGTAAAAGCCTTCTTTAAACTTCGCGTACACGCTGGCATTCAGCACGATTAACACCAGCTGGCCACGTCGCCATGTTTACGCTGAGATCAGAAATCTCTGGTCTGCCAAAGCGATCATCGGCCAAGTCCGGAGTTTCTGACCGAAATCAAGAAGCAGTCCATTGACTGGTTCATTGAATGAAGCCCAGAAAACATTTAACATCGGCAGTGAGTCACATCGCATTAGTGTAGCAGCCACACGATCTAATTTTCATGAGATTGGGCAGACCCCGGGGTAAACCCATGGCCATTCGCTGGTTGCTAGCAGACCTTCTCATGTACCACAGGAGAGGGTACCAGGATGAGCTCAGCCTGGTAGTGAAACAGTAACATGAACAAACTTACACGAAACACAGGGACACAGGAGGTCGACCATGATACATTGTTTATTTTCCACTGCAGTTCACACACTGGCTTCATCTGGACATCGGTATACTGTAAAATGGCCTAAAATTTCGTCCAAAAAGTGCATTTTTAGATGCAAATAAAATACACGTGTACTACTGGAAAATGAGTCTTACATTTTTCAGTAGGGTGTCATCACACCTTCAAAACAACTCTCTAACTTGAATTGAATTCTCAGAATCAGGAAACATAAGCAGCTTAGTCATGGACAGAATTTTATAGGTCATTTAGAGTACTTCATGCTCTCTCAAAAAATGTCGTGCAATACAAAACAAAACAACTTTTACGTACTTATTACATTGTATAGGGTGTCCGGAAGTCGCGCACCATCCTGGTTTTGAAAAAAAAACACACACACAAAAAATAAACACCTTTATTGATTTCAAAAACACCTTTACTGATTTCAAAAACATCTTTATTGATAACAATCATAACAAATGCTCAAATTCAGCATTTGTTATGATCATTATCAATATCGGTGTTTTCGAAATCAATAAAGTTGTAATTGTTGTAAATCAGGATGGTGCGCGACTTCTGGGACACACTGCACATCACACTGTATACGATCGGCACACTTGTGTATTCTTTAGATATAACCACTCTAATACCTGTATATTTTCATCGGTAAGAATCTTTACGTAACACAAACCACAATGACGTGAAATATACTACAGAGCCAAAAACAAACGATTCACTTGGAAAACAACATCTGTACATGTTTCTAGTACAATAACGCAATGGAATGTGTAAGTCTGAAGGCTGGCCAACTTTCATTATTGACTAACACATTTAATTTACATACACTATACGTTATGTGAAGAGCAAATTAAGGTTGGAGATATTCACACACATGCAGAAGCACAGCAGCATTTCCACAGATCCAGTTATAGTTCAATGTAAAGAAAAAAATGCCAGCTTCATGACGCATACCACGCAACACTGTCTAAATTATAGGAGCTTATACTCGTATCTTCTTCCCCTTTTTTTTAAAAAAAAAAAAAACTTCTCAAAATGGAAATGTCTGAAATCTTAGGTGAGCTGATACTTCTGGGTTTTCACATGATGCCCTCACTAACATTAATTCTCGGTTGCTCTAAAATTACGTTAAATGACCGAAATTTTCGCTCTAATGTTATAGAGCATTTTGTCGGGAAATAAATATACTACTTCTGGGTCTGAAACACACATAATTCCAACAGCATGTCGAGTTGTTTTCCAAAGAAACCTGAAAACGTCTTTCCGGGATGAAGAGCTCAGAGTCATGGGCCAAATTTTAGATAAGGTGCCGTATGAGGTATCTGTCAGGAGTAGTTATTTCCCCTAAAATCAAACAGTTTGAACATCACAGGGATCACAACATATTAAAGTGTTTAATATGTCAAGACAAGTGTATCACACTGGCAATGCTGACATCATGTCAAAAGCTTAATATGTTTAGTCCAGCTGCAAGGTACATAGAATCTGACAAGCAAAAGTGATTTACACACACAAAGTGATTTGCACACACAGTTATTTAAACACGGTGATTTGCACACACAAGGTGATTTACACACAAAGTGATTTGCACACAAAGTGATATACTCACAAAGTGATTTGCACACACAAAGTGATTAACACACAAAGTGATATACTCACAAAGTGATTTGCACACACAAAGTGATTAACACACAAACTGATTTGCACACAAAGCGAATGTAAACACAAAGGCATACGACTTTTTCTTTCAAGAAACTATGATTTTGTGGGGTTTTGTTGTTCATGTATATACATGACTATTAATTCACCCAAAGGTATCCAGATTTTACCTAAGTGTGGCTTAGTTCTGGATAAGTGAATGTGGGAATAAAGTCACCAGTCCTCATCTTTTCAACTTATATACATATGGGGAAACACTTGAAAAGTTTCATTTTATATATATATAAAATTATATGCTGAGTAACAAACACATACAACTTAAAACAATCACAGTGTTTACGTAGTAAGAATTTTATTTCCCAAATCAGAAAACAAATTTTAACACATTGTACACATATTAACTGTGATATTCACCAGTGTTCTAAAATACATGTATCATTTAGTCACAATCTAGTTAAGTCCACAATTAACACATCTTTCTTGTTTAAATTTTGATGTTGTATATTTAACCCTTAAGTCGTCTTCTTTAACTTACGTAAAACAGAGGAATAGAATTTCCACAGAAACAAAAACATACAAGAAACTTTTTCAAATTAATTCTTGGGAAAGAATATCATATATTATAGGGTAGTAACTTTTAGTCTGAATGTCAAGTCTAAGTTTATTTATGTATAAGACTTCACAGTATGTACACCGAAAATAACATCATTTATATACAGAGCATATTCATTATCTTTTGTACTGGCCTGAATCATATCAGCAGATACCACAGGGAAAATGGAACCAACCATGGACAACCATAAAACTATGGAACAAGAGCAAAATCACAGGGATCAAAATTAGCAGTGTATAGTTCTGAAAGGTATACATTTCAATATGTGCACCAATCTACATTGGAGTGCCTAAACAGAAACAATGCACATATAAAATATATACATTCTTAAATTTTTACTTGAACACATGCATGTTTATATTTTCATCTAAACACGTGCGCATTCGAAGGCACATTTAGATTTCACATGCTTCAGTAAGTCTTAACCAACAAGAAAAAACACATGCAAATTTATATGTCCATCTAAACACACATGAATGTACATTGAAATCTTCAACAAAGACTTACATGGATGCATGTTTGAACGTCTAAATGCATGGGTGTTTAAATGTTCACCTAAACACATGTACTGTATGCTTCAATCTTCCTGTAAACACATGCATCTTTAAAGGCATATAGTTCATAAACACATGTAGCCATTTAAGTTAAGACAATGACTAATGGATGAAATGTCAAGACTAAAGCACACACAAAAAAATGCACACTTCTACTAAGGATTTAAAAATGTCACAATTTGAATATTTAAAAGAGAAAGTGGACAACAGGGAATTCTATGAAGACATAATCACAGATCTGTAAACGTTTAGGCAACAGAATTTAGTGAAATAAATATACTATCAATTCATTTCACTTGTAATTAACAATTCTGGAGTTTTCTTTTTCTACTATAGCCACAACATATTATACACAGTGCTGTATAAATGAAATGGTAGGTTCAACACTGAAAAGGCTCAATTAATATGTATTTTTTATCGTCCGAATTTCTACCACACTGCAGAATTTTTTGAAAGACAGGTCATGCCTGTGGCATCCTTCCTGAAGATATTTACCATTAAAAGTTTAGGCAAGAGAAATCTTTAAATCTTGGAGGTAAAGAAAAAATTGGCACCATATACGGGTAACAGTTAACATAAATAGTAAAACAGTAGTACTGAGTGACCAAAGGATGACTCCAAAAGCACTGGTAAATGGCCTTATATATATGTTTACTGGCCATCTTGTTTTTTAAACGTCACAAAAACAGATGAAAAAACATGGGAAAAGGAACACTTCTAAATTCAAATAAAAAGCTGTAGGGAAAAATGTTTTCAAGTCAAAAAAGTTAAAATTCAAGGTGCCCCTATCATATACATACACATGTTTACATTATCTGAAGCCCACTGTCACACCTGCATTTTATGCGCTGAAAGCAAGCAGGGAAATTTGTCACATGTTCCTACTCAGTAAAGGATGCAAAATGAAGCTATCTGATTGAAGTCATTTTACCTAAACTGCCATATGGGGCAGGCAACTGTCACCCCAGCGTTCAAAACAAGTCCATGATGAAATGCGGTCACATTCAGTCCACATTACACGCTTCTCGTACATTGGTCTTGGTTTAAGAGTTGAAATACATGTCCGTGTACGTTAATGCCAAATCTTTCCAGTAAAACTTGCCAGCTGAGTTTTGATCTCAATACATAGGATAAAATTACGAAAATGTTTGACAACTAAACACTAAACTTAATATCTATATTAAAAGGCCGATATCACTTTTCATTGTACACAATATGTCGCCTTGCATTTCGAGAGACAACCTGGGGCATTCAGGTGTTATTAAAAGTGTCTTTTTTTTCTATCTTTTCCGGAGACAATTTATAAAAGCGCCTCAACAGCTGTGTCATATGGCTGGCTGATTGACTTTCCAGATGTTCAGTATATCAATGTAATATGTAATGTACACCTCATTTTCAGAATGTGTTCCACACGATCTACATATACGGTAAATGACCTAAAATTTCTCCCACAGAAGCGCGATTTAAATCTTATACACGCAGAATATTACTTCCGGTGCTGAAAACTAACACTGTTCTAGTAAGCTCTTATCCTACATGTACCTTCCAAACAAGTCTTTTAAAAATCCTTAGAACTCCCTGAATCACGCAAAATGAGCAGTTTTGTCGTGAATAAAATTCTAGGTCATTTACCATGTGTAAGTCCAAATATAGTACCAGGACATTCCAGAAAGACCTACTTTAATTCATTTTAAGTATTTTGAATGCATATGTAAATGTACACAAACCAGGGGCATAGTCACTTGGGGATGAGGTAAAATTTACAGCCTACATGAATATAGTCATTCCAGAAAGCTTTAAATTTGTTATCAGTTGCATGGACGAGTTTATGACACTAACTTCACAGAAGCTACTAGTTGTTCTGGCCTCTACAGCATGTGAGATGACATATTTGTGTGATGATTTGTCATAGTTGGAATAGCCGCTTCTACATCCTCCCCTCTAGTCCACACTCCCAATGACAAGTTACACTCGTACATGTTTTTTTTTTCTTTAAGCATAGTTTTGATCAACAAGTATCAGACTACATGTATAATATATTATCATGTCAGACATGTTTGAATAAGACACCGATGTTTAACTTGGTGGTTTGGTATGAGGGTTTCTTCTCGTGCCCATACTGAATACAACCTTCTGTCACATAGTATTTACAACTTAAAATGATATCTTACAGCTTTAAAACAGTCTTTAGTAATAAGATGCACTGTATATGTAGGGTTCACAGCCTAAAACCCGAAAAATCAATTACACCATCAAAACTTAAAATTTACATAATCATGTATAGCGTGACAGCTGCATCTGACAGCTTAAAACTGGTGTTTACTGCTACCGCTCCTATACATATAGCCAAGTAGTATTTACAGCTTCATTCTGGAATCAAATACATATTTTAGCTTCAAGCAGAATTTGTTGTCTATACTAAAATCTTTGCCTATAACTATAACCTGTTCTTTTTGTAAATTAACATGAAAATAGTACAGCATTAAATGCATATCTTTTAACAACAATATGTATGAAAATATAAACAAAGCATAATTCCAGGTTTTTTTGTTTTTTTCATCCTATTAAAATGTCCAAACTTAAACTTTCTCCCCATTTCAGGAACAACTTATAACTTCAGAAACCAAGAAATAAAGCGTTCCAAACACAATGGCTATACACAAATGGGAGTAAAACTACATCCTGTGTTCACAACTACAGGCAGTTCATTCTCAAAAATGGTCATAATATCAATAAAACCAAAACAGTGCACTTGGAGATTTATTCTAATTACTGGCATGGGAATAAAGACGAAAAAACATATCAATCACAAGCACATTCAATCAAAAGCAATAAAGAAATTAATTCACTGGAATTTAATACCTATCCATATATATATATATATATAGCTACACAAATGCTCTGTTATACTTGCAACAAATAATATACTCCTCTGGATGTAGATATACATGTATGTATGTACATGAAAAAGCAAGCAATGTGATTTGTTAACGACCACAAAAATAGCTCGAAATATTATATAAATGAACAACTACTACTGGCACTGAAAGTCTATATATGTATATAACCTTTCCTTCCATATACGTACCAAGCCGCAAGAGTTAATTCCCTTGATCTGCACAACATGTGAAGTTCAACTTCAGTCTTAATTTGATATCAACAAGCTCTCAAATTTCCCTCAAAAAAAAACAAAGAAAAATTCAGCCGGCAACCATTTTCCAAAATATCAAACCTGTTGCCTTGACAACAAATTGCCAACTAATACACTGTGGATATGTACATAATAATGTTCTTATGTGTACCTAATATAAAGTAAAGACTAATTTAACACTGGCATGAAAATTAACTACCGTTAAGTTGGTGTTAACAATAAATGGCAACAGCCTCTGTAAATTATGCAAAACCAAATCATTCCAATTTAGAGAATGTATTTTGTTGAAAGTCTAGGCAGTTAAACGTACGGTTAAGTTTATACTCAATATGACTCCTGGACAAGTAGATATTACTGTATTTCACTCAAACGCGAGCATTTTTCAAGCGACACATTTTGGTTGCTTACGATCTTTTCATCCACCTTAGGGGCCACTTTAAAGGTTTACGTGAAGTATGTTTTGGTCAGTATTATCTGAAAAAATCAAGTTTTGGCATCAAAAGAATCATTTTAAGGCCTTTCTGTGCTCGTAAAAGTACATTTTTCCATATTAATCTTTTGGTGAAATACAGTGCTTCCAGAGTCAAGTCTGAAATATTCGGCCAACCTGAAATGGAAGATCATCACAGTCTGACCTAAAACAATTTGTTTGAATTGTTTTAATATATACTGTAGTTTTCTCCTGAGACACACGACCAACAAAGGTCAAACATTTCTATGCCAATGAGTTTTTAGGCCACCAGATTTGCCTCAGTTTTAATTTTAATAAAATACGCACGTAATTTTGTCATATATAAACATGTATGGCTTTCAACAATCAATTTTCAATGAAATTATGAAAATCCTCATTGTCCAGTAAGTATACAGTCACATCGTATTTCACTCTTCTGTGAAAATTCTACCTCCTCCCTCCCCTCCAAAGGAAAAATATAAAGGTACATGTATATTGTATATATATTTATGGTAAACAGGTCTTGGGGACAGTTTTTGATGCTTTTGTTTCCTGTTTCAATAAATAAAACTTTTACTTACCACATAGCATATAATGTTCACTGTTATGCTCAGCAGACAGAAAAACCCATGGGACTCATTATTTATATGTATATATATATAATTTCATGGGCCTTGTTATGATAAACACACATATACATCAGTGATAAGTCATCCTCTAATTTCACCAATATACATTTCGAGTTAAAATTAAAAAGCACTCTACCAAAATATATATATTTATATATATACACGCATTCCATATTCAAGATATACAGTAGTAGGTAATTCTGGCTTCTGCATCAATCAACATACCTTGATTATCAATGTCATGATTACTGGCCTCTACATGGTGTAATATATGTGACAATCTTAAAACAGGACAGGTACTGAGTATGCAAGTAGCTATGAAATTTAATTTTATACACATGGATAAAATATACAAACATATTGACACATAACATCCCTATATGTAGACCTATGCATACGTATGAAATAACTTGAATATTTACAATCACACATCAGTAGTAACAACAACAACAAACAACAACGACAAATCGTTCTTGCTGTGTGTGTTTGTGTGTTTTATTTTTACTGGCCTCAGAGAGGAATTGGAGAGATAATCCAATGCACAAATACAATAGAAAATAAACGGTAATTCAATAGATAAATTCTGATTTCTTGCCGATGCAAACTTAATTCCCATACATTTACATGTAGCACAAAACTTGCTGGTTCACTTTCAGAAAACATTCCTTTTTTTTTTTTTTTTTTTTTTTGGCTAGTTTTTATTTTACTGCCCTCTATACTGGCCTCTATTGGAAGGAAATGAAAACAGGCCCCTACAGAAAGTAAGTGAAATCTGGCCTCTGTAGGAATGAAGTGAAAACAGGCCTCTAACTGAAGGAAGTGAAACCTGGCCTCTATCGCAAGGAAGGGAAACCTGGCCTCTATCGCAAGGAAGTGAAACCTGGCCTCTATCGCAAGGAAGGGAAACCTGGCCTCTATCGCAAGGAAGTGAAACCTGGCATCAATAGGATGATACATTATATGTGTAAACTTGAAAAGTGGTTACCTTGAAGAGAAACCATTGCAGTTTTCGTTGTACAAGGGGGCAGAAGAATGAAAGGTCATCAGTGAATGCGACAGTTTACTACTGTAGGTAATAATATCTGTACACTTCAGCCTTGAATGTACATTCGTACACTTCATACACTTTAAAACTGCATGTATATATCTGTACAATTACCCTAATTCTTTTAATTATTCGGACAGATATTAGTCGTGCTGAAAGAAGAAAATTACATTTATCTCCCAGTTTACTGAAGAAGTAACGATATGGTTATGTTGGTCATCAGATGGCCTAACCATGGGAGAAAAAAAGAAACTTGTATCCCTCTTAGCATTACTTGTATGCTAGCAAAAAAAGGGGCAGATGAGGTTCCCCAAAAATTAGAAGAATTAGGGTACACATGTCAATGTACTTGCACGTATACAAATGCCACTTACATCTCTACATGCCCAGTACGCACCAGTTTTAAGGGCCTGGAGACTTAGTTTTGCTAACAACTTCAGAAAAGCCTCACTCAGAGCACACACCTTTAATAGGGGCATTTAGGGGACTTTGTTACTTATGTTCATTTGATTTGTTCATTAGTGCTGAAGTCAAGAATTTTTCCCCGTGCAGTATAGCGGTCAGTCAGTTTCATGGGTACAGATTTGCATACCATATTGGTGGAAGGCATGTGGTCACTTCATCCTCATGTTTAACTTAAAAAAAAAAATGGATGTACGCATGTGGAATGATCAAAGCTAGTTCCAAAACTCTAGCATAAGTGAATCACGTGACTGAGTTATGAAAATAAAAGAAAAAATCGCGCAGTTTTAATGATCTCAAGATATATGTATGTCGGGTTAACCTCGAACTTTGTATCAAGATCGACGATCTGAAGTCAACCCATCAAAGCAACCGTGTTTGGCAGCTTTTGAAATGTGACTTCAATAAAAGCGTCATCTCCAACTGTGCGAAAAGGTTGATGGTTACAAGAGCATATGCATGTAACAATAACAATATGGTCATTCTGCAAAACATTCAGACGGGGTGATACTAAAAACAACCTCGTAACCTGCCAAGTGTTATACATATAGAGTGTATGTGGTACTGTACCGGGACCTATGAACAGTGTACTTATGATTGAGAACTCTATACACGAATGCATGCTAGCCAGCAGGCTAAATGACCTAAATCTTCTCTTCACTGCATCACCAAGGAGGTGTCAATTTCAGGTTACATGAATATTGATTGGCTCATGAATATTTACGCAAACAAACTGCACGTGCATAAGCCACGAACAGACGAGGTGAAGAGGTCGCATGTACTTTCCATTTTAAACGTAAAGCCACTGCCATTGTTTGATAATTGGACTGATGATGTCATCTGTGCAGCATGTGTCATCCTTTCCTCGTTAAGATAATGGTAAATTTTAGCATGTGTATGGAGATTGCACAACAGAGAAATACAGAGGTACACGTACATGGAGGTGGATATACATGCACACACCTTTCAGAAACCTGGCTTTTCAGTTGCTGAGTTCAGCTGTTTTACAAGAAGAAAAAAGGACATTTCCTGCAACAACTAATCTTAAATACATGTCCTATCAAATGAATTTACTGTAAATGACCTCGAATTTCCTAAAATTTAAGGATGTAGCGCAATGTGTGTAATATGCATGGGTGGACTGCCTCAGGTTTCTCCTGACATACAGTAGTACGAAACTGCAACCCTGTAAACTTTGCAAATGCTACTTTATGTGGAAGGACTACTTATTTCCTGATATTATTCACCCAGTGACAAGGCACAAAATCTCCCACACAGTTCATGCTGGGGGTGGCATTGTGTAGCCACGCAGCGAGCGTGCCCCTGAGGCGTGTGTACGGACGTATGAACATATATGATATTTGCACAATGGGAGCTCACTGAACTCGCCATGACTACTGTATCAGTAAGACATACAAACTATACCCTAAATACCCTAAACTTTCGTCCATGACTTCACTGCTCATTTCTCATAATTCTGAGAATTTTACTCACGTTAATTCCAGATTTGTTTCTCAGGTGCAGATAATATCCTAGAGGTAAAATACAACTTTCAGCACTAAAAATGATACTTTATGACATTAATTTAAAAGCACCTCTAAAAACGCACATTCAGGGGTGAAATTTCAGGTAATTTAGAGACCATTAATGGTTGGCTGTGCTAATTTAGGTATTGGAGGAGTATGTACATGTAAGAGTGCATTTCTGGTTCAAGCGGGTGCACACTGCATGTGATATCAAACTCGTGGGTGTGCTGTAGCTTGACTCGTGGGAGTCAAGCCCCATCTGACCAATGGAGCATGTACAAAGTACATACAGCTGGGGCTTTTGGCAAAGCTTACGAAGCCTTTAAACCAAAGGTGGCGGTCATGAGCTTCACGATGAAAAAGCCTGATGCATGAGCAGGCATTAATCATGTGAGGATTATTGCCCTATGCTGGCTGTATAATGTGATTAGAGTCACCTGGTCTGACAGTGTGTCACTGGCATGATGGCCTACATGAGCATTTACATACATGTACCCTGTGACTCTTCAACCTTTTCCAATGCTGGCAAAATCTTCAGTCAAGCATATTATGAGGGTATTTATTCTGTACAGACTGAAAAAGTTGAAAACTACACTTTTAAAGAAGCCCAGAAATTGGCTGCACCAATGTACACATATGATCCGGGCACATTTGTGTACTGGCCAAGTGGGAATAAATGTACATGTATGTTAAGGGTACAATTGTGTACTGGCCAAGTAGGAATAAATGTACATGTATGTTAAGGGTACAATTATGTACTGGCCAAGTAGGAATAAATGTACATGTATGATTAGGGTACAATTGTGTACTGGCCAAGTAGGAATACATATGCTTTACTCCCTAATACCTTGCACAAGTTACTGTAGGCTACAGGCTTCCGTAACTTACTTGAATAACAACTGGTCAGGGCTACCTGTGTATTTCAACATGTGTTGCCATGGCAGTAGTAACTATTAACTGCGTACAGTAACTTGCATGTAAATCTGAAACAGGTACGGGGCTGTTCTTGAAAACCAATGCTGTGGCATTTGTATAGTCACATACATATGTACACTGCCTCATAAAAACCTGTTAAAGAGGGAACCTTTTCTGAGTTAACACCGAGTCTGTTCTACAACGTGTAGCCTACCTATTGCTCACTTTTGTAAATACACATCCATGTGTGCTGCTGATGTGTTAGCCGATTTTCACGGCCGCTCTCGGAATATTTTCCTGAACTTTTTTTTTTTAATTTCTCGTTTCTCGAATAACTGTGGTACAGCGAATCAAAGCATTTCTGTCGTAAGACAAATCTAAATGTTGAATTATCCTTCTCTGCCAAGTACTTACACACTCTATAAAAAGCCAATGCTAGGAGTTATCCCTGATTTTCGGGGGCATGGTTCGCTTTCTCGTCTGGCAGTCGTAGCACAGGTGGGTGAAGAGTTTGACAGCGTCAGCCGTAATATTGGCGTACCTCTCCTTGCAGAGCGTCAGCATTTTCTTGATGCCGCCATGACCGGAGTCCAGATGCACTGCCAGGAGAGCGTGATATAGCTGGTCGTCGGGAATATAGAAGCGGACAGGGTCGGTGTCTTTGTGGCGTTTCTTGATGAGCCGTTCACTGGAGCCATCCCTCCACAAGTCAAACTTGTACAGCATCTTATGTTCCTTGACCGACTTAGGCTCATGCACTTTGGACTGAGCCACTTTCAGTAGTTCCATGTAGCCCTTGTAACGGTCCGAGGACATGCTTTTCAGGTTGATGCTTCGGTTGGTGACGAATTGGTGCCACTGCTGAGAAAACCGGGGTCCGTTCCTCAGGCAGCTGAAATCCCCAAAAGGCTGTAGAACTGGACAAAAAAAAAAAAAAAAGGACGAAAGAAATGGAGAGCATTAATACTTTGTGCAAATTTATTTAATTACTTAAAACAACACTTTCAGCCAACTTAAAGCAAATTCAATGTTAACATCACAGTTCTCACACCATTCTTACACGCATACACTGTCATCATGTGGTTCACAACCGCCTCAGGGGCCTGGAGGTTAGAGCCTTTGCCTCGAGGCTGTGTGATCCGGCATAAGTCCTGGGTCGGGTCATATCAGAGGCTGTAAAAGTGGCACTTGTTGCTACCTCACTTGAGGATGGCCACTGAGGTGTTAGAGCAACGTAACAGGACTCGTCGGTACGGTGTCAGTATAATGTGACTGGGTGGGGTGTCATGGCTTATGTCTTTGGCACGATGCTCTACTGTTGGTAACACTTTGATGGCATGGACTTGCCCTGCCACGAGGAGACACAGCATGTAAACACTCTAGGGACTCGTCGGCGTCATATGACTGTAAAGCTGTTCAGCAAGACGTGAAACCAAGCATACATACATACATACACATACACATACATACATAATATGGTTCTCACCTCATTCTTCATAGCTTGGTGATTCTCACACCATTCCCATTCACCATCATACATGGAACATGTCCTTTACACCATTCTTGAATTGCACCATAACGACACGTGGTGATTTCATGGCATGGTTCTCCCACTATTCCTATACACTGCCATGACCAAAGGTTCTCACACCATTTCTATACACCGTCACTGCAGCGTTCTCACACTATTCCTAAATTGCACTGTCATGACATACGCTTCTCACAATGTTCCTACACATAGCCGTGATGTACGTGGTTCTCATGATATTCCATCATGATCATATCATTCGAATACTGTTCCTAAAAGTAGCCTGCATCATGACACCGTTCTCACATGATTCTTACATTATCAAGAGAGTTCAGGCTAAATTTCTCACACCATCCCAAACAGTGTTCCACTATCATCATGATACATGTGGCTTTGCTGTAAACATCATTACATCCTATGCTTTACACATGGAACACTGCCTAGCAGCTCATGTGACATGTGAGTCCACTATCTCCACAATATATATATCTTCATGTTCTTAAGTGACATTGATCTTCCCTAAAGCCGGCTCCATTCTTGATTTAACAATGAACATCCTGTTACGGCCAGGGGCCTTCAACATTCGAGACCACGGACATCCAGGCGTTCGCGGATTTACTCACGCCAACACGACCTGCTCGCTCAGACAAGGCGGTGAAAACATTGTCGAAATAACATGGAAGTTAATAGGGAACTTTGCTTCTCAGCCTCATAATAGTCCAAAACTAGGTCTTGTTAACATTTACGATTTACATGTGGTATGCAGATTGATCTGTAGTAAAATATTCTGTAATTTCTAGTTATTAGAAGCCGTAGTTCTCAGAATATTGTCCAGTGTTGTTCATTGTTCTACCCTTCCCATGTTATCTTTCACCTCGTCGTCTGCTTGCCCCTGCCTCAAGCAGGTGAAGTGCCCAGACGTCCGCGGTCGCGAATATTCTGGCCAACATGTCTTCATATTCATGTGTTCAGGCCAAAGGCTCAAATCCAGCTTCCGCTGATTGGAATGCAGTTCTCTCCAACTCTCTGGTCTGGATACAGTTTCCACTTACATGGTTTCGCTATTGCCACTTTAAGTCACGAAAGCTTTTCAGATATACCTACATACATGTACATGTATACACGAACTTAGAAGACGTTTTCTTCACTTATACATTTACACTGCACATACACCTCTCTTGGACGCAACTACATGTGCATATTTTTTAACTGCAAAGTTTCTGGAGTTAGTTGTTATTAAGACACATGGATAGACAACTTCATCTTTGCATATATTTACATCCATTTACCACAGTGATAACGTTACTCAGAATGCTCATATATGTCAAGTAAATGAAGTTTATATTTATATTGGCATATTCCATCCCAGAAATAAAATGCAAAGGAAGAAACGGAAGAAACTTAAGGACATTAAGAAACAATTGTTTCTAAAGCTCCTTCAATGGGCAAACCAAGACCTATATACACTGTTAAAAGCTGATGCTCAAGAGTCTTTTATTAAAGTGCCACTCCAGTCCTAATCTGTCAGTAAAAACTGGAAATATTCAAATGATAACGAGGAAATCCTACTGAACAAATCGAACACCAAGGCGACGAATGACACTATTTAACCTTATAACTGAAGATTTGCTGAAAGATCTTCGTGAGATCCTTGGCCGTGTCTGTGACTTCGCATGAAGCAAATGTGAAGTCGAGCAAGAATTTTACACCGGGATGATTTGTGGATTTACCTCAGTGCATCATTGGTGTTTTTTTCACAGAAATTTTTCTTTTTTTCGTATTCTCCTCGGACACATACAACATTAATTGGCTTTAATACACTGCAATTTAAAATTTCACAATTCACTAAAGTATTTTCAGTATTTTTAAAATACTAGTATCTTAATTTTAATCATCTCACCTTGCTAAATTACGACATAGGAGGTTTGACACTGAAATAGCTCTTTAATCTTTGGCAGACATTTGTACGATGTACCCAGATGTACATCCGCTTGTTTTGTTCAAATTTGCACAGCGGCTGCGAGTTCATCTAACCTTTGTACATTAAACCTTAAGACGTTCCCGCCAAAGTGCATGGGTATTAAGGAAACAATACTTAATCTTGTTCAAGTCACGACACTTTTTCTCTCTCTTTAGCTGTGAAGAACAGCATTTGGGTGAGAAGTAGTAATAACATGTACAAGTGTACACATACAGTGGTCCTTCTGCTAAAATCCTTAAATATGCATAAGTACGTGTATATGTATAATGTACTAAGGCCATCTGTAAAAAACTGTCTGTTGGGTGTAACCTGACCCTGTGAGAAAAAATAGGGTCAGGTTGGTAGGGAATTCTGTGTTTTATTCTGACTTTTTAAAAATATAGGGATTTTAAAGATATTAACATGGAGGGAAAAATAAACAAATTTGAGTACACTAATTCTTCAACCTTTTCAACTGCTGCTGATGGCAAAATATTTAAATATTTTCTTGGACAACCGTAGAGTCTAGAGAAATAATCCTCATAGTTTTATGAAGCTAATATACCTGTGATGGCACAAACAAATCACTTCTGGAATGATGATTGAAAAGGATGAAGATTTACAGTACAGGTCCATTTTTGAATGGTCCGGTCGGGTTAAGCCCAACAAACATATTTTTAAGGACGGCCGAAAATGATGTTTAAGAGGACATGATATTGTGGCTGATGCTGGTACGATTAACATATACATGTATTCATTTGGAATTACAAATTCTATACAGTGCTTTACAACAACACTAAAAACTCAAAAACCAAAATTAAAAAAATGTACATGTTCATGCGGGAAATTATAAGCCCTTTGAGTCTAAGACAAGTGTTTTGCTGCGTTTTTATTTTTCCACAGGCTCTCGATCTCATATTAAAGCCTGATTTACCCACATATTTTAAATTTATAACTCCGCTTTGATAGCCGCTTCCTCCAGATGCCAGCTTGTGCATGTGGCTATCAGTAATGTAGTACAAGTGGCTCTGAGGGAACTCCCGGCCCGTCAAATGACCCCATTTCAGTCCAGAGAGCTCATGCCTACTACACGTACTCGACAGTCAAAACACAATTACTTTTCTAATACACAAATAAATGAAAGAACAGCCCATTTTTGAAAACAAGGAAGGAAGAATTCAACAGGGCAAACAAAATAGGGAAGCAAGAAATCAACAGGACAATCAAAATACGGAAGCAAGAATTCAACAAGACAACAAAATAGGGAAGCAAGATTTCAATAGGGCAAACAGCGAACATGCTGACAGTAGGTCCTTCCTATCTAGAATACAAGAACACAGCGAAAATTAAGTCTGTGTGGGTCTGAGTAGACACTTATAGAGCTTACAGAAGCAAGACTGTATACATTTATCTGCTGGAACAGACTTCTAGTGATTATAAAAACTGAAAACCATATTAAAATGAACAAATGACACTAAGAAAGAAAGCAAATAAATAAACAGCTACAGAAAATGCTGGCAGCCTGCTTTTACTTTGACGATTTTCAAGGTCATGTAATCAAACAAAATAAAAGCAAATCCACAGTCTTCTTTCTTTAGACTTACACATGTACAACTTTATGTACATCAATGCCTAGTGGAGTATCCTACGTTCACTATATGCACACATGTAGGTACAAATTGGCAGCTCTGGATATCATGTCTGTCAGTCTGTCGGTCCGTCAGTTGGTCAAATATTTAACACTTCACATTGTACCACATGGCACTTATCTTTCAAAACTGGTTCGTTATGCTTGATGAATGTCTGTTCGAGGCCTAGATTCCCTTAATTTGGGGTCTGATTGATGCTGCAGCTATTGTAAGCTTAAGTGTATCTATCTATTTACTGCATTCCTCCTAAAGTTTAGCATCTCTCAAGACTGAGACACCTTTTATTTGATTCTGGCTGATTCATCCACCTCTTAGGGCCAGTTAAGAGTTTGTGGGGGGTGGGGTGATTAATTTTTTTTGCCTGTGAAACTTACTGTTGGCATCAAACGTATTATTGTAAGGCCTTCTCAACTGCTTCTGGAAGCGCATTTTAACATGCTAAACTTTTAACATGCTAAACACTAAATAAAAGTCTTTCACCAGGGTTTTGTACAAGTACTGTTCCATTCAAGTACCTTTCGTTTTACTTTCACGCATCATGACATGTACACTATTTACTTGACCAAACTACTAGGCCTTCCTTAAAAAGCTGTTTGTTGGGTGTAACCCAACGCTATCATAAAAAAGTAGGATCGATCAGCAGGGAATTCTTTTTTTCTTCTGACTATTGAAGAAAATAGGGATAATAAAAAAATCAACATGGAGATAAAAATTTTCAAAAAGATATTATCAAAATGCCAATAAAAAATTTTTGAGTGGGGCTCTATTTTGGTGGGTTGGTCGCTTGATGCCCAACACACATATATTTAAGGATGGTCCTGACTCTAGTAACACCATGTGAAGAAGCTGCCGAAAAGGGGAGAGCTGAATGCCACAGGTTTGTATTAATGTCGCAGGCAAGATCACCTGAGAATACTTTAGAAGTTCACACGCAGACAATCTGCATCAATGTTGACAATTCCAGAATTCTCTGCAGGAGAGAGTCAACCAGCATGAGCTGGACATGACCTCACAACGACAGCATGGGTAGGGGAAGGCCAGGGTACTGACAACGGCCATGGAGCCCCCTCCATTCATAAATTGAGCTTTATAGTATTTACCTGTACAAGTATGATTGTCTACATGGAGCTTTTTGCTTGCTTTTGAATTGTCCAGTCACGCATATAGCAGTGACCCCCGTGAGCTATTGAAATCTCACAAAGCTGACAACATACAGGTACGTGGCATAAGTCATTTTTCTCTACATATATAAACCTGGAGACCGCTATTCACGCAAGAACTGAAGCGAATACTGTACTTCAACCTTTTCAACCACTAGAGCACATCTTTTGAGTGCAATTCATGCATACCATATGATTATGAAAATGACACTAAAAACGATTTGTTTGTGTGACTTCATAAATCTGTGTACATTATTACTGTTCTCTCAGAATGTCTCGAAATACCGGAAGCACAGGTGGTTGAAAAGGTCACAGAATTAGGGTATATGTAAGTAGTATATATATATAATATTAAAAACTGTGACACTCTGACAGAATATTGATAAGAATACTGTCCATGAACAAGAAACAATACAGCAACTTCCATGTTCACCTACACCCTGCAGTTTAAAGGCATTCAGCTGACCAGCAGAAATATAAAGCAATGCCACGCATGCATGTCTACATGTACATGTAAACTACAGAGTTTAACCTGACTACCCTCAAAGGCCCAAAATTGAGTCCAGGTGTAAGCTCCTCTTCCATCTGGATTCTGGGAGTTCTAATGGTTGTGGGAAGGTGTTTTACGGCTCGCTTTGAAGGTAAGGTGATAAAAAGTTAAGTTCAAGCACCAAATACAATATTCCACGACATTTATATAAAATCTTTTTGGGGACAAAATATTAGGTCATTCACAGTAACCTAAATTTCATTGTGTTTGGGCCCCAAACAGTTATTCAAGCTGTTTTAAGACTAACCCGTAAACTGAATACAAATACAATGTTTAATCCATAAAAAGCTTAGTCTTTTGTTAAAATACAACACTGAGGGTTGTATTTATGAAATTTATTTATGCACAGTTACGAATTATTGCCACTCAGGAAGTTTGGGATCAGAGCCAACAACTTCTTTCTGGTTATGGCCCTGACTGTAAAAATGTAAATTTCAGCCCCCAAATTATGGTTTTTAGACATGAATGTTTTGTATAACAATGCACAAACTTTTGGGGGCAAATGTTTAGGTCAATCAGAGCATGCTTCCTGTCACTAATTATACAGTTGGGCGACGTTAATTTGAGCATGACACAGACTTTTATAGCTAATGAGATTAATATGTAACGATAAATTGTCATACTCATTTTATGAGAGGAGAAAACGTGCCTCCATATCTCTAACCTTCGACGTGATATTCAGTTCCTCCTAGTGATATCATTACAAAGATTGCAGGGTTTAGATTAACTGCCTTGTCTCAGTAATATTAAACAAGGAGAGCTTTCATTCAATAGGCCACTGTGCCTAGAAGAGATATAGCATAATAAAGCCTGACAAACATGATACATGTACATGAAGTGCTAAAAAAAGAAAGGACAAACAGAAGTTTGTCATGTGTGAAGAAAATCTCGCAAGATATTCAACATCTTCTGTAAATGCTGAATACATTTCTCCCCTGGGAACCGTACATTTACATGTAACTCAGTGGCAATGATTGCCTGAAACAAGAGAAGTTAGTTTCAAGAGTACTGGCGAACTTAAAGACCGTGCCACCTGCCACACATTTAGCCAGCCTTAAAAAATTCTTTGTTGGCAGTAAACGAAATCAGAACAAGAGTTCAGTCGAGCATGACATCTGCTTGGAACATATAAACAAATACCAGAAGCAGGGTAATGAGCATGAACTGTTAGGGAAAGTACTGCACAGGTTTTGCTAAAAATTACACGTAAAACGAGTTTGGAAAGAAATGGTTTCAAAAATATGTGTCTGCGAACGAGAGTGCTCATCATTTTATAAGGTTTTTGGTTGGGGGGGGGGGACTAATTATTATGGCCACCATGGAAGTATATACACAACTGTCCATCCTCATCTCTGTTCATCAGCTCTGTATCCATGTATCCATCAAAAAATGGACATGAATCGCGACACATCAGCACCTGTGTACATACATATCACCCAAAAAGCAAAACTGTACACTGTATGGAAAATAATTCGAGTCGTAGCCTGACAAGAAGTCATATCCATTAATACTATATGTATGATAATGGCAATCTGGTTACCACGGCAACAGTGCAAATCTACAAGGCCGAGTAGCATCACATCATCACCAAGAATTAAAACTTAATATAGCAAACAGCTGGAGAGGGAGCCAGACACATCATCACCTTCAAGTCATATCTATTAATACTGCTTATATTGTGGAAAATATTGATCTACTTTATACCATGGCTATCACAGAGAAGGAACAAACGTGAGTTGTGACTCATTGTTACATCTATATCTATGCACTCACCAACATGCATCCATATGTAAAACGATTGGAGTTGTATCTATTTGTAAAGTTTGTTTAGGAATTGACGCATGAGTCATGACAAATCGTCATATCCGTACCTTAGTATCCAACAAGAATTAAAACTAAATATGGTCCAGACATGAAGTTCATCCCTAACTATGTGTATATAGTATATATAAGGGAAACCATGGAAATGGACAACTGTGAGTTGCAACACCTCACCATTGGTGTATCTACATATCCACCAAAAATGAAAATAATACTCGTAAAGCTACTGGAGTTGTGGTCCAGACACCAAGTCAAATCTATTAACACAGTACATATAGGGAAAATGATGAGTTGGTTACCATGGGAACCACAGGAATCAACACAAAAGAGTTGCGACACATGAGCACATCCCTATCCACGCATTCACCAAAAATTAAAACTGCACATGGAAAACAATTGGATTTGAAGAGCTGACACGAAATCATATGTATTTATATACAAGGGTTTTTCTCGAGACTTTCTCCTAGTGCTAACCTCGACAAGAAATATCGGAAAATTACCCTCTCTAATCCCAGCATCTTGGAGAGGGATGAGAGGGATTCTTTGAGCATAACAAGGCCTTTCGACCTTCAGGGGTCACACTGCATATTCTATCGTGCTGTCAGAGCACACACGGGACTTTGAAGACCTAAAAAGTAGTCCGTCACAGGCTGTATATAACACAGACTCTCTCCTCCCTCTTTGTCTTTTTAAAGAGCAGTGTTCGTGGGCAGCAAAAAACAGGGAGGGTAACCCAAGCATAAAGAATTTTGGAACAATGTCTGGGTGAGCGTAACCCCTCAAGGCCAAAAGGCCTTGTGATGCTCAAAGAATCCTTTTTTGAATTCTTTTCCACAGGGCCATGGCCTTGCAGGGTCACACTGCATGAATAAAGAACTGACAAGACGATCGTCATATCCATAGTATTCATTTCTTCTCACTCCACCACTGTTTACTTGATTTCTTACACCTTACACCCATATTTCAGGGGGAACAGAACATTATTTTCAAACGATCTAGTGGGCTCATCACAGTTTATCACAGGTTTGTGATAAAATGTACAGAATGTCCTTGATGATGACCACTTAGCTACGGTCATGATAGTACTTACAGACAATCCTCTTCTACAGGCCGTACAAGTTGAAGCACTAGAAAAAGAATGACCTTTAAGATATCCTGCGTCTATTCCAGACTGTGACAAAGCAAAACACTAGCCATCGAAAAATTGCTGAAGTGGTGACTGGTTGAAGGTTTTCTATGAAGTTAGTAAATTGTCACGAGTCATTCTTGTTCTTCTTGAGCCTTCCAACAGAGTTCTCACAATGCAAAGTCTCGAATCCCAGGATTTCCATAATTCTACAGGTTTTGGAAGATTATTTTTCTTTGTAGTTTTCAAAACCTGGTGTACACTGTACATTGGACACAATTTTTGAATCAATGCAGCTCATATTTGAAATTCTCAATACTCGTAAAGTTTGCACTCTTTGTGCAGTCACCGGCGCCAATAAGACGGTAACCAACTTAAATGTCAAAATTTTAAGACATATTCTTTCTAAAGGAATACAGGACTTCAGATAAACCAAAAGCATGGACACATCCCATGTATGCGTATATCTTGGCTTTGGTTTTCTACTTTTAACAGAACCTTTCACAAATGTGCATACTAAGTCCTACCGATACACAATGTTCTAAACACTTAAGAGTCTGCATCAGCAGTGACCTATGTCAGGGTTATGTAACTGTGCTGGTTGTTGGTGTTTGTTGACCACCAGTTATCTAAGCTTTGCGGAGGCTAGCTTTGTAGGACCAACAGAAAAAGAACACAACACAGAAGTGGAGACATCTTTTTGTATTCTTGGCATCCTGTCTTGACTGGAGACATAATACAATAACTCTGTAACTGTCACTCCTGATGACTCTGCCTACAAGACTCCAACTGCAAGGTGACCACCAGACTGACCACAACAACATGGTATAGTTGAAGGCTGTTATCTATATTGAATACCATCTGGCTGTGTTACATGGTACATGTAGTAAGCTGATACATAGATCTCCCTGGGGCTGACCATACTGACTGGGGTGTCTCCTGGGTGTCTCTCCAGAGCTTCATTAGGGCTGGTCTTTTATAGCCCTAGCTTGGACCTCACAGAGGACAGACCCTGCCCTAATGACCATTCCTGATCTGCACACCAACCAGAGTCTAGTTATGTTTTCTACATACATAATCTCTTTAAATATTTCTTTTCCTGAACATGACATCTCATTCAAATAACAGTATCATTTAGATTTCATAGTGGTACATTACTACGTGAAAGATGAATTTTATATAGTAAATGGTACTGTAAGTTTTAAGTCTTTCAATGTGACATTTCTGCTACGGAAGATAAATTCTTTTTTGCATTTTTGCTATTTACATTACATCACAACAACTTCCTACATTTAATTACTTCTAAGTAAAACTACAAAACTAGACAAATCTACTGATACTAAATGCATGTGACACAAATGAATACAAAGGTCAGTAATTCTCAATTAAAATTAGCCCCCCCTAACACATATACTGTATCTACATAGTAACCTACACCTAGACTGACTCTACTCTACTACAGTTAACTGCATTGTATGATAAGCTCCCAGCTGTTAAGTATGATATATAGTTCAGAACGTCCGACTGATCTGGCTGAAGGGAATGACATGGGGGTACACACCAAACACACCAGCCTCTCCGTGCAAACTCGTACTGACGACTGGTTGACTCCCGCCAAGCCTTTGTGATAAGGTGCACAGATTCGACTGAAATGCCTGAAGAACATGAAGATATGGAACAAAGAGACTAGCTGGAGCTGTCTGCCCACATAATGATCGTGTCCAGGGTAAACTGACGCAATATGGTCCTCTGGGAAGTTTGACTGGGAAATCTGCCAAGGCCTGAAGTAAACGTGGAAACCCACATTGTGTTGGTCAAAATGGAACCACAATGATTGCAAGCTTGGCTTTGTGCTCTACAATTTTCCTCTGTACCCTTAATAGTAACTTAAAAGGAGGAAAACACACCAGCAACGGGCAAAGGCATTACGGCACATGTATCGGTCCTCCATGACGTAAAGCTATACAGCTGAGCGCTAAGTCGGCATGCCAACAAATCTATTGTTGCCATAAAGAAATGAACACCTACATTCTGAAAACTTGTTGCATCCAACATCGACTCTGTGGTGTCAGAAAATATCCTGGAGAACATGTCTGGAAGATAATTTTGTTTTCCTGGTACAAAGGCTCCAGTCAAGTGGCCATCTTAAAATGAAGCCCACTGAAAAACATTTATGGCAATACGGAGGAGGTTAAACTTCTTTCCCCCTATATTATTAATATAATTAACAACCGTTGTACTATCAGACTTAACGTGAATAGGTTGCTGTGTACAGTTCTGGAAGAACGCTTGCAAACCAGTTGCAGCAACTAACTCTACTTCACTGATACGTTTACTTTATTCCAATATTTTCCATCTCCTATTAGCCGTTCTATTCGCACAGACAAGCCCCCAAACCACATGTGAGGCATCCGTCTGTATAACCACAGACACTGTGGTTAGTGACAAATGGAAAATCCATTACCTGAATGAATGTTATTCAGCCACCAGACAATGTCCTGTTTACCTGCATCGTATAAACCCCTTATGGAGTCCAAATTTTTCCTACTCCTTAACGCCTCCGTTCTGTCATCATCTAAATATCTATACTGGAGGGATCCCAATTTCTCTGCTTTCATGGATGATGCATACAGACCAAGAAGACTTTCAACCTGTCGTCTGGTGACTGTGCAGATTTCAAGATGAATTTCAACTCATTCATGAATGAGTGAATTGGCTTTGATTTCATGTCATGGACGTGGCGTGAATAATGAATCCCAGGTGTGAAATAACCAGGAGTTAGCTCTAAGATAAGACTTTTCAACACCAACAACAAATCCTGCAGATTCTAATGTGTTGTTTAACACTGTAGCATAGGCCGAACAGCTTTGTACCAGCTGAACCTACAACCAAGGAATCGCCAATGTAATAACCACAATGAATGCCTGCTTGGCAGACCACTGAATACACAGGTTTTAAAGTTTTTGTATATATCCGTGAGGCTGAGGACAAACTGGTAAATGTCCCCTCGCCATATGAATCTTAAATACTTCCGATCCTCCCTTGCTATGGGGGTGCTGTGATATGCATCCTGGAAGTTAATTGACAGGAAACAATCATCCTGTTTTGTTAACTCAAGGGTGACATCCAAGGTCTATTGTTTTAAACTACTGCGCAATTTATTTAAGGTCTTCAAATTAAAAAACTGTCAATACTTCCCATTTATTGTGGAGCAGATGAAAACTTTGTCTTATGACCAGTGACATGAAGACATTCGGGGTGTTGAAAACTGCACCATCTTCAACCCCATCTTCAGCACCAGACACAGCATATGAAATGGTATTCAAGTTTAATGAGATATAGCCCAGACACGAAGTTATATGGAATTTAAACAGTGCATGTATACGCAGGGAAAATGCTCTGGTTACCAAGGCAACTGCGGACATGGACAAATATGAGTCGCAACACATCACCACACATGTACCTATGTATCCACCAAAAATTAAAACCATACATTGAAAACTATTTGAGATATAGCCAGGACACGAAGACATGTATGCAGTATATACAGGAAATGGCGATCTGGTTACCAAAGCAACAGTGGAAAGGACAAATTTTAGTTGCGACAAATCATCATACCTGTATCTATGTATCCACTAAGAATTACAACCGTACATGGAAAAGATTTTGAGATATAACCCAGACTTGATGGACAAACTCGCTATACCATTGTATGACCGCCATTACTGGCTGGCATGTAAAAATCATTTGTTTATCAATTTTATTCTATCAAAGTCATGATCAAAAAAGAAAAAAACAGGGGCTGAAGGTTATCATCACTGTACAACTTCAACCGTCTTGCAAGGTGTTAATTACAACATATTCTGAGGGCATTATTTCGTGTTCAGTGATAAAATTACAACGAAGTTTGTCTCCAAAATCAAATTAAAAACGTGCATACATTGCACTGAAAGTTGCTCTTTCATATGCAAAACGGCTGAGGGATTACAGTTCCATTTTTTAGGATGGCCTTACCAGGTACGGCTGTACCCTAGAAACCCTATATGTACGTGCAGCTTCAAGCACATCACAGCTAATGAGACTTGGAATAATTGTCAATTACAAGTGCATCTGAATGGAAGCCCGAAGGGGACTGTAGGATGTCATTTTAGTGGCCCTGAAGAATCTTAGTGCAATGTCAACAGCCAAAAAAAAAATAAATAAATAAAATAAAACCCACTCTGCGAAACGTGTTTGAGGCTGCATAACAATACTTGTGATGTAGAAGTCCTAATGGGATAGCGGTTTATTTTTTAACCACCTGAGGTGTTACAAGCATGAAGCTGACATTGAGCTATTGTTACATGAAAAATTGATTGTTGTGCAATGTCTACAATGTTACAATGTATCATATTCTATTGCAACAAGGACCTGTCTTTCATATGACATCATTATGATGAGTTAGGGAAGAAATACAGGACGTCACAGTGCTGTTGCCTGGCATTTGATTGGCTGGCATTTGATGGGTCCCCATTTACCGCAGCGACATCTATTCAGAGAAAATTCTGCACTACTCCATTGTATAATCAGTTTAAGTAAAGGGCTATTAAGAATGTTTTAAATGAACATGTACTGTGCACACAATTGTACCCCAGCTTCACTCTGCACACAGACCAATGAGGATTTTAAATTAGTTTCAGAATCAACTACAGTTTGATATCAATTGTTATCATCATTAAGTCTTTCACTGAAACCAGGAAACCTACAAACCTGGCCATCATTAAAAATATGCCTTTTCAGTGTAACCTGACCAGCTCTCCAAAAAAGGGCCCTACTCAAAAAAGTTTTTTATTGGACTAAAGATGCAATTTTTCTGGTTTTTTTTTTTTTTTTCCTTTTTCTCTGCTGATGATATCAATTCTTTAAAATCCTCATTGATTTCATTAGCAAGAAAAAAAAAAAAAAACACAACCGACCCTATTTTTTCTAGCAGGGCTGTGTTACCAAACAACAAAGACTTTTTCAAGGTTGAACCAAAATAAAAACTGAATTTAAAATGCCCTGCAGCGTATACTGATATATTTATGTCTCTGCATTCATTTCAACTGTCAAATTTTCAGAGATTATCCACACTATTACCATACAGTAAATGTATGCAATAATCATTTCAAGGCCTGACACTGGCCTTGCTTTGGTACTGTCAGCTTTCAGGTAGAGGAGCCCATTGATATTCATGCGACACAGTTTGCGTGCCCATCTCGTGACAGAATTCAGACAGAGCTTCAATACAAAGAGACAAGCTTATTCTGATAAACAGTGTCCTATATAGCCTCCGGCATGACTGTACCTATTAGTGATACCTATGCATTGAACATTTAAGTCTTATATGTGGCTGCCATGAAGGCCTGGCTGTTTTAGTCTGTGTGTGCAGTATTTAAACGCATATACCTGTACATGTATTAGATACATGTAGTTAGGGTTAGTAATGCAGTTCGTAAAGGTAGGACAGATGGCCACATGAAATTTGTGATAAAATAGCTGTAATATGGACCCTAGCTAGAAATGCAAAGGTATACATGCCCCTCTCCCCAGCACGGTACACATTTTAGGGGCCAGGGGCTTCAGCACAATCCTAACAAGTCTATCAAGCTGGGGTACAGTATATACATGCAGTATATTAAAAAAACATATAGGGTGCTTGGAAAAGTGTCCCATTAAGATCACTGAGATACTTCCAATAGAGCCAATGACAACTCCATACATGTACAAGAAGAAATTTATGAATGCTGTGCAAACACTATGCAATTTCGCAGAATTTGTATATAGGAAAACAGCATAAATTCAGGGGCCTGTATTTTCTCCCAACATATGACAATATGACAATATTATGACCAAGTGTCCTACACTGATGACAACTTGTTAAGGTTTCCTACATGTGTCACTGCAATTAACCTATGTATATTGAAGTTACCTAGTTACAAGCCTTACCAATAGTAATCCTTTAATCTGTAATTCAATCCCTTCTTTGTTGTTTATACTTGTTATCCCTTTGTTCAAACATCTTCAGTCCACGTTGGGAACAGCTATGGCTGGGACTAATGTAACTGTTACAGAAGTCCCAGAGTATGCCAGTGCTACCAAGCAACCCACACATGGACTGATATATATAAATCCTTCCTAGATTTCACATTAGAGAGTAAAATGTACAGTGAATAAACAGAAGTACAACTTTCGAGACAACTGTCCAGAGTCATTCTTTGATGTCACCAACAGTTTGAAGACCTTAGTCCCTGGTGATGAGATGTGGCCAGGCAAATTCATGTGAAGTGTTTGTCAGGATCAGAGCATGCACTTTCAATAAAACAGAAATCTCAGAATTTTATGAGAAATCCTACCTTCTAGGATTACTTTATATTACATAACATCTGGGTACACAATAAGCAAGCTGAGAAAAAGTGGCGTCACACCAAAGAACTCACTCTTCTTTAGCATGTGGTTTTAAATTTAATATGTCAATGTTTTTTATTAAAAATTATTGATGCCATAAAGTGTATTGCTTCAACATAATATCATCAGTAGAAGCATACAGTGAGGCCTCTCACAATATCTGATATCTGCACAGTTAAGCTTACTTCATTTCAACAGGAGTTATCAGTTATCCAGCAGAGCATTGTTCTCACTACAGGAGATCAGCCCCTCACCACTGAGGTTGTGGGTTCAAATCCATGTCTCACTAATTTGGCTGCAGCAGTGCAAATGCAAGTCAGGCTACTTGTCAGGAGCATCATGTAACTGTACCTGGCAATTTACTTGTTTTGTCCGACACCCAAGCAGCAAAACTTTCACTTAAAATAAAAACACAAATCAACATTTCAAGCTGTGACTACTCCTTCATTTATTTTGTTGTGCTAGTTGAAATTCATGTATCCAAATAATTGGCATACCTTGTGATAATTATGGAGCTATCATCAGGTGAAGGAGGCTCTAAACTACAGTTCTACACAATGAATTCATTTTTTTGTTTTCTTTCGATCAGTCTTGAATTGAGCAACCATGCGGGGTATTTAGTAGAACATGTACATCTATTTCAGATTTTCAAACATTTTTCACAAGTCAAAAAGTCAACATTTTGTCGACAGCATCTGCACCTTTAACCCGAGCACCACCAGGCTGTGACTTGGGGCAGGGTGCAACAACTGTCTAAAAGAGCCTAGCTTGGGGTGCATGTACACAAACCTGTTTCTCACACAGCAAGCACCTCTGACGAATGCTCAGTTTTGTCAGCAATGTATTGTCATTATAATCTGCTGAGCTCTCAGCCACAAAATTGTCGGCGCAAAGTCTAATGCAATAACCTCTCATGTACAAGCTTTACCTGCACGCATACCGTATTTGATTTAAAGTTTGGCGTTTTTCAAGTGACCAATTTTACTGGATTCTGATTGATTCATTCACGTTATACAGAGTTTTTACATTTTTTTTTTATGAAGTATGATTAATTTATGATCAGAAAAAAAGCTGGCATCTAAAAGTACCATTTTAAGGCCTTTGAAATGTGCTCCTGAAGGTGTATTTTTTTACCTGCTAAACTTAAAGAGAAATACAGTGTCATAAATTATTCAAAGTGGGCAGAGCACTATTTCAGGAGCGGCCACCATCTTACACGTATTACACCGTACCACTGCAAATATGTATCTATAACAAAGGCTTGATGGCAACACTTTGTTATGTAAACTCCACATCTAGAGACATGCAGGCCTTTGCTGAACTACACATTCATGTATAGAGCACAGGTACGTGTAATTGCTACCCACACACAGTACATATATACTCCCACACTGGTACATCATGCCTTCACACACTAATACACACATACACACAGGTGTCACATGTTCAAAGCATCAAGTTGTTGGCAACATAATACCAGGCTGTTCTGGTGTGAATAATTCGAGACTAATTTCTGGGTATTTACGTCCAGCAGAGGACAGCGTCATGGCAACCAGAGGAAGGTTAACTTCTACATATCAACTCAAATAGTCTACATCCAGGTATTAACCGAGCTCTGCATTTCTTGAGACGAAAGCGTGTTTTTATTTATACAGGCACAGTCCTTGATGTTTCAAGTTTCAAATCCATTTATATTTTTCACATATCAAAGTACACTGTACTTCACCTGAAGTTTAGTACTCGTGTACGGATGCATTTTCACAAGAACAGTGATGTCTTAAAATGATACTGCTGATGTCAACAATTCATTGTTTTCTGCTAAGAATTTTATTAGGCTTCCCACAAAAAACTCTTCAGTAGCATTATAACATGGATGGATTAAGTGTAATCGGGCAAAATTTGTCACCTGAAAAATGCTAAGCTTTACATGTAGGTGACACACACAAAAAGGGGATGTTTTCATGGGGTTGGGGTTTGGTCAAGTGTACTTTATTTCTATGCATCAAGTCAAGTCTTCGGGTGTCATTTTCCTTCTTAAACAGTTGGGATCATGTACATGTAAATGGGCTGAAATCACAGCAATCTACACATATACGTTACAAAGTGTACATGTCCACATAAAACTTTGCCCAACACAGCTGGTATAACGTCATATTGCTTCACCCTGAGTGTTCCATGAAGCTTAGAAAGGTGTTTTATGGTGTTTTGGAAATTGCGTACATGTACATGGAGGATAATATCCAACTTGAAAAAAATGCAGATGCAACCTTCAGCAGAAACAGCAATATGAAATGTACTTGCCTCTAGAAAACTCTGCTGGGCAAAGCTTTCTGACTGTACATATATCTGTGGGTCTGATCTCCACACTGATTGGATAGACTTCTCAGTGCATAAAACTGCAAACTTTTAAAGTTAAAAAAGTTGACAATTACATATAAACTTCTTGGATGGAGACATATCGAGGAATACTATATGCCACACACTGAAAGTTTTCACAGAATAAGTTACACTTCAACGGGACATTGTACAGCACGTACGGTGTGTCAGCTGTGGTACCCATGTGTCCAACATACTGGGCCGTAGATACAAGACTGAAGTACTCCTGTTTTAAATATATGCATACTGGAAGACACAGAGCTACAGAGTTTAAGATCCTTGGCTACACCATTACCTGATGAAGACAGCTCTAAGGAACCTATCTGTATCATGAAATAACAAAATGCCTGTTTTCAAAAAAGCTACATTTACATGTATGTCTTGTGCTGGCTTTCAAGATACAGTTGTTTCTACAAGCTGGTATTAATCCATACTAAATACACCTACAGTGTATGTCAAATCACAAAAACACTAATACACAAGTCTCTTTCCAACTCAAGGTTAAAGTATACACTTCAATTAAAATGGATGTAGTAATGCGCTATAATAAAGAAGTTCATTTCAATGACATTTTCTTCAACTTCAAACATTTCACATACTTTGCATATACTCCGGCCATTACATGTACCTGCATGAAGTCAAGGTAGAAGCTTTATCAATACATATAAATAGAGAAATCCATAGATTCAAGGCCCATGTCATAATTACAAGACTTTTGTTATTACCTGAATGGCTTGGTAGATATTTCACAAAAAACTGTCAACTATATGTCCATGTACATGAAGGCCTCAGGGTACTGGTTTATTCCGGAATTATCAGCAAGATGGATATCAAAAACCAGGATACATCAAAAAAAAAAAGGGGCAGATGACAACTATGACTCCATTATGAAAATGCCACACTGTGACTGGCTGCCAACTTCTGCAAATACATGTACCCTAGGGATATCATTAAAAATATGTTTGTTCAGGGTACCCCAATCAACCCTCCAAACATGGGCTCTATAACATAAAGTTTTTATTGGGTTTTAAATGGATTTTTTTCCTCTCCATGACAATTCTTGTTAAATTTCATTAGCAAGACAAAAAAAACTTCCCTACCGACAAACCCTATTTTTTTTGTAATACAGTTGTGTTTCCAGCAACAAGGAATTTTTTAAGGATGGCCTAAGTTACTCTTGAAATATTTCTCCTCCTGTATCTAGAATAATTCGCACCGAAGGATTATGCATGACAGGAAAAGGTTAAAATCTAGCACGGAACTAAAAGTACAATGTATCGCATTTTGTTTTTTTTTTAAAATCTGTTCGCTATTTATTGAATTTTTCTCACATACCTTGAAAGTCAGTTTTAATATGGGAGGAGGAAACCGGAGTGCAGGGGTGAAACCAAGAATCTCTGGCACTATCTTGGTGAGAAACAAGTGGTCTTCACCAAATGAAAGGCGGCACAAAATGGCCACAGAGGCCAGCATTTATTGTCAACAAGTCCCCATGAGCTGTGATAGTAGGGAAATGCACTAATTCTCTGTGCAAGGCAGGGGATTGAACCGTAGCTTACCTGACAACATGCGACTCATCAAATGATTCCACAGTATGACAATGGTGTATCCTTGCATGAGGTCACTCACAATATTTGCCACATTTACAACTTTGCCCCAACACATCTGACAGGTACATGTAATAGACTGATTCATGTTCCAGGGGTGCTAAATCATAAATTTAAGGTAAAATGGTATGGTAACTAACCTGTTTTTGGTTGCACAAATCGCCATTATGACAATTTCTAAGTTTCCTTAGTGTAAATGTAACTTTCAGAAACTAGGCAAGATAAATGTTCTCAAACCTGAATGAAAGAATTAAGTCAAATTTTTTTAAACTTAGACAGCACTGCATTAGTTGCAAGTAAGTACAAAAAGTCTATACATTCTGTACCACGACTTTAATCTCATAACCATGTTAACACTATTTCTGTTCCCCTGTCAGCAATGTTTTGGTTGGATGTTTCCTTTTGAACCAGACACTTGTTCCTTTGTCAAGTAGGTTTCCACACATTTTGTATCAGGTTGTCCTCATTACAGATAACTTGTCAGCAGATGGCTTAAACCCACAACACCATGACTTCCGCTGTCGCTTCTGGGTTGACATGCGCAGGAGTTTTTTAGCGGGTGTTTGTGGGTTGCTGACAGCCTGTAGGAACGGATGTTTCTCCTTGTCCAGAATAAACCGAATAAGTCGAATTTGACTTACATTTGTTTGTGTATCAATTACCTGCCTCCAACTTGACAAGAAAGGGAATGTTTAACCCCAAAGTAAGCATGTTTGACCACAATTTGCCTCCTGGTCAAACTGAACCCCTTTCCTGCCATGCATTGAGGAACTGCGACTGACAGGCACATTTCCAGGATTTGAAGAATGGGGCTTTACAACGTGCTCAAGAATATTTCACTTATACAACACTGGCCAGCACTGCAGTGGGAGGAAACCTGGCAGAGGCAAGGGGAGCGCACGACCATCCGCAGGTTGCTGGCAGACCCTCCCATGTAAAGAATGAGCTGGACTTCAAATCGATAGCAATTTGTAAAATTACAAGCAGACAAGGCGGCCATATTGGAGGTCACATGATTCAGAAGGGCACTGATACCAATCTATGTCTAAATAGGATACTTTTAAACACTTTCTCGTTGAGGTAACCACAAGAAACGAGTGTAAACTGAGTTTTGTTCACATTTTGAAATTGAGTTTTTTTGAAAATAAATTGAGTAGTTTGATTATTTTGGGGGTACTAGGTGCTGTGGTGCCTTGGAAAGAGTGAGTTTTTCAGTTACCTACATGTGGCATGAAGTAACCTCTGCTACCACTGCCAAGGGTTGTCGAATGTCTCAAACTGCATTATTTAAGTGATGTCAGCGGAACGTACGTGACGACGTTAAACAAGGTCCAATTTCCGATTACCACAGTTTACCGACATACATGTACCTTTCTTGGGCGCTAACAATTAATCGGATCATTGCGTGGCAAACAGGGATGATGTGTAGGCTTCTATTATTGCCCTTGGTAGTACATAGTGCTTGACTTATTCATTTAACAACAAAAACAGAGGCTGAGCTGAGGTTAATCTGTATTAAAGTGACATCATAGATGGCGCTACTTGTAACTGTAGTTGAAGGCTCTGTCTGCGTGGTAAGATTGAATTGTATCTGCAAATCTGCAGGATTGAAATTTCATTCGGGATAGAATTTATTTGAAAAGGAAAAATGCAGTTAAGACAAGGTGAAGAGTTTATTAAAATATTCTAAGACACAGTCAAATCCACTTAGATCATAGGCCATTCGGTAGCCTCTAAGTGTAACCTGATTGTTGTTTATATATTTATATAAATATATTGTTAATAAAACTGAATAGGCTAAACTAAAATATCAGTTGCATAATAAAGTAGAATAATAAAACATACAGGAAACCCTGGATTAAAGATAAGTATTTGAATTAAAATAAATAGGCCGAAAAGTTATAAGATATAAGTGTGCAGTAAGGCATTATTTAGAAAACTTCAAATCTTTCCTTGAAAATTACAACCTGGCCATGGGAAACTTCTTGAATTATATTCACATTTTTCTGTGCGAACCCTGTCAAAATACCCAGGAAACCATTTCAGCAAAAACAGGCTTACTGTTTACTATTAAGCGACGGCTAGGGACTCATTTTTTTATGTGACGTTTTATGCTGAAGCGCATGTTGTAATGAAGAGTGACCTTATAATGAAGGAGAGGTATATCATTATTTTGTATATATGAAAGCTTCCATTTCCTGTATCAGAAAACTTATGACTTATAGTGAATGGATTACCCATATACAACATGTTAACATACAAGTAGATTTAGCAGATTGATAGCGCCGGTGTAGTTTGCTACATACACGTACATGTATTTACATGTGCTTTAGCCATGTTAGCATGGTTTTTCTCAGACAGAAAGCTTTTATTGAACTCAATTTGAAAAATGCCAAAACCTGATTTTTTCACCAAGTTCTGTTGCACACATCTGTGCATACTTTCCACAGTTTCAGATATTTTATCTTCTTTGAGCTCTGAAGGTTAGTTATCAAGTTATTAGCGCAATGGTAGCCATGGCATCAAGCTGCTTTTGTTTACAATTAATTAATTAATTTATTTGATTTGTGTTTTATTCCATATTCAACAATATTTCACTTATACGATGGCAGCCAGTATTATGGTGGGAGGAAATTGTGCAGAGCCCAGGGGAAACCCAAGACCATCTGCAGGTTGCTGGCAGACCTTCCCATGTATGGTTGGAGAGGAAGCCAGCATGAGCTGGACTTGAACTCACAGCGAATGCATTGGAGGGAGGCTTTGGGTCATTGCGCTGCACTGGCGTGCTAACCGACTGAGCCATGGAGGCCCTGGTTTACAATTAACATCCAGTGTCACAATGTGTCTTCATACCTGTATTATAACCTCGTGGTTAAAGAAATTCATATAACAGCCTTCACTTAAAACACGGCTGGGGCCTCCATGGCCAAGGGGGGTAGCGTGCCAGCATGGCATTATGACCTCGTGTCTTTCACCAATGCAATATTTCATGCAATATTAATCATGTGTCAATCTTTGGGTACAGGTATTTCTTACATCAGGCCAAACTTACGTAAATTATCTAATTTATCTGTAAATACCCTGAAAATGGGTTATAAAACCCCAAAAAAGTAGAACTGGACCAACTGAACTGTGGATTATCTCATCATGCATGTCTGTGCAGCAATCACTGCTCGTCATTTTTAGACGAGGCATGATTACAACTCCCCAAACATTTGACATCAGTGACCTTTTGCATTTTTGTCAAATGCTGATATCGATCACAAAGCACATGCAGAACTGATACAAATAATCTCTCGCAGCAGGTACATTTACATGTACACGACATACACCGGCCGTTTTCAGAAAATTGCACAAATAATGATAAAAACATTTCATTTATGTCTCTGTAATGCTCACATTAAAATCACTCAGTTTAGTATACAATTAAATGCTAAAATCTGGTATCACAATAATATGCATGTATAAAGGAAGTAATTCTACACGTGTGCGTGTCTACAACGTCTCATTATGACAACTGTTCCCTGATTGATCTGTTGTCAGGATTTGGTCAGTTTTAATGAAGTCAGAGTGCCTAGTGAAAACCACCACACTTTGAAAAGTTACTGACGAACTTTCCCAAGTGTGATGTGAAGATATGCAGATCATACTGGTGGAAAACTGACGTCTACATCAGTAGATAGTGCAAATGGCTGAACACCAGCAATGTCGGCCACTTCATATTGTCACCAACACAAATGGTGAAAGCTGGGGCACATGTGCGTTGTATACTGTAAATCTTTTGACCTTTTCAATCACTAAAGCAGTTTTTAATGGGCAGTTTATGAATACAATTGTTGTAAAAATCAAGACAAAAATGATTTGTTTGTGCCACCATAGGTATGGACTTTATAAAACTATGAGAAGTATTTCTCTAGACTCTACAGTTCTCCAAGAAGAAAATGAAATACTGCTTCCAGTGGCGGTTGAAAAGGTTGAAGAATTAGGGCACATCTAAAATTCCCCATTCAAGGCCAGAATTAAAGTGCCTTAATAACCTCTCAGCCATGACCTACTGAATGTTGTCAGTACGCTATGTATGTATGTCAACAGACTGTCTTAAATTACAGTTGTGTCTTTACCGTTAATAACATAACAGTAAAGACAAAAGCTTTGAATTCGGATTTGTAACTTGGGTCAATAATATATTTCTGGGCAGTACTGTGGCAGACATACATGTACATGTATTTGGAGAGCTGCCTCAATCAAACACCATGCTAAAGACACTAGACATGAACCCACACTCTGTCATATTACACCGACACCGGGTCAAACAGTTCTTGGCCTATTCCTCTTATGCCGAACACCAAGCAAGATATTACCAAGTATACATCAAAGTCTTATGTAGGATTAGATTGAGGACTGAACTCCAGATCAACCGTCTACAAGGCAGTCGCTCTATCCACTGTCCCACTGCAGCCGGTCCGACAAACATCTGTGACATGGCCATAGTTACCTATTTATTTCAAAGGGGTTGTAGGCAATATAAATTTCATTTACATGACAGCTGCCTGCATTATGGTGGAAGGAAAACAGGCAGAGCTCGCAGGATACAACCATCCACAGTTTGCTGGCGGATCTACCCACGTACGATCGGAGAGGAAGCCAGCTTGGGCTGAACTTGAACTTACAATGACCACACTGGTGAAAGGTACATAGGTCATTAGGCTGCATTAGCATGCTAATCCCAATGGGCCACTGAGCCCCCCTAACATGGCCATAATATATGTAAATAATCACCCACCTGATATGGTCTTGCGTGTGTTCTCTGTCTCCTCGATGGAGGTCTGTCCATTACATGACACAGAGTTGAAGCGTGACGTGGACAGGTCTTCTGGCACATCCGAGCCACTCCCTGAGGTAGATGCCATCAGCTCCATGTCGCTTTCCAGGCACTCTCTGTTCTGGCTGGTAGTGAAGCCTGCGTCTTGATTAGGGTCCATATACTTCACATCTGAACAACACGAAGACAGACTGGAATGTGACTCTGGGCACTCCTCGATGGCCTTGAGCGGCGGCGGCCCATCTTGAAGGCGTGCGAGCTTGGCTGGAGAGACGGAGCGTTTTTCAGCCATCCGCGGACCGTTTGTTTTCTGAAGTTGTTTGTTCCTGGCAGATTTCAAAAACTGAGACTTGTTGTTAGGAGAAATGGCGCTGATGGTAAAGTCGTTGTGTTCTATGGGCTCGGTCTTGACCAACAATACGTCTGGTGAGGCACTTCGTTTGCGGGAATCATGCTCCTGTCTGGCGGGTGCTTCTGGCGGCGGAATGGGCCTGTCAGGGAGAGCTGTGAGGCCATGGGTGTAAGGCGTTTGGCCAGAGTGGGCGTGAGGTGGCGTTGGAAAGGGCGGCTGTGCAGATGTGGTTCTGGCTACGTAGGGAGGATTTGGGCCGTGGAGATACAGGCATGAGTTTGTATTGCTGGTCACCGGAGAGTAGTGCTTTGGCTGAGGTGGCTGGTCTGCAGAAACTTGAGCAGGTGGTTGTGAGGTACTATTGGAGTTGAGCGTCTTCAGAGATCTCAACCAAATCGGATCTAACTTTTTGCCGGAGCAATCTACAAACATAAGAACATGCACATATCATGTGTGAGAACAAGGCCATGCTTCAAAAAAAATTCTTTGTAATAACCTATCACAGCAGATCAGCAGCCAAATTGCTTTTTTTGTTTTTTTTGGTGGTGGTGGTGGTGGTGGTGGTGGGGGGGGGGGTTCTGGCTAATCAGAAAGAGAGAGATTTTAAAAAATTAAAATTGACAGGAAATTGTTAAAAAGAAAACAGCAACATCAAGAGCTCAATAAAATTAGTGTCCTGTTTTAGAGGTTCTGTCGAGGGCCTAAGTCGGTTAGCGCGCCATCGCAGCATAATGACCCGCAGCCTCCCACCATTGCGGTCGCTGTGAGTTCAAGACCAGCTCATGCTGGTTACCTCTCCGGTCGTACGTGGGAAGGTCTGCCAGCAACCTGAGGATGGTCGTGGGTTTCCTCCAGGCTCTGCCCGGTTTCCTCCCATCGTCATATAAGTGAAATATTCTTGAGTACGGCGTAAAACACCAATCAAATACAATAAATAGAGGGTCTGTCTGGTTTCCACCCAACCAACATATTTTCATTGATGGCCTGAATAATCATGCTTTAGACACCAAAACTGACACCCAATCCAGTTCTAGTTGCTAACTGTTATTGGCCTCTTTCATACTGATGAGGATCACTGGAAAGGACAAATACATGCAGTGTTGGCTTTATCCAACAAACAACAGGCTAGCTCCACAACGTTACTGGAACCAGTCAGTCAAGTTACACATACAAGGCAGCTCAGTTATGACATAACACAAGCCTAGTTCTTGGTGCATGATACCACAAGAAGAGGGACCTCGTTTACTGAGGCCATCCTTAAAAAAAAGGTTTGTTGAGCGTAACCAGACCACATTAGTGTTGAAATGGATATATAAGTCCTTATATCCAACTGACATTCACTTTACTTCTTCTCAGTTCACAAACATGTGTCCTTTCCAGACACACAGACAGCCTCACTCTCACATGGGGAGTTATCACCATTCACCCAAGACAGTAACCACAGTTCATATCTGAGATACTGTTTATCAGCATGCTAGTACATGTACATATTAACAAGTTGGGCCCATTTTGGAGGGTTGTTCAGGTGACGCGTAACAAATATATTTTACAGGATGGTCTGATGGCAACAAATGTGTTTCAGGCCACAGAAGGTAGCAATGCCTTGGCATTAGCCTTTGGGAGTCGAGGAACTATTCGGACACAGGTTGAGTGTAATTTTGGCTTCATAATCTCTTGCACAGGATGTGACTGAAGATCAGTGCAACCATTTAAAAAAAGGCAATAACATTTTATTTAAACAAATGTTCTTCCTTGGGCCTTCCTTAAAAATATGTTTGTTGGGCGTACCCCAACCCATCCTTCAAAAAAGAGCCTACTCAAAAGTCTTCATTGGTATTTTGATAAAAGTTGGTTCTTTTATTTTTTTTTTCAACTTTTCTCTCCATGTTAATTCCTTTAAAATACCTATCTTTTTCAAGAGCCAGAATAAAGAAAAAAAGGATTCCCAACACGCCGATCCTATATCTTTATCAAAGGGTGGGGTTACGCCTAACAAACATTAAAAAAAAAATTCTAAAATTTTTCTTTAAGAATGGCCTGGGTCCCAGCCGTGGTTGCAATACATGTATGCCGATCCCACTGTATTATATCACTACAATATTAACTGTCCAGCTCTAATGATATCATCTACATTGTCATACATGTAAATGGCAACTGTTCAACATGAAATTGGACACTGTTCATGCTAGTGGCCTCACAATTTCACATCATTGGCCGTATGACTTACTGACAGCTTTTTCACTTCAATCTCTCTGTGATGTCATGGCATTACAAGAGCTTTCACTGAGAATGGAAAGAAAATATGAAATAATGACACTCGCAGGCTTATGTTTTTGTTTTTGAGCAGAAGTGTGATTATCAAAGCTCTTGTAGAAGACCAGGAGAGCAATTTGCACAGCTGGATTCACACTTCCCAGACTCCTCAGTAATCCAGGCATGTGTTATTAGCACACCCACATTACTTCAGGAGTGTGCTAGAAGAGGGAATGTGATTGCATGCCTCAAATTTGCACGCCTAATAGAAGCCATTATGGCAATTCAGAGAAAATTCTAGGCCTCTGACTGGTTTACCTGCCATGAATAGGCCACTGTATTCGCCAAACTGGACAGCAATACAACATGCCGCATTCAATATTTTTTCTGTGTCTCTTTAGAGTCAGAGATGCATGCACGGGCCAACAGCAATGCTTGTATCAGTCATTAAATTTTCTTGCCTTTATTTTCCAAAGATCTCCAATGATTCAGCAGTTAACAAAATGCAGAAAAGTTTCTCACAGCACCTGTTCAAGGCAATTAAATTACAAACCCTTGCTAACTGAATCAAAAATGACTATCCAGCCATCCAGTTAAGACAAGTGGTACGGTACATGTATCTGTGAAAACGCAGCGTTTTGTTAGCTGAAATACCAGTATTAATTCAGTGCAAGTCGTCCTGAGTGCTCTTCATTGTAATAAATTTCTTATCATGTGTTGCATGGGGCTTACAGTCTGATATCAAGTTCAATACTTCTGCACGACCTTTGGGCTCATGAAAATATTGATCTTCTCCGTGAAACATCAGGCCATATACCCTGGTATAACTCAAAATAATCATTACATACACTTACCAAGTGATATGGAGCCTCGTAGCTTGTACTCAGCTAATCTTAAGTCCACCCATATAGCAAACTGAGACAAGGCAAGCGGCTCCCCGCAGAGTTCTCCAATGATGGAGGCAAATTTGTATTGCACTCGTTCCAAGATTTCCTCCAGTGAGCCCATGGTGTGGGAAAGACATCAATGTGCGAAGACAGGAGCTGTTCTGGAAAATAACCGGTTGGTTTTTATGACGGTTGTTTAATGAGGGTTCTGAAACAGAAACAGACACAGTGTCATGTTCAGATCTTACGTCCCATAAGACTTTTCAGTTTAGATTGCAAATTCACTAAATAATGGAGGGATTTCGTCTCATACTAGTGCAGTTTCAAGCAATGATGATTCCCATCCATGCACATGTATGCTGTTACTTTAATAGGCATTCATTCCACAGTTAGACACTATGTCAGAGACATTTGGTTAAAAGTCGAACAGTGTAAATCCATTTGACTATTTGCTGTAACTTTCTATTAGCCCAAATAATTACCTTCCACAACAAATCAATCTCGTGTGGGCAAATGTTATTATTCATAATTGGCAATAAAGTTATTCTAAAATCTACATGTACAGCGCAAGTCGCTTGATAATCGCTTAATTTACATTAGCGCTTTAGATACATGTAGTATCCCTGGAAGGCAATGATTTGAGGTAAATGTATTCTGGGTACATAGAGGCAATTTCACTGGACTAGCAAAAAATCTCCAGTTCAACCTCTTTGAGGAAGCCATGCATTTTATCCATAAAACTTTTGCCGCCAACAATTTTGCACCATATACACATACAGTATACACATAATAATAATAACAATGTCTTTATTTTCTGAGGGTTAGATGACTCAGTTAATATATTATTGATCTTCCCTGAGGGGCTCCATCCATCAACAGCACAACAACAGCACACATACACTAACATTTACACAACATATACGTACTATTTCAAGTAAAAAAAAATGCAAATGAAAATACAAAAAAAAACCATGATAGTAGTGAAAAGAATATATGGTAAAATAGACCAAAACTCATTGTTTCTAAGCTGGCTATGGGAACTACTGTATGTACAATAAAAGATTATATAATAAATGCAGACATCCCTCAGATATGTTAACTAACCTCTTGCTATATAGATGTTAGAAATTCTGTACTGAGGAGGCACATTGGAGAGTAGCAGATATATCATATATATATATATATATATATACGTTTGAGTATCTAACTGTCAATGTTACCTTTGTTCTTCTCCACTTACACTAATCCTCAGCAAGTTTATTTGTAGTGGCTGTGTTTTCTGTCTTAATTATTGGCTTTTGCACCGGACACCTTATGTGAGCAGGTTTCTCAGTGGTCTACCAAATGTCAATCAACTCTATCAGCTTTTATTATCTAACAGAGGAATGTTAACTCATGACACACTAAAATTATCTCACTCCCTTGAACTTTATCATTTACATAACGTTAGAAAAGTTTTCAAACGTAGCTGATTACCATGCAACAAATGATTCTCTATATGAATGGTTATTCCAAAACTTCACTATACCTGCTATTTTAGTCTTTAACTATAATTTTAATCAAGCAAATTTTGCAAACAACACAATCAAGCCTTTACTGCAGAAACATGTTGATTTAAACTGCGACATGACTCCTGAACACTGAACTTTATCAACCAATTGACTGCTGCGTTCTTCTCTTTCAATTTCAATCTTGAAAGTTGCAGATTTGGTTGGATTCTGAGAGATCTGTACCTCTGGAAGTGTGTTTGGATGGTTACTGGATACATGTACCATAACAGCCTGTTGGAAAAGTGTTTCAAGTTTAAGCACCAAAACCAATATCTGAGGGCAATAATATATTTATCTGCTTCAAAACCATTCCGTTAAAATTGAGGGTGAAATTTTAGGTGATTAGGTCATAAATTAGGCGTGAAAACCTATAATATACCCACAGTGTACAAGTACATACATGTACAGTAACTCAGGCAACAGAATCTTTCCCTTCAAAATCAGCTGAAATTTCTTCTACTATCTGACCCCTATAGAAAAAGCATTAGTTTCAGTCATCTGGGGAGAAAGATTTAGATAGTTTGAAAACCATACGTTCTCTTAAAATAGCCGCAATCAGCTGAAAATTCTCATCCCTGTGTACTTGCACTACCAGGTTGCATAAACTTTTAACAAAGGACAACAGGTCAAACAAGGGCATTTGTCATTTTGCCTAAAATGCTGAGCTATGGATAGTTTTAGAGTACCTGATATGTTGGAACTGCACAATGCCACCTACCTATGTCCATGATATACCTGGGTAGATGTCATTGTGCTATTACTTAGATCTACTGATAACTTTATGCAGCCAGTTTGGGTTCTGTTTAGCCAAGAGCCCTCTCAAGTCACAATTTTGCCTTAGGGCAAAAAAAAAAAAAAAATGCTGCATCAAAACAATAAGCCCTCTGCAAACATAAACTTCCTTCAGGAAATAATAGTTATGGTAAATTTAAAACGTAAATGAGTACAGATTAAAGGTTATAATCACTTTGTTAAAGCTTGCTAACAACCATGTAAACTCAAAAAGCACACTGTCAGAGCAAGTCAGAGCATTAATTACTCAGATCTGTGACCAATATGGCCAAATGGCTTCTAGATGTACACATGTATATATATCTGAGATGGTATAACAAGAAGTTTTGACATCTAATATCTGTGAACATTACTGCTTGAATTGCGTCAAATTTTATTCAACAAAACACACAAATCAAAGATGAAGTGATGAAAAGTTTATACAAGTACTCAGAAGGAAACATTCTTGGCAATCTTGTTTTTTTCTTTTGGGGGGGGGGGTTAACGCTACTCTAAGAAAAACTGGAAGTGAAACACCTTGATTTCAAACTCTGGCTGGATCTTGTTGCATGATACAAGTACAGGTACATGTATTTCTATCAGAGCCATCCACTGTAGATGCATGTACGTGAAATTACAGATCAAGGGTGGCCCATTAAACATTTTGACAGTTCAAGTGCAAGCGTTGTGCACAGAAATAATATTCGCTTAATGGACTCTTGCCACATATCAAAACGGGCAGTGGGCAAACAAACTCTTCAAAACAGGGGCCGGTAGGCATAATTTTCACTGCCTACTGTAAAACTTCAATATTTTTGATCAATGAAGTAGTTTTTAAAGTGTAATTTTTGTACACAGTTACAGTTATTGTAAAAATAAAGCCATAAATGATTTGCTTATGCCACCACAGGTATAAGCTTCATAAAATTATAAGAATTTCTCTAGACCCTACAGGAAATTTCTGAAATGTTGCTTTTAGCACTCGTTGAAAAGATTGAAGAATTAGGGTATCTATCATGCCTCTAAGCCAAATCAGCATTACAGCTGTATAGAGATAATGCTGGTTTTGGCCGAGACAGGGAGAAAAATCACGAGACGAACAACAACAACGCTGTTCACCTTTGTGAAATCACAGTAGTTCATGTGATCTTCTCACCTGTCTCATCCAAAACCAGCGTGACCTCTCGTCACTGCTACATGCCAATTAGGTTATTAACGTTGTGCCTGACAAAAAAAAAGAAAAAAAAAAATAGGGGGCAGGGTGCACATTTTAATACATGCTGTGACAGGGTGCAGCAACCTTCTAAATTTCTCCAGGCATCACCAAGTCTAGAGGTCCCCCACCCCCTTCCACACACTTGAACTGTCCTTTTGACACATGTGGATAAATTTCCTATTGTCATGATCATTTCCTCATGTCTAAGGGAGTGTGTTCAAGAATACCCAGTTCAGGCTGAAACTGACCTGGCATAAAACAGACAGAAATAATGCATGAATGCATCTATTCACTACGGTCACCTTACACGTGTGTAGGACAACATTCAACACTAAAACAGAAACCAAAAAAAACAACAACAACACAAAAAAAGAACATATGATAGCTATTACTTACATGTATGATATTATAAGCCTCTAAGCTACTTGCTCGTACACATACATGGGCTTAAAACTCAGAATGAGCAAGTTGACTAGAAATGACTACATCATGCAGTGGCATAACCTTGACTTACTTAAACTTAGGACTAGATCCGTAAACACGATACAGCTTTATTCACGTCAACCAGTTAACAAGTTTGGGGGCGGAGCCAAATCACTTAGCGACACGATGAGTTTCCTCAAGAAAATTCTCAGAAATTAATTTCGACCAATTTAAGAAAAGATGGATGAAAAGTAGACTTACACTGGCACGGGTCCCGCTGGGTACACACTGCTACGAAATCAACTTGTTGGGTCTAGTTTTATTCATAACAACGAAATGTGACCCAGATACGGTTATAAAGGTTTAAGTCCCTCGACGTCAACTGAGATATGATTCTCGGCCAGCTCAGTCGGTGGAAATCGTTCCTCTTTCACGGCTGTCAGCGAAATCACTTGTAGCCCATCCACACCACGCTGAAGATCAGTAATACATGTTTCATCGTGGAGATTAGCTCAGCTTCGAGAGCGTTTCAGCCAATATTTATCGACTTTCTAAGAAGGCGTGTGTCGTCTTCTTGCCAACTCGTGCCACCGAGCTATCCCCGGACGCCATCCAACAACATTGACCAATTTTACCTCTGCTGACTGAAGAGCGGAGTTGTCTCCCGCTATACACACACATATACATACATATGTACGTATTTCCGCCCTATGCAGATATCTAGATTGTTTATTTCTGCACTCTTTCAGTCTTTCAACCATTTGAATGTTGAGCATTTATATATTATTTGTTATAAACTGATCATCATATCGTATATATGAGGCAAGTTGAGGCCTACTACACTTAGCCCGACATGGTGCACTACCGACGACGGAGACTTTGACTTGGGGAGAGCATATATGCATAGGCCTACAACATTGTATGCTCTTCACGGGTTTTAGTCTAACCCCACTTAAGCCTACATTAAATCGTGTTTCATTTTCCAGAAAAATCCTTTACAATGGAAAGTAGGCTACGAAAGTAAAACTGTTCAAGGCAAAGACCACATAAGTTATGGAAACTTAAGTGAACGAAAGAAGCATTAAAAACTGTGCCTGAAATACCTTCACTACAGAAGTGCAGAAGGGACATAGTTTTTCAGCTCTTTTTTTTTTTTTTTTTTTCGCTGTCGAAGACAAAAGAGAAGTTATTTGCTAAAATTTGTTCACGCGGGTATTCATTTCAACCGTATGGATAGTGATCCAATCAGAAATGCCGTTACTTGAAACGCAGTATGCAATTTGGTAATTCGGGGTAAATTAATTTCAACCGACTTCGTAAACCAATGGACATGGTGCATTCCAAGTAACGGCATACCTAAGTGGATCACTGCTAACACGGTGGAAATAATTCCGAGAAAAAAATTTTAATGAATAAACTCTCTTTTTTTGGCCCTTTCACATCCGCTGACTTGGGGCAAATTAAATTTCCTCGACTTAGTAGCCAATGAGAAACTATGATTTCAAATATGAGTATTTTGATTGTTGGATAAGTAGGGGGAAATTAATTTTTTGATCCTTTTTTTCCGACGGCCAAAAAATTTTTGATTCTATTTTTTCAGACGGCCAAAAAATTAAGAATCTAAAAACTATGTGCCTTCCTAAGTTCCGTACTTCACTGAAATTTTTACATTTTCTTTTCACCAAATTCAAATCAAATGTTTTGATTGTATGGTGACTTTTTTGGACCATATTGATAATGTGGTTCACCAGTGACTTCACATTGACTATTCTCTGACCCTAAAACAGAAATTTAATGTCACAGTAGCTTTTTCATACACAGGCAAGCAGTACAGGAGCACTCCTCACAAGAACTTTGTTCAAAGAGGAGCATAAATGTGTACAGAAAGCTTTGTGACGTCACTGGTGAACCACATTATCAATGTGGTCCATAAAGCCCACCATACGATCAAAACATTTGACTGCATTTAAATCGGTGAAAAAAATCTGAAATAAAAGTGAAGGTATTTTTAGAGTTTTTAATGCTCTTTTCATTCACCATAACTTCATATTTGAGTTTTTTTGCCTTTAAACCACGTCCAAAACATGCCAATCCCATAGGCCTGTCTATAATCAACCAATTGGTTAAGCTAGACCACACAAAAATAAAGTGCAGAGCATAAATCTGAGGAAGCCAAGAATGAAAACAGTCTCGAAATATGTTTAGCCTATTTTTATATTTGTTATTATTTTTTTAATGAATGAAATGAAGTTATAAACTGGAACCGTATGCGCTATTTCGTACTGGTAACAGTGTAGGTTACCTACGCCTACGTGTACATGTATAGGCCATTTTGTACTGGTAACAGTGTAGATTACCTAGGCCTACATGTACAATGTATGGGCCATTTTGTACTGGTAACAGTGTAGATTACCTAGGCCTACATGTACAATGTATGGGCCATTTTGTACTGGTAACAGTGTAGGTTAACTAGGCCAAGGAACACTCCCACCTGTAGGCCTCTTTAGAGAGGGAACAAGCTCTTATGATGTCAGCGCAAGAACACTGTGACACCGGCTACATGGTGCGCAAATCCCACCATAAAAGAAAAAAAAAATCAAAACTTCGGCATGGCGTTAGCACTATAAATGTGATTGCGTCCGGCCTGCTACATGCAAGGAGACACGGTCATGCTATAACCGATATCGCACTGGAAACGACACAGTCAAGTCGCACCCACGACACAAACAAGGCATTGCATGTAAGATTTGTTTGCGCCCCCTCACTTTAATTGAAGGGATCCCTCTATCCTGACCCGCTCAATCACAAGAGTAGAGCCTACATTTGAGGGAACACGCCCATGATTTAGATCTCTAAATTATTAAAATATGAGACACACACTGATCATATATAGGCCTACGTTAACTGGTCTGGTTGCATGTACATTAACTGCTCAACGATTATTATAATTAAATTGCTACAAACGACTGTGGGATGAAAGCCATCGTCGAATCTAAGTTCACGTACGTGGGAAGGTCTGCTATCAACGCCCATGCGTTTCCCTCGGGCTGTGCCCGGCTTCCTGTCATCATAACGCTGCCCGCCGTGGTATAAATGAAATATTCTTGCACACGGCGTAAAGCCCCGATTAAATAATATCAAATCCCTACCCTCTCCGATTATGGTTTACGCCTGGTGTACGAATTGCCAAGAGGCCTACTAAATACGCCGTCAGTGTCCAGGCTGACGGTATTGAGGCACTACGCAGAAAAGCCGCTGAAACGGATATTGCAGGTCCGAGACATATTTCCTATTTTACTGAATCTAAAATATACATCCGTGCGCATGGTGTACTTAACACTGACCCCAACTCTCGGAAATGGCAGTGACTTTCGCTGATACAGGCGGTGTGGGTTCAAAACCAGGTCATGTGATAGCTTAACAGCTAGTTTAATCTGTGGGATCCTGTTATAATGCCTCATGACGAGCTCAGTGAATTCATTGTAGGGGTCCTCCAAAGCAATCAAAGTACTTAAGCTACCCCATATCTCAGCCTAATCTCAGCCTGATGTCATCATCAGGCTTGAACCGCCGATCTCTGGGGCCGAGCTGGGAGCAAATCGAAATTCTCGTTGGCATTGTTATAACCTGCTGGTGCATTACGTACATTTACCTTAATGAGCATAATGGCCAAATCGGGTATCATGGGAGGCCTTTGCTTCAAACGCAGTTTTTAAGACACGTTGAAGAGACAGGCTGAAACAATGAGTTAATCCTCGAGTAGGTTACTCTACTTTAGCACAATATATGAAGAGAGGAAAATTACTATACAGTGTAACATTTATACAGAAGATTCTTTTAAGTTTATTTTAAGCTGAGGCATGGATATGAAAAGTGAGCAAGTGAGGGATAAATAGAACAATCGGAAATTAAAGCTATGAGCGCAAATTAAGAAAGTGGGTGATGAAACCAGATAAGCCTGCAGGAAGGAGAGGGACAATGTCAAGCCGCGATGCCTAAATTTTAGGAAGTCACCAAGCAAAAATCCATCCGGAAACCATTATGGCAATCTTGAAAGAACAGAATATACGTGGCGTTACAATGTGGAAATGACATGATGTCAACACTGGATATCAGAAAGAAATTACTGGTCATTAAAATAATGACCAGATGATGGCAAACAGAAGCAATATCGACGTGCAATGTGGGAAGAGAACAATAAGGCAAGCAGGATCAGAGATGTTGACAAGAGACTGCATTTTACCCATTTCTCGTCGGCATTTGCCTGCTATCCCAGTGTCGCCGTTGAGCTGGTTTCACAATTCATGCTCTTTTATTTTTTTTTTTACAAGGAATGCTTTTGAAGAAAACGTCTCAGAGTGTTGTAAAAAACACTTAGAAAACTTTCAACACCTGAAGGAAAGTACATATTTTAATAAATCGGCCTACCCGTTATATGGATACAAAAAGGCCTATTGACAGGATATATGAATATGGAAAAGACATAATACCTGGGAGATATTACGAAAATTCGGAATAACTCTAAACACGAGCATGGAAACTGTCGTAATAGGACGAAGCTTCTACAGCTACTTATCAATGTTCCAATGTGGAAATGATATCGCGAGGTTCATTTGAGAAAACAACATAATATGTTAATATTTGGGAAACGCGCAGAGGAGCATCGTCCGCCTAATGGTCGAGAAATTGGGGATCAACCCTGGGCGGGTCATGCCAAAGACTTTAACAATTAGGGGTCCATACAGGTTCCCTGCGGGACACCTCTTGAAATCGTTCGGATTATTATTATTATTTTTAGTCCTCTCGAAAAATTGCAATAACTCCCAAACTACTACAGGCAGAGAATCCAAAAATTGCAGTCTCAATAATGAACATATGAGGCAACTTTTGGCTTTGAGTGTCCATTAGCCTGTCAGATGATTTACCGGTTATTTTGAATTTTATTGTTAAGCTTAAAAAATCTTCTTCTCACAAACGGGTGTACTTGTTGGGCGTAAAATCCATGTGCTGGTTGTAGGTGGATGGTCCTACTCAGTTAACCTCACACATTAAATCTGGTATGCAAATTAGGCTGTAATTAACCTCTGAAGTTACGTAAAAATTGCATAATTTCAAAATATGGCTTAAAATGATTAACCAAACATACTATGTGGGGCTCCATGTTGTCAGGGTTACAATTCTGCATGAATTAGTTCCTTACATTGTACAGCTTTGAAATTTTTGCTAAGAAACCAACAAAGATTTCTCAAAATTCTCCCATTTGCATGACATGGGAGCAGTAGATCTAAGGCAGAATCTCTCCCTACCCACTGGCATGAGCGAGGAATTCTGATTCTGTCTGGCGCCGGGAGCAGTACATGAAAGGTACAATCTCTCCCTAGATGTGGCAGAGCCTTTGTACTTGACAAGACTATTTATTTTCTATTCACTGGTTTGCACCATAGCCCCAATAAACCCTGTGTGCAGTAATCTCAGGTTCAAATCCATTTAAATCTCGCTAGTCCTTTTTCTCTCTTTTTTTTTTGAAGTATCATGAAATTGTTAGGCACTGCAGACTAGTCTTAGCACTCTGAAGTTCAATCCCAGCAGAGGTCCAACTCTGACGCATAACGCCATGTCAACAATCCAGTGGTCGAAACAGACATTACTTTGACAGCTGTATTTGATTTTTCGAGTAAAGTGGACGTTCCTGGTCGAAACAGTTTTTGAAAGCGCCATTCAATTAGCAGAAACCATCAAAGAAGTAGTGAACAGTTTTTAAAGATGACGAATATATGCAAAGAATGTTCTAGGCGAGAAAAAAAAAATGAATCAGAATCCAAATCGTGTACCATGATTGTTCCTAATTTGTCCTTATCAAACTATGTGTCTTACTTTCGCTTTTATCGTAAATATTCTTATACGTGTATATCAAGCGTGGCGATCTTGCTGAGGACTGAGCGGTTGATCGTGGGAGCACAGAGAAAACGCAGACCCTGTATATCCGAGCAGGTGACCGGCATCAAATAATAGTTTGAAGTTTGTCAGGTCCTCGTATGGGAAAAGAACATTCGTTGCTTCTTTTCGTCATTACTAAAAACTGTTGACAGCTTCTGTTTGCATGGATCCATCCTATTGTTTTTTTTTATTCTATGTAATTTCTTAGTTCTTTGATGGTTTTTGTTATTTGTCATTTTGGAAACTGGCCTTGCGATAATTGACACGGGACGTCCAGTTTTGTTGACTGCTGGTATACGAATGTCGGTTTCAACGCCTAGTTACGTACTCTGAACATCCCCCTCCCAACCCCACAAAAACAAAAAACAAAAAAAAAAACAAAACAAAACAACAGCTCATCTGGATATGACAACAACCATACTGTATCTTATAGGATTATATTTCCTATATCCATCTGAGTTTATTCAGTTTGAGACCAACCTTCGAGAAAAGCGATGACTTTCACCTGGCGCTTCGGAGTCCTCTGCCTTAAATTCTTTCTTAAAAAGGCAGCGTTATTTATAATTAATTAATAAAGTCGCAATTAATAGTGTTGAATCCAACATTGTCACTGCATACTGGAGTAGGCAATGCATCTATGATTAAAGCTGGTATTTTCTAACGTGTTAGAACTTTACTCTAACACTATCCTGTGTCGCATTAACACCGTATTGTATTGCTGCTGTGGTTGTGTCGTTTTTATGCTTAAAAAAAAAAACAACAACAACAACACCCGATTGCATGGAAATGTTTCAGTGGGGAAAACGCAAATCGCCAAGGTAAGGGGAGGTAACTCCTTCAACTTCGTTAAAAATTCGCCACATCGTTTACTATCCCGCAAGCATCTGTCCGTTCCGTCATTAAAGTTTCTTCCTACGGATCAAAACCATGCAGTTAACTTAAAAATAAAAATAAAACAAACAGTTCAATCTGTTAGTTGACAGACACATTAGACATGTATTCTAGGCATATCTCGACGGAGGGAGTGTTGGGATTGAACCAACAAGCTTCAGAACCTTTTCCCGCGTATCCGCCACGGCGGCAAACGCACATTTTCGTCCTTGAATTGGCTAGCAACAATCACTCCCAGTTCAAGCTGTAGTTCCACTGACCCACACAATGTACAGAAACTGCCCAACGCATCATTTGTAAAATGTGACGACAACATAGATTTCTGAGCAATTCCAGACCAGCGACCTCAGGTAAATTGCAATTGACATCACTGGATTTTCTTTGCACAATTCTACTTAAGCCATAGTTCTAGAGGACGTGGAAGTTTTCAAACACTAACATGAATATAGTGAGATTTAAAATCTTAATTGAGGTAAACTGACAGGAGACCGTTCTTCTCTGGCCCTATATCACCATTTGCTACAATTATCACACTGTCGTCGTTGTTCAGATGTTACGCTGAATAAGCGCTTTTGTCTTCTATATTACGTATCAGTACATGAAGATTGTTTGGGGCCACCCTTGTCTGATCTCCGCGTTTCTTTTCTGTACATGGTCTTTTTTTCGATGCTTTAGATGTGTTTCATGTTCCTTGCCAATACCCACTGATAATATGCATCAGTATGATGGACACACTTTTTCACCCCTCCAGAGAGTTTGGTTGGGGTGATAACAATGGTCGATATTCTAAGCACTAACCTCCTTTGATTTTAGGTGTATGGCAATGTCATATATATGGCAACGTCATTCTCTGCCACTATACACGCATCCGTAAGTGGCAAACTCGTCTGAAAGCTGTTTATACTGAATACAGTAGAAGGCACAGGTGCACGAGTTCAGTTCCTCAGACATCACGTCTAACTACAGTCTCAACCAAACCACGTTCGTTCGAAAGCTGACACATTGAGTTCTACGTTAGTATGTATGGACCTGCAAGCAAACCTATTTCCATTTGGCTATGCTGTACGGAGCCTGAAATCCATAAGTTTGTGTGGTTTTTGTTTAGCTAGGCAAATCCGTGAACAGGAAAAAGAGTCAAGCGACAGATCTGTGGCAGCGATGAAAGTCGCTACAGAGGCATCATATTTCTACAATCGATCAAGTTCATTGTTAATTTAATAAAAGGCATCTAAACACCTTAATTGAATACACTTCACATATAAGGAAGTTATGTGACTTTTCCTCTGTTCCTTATTGAGCCCGCTTGGTGATGTTTTAGAGTAAAAAAAAAAAAATTCAGACATGGCATGCAGTTTCTATAAGTCGGGGCATAAACACACCACATATCGGGTAACAGGAAACACTTTCCGCCAGAACTTACAGGGCTCCGTACGTTTTTCGGACTTGCCGATTGGTTTTGAAACATCACCCAGATTTAATAGTTCGTGTGAGTTGTTTAGAAGGTCATGTAGATGAACTGCGTAGAGGCGAATATAGAATACAGGCACATCCTGCCATCCACCTGACTACAAGTGTTCAGGTGTTGTTGCGAGGAGGATTTATACATTCGTGCCCTCGAATAGTGTACTTCACCTGAAAGTTACCCTTTTCTAATTGACACAATTTACTTTATTCTGATTGATTCATTCACATTATAGGTCCACTTAAGGGGTTTTTAGTAAAGTTTAATTAATTTCTTAGAGTCAAATTTAAGTTCTTCTCAAAGTTTAGTCTTACATGCAAAACATTACGTGATATACAGTAACTGAGAACTGAGGGCATCTACATTAATTACTATTGTGATAGAAAGGGCATTACTCACGTATGTCGGTATTCAGAAAGCGAGTCGCACTGATACAAGAAGAAAGATCAGACACAAACAAAAATAATGGTCTACGCTATCGTACATGCATGAATTTATATCTATAAGACAAAAATTTAATAAATATCTTCAGTAATCAACTGGAGTTGGATTTTTTTTGGAGTTGAATTGTTGCCTCATAAAAACTTTACCTCAAACCTGAAATAACAACGGGAAAAAACAGTTCTAGAATCTAAACAAAACCTCTTATCAAAACTAACTTTTTACTCATTCACCATTCAGATAACTGCTATTTAATTATTTAATGCATGGGAGATAAAGAAGATAAGTGTCGAAAACATTCAGTAAAGAGTAACCAGTGTTGTTTCACGTTATACATTATAACTTTAGTGAAGATGTTGAACTCAAATCCCCAAACCTAACAGATATATGTCATACTGGCATTTGCCAGGCCTGTTAAGCTGACATTAAAAATGTCAGGAGTTAACGGGAATTATACAGACAGGAATCTGTTGCAATAAACTAACATTTACCAGATCATGGAACGCTATGACAGCAGTGTACTAATACCTGGAATATAACGGCAGAGAAAAAATCTAGGTAGACACAGGCGTGGGGGTTGAGGAACAGATGGAGAGCAGACATCAAGATAATTTGTGTCATAGATGAGACTAATAAAGCACCCATGCAACGACACGCAGCTGAATGAAAAATCACAGCCTGTCGTGGGCCCAACACCTGCGGATCAATCACTAATTGTTATGCTACAACAATGGCGATTACTTCCGTTATATACATATACAAGCTATGTGTTTGAAACAGCTGTTTCTCGCTGGCATTGTAACAAATCGTGAATATAGCCTTTTATACGGGATTTCAAAGGCTGGAAAAACAACGCCACATCTTGAAGCGGGAACCAATAATTGGTGAGGCGTAATAGGGGCGGAGAATTACCTGTATATAAATAGAGAGTAAATTCTGTTAAAGTCATTCATATCGAACCCTTGTCCAAGCACAGGGGAGACGGCTTCCCCAAAGCCTGCTCGGAGACAGACAGGAGCATATCGGACCTTCTGCTTTATTTAAGGTATGTTTTGAACATTTAGCTTTAATATATCTATGTAATAATGCTGGTAAACCTGAAAATGTAAGACTGACCCGTAAATTGATACAGTTTCTAAGAGATACTTACAATTTCAAGTAATCTGATTTCCTCCTGAATTGCAGGGATAGGCTTAGAATTCACATGCTATAGCTCATTTGAACGTAAATTTTTGTAGTTAAACATCTACCTAGTGCTCGATACTTGCCACGCACCTAGCTGCATTTCCTTAATGATCACCGGGAGACTCCGACGGGCTACACAAAGGGCTACAAATCGCAGTAAAAGCACATCGTTTCCTGCTGGGACTCTGCAGAGTTTGTGTACTACCTGAGCGTTCTGTGAGCACACATACACCGACAGGTGTGACGTACTCATGGAAAGAATAAAAGAGCTCACAGATTTAGATACTTTTGTTAAAGGAGGGAAAGAGTTTTACGAGCTCCCCATTGCAGACATACACGTAGTCTTTTAGTGGAAATTAAAAAGTGAAGGTATACTATTACGCACTATTGGTGCTTGTCTAACTTAAATATCGGATAAAACTGTCATATCTTGTGGTGTCATTTCAGAAAGAGATAACATTACATTGTAAGAATGAAGAGGCTTCTCATTGCTGCAGTTTGTTTGACGATTGCGTCTACTGCAACACGTAAGAGATAATCAGGTGCATGATGGAGGTATATTTAGAGTCGAATACATGTATCCTGCTCGCTGAATTACATCTTTAAAATTTAAGGTAAAAAGCCACGCACAGTGTAACCAATTTAGCAAAGCCTCTTTTGGGAGTCAAAAAACGCAGGCAAACATTTTTAAACTGTGGATGAACTCAAATGGGGGTCACAATGGAAATAATCTGTACCACTTTAAAGTTTTTAATTATCATAATGATTTATTCAGTTTGCAAGACACACTGAAAAAAGATTCACGGACATTACTCAGTCGTGCATGCATTTATATCTACTGAAATACGATAGTCTTTTCGTGCGTATACCTTACAAGTGTACGCTCCTGCGACAAAATGTTTTTATCAATAAGTTGTTACATCAATGTTTTTCTCTTGGACAGCCCATTTCCTCTCTAGAAGGGTTCGGTGTGATTTATTACTCAAACTCTTCCTAGTCATTTTCCAGCTAAAGATGTGAAATCCTTCCGTCATGGTTTTATTTTTATATGAAACGCTGAAAGTTGTTAATTATTTATTATCTTCCTTTTCACATTTACAGACCACGTAGGGTCTTTCAATTCAACAAACAAATTACTGGAGTGTTTAAACAACCTCAAAACTCAAGTCTCAGCCTCAGTCCAATGCTACCGGGAGTTGACTGAACCATTTATCGGAGTGGCGAGGCTATTTTCAAATATTTCCGAAATGTCACAAAATCTCACAGAATTATTCCAACGAAGTGCCACCGTGCAGGAGATGGCGGACACCATTTTGAAGATGCCAGGTGTGAATTCCACTGATGCTCCGGCAATCGTGTGTCTGATTTCCGGTCTAACAGTTCCGTCCAGATCGGAAAGACGTGGTTATCTCCCATTCTTGTATGTGATACACGAACTCTTTTTTACAGTTTCAATAAAAGACAGGTTCATATTCGTAGAGAATGATCATATTTTCACTTTATGACAAGTGTTTTGTATAGTAGTACGTGGTTTGTTAGTTTAACATTGATATCGATATGTAGAAACCTTTCAGGTTATCTCGTAAAACAACAATATATGTCCAGTTGTAAATGTGTCATACTTGGAATCAACATATTGACTGAGTCTGGAATATTGATTTCAAAATTGTAGGTTGAATCGGTTCGAAATAAAACCAGCTTTCCTGGAAGGGGCCAATGAATATCCTCGTCTCAAGCGCCGTCAATACAACGTAGAAACTGGTCCAGGTTTTACTTGATACATCATTGACCGTATTACAGAAACCTTCTCTTAGCCACATATCATGACTTTTACAATTGTATTTATGTTATCCAGTCAGTTGTTTGTTGGCGGTCACAAGAAATGTGTTGTATAATATTTACTCTCTGTGATGGTTTGCTGACGACACGATTCTTACTTTTTCCCGTAACAGGCAAACAGCATATCTCTCAAGTGGCACGCGAAATCTCCATGATGCAGCGTGGAAAGACGAGATTTGATCTCCTTGGTAACACGGAAGCCGCCGCGTATGGAATGCACTTTCTCCCAAACATGGTAATATTCCAACTGAAGGACGCAGACAACGCTTGTCGGTCAGTGAAGAATTTCTTCGTGGAGAAGAACTCCCAGATCAACTCAGCAGTGTAATCGATTCTGAAGGTAGCCAATGGTAAGAACTATGAGTCAAGTATAGCTTTGTTCTGTAAAACTCTTCTTTCTGTTTGACATCACTCAGTCTTTCTTGAACGTATAAGTAAGCTAAATTCAGTCATGGGTTTTTCCCCCGTACGTAATATTGTAGAAAGAAACTGCAGTCTAAAGGTATAGACCAGCATAAAATTAGGAAATGTTAGTCAAATCTTATTGGAATCAGGACACGCGTTGTTGTATAGGAGTAGTGATTTCTGTGTAACACAGAAGACAATTGTCTAGTGCGTAATTTTGAGTGCATCGCATCATTCAGTATTTATATATTTATTTGATTGGTCTTTCACGCCGTACTCGGAAATATTTCACTTATACGACGGCGGCCAGCATTATGGTGGAAGGAAACCGTGCAGAGCCCGGGGAGAAACCCACGACCATCCGTAGGTTTCTGGCAAACCTTCCCTCGTACGGTCAGAGAGGAATCCAGCATGAGTTGCACTTCAACTCATAACAAACCCATTGGTGGGAGGCTTCTGGGTCATTACGCTGTGCTAACGCGATAACCAACTGAGCCACGCAGGCCCCCATCATTCAGTAGTACATATATATATATATATATATATTGAGAACTGAGTTATATATATATATATATGCAAACATAGCCTGTCTTTATATTCCCATACCTTAAAGTGTGTATGTATTTGACATTTTCAGCTGAGATTCAAAGCATCAGTGTCGGCTTGGATCCCATCGAAACATATCTGAACGATATTAACTCAGTTCTCAATAGAACATTATGTCAGAGATAGGATCATAGATACTAGTACGGTATTTTAGTGGTTTGTTCAGATGGACTGTCTGGGTCAGTGGTGGATTTATGTCAGGAGGTATTAACGAGCATGCAGAGGCGCGATCGTTTCCTCCCAACTGTCTTTGGTTTCCTCCTTTCCTCTATAAACCTAACTAACCATAATTAAACTAATATACTCTCGCGAAAATTGTAAATCTCTGGTTAGATGAGTAAACAATGACACAAAAGCACTGAAGTGTTGCTGGCTATTGAAATCAACATTTTTTTCTTCTTCATTAATTTATCTCAGACCATTTGTATTTGTTCCCAGAAAACCACAATTATGTTTCTGCAGGTGTTGCTTCTTCTGACGGCAAATCTGATAGTTTCTGTTTTTTGTCATAATAACTATAATCTTCTAGCCGCTGTTTTCTGATAAGTGTATTGGATTTCTTTTGGCAGTGACATTACTGAAGTTATTAACAATGCATTGGAGGCTAAGAGCGAGATCGTTAAGGAAGTTTTGGATTTCATCATTGATAAGGCTGATGATTTAGTCGACTTAATTGAGGAGCAACTAAAAAGGATCGGATAACAGATATTGGTGGCTGAAAAAACAACGTCAAACGTGAGTAATCCATTTCCATTGTCTATGGTTTGGTACCAGGGTTAAGTGAGTCGTTTTTGAAAAGGTTTTGTATTGAATCATAAAAAGTTCCAGCTGAATACCAGTCAAAAGAATCTTATATGGTTCGCCCTGGCGCCTTATTTTTATTAAGAGTGTACAGCTGTCTCGTTCACGAATCACTCAGTTTCTCAAATCATCCCTTTATAAACTTAACGGTAATCTCAAGTCAAATGTAAATTAAACAAAGAAACAAATGTCTCAGTTGCTCAATCCATCATCTATTGCAGGCCACCCATAAAAAGCGAGAGGCCGGTGTGACGGTACGTCAAATCTTGGAGGATGACAAAGCTTTGACGGGTCAAAATAAAACAGTCGTTCAAATTCTCCTCACAGAGACACTCCAGATGACCATGCCCAAAATTCCACGTAAGATTTAACTTCAGGCAATTCTTATCCGCTTTCTTCCTGGTTCAGGCGCCTTCAAACTCCACGTAACTTTAAACCAAGCGAAATATCTGAGTATTGAGTTCGAAATTTTTTGTCATTATTGTACAAAAGAATTGAGTCCTACTGTATCATGTAACTTGTCAAAAATGCCAGGCAACATCTGCTTACTTTACTTTACTGATCACCTATCTCATAGGAGGTACAAATGACATTTCGTTCTTCAGCAATTTCTTAACTTCATGACCCACAAGCACTTGAATTTTCACCATGGTTTCGTCTAGTGTAATTTATGGACACTCGTGTTTTAGGAAACGTAATCAGAAATATTAGCCTCACAATTTTGTCAAGTCAGTGTAATGTGCACTTTTCCTTATCTTTAGCAATTTCGAACTCGAAATTTCCCTATTATATTTTGCTATACGCATGCTGTAATTCCTAAAGCTCGTAAATATCTTGATAGAATTTCTACCCACCTTCTTCCCGGGTTAAATACTGACTAAAACTTTATTTGAGGAATGACCCATCAGGTAATGAAATAACCGAAGTATCTCTAACTTGATTTTGCCCTTATCCCAGGAGTTAGTCGAAAACTGAAGCTGAAGCCAAATCTTCAGCCCTTCCAATCCGACTTCGAACACAGAAGCGAAGCTAACGAGATGGTTCTTTCGTCTGACGTCATCGACAACTTAATAGGTAATGCATTACGTCAGGACATTCTGGGAAAGACCTGCGCAAGAAGACATGGTGACGTCACAGACATGTGAAGGTATGTCATGAAAAAGCTGAGATAAAAACGTGAGCTGTACATTCCTATAAATGTGTCTGTTATGCTCTGAAAAATACCGTATGTTGGTTGATTTCCTGTATAAAATATAAGCACACAATACTGAGTCAATTCTTCAATCAGTATACTTTAATGGGAAGTGTCATCAATCAAAATAAAAACAAATCATGATCTTGCCAGTAGAGGGATTTTGATTTCTTTTGTAGCTAGAGTTACAAAATGTCTGTACCATGTGACACTTCAAAAATCTAAGACAACTAATATCGACATGCTTTTTTTTCTGATCGCCTGCCTCATCGTGTTCTGGGTGCCCAAATGACACCTCTTTCCTACAAGAACTTCCTGTAATTTCACAAATGTTCAGCTCTTCAATTTTCTGCATTTATCATGTGCCAGTAGTCAAAAACAGTTGCATTGCATTTCTTACGGGTCACTTGATACAGTAAAACTTTTCTACCTTTAGCGACAAACAGTATAATCTAAAAACACCCCCACTCGGTGACGTAGTGAACTGTTTCACCAAAAGGGGAGACAACTACGTCAGCTTAGATCAGAAGACGTGACTAAGAATCTATTTTTTTAAGGATCCCGGAATAAATATAATTAATATGGAAACTTTGCCGAATATTTGTCGCACGACTCGGGGGCACGTATTGTAGCCATAGGGAAAGCAGTGAAAATGAGATATCACTGTCTTGTTTTGGTTACAATACTACGAAGCTGTGAAAGTGACATGGTGAAAAAGAGAAAAAACATATCGGGAGAGAAAGTCTATTTCTTAACCCCTAATATTAAACTCAGGATCCCATTTTACTGACTAGTCATATGCAATTTTAGGGATTACTTGTGCCGTCTACGTATAGGGTTTTTCTGACTTGTCGTCAATGACATTATTCATTGTAACAACTCTTGAATTTATTACATCGCCTGTAACAATCTGCATGTATAGCCTGCAACCTCAAACAATGTTGGATTATTATACATATAGTAAACTTTGCTCAAAGTATTTATTTATGGGAGACGCTCGTGAATGGCTGCCATATTGCCAGTTTGATGGCAAACAATCCGTGATTGGTAAAGTCTAGTCCCCCACTTGAGTTTGTCTTGCCCCTTCACAATGTGTTCAACATGTCACTTCCGTGACTCCGTATGATCCTAATGCATACATTCCGCACATCAAAAGGCCAGAGCCAGTCGCGTTGACAGCAGTGGGATAATTAGTGTCATGGCAGAGATACCTTGCTAAGTTCTGGTAGTTGCCGACTTTGTCCCAAATATAGCTATCTGGCTAAATACTGGTACCTGGTGACTTTGTCACAAATACAGATATTTGGCTAAATGCTGGTTCTTGGCCGCATTGTTGCAAATATGGATATCTGGCTAAACACTGGTTCTTGGTGGCATTGTTTGCAAATGTGCATATCTGGCTAAATACTGGTTCTTGGCTGCTTTGTCGCAAATATGGATATCTGGCTAAATACTGGTTCTTGGCTGCTTTGTCGCAAATATGGATATCTGGCTAAGTACTTGTTCTTGGCGGCAGTCGCAAATATGGATATCTGGCTAAATACTGGTTCTTGGCGGCAGTCGCAAATATGGATATCTGGCTAATTACTTGTTCTTGGCGGCAGTCGCAAATATGGATATCTGGCTAAGTACTTGTTCTTGGTGGTTTTGTCGCAAATATGGATATCTGGCTAAATACTGGTTCTTGGCGGCAGTCGCAAATATGGATATCTGGCTAAATACTGGTTCTTGGCGGCAGTCGCAAATATGGATATCTGGTTAATTACTTGTTCTTGGCGGCAGTCGCAAATATGGATATCTGGCTAAATACTGGTTCTTGGCGGCAGTCGCAAATATGGATATCTGGCTAAGTACTTGTTCTTGGTGGTTTTGTCGCAAATATGGATATCTGGCTAAATACTGGTTCTTGGCGGCAGTCGCAAATATGGATATCTGGCTAAGTACTTGTTCTTGGTGGTTTTGTCGCAAATATGGATATCTGGCTAAATACTGGTTCTTGGCGGCAGTCGCAAATATGGATATCTGGCTAAGTACTTGTTCTTGGTGGTTTTGTCGCAAATATGGATATCTGGCTAAATACTGGTTCTTGGCGGCAGTCGCAAATATGGATATCTGGCTAAGTACTTGTTCTTGGTGGTTTTGTCGCAAATATGGATATCTGGTTAATTACTTGTTCTTGGCGGCAGTCGCAAATATGGATATCTGGCTAAATACTGGTTCTTGGCGGCAGTCGCAAATATGGATATCTGGCTAATTACTTGTTCTTGGCGGCAGTCGCAAATATGGATATCTGGCTAAGTACTTGTTCTTGGTGGTTTTGTCGCAAATATTATATAGTCCTCAGGTCCGTAACTAAATCGTGCATACAAAGCCAAGTCCTTAAGACCACTGTTTAAATATCAATTGGGGCTTCCGTGGCTCTGTTTGTTACCCTGCTAGCGCAGTATACTAATCCAGGAGCCTGGCACCAATGCGGTCTCTTTGAGTTCAAGTCCAGCTCATGCTGGCTTCCTCTCCGGCCGTACCTGGGAAGGTCTGCCAGCAGCCAATGAACTATCATGGGTTTCCCTCGGGTTCTGCCCGGTTTCCTTCTACGGTAATGCTGGCCGCCGTGGTAAAAGTAAAATACCAATCGAATGAATAAATAAACAGCAAGTTACTCCTTCTGTCGGTCTCTTTGTCTGATTGACAAAACACGACCTATTTAACTTGACAATCACAGATTCAAATCCAGTGGACATATGGTTTGTAGGGTAGCTCGGCATGTCCGCTAGTTTCCTGAAACTCTGTCCGATTCATAGACCCTTATACCTTTGCTGAAGCCTTCTTGTCAGCGGACGACCTCAGACAAGATAATGATAAGCAAATAAACATAAAAGAAAACATAAGGGTCTAGGATAGGAGGAATTATTTACCAGTTGATGTATGAATTATTCTAATGATAAATGTATATATGCAGATATGTTTTCATGTATTAAAGAGGCGGTCACATTGTATCCCGTCACACTGTACCCCGTAACATTGTATCCGGCCAACGTTCAGTGTGTCGGAGAAAGGGAATCCTTATTGTCTATATACATGTATATTAAAAACCTTTTTTGCAAGCATGGATGCCCTCCTGTCTGCTTCGATTAAAGCGATTAATCCGATTTGCCATTTCAGAAGCCTCGCGCGATCACGAAGTGTACGCTTTATAAGCTGGGGAGCAGGTGGCTCTCGCAAATCAACGTGGCTGAAATAGAAGATTTTACTGCAGACACTAACAGTGCGGTTCAGCCCACAAGCCAGACTACAAATATTCCGTCTAGCAATTACGGCAAAATCTCGTCTTTTACTCTAAAGCCCCGCCTTGTTTCCCCAAATCTGCGTGAACTCGTAAGAAACTTTGAAATGCCTTTTCGGCTTATAGTCATGTATAGGCGGCAGAAACAAACAGGTACGTGGCGTGTTCGAATATAGCTTTTGGTTGTTTTGGATGCTGCCTTACACGTGCCAGACACGTGCATGGAGGAAATGGTGGTTATGTATTTGATTGGGGTTTTATGTCGTACCGTACTCTTGAATATTTCACTTAAACATCGGGCAAAACGATGATGGTGGGAGGAAACCCGACAGAGGCTGCAGCGGAAACCCACGGCCATCCGGAGGTTGCTGGCAGACCTTTCCACGTACGGCCGGAGAGGAAGCCAGCATTAGCTGGACTTGAACTCACAGCGACCGCATTGGCGAGAGATTCTTGGGTCATTAAGGTGCGCTAACGCGCTAACCACCTCGGCCACGAAGGCCCCGAAATGGCGGTTGAGCAGAGATCACCGATAACAGGGATAGTGGAATAAATGAAATATGATTGAGCATGGCGTTGCACCAGCACTGGATAGCTGCATAGAAACGCACACTCACGATAGATTAAATGTGATACCACACATATATTAAGAAAGCAAAATTGTATATACGTAACATGTACATGTCTTGAATCAAGGCAACGTCGAAGATGCAAAATAATTTAGCGTCTATTCTCGCATACCCATTAACTTGCCCTTTCTTTTTAAATACCGCTTTTAAATGTTGACTGAGAGCTTTGGAGCATCGAGATATTAGATACTGAAGCCAGGGCAATATGGCTAAGTCCGTGGAACCAGGGGCAAAATAGGTACGGGGTGGGGAGGGGGTGGGGGGGCTTTACTCACTTTTTTCTACACAGAGGCCGACCCCTTGACCCTCGTTGAACGTGATAAATCCACACCCTTACACCCTCCCCTCCCCCCACACATACCCAGGAGCCATGTCATCTTTCTCCCCAGCTTTCCTTGGCAATGGTTCCAGCTTATACCTAAATCTACACAGGATATCGCTTTTAAACAGTCAGCTAGTAACGGTGTAATTATACACATCTCTACATATTTCATTTCGATCTGTACTTGAACCCCTTCCGAATATGTCATTTTGGGACTTCGTAAAGAAATCCGTGATCGAAGTAGGGGCTACTGCACATCATGTAGTTCACATGGGCTAAAATCCATTCATCCCGAGTGATATAATTGTCCAGGTTCAAATCCAATTGCTGGAAGATCTGTTGTATAGTAATCTTCTTGTGCATTTTAAAAGAGGCGAAATATTTTAAAAACTCCACCTGTGATATTTTGTTGTCTTTGTTTCTGTCCATAATGTCGAACAACAGACTGTAACATTTGTTGATATTGTCTTTAAATTTCTCCGGATCTTCCTGGATGCTGTTTTTCATGATATCTACATATCGGTCCTCTGAGATTTTCCCGTCCACGGTCATTGGCTCCATTTCTCGCCACCATGTGTCTAACTCACGGTGAATTTGTTCATACTCCTTTCGGTTGGCGTTGTACTTCCGGCAAAGGTTAACCAGTAATTTGTCTACATCCGCGTGACTCAAGACTTTGTCCTTGTTGACGTCAACGAAGCGGAAGAAGGCTCTATAGCGTTCCTCGAGAACATCCATTGATGCCATGTTGCCAATAAAAGGCTATAAGGAATAAAAATAAATGGTACAAGATTATATTTACGCTTAATGGCGCGTACACAAGTAGATATAAGCCATACACAGTAAGCATACCGGCAAAATGTATGGCATGTGGACGTTTCATTAGTATCTCGATTTATGTGTTGATTTACAAATGGCAAAATAACTGTGAAAATACAGAAAATATGTTTTTTACAGTGTAGGGAGACACAAACAGTTATCTTGTGAAATACAGTAAATGTATGTCGGACATTAAAGAGACTATACAGGAGAATTTCTATACTTATATTGAATACTTTTATATGATCTAAAAGTAATTTAGCATGCTGTAGGCTTAAATAATAAATAAAAGAGGACAGACTGGGTTGGAAAATAGCATTTTCTGAATTCTTATGCGATATGCATAACCTCATTCACATTCAACTTCAGGGCGGCCCGTTTTCCGAACTCTCACTCCAGAACATGCACATGAAGTCAGTATTGTTCCAAAACGTCGGTCGGATGACGCAAACATTGGCTACATATACGTACCGTGTTTTTGTGACGTCCATGACGTCACAATTGCTTTCGCCGAGAATTAAATGAAATTTAAACGTCTATTTTGCAGGATGTTTGCCGAGCGACCTTCTACATCCACATATGGTAACACTTATTACTTTTCCTGCATCCATTAACTTTCGTAGTACCGGTGGAAATGGAACGTTTTGTAAAATTAATGATTGCTTAAAAACAAAAGATTTCAAGATACAGAGGGTGACGTTTTCTGAAAGTCCGTAAGTCGGCTATTGGAGGAAAAATACAAAAGTTTCAACTTCAATTGACTGAACCGAAAATGTATCACAATTCTCCAATATAGTTGAACATGTGTTAATAGTTTGAACACATGTCGTCTAAAATATTTTTTTACGATCCGTGTACTTAAAATTGTAAATATAATTGTCGTAACCAAACCTATTTAGATGACTTCACAAACGGGAAAATATATCTACTTAAATCATCCATATGTTGATCAACGATTTTTCACCATTGTTTAGGTTAGCAACCGGCTTTCCGGCATGACAAGTGACAGGACTGTGACTGCCTTTAAGGGGCTACATGAGCATAGCATAGCAACATTGCTTTCTGATATTTCAAAGTGGCTTTCCAACATTGCAAGTAAACATGCTTGCATCATGGGTTTGTGGCATTGCATAATCACAATATAGCACAGTTGCCTTACATACGGTAATGCAAAATCACAGCAGTGTAACACGGCTTTGCAGAATTTAAGGGTCACACCATTGCAACATTGCTATGTATCATTGCAGGGTCACAGCATTGCAACAGGAATTTGTAGCATTCCAGGATCATGACTTTGTAGCATTGCAGGGCAACAAAATTTTGATACTGTTTTGTAACATTGTAGGGTCACAACATTGCAACATGGCTTTGCAAGGTTGTAGAATCAGAACATTACGACATGGCTTTGCAACATTGCAAAATCACATTATTACAACCTGGCTTTGCATCGTGACAGGATCACAGCCTTTATCTAGCCCCATGGATTTGCTGTGTTGCAGTATCAGAGTGTAGCAATACTGGTTTGCAGCATTATACCATAGCATCTCATGCGATGTGTTGTGTGGGGACCAACATGGCATATTTGTCCGTAAACCCTGAGGTCCATTTTTATGGTGTTCCTTTTGAGACATTAAATAAACACTTGTATCAACCTCAAAACTCCAAGCTATAACATGCAAAAATTCGACCCTAGAAGTCAACGTCGAGATTCGCAGGCGTCGATGTTTGGGGTTGATTGAAGTGCTTTTTTTTAGTTAAATAGTATGAATCGCTTGAGAAGAAAAAGTATGATTTTCAGTAGACATGCATATATGGGACGAATCATATAGCATTTTGCATAGGCTATTGCATATGCTTTTACAGCTCGAAACAAAAAGATGCAGAGCTTTAGACCTACAACAGTTCATGTTCTGCCCCGATTGCAGCAAAAGATGGATGCTGTGGTAAAAATTAAAGGTAGCAAAGCATAATTATATCGACAAATACATTATTTCCAAGGGCTAAAATGTCGTTGTAATAAAAAAAACTCATCATTTGCATCATTCTCACCTCTTTTTCTCCTTGGAGTCGTTATCTTCACAAATGCTGAACTAAACTATCTTGATCAAATCCATGTATACATAGAACCTTCGCGGCGTGGCTGTATTTAAATTCCACACAATGCGTCCGGTTTTGCCAAATAGTCAAGTAGTAAACTTAGGCATCTGCGACCGCCATCTTGAAAGCTGGAATATGCACTACTTTAGATTTCCGACAACATCGGTACAGGTGTAAGCTTTCGTAAACAGAATTTTTGTTGCTTAGTCAACAGAACTGCACCACAAGTCTGGGGATTTAATCTTGCAAACCTCTAAAATGTAGGGCACATGCATATGTACGCACAGCCTTGGATGCACTATACAGGTGTTACTCGCCGGAAAAAGGACCCCGCAGTAGTATTGTGAGTATTTTATATGTATCACTACGCATCAATCGATACACCGGCAAAGATCGATGGGATGGGAGAATGGGATGAGTGAATAACCTTTAGTTATATACCCGCCTGTTGATACGTCAAACGCTTCAAGTACATGTACATATAGGTCAGCAGGATGTCTTACTTTTAAGTTTTTACGAAAGGCAAACAAAAAAGGGCTAGGGGAGTATAGCCAAGTACACGCTGATACGGGTCACCGATTCTGACGCAAATGGACGTAGTAGCCCTTTTAGCTGGCAGAAATCTGATCTTCCTTTCAACGCCCCCTTTGGATCGGGTTCTTGTTTATATTGTATATATAGAACAAAGTTTCTGTATCTATAGGGTTCGGGGCATGATGACATCGGGGTTGTTCAACTGTAAGGTAACACCGTAGACATACGTCATGAAGTCCACAAATAAACATTTGAACAAAATCTGTCTTTCTTTCATGTCCTCTATTCATGGTTAAATTCTAATAAGAAAAAAAATCAGATATAAGAGAATTGGCATGTCAACAAATTTTATTCTGTGGATCAAACTGAAAAAAGCAGTGCTCTGTCTCGGCAGATATCCCCTGTGATTTTTATTCCCACCTTCCTAGCAGTTTTATTACAGTAAACAAATATTTTAGGCCATCCTATTGAATGACAACGTAATTAACCCATTATCCAGGGAACATGCGCGAAAATCACATTTGTGTATACACACGTGCAGATCACATGACAAATTACATGCACGTTACCAGGGACCCTGCTGTATCAACAGTCGATATAGGACGGCTGCTAAAGTGGGGGGGGGGGGGGGGTTGAAAGGTTTTCTTAGCTTTTTAAGCAGGCGTGCAAGTAATTTTTTTCTGACTTTTTTTAGGATAAAATGAAATATAATTATTTTTTAACAAAAATTATGGGAGATGCTTTTGTTCTTGCTTTGTTTTTTGTGTTCTTTCAGACACGTACAACTTGTTGTAGAAGGGTACTTTTTGATCGAAAGTATGACTGGCCCAGGAGGAATTATGACAAACTGCGGTACGCATCAGTACTTTCAACCTGTCAAGTATTGCTTGGATCCTAATGTCCGAGTCGCCATGACATGACTGGGGTACGGCCTATGTGGTCATACCGATTAATTCCTTCTATAGACGGAGCTGAAACCAACGTAGAGTTGGCAAGAATTTTTATGTGACAATTGTACTCTCTAAAAAAGAAAAAAGAAAGAAACTTCGGGAAGGAAATTTTTCAACAGGATTCAGAGGATGTGTTCTCCACGTTACGGCTATAATATGGCAAAATTGGAGTTAAGCCATAATTATTCACTCATTCAAAGAAATTTGCATATATAGCATGGACAAAATGTTCCTTCTGATTATGTTGAAAAATTAGGACAATGTCTCATTATACCCTTTCTTTTTAGTCCCAGTTAAATATAGTTGACATTCTGTCAAAAAAGTATTTTACACTACCGTACGAAGTGTACAGAACCCATTATCCGAGGCACAGTGACAACGCCCAAACATCTGTTCTGCGCATTTGCAGACGGCGGTACAAAAACGTTACTCACTGAAGGACGAAGCTGGAATCTCCTAATACGTCCTAAAGTAAACAAATGAACAGATCGACCTTTTTTTCACAGTCTACACAGTTGACTTATTAATACTCAGATATCAGAGAGTTTGTATATAGGCCCCTATAGGCCTGTACGTAGGGTAAGAATTTTGTCGTATTCATACTGGTGAAGATGCAAGGTAAATCCTCAGTATATCCCACGTTTTATTCACATATTTCAGATGTTCATCCTATCTAACAAACATTTTAGACTATCGCTTAATCGCCTATATACATGTATCGCAGAATGGGAAAGTGTCACCGCTTTAGGGACATTGCGGAATTAAAATGAATATTAAGCGCGCTTTTGCAAGATTAAAATATTGTTTATATTCCTAGCAGGATAATAAAAAATATATTTATAGAATACAAGAAACTGTAAAGCCCTAAAAACATTCTCTTTTCAGGTGTCACATTTTTACAACAGTTGAAATGGGAATTCGGTCGTGAAAATGCAACCAGATCTGTATTTGCGAAAGTCGTGCTTTCGCGCAAGACATCGTGTACGCATGCAGTCTGTATTTGCGGAAGCGAAAGAAAGTTAGGCTAGTAAATGTATACACCAATGACACTTTGCTGTTCAGAGCTATGTAAGACATAAGTAAATAAGAATGGGACATGTGTGTATCGTGTGAGAGAAATGAGGCAAGATAAAAAGACCCATTCCAATTTGACAATCAAAGAGCAACTAAAGCACATATTTAATTAACGACATCATATATACTATAGAACGGTACACGATTTGGATACTGATTTTATTCATCGCAGTGAACATTCACTGCGTTTTCTCGTCACCACTGAAAACTGTTCACTGGTTCTCTTTGCACGAATCCGTCCTAATTATATATACATATATATATATATATTTTCTTAGCTCTTTGGTGGTTTGTGTTAATTGTCGTTTTGAAAGCTGGTCTTGCGATTCTTAACGGGGAACGCCCGTTTTGGTTGACGGCTGGTATACGAAAGTTCAATGTACATGGGCGGGTCAGGTATTTGGCTGCAATAAGCTGGAGTGCCTATTGTAAACCACAAACCTTCGGCAGGCACCTGACAAACCTGCTGACCTGCAATAGTAGAGCCTACAACATCTGCGCTTTGGTGCTCATCGACTTCGGTGAGAAGAACGCGGTATAAGGGTGGGCCGGGGCTCGTTCTTCAAATAAGAACAGGTAGCCTAGATATAGGTACGTGGACGGATCAGGTATTTGGGTGCGATAAACTGGACAGCCAATTGTAAACCGCAAGCGTTTGGCAGGTACCGGACAAACCTACTAACCTAGAGTAGTAGAGCTTGTAACATCTTTGGTTTGATGTCCATATGTCTACTTCTGTGAGAAGAACGCAGGCTAATAATGTGCCCAGCAGAGGGGCTGCGTAAGGTAGGACCGGGGGAAAGGGATGGGGTGGTGGGTGATCGTGCGCGTTCTTTAAATGAAAACGAGTAGCCTGTGTACAGATGTGTCAAGAGAGCTGCAAGATTTGCACCCACCTGAACACCTTTATACGGATTGCTAGTGTTTAACGACGCAGTGGCAATATTTTAGACATGATCTGAACAGTATATTGGAAATAAATAACGTGTTAATTTGAAGTTTATTTTATTGTATTTCTGAATAAAGCCAGATTCTGCGGGTGTAGTTTTGTATTGTATTCCTGAATAAAGCGAGATTCTGTGGGTGGAATTTTTTTTATCGTATTCCTGAATAAAGCCAGATTCTGCGGGTGGAGTTTTTTTTATTCTATTCCAGAATTCCCTTTATCTATTTGGATGGGGTGTTACACCCTACCCAGGAATGTTCAACTTATATATACAACGGCTGATAGTGTCCATTTTTGACCTCGACTTCCTTCACCACGCGAAGGTCGCAGTTGTAGCAAAAACATAATGGATACAATCAACCACCATACACCTCAAGAAAATCAAAATAGGCCATTTCCTAGACCTTTATCTATCTGTTTCCAAAAGTACTTAAGAATTTATCACTTAAGCAACCACAGTCAAGGTTATAGGATGACGAAAGTGGATTACCTGACAAATCTCTTGCCAAATCCAGCCGGGCGAGCAAGAACTGGATTCTATCCCATTACAAGATGTCTTACATTGTGTTACGAGTTGATCGGAAGCGTGGAGATCAACACTAAATATTGGCGAAGAAGACAGGGAGGGCTGGTATCAGTTCCTCAAGGCGGACGTTAAATGAAGGTCTATCGAATTTAAATAATGAAGTGCTGTAAAACAGGTTTTTGATTTCTGCCGAAATTTATACTCAGACATTTTTCGCTTTTTTGTGGGTATATATAGGGAGAAACCAGTGCTATAAACCACCAACTTTAGGCGAGTCACTGACGAGTTCACGCATTTTCGGGACATCGTTTTGAAAAAAAAAAAGAAAAAGAAAAGAGACCCCCCACCAAAAACCCCAAAAAGCCCCCCTCTCAAAAAAAAAAGGCAGAAAAACATTTGTTTTATTGTTGTTTAATGTCACGCAAGCAAGCTCGGGAGTTTGTCACTCAAATGATGGCGGTCAGTTTTCTTGGTAAAGCAGAACGGAATGACATAAGTTAAACCACTGCTCTTTGAAGAGTGACTGCGGAAGTATTCTACGTGTGATATTGGCACTTGGGTCGATGGCCGCTTACTAACACTATGGCTACATGTACGAGTACATCGTAGAGCAGTTGACGGGCCTCCGTGGCTCAATCGGTTAGCGCGCTATCGCAACGCAATGACCCGAAGCTTCCCACCAACACGGTCGCTGTAAGTTCTAGTCCAGCTCATGACATTCCTCTCCGGCCGCACGTGGGAAGGTCTCCGGATGATCGTGGGTTTCCTCCGGGCTCTGTCCGGTTTCCTCTCACCGGGCTGGCCGCCGTCGTATAAGCGAAATATTCTTGAGTACGGCGTAAAACACCAATCAAATAAATAAAATACAGCAGTTGAAGAGATCATTCAGATGTGGAGCGTTGTCTCATCTAAACGTTCTAAACTATCCACGTAATCGTAACAAAACTGTCTTTTGGTCACTTGACATTCATAAGCTTTGATCCATTTATCATGACTGTAATTCGGGTCGAAATAATTTCGCACGTCTAAAAATCTCAGCTGACATGTAGACACGCTCATGTGGTCACTATTCTGCTTGATAACGTATTTTAACCCATCCGGTTTAACCACGTATGGATACAACTGTTGCTTTATTAAATTAAAATCATATTTCCCAGAATTAAAACCCAAGACAGGGAGTTCGTTCAGGGCAGTTAAAAATCGCTCCTTGAGTTTTTCTGTGTAAGATTTCTCTTTCGTTTTGTGCCTAAAGCCACATAGCGCAGGTATAGGTATACATTCATCCAGGCTGTCTAGCACGTGTTGGTAATGTTCACACAACTCCTTAAAGCTAGCTTCGCTGATCTCAGTTAGATGTGTCATCAAAGTTTCAATCAAAGCACGAGGATCACCCGTTGATACGAAACACATCGGTTTGTCATATCCAGGAACGTTACTGGTAACAGACACGCTCATTTGAATATGGATGGCTGTTCATTCTGTGTTTTGACTGCTGTTAGCCGCAGAAGGATCTAATTTCGGGAGATAAGCTTCGAAATCAAAACAAGCTCGGTATGGAAAATACCTGTCCTCTTCAGCCACGTCAATAATTCCTTCATCAACTAAATCCTCGAAAACAGTGGGTTTGTTTTTAAACACACCGCCTGGGTACACTCGTTTGATAACTCCGTCAGAAGTCCGCGCATGGCGTTTTACTTTCCACTCCTGAGGAAACGCTTTATGACAAGCCTTGCAGATATAAGAATGTGTGTATAAATTCATATCTTTCACCACGCTAAAATGCCTTTCGTGTAGATTAAGAGTCAAAGTAGTAGCGAATCGCTTGGCAGACCGATAAAGAATCTCAGCGCACATATCTTTACCAAATGCTATCAGTTCATACACAAACATGTTTACGTTAAATAAATCCTCGAGAAAAGGCAGTTCGCTAAATATATATATTCAATATCGATCTTCCATACATTTAGCTTCCAAGTAAATTTTTAAATAACCCGAGGCATTAACAGCACGGAATTTTGGGTTATCTTTGTCTAGGTGAAAGGCTAAACAACGGAAGAAGCACAAATGATCATCGTAAGTTCCATTGCTTCCATCCACCATGCTGTACAAGCCTTTCTAATTCGGTATATAGTCAGGTAAGTCCACCGGCGCACAGATGAGCGTGGCACGTGGTTTATGAACATAAAACGTAACATTAGTCACAGTGTCGACCAACCATTTGGTATTTGACGCTGTTGCCGGGCCAATTCATTCGAGTCGACAGCTGACAAATCAGCGGTGAGTGTTTGTATATCCTCGTAGGTCTGAATATACCGACATTCCGGTAGCAGTCTCGTATTAGTACTAGGATAGAAATAACGAAATGGGTCCGTGTCCCGGTGACGTAAAATGAAACCATAAGCCAGTCTGATACAAAAAAACGAAGGCTGGTCAAGAAACACCTGTTCTTGGTGTGTACCTAAAAGAGTCCCATGATTCGAACATTATCCATATCTTGCAAAGGGCGATGGCGATGAAATTGCTGGCGGATAGCGCCCCAGTGAGGCCGGTATATATCCCGTAATGCCTGGTCTATAGGTAACTCATCATATGGTGGTGTGATGGGGTCCGATGGAAACGAATTGGCGCTATTATTTAAGTCAACCTCCTCCTTAACATTACCGACAGGGATCCTCTCAAATTCATCCTGATCAACCCGCTGCTATCGGAACCCAGCGGGCTAAACTCAACCTCAACTGGGGCAGGTTGAGTGACAGGTAAATCTAATGAAGTACCCTGTGAAACGGTCAGATCCGACAGCGGACTGAACCGCAGACTTTGACGACGAAGCAGTTACACGGCCTCTAGTCTGTGAAATGGGTTGCACCTGCATAACATAAACAAAATCATAAATACGCCATATAATATATACGTTTAACCCCCTCAAATTCAACGTTTCAAGGAGGACAACTCATACCGGCATATTCGCACTGTTTAATAGCTTGCAGTATGTACATAAAATAAGACACAAAGTGTACACCAGTATGAACGGACGTCATGCCTCTCAAGAAGAAGCGAAATCGATCCAGGAAATACACTAAAACCAAATGAGGACTTCGGAAGAAGACTCATAGGAATAATTTACAACGAGCTATGGTACGAATATTCCGACACCGGCGACTTCGAAATAAAAATGAATCGCCTGGGAATTTCTACCGTCGTGTAACCCATCCCTAGTGACTTGACAACGCAACTAAACAACTGACCAGGGAACCCGACCTAACCACAGACCCTTTCACAGGGTCGCCCTAATCTTCCTGAGAGAGTCTTTCTAACAGAAAAGCACTACCTTATTTTTTCACACTCAGTTATTTGTTTTTACGTGTGTTACTCTGATATATATATATATAGATATATATGCGTGTTTGTTTAAGTACACAGTTGACATATCGCTATGCTGCCTAAACACAGGGATGAAAATTCACAATCATCTCCGTATTATAACCCCTACCAACCAATCAGACGCGAAGAATTTGGGTTTTTCTCTTGGTTCGCAATTATTGGCGCGCTGCCAAAAACTAGCCGAATCCGCAAGCACGCTCAATCATATGAAAGGGAAACTTACTCACTTGTCACTACACACGTCAACATGGCAGCCCCGGTCAGGCCAGACACAGCACCGTCCTAGCAACAGAATAGATATATCTCTTTATGTATTGTTTTTTGGTATGTGTTGTCTTTTGTTATGTGTTGTATTTTGTTATGTATTGTCTTTATGCATGTCTTATATATATATATATGTCTGTGATTGACATGATATCACGTAAACAAAGATCAGCCCCTACCATTCACTCTTTTAAGAAAAAAATCCCCTTATCAGATAAAAATAACACTACATACTATGCTGTAAATGTGTGCTAACAACTGTATAAAAATATACTTACGGTTAATTCTCGATCCATATAACCTACCTCCCCATGCTGCATCCGACGATGCTGTCGTTTCAGGCTTGATATACGGGTATACTGCTTAGCACAGTCCTTGCCACTATACGTAGATCCGCTCGACCGATGAACTTTCCGATTGTGGCGATTTAGGGTTTTACGCTGTTTAAACACACGCAAACAGAAATCGCAGGTAGATCCCATCATTCAACCTCTTTCGTCTCTCAAAGAGCCCAACGTGTGGATACAGCGGTAAACATACGAAAAATGACGACCTCCGTCAACCTTAAATACTTTTTAGACCGTTCACTCGAACCTTATCACACCAAAATTCAGGCAGTGCTAGTTTTCAATCTCAAGTCCACAGGTAAAGTCATAGCTGATGGTGGCATTGCGAACGCAATGCAGTTGCAGATGAGAGATCGAGTCTTCTGCGAGACACTCTTCGCACATACCCGAGTCGTGGTTAACGAAGCCATACAAATACCAACTTGTAGGTAGGTGTCGGGACAAAATTCGGAAGACAAGTTTTTCATCCACGCGATGGTTAAGTTTGAGCGATTAATCGCGAGATTGACAAAGTAGAAAGATCTACCCTTGTTTGAACTATTCCAGTCCTGCTGAAAAATATCAACGAGTTTGGATTTGCTATGGCCCAGCGCTTCTTGGATTGATAAATGAATTCTGTGGGAGATACTTGGCAAAGAGAGAGTCTGTTTTGCTAAGGTGTTAGCCAACTCATTGCCAGGGATACCGATATGGGCTGGAACCCAGTCAAGTGAGATATCAACCCCTTGAAAATTAAGCATAGTGCACAAGTGGCGTATTTCATACCCCAGTGGAGAAGACTTGGTCCACGTGTAATCACCCACCGCCTGTAGCGAAGGCAAAGAGTCGGTATAAATAACGACCTGGGCATGTTTTAACTCAAGAAGAAAATTCAGGGCACATATACAGGCAGTGAATACAGCAGTAAACACAGAAACGAGACTGGATAGTCTGAAGGATCGGTTATATTTCATTTCAGGGCCACAAAATGAGTCACCTACACAATTACTTTCTGGGCATTTAGACGCATCTGTGTATACGTGTAAGTACTCAGGACAGTTAGACTTAATATGATCTTTAAAACACAGCGATGATATGGAGGGGTCGTCAGCCTTCTTAATTTTGCTATGTAGGTCTGTGGAACTAGAGAGAGAACACAATTTTCACGGCGGGAAGTCAGGGATAAAGGAGGGTTGAATGTTTAGGTCAATACATCGTAAAGATGAGATCTCTTTGGACCTCAAACTGAATGGCAAGACGTGATTATCGTTACTTTCATATAACCAATCATAATAGGAAGGTTTGATTTCACTAAATGAAGAGTTATGTGCATTAGATTGTAACCGAAATAAACATGTGGGGATTGGGGGTGCGGCAGCCGCCGGAGATACGAAGATCACCCATTACAGAAGACCTCCATAGTTATAAGTGGTGTGGATCGCAAACCTCCTGTACATACCCGCAATGCCGCACACTGGAGAGAATCGAGCTTCCCCCTACGAACACTGCGTGCAGAATCATAACCCTGACAAAAATAGTCAAGCCTAGAACGGATCAAAGAACGATATAACAGTAGCAGACAATGCCTATCCGCCCCCAAGATTTCCCAGAAATACACCTGGTCAGTTTTAGACCTTTCTGGCACTTAGAAATGATATACTCAGTATGGTTTGCCCAAGTAAGACGCTGGTCAAATATAACACCCAGGTAACGAAAAGACTTTGATAGTTTGACAGTGGAGTTTTTGAGCGTAACGACTACGCCATTAGCAGCTCTGGGTGAAAATAATGGCTTCAGTCTTAGCTGAGGATAACTTAAACCCCCAGGACACACTCCATTTCATAATGTCATCTAACCCCTGTTGTATATATCGAGTACATAATTTAAGACTCCGGGATTGAAACCACATACCCTTATCATCTGCAAATAACGAGCATTTTACCTTAGGAGACATAGCCTTCGACAAATCATTAATTGCGATGTTGAATAATGTGGAGTATAGTACACTGCCCTGGGGGGCCCTGTTCTCAACAGGGACAAGCCGTGAGTAGTCTCTACCTAACTGAACTTTAATCAGACGCCCGGTTAGAAACTCTTTAATCCATCCCAACATTTTCCCCCCAATGCCCATGTTCTTCATTTTGATCAACACACCTGTACGCCACACCATATCATATGCTTTCTCATTGTCAAGAAAGACAGCAAATAAGTATTCCTTACTACATAGCACTTTGCGCACAGCAGATTCCAGAGAGATTATATGATCAGTCGTACAGCGCCCGTGTCTGAACCCCGCCTTGCACAGCAGTGAACATGTTGTTTTTGCCTAAGAACCAGGTAAGCCTGGAATTGACTATCTTTTCCAGGACATCAAGTAGACGTTCAAGCAATAGGCCGATATGAGGTGGGCAAAGAGTGATATTTCCCAGACTTAGGGATAGGGATGACGATAGCCCGTTTCCAAACACTGGGTAGTTGCGTTTTATTCCACGCAGTATTATATAGCAACAACAAAATATTCAAGCACTGGCCCGACATATTGACAGAATAAGATATACCATCTTCTCCAGGAGAAGAGTCGGGTGCGGAGGGTGAAGACTGTTTGAGCTCGGGTAAAGTGAAGCTGTCATTGATGGCTAAACTGAGTATTATTGAATTGATGCATGCGCTCTGTGATTAACTTGTGTGGCATAAACTCAGGGCTGTAATTGTCGGAACTAGATACATATGAGAAGTTATCGGCCATTGTATTGGCTTAATCAGTATTGGTGATATGGTTACTACCTCGATCTACAATAGTAGGTATAGACGTGGGTCTGCCCTTGCCGTTAATGGAATTGACTTGGGCCCACACATTTCTAATGGGAGTACGACATGACATCTTTGAACAGTACTCTTTCAGTGGTCTTTCTTGGCTATCTTCATTACACGTTGAGCGACACCTTTAGCTCGTTTAAGCAACACTATATCTTCATATAGGCGTGTCCGAGGTGCACGATTTTTCCGCCGCTGTCGATCTTTAATAGCAGAGGTGCACGCGTCATTCCCCCTACGCGCGGGCATTTTGTGGTAAATGTTTCGAGATGACTTGGACAGCGAGTTATTACCAGCCACAAATATGCATTTGACTATGTTTTCATAAAATATATCAACACTATCGCCAACAATCCCTTCTTGATTGAAAGACTTTTGACACTAATGTTGATATAGCCCCCAGTCTGCATTTTTGTACTTCCACCTGGGTGGTCGGGCTATACTATTAATATGCGGGGTAATTCTGGTGTTAACATGTATAGGGAAGTAGTCACTCCCAAATGGAGAGGCTAAATCCACGGACCACTCATACATTAGACCGAGGTCAGGGGTACACAAAGTTAGATCTATACATGATAATTTACCCGTGTGGGATCTAGCAGAGTGCCAGACCCATTATTTAATATCACTAGACTATGATCCTAAATGAAATCATTTACTACCCCTCCATTAGCATTCGTAGTTAACCCACCCAATAATCTGTTGTGAGCACTGAAGTCGCCGCATGTAATGACTGAACATTTACAATGAGCCGCCAGTGTATTGAAGTCTGCAAAATCAAGGGAATAACATGGGTTGTATAAGTTGATGATAGATGTGGGCTGTCGATTTGGGCTATATTAAAACCCTGGCACTCTGCTGAACTAAAGACCGGGAGATCAATCTCAGAAAGAGACAACCCATCCCTTAATAACATGGCAAGCCCACACTTAGCCCCTGTGTGTCCATCCACCTTAAAGACTGAGATAGGTAAAATCAAGGTGTGGTTTTAGACACGTTTCCTGAAGGCAGGCTATATCAGGAGAAGGAACAATGGTTGAGACATAAAACTTAAACTCCTGTCCATGGGAGACAATGCCATTGATATTGTAATGAAGTAGGCTGAGGGGCATTGTGAACAATAGGAGGAGAACAAGATACACGAATAACAATACAAGGGCTCGTTAATAATATACAAGGGCTCGTTATTGTGTATGAATTTGCCTGATTTGTGGATAGTGACGTTAGTGACGCCATGAGACGCCTAAAATTGATGGACTCAGCTCCCATACGCTGCTGGGCACTCTCAAGGACTCTTTGGATAAGGCCATGAGGGTCAGATACCTCAAGTATCCTAAGTAACATTTCAGTGAACAAAGGGGATTATTTAGTGACCATTGTTAAGGGTGGGTCCTCAGACTGAGTGCTGGTCGAAACAGTGGCCTGTGTTGCTACAGATCTCATAACAGGCTTTTCTGGATTGTACCGGGGCAAGGTTTGCTGTGTAGTAGGACTGGGGTCTGAAGTCGGGGCTTCATAAGGGGAGTCCTGTAAAAGAGCACGCCCACTGGGGACCTCTGGATACGGTCTCCTCTCGTCTTCCCGAACATTTTTAAGTGCCTGTGCAAATGAATATTTTTTTTGCGTTATTCTGATATACTGCGCCTTGTTTACCTGTTTGCGATGTGGGGAGCCCATGTACGCCGAGCTGTGACCAGATGAGTCGCAGTTGACGCACCTTGGCCTGTCCAAATTTTTACATTCATCATATGTGTGCCCCCCCCACACCTCGGACACCGCTGGCGCCCTCTATATTCGGAGCATCTGTGGCCATAGGTCTGGCACTTGAAGCATCTTATCACGGGTGGAATATATTGTTTCATGGGATATATTTCATAACCTAGAGCGATCTCTTCCGGTATCGTCTCGGCATCAAAGTACAACAGTCAGCACTTGGTAGGGACTATTTCCCTCCCCTTAAGCAATTTTTGAACCTTAGTAACTATTTTTCTTTAATGCAACCAGTACTTCTTCCTCCGATATGTCCTCCCTCTACCCATATATTACCCCACGAGATCTGTTAGCACTTGACTGTGGTTTACACACAACATCTCGGCCCATTAGAGACGACAGATTCAAAGCTTTCCTAAATTGTGAAGCCGAGGAGCAGGATATGGGGAGATCTTTATCGTTACATTTCTTGACTTGTGTAACATTGCCATTTGCCTGTTGCAAAGCTTGACCAAATTTGATAAGTTTCCAAGCGGAAACCGGTAGTGCCCCAAACGACGATATTACAACATTACAGTTACTTACCGAACTTCTTTGGGGCCCCGGTCTGGATTTCTTTCCCTCCGGGTGCTTACGCTCCACAGAGAATTCTCGTGCAAGTTTACCCAATGTTCTGCCGTCGACAACCTCCATAGAGTCAGGGTCATCATGTTCTTCCATAGCGGCTTGATTATGTACTTACGCAACAGGTGAACGGACAAGAGTGTTATTACAAGACAGTTATGCAAGAGAAAGGAATGCCTAGAGGCTGCTCGAGGCGAGGGGACTGACAAAAGGCGCCCTGTTAGTAGTGCTGAGTTTTACCGTGCAAATACAAAGCTCAAATACAGTACAATGCTACCCTATACCTAATGTATAGACGTAAATATAGCCCTACACTACCAACCAGTTACCAAATACTAGGATACAGCTTCAGTACTAGTTGTATATGATCAGTGTTATGTGTTACTCAGCGTGACGTCAGGCCAAAGCCTGGGTGACGGCAAGCCTTAGTCAAATAATCGTATTTACAACAGTTCGCTATTTACACAATATACATGTGGCTGTGTACACCAGAATTACCAAAGCAACTTCAGCCTGCTTTCCGAATCATCCGTGTAGAGCTGTGGTCTCCTCCAATCGGGTTCTCTCTCGACAGCTGAGGTGTGGAAACGAACGGTCTTATACAGAAAACTAAACGAACGCGCTCGTGAGCACGTGTTTTCAAATTTCAGCATAATGCCAGCAATATCATACGATAGTTTGTTTTTCTTTTCAGATTTTGGCATAATGGCAGTTCGTGTGGGAATCCCTGTTGGGCTTGTCATGCGACGTCATGGTGTGTGACGTCACGCCTGGTGGGGAGTTTGTCGTCTGCCACATATAGCCGTTTGAGTGACAGACAGGCGCTATATGCATTATGTGCGAGAGCCTTCGTGCAGGTTATGTTTTACATGTAGACTTTTGTATTTTCATATAGAGAGGGAGTTGCACCATTCTGAATGACCTTATGTCGTCCAAAATGCTGGATTTACGGCCAGATGAAAAGCTATGAAGCAGGCTACATGGCTGGACAGTATGAGAGAAGTGACAGAAGTTACAGTGCACCCGGGCGATGGAGAATGGCTAAAGGCGACTGAACCATCATCGTCGTCGAAACACCAGTTTTTCCGGTTAAAAAAAAACAAACCCTTTCAAAAGTCCTTTATTCAGGACTAACAAACCCTCCGAGAGTATCTTTCAAAATGTGAGCATAACCTATGTTTTATGTATGTATGGTCCGTTTTTCTTTTTCTACTTTGTGATTGTCTGAGCACGAAAACCGGGCTTCCAATTCTACCGATAGTCTGTCAAATCTGAGCACAAATCTGTTTTCTGTAATGTCTCGTTGTTTTGTTTTTCTGTGATTGTCTGTGATTGTCCATGTATGTAAAACAAACCAAAAAATCAGCCTTTCCGTTCATTCTTAAAACAATCTTTTTAATTCCCACACAAGCCTCACCCCAACCGTACCATCCGATTAATTCCTAATGAAACAAAACTTTTTTAAATTCCCAGTTCTGCATATATTGCAGCACTGGCACCTTGCCAAGCTCCGTACATCACACAACCATGCGACCTTTGTGACGTTATTCCGGTACTACCGGTACCACTCAGGTTAAAGGATATGAATAATACCTATAATTAACATTATCTACTACTGTCGTGCAGTTGTAGTAATGGACGTACATTGTATTGTATATTTATCGTGTCATCATCATGCTGGACATTTGAACAGTTACAATCAGTGTGCAACTGAGACACATATTTTGATAATTTATAAACTAGCATGGCAGCCAACACGATTTGGATACTGATTCATTGGCCTGGAACATTTCATGAATCTAGCCATCATCACTGCAGGCAGTTGACTGTTTTTCTTAGCATGAATCCGTAATAGTTTCATACTTTAGATATATGTACTTTCTGAGCTCTTTATTGGCTTGTCTTGAACTTTCTTTTGGGAGTTAACTTTGCGATTATTGACACGAAGCGTCCATTTTGGATGACTGTTGGTAAAAATGTCTGTTTTGACGCATAGATTATCATTTCTACATGTAAAGCATAGATTATCATTTCTACATGCAAAGCATATGTGTATGATTTAATTCAGGCTGGCCGCCTCGGTGGTCTAGTGGTTAGAGCGTCTGCCTAGAGGTCGGGAGAGCCAGGTTCAAGCCTTTAATAATGGTAGTTGTTGCTGCCTCGCTTGGCGCTGAGCATGTCAGTGTAATGTGACTGGGTTTGGTGTCATGTCTGGTGTCTTCGGCATGATGTTCCTGTGGCGGCAGCACGTTGGCGGCATGGATTCGCCCTGCAAGTTTGCTCATGGTTTTCACATTTATAAACGCAATGTGCTTACTATAAACTGTAGTAATAATATCGGACTGACTTGAAAGGTTAGGTATCAGGTATGTAATGTCATTCTGTATTTATGTGTACTTATCCAATACACTGATGCTCATATTTTAAAATGTCACATTTGATATTTCATTGTATTCGTGATCAACTTTTTCTTAAATCATCATACATTTCTTCTGGCCAATTTAAGCTACATTGATATTGGATTTGGAAAAAGCTCCAAATAACTGATTACTATTTAACTGTTGGCCAAATGTCTAGACGGTTGACATCATTTATTGGTGATAAGATGCCTGACCCTCAGGTTGGCGGTTCGAAACCCGGAGTAGTATTAGACAGTGTTCAGCAAAGCTGTTTGATTCTCGGAAAGTGGAAATCCCATTCAAATAATTTATTTATTTACCTAATTATTTGTTTGATTGGTGTTTGCACCCTTCAGAATAAGCCCATATAATGAAAGAAAAATTATTATATAATACTGTTTGTTAATTTAACATTGTTTTTCACTCTCTTTAATTACAAGCACTGTATATATACAGTACAATTTGCATACAATTTGATCCACAGTGTATTTTGTTGTAAATAAACATGTGCATAATTATGACTATAAACTTAAAACCAGTTGTGAAGTTACTACTACTGCCTCACATTTTTCGCACCCAAAATCCCGTGAAGGTACAAACACCCATGAAATATACTTTACATGTTAATCTTTACTCGGCCGTACGTGGGAAGGCCTGACAGCAAACTGCGGATGGTCGAAGGCTTCCCCTGGGCTTTGTTCGGTTTCCCTCCCACCATGACGCTGGAAGCCGTTGTATAAGTAAATAGTCTTTATTGAGGCGTAAAAACACCAACGAAACAAATAAATAAATGAATAAATCTGTTGTGCTGTTTGCGGAAATGTTTGAACTTTAGTTGGCAATATGACGAACGACCGGCAGCTAACATAGGTCACTCTCCGGATCGGTCTATCGATGTCAATCGATCTAACTCCTGTCATCTCTTATGACTGGATGACGTGGGGTAAAACTGATTGATTCTCGCTTGCTTCTTTGGTCAAGGAGTGGATTTCGCCAAGACGCGGAAAGATTGTCAGGTGTTAATCTGTCCCAATGTACAAGCGGCATTTTGCTTAGTGTGAATGCACAAGCCTGTGTACAATGCATGTGTTTGGTCAGATTTGCTTGACACATTAAATATGAAGTGAAATTTAAGTAAAAATACCTTCAGCGAGATAAATTAGGCAACAACAGTTATATGAATCGAATAGACCTAGTAACATTTATATCTCAGTAAAAACAAAAGCATTATCTAAAAACTACTTGAATAAAGAATCTGTGATTTTCTTGACCTGTTGTGAAGCAGAATTTATCCTCGTATAGCTTGTATAGTTTTTTAATTCTGTTTTCTGTATTATTCTCCCTTCCAGGCGGTTTGCTGTGCCATTCGTGCAGCCAATGAAGATGTCTTAAAAGAGTGCTTAGAACACCCAGACGACAGATTGGCGGTAGAGACATTCTGCAATGCAGGTGTATCATCTCAAGCAAAGACGGAAAACCAAAAGCGACAAACTAAGGTACTGAACAAGTTGAAACAAAAATTGCTATTAAAGCGCCCTGGCGGACAGGATTCGGACATGGCTCAATCGGAAGAGAGTGACGGCACTACGAAGCAAGAAATGCCTAGGAACAACAAGAAAAATTCGACTGACAGGAAATAATGCGTCAAAAGACAATAGAAAAATCGAAATGAGCTAAATTACGGCGAGAAATGTTCAGGATAGAACGAAAAAAGGAGGATGAACGAGAAGGATTGATGTAGAAAGAGATGCCAATCAGTACGATATTCTGCAGATGGCAAAATCGCTTTTCTTTGCAAGCGGACAGCCTTCGCTTGGAAAAACTGATGAATTCAACTTTGGGATAGGCGATTTTTCCGAAACCATGATGGGACAGAATAGGGAAACCATTGGAGAGTCGTACAAAAGGACCGGTACGACCATCCTTCGCTTTTACGTGGCGACAAAAGCGAAGGATGCTCACACCCGTCCTATTATACCCGTCAAATCTTCTGCGGAGCAAGATGTAAGCAATATCAACGAAAACACATTAGACTCTGTCAACGTTTTCGAGGACGACACTCTTCCCAGTTTACCACCTATTTCTCTAGAATCTGTGTTTGATCAGTCTGAGTCTGAAGTGTTTTTTAACTTCAAAGAAACTGACAGTTTAGGGCCTTCAAATCAAAGTGCCGATAACCAGGTTGCAACAAATTACCACGATGTCTTCAAATTCTCCAGACACTGGTGAAACGAATACAGCTGATGGTATCTCTCGTTTGGCAATAGTGTCTTCCTTGATGCAAGGCATGGACATGGCTCCAGCTACTAGAGACTAGCCAGTCTTCGCAAATACATCACAACATGACAACAGATCAGCCCCCTGACGGTTCTATTCCTGACAGCTCAATACTGCAATCTCCAAATCCAAAACCAAATTTTGAAATGTTTACTCACCCTGGTGCGTTAACCCTCAATGAGATGATAGGCTGTTTTAGAGACGCCTACATACACCAAAATCATTTTACCATCATCAGGGTGCTTTGAAATGGCGACCAAGAAATTCCTGGGGACGTAGGTGGAGTGTTGCGTGACCTGCTCTCAGATTTCTGGAAAGATTTTTACAAACACTTCCTGTTGAACTGCTTCGGAGAAGAAGCAGTGCGAGCCGACGTTTTAATGGCCGATTTCTTGAATTTCATTTCCCAAACCGAAAAGGAGGTTGTTGAGATGGCAGTTCATGATTTCAACAGTGTGGAACCAGACGTTCTGATGGAGACCCTAGATGCCCATGCATGTAAGTACTGGTTTCCTAACTAAAATTATTTAGTGGTTTCCTCTCCGGTCATACTTGGGAGATCTGCCAGTAATATACGAATGGTCGTGGATTTTCCCCGGGACCCTGTCCGTTTTCCTCCCGCCGTAATGCTGGGAGCCGTCGTATAGAAGTGAAATATTCTTGAGTATCAATTAATAAATCAAATAAATAACTGAAAAGGTAACGAATGCCGCATGTGGGCCTTAACATAAATGCAACCTTATAAATACGTTTACTATACACAGACAGAACGTGGCCACACGGAGTACAGGATGGTCACAGTTAGAAACTTTACTGTTACGCTCTGCATATAGTAGGCCTACCTAAAAAGTCACAGTTATAGTCCCAAACCACACTGAATGCACCAAATCTGTTCATAATGTACAAAACGCTTCTCAATGACCTATTTATTATATAGCTCAACCTGTTTGACCAATAGCTCAACCGTTCTTAATATTCGCTTTAGAACTTTGCGGAACTTGGAAATCAACAGATAATGAAATTGAAAAAATACGACTCTCCGAGATACAATATTGCTCCGAGTACAGGATGGTCACGTGGTAAAATCCAACAGATTTCGTTGGCCCACATTAATGGCTATATAATAAAGCCAGGTGTGAAATATGCTGACGTTGCAGTTCGAGCGTGAGTAGTGTTCCTGACTGCATGCATACGGCTGCTCTGACGAGACTTATAAACCAATCAATGTACCAATTTGCCTTGCGTGATGTTTTGCGTGATGTAAGGACCTACATGAAAACACCACTTGGCTGACAAATGCTGTGATGAAAAGAGTCTATATATAGATGGTACAGAAAATCCCCAATTTATATCTCCTCCAAGAAAGGCCAGACACTTTTTCGCTCATGCGAGAAATATGTTTTGTTTTTCTTGTAACTCGCTCCATCAAGTTACAAACTTTCGGAAGTCACATGGTTTTACCAAACAAGGGCTCAGATGTATGACACATGGATATAGAATATTTTCTGATTATGTTAATCGGACGCTGCAGAGGCGGGACCGACATACTTGCGGTGGGGACATTAAATAGGTGTTCACTGTCAGGTTAAAACGTTTATTTCCACAAAACCAAGGTAAATGGCCAACGATATAGTTGATGTACAAAAACTACCGTTTCTGTTGATATATCATGTTCACTTGACTAACTGTTCAAATTTAGCCTGTATCTAGATAGACCCACGACAGAGTGTTGAGTATGAAATACATTCCGTGAAGACATGAGATAATCGTACGGCAGAAACTGGATGGATGGATTATGGGAAACGTCATACTGTGGACGGTGAATGGAACTAATTTTACTAGTGGGGAGTCAAAGACTGGCCGTGTCAATGATACAAAGACAGAATTGGCTGATGAACTGACAACTTAAACGTGTTAAAACACCTGGTTGTTAATCGTAGGGTAACCTAACCAAAGTTATATTGGTATTGTAGGGTAAATTCTTTGACGTCTCTAAAATAACATTTTTCCAGTCCCGTTATATTGTGAAAAAAATGACCATAAAATATTCAGCAGACTGGGTATCACTGAGTCCCTCATTTATCAGTGTATACTGTATTTGCATTTGAGTAATGACCACATGGTTAATTTTCCAAGCTTTGATACGTTGACTTTTATCAGAAGTTTGTCAATACGAAATTCCGTAGTTCATAATACAGTTGAAGACCATCATCAGTGCTATTTGGGGCTTGTCGTCCAATTTCCATAAACAAGGATGTATTTCACGAAAACGACATTCGCTCCAAGACACCTCAATTACGTCATCGTCAACGGGAACATGGAAGCTGTGGGTTCCATATAGAGCTGGAATAGTGTGCATCACTAATGGCCTTCCATGAGGGTAATTCTCTCCTTTTGAGCTGCGAATAAGATGCGTATTCCAGATCTGTACGATGCCATCTAACTCGTTCTGAAATGAAGGGCAATTGTGCTATTGTTATTATTATTATCTTATGGCTGTTAACTGCTATCCTTGGTTGTCCGTTGTAAATATACAAAAAGTAGCCGTTCACACGCTTTCACTACCGAGGCTTATACAGAAAATAGAATGAATCTTTTGGATGTTAAATGCAACTCAGAGGAACTCACTGGTCTGGTCAAATTCATAACGATTTATTATTTATACACACGTAAAGCAAATGACACAATAAATATGCACCGACCTGAAGAAGCCTCATAAAACAGAACTGCACTAAGCAGTTGTCAGAAAAATTCCCGGTGAACACTCCTGCATCCTTCAGTGTTGCAAGTGCATTCATCCAATACTGACAGCATCCCCTCCTTAAAAAGTTCCAGAACATTTCAATTCGTTGGTTTGATGTACTTCTACCGTACAAGAAACTTGTTTCTCTTCCTGTCCTAGAAATTTGAAATTAGGCCACATGACCATTTTCTGTACCGAAGTCAATTTTTATTAACCTTGGACATCTTTTGTGTGTTTGGACAGTTTCTGCGAAATACCCCCCAATCACCCGAGGATCGCTACTTGTGGCGTAAACGTTCAACCAGACAACATTTCTGGAAAAACCATCTATACAATCATTAATGCACAAGCCATATTGCTTTAGTGTGTCGTACGAATCAATGTGCCAAATAAAGTCCAAAATATTTTCGTTTTCGTAACCTTTTCCGTAATCTGAGAGAAACACCCTCTCGGTCCAGTATGCGCATCAGATTTGCTACTGTGCTACGAGAAACTGTCATGTCATCCTGTAAGCTACGCAGATGCATCCACCTGTAATTATGTTGGTTGCCAGCTCCAGCAATTAAATGTTCCAAAAACAATGCCACGTCCAAGACGCCCGTATAGTGTCGTCTTCTATAAAGCTCATTTGCTTTAACATATCTCTGCAGTGTTCTCAATGAAACTGAAATACCATGAACATGGGTGAGGAACAATAGGATTTTAGGACAGCATAAGCCAAGACGAAAGTAAAAGGCATACAAGTCGTTACGACCGTCCATCCTCAAAATGAGAAGCTTACATCTATACAGAAGCTTTTATGTTAACCTTATCTCAGTTACGCGTAATTCATTATAAACAATAACAATAATCATAGTGATCCATTAGAAAGAAATAGTATTCCATAAAAACGAAACAGCAATCCGTTAAAACGGATTAGTAATCCATTAAAACGACTTTATCCGTTATAACGGATTGCTATTCCGTTTTAAAGAAATAGTAATTGGTTTAAACGACTTATTAAATCGTTATAACGGATTAATAGTCCGTTAAAACGGATAAGTAGTCCGTTTTAACGAATTAGCCGGACACGTTTTTTTTATTTACGGTTGCACCAATGGGCTTCCGTACCACTAGTATAGCGACATACAAAAATCCGAACGACGGTGGGGTTGATGTAGGACTAGGAAACTCGTAAGTTTGCAGGTTTTTTGTGTAGTCGAACGATTCTGCCACTTATGGTCCCCCGCCACTAGTCTCTAAGACTGGAAGAGTAAATAAGTGCAAGGGAAATGTACAAACTTTCTGTACTCGGACCTCTCGTCTCCTTGTTAGTTGTGCACCATACCAACTCACTGAGCCACACTCATCTCCATGAGCCACAATCCACACCACAACCTTTTCCCTAGATATGACAAACTTATTTATTTATTAAATTTCTTGGGATTTTACTACAAATAATTTCAAGAATATTCTACTTATACAACGGCCGCCAGCAGTATGGTGGGCAGAAAGTCGGGTAAAGCCCGAGGAAACCGACCACCATTCACAGGTGGCTAGCAAACTTTCCCAGGTACGACCGGAGAGGACTTGAACTCTGAGACACGGCATTGGTGAGAAGTGCACGAGCCGTTGTGTTATACATAACACGCTAAACACTAGGCCACTCCAGGGCCCAGTATACAACTGTATTTAATTATTTGATTGGAGCTTTACGTTACACTCAAGAATATTTCATTTATACTACGTTGACCAGCATTGTGGTGGGAGGAAAAAGCCCGCGGGAAACTCGATATTGCGCCGGTTGCTAGTAGACCTTCTCACGTACGACCAAGGAAGCCTAAACAGCTGTATTTATTTGTTCGACTGGTCTTGTACGCAGTACTCGAGAATATTTCACTTCTCCGACGGCATTATGGTGAGAGGAAAACGGTCAGAGTCCGAAGAAAACCCACGACCATCCGCAGGTTGCTGGAGGACATTCCCACGTACCGACGGAGAGGAGGCCAGCAAGAGCTAGACTTGAACTCACAGGGCCTGCATTGGTGAGATTCACAGGGTCATAACGCCGCGCTGGATGCTGTCGTAGAAGTGAAATATTCTTGAGTGCGGCGTAAAACACCAATCAAATAAATAAATACATAAATCAACTCAAAATATCAAATAAATTATTGGTTTATGCTTCATTACATTGTTGTAATTTTCTACGTCAAAATACAATCTATTACATGTTTTCATCCATTCATATATAGTCTTTGTAAGTTTATTAGCCAAATCAGTCAACAGGTTTTGAATTGTTTTGCAATTTGCAATTCCCCTTTTCTATTTTATCCCGTGTATTTTTTACTCACTTTCAGAACCGCTGTTCGTGCTAGGGTGGAATTTCGATTCTTTCTCTTCCACAAATTCACTCCCAGCGTCACACTTTTGGCCTTCAAGTTCGTTCATTGTACTTTCCTTTGGGACGTTTGTGTTGGGTTCGTGATCCGAATGTTCTTTATTCGTACCTGGATTTTCAACAAGTTGTTTTTGTGTTGTGTTTGTGTATTGTGTTAGCCAGCCTGTCGTTTCTTCCATCGCCGTTTCTGTTGTGGTTGTTGTAGCACTCTTTTTACACCCTGTGGCCCGTTCAACTTCTCCTATCTCATTCATGTCCATCACTTCAACGACATCAAAATCGTCGGACTCTGCGGGTGGATTCATCGGATGGCATATAGAATTGGAACCACAGCCGTTTCCCGAGGAGGTAGAACTCGGGTTAGTTGCACTGGGCTTCTCTAGGGGAAGTAAGTAGGAAGGAGGAAGCTGTGAAGTGTTGATGCGATACTGATCGGTTGCCATTTCCGGCAAAGAAAGTTTTCGTCGATGGAAAGAACGCTGGCTTTTCACGAACTCTTCGGACTTGCAAATGGAGAATGGATACTTGTGCTCTTTCAGATATCTGTCCAAGCTGTACCGATACACACTGAAGGAACGTCGTGTGTAGTCTTCTCCGGATGGCTTTTTCATGACGGAGAAGAACTCAGCCAAGTACGAATCCAGTTCGTGTGCGGAAAGATCAGTTATCTCCCTTTTGTCGGTGCGTGGTTTTTCGAGGATCCACCTCTGGAAACTGCTGACGGCCGCAGCGATATTCCTTTCCGTAGAGTTCCTCTTCCTACTCTCACTGTCATTCGACGGGCTGACTTTGTACGGGGAAACACGATGACTGGATCTAAAATGCGACAAGTTCGATGACTGATAGGGTCTCCTAGACTGTGACGAGTCATGTGATAAGGATGGTTCTGAAACCCCCAAAACAAAAATTGGATTATCAACAGTTCCTTAAGATAGGCATCCATAATTAGGGATGACGTGGTGTTTCATGAACATGGCCCTGCCAGTGCCGTCAAAGGCTTTCTCTCATCAATGCCTCTAAGTGCGGGAATTTGCAACTTTCATGCATGTCCAAGACAGAAGGATGGGGCTAGAATTGTTCCATACATACTTAACACTAGAACTAGCACAGTATGGTCATTTAAAAGCTTAATGAGTATCCCAACATAGTGGGAAAACTGGACAGTGCTCCGAGACAAGAACCTGCACGTCCAGTTCACCAAAGAGACAATACTATGCTAGGCAGCATTGCAAGTAAAAGCAAAACAAATGCATTTGTGTTCTTTCTGGCAACAGTGAAGATTTGCTTAAACAATCCAGATCCCACTCTGATCACAACTAAATTGTAGTGGTATGGTCCTTAGCCCAAAGTTAGAATTTCTGCCAAATCCGTGTACAACTTTCGTCATAAATTTTTAATGGACAGACAAACAGACAAATGAAGTATGTATGTGTGCATGCATGCTTGGGTTTTACATCGTTCTCAACAATTTTCAGTTACATGACTTTAAGGAGTTCTTTAAAATGCATCATGTGATGTAATGTGTCTTGTTGTGGCAGGATGAGTCCAAAAGTGGACTCGCCCTGCGTTTTGGACATCATGCAGCAGACACCAGACATGACACCCCACCCAGTCACACTGGGCTGATGAGTCCTGGTTCCTTGCTCTAATCTCTCTGTGCAGAGCGCAACGTGAGGCAGCAACAAGTGCCATTTTTAAAGGCTTTGCTATGACCCAACCCAGGATGGATCTCGGATCTCCCGATCCTGAGAAAACAAATGATTAAGTAATAAAAAAAAAACATACACACCTGATTGGAAAGTGGCGGTTGAATTTTTGGAAGTGAAATATGGTTGTTGGATATGATCAGTGTTCACAACTGCCGTGAGATCATCCTCTTCAGGTACAACAACAACATCTGGTGACATATCCGATCGTGCACTCTCGGCACGTCTGTACATGGCTGGTGAAGACTGGTGCTCGAACTGGTGGTCTGGAAAATGTCTTTGAGGTTCTTGTGAAGAAAAGGAATGTCTCAGGTTGGTCAGGTCTTGTGCATTGGTTTCCTTTGCCAGAGAAAAAAAGCTGTCGCCCAGATCTCCGCTCAGAGCTTGATCCCCAGAGGTCACAGGTTCTGAGGGTTTGGGGGATGGTTTTAGTCCTTTCAACCAATCAGGCTCAGGGAGCATTCCGCAGCAATCTGCGAAAACAAAAAGTTTCCTTACGCCATCTGATTTATTTCCTGACATGACTGGTGTTTAATGCCATGCTCTACAATCATTTTTACAACGATATGGCTTTCATATATTGTCGAGGAGGTGATCTCGAAGTTCAGGGGAGGTTCTGGATGTGGGGAGTCATGTTTGAGCTGACAGAGCCAGAGAGGGTCCACGGCTTATTTATTTGATTGATGTTTTATGACGTACTCAAGAATATTTCACCTATATGATGGCAGCAGATTGCTGGCAGACCATCAGACGTATGGCTGGACAGGATGCCAGCATGGGCTGGACTTGGAACTCGCAGCGACTGCATTGGTGACAGGCACCTGGGTCATTACGCCGCACTGCATGGTAACCTTCTCGACCATGTAGGTCCATGCTTTATAAAGTGTAATGTATCAAATCATGATTCCAAGTTTCGTCTACTGGTTTGCAAATGAGACAGGTAATAATGAAAGAGTATACATACATAGAGAACAAACAGAAACTTAGTTAAAAATATTCTACAGTTAAAAACAGAAGTAAAATTGATGTAGGGACTTCAAAGAGGCAGGTTAAAGTGAATCTGTCTATGTTCAACCTGTCCTCTTGTTTTTTGCCTTTTTTTCTCTTCTGTTTTATTTCTGAGGTGGAATAATAAAAGGGTCCAAGGATGGAACATTATCAGTGGTCGCATAGTTCTACCTTATATACCTGCCACAGCTCTTATTACATTTTAAGAGGCAGAAATTGAAGCACAACTGGATTGGTTGTGCTACCTAATACATGCCACATCAATTAAGATGATTGTTTTACTAACCCAGGGATATAGATCCTTTAGACTTGTACTCCGCCAACCTCAAATCCAGCCACACAGCAAACTGAGAAAGAACTAATGGCTCGCTACAGAGCTCGCCAATAATGGAGGCAAACTTGAACTGCACCCTCTCCAGTGACACGCCCATTGTCAATGATAAGCCTACCCCAGCCTGATGTATACTGAAGGAATATAACAACAGTGAGCAATTAAAAAATGGACAGTTATAGTGGCTTTTGGCAAAAAATTCATCAGTGTAAATGCAAATGAATATTTATTCTTAGTTTAGAACAGCCAAAAGAATTACATTTCAGAAAATATCAGCCTTGTTGATGCATGTCTTCGTGGTGTTATCGTTCAAATTTGACATAAAGTTCATGAAGTTAATAATGGTTGTCCTTTTACAACTTTTTCAAACTTTAGAATCATTTTAACAGTATAAATAGCAAAGTCATGAGTCTGATGAAATTTTGAGAGGATATAATTTGCAGTATTTTTGGTTAAAACGAGGAAATCTTAACTGATTAACGATTATGGATTTATTGTCCCAAATCTCCAGTATTAGCTTCTTCAGGAATCTTTCTTCAGTTAATTAGTAAGCTTGTTTAAAAAAAATAAGCATGAAATTCCAAACGGGGGACTGTCAAACACCCGGCTGTAGTACCTTGACATCATTATATTGATGTCAAATATTCCTTTCCTGCCCCGTCATAATGACATCACATTAAAGACAGCGCGACAATTGTTCCTACATTGCACATGATAGATTTCAACATTTTAATGTGTTGAAAAATTAGAAAAATTAAATTCAATGTAAGTCCATTATACCTGTCGATCAGATGAAAGGTCCTGCTATCACCACCATACAGCTCTGTCCCAAATGGCCTGAAAGAAATCAGAAGTTGAGTATAATGGTGAAAACACAAATGGGGTGCGGAAGAGGCTCAAAAAGTTAACTCCAAGCATAGGTCAGATTAAGCATTATGACCTTCTTACCAATTTCAGACAAAAACAACACACAATTTTATGTGTGTTTTAAAACAAAACATACCATTTAAATGTAGCCTATGCCATACTGAGAAACACCAGGTCTTATTTCACTAACAAGTCTTAAGTCGTAAATCTTACTCTAAGTCCTAAGTTTTACCGGTCGGTACACAATAAAGCATAGATAGTATTCTTTTGTGAAATAGCCCTATGTCGAAACTTTTAACAGGATCTGAGTCACGGCTAACGACATTTTAGTAAAATGGAGTCCTGTGACCCAATGGACAGATCTGCTACATCTGATGTCCTGCAACCCTTTCTTGTGACAACATTATTTTTCATTCCATTCATTTCGTCTTTCTGGGACATCTGGTTGGCCTACTTGCAACAATATTGATTAATGATTGGTTCAATGCGTGTTCTTGATTGACAGTTCGGAAAGGTATCATAGATGTGCAGTATCTATGTCTCACTAACAATATTTGGCCTCCACCAGCTTGGTCAGAAGCTCAGTCCTGTCAGTTGTTGTAACCAAACTCTAGAGTGCTGATATGGCTGTGGTTTGTCAAGTACTTGCAGGTCTTGTAATGCTCGGGTTGCTTCCTCTGTTTGCCGCTGACGCTCTTCTGGTGTCTCACTCTCAACCACGTGACTAACAGCAACTTCATGAAGGCAACTTCAGCGGAACCCCCTAGACTGGAATTGTTGGTCTACGGTTACGGGTACTGAGCGGTACACCAATAAATAAACAAACTTCGTAAATCATTTTTCTTGACACATTTTCTACGCTCAATTCTACTGCGACATTATTTACTAAGTTAGAAAAGAGGTCACTGGAAAAATTGATGCACAAAGTGTAGTGGAAGGGGAAGTGAATCTGGAGAAGGCGAAACAACAACAACGTCACCTAAGATGTAACGTTTTGGAATGCATGTATTTCTGAATACTTACTGTTCTGTCACATATCAATAGACGGCTTTGTACCGTGAGTGATCATACGCCTATAAACGTATAAGAAAATGTGCCACTGTTTCACAAAACTTACCGATTTTATTTTAGTCTGCACTTTGGTCATCGACAGGGAATGACAGTGGCCATAAACTACCTTCGCCGCAAGAGAGCTCTGGTCCGTCGGTAAAGAAGTGCTGGATATAACCTGGAATTAATATAACTATTACATTAGTCCCACATAAAACTCGATGCATCCAAAGAATATATTAAATTATTCAGATTTCGTCTCGAAAGTCGGCAAAAGTTCATAGACCAGAAATCTAATATTGCTCTCTCATACCAATACTTTAGACTTGCCACCACGTTAACGCTTCAGCTAAAGCCGCCTGTAGCCCTAGGTAACTATATTATATCAGCCTTGAATAGATGATTTAAGTACAATACATAAACTTATATGCCAGCAGTGATTTAGGATTAATTATACAGGTGTTTTTTTCCCGGGCTACATTTCATGTGCAATTTAACCTAGATTTAAACCGATAGCATCAAAAACTCAGTTAAACGCGTCACGTTCTTACATATAGGCCTATACACGTTCCCAATTGAAATTTCACACCATATTTGAATTCAATATTCTAAATCTGAGAATCATGTAAAAATAAGAACTAAATTTAAAAAAAAAACCAAAACAGCACAAAACACGTCTGAAATGACAAACATAATTCGACATAATCAAATTACAATGACTCCCCCCCCCCCTAAAAAAATGAAAATACAAAGATAAGGTAAACGGATGAAAACTGCGAGAGCAATTATTTTCCATACAGAAAATTACCTCTAACTATTTTGTAAGTGTTAAAAATGATTATTACAATTGTAAAAAATGAAAATTATAGGCTTATCTAAAACTTTAATCATCATCTTCAAAGCTTTCAAAATCACTTTCCACATTCTGAAAATAATTTGAAACGTTTGAAAATGTTTTCAAAGCTTTAAAAGGATAAGGTACGTTATGAAATAAATTGTACTGCACACACCAAGGGGATATACAGATGATTATTAATCACGTTGGCTTTCTGCCACCCACACACAAAATAAACTGATCCCCCCAAATTTACGACAAGAACCGGGATTTTATGGCTTTCTTTGGACGTTTCTACTACCCCACCCGCTTGTCGCGTCCATTGATCGAGGCGATAACAACAGGGACGGAGGCGATGAAGAGCTCTTCTATGTTGGAGGCGAGGTTAGTATTTATGCATAATTCGTGGGAGGAAAGAGGTCAAGCAAAGGGACTGGCCCGTTTGCGGTAAATTCTGATGAATTTTCACGGTAAGTGGAACACAGACCATGGTAGTGTGTATTTTAAATAACTGGTGTGCATGGAAAATGCTGTCCAACGACGCTATGTTAAATCGCATGTGTTCATTTTGCGAGTGAAGTTCTCGAATTCTCTTTGTGCGCTGAACTGGACCCCCTGCAGCGATGGCTTCAGCACTGTTCAGGGATAATGGAGGATGTGTTCACATTTGTAGCGGCCAGATTTCAGCCAAAACTCGAAGTGCTGTCTACAGAGACTGAAGATATTAGAGCAAATGCAGTATTTTCAGAAAGATGACAGCATGGGTGACTTAGAAGTTGAATTCAAAGTCCTTTGGAAAACAAACTAGTTACATTTGAAACTGATCATTAAAAAAAAAAAATTATGGCCTGGGCTGTTGCATGTCATTCAGTTTCAAACCACGGTGGCCCAGCAACTTGGTGTTTCTCAAGAAATGTGCTCTGTTCTTAAATAGAAGTCGAAAATAAAAGGTTGAAGCTGTTTAAGTCAAAGAGATGCAAAAGTGCATGTCTTCGCTGCCTCATTATAAAGAAATAAACTTACAGTACAACTGTTTCTTTTCTGTGCTTAATGTTTCAACTTCACAAAGTTTCATGCCCCACTACTGGGATGTTCTCTAAACTATGTATGCACTGCATTGTCACAATGTACATATTCATGATGATGGACACGTGTTAATTTGTAACCATTGGGGTCAGTGCAAATGGTTTAGTACTAAAACCTTTGACTAACTATCAAACAAAGTTGTAAGAGGTTTTTTGAACTAGTGTAATGTTGAAGGCAAGACTCTGTGAAATCCATTGTTTAAGTGTAAAAATTCTCGTGGTTATAAACTAAAGCCATCGGATCAATAAATAATTGAACTTTGTGTGAAGGTTATAGTTTTGTTCATATTTCAGAGCCCTGATGCAAGTAGAGGCCAACCTATTATCCAGCGTCCTAAGCAGTGAAAGGTGAAAATGGGTGTCTCTCTGGAGAGAGTACAGTTCAAATTTGCATCAATCATTGGAGAACTTTGCAGTGAACCCATCGTCTTGTCACAGTTTGCGGTCTGGTTGGATCTGCGGTTGGCAGAGTATAAATCCAAAGGGGCCATTTCTTTAGGTATGTGAAATGTATGTTAGACCTGTGATTACTATTGAGTGAATTAAACAGTAAACAAAGAGCATACCAGAAATTGATGAAAATGATAAATGGCAAATATTTAGTGTTCCAAGGTTGACTGTTCTGCATTTCACTAACTGCAATTTATACAATATGTAAGACAGTGTACATGTATCATAACTTTGATCGGTCAATGGCCATGAAATAAGTGAAGCCAAGGATCAGAACAACAGGAAATGGAAACTTGACTCCCACAGCTGGTGTCCTCTTTAAATCTGATGTGCTGTGTGGTAGACATAGTGTATGGTGGTATGTATGAATTAGGAAGTTTAGTATCAATTTTCTGTGGAAAAAGTTACCAGCAAAGGCTGTTCTTCTGTCAGACTATCCCCTGTTGAAATTGTGAGCTTTGAGGGTAATTTGTAAATGTGATAAAAATCAGTCTCACTTTAACAGAAATTCAACAGTGTTGTGGTATAGCCCTGTGTGGGAGAGGATAAGATTATGGGACTTATAAAGTTACAGAAATACAAGAGTTCCTTGTTAATTATTGTGATTTTTATTTAAATTCTATGAAATTTGTAGACTGTTCAGGGGAGAAGCCGGATCCATCATGGCTAAAGGGTTTGCGTACGGCTGCAGCCCCTGTGGCAAAGAAGGTCCTGGGAAGTCGGCTTGCCCCTAGAACGGGAATGGGCTTCTCCAGGGGCGGGATGTATTCGCGGTCGAGCGCATTCCACAGAAGGAACGTGAACTCGCACAGTCGAATGGCACATGCACGGCCACAGACAATGACCAATGTGCAGAGTGACGTGAATGAGAGACTTTCAGGAGCTGATGACATGTCTGGAGTCGCGCATCTTGCCGAGAATACAGATGATATTGTCGTCATTAAGGATGAGCCCTCAGAGGGCAATCATGGTGGTGTGTTTCCAGTCAGTTTACATTCTCACCAGGCACTGGAGCCTGACAGTCGGAAACGTCCGGCCAGAGACTCTGTGTCCAGCGACACTCAAGACAGCAGCACACCTTTTAAAGTCCGGAAAAGCCCATCTGAAGAATCCCCATTGAACCAAAGCCTCATATCTGTCCTGGGAAGCGCGTTTGAAGACCAAAACCCTGAAATGCCCTCAGGAACCAATGACTCTGCCCCTGTAAGCGATATGGACTATTCAGCTAATTTACAAGACCAATCTGACCAGTGGGCAGATAACTCCACAAACTTTCACTCATCCGGACAGCCTACAACCTCCACGTCAACGTTCTCGCCCAACCGACCATCTGCATCCGCAACCGTCACAAGCAACAGTAGTCTAGCTGAAGGTAGCATATCAATGGAGTCAACATTAGACCAGTCGGAATCAAACGGTAGGTGGATTTCTGGACCTTATGCTGTTCTCTGTGATATCTCACCTTTTGAAATCACTGCTCTGTGTCATTTGAAAGTGTATGGCCAAAGTCTCCTGTTGGGCTCTTTGTTTAAATTCTGGAAAAAGGCAGACATGCATTTTGCTGTTCATACAACACAGTATTGCTGTCTCAGTGCAACAGTTTATCTGGCTTTAAAATCTGATAACTCACATTGGCTTCCTGGTGCCTAGAAACTCTCATAATACAGTTGAAAGACTGCCTTAATTTTTGCAAAGTTCTCTGCTTGCTTGTGTGAACTTTTTGAGGTGATATCCATTTACAAGATCGGAGCCAAAATGTAGTGTATTATCATGTTGTTCAACTTATGAAACAATTTGCTCTTCATAAGTCAGGTCTGATAAAATGATCAAATATGTTTGAGAGTAACCTGGAGAGTTAGGTCTGCCACATACTCGTTGCTAGAAACTGCCTCGGACCTTCATCCTTAATAAGCTGAATCGGTATTGGACCCGTCTCGCTAGATTAACACTCTTTAGGCGAGACAAGTGTGGGTTCTCTCGCAAACTAACACAAAATAACTCAATTTCTGGTAGTTGGTATACCTTAGGATGTTGCTGTTGTTGTTGGGCTTGGTGGCAACAATCCGATGCAGGGCATTTTGGTGTAACTTCAGACCAAAGAGCAGTCGCTCTTGGCCTATGGTGGAAACTCTGTTCATCTATGTTTTATGTGAGCAAAATCCAGAAAAATAATGTAGAAAACTTGACTGAAAAGCGCAGAACTGTCTGTCAGATATGTATTCTGTGGTGACTAATGGAAATCAGATCTTTTTGGCGTTACTCTGCATTAGTTTGCAAGACAACCCACTCATGTCTTGCTCAAACAGTGTTAGTCTAGCAGGACGGCTCCTTTGCTGATTTGGCTTATTTTCACTTATTCATTTACTTAGCATGAGTCTATTCATGAGAAAGGAACATTTTTCAGTGGTAAAGATAGGTGTTCTGAATTACGGAACGGTTAAACTAATTTGGATGTACGGTATGATCAGATTTACAGTGGTACAATGTGCCAGCAGTCCTAAAATTATGGATGAATCCAATGATTTAGCATTCTTTACCAGAACCTTTTGTTCCTTTTCTCCAGAGGAAAAAAAAATTAAATATGAAATTATTTTTCAGTGTGATTACAGAGCATTGTTTTCAGGTGTTTTAATTGGTGAATTGTGAAGTTAGTACTTAAGGAAAAGCTGCATTCATATTTCATGAACTGTCTGAAGATGCAAGCCAACTTGTGTACAAGTGCCTTGTGTTTACAGCTTGTCATTTCTTAAGATTTGCTGATAGTTTACAGAGTAAGCATACTAGTACATTCGTGCCCTTATTTTCAGTGAACCATATGCAATTGCCTTTATCTTTTACTGGGGTTATTACAAGTGTTAGACGATGAATATTGAAAAATGTTGAATTTCTTCAGGAATAAAAAATTTTAAATTTTTCAGCCGTAAGTGAGAATAGAGGACCACCAGCTGATATCAAGGACAGCTTTCACATGTTAAAAAAAGAAAAAGAAAATGAAAAGAAGTCTTAGAGCCCATAAATGTTTGGGTGAATCAGCTCTGAGCCTTCTGTTTTCCTCCACTAGCTGATTTGTGCACTGTGGCACGTTGAGATTATCTGTTTTTATGCAGATCTATACACAAAATTAAGAGAAGGCGGCGTGACAAAGTTTGCGCATGGTAGACTTTCACATTTCATTCCTTTTTCGGTGGAAGCATTTGCAATGTCATGATGGTATGGAAAGATCGAACATCTGTAACCAATATTTCATCTGGTTGACGAATTTGCAACAATATCGATGTCATCTGCATACGTTAGGGTGAAAATTCAGAAAGCAGTCCGCCCTGTAGACTGACGTGAATGAGCTTGGGCACATCACAAAAATTCAGAAAAATGCTATTTTCCAACCCAGTTTGTGTTAAATACTTAGAATCCCTCGACAGCCTTGCTATTAGGAATCTGTAGGGACATATTCCAATCCAGGGAGTTGCCTCCCTTGTTGAGCCAGCCATTTGTTGAACATTAGCTTCCCATTATACATGTACAGGTACCTAATTCCCACTAAGTTGTTAAAATAGTCACAAATTTGTAGTTTTTTTTTCTGTGTGTGCTTTACCCTGGGCAGAGGTATTATTTTCCTAAACTCTCTGCAGTTTGTGTTTGCAAAACGAGACAAATGGATGACATTCGATTTTCAAAACAACAAAGTAAAGAGTGACAGCTACGATTCATGGGCTGCCTTTTGAAGTAAATTGATTTTCTCAAAGGCAAAGAGAGAAAATGATATACCAATAAAAGTTTAGCACATTAACAAAATGGTATTATGTATCTGAAAGTATTTAGTTGCACTTAATTTTCTGGTGGTATTGCTTAAGTCTAACTCAGCCTATCATGGGTCACTGTGCTTCTGCAGAAAATAAAATGGCAGTGCTGTTGAAGACCTTGCTGTTGATGAATGTCTGTGTGCATGTATCATATTTCGATGACTTGATATTGAGAGCATCAATCTAATGATTCTGTTTTGCTCTTAACATTACTTGCCCTTAACACCGTTGCATTATTACAAAACTATGTACATGAAACAGGATACATGTGTAGCTCTACCAGTGATGAAACGTTCACACTTTCCGATTTGGTTTATCAAATCATCGAATTTGAGGAGCCAAATGAAAATAAGACAGACTGGTGTATGAATGTTGGGATTTGTAGAATTCTGCAAATTGTGTGAGATAGCACTTGTCTTTTGATTTGGCTAGTCAAATTAGACAAGTTGATTTGTGTGAAAGAAGTTTTATGCCAGGTAGCATTAAATTGGTAACTTGGGTAAATGTTAGATATGAAATAACAACAACCAGCAATATGGAAGACATTTAGATGAGATGAGGAGAGACTTCTTTGATGCTTAGAGGCTGTTCAAGCTGACTACTAAATCACAACTTTGAGAAGTGGTTAACAAGAGACTCAGACCCACCGCAGGCAACGAAACAAAATGGGAAGTTCACATTTTTAAAGGTTTGTTGAAATCTTTAAGTGTGCAAAATACACAAAGAGTTATGAGATTTAAGTTTGATCTTTGCTGTGTAAGGCAGAAAAGTTGTCAGATAAATCTCAGTAAACAAGAATTCTAAGCATACGTGGACATTTATACTTGCCTTCTAATATAATTTGCGACAAGCCATCCCCTTGGTATGCAAGCGAAGCAGTGACTTGTAGAACTCTGTGCAGCTTAATGGCGGATGTATCCAAAGACGCAAATCTCAGCAGACAGCACACTAACCTCTGTGTCACTGCAACAGCGACCTCTGTGCTGGCAGGTCCTGTTTTGTCTGTCTTGGACGTGATGTCATTGACAGGTCACCAAAGCAAATCAAGTTCGAGAAGTTTTGTTAACATGCTATGGGAAGACAAGCAGTGTGAAATAAGCAACATTTTGCATTCTTCCGTGTCACAGGACTGGTCTGTATCTTCAGCAGTTTCCCTATAGCTTCCTTCCTCTACCATGTCTACTGTTAACACAAAATCTAAGGTACGATTCACCAAGAAGGACTCCAACTCTGATACTTCTCCAATTTCTACATATTCATTCTTAAATCAGAGTACTGTGGATGAGTGACGACTTAAAAGTTTCACTTCATTGTTCAGCTTGGCCAGTATAAGTAATTGCATATTTAGTGTAAAATTTGAATTTCTGGGAAACATACAATAAACTTCTTTTCATCTGTTGTATACGTACATGTATTTCTTCATTTGTTTCTAGTTTTCCATCCTCCATGTTTGGAACTTGGGCACGTTAAAATTTAAAGAGTTCCAAGGTGTGAAATAGCTCCCCAGGACCTGTAACCACCACAGTGGTTGAAACATGTTTTAGTCTGGGAATGGAAATACTGTCTGTGAAACGGTTCCATTTCTAGGATTGTAACTTGTGTGTTTAAAGCTATCTTGTTGATCTAAAATGTGAACTTCTACACAGTGAGTTCGATGGGGTAGATGCGATAGAGGGTGGTTACATTGATATTATTTCTTAAGGGTATGTAGAAAAATTCATCAGCTACACTGTTGTTTGTTCAAGGCAACTATTTGTTCACTTGCTATTATTTCTAAGCAGGTGAAACAATATATCTAGTGAAAGAAGGATGCGTCTTGAAAGATTGATAAAGGGATGGTCACATAAGGAGAGACAACCTCGCAACTTCCCAATAGAAAACATGGGTTATGTCCCCTTTGTTAGGATTTTGTAAAACATAAATTTCAATCTAAATTTTAAGAAAAATTACAAAGCAAAGGCTAAAATTGTTTCAGAGTGTGTATATCTAACCTAGATCAGACTTATTCAGGATATTTGTCAGTATTTTATGAAATTATTAATTAATGTATAAACTTAATTTGTGATGTTGAAGCAGGTATTGATCAGGTTTGAAAAACAGTTCTCATTTGTTACAATACGGATGTATAAAATCAGTAGGGTTAAGTTTGTTAAAAGGTTACGCTAAAAAGCATGTTCTGGGGAAGTCATAAAAACAAGCACGAATTGATCATAGTTGGAACATCTCACAAAACGTCTTTCTTAAATTCAGAGTCCTCTCTTATGTGAATAGCCCACGATGTACAAAAATAGTGCAACTTTTAAAGTTACTCCTACAGTAAATTAACAAACATTTTATTTCTTGTAGTAGGACTCCTGTGTTTGATTTTCAACGTTGAACTTTGTAAGTTTGATGTGATCAGTAGTCCTGTTTCTGTAACTTAGCCTTCATATAAAGTTCACTGCATGTGATTGCCATGGCTAAGATGGAAGTGAATGCTTCATACATGTACATATGACGATGCCAAATGCAGGTAAGTGGTAGAATGCAGCTTTTCCTATGTACTATATGAATATTGTCTTTTAGTATTGTTCCATTGTTGATGTTCTGATATATAATATAACCATCCTTAAAAAACAGTCACAGTCGGTCAGAGGCCGTTTCCAAGATCTGTTTATATGTTGAATATTGATGTATGAGATGTGTATAGAGGCATTCAGGTTCGATCAGGCCCTGAAGTTCTCGGGATACATGTACATGTAAATGCTTTTTAAATTCATTTTTAGAAGCTGAAATAAGATTAATTTGGCTGTCCTACTTCAAAAACTCCTTTTCATTTGTAATAGTATTATACATGTACACAGGTGTTCCCCAGTGCTTAAGGTAATACACAGTGTTTTTGAAGACTGCATTTATGCTGTGGTTTATTTTCTTAAAACAGTTAAGTAGATACAGGTAAATAAAACACAAGTAGAAAGACACATCCTGAAAATGGAGTCTTCCTTCTGGAAGAAGCCTGTTGAAGTACATGTATATGTAGCATGCAGGTAAATGTGGATATATTAAAAATGATCTTATGAAAAAGGGAAGACATGAATATCATTACTTGTATTCAGCCTCTTTTTTAAGGATGGTTTGTTGCATTGTTATGTGCATGTTTCACATGTTTGTATATAATTTAAGATAAAGACATCAAAACTATGAATATCGTATCTCTACACAACTAATATGTTAAAATTGTATAAATATACTTGCTAACATCTGTTATGTACATTATATTCAGTGGATGTCTTAGCTCCTCAGGAGAGTTTAAGCTGTACATTTTACTAGCTCACACTTGGAACTACAGAATGAATATGTGTTTAGATCATAGCAGTGTGATGATTGGAAACAAATATTTGACATGTAAACATGTAACTCATGTATTATCGGTTAATCCGGAATGGATGTGGTTAGGCGGATGCTGAGGCTGGCAGTTATATAGTGCGATATCAGGTTTGGAGGACATCTGTTCTTTTTGAGGGCAAATTGTTTTGGGAAGTCAAGGTCTTTGCCCATATGTGAACTTAGACTGCCATTGATATGAATATTCTTAAAATAATAGACCTTTTGGCAATGAAATGAGTTTGTTCTAGGTCATGTACAATAGAAAGGTGTTTGCTTAACATTATTATTTGGGTATACATGTATTTATGAAGTGTGCTCTTGTAGAGGCTTATGCCTAAGCCCCTTTCACTGTAATTCCCTACAGTATGAAATGAGCTGGAATTGTTTGGGGATTTGGGTACATGTGTGAAGTAGACAAAAGTGCGTACAATTTTAACAAGTTACACTAACATGAGATCTGTGCACTGCAGGAGTTTCCGCCAAAAACAGTAGACCAGGAACAATATCAGTTGCCAGAGATCAATGCAAAATCTGTTTTTCTTTTGTAATTTTCTACTTGCTTACCCTTAAAGAAAGTATATTTGAATCCACCTTGTGTATAGGTGAGACTAATTATTTATTGGGAAAAATGCCTGGTTATAGATCAGACTTACATGGACATTCTTTTTAAGTAATTTGACCTCTTTAATGACCAGTAACCTCTGCATACAAGTAGAGTATTTACTGATGATTCCTGATTCAACAATGTAGATTAAAGTCATTACTACACGTACGGATAGTGTTTAATTCACATGGACTCCAATAATTCCCCATATTCATGTGCACTAGGAATGTGGTATGATGCCTTTCAGCAAATCAAAACTGTCATGTGCAACACAGCACTTTGTGAGTTAGGCCATTGAATGGTAGCACCGCTAATGGTGTACATGAACATGTAAAAACGCGCGTAACAATGGATCGGTTGTTTGGATGTATATTCGTCTCTAAATAACACCATTGATGGTTTTTTAAAGGTTTTCTTTGTGTACCCAAGAAGTGTACATGTGGCATCCATTTTACCACTGCCTGAACTAAGTCGGCGTATAAAAAAAGGAATTATCATCTTCAAAGGTTTTTATTTTGTACATTTATTTCGTGCACATGTATAGTTACCACTTTGTAATCACTGAGAGGTAAGTTTTGGAGAATAAACACGAATGCAGCATGGCATACTTTTATTCCTTATGAGTGGACATATAAGTAGCCTGGTCACAGTCTTTGAATAAAGCTTTAGTTTCCTACTGATTCAATGGCTAGATGGCTAGATCTGAAGCATAACTGACTGAATTTGCAATGTTATTGCAATTAAGGTCTAAAGTTAAATGGTAATGTTGTTCAGAGTAGTTGGGTTCATGTACAAGAATTTTGCATTATGCGAAGCATTACGTGGTCTTTTTGAGAAGCTTGCTTTGTGTACATGAAACCTTTCTTAGTGTCCATCAAACTGAGGGGGGAAATGTATGTTCTAGTATAAGATGACTTTTTTTCACAGTTCTTTACATGCAATAATTGTGTTAAACATACCTCAGACACTATGTACAGTATTTCATGTGTTAAATATATGTAGTGCCCTGGCCTGTTAACAAGGCAGGTGCACAGAACTTTCTTTTCTACACTCTTTGGCCAAGCTGTCATGGCAAGGAGAATTAGGCCATGAAGACATACATGCAATTGATTCTGTACTTCATACAGCAGTGTGTTATCTTTTGATGTAGGATATTATACATATGAATATTTGAACTCATGTTTGTCTCATACTAACATTATGCTGGTGTTTTTTAACTGCTTGTAAAGTGTACCATTTTAGAGTTTGCTTCTCTAGTGGGTCATTGCAGCTGGCTACATGAGATACTGAGAGACACATCCTTTAAAGAGATACGCATCTTTAAAGAGTTTCAGCAGAATCTTTTATCGTATAGGATTTCCATTATCTTGAAGTAAAAATGACTTTGCCAAAAGGAAGTTCCACACTTTTCTCTTACCAGTATGGCCAGTGGACCAACAAGATGATAAAGAGAAAGGCCTTCCAGCTGAAACCGTCAATTGTACAAGAGTAGACAATCCGGATTTGCCCAACACAGCTGCAATTCTGGAGTACAGTTTGCCTGATGATAACCGGGATAAGAGCCAGAGTGCTGTTGTGAACTCCATATCGGCCACACCTAAGAGGCAGTGGAGAAAGTCGAGGATTGCCAGTCTTTTGGGAACGCATTCCAAAGCTACAGCGGTGAAGCTAGTGTCTGCTGTGGACACTTTTGAAAGGTGGTTATGGGTGGGATACAGCATGGAGAAACGTAGAATTGAGGACATACCACCAGGTGAATTGGACCAATACCTGGCAGAGTTTTTTCTGAACATTAAGAAGCCAGATGGGGGGGATTATAACTGCGAAACATTCCGAATTCTCAGATCAAACATTGACACTTTCTTGAAATCTCAGAGCTACCCGTCATCTATAATAAAGGGGAATGTGTTCTTTCAAAGCCAGCAGTGTTACATTGCCAGAAGAAATATGCTACGAATGACTTGAGACCGTTCTGAGTTATTACACAGGTCTATTGTGAAGGCTTAACAGTTTTATATTACATTTATGGCCAGTTGCATGGATGGAGAAAATTTTATATCTTCTGGCCTCAGTTCATTGGAACTGAAAGATATCATTGGCTTGCAATAAAATGTGGTTGCGGTGTCTCTTTTCATGTCTGAATACATTACATTGCCATGGTTACTGTGTACTGATGCTCTTGGTAAGAAAATTTCATGGTTGCAGATAGGTGTCACACCGGAGGGAGTTACAATAAGTTGCTTTACTGAATATAAGGCATAGATGCTGAGCTTGTCATTCATTTTCTTCATATAAATCTGTTTATAGAGAGAAGAAAACAAAATGCAGTACACTTCACTGGCTTGAATTCCTAGAGCTAAATTCCAGTGCATGAGATACGATGTTCAAAAAGTACCCCTTCAACCCAAGGAAAAAGAAAATGAGCACACAAAGTGCATGTAATATTTGAGAAATATGCAATCCCTACGAGTTCAAGCCCGGCTCACACTGGCTTCCTCACTCGTCGTGTGTTAGCGTGCAGATAGTTGTGGGTTTCCCCTCGGCTCTGCTGGGTTTCTGTGCACCAATGCTAGCTGTTGTCCTCTAAGGTAAATATTCTTCAGTATGACAGAAGTCATCATTTACATAAATAAATATTTGTTTGCTATAGAAGAGATACATCGTTCATTAATTTTTGTCACTTGTTTGGGAAGCCCAGTCAAGGTTGTATTTTTGCTGTTGTATGGCTTATGTTCCACATGTGAGAGGAACCTGTTTCAATCCATCCTACACAGTATGTATGCAGTATGATGTGCTGACTATACCATAAAAGTATTAGTCCATTAAATGATTGCTTAATATTGTTAGGTACTTGTTCTTTGAATGATTGCCTCTTATGGTGATCTGTTCTTCATTTAGCTTGATGCAATTTTAGGAGATGCTTGCGTCTTGAATTCAAGGAAGTCCTGATAAGTTTTGAATTTAGGGATGTTCTGATGACTTGGATTTAGGGATGTCCTGATAACTTGGATTTAGGGATGTCCTGATGACTTGGATTTAGGGATGTCCTGATGACTTGGATTTAGGGATGTCCTGATGAGTTCAAGATTTAGGGATGTTCTGATGACTTGGATTTAAGGATGTCCTGATGACTTGGATTTAGGGATGTCCTGATGAGTTCAAGATTTAGGGGTGTTGTGATGAATTCAGGATTTAGGGATGCTTTGATATAGTTTGGATTTTGGGATGTCCTGAAGAGTTTTGGATATTAGGCAGGTTGTGATGTATTCAAGCAGACATAGGTGCCAGAAACACGTTCTGCAGATTGGAGCTTGTAATCTGTAACCATGTAACTTTCAGTGAAAATTAATTCCAGTTTGAGTTCATTTAATAAAAAAAAAAACATTTGTGAAAGAATATTGATTTCGACGTAAGATATAACATGACAGAGAAATAATTAACTGTAGCAAGACTCTGTTTAGCCCACGTACCATTATCTCCATGGATTTCCAAAGCCCAGTGTAACTGGCTATCTGAGGTAGAGGTCAGGACCAAAACCATGGGCTGTAGAAAGAGGTACCGTATAGTCATTATTCTGTTAGCCAGGTGCATTTTTCCAGTGTTTCCCTTTCGAAATTCATTGTGTTTATGGGAAACGAAAATATAATTCTACCCAAATTTTTGGTTCTGTATCAGCATTTGATATATTCTTATGTTGCTTGATGTTTTACCATTCCATCAGTCTTGGAATTGTTTCATTGTCAGTGTCGGCAGAGGTGCGTGCAGAACAGTGGATACCTTATCATGGGAGTTCGATACCCTGGAATGATCCATCTCCTGTTGTGGCCAAACCCTCAGTGACTGTGGGCAGTGGGGCTGGGCCAAAGAAACCAAAATCTAAGACCACATTTGCTATGTTCGCCTCATGCGTTGGCACTATGCATCGGTGGATTCAAAGAAAATATCCAGGTGAACAGCGGAGCATCGAGCATATTCCTCCGGCTGAATTAGACTTCTATTTAGCAGGGTTCTTTCAGGAGGTTAAAAAGCCGTCTGGATTGGACTATTCTCCTGAATCGTTGAGAACATTGAGGAGCTATATCCAAGGTTACCTAGAAACCAAGAACTATCCGGAATCCATAACAAAGAGTAGAACGTTCCTGAAAAGTCAGCAAATCTATAGCCAGAGACGGATACAACTGAAGAGAAAACGCCCTCTACCACAGACTATAAACAACTAGTGTCTAGTTCTCTGTACATGTGTGTGCAGACACAGGTAGTCACAAGGGTTGATTCTTTGAAGAAGTTATGGATAGCAGACCCAGGCGGCCTTTAACAAACTTGTTCGTGTTCTACTAGTTCTATAATAATTGTTGTGCTGTCGTCCATTGTCCTAAATACAAAACTCAATATAACTGCTCAAGTTTCTTGCACAGCACAATCGTGGAGATAGACATTTATCATTTATTACAAGGGCATGTGTGTGATTGGATAATTATATTTTGTGTGGAGGTATTACGGGAATTCTTAGCCTTCTCAGCTTAATTCCTGCTAATATTTGAGCATGTGGAAAACATGCAATTGAATTTGTTGTATTTGATTGACAGCCATTGTAATATTGACAGTCATTGTATTATTGCATGGGAATAGGTGCCTTATTCTCTGAAAATGAGGCAAATAGTTCTGTTTGTTGTTTTTTTTTTTTTTTGATTTGACTATTTCATTCAATCTGAAAAAGCTCATTTTGAAAGGGCTGTTGAGGGTTGGACATGCAGATGTTTTAAGTACCTCTGATGGGCAGTTGGTGTGATCATAGGCCTACTCAACCTGAAGTGAAGCCTGTAAACTGCTCTCACTGATATGTAGGGATTGATTTCTCCTTAGTGTTGAGATTGACGGAATAGTACTACAATTTCTGCTCTTGATCTATAATCCAGTAGGAATCTCATTTTGATCAAGTTTACTCTTGAGTGAATTAGAGGGTTGCATCATGTGACATTTCAAGAGTTTTTCCACCTATCATTTGTCCTAGCGGGATAACCTGAACATTATTTTCTGAATAAGAATTGTTTCCTTTGCCAGAGTCATACGAGCCAAATACTCCAGCCTTGAAGGGACATGAAGGACAGTACCATTCTAGTCTGCTTACGCCAGAAATCCTACTCTCACTAAATCCCGAACCAGTTGGGATGAAGCAAAAGGCCAAGGCGACAACAGCCATGTGTCATTCCAGCGCCAGTACTTTGATGCGCTGGTTGCGATCCCGATACTGTCAGGAGCAACGAGCCATCGAGAACATCCCATCGGAACTCTTGGACAGTTACCTGGCGTCATTTTTCCAAGAGATAAAGAAAACGTCTGGAAAGGAGTATTCCTCTGAGTCATTTAGACTTCTCAGAAGCTATCTCAATGGTTACTTGAAAGAAAAGGGTTATCCTCATTGTATTGTGAAATCAGGCTTTTTTGCCAAGAGTACAGGTGCCTTTAAGGCTCGCTGGGCCCAGTTGAAAGAGCAGGAGATGCTATTGAAAAGCACCTCGTCATATTAAGGAAGACGACACATCATGGATGTCTTGACCATTAATGGAAAGCAGTATTATAGTTTATGTACATGTGTTGGGTGATTTGGCTATTTGACCCACAATGGGTACATCTTTGTTGTTTTGTGTTCCTGCCAGCACTTCAAATTTCGTGCCACAGTATCTCAGCTTTGTGTTAGGAAATATGAGGCATTGATCTGCTTTTGTATTTGCTTCATTCCAGACACCTCAGTTTTAAATTGCTGGAATGCATTTGCTTCGTAACGTGAAGAATCCAAATACTTGTGTGCTTTCCATTTCCTGGTTGCAGTTAAACAGCTACATATTTGTTTTAGCATTCAGCTGAAGAAAATAGAAATGGCAGTTTTTCATTTTCAATAAATCCGTTACAGGTGACCTCAAATCGTTTCGTTTTTCTCCTCAGAGCAGTCTCTGGGTTACCCCATCGGAGTTATGTGGCAGGACGGTCACTTGTTGACCATGGGAAACGAGACACTGCCATCAACACTTCAACAGTGTTCTCAGAAACATTTTGTCAGCCGCACGCTCCCCACGGTCAAAACCAGAAACAAAGGCACGGGGTGGAACGTTACATCCGCTGTTAGGACGTTTGAACGCTGGCTAGAGCGTCACTCATATCAGGACCATCGTAAAATAGAAACCATACCTCCTGCGGAACTAGATTTATACTTGGTGGAGTTCTTCAGTTCTATTAAGAATGCAAGTGGCAAGGACTACAGTTCCGAATCGTTCCGCATTCTGCGCTCGAACATTAGTAGCTATTTGAAGGATCAGCATTATACAGCCTCTATTACATCATCATCTTTGTTTGCTAGAAGCCAAAATGCCTTCATGCTTCGTAGACATCGACTACAGGAAAAAGAAATGACCACTGTCTTAAACAGGCAGGACCCGCCTCCCTCTATGTCCACCTAAGTCATCCTGACATAAATATGTTTAATGGCTTTTAGATAGAACATGATAATGGAGAACAGATATAATTCCCTACTCAAGTTTCTTTTTTTTCCTTCTGTTTTTCTGTCATGTAGGACATAAATGGAAATTATTTTTGAATCACATGGTTATATCATATGGTTATCCCAGATACATGGTGGCACGTTAGGGGCCTTAATTCCCATCGTGCGAGATTAAAGATATCATTTTGGATTTTTGAAGGTCTGTTAAAACTGTTTGATATGTTGTATTCGTCCAGAAATCTGGGAACGGTTAATATATAGTGATAAGGTAAGATTTGTTTAGATTTATCAAGAAGACATTTGGTGAAGACCTAGTAGATACATGTAGAGGAGGGAAACGTTTTATTACCGATATTCAATCAGCCTGTGTGAAATTGTATGTTCCTAAATGTAATCTTGTGGAGAAAACGTGACAACAAATCTTGCAAATGACAATCCCTGCGATAGACCACTTACTACATTTTATGTTATTGAAAAAATAAAAGATACATTTCCAGAAAAAAATTGTTTAGGCCACTTTGTGTACATGCGTCCAGGGTGTGTTGTGGTATAGACATATAGATGTAGAGCCGGTAGATAATTCGGAATACAGGGTAATTTGAGGCACATGCATGCATGTCTGAAGTTATTAGAGTCTTTGTGGTGAAGTGAAGCTCAGATTAAAATTGCCACAGTACGCATCCTTTATTTTTTTCTTTGTTTCTTTCACCCGTAAATGTCCTCTAAGACATTTCATTGGTTTTATTGCCAGTACTGCAAGATTTACCCAGTGATGAAGTAACAGAGAGTATAACAGAAGCTGTACTGGACGAGTCCAGTGCCAACTGGTTCACCCCCTGTAAGAAGGCGAAGTCGAAGAAAGCCAACTCTACCACGGGATCTTATGCTAGAATACTACAGCGCTGGATCACGAAGAATTACACAGCCGAGCATCGGCAGTTGTTGGATATTCCTCCAGTGGCCTTAAATGGGTATTTAGAAACGTTCTTTCGTACCGTTTGCCGACCAGGTGGCAGAAACTACACGTGGGCTACCTTTCGGACACTGATGTCCCATATGGATAGTTATTTTAAAGAGAATAACTACCCGGTTGTTCTTGCGAGGGCGCCGGAATTTCAAGGAAGCAGGAATGCGTTTCACGAGAGAAGAATGCGTATCCGAGTGTGTGATCCTTCCGTGGACGCGTTAAAAAAACTTCATGAGTGGCTTAATTGCAATATGATGAGAAATAGCCGACGGGTCAAGAAAATTGATGTACTTTCCCCGCAAGAGCTTGACTCTTTGCTGGCGGATTTTCTGGCGTTCGTTGGCAGTAGCTGGATAGAATCGGACACAGCTAAGTACCTACTTAGCCTAGTAGTGGACATTGATAATTATCTTCGCAGCAAGGACTACCCAAATACTATAACTGACCCGAATTTGTTTCAAAACTCCTGGCAAGTTGTACGATCCTATCAGTAGTGAAAAACTTTTAATTGTGGTTATTGCTAGTCTCGAGTGTCACATATTGAAAAACTTGGCCAGGCATTACAGTAGTACATGTATATGTATTGAAGTTTAGGTGGAAGATATTTTGCTCCGTCGGATTTCCTGTGTAAAGCGACAAGAGTAATCGCAAAGCGTCAAATGATACGCAAGGTAATATTCCCAGTATGGGTCATATCAGGTTTTGACAGTATGGTAGAGATTTTCTTCAGTGTGTGGTAATGAAAGTTACGATTCATTTTTTTTGGGGACTTATTTCTGTCTTGAATGGACCAATCCAGTTAGTGACCTTGTGCTGGACATACTGTATATACTGTGCCATTAGGTATCATGTCCTACATGTGAGGTCCGTTCAGGTTTAGTTTCCTTATATATACTCAGTCCAGTTTAGTTTTTCCAGTAATCTTTGCGGCATCCATGTTGGTGAAATGGTCTTGTATTCAGCGTATTAGCAACAACCTGTTAAATGAAGAAACCACTTGCTTAGTCGCATCTCCGATACCAATCCAATTCATTTGGTTTTTGTTCCCAGACAAAGTTCTTGGAGATGCGTGTGGAGTTCTGTCGCAGGGGGATTCGTTTTCGACCTCAAGTAATCAAATCCTCCTGGCCACAACTACTTTGTATAACCAGGCTTTCTCCAACGATCAAAGAATGTCTAGTATCACGACAAAGAAAAGATCTACAGCTGGGAATCTAGTGTACGCCGTGAGGACATTCGAACGTTGGCTTGAGCGCCAACCATATCAAGACCAGCGTACCATAGAAGTCATATCTCCGGCAGAGTTAGATTTGTACCTAGCCGATTTCTTCAGCTGTGTCAAGAACTCTGGTGGGAAAGACTACAGCTCCGAATCCTTTAGAATACTGCGTGCAAACATTAACAGTTACTTGAAGGAGAAGATGTACCCAGCCTCGATTACAACATCTCCCTTGTTTACCAAAAGCCAAAATGCGTTTCACATTCGGAAACAAAGCTTGAAAGAAAAGGAACATCAGACCTCCCAAAGACATTTGAGGATAGGAAACTCTGGAGATAATACTTCAGAATCAGGGCCATTGGCACAGGGATCTTTTACTCCACTGGCTTAACCAGATGTCAGTTTTCTCCATTTACGAAAGCCTGATGCTGTAGCACATAAAAACCCCTGCATATATGTATATGTACATGGTGCATAATGTTCTATAAGTTTATTGCTTACTCCCTTATCGTGTTACAGGGTTAAGTAAAAACAAGACGTGAACGTTTGTCAGGGCAGTTGTAATGTTCAGTGCAAGTGAAATTCTGCAATCCACGTACTTGCGTTGGCAACACTACCATAATAGTCTAGTATTTTTACTCAAAGTATATTTGAGGAGGTATCTTGGAAATTTTGACCTCCATCTAGGCACCTGGTAAAGGTCATTACATAGAAGCTTGCAGAGCTGCTTTACCAAGAGATAGTAGGTTTTGTACTGATTTCTCTGAAGCCAGCATATTTTGTGTCGTAAATGTTGTCAATCGGCTTATACGACTTCCTTTCATTGCCAGTGCTGGATCCATCTGGAGGGTTGCCTTCCCACGGACAGACCTTTGGACAGGCAGATTATTATCCCACTCCTGCGCCGCCGATCTTTGATAGACTACGGCGCAAAACCGCTTGCTTTCCAGGCAACATAGCTGTCGAGAACGAAAGGCGTCGCCAGCGAGTGAAGGTCTTAGGGAAACCGAATACTACGGTTAAGTTTATTGTAGCAGCTGTTGGTACCTTTGAACGTTGGCTCTGGGCAAAGCCAGGACAGGCACGCAGACCAATTTACGAAATACCACCCCAAGAACTGGACCCACTTCTTGTTGAATTCTTCACCACCGTCAAGAAACCATCAGGAGAAAATTACCACCACGAGTCTTTCATTTCGCTTCGTTCTAGATTGGACAGCTATCTTCGAGACAATGATTATCCCTTTTCCATAACGCATTCGGAAATGTTCGCCGGTAGCCAACAGGCGTTCAAAACTAAGAGACTAGAACTTAAGGAGATGGCTAAAGCGAATACACAGCATACTATGATTGACCAGGAACCCAACCTTGGTGGTTCTGCCCCAGGGGAGTAGACATCTTGATTATTCCATGTACTTTCGATATCAGCGATGATATTATGGAGCATAGAGGGTGTTCCCTTATGGACCACACAGAGTGGTAAAATTTCGGTTGCAGAGACGTGTAGTGTTTCAATTTGTAAAACCACTAAAGACTGGACATGAGTTGGAATTAGACGTGTTTTAAGACCTAGAGGAAACTTCTTTGTGAGACATAATTCTTCCATAAACATGATAGTTGCTTCAGTATCTTTTCTTTAATTACGAACAATTGCCTCCGTCTCAAATGCCATCGATATAAAGGCGCCGCATTTCTTTTCTAATTCAGTTACATCGCGAATGTGCTGAACGTTATTATTGTTAAGCCATGTTGTTTATTAAAGGTAGACATGTAGGTATTTGATTTCCACGAATTAAACCTGTTGAATACGGACTGTGAAATGTCAAGAGCTACTCTTTCATTGTATCAACCACTTTATGTAGATATTACTTTAAGCTCAAAGTTACATTGAATGAAGATGTATGGTTTAGATCCTAATGATCCTCATGCGTTGTTACGTGATCAGGACATGGTATTGATGCAGACTTGATGTACGTTTTACACTTACATTGGGTTCTTTTTCTTGAATAAAAAGAGAAAACACCAGTCGAAATAAGCTGCATTTCTTTGTCTTTGTGAAAACGTCATACATAAACAACCAGCTGGAATCCTATGTGGCGTAGAACGTCGGGTAGTAGTATTCCATATCTAACACGTGTCGGGTCTCAGGCGATATGCTTTGAATTATCTCAAGGTTTTTTTTTTCTTTGCCGTACCCATGCGTGAGGTGTCATGCTACCGGTGGGCGCTTTCAAGTTATGCACCTAAATCGTTACCTTGTGACTTGGGTTTTGGCATCTTTTTACGGTTAGTTTTCCTGAACCGATAGTGGTTTTGTTTGCTTAAGTACAGCAGTGATCAAGGTGATAATTTGATGTATGTCCAGTCCCATGTTAGACTTACTAGACACTTGGCTGATCTTAAAAGAGATATAAGCACATGTATATGTAGGATTGATGTTTTAGCGTATGCAGTTAGTGTCATTCCATCTGCGTGGAACACATTCAAGTACATCTAATCGTCTGATTGTTCTGGTTGTAGTCGTTGCTACGAGCCATAAAATCTCGATGCACACTGGCATTGCTTATCCACAATGTTATCTGTCTTACCGGATTGTCAGACACTGTTGATGTCAGCAGAACATTCCGTTGTCCTCAAGCAGAGCTGTGGCACAGTCTCGGATACTGCGATCAAATTATGCATATATTACACAACTGATACACTGAAAAGCAGCGTAAGAAAATAAAAGTGCATGCCAAGTTACATTCACATGTACAGTAATTAGCTGCTATCTGTGGGCTAGGATAAAGCCTATTTGCGACTGAAGAGAAGTTTGGCAGTGAGTTTGAACCTGGGTTCGGTGATCAGAACTGTGTTCAACTTACAGGCAGGAACTCATTTGTTCAGTACCCAGCATATTGCATTTACTCGATTTCAGGCGTTGTGTCCGATCCTTAATATGAAGATGATCCCTAGATACATGTACCCTGTATTATACGAGGTGTAGGTATTGATATGTCCATGTGCATGCGTTCCGTTTGCTTTTCCCATTGCCCAGCCCTTATTTCAAACAAATCCATTTTTGGACTTTCATTGTCAGTGCAAGATGGCGGGCCGATGCCACCGGACGGGAAGAAGCAGGCTGTTTGGGCAAAGCTCTGGGCGAGAGTCGGTTTGGAAGCCCCACAGTCCAGCCTTTCCTCGGTTTTAGCCGGGCGCAGTACCCCTACCTCGACGTCGAAAATGTCGGCAGAGAATCTTCGAAGACGAGAACGCATTAAGGTGGACTCGAGGCCCCGGACCACCGTCAACTACATGATAGCAGCGGTAGGGACATTTGAACGCTGGCTCTGGTCCGTGTCACAGGAGGAACATAGGGAAATTTTTGAGATACCACCCGAAGAGCTAGACACGTTCCTGGTGGATTTTTTCTCGGCGGTGAAGAAGCCGTGCGGTGGACAGTACAATCCCGAATCGTTCATTTCCCTTAGATCTAGACTAGACAGCTACCTGAAAGACAATGATTACCCTTGTTCCATTACAAAGTCAGAACTGTTCGCTAAGAGTCAGTTGGCGTTTAAGCTTAGAAAACAGGAATTGAAAGAAGCCCATGCCGAATCTATGCAGTAAAGATAGTCGTCATTTTTTTTATTGCTGTTTTTTTTTCTGTGACGCATGTTCACAGTTTTTTTGATTTCGTTATGGATATCATGTACATCTGGTCAATTACTTATCACAGTGAAACCACACCATTTGTATGGCATACTATTCTCGTATACGAGGTGAAACGACACTCAACCGGTTACTCTTGAAATCGGCCTAGTTTTTGCCAACACATGCGATATGATACAGGAAAGGGCCATTATTTACCGGTCTTGGCCTCTGTAAGGATATATGTAGATCCACCGGCGTATCGCCTGTCCTTATATAGCAACATGTTATTTCCATGGGCCACGTTTTTGTGGTCACTAGTATTTTACCGACCCACATACTGTTCGACATGTGCCAGCTGCAGGTGTCATTATTCACCTTTTATAACTACGTCCACCTTTCTAATCAGTCACAAACGTATACCATTTTTCTAATAACTATAATAGTCAATTTGTTTGAAATATTTTTAGAATTCAATGTATTTACCTTTTCCAGTATTATGTTCGTGACCCAGCAGTTAAGGTTGAATGGCCAGTTTATTTCCTCACCCAATATTTTCCCCCACCCCTCGACGATTCTGTATATTTTTTTCTTTTTGGAATGCCTAAAGCTTTCAACAAGCACAACATCTGTCAGAGTTCTTTACGCCGACTAACGTAAACAGTATAACAAGATTTATCATTATGCTAATCCCGTGGCATGTTCGTGTGTTTTCATATATGTAAACCTATATATATATATTTAAAAATTTTACGGCGTGTAGGAGTATGATAGACGCACATCCATGTTTTATCTATATATATATATTCCCATGTACCGCACAAATCTACCACTGTATACATTTTACCGTGATTTAATTATTGATTTACTATTATGTTAAATAAAGATGTATTAAAGGAATGAAATAACCTACATGTATTACGTTTACTTTTCACTGAACTGTACTGAAGATTCTTGCTTACTGTGTCTTTGAGGTTTCGCCTTCTGCCTTTCACTGGATCTATGGGAATATAGTATTACACGCCACTTGCATAGACAATCTGTGAAGAAGTGGATCGGTCGTAAAATGCTATTGATTGTTTCTAGAAAATTCGAAATCTGCGACATACCCATCGACAACTTATACTAATACAAGGCAAGTGTTTCGTGTTATGTATATAGGTAGTACGGACAAAGCCTTGGCTTTACTAGATTGGATGTTAAGTACATATTCCTGATGGATCTGGGTAACAAGGATGGTTTGGTTAAATAGGAAGTTTATGCAGAAGATTTGGTTGAAATGTATTCCGCTGTACTTGGATTTAAGCTTAAGGGTACAAATCGTATCAAATACTTCTCACTGTTGTGATTTTTACGATTTGACGATGAACCACACCATGTGAATGCAGCTCTAACCAATCACATATTTACCTACAGTTATGACTTTCTCGGTAACCCTGCCTGAATCATCACGGGCTGTATGCCATATTAGTTTCGAGAGGACTGAACATAGGCATTGTAAGATAATGTTGTACCTTACTACTAATGCAACTCATTTTGACTACGTTTCCGAAAAAACGTAACGTTTATATTGCAAAGTACTTGCACAGTGGCCATCGGTATGGTCGTCTGCATCTTGTTATTCGTATAGTTATATTTAAGCTGTAGAAAGTAATAAAATGACTAATAATTTGAAACGAACTGATTTGATTTAGGGTATGAACGGATCTTAGAAACGGTGAAAACTGAGTGGTAGGAATTTTTTTAAAATTCAAGGTCATCTAAATTTCAGACCTTGACGGAGCAAGGGCGTTGGTATCCGTTGAATGCATGCTAGAAGGCATTGCCAAGTTCGATTCTTTGTCTACATATTTCAGTGAAGTTCGACGCTGTATCACACTCAACACTATCTTCTTTATCCAATACAACAGCGTCAATGTGGGTCGATCTTAAAATATTTTGATCATGAATATTTGTTATATGATATGTGTGTTTAGTCATAACCTCAACTTGAAAGTTTTTCAGTTCAGAGGCGGGTTGATTGCAGCCAATTGTAAGTGCATTTCGTATATTTTTGATATTTTTTGATATTTGTGAGAGCGTTGTTGAAGTAGTGCCTGACTCATGCAGGACTCGCCTTTCGACGTTTAATCCTTTCGTAGAAGAAGGAATACGGCGGTCAGTAAGCCAGCTGTTAGCACTCCAGTGGTTTAGAGTGTTAGGAGTTTTATTATGGCTTTGTTATTGGAGAATACTTTTTGAACTAAAAATTGAGTCGTACAAAATACATTGATTTCTAGGGCTGCCTGTATTACTGTTGCTTGTTAAGTACTATTGTTACTGGCCAGCATAAGTCTCGGAATTCCTTTCGTTGTCAGTGGCCACAGTATCGGCGGACTTCCCCGACCTTCCTTGGATGCAGCATGTGGCTGGTGACATCGGTGCGGCTGTGTTGGGCGAGACTCCGAGCATGGCACCAACGGAGGCGCTGGATGAAACGTCAGTTTTCGTGACAGATTCTGTAGCCGAGAACAAGAGGCGACGTAAACGTATTGTCATGGAAGGAAAGCCGTCGTGCACGATCAGCGACATCGTGGCCGCCGTTGGCTCCTTCGAGCGTTGGCTCTGGGCCCTCCCCTTGAACGACCACCGGGAGATATTCCAGATTTCGCCAGAGGAACTGGACCAATATCTCGTGTCGTTCTTTGCATCCGTGAAGAGTCGTGCAGGCCGAGACTACACCCCACAATCCTTCAAGAATCTCCGGTCTAGGTTGGACAGCTACCTGCGCGATAATAACTACCCTTGTTCAATCACTAAGTCCTCAATTTTCTCCAAGAGCCAGATGGCTTACAAACGAAGGAGAAAAATGCTCGCAGACTCAGCCAGTGGAGTCATTCGACCGGATTCGAACTAATGAGGTTTTTTATGTTAAAAATGAACCAGAAATTGACTTCCTCTTTATTGGACTAGTATACTCCGAAGGTTTATCTGTACGCTGTGTTAGAGACCAGGTTGTTGAAAAAAGTACTGTACTACTAGACTAGAAGATCTTCTGGTAAGGGTGATTTTTTTAACACCACTCAAACCTGTTTTTTGCAAAATACCCTCGTTACTCGCCCACATTCTCTCCGTTTCCTTATCATATGACTGTCTGAAATCCGTTTCCTTATCATATGACTGTCTCAAAACCCAACGGATGTGAAACGGCTTGCTTTACCGATTTTTGATTTTCGTTTAAATCCCTACCGTTATAATTGAACCTTCATTTCTATAAATATGACTATTCGTAGTGTGTATTTTCGGGAAGGCTGAATGCAATGTTACATTGTTGCATGTGCACAGATAGGAAAGGGGAGTTTACAGCAGACAATAAACAAAACAAAACATTCCTGTGATCATTCCCGGGCCTGGTTATACTAAACGCTCTTCAAACGGTACTTGTTGCTGCCTCGCTTGGCGCTCGGCACTGAGAGGTCGGAGCAAGGAAACAGGATTTGTCGGCTTGGTGCCATTATAATGTGATATGGTGTGGTGTAATATCTGGTGTCTTCGGCATGATGTTTCAGTGAAGGCAGCACTTTGACTTCATGGACTCGCCTTGCCACAAGAAGACACATATGTACATTCTAACAATTCCCCGTGAAAACTTGTTAAGTAGGACGTAAAACTGAAGCATAAATGATAAGAAAACACAGACCTGGATGAGATAGGGTTTTAGGTGCATGCCCTCAGAACTGGTGTCGGAGACAGTTATTCTGTGTGCTGTATACTTTTCTGTCCGGGTCATTGACAACGACCAACTGTAGTATTTCTCTGCTTTATCACCAGTGCTCACCAGCAAAGGTCCTGCCCGTGGGAGTTACTGTCCTCAGGACGCGCTGAACATACAGCGCTGGCTAAACGTGCAAAAAGCCGGCAAGCCGGAGACCAGCGTGCGGGACATAGTGGCCGCAGCAAGCACTTTCGAGCGGTGGTTATGGGGACTTTCAATACATGACCGTCGGGAAATCTTCAAGATTCCACCGGAGCAATTAGACAGCTACTTAGGGGACTTTTTTACCACCATCAAAAGGAGAAGCGGTGAAGAATATCAACCGAAGTCCCTTACCAACCTGCGGAAGAGGATTGATCATTATCTTATCGACTGTGGATATCAACACTCCATTATTTCCCATCCGCTTTTTGAGGGCAGCAGAAATGCTCTAAGAAAGAAGTTAGAGGAGCTGAAACAGAAGTCAGAGTCTCAGCCGACCATGGTGTCGAAGTCAGACGATAATAGCTGTTATGTGGACGTACTGTTACGGAGTCATGGGGATCAGAGTGGACTGAAGGACTAACCCCGGTGTGGATGTTTGGACAAATGGCAAGGAGAATGGATGTTTAAAGCATGAGAACCAAAATCTGAACAATGTGTGGCGAGTGGAATGTCGATGTTGTCAATATCGACGTATATAAATTTTATTTTCTTACACCTGAGTACATGTGAGTGCGATGTGCTCTTTCCAGTTGTAAAAATATGCTTTGCTTTAGGTTATCTTTGGTGTGAAGTGAGACACTTCTGTATATTGTGTAATTTTCCGCTTTCATAGCTATTCCGAAAGTTATAATAACTGTTTGAATTTTATGACCTGGAAATTTCCCTTGCTAAGCAGAGAATATTGTTCAGCTATTGCAGGCCTAGGTCCACTTGCAAGGAGCGCTCTTAACGTTATCAGCACGTAACTACCACGGCGACGTAATGCCTACAGAGCTGTTGTTACATGCTTGTAACGTTAAGAGGGCCTCGAACATGTGGGCTCAGAAGCTCTAGGTGGTGCATTATGTGTCCTAGTCACACGAGAAGTCGTGAAAGCCAACCATAAAAGCAGATGTTTTATTGTAAAGATCATAACGGCTGTTATAAAGTTATAAAGTTATTTTAATCGAAAACATTTAAGAAGAATGAACCTGTTCATATTTTGAATATGTGAACATATGTATACCAAGGTATTCCAATGTCATGTATAAGTTTAATAAAAACTTTTCAAACTTTGTATCGGTATGAGTCTTTGTCGAAGATGGTTTTCTTAATTGATTCTAGAAAAAATGGACAGCGTTCTGTGTTTAAGTGCAGTTTGAGGGTAAACAAAAATACAGCTCCGATGGCCTGCTGTAACGTAAACAAGATTATACGGATTAAGCAGCAGTAATACCCGTGTAAGGAATAACGCCTCCAGGATATAGCATATATTGTAGATTTTACTGTCGAAGATTGGTCCAGACCACTCCCTGTATCGGTCCAGCGACCCCCTAGTCAGACAAAATATCGCCACAATGAAGGATAATAATAATACTTATAATCCAGTTTCGAAATTTCATATACCTTGTAACTGACATCTGCCAGCCCAACTTAGTTGAGTTGTAATATTCAGTCGTGCACATTTATGAGTTGTTTACGACGCGGCACATGTACATGTAGTCTGTGTTGTCTGATTGATTACGAAATTTAATCGAGGGTCAACATTTACTATCGACTAACAAGGTAATATTTGTTCGAGGTTATGGCTGATTTCGAGATAGGTGGAGCTTGGTTATCTTGACTCAGTTATCAATACGTTGATTATTATCACGATGCAGAAAATGCGATTTTATCGCGGATACATTGAGAAATCTCGACCCTATAGCAGAACAGAAGAGGTTATGAGACTTCACATTTCTTAAACGAAGAATATTCCTCAATCCAGTACAGGCATTGCAGAAACACTGACGTGTATTCAGAAAGACAACTTCGAAAGGATCAAGGCGATTTCAGCAAGATAAAATTATCATGGGTTTTGTTTTGTCGAATCTAGCCTTGATCAGTTCTGCTGCTGCTTCAGGTTAGGAGGTTTTGTCAGATTCCTAGCTATGGGCGGTGGTTTATTTCGCGCTCTCAAGTTTCTTTTAGCCATAGTCCTATTACAGTACACTTTCACAGAACTGCATCAAATAACTGAGGAATAAAACTTTAGATGTGAACCTGTGCTATATTGGTCTGTGATGTCGGTGACGAAATCAAAGTTCCAGGAGCCTGTTTTACTTAACAGTGGCAAAATGCACCTGGCCTAGCTTCCATGACAACATATAGTGAAGAGATAAGTCATCCAATCTAAACTTACAGGAAGATCTACTCCGACGTCTAGACTTTGACCTCAAAAGTATTGTGTCGCCGTTTTACTACATCATATGGTTGGTTTCCATATGTTCGTAACCAGACACCGCGTAGACATATACAAGGTCGTGAAACATCATATATTTCCCGTATCCAGTGGGCAGAACAGTAATCGTGTCTACTTTGATATGCATTGAATAATATGCATTGAATAATGTTTCTACTTGCTTTGCCCTGAAATCTACGTATGTCACTCGGAAAAAATGAAGTACACAAAGTGTTCAATATCTTTGATCGAAGGCTCTAGGGGAGCAGCAATTTTGAATGATAATGAGATTCCGTCCGAAATTATTTGTCAAAATGCAAAATGAAGTTCAAAATGAAGACTCCTTGTGTGATTTGGCCATTTGTAATGAAAATATTTTATTTAGATTTGAAAAGAAGACCAACGTTTGGTGGTTAGATGGCCCCTCAAAACTCATGTCTAAACCCGATGATAGACCAAGTGGGTCACGATTGAGTCACGATAAGTCACCAGCTTGGCGTTGTGTGGCCTCAGCTTTGTGAAACAGGCACCTGGTTGCTTTGATTTGTTAAATCGTACGAGATTGGTAGCGCCTATGTTTTCTGTTCCATATAAACTGTACAATCGATGGCAATCGGTGTTTAGGTTTATCAGGGGAAGCTCAAAGACATTCATGTATGTTTGTATGAATAGTTATAACTTAGTCCTTCAGATAAAGTTCGCTTTGTTTATCATCAGTCACACGCCAGACCGATTCATTGATAGCAATCAAAACAGTCCTTCAGATAAAGTTTGTTTTGTCTATCATGAGTCACAGGCCAAACCGATTCATTGACAGTAATCAAAACAAGGTAATAATCCCGCGTCAAGTGTAATGACACTGGGTTTGGTTCTCTTCAACAGAGACATTGACTCCAAGAGCAGAGTGGCCAAATATGTTGGAGCATCCCACGGCGAACGTTGCGTCGTATGTGTGGAGTGGTTCTTCCCGCAACGAAAATCAGAGGCGTCGATCTCTCGTTAAACAAGAGGGCAGACCGCGCACAACAGTCGACGACATAGTCGGAGCCGTAGCAGTGTTCGAACGGTGGTTATGGTCGCAGGCTGGTGCCGAGCGCTGTCCGATGCATGAAATCCCTCCTGGAAAACTTGACCCGTATCTGGTGGACTTTTTCAGTACGATAAAGTGTCGTTCAGGGGCGGACTATAGTGCCAATTCCTTTGTGAACCTGCGTACAAGGCTGGATACTTACCTTAAAGACAATGATTACCCTTGCTCGATCACTAAGTCTGAGCTTTTCACTCGGAGTCGGTCGGCTTTTGCTCAGAGAAGGAAGAGTTTTTTGCCCAAGACGAGAGGGCATATGCCAACGTCTTCCGGTGTTCGGTCTTAAACACTTCAGGTGTTCTATCACTTCGCTAGAACCAAACTGAACCTGTTTATATTTAGAAAGTCAGTAGATGTGCCTCTCTCTGAATAACAGCATATTTAAGCTAATTTTTGTTTCTTAGATTAAAAAAAGGTTTTTTTTTTTTATATCTTGCAAGGATGGAGACAAGACATTATACTTTGATGGGATGTAAATGGGGAAAAAAACAGTTTGTTTTGTTATGTTGGCTTGTTTGCAGTCAGTACGGCATATGTAGTTCTCATCTCATTAACTTCTGTTTTTACTGGTGCACTCTGCTGAAGTTGAGTCTTATTTTGTATCATCGTTGATGCTGTGTACAACGGCCTTCGATTGCATTTTTGAAAAGTTTACAAGGCACTGTTCAGTTGACGTTGAAATGTACAATGAACTTGACCACATTCGCCAAATGTTACGTTATCCTTTTTAATTCATGCATAAAAAAATTAATTTTTATCATCTTTATGCTGTGTAGATGATGGAGTACTAGCCACATAGTTTTAGAATTTAATCAGAGGTTACTTTTAATTTCAGTTATGTAACTAGATCAGTTATGTGGCGCGTATTTAAGTGAAAGAAAATATCAGTCTTTATTCTGAATAAAGGCGTATATAAAAAGGTACATGTGGTAGATAAAGTATGTTTTGGGTGTGCACGGTACAAGTAGCCCTCCATAAATAATGGGGTAGAGTGCCGGACGTTCCGTTACTTTTTGAGGTTTAACACCATGCATACCAAGAGTTTTGGGCAGCTCCACTGGCAGGCCAGATTAAAAAAAAAAAATGAAGTCTCTACACAGCAGCTGGAAAACTTTAAGCTTTCGTTAACTACGTTAAACTTTCATGTAACATTTCAGGGACCTAAGTTATTGCTTGCAGTAATATTCACTGTCACGCTTTTTTTCTCGTCAGAACGTGGGTAAGGACGCGAAATTCGCATCGCACAATTGCCACGGTCTAGCTTAAATTTTGCCTACGTTGAAGCTATAACCATTCATTCGGTACACTCTTTGCTGTTGATGGTTTGCTTCTATTTAAATAATTAAGGGTGAGGCTGCACAAACACATCGTAGTGTTTCCAATAATAAAACCTTGGTTTTGAGAAAACCGCGTTAGCTCGTCAGTTGGGATTGTGACAAAATCAAGTTAAAATATATGAATATGGAAGAATAACCCGTACCAAGCGCATGCCACCATTAATACGCTTAGCTAAACAGCCCAAGCTGGCCATTTTAAAGTTTGATATAAACAGACAAGTGTATTGCAATCCACCAAACGCACAAAGATGGTCACAGTATGGCTAAATTACTGCCAACGTGGCTGTACTTGTACACAGTTCCAACCCAGCGCATTCTTAAAAAAGCAGTCTCACCAGAAACCCACACTGTTACATTACCACACTCTCAAGTCCTCAGAGATAAGTCCAAAGACGTTACACTATGGGTCATTTGAGCCATAATCATTCATTGTACACTCTGTGGGCAGAGTATTAGTATTGACAAATGAAAGTGTAGAGTTGAAAAGCCCGTGTCAAATTTCTCTGAAATAACTGATACACTGTGCACAGATTATGCATTCCTTCAGTAGAGGGGCCGTCGATCCTGATGAGGTTAGCGCTCAAGTGCAATGGAATGACCTCTCACCAATGCATCGCTGTGAGTTCAAACCCAGCTTGTGCTCACTTCCCCCCCGGTCGTACATGGGAATGTCCGCGTGCAACCTGCAGATGTTTGTGGGTTTCCTCTCACCATATTGCTGGCCGTCATCGTATAAGTGAAACATTCTTGAGTACAGCTTAAATAACCAATCAAGTAAATAAATAAACAAATCCTTCGGTAAAAAGAAATGGACGATACTCTCCAGTGAAGTATAGTAACTGCTATATTTCCCGATGTTATAGACATTATATATTTGAAGAAGTTCGATGTCGTTGGTTTAGTTTCTGGAGCATATATAACTCCTTTTGTTGTTGAATAGATCAGGAATTGGCTTGAGAGAATGGTTCTTGACTGAATTGTTCTTGTGATTTCAGTGCACTTAGTAACTCTTTCTTTGTAGAAGGCTGAACAGCAGATTAGCACGGTAAGAATGCTTATAGTTTTCTGCTCTACGTGGTAAAAACAAACGCAGTGGATTGTAGGCTATAATTCAAAGGCATTGAGGACCGAAGGCTCATGCACCCGTCTTGCCACAAATCTACAGTGAACCTGTATTCACTTCATTTGTTGGCATAAAGTCATAATCATTCATTCATTCATTCATTCATTCAAACTTCATTTGTTGCGTTATTTTGCGGATATGATCACCTCGAAGTTATGCCCAAGTTTGCTTCTCGTATCCGTTGATGTGTTAAAAGTTGGGTTTGGTTTTTTCCTCAGCTGCTCTGGACAGTTCTGCTGTGTGGCAAATTCCGGCAGAGTCGACGGTGACTAATAACGTGTGGATAACGTCGCGGATTGAAAACCAAAGACGAAGATCTCGCATCAAACGGGAAGGCAAACCGCCGACGACCATCGGTGGTATCGTCGTAGCTGTGGCCACATTCGAGCGATGGCTGTGGTCCCAGCCCGGAAGTGTACGGAGGGCCATGTACGAGGTGCCACCCCATGAGCTAGACGCGTATCTTGTCGATTTCTTTACCACCGTAAGATGTCGGTCAGGAGCGGATTATACTCCCAGAGCATTTGTGAATCTCAGGACGCGGCTGGATTCTTACCTGAGAGACAATAACTACCCTTGTTCCATTACAAAGTCACCCTTGTTTATCAACAGCCAACGGGCTTTTTCTCTGAAAAAGAAATTCGTACAACAGAACACAAAATATTGTCCCGACACAAGTCTTGATTAGAATTCTCCAAAATGGATTGATCTTGTTTTTATTAACTTTGATGTATAAAATGTGTGAGTTCTTGTCATACTAATGTTTTCTAGCCGCGTATACATTAATGATTTCATTGTTATTAAAAGGCTATGGACGCTATGGGATAAAACTCCAACGAGCCTGTCAGCTTGGACAAACATATTCTGGAAGACAGAGGAATCATGCGCAATTATACATACCTGACGTTGACTTTGTGTACGTGCTTGGAGAAACACCAAATGAACAATCTGATGAGACTGAATACATGCCTTAGATTTACGGTTGTGAAGAATGAGTATAATATACGTACATGTTACCGCAAAGTTCAAAAAATAAAAAGCGCAAAAATCCCCGAATCTAGCCGAGGACACTGGTTTTGTGAAGTTTTATGTGATAAAGCTATGAAAAGGAGATTAAAACAGGCCTGGTCGGAGGACTTCATAATGCCCAGATGTAAACAATGTGGATATCTCATTTTCATGACTTACTTCGATAGTTTTCTCATGTTTGTAATAATTAAATTTTTTTTTATTGGTGACTGTGGCTTCATTTTATACTGGTAAGATGTGTTGTGCAGGCATTGCAGTACACATCGGCTTTTTGGGGTGATTTTTATTGTAAACTGTTCTTGGGGTTGCTTTGAATAAATATTGAGAATCATTCCTATTGCCTTCAGATATTAGTCATGTGCTCAGTGACATAGTTTTGTGCATGGCTTTAGGATATGTTTGGATGAGATTTCTGTAGTTTATGGCCAATAGAGAAATTTTGTCAAACAATTATGGACTCCTGGCATTTCTACTTAAATTATGCACAAACATGTAGCGTTGTGTCGACTTCATGGGTAAATCTAGTGGGACAGTCACTTAAAGGGTGGCGTTCATTTATTTCGCCTAAAATGTTTTTGAATCTACTGTAGTGCTTGCAGGCATTAGATTTGGCGAAATTAATGTGTCACCTGTGGCATTGTGTGCCTTACATTATGCAGCAGCAAGACATACTGATTTAATCGCTCTGGCCGGTTAAGGTCAGTAGCTTTCTCTAGGCATTTCGCTTTTCTCCAGCTATAAATGTAACCGCCATTAAAAGAGTTAAAATTTCTTGAGTAATGCTTTAAACCTGAATAACACTGACCAGAAAATGAATCTAGTCTTTCGTATACAACCGACTTCGTGGCACGTTTCATTGATTTTGTATCACCTAGGCTTTACCTGTTACATATATTGGGTGAGGTAAAACTTCACATATATGAACAACTTTCTACAATTGTTTACGAATGAATTCCATTCTAAATGTTGCCTTGAATGGGATGGATCTCTTCAGAAACATGTTATGGTAACAGCAGATGTTAGGGCCTGAGCACGTTTGATGTGTGTTAATACCTCAGAGACGGAAAACAAATCCTGACCATACTATACGTGTTACGTAAGAGTAAAACCTCTTATCCCCCCCTGCCCCCATCGACCTCTGCTTGGGGTAGCAACCCTTTTGATTACTTTGTGAGGTTTAGAACATCTCTGTACAGTGTGATATTGCCTCCGATACGTGGCCAGATAAAAAGGAGTTGTTTAGATGCGTATTTTTACAAATAAAACATAGACATGACAAAGAAGATAAGGAAATAATTGAAAATGAACTGGAGTGCTGCTAGCTCCTTGATACCGTGCATCGTACAGGCTACCCTGGTCATTGCTGTCCTTTATAGTAATCTCCACGGAAGTGTTTGGGGTATTAAGTTTTATGTTTCTGCACGCCATTTTATTTTTAATATTTGCGCACTTTTTTTATTCTGGGCTTTTATTACCAGTGACAACCGAGGGTCAGACAGACGGCTCTGAACCGAGGGACCTTTGTACGGCTGCACCTCGTCCCAAGCTACGGCCCGTGCCACAAGTGAACCACCAGCAGTCGTTAGCCCAAAGTTCTTCTATCTTAGGACTGAAGCGAAGAAACGACAGACGGCGTCACTTACTGATGTCAGGCGACAAACCGCGCTCTACGATTAACGACATTGTTGGAGCCGTCAGTGTTTTCGAGCGGTGGTTTCTGACACGATGTCCAGGCGACCAGCGGGAAATGTACGAGATCCCTCCCTTGGAGTTGGATAGGTACCTTGTGGACTACTTCACGACGGTGACAAGTCGACACGGCCAGGACTACAGTCCGGAGTCTTTCAGTGCACATCGCTCTAGACTAGACAGCTACCTTAGGGACTGGAAATACCCCCATTCCATCACCAGCTCGTCCATATTCGCCCAGAGCCAAGCCGCCTTTCGCCTTCGAAAAACTAACCTTTTAGGTCGGAAACTTCAGAAGTTGTCCACCAATCAAAATATAGGAAGTGGATGATAATTGAACTGGGAACATTCCTGTGCGCTGAAAACATGAAAAGTTTTTATGCCAACTCACGCAAGTTCTTAATTACGTAGCTATGTCCTTACAGGACAATCTTTTATACCTAATATGGTCGTCTTTTTTGTTGTTTTTTTTTTCTTTTTTTTTTTACCTTGAACGCGGACTGGTGCTGCCGTTTTAACTGACACCTCTAGCATTTTTAGCCAATTTCTCGTATTTTCTATCGTGTAATACACTTCTACTTCATATCCATTTGTTTTATTAGCAGTGGTGCTGCCTATTCACCTCGCGAAGGATACGATAGAGTGAATGTATACTTTAAGCAAAGTCTGGTGTGCGTGTGTGTGCTCCTAATGTCTTGTCTCATTGGACAGAACTGTAGATTTTACAATGCACTACTATACATACTGGGTACACATCCCTAATCTGACACTCAAAGTGAAAGACAGCGCATGTTCTAAGTTAAGTTTGCCAAAGAACAATGTTATGTTTATTTCGGTAAAGGAAACTGAAATCTGACCGTGCTTCGTCGCCTAGCATGAAACGGAGCCATTCTGTTTGAGCTGTGACGTAATTGTTCCAAGTGCGGAACACTCGTGTCACCTGAGACTGTAGTAAGCTGCTCTGGTTGTGTTTGTAACTTAAAGTATATATGTCAATTTATGACATGAAATGGTCAAGAAACTTACTCCCGCCACAACACACTGGTCTGGAAATACTTTGCAATGTTGTTCACACATGTACTTGTTATAATTAAATATATAACATTAAAACAGCGTGCTGTTTTTATGCTGTTGCAAGTTACATTGATAGACAACTCGGAACATATATGTTAAGCTTATTAACAGCTGTTGTCTCCTAGCTCTCTGGTCAATCCCGCATAAGCTTAAAAGCATGGGCGCCTTTAGATCCCGAGTCGGAAGCACATTACTTCACACTCAAACGAAGACAAATCAGCCACGAATTCCTACAATTTCAGACAGGTTATAACATTCAAGAGATAATTTTATAATGTTTTCAGTGAATAGTACCTCAGTCATGAGCTGTCTTTTACTTTGACCATAGGAGATCACAAGTATTTTTTATACTTTTTGAATGTTTTAAATGTGTATTATATAAACAGATTTTATAAACAGTTTGTATTGAGTATACCCGGGCCTACCTGATAGCAGGTTAAACGTATGGAAATGGCTGTTATTCAGGCTTCAAGAAACAATCCTAACCACACCAACTATGAAACCCGGAGGTGCTTAGAGTACTTTGGGGGGAAAAAGCGCAAATTCGGATGTTATTCTAGTTTGGCTTTTGGATCTCTTGGAGACTAGTTCAGTTACTGAAATCCCGATATTTTCCGTTGTCGCCTTTCTGTGTAATGTGACCCTCAGGGCAGTACATTTTAACTCGGAAATAACTTTGATTTTAGGTGGTGGTCAGCTCTCTATTCGTTTTCTTTGCCTTGTGGTTTATTAACTGTTATGAGACTCGAACGTTAAGTGCGATGTACATGTAAGCGGACAAGGTATGCTTCCGTGGCACGGTTTCTCTGAAGGTTACGTTCTTGTTACAGAAGTATGCATTACAGTTTTTATTTTGCACAACACAACTGTATGCTTTATGTCTAGACAGTCGGTGGGAATATTTTGCAACGACAAAAACCGCTTCGTCATAGTTTATTAATGCATTTCTAAAGACAAGCGATTTGGATTTTTGTATTCATTGTAAAGTTTGGTGCTTTATTTTTCTTACTCTAGTGACCGTCGACAGCGGACTAAACCAGAGCGATGCTGATTATATTGGTCACCAGGGGGCGCCACGCTTGTCTGGCCTGCCCCGCCTGGTTCTTAACAGAAGGTTTTCAGCGAATTCTGGCCACGGCTCTCTGATGTTCGAGCGCTGGTTAATGAAGCACTGTCCACAAGAACAGCGGCATTGCCACGAACTAGAACCCCATGAGCTGGACGCTTACCTGGTTACGTTCTTCCGGACGGTTAGAAAGCCCGGGGGAGGGGATTATAATGCCGAGTCGTTCCGAAACATTCGGTCACGCTTGATACGCATGCTCAAGGATCGGGGATACCCTCATTCTATTACGTCTTCAAGGTTATTCACCAACAGTCAGCAGGCGTTCAAACAGAGGCGGGCATCACTCTTGTAGCCCACGGCACGTCACATACAGTTATTGTTGAACTTTGTTTTGAGAATTTTATTTTACCAAACGAATTCACAGCGATGTGCACTCTGTGTGTTTTAGATAATGTGAAAAATATGGTTTGGCGTTTAATTGTCAAGCACTTTTATATTCCTTTTGAACTCAGTATCGACATTTTTTCTCTGCTCTGTCACCAGATTCTTCATGTACGTAAATGTGTTAGCTGGGAATCAACTAGCATAGCTTTGTCAGATATTGGTTCGATACCAAAGCGATACACATCGGATGTTTTAAGGTTACGTTACAGTGCGTTAATATTACAGATGTGTTGGATTTAGCTTCAGCCAAAGTTTATTTCTTTGGAAGACCGTATCGTGGCATTCTTATGACTGATGTAGAGCACAGGTGCACATGGCTTTATACAGTTTCCACTCCATAGATTGGATAAGATGGTCTGAGGCTGTAAAGTATTCATTCATGTTTTCATTCATTCATGTAGATTGGCCTTTCTGGAGCTAACATTCTTGAAACCGGGTTGGTGTATTTGAAAGACTTCAGTGGCCATCATTTTTATTGCCAGTCCTGTGTATCATATCCACAACCCACGTTTTGTTTGCGTTTATTACTGAAATGTAACATTTCATGTTTAGGTACCTATCGCATATATTATTCATATTTGCATTTTTAGTGGAAAGGCGTCCGTATAAATTTACGAACAATATTGAATTTCATTTCTGGGCAAGAGAGGAATACAGATTTGATTGTTGTTTGTTCTAATGACGGCCCCACTTCGCCCAATGAGCGAATGAATGATTATCGGCAATGCGACGAAAAAGAAATTTTCTTTTCGTCCTTTTAAAATAAGTCTTTCGTGTTACAAGTGTAACCTAACCAAATGCGTTGAATACCTACGTGGCCTTGGGTCAGAGTTCTAGTGTTGCACATTGACTCATTCACTCATCAGCCTCTTAGTTCACGTTGACTTCCGCTCCGGCCATACGTGAGAAGGTCTGCCAGCTATCTACGGATGGTCATGGGATTCCTCACGACTCTGGGGGCTTTCCTCCCACCATGATGCTGGCAGCCGTCCTCTAAGTGAGATGTTCTTGAGTGCGGGATAAAACCCTAATGAAGTGAATAAATAATGAAGCACCTCAGTGTATGGGATGAAGTCGCAACAGTCGGTTAGTCTGGCAATTTCGCAATCTATCTATGACGACTCAAGTGTTCATTTGTCTTGCATAGAATATGTGTGCCTAAGAGCTTCGAGTATCCTCTTGTATATTAAGACTGGTCTGAGGCACCGACTTTAATAACTTAATGAAAACAAATATGCGTCCATGATTCTACTTCACGGTATTTTATAGAAAACTCTTCACACATGCATCATTCCATAACAAACATTAAATTGAAATCTGAAACCTCATGGCTGGTTTACGTAACGGTAACCCGTCTCACATGCACTGTTGAATATATCCCTTCATTCTCCTTTCGCGTACATGTATGCCAGCTACATACAAGAGAGCTTTGTCGTGTGTTATACATCTCCTGGACACGCTTTAATGAAACCATGATAATGATTGAAATAAGAACTCCCACGTAATAGGAAACTCTTTCTAGAAGGGATTTTTTTCAACACGACTTAATATTGCTGACGACATTATTCACTTTATCTTGATGTTTGTTTGATTATTTATTTTATTATTGTTTAACGCTGTACTCAAGAATATTTCACGTATACCATGGCGGCTAGTATTATAGTCGGAGGAAACCGGGCAGAGCCAGGGGGAAAAATCACGATCATCCGCTGGTTGCTGACAGACCTTCACACGCACGCCCGGAGAGGAAGCCAACAGGAGCTGTACTTAGGCCCACAGCGACCGCATTGGTGAGAGGCTCCTGGGTCATTACCCTGCGCTAGCGCGCTAACCAACAGAGCCACGGAGGCCGACTGGATCTTGATATACAAGGCAGCTTTTGTCATATGTACAGGTTTAACTATTTTTTTTTTATTATCTGTATGGAATTTTCTTATGATTAGACATTTTCAGAGGGAAACACCGCCGTCAGCAGAGCGGCTGGTTATTGTGTGAATACAGTAATGCATTATACAGTAGCGGGAAGTACGTATCAGTGCATTTTCAATCGAGAATTTTCCCGCCAGAGTTAATTCTGGACAAAGCTGTCTAGTCTGTTGTTCTTTCCCTACACGTACGATGACGCTTTGTGGACTAAGTGATAATCTATCACTCGTGCAGTGCAAGAGAACAATAGTCAAGTTAGCTTCGGACCGAATCTCCATTGTGCGGAAAAAGATACCCCATTCAGTGTACATTACACAAAACATATTTAAAATATGCCTTAGCGATACAAAGATCCTTAGGACTTGCGGTTGTCATTATTGTTGTCATCTCAATAGAAGGATGTCTTTGCTTACAAAGCGATTCTTACTAATAAAGTTTTTATTTGCCCGCCTTCTTCGATTGACTTAAAATATATCCAGACATATTGGATACACGGATTTGTTTTCTTTGCCAGACTGGATGGATGCCACGACGGGCCTCGTCTTTACGGCCCCTGCGTTATCCCGACACAGCCTGGGACCCAAAGTGGCAAGCCAAAGGCGTCGTCAACGAGTGGTCTCAGCATTGAATTCCAAGGGCTACCAATTCTCCGAGTCCACGATACGGCATGTTGTGTCTTCAGTGAGCACTTTGGAACAGTGGCTGTGGGAGTCGGACCTGGACGACCACCGGAACGTCGAGGACATCCCTCCAGAGAGATTGGATTTTTACCTGCAGCACTTCTATGACACCGTGAAGAAGCCAGACGGTCAGGAATACACCGGCAGTTCTCTAAAGATGATGCGCTCCAAGATCGACGTGTTCCTGAAGAGCTTAAACTACCCCTGCTCCATTGTGAGCTCCCCGGAATTCCGTTCTAGTCAAATGGTTTACAGGCAAACGAGAGCCAGACTCGACAGCTGCCAGAAATCGGCCACAGATGTGTCGAATTGAGAACTATTACGTTAACTCGTTGGTATATTGCCCTTGATCAGACATTTGCTGCTGAATTGCTGCTAGTCGGGTAGAAATTTTTTCTCGTTCTTTTCCTTAGACTAATGAAAAAGTGATCTAATTCTTTCATGGATTTATGGATTTAACCAGTAATATTGAATGACAGTGACGTAAAAATGAGTTTATTATTTACTTTGCCTATACATGGATCTCTTCTGACGCTTACTTGTATAATATCTCCTCGTGAACTACAACAACTACAAAAATGCTAGTAACAATGACTGCGGTATTCAGGGTGAGATGAAAATGTTTGTTACGGCATTTTCACGTAAATTGGTGCAGAGAGTCCACCATCATCCTGTATTTTGCTTATTCCAAAAACATTGAAAACAAAAGAAAAAAAGGAAAGTTTTCTATATGGTTATCAATGTTCTTTCCATTGACGCTAATTTATGTAGATATTCCTTCATTTTAAAAGAAATGTTGCGCCATCAAATCTGTCTGGATGAGAGGGACAGTTTCGATTAGTGACGTAAAACATGTACATCATCGGGTTTATTTGTGGATTGTGTATATGTCGCCCTTGACAGATTGCATAGCTATCAGACTGGTTGTTGAAATGGATTATTGCATAGTGTCTCTGTTTTCTTTACCCCTATGGCCCCACCTGATAGGCTGTATTTTTAAGAAGTTTGTTTGTTATGTGACATCATTGACGTAGTGAAAACTGCTATATTTGTAACAATGTTCCTATTTTCTTGTGCTGCCCGAGTGAGCATAACCAAGTGGTGAGTACGAAGCTGTGGTGGAGTATGAAATACGAAACTTAAAACCCAGTCAAGTAACGGTTTGCTTGTTTTATATTTTTGGAGAATTGGCTATTGTTTTTCTGCTTCTCTGGATGTTGATTGAGCCTACCACTTCATCTGGAACACGTTGACAAACAAGTTATAGAAATATTGCATTTTTTTTGTATATCTTGATGATTTTTAAAAAATAAAATGTACCATTTATATACAGTATAAAGGAATTGCATGCCATTTGAATTTTTTTTACATAAAGACTGTAATGGGAACTCGTATTTGTCACATATGGATGGCGATTGTATATGTTTCTACCTGGTTGAAAATTTGTTTTTTTCACCCTGTAGACACTCGTAGAATTACTGAATATAAGCAACGTGGTTTAAGCTGTAAGACTTTTGCAATCGTCTAATCTTTCAAATTGTACCCAGATTGTATTGTTGATTCCGGACATGGAAATATGATAAAAATGCGTATGCGCATTGTTTCAATGTTGGCTCCAATAATTCGATAATATCCAAATAATATCCTCATTGTAAAAGAAGAACGTCTTCATGTTATCCGGTATAATCTGTCAGTTTCTCGTGAAGGAAGATTTCTTGTGTGTGCTGGAATTAAGGACAATCCTGGCTTCATATTTCACTGAAGGACTGCGTCATGATAAGTCATGATTTTTTTACCAAATTATTGTATTTGTGTTGAATACACAGTGCCAAAGAGTGAATGACCTAAATCTGCAGTAATAGACTCGTGGCTGCATGAACGAGGAAGGGATGTCCCTAAAGCTCGGCATACAGGAGACCCAACTGAACTCAACCACTCTGTCAGATCCTAAGCGCTCGTATATGCACAATAACGAAGCGACTCAACTGGAGTTGTCGCCAAGTGTTTGCAGGTAAATTTCGTGTGTCCTATGTCAGTGGGACCACCTCCATGCGACCATTTCAGTTTAGTTGAGTCGCGTCTTCAGCTCTCATGTATGTCGAGCTTAACGGACGGCAGCAGTTATTGGTATCGCATGTAATCACTGCATGCGCATATTGTATTTCACCTTTCACACCATGGTTAGGGATGGAGACAAGAACACACGACTTCATTTTAAAAGCGCTGCAGTATGAGTCATTCAGCCAGTTCAGGAGGTCGTTGAGATCCTGGTGAATTAAGTAACATGCTGGAATTAGTCTCCTGGTTGACCTCTCTGTTTGTAAGAATTAGTTAAGGTTTCATGAGGGACACTTTGTCATTGTGATACTTCCTCACAAAAATTGTTTTTGTCAACGTTTATTTGTGTGTCTGTCTACAACCGTATCGAAAAAATTTATGGACAGAATTGTATAAAGTTTTTTGCCCGGCTTGGCCTTGGGTGGGCCGAACTCTAGTCCGTTACATTTTTGTGGTGATTCTGAAATATATCTAGAAGTATTTTGGAAATGATTCTTAACCCTTGTCAGACAGGACAAAATCATGTATTTCCTTTACATAATAACAGTGTTATCCCCTCATTGAAACGCACCATGGTCATTTGTATAATTGTATGTGGCGGATTTTGTGCTTTTCGGAATGCTTTCTAATTTTAAACATGGCCTTGGTCGTATTTCAGTGAAGATAAGTGGCGTTCGCAGGTTTGTAACGTCATGAAATTTACAATTTTTTCAATGATGAATGCTCAAGAATTTATATTTGAGGTTATAGGAGATGTTTAGATCCCAGTTATGGCCGTTGGGAAATTTGTGTCATAATCACTACGATGTACTTTTGGCCCATTGGGTAATTTGAGTCACACATCGGAAAGGTCAACTGTAAATAGGTTGGATTTCTAGTGATCCAGCATATAGGCTTTTTGAGTCAAACGACGGAAAGGTCTATTTTGAACACCGGTTTATTATAGGTTCAGTAGGTGTTCGGATTCACAGGTCGGGAAGGTCTACTTGAAAACCGGTTTATTTTTGCTCCAATAGGTGTTCGGATTCACAAGTCGAGGAGGTCTACTTGAAGACCGGTTTATGTTTGCTCCAATAGATATTGGGATTCACAGGTCGGGAAGGTCTACTTGAAGACCGGTTCATTTTTGCTCCAATAGGTGTTTGGATTCACAGGTCGGGAAGGTCTACTTGAAGACTGGTTTATTTTTGCTCCAGTAGGTGTTCTGAATCACAGGTCGAAAAGGTCTACTTGAGGACCGGTTTATTTTTGCTCCAATAGGTGTTCGGATTCACAAGTCGGGAAGGTCTATTTGAACTCCTGTTTATTATAGCTCCAGTGGGTATTCTGATTCACGGGTCGGAAAGGTCTATTAAGAGTGACTCTGGCTTGTCTTTGATGTTGCAGTGGACCTGACCAGCGATGACGATTTGGCCAAGTGCGTCCTGCAGGTCGGCTCAACTCGCCACATCGACTCGGACAGCTTCATGCAGACTCAGTCACAGATAGTATCTATGTCGATCGCCGAGAGAAAAAGAAAGGAAGAGCTGATGCAAAACATGAGGAAGCACAGCACCGCGGAATCCACATGCAAGTACATTGTGGGTGCCGTCTCCGCATTCGAACGATGGCTGGCCAAGTCTAAGTACAAGGACCATCGGAAAATCGAGGAGATCCCAGCACAGGAACTCGATGTCTACTTGGAGGAGTATTTCAGAGAAGTCAGAAAGGTCTCCGGGGGCAACTACACCGTGGACTCGTTCCGTCAAGTCCGATCAAAGCTCGACCATTACCTAAAGTTACAGAACTATCCACATTCTCTAATGAATGCAAAAGTGTTTTCCAAAAGCCACGCGGCATTCCAAGAACGCATCACCAAGCTGCAGGCTGGTTTCCCAACCCCTTCCTTTAAAATTTGATAATTGAAATTGGAATTGTGATGATATTTTACGTAAGTGGAGGGTATATTTGTTCAGTGCTGTTCCAGGATCGTGTTGGTCTCATAATACGTTAATGAAGAAATGCTTGATAAGTTGTACAGTACTGATGAATGTTATGAATGTGGCAGAATTCCATAATTCGTGAATTGCAGCATTTTTTTTTACCCACTGAGAAGGAGAATGGGAAACTCGTATAACTCCTTCCCACCTTTAAGAAGGGCTCAAAAGCTGTGTGCTCCTTTGGTCTTTCTTGGAATACGTCACACTTCTATGCGCATGTGTGCTCAGAAAGCACTTAGGTAATGCACAACTACTGCAGAGCGACAGCAAACGATCGGTTCTCTATGATTTGGAAACTTTTGTGTAACCTGTGAGTCTCCCATGTGGTACTTCCTGTTTTTTTATGGTGTCCATGTTTTTCTCCACGCTACAATCTTTCATTTGAATTAAAAACGCCGAAAATGAACACCATGATTGAAAGCAGATTGTCGTCCGTTCGTAATATTTGCTATCTTGGATCACTGTTTAGGTTTTTGTTAAGATGTTTTTTGTTGCCTTTTTTGAGACTTGATTTCCATTTTAATTGCCTTCTCTTCCATTCGACATGTCTTGCGGTTTCCAAAGTGACTTAATGTCATGTTGTCTTCTGCAATCACATCTCTAGGATAACCATGAAAAGCTGTGTATAAGCGCGCGTATGTTTACATTTTTTTTCTGAAGAACGAGGTTAAGTGTACAATTATAAGGCGCGTTTTATGGCGGTGTAATGAGGTTTCGCTGTGACGAGCATTTCTAGGAGAGGACATCGTGGTTGTTGTTGTTGTTGACTAGGTTGAAAATGGCGGTCTTGTTGCTCTTGGTCACATATGCATTTTTTGTGTGTGTTGGAGGGTGTCTTATGATTGTATCACGATTTTCTTCACCGCTTGTTATGTAAATTATATGCACTTTCCGGGTGAAAAAAAGGTACAATGTTTGATAGAGCTTCAGAGGGTGCTTCTCATGACCTATGCCCTGAAATAATTCTTATGTTAAATCCCTTATTTGAGGGATGACGGATTGCCTTTTCTATGATCTAACGGATTTTTCTTTCCTGATTAGGACTTAATTCGTTTTCACGAAGGGAGCTATTCCTTACCATTAGATGGACGGAGAGGCGATTCGTCTCAAATAACGAATTTAGCGTTAGGCATTTTTGAGGGTATACTTTTTTAATATTGTTGTCTTACCAGATCATGGTTGATCATTCTCATTTGAAGGTTAACCTCTTCATTTGTTTTAATTTACACAACCCCATGAACGTTATTCAGTGATATTGGATCTTCGTCGTGCTTGATCATATTTACAACTTGTTTTGTTAGATTATTCCATTAGCATATTGCTGGTACATGTTAAGAGTCAACAAACCAAGTCACTACCATCTTCAGATTTTGGACCGCTGTTGGACTTCGCACAACCGTTTTTGATACACATGGAATAGTTTTACCTGTTCAGATATGCTTTACGCATCACTTGAATGATCAGTCGGCAGCACACGGCTGTGTTGTTCCAAACGTGAAACCATGAACTTGAATCCAAAGTTTAGATAGTTTGTGTATATCCGAACCGCTGTGTCTTCCGGTTAAGTGAAGATTTTATCAAGTTCGCAAAGCTTTTCCAGAGTATTTGATTTGGCATTGACAACTTCGACTCAAAGGTTATCCTTAACGCATTTCTATTTAAATTTACATATAGGGAAGTAAATGTATTCACTCTCCATGAACAAGTCATACATATGTATATGTATTTTAAAATTACTTTTCCGAAATTTGTTTTAATTGGCCATGAAATCCGCATGGGCATGCTGAGATTTGTAAGCAACATGGCGAGTCCCATAGCAACGTATCTCGATCCCCTCTTCAAATCAAACGAAGATTCCACTGATGTGAATTCATCCAGGGGCGATATGTACGATTTGGACGAAAGCTTACACATTAACGAAGATACTTAAGTCGCCAAAAGCATTTAACAAATTATTCCAACAAAATGCTAAGCCATGTCTATTCGAGCTCTGCTACGACTCCGGTTCAGGCTGTCGTCTCGGTGACCAGGGTAGGACTAATGACAGCCATTGTGACCGTAGATCTCATCCACGTAGGCTACGCCTGGTTAACACTAGCGTGTAGGTGCTGTTTACTACATGTTTGTGCCTAATATCTGGAAAATTGTTATTTGGGAAAGTTTTAGTATCGATGAAAATCGAGTCTGCTGGCTGAAAGCAGTTCGTAGTAAGGCCGCGGCCCAGACAAAATCGTTGCCATAACAAATCATTGCACACAGTGAAATGAATTTTCAAAATTATGACCCTCAAGTATAACAGAGTACAAACCTTTTCTGTAAATGTACATGTACATTTCAAGGACACGAAAATTGGCATTTTTTATGAATGTCCAGCTAAGTGCCGTTTTCTTTTGTTGTTTGTTTACAAGTGATTTCGAAAACATGGTACACTTAACGCCTACGTGTAAATCTTGACCTAAAGGGCAAAGAAATTATGCGTATGTCCTGTGTATGATTTTTGCAAATCATCGACTGTAATTGTGCCGCATGGATCCCACATTATATCAGCAGGCCCGACGGGTACACCTGAATACCAGTCCTATGAGATTCGTCAGTTTGTTGCCCGCGGGTTGGTTTTCCTTAAGATCAGAATACTCCATCGATAGTACAACTGATTGAAGTACTTTGCTAATAAATCCAAAAGAAATAGCAACACTATTTAGTTTATGGAAAGAGATCTCACTGTAAAGTGCGCCGAGCGAATAACACTGTGTGGAGGTATCGCCTACCCCGGTCGCATTTCCAAACACGCCTGTCTCGCACAAACTTTGCCCGGTTTAATACCATTTTCTTCTCTTTGAGCCAGCTAACCAGACTATGCTGTATCCCACAACTACAAATCGACGGCGAATGTTGGCCAAAATGCACTCTCAGAATTGAAAAAGAAAAAAAACATCGATATTTCTAAGCAGTGTGAATGACGTTATTCGCTGGTAAATGAGTAGGAAAAGCAAACAGGAAACTGCTACCCTCCCACTGGTGACGTCATGTGGACTTTTATGTGTCATTCCATTTATCTTTTTTAAATATCAATATCTCTCGAACAACTGGGTCTTTTTTAATGAATAAGAGGTTATTTTAATTGGAATGATGCCCTCTATTCACTGGACAAGAGTACGATCCTGTGTTGGGGATTACCTTTTAGACCATAGTGATATTTTAGCGTCCCAGAATTGCATAATATACTTTTTTTTTGTCCGCCGTTCTCCAAGATTGCTTTATTGATCTATCACGCGATAGTCGTGATACTTTTTGCGACTCGGTACTGTACTTTTGTTAAATAATAAATGTACTCGTTATACAGCATTGCCATGTTCGTCCTAGGTAAATTTATCTGTAATATGTTTAAAAAGGGTATAGTATTGTGTATTTAACCTATATGGTTTGATTGTGTAAAATGGAGACAATGATTTTTCAGATGAAGTGGCATTCTTAGGTATTGTGTTCTTGCGCTGTATGGTTGCTGCTAATTCCAGAAAATTTAGTGACCGCTTTTTCCCCTTTATAGGATGTATGTCATGTTGAAGGAAATCTTGGTAACTGTTCACATGTGTTTTGAACATGTGAATGAGCAATTTTACCACTTCAGTGTTGGAGTACTGGTAGTTCAAGTTGCCAGGGGTGAAGTAGATCGAAAATACCACGCTACCGAATTACCTTCTTCTGATCTCTGTGGAAAGCGTCAAGTACACATGCGCAGTGTTAACAGGTAATAATGTATATGAATGTTAAAGGATTGTAACCTTCGGCAGGCACATGCACACGGAATTCAGCAAATTTCTAGCTTTCTGTGTCCGTCTTTGCCACACGTGTGACTTTACATGGGTTCGAGCTTTGTTTCAAGTGGAAAACAGAGATATACCCACGAAAAGCTTAAGTTGAAACATAGGCTGTCTTCTCACGTATGACACCTCCCGTGCATGCCTAATGATTCACCATTCAAACAACCATCTGGCTTATTCGGGGCACGGCATATATAGACTGTCTTACTAAAGCCGGTGGCTTGTACTATCTAGTTGTTTACTAACATGATTGGAGAGGTAAAACCGAAGTGTCAGTGAAAATTACTCATAGACTAAAAGAACCCCAAATATAGATGCAGGGATTCGATTAGACCAATAATTGTTGTAGGTGTTTTTTCATATAGATTTTTGTTTGAAGAAGCCGATATCTTAGTAGTGACGTAGGTCAGATTGAAAATATAACACGGAATTAATACACGCTTGGTTCCCCAATTTCAGACAGTTTAGCTTTGGAGAATAGATATATCGTACTTGTGAGTCTGAGGAGCCCTTGGCACTGTACCAGCTGTTTGCCGAATTGCTGTGGTATAATGAACCACTGCCGCATAGTAGTACCTTGTTGGAACTGTCTGAAAACTATCGTATAAGCCAAGCAACCGGTCAGTAGGGGTTTTGGTCTTCACGGTAGGCCTGCATTGCTTCGTCGTTTTAAACTGCGTCTCGTTACCAATTACACATTCGCCTTTGTTACATGCCAGGTGCCGAACGAGGACAAGCATGAGTTTCTTTTGATGACGTTGGCAATTTATAAATTTGAAGACGTCCGGTTTTTCCGGTTTTCCGACTATGCACTCTGCGAACTACGGGTTTTTGAGTATAGTTCACCTTTTTCCGTTACACGCAGGAAAGGAAAAGATTCGTACAGCTGATAGCTGGACAATGTTAATCTAATATTGGTGTTCTGTTGTTTACAACAGTACTGTTGATGCAATACAGATCTTTCGCAAGTGTCTGCAGTAGTGTACCCAGGTTTGACATTACTCCCCCCCCTTCCGTAACTCAGAAGGACTTTGGATTTTTTTATTCTTTCTCCCCAGTGTTGGAAACCCGCAAGCAGGACAACGGCGTCCCCAGAGAACTCGTTGGGATGCAGGCCAGAGGAGTGAAGGGCCAGTCTGCCAAGCCCGACTACTACGGGAAAGAGAGGCGCAGGCTCCTATCATTGAATCCTTATTTTAAGGGCAAAACTAAAGCTACTATATCTCTTACCGTCTCTGCCGTGACGACATTCGAAAAATGGCTGACCGTTGAGCATGCCGAAGAACAGCGGATGATGGAGCATATTCCGCCCGAGGAACTAGATGCTTATTTAACAGGCTTCTTCAACGCGGCGACCAAGCCTTCCGGAGAAGAATACAGCTTTTCGACTTTCCGCCTTCTACACTCTAGACTCGACTTGTATTTGCAGGCACAAGGCTACGCCTGCTCTATCATGAAGTCACAGCGCTTCCTAAATAGCCAGATAGCCTTTAAGCGGAAACTTTCTCAGTTAATCAGCTCGGCACATACAGTGTAGTATTAGACTGGCAGAAGTGTAGCGATCTCCATGTGAGATGCATGGACATTCCCGAGGCAGACATTTATCAGACGTAATTTGGCGTTACTGATGGAAAAAAAGTCAGACCCTTGACCTTTGCCCATGCTTTGGTTTCATTGAAAGTTACCTCTTGGGAAGATGTCATAATATTATAACATCCTCCATGGCTTGTGCTATGTATAGCGGGGGATTATGTCATAACCCAGCGTCGGCAACTACGGTCTGTAGCCGATGATAGGTATAGATTACCAAACTGATCTAATCTTGCCTTTGAAATCACAATTTGTAAGAAGGGACCCCTTCAAAGACCATTGACATAACACTAAACAGTATTTAGCCTTAGAACAAATGCTAAGTATGGTAAGTTATGTATAGTGTTCACGTTTTGCATATGTGGAAAAAACTAAAGCAAAGGAGGAGGGATAGTGACCTTGGGATTTGCATTAGAAATGACGTTATCGCTCACATCCTACATCAGAGAAATATAGTGTGAGTAACATGGTGACTTACAACTGGGACCCCCGAAAAAGGACTCCACATACCTTTAACTGATCAATTCCTCGTCGTAACATCTCCCCTTCCCATCGCCACACACAATTTTGTTAATAATTATGGATGATAGCGGAAATAGTAATGCTTGCATTTTACTAATGTTTGGAAACTCTTTTACTTGTAAAGTATAATCATACGACAGCGGATCAACATTCCTACTTTTTCCCTTGTATTGCTAAATGATGGACTTGTAATCGCTGGAGTGTATTCTGTGTACACGTATATTCATGTAATGAACTTCAGCTTTGCGTATGTGTGAACCTCGTGTGTGTTTCCTAAAACCTTGTGTCGGTGATACGTACCGTAAACTGTAAAATTCCTGACTTTATCGTTGTTGCGCGTTATTTAACGTTAGAGTAAATGTAAGGTGCTGTATCACCAACAAGTACTTCATGTGTTGAGGTTGCCTCGTTCGTAACCTTAATCAATTGTTTTTTCATTCATGAAGAGTACTATACAGACGGTTTATTAATAATGATGTGAAAAATTGTCATAGTCTTGTTTCATAACACATCATGGAATAAACATTGTACACATAATTGTTAACACACATAGATCAGCAAATCATACTGACATTTCGTATTTCGTTGAACATTTGATTGAATGATAAAAGTTGTGAATTTTTTCTGTGTTCAATTCTGCAGCGTTCCGATGGCCTACCTTTTAAGGGCCTGGTGTCTAATGATGTCCATAGCCAATAAAAGGCAGAAAGAGGACCCTGTAGTCGAATTGCCTTTCGCATTCACTATAGTCACCTGAAGATTCAATGTCCCACAAGTTGCCATGGTGATGAAGTGTTTTTCGAATTAATTACGTGAAACCAAACCGGCGACAGTTTCCAACTGGCTGACAGCGACCTCCCTGACCGATTCGTCAGTGACCAGCAGCTGGTGACGGCCATGAGCCGAACCTATCACCCTTGGATACTTCACGAGTCAATGACTTCCTAGGATATGTATTGCTGTCATTTATAGTAACTAAGGTGCTTGCCTTACAATCCACCCCTGGCATGTTTGGCATTAACACGTATCAAATAAGTAAATAATTGTGGTGGACATTGAAACGGCCGTATCGCACATGCGCTTTGTGGAACAGATTGCTTTCTGACAAATGACTGAAGTCTTGGTGGATTATATTCCTGGTTGTGTGCAGTCCACTTCTTTCGTGATTTATCTCCCCAATATACTCGGTGGTGGAGTAATACCTTTGGTTTGAGGGACATTCTGCGTATAGAGATATCTGCTGCATTGGTTATCATGGATACCTTACATCCGAATAGAGGACATGATTTAAAATTTGTAAGCGTTGTTTCACGGCTAAGAGAAATTTGAAACCGAAACGTTTTATCTGTGAAACCGTTCTTAATTTTTCCAGACACCGCAATATTTAATTTATAGGCTTGCAGTAGTTCTTTGGTGATTAGTGTTAAACATTCTTTTGCTAACGAATCCTGCGATTGATTGACGCCTGGCATACGATTGTCGGTCTCGACGCCTAGATTATAGATTGCTTTAGAAATGGATCCTCTGATTATAATGTGGAACGCCTCTTTATGGTTTGCAGGTGGTCGGTCTTGGTGCATAAGATTTAGAAGTCAGTCGATAAAATAATCGCCTAGAGTTTAATAGCCGGTTTCAGTTCTAGTCAGACAGGGTTGTACACTGCACAGTTATAGACCTGTTCGTTTCTTTGTTTCATCTTTTCTCAGCGTCACGAGGGTCATCATTGCCGTCGGACACTCAGGGACATTGGATGAACAGAGAACTCCATACCAGGAATGCGGGAACAGCGGCTCAGTTCGGGCACGCGGCTAACATGGCAGTTGTCGGCAGGCGGGATGGATTTAGGGGCAAAACCCAGTCGCGCGTGTCCCATGCCCGTGCCGTAGCTGCTAGCTTCCATCGATGGTTCTTTGAGCGTTACCCAAATGACGGAAGGCTGATCGAGACTCTTTCTCCGGCAGAACTGGACCCATTCCTGGCGGAGTACTTCGAGACGGTCCAAAAACCACGCGGAGGGAATTACACCTTCGATTCGTTCCGGCTTCTTCGACCGAATCTTGACAACTACTTGCAATCACATAACTACCCGTGGAGGATTGTCGCGTCGAGTCTCGTCCCGCTGAGCAAGCTGGCTTTCGATCAGAGAAAGCGCAAGTTGAAGGCTGAAGCGATTTCACGCGTAGAGGGTGTGAATTAATGTAAAGCGAACGAAAATGTATAGTCCCTCTGAGACCAGACTGGACTTTCGGCTTCCGGTTAGATTTGAAACGATATTTTTACTCTTAAAATAAATTCAAGTGGGTCTTCATGAAGTCTGTGTAATACTTTTGAAGGCTGAAGCTGCCTCAGGCAGAGAAAGATATCTAACCTGATCAAATCTTGATAGTCAAAAGCTGTGTTCAGACTGCTCCATTTTACCCTTAAACTGGTTGAGAGGAATTTACTTGAAGGAGCAATGTTAATTATCCCTTGGTTGTAGTATTTTGATAAAATATTGGCATGAAGTCTAGTTAAGCCCTCTGAAAATTTTCTAAGTCATTGCAGGGCTCAAATACATTCAGATGGTAATTGTTGATATGCATATATTGTTTTCACGATGTCATTGTTGGCACATCACATGAAAATCTCATTTTGGCGCAGCCCTTGACTACTTGGATATGCCGATCCATTCAAAACGCGAAGGCAATCATGAGGTCGATTCAACTCCCGTACTACTGCTTGATATTGTTGCACCACACTGACTCTAACTTACACAACAGCAGCAACAGACATAATGTTATACTGTAGCTGCCCGGAGTCGTTCTCACATAGTTCTTGTTCTTGTTCATGTGTGAAACATCTGTGAACTGAATGATATAATGTACTTACATGTTAGTAAAGTTTTAACAAGAGGCAGTTGTGTTGCATTTTGATTCTTTCAGACGCTTGCTACAAGTCCTCTCTGTTGACCTCATCTGATTAACGTCTTGAGCTATGAGGTGCCGGACGTTTGAAGTATGCGATTTCTCTTTGTGTCGATAAAATGGTCACTGGGCCCAGAAAACCTGTTAGGTATGCGACTCATTCTTGTATACTATATTGCTTGTAGACTGGTGGATTTTTTTATGATATGGTGCAATTTGAATGTGAATGTGTATGTTTTCTGGGGACAGAATCAACCACTAATATTTTACAATGTTGACAGTATTACGATTTAATATGGTTTTGTTGTCGAGTGGCCAGTCGCTGTCGGCAGTACTGATGAGATATGGGCTTTCACACTGCTCTATATTTGAACACGTTTTATCGCTCCAGAGTTGTCTGATGTACTCAAGGTTAAATGTTAACATTTTTCCATTTTTACTGGAAATAGTTTTGTGCGAAACTGTACATCCACGCGCCTTAGTCTCCCAAAACAAATTTTACTGACGACAATTTCTGGTTTCGTATTTTTTGTCAAAGCCTTTTTTACCAAAATTATGAGGATTCTACTTTCGATATTACAGTTAGATGGTCTGTTGTGTGACACCGTTTAGTAAATCTAAATATAACATATATACAATGCAATTTTTGAGGTATTTTGTTTATGTGTTTAATTATTTGTTGATTTCCATGCGGAAAAAAAAGAAACTTCAAGCGGATTCTAAACTGTCGGAATTGTTTTTCTAATTCCCAGTTGGAGGGATTGCAGCTGTGATAGACTACGGAATCCCTGGTCCAAATCTGCGAGATCCGGTGAGCAACACCACTCGCATTTCAACGCAAAAGTACCATCCGTATCGGTTCCAGAAGGATCGCATTGTGAACGTGGACGCGAAAGCCAAGTCTACAGTGCGGAACATAGCCGCGGCGGTTGGGACGTTCGAGCGTTGGCTAGGATACGCCAGTACTCACCAAGACAAGAGGAACGTGGAGACTATCCCTCCCGAGCAGCTGGATGGATATCTCGTGGACTTCTTCGGAACGGTCACGAAACCGTCAGGAGACGATTACAACGTAGAATCCTTTCGTCTTCTCAGGTCGAACCTGGAATCGTTTCTGCGGGACTACAACTATCCATACTCCATCGTCAAATGTCCCGTGTTCCTGCGGAGCCAGATTGCTTATAGACTGCGGAAGAAGTCACTGTAAAACGCGGCGACGGGAACGTAGCTCCCCTCCAGATGTAACCCTGCTGCTGAAAACTTAGTAAACGTATCTAATTCTTTGATCATCTTTAACACTCTTCCAACCTAAATATTTGCAAAAACTTTTATATGTAAAATTTCAGGCTCTGGGCAGGCATTGGATATACAGCGTCCTGCTAAAGTCACTGAGTTATCTGTAATCAGAGCCAATTCAGAGCCTTTTTCAGGTGTCCTGTTTGAGTTGTGTAAACTTTGTGGTAACATGGCAATCGACAAGTTGGTGCATAATTTCCCTTCTTCTAGGGTGGACTTGACTCCGTCACAATACCATCTGAAGCAGCGTTCTTGTTTGGTGGTATCTGCAATTGACATCATGCTTGTAGGTGAATCCTCTGTTGCGATCTACGCTCGTGATATTTCAGGCAAAGTATGACAGGACATCATTAAAAGACATTGAAGAAGCCAAATCAAGCTTACCTCCTTGTGCATAGCTAATGCAGGACTTCACTTTAATTCCTGTAAATGGTCATGTTTCGTGAAACCATAGTGTAAGGTGATGCCTTCTGTGCTATTAATACGTGCACGTCAAGTACTTTATGTTGAACCACCTCATTTTGACTTTGCCTCTTTGGAAAGGGGCAGTGCGTACAAAACTACGGGGTTCCTAAAACAACCCCTCTCTGCCTAACTTAGCATTACCCGTTTGAGTTTGTGAACGGCCCATTCTCTGATTTCTTATGACCAAGGTGGTCTGAATGAAGAATCAAATTCTATTACACTCATTGCTTCCATTAGGTAACTTGCCCAGTTTTGTTTGTGTTGTTCTTTTTTTACTCTTCGCAGTACCTCTCTCAATTAAAAAAAAAAAATGATGGTTTGTTACCAGATTTTGGAAAATACTGTGTGTTTTTTTTTCATTCATGTTCATTATTATTATCCTCTCAGAATTCTCTTTAATTTTAGTATTTTATGTTTAGTTCGTCATAGCCGGTTCCGCATATTGTGGAAATGCTGGATTGTGCTATGTCTGGGTTTCTTGCGTTTAGTCTTCCGTAAATTGTTAAAAGGTTATAAACCTTATTGTATAGACACTTTTGTATGTGGGAGCACAGGAGAATCTCATCACATAACGCTCTGTCTGCATTCTATAATTACTAACTTAGCATGTTTAAATTTTGGTAAAGAAAATTTTACATACGGCTCGGTTTGCCGTCTTTTTATTTCTTTCTCAGTGGCATTTGTAATGGTTTCAGTTTTTACCGTTCTTTTTTCGCGTGCTATTGCTGTGTCTCTGCGTGTCAGCTGTCTGACGAGGACCGTACTAATTGTGGTGACAAAGGCGGTAATCTTCTCTCAATGTTATGGCAGTAATTAGAGCCAAATCATTTTATGTCCATCTAATACCAAATACACCAGTTGTTATACGGAGAAGGATATGGGCCAAAATTTAAGCGTCTCAACAACAGATCAAGAAGTTGGAATCATGTTTTCAAGAATGAAGGCCGAGAAAGGCCGTTCGAGTGCAGTAATTCTGATAATTTTTGTTAGTATCTTTTCGTTCACCCCCAACAATTGGTTTCATCATTGGTATTTCCTGCTTGGCTCTGTCTTTGTCAAACATTGCTAGTAATTCTAGCTACATGTGTGTTATTTTTATCGGTTGGATCAGTCATAATAAATCAACAGATATTAAATTTTTACGCAGAGCTGTTCTGTTTTCATTTTCAATATATAATTACTAGGAGGTGATGACGATGACGACTGTGGTATGATATAACTGTATATAGTCGTGTGTTGTGCAGTGGGTGCACTGCATGCATAGGCGACAACAACTACAGTATTGCTCGCCAAACTTCAAAACACTTGGAAGCCAAGGAGTTCAGTGTTAATATCCTTTAATACCTATGTGAACCCTTCAACACGAAATTAATTTCTAATCGTAAAAGTCAGAGATCGTTTACATGAGAGCTTACTACTTTTTCTAAGATCTAAAAACAAAAACCAGGTCCAGGTAATCTGACAATCTCTGTCAGACGTAATCTGTGTCTTGGTTGTTTCGGTAGCTCAATTTGTTGGAAGTAACGAATAACGAGGCATTTTGTCGATCAGCTTGGTAATGATTGACATGGCGTCAAGCTGACCATGTGTGGATTACTTACAGGCCGATTTGGTGGCCTAGTGGTTAGAGCGTCCGCCTCGGGGTCGAAAAAGACGGGATCAGTCCATGGTCAGGTCATAGCAAAGGCTTAAATAAGTCGTACTTGTTACTGTCTCGCGTAGGACGAGGAAAGGGGATTGGTCGGCCCAGTTTCAGTATAATGTTACTGGGTGGGGAGTTATGTGTAGTGTCTTCCTCGTGATGTTCTTGTGGCTGCATATACTCTTGAGGCTACAAGGAAACACAGCATATATACATTCTAAGGACTCCTCCTCATACTGTTGAACAGTTGTTCAGTATGACATCTCTACGTACATAGAGATTACTCCCATGGTCAGTTACATGTGTGGCTTCTGTGTGTAGTCTGTCATTCATAAGATCGCATACGATTCACCTTTGCTTTGTCAAAATTGAGCGAATGCATCCAGTGTACCGGGGTACGTCTTGTATAATTGCCTTTTTTTACCATGCAGAAAGCGATCCAACGTTTAGACGGCCGGGGATTGGAGCTTTTGGAACCTTTGGAGGAGACGAGCGTGGCTTCTCTCTTTGTGTAGTCTGCCATTCATAAGATCTCATAACATTCACCTTTTCTTTGTCAAAATTGAGCGAATGCATTCTGCGTACGGAGGTACTTATTGTATAATTGCTTTTTTTTGACATGCAGAGAGCGATCCCACGTTTAGACGACCAGGGATTGGAGCTTTTGGGACCTTTGGAGGAGACGAGCATTATCCGAAGGAACTGGACTTGCCTAATGCCCGAAAACGCATGGAAAACCTGCGGGGTACCATGCCCGTGGCGAGCATTCGCTCTGTGGTGTCAGCCGTGGGATGCTTTGAGCGTTGGTTTTGGACACAGAACCCAGAGGATAACAGGCAGATCTTCGAAATCCCTCCTGAGGAATTGGACAGACACCTGGCGAACTACTTCACTGTGTTCAGGAACACTAGCAATCTGTGCACTCCTTCGTCCCTTCTGTCGATGCGCTCCCGGTTAGCCCGCTACTTGAAGGAAAAAAACTATCCGATATCAATCCTTAACACCTCTAAGTTCAGAGCTAGTCAGAAGGCGTTCAAGGACAGAATGACCCAACTAAAAGACTCTCCTGATCATCCTAGCTGCATGTAGGACCGAAAATGTTCGTCATTATCAACTGAACGACATGAACCAAAATTCACGCGAATCAACAACAGTGTAGATAATTTCTGTCGTGTTTTTTTTTGTTCTGGAAAAGAAGACCTGAGTTGTAGAGTAATCAAAACGAACGCCAGACTCGAACTGAATTCGTAAGCGGCTAGGTCAAGATTTTATATTCTTATGAATGTTATGAACTGAACGCAGTTTGTTTCTATGTTTACATATAGTTGGGTTTGACATTTTCAGGTAATATTGATGTAGAATTTATATAAAAGAGAGTTTCGACTTACTGGTTTGTTCAATAACGTAGCTTAACATTTCGAAAGTTAAGTTAGTTTAAAAGGATTAAAGTGATGTGACTTGAAAGGAAAGGCCACGCGCAATTGAAGCTATGGTAAGTGAAACGAGCATGAAAAACTGTATCTGGAAATACCTTCACCAAATCTTTTTCAATGTTTTTTTTTTCAGGAAATTAGACGCAACAAAATATTTGGATTGTATGGTGGGTTCTATGCAGAATTTTGATAATGTGGTTCTCCAGTGACGTCACACGGCTTTTTGCACACCTTTATGTTTCAGGTCTGAAAGTTATTGTGAAGGATAATCCTGTAATGTTTGCCAGTGTATGAAAACGCTAATATGACATTAAATCTTTAGGACCATAGAAAAGTCGGCGTGACATCACTGGTGAACCAGTTCATCGATATGGTCCATAAAACCCACCGTACAATGGAAATATTTTACTGTGTTTAATTTGGTGAAGAAAAAAAAATATGAAAAATCAAAGAAGGTATTTTAGATACAGTTTTTAATGCTTGTTTCATTCACCATTTTTTCCATATTTGTGTGTTCTTTCCCTTTAAGACGGGTACATTGTAAGATGATAACCATGCATTCCCTGCACATATTTACGCCTTTTTTTTACAGTTCCTGTAACTGGGTTATACTCCTACCTGTTTGATATGAAAAGATATACCTCCGCGAGTGCATAGGATTTGACTGAACTTATACCTTGATTTCCTTACAATGCACATTAGTTTCCGGAATAGTTAAATAACCGTGTACCTCAAATATGTAATTCATATACTCCATGTACAATGCGCCTTATAATTTGCTAGCCCAAATGACCTAAATACTGTGTTTTGTATGCACATTTGATAACATATTTATCCATTACTCTATTTGAAATTGTACTTGCTAACGATTTTATTTCATTAAAAATTGGTACATGTACGGTTAAGTCCTCTTGTTCCTTTCTCCCCGACGATGTACCTCGAATTTGAAACTACTGTGTGCTACATAAACGATGTAGCGCAGCATGTATGTTTGGATGTTGTGAAGTACAATGTACGAGTGTATCACGATAGGCCATTGACCGGTATTAAAGTTGTGTGTAACAGCTAAACATTGTTTCACTGTTAAATGTAACTTGACCCCGGGTATCAGATCTCCCAGGGTTAGCCGTGTACGCTTGAAAAGGTTACAGGATGATATTGAGTCGAATGGTACTCCATGTGCGCTTTGCATACGAGTTTAGACAGCAGGCCATGTCGTTGGCTACATGCGCAAATCGTTGATCCAGGTATCGTCATCCAAACAAATTGTCTTGGCTTTTTATGTATTAACCTTAGCATAAGCGGACAGTTTGTTGAATCGAAAATCCTAACAATGATAGCCCTGCGAGCATTCGTAGGCACAGTGGGAGACACGGAAGGGCTACACTGAAGGGTCCAAACACATCGTTTTCTGTCGATATTTTGCAGAGATTGTGTACTACCTAAGTACTTTCTGAGCACACATGCACCTAGAAATGTTACGTAATTCAAGGAAGATCAAAGGAGCACACGGCTTTGGACCGGTTTGTTTAAGGCGGGAAGGGGTTTTAGGAGTTTCTTATTGCGCATATAAAACGATTTACAAATTTTTTTTTAACATTCCAGTCATATTTTACTGTACAACTAATACAAAGATCTAGTTGTCATCTGAGCAATTTTAAGATAATTTCAAATATAACATAAATATGTTGGACACTCAAGAAATATGGATGTATATAGCTGACAGTATATCAAAAAAGCGAAATCTCTAAAACTATTTTCGCTTTTTGATATGTTTGACATGTTGCATGTAATAGCAACGTCCCGGTCGGTCTTTTCTTGACGTCCACAAAAAATTGGTCACGTGAGCAAATGTTTCCCACATGTAACTGGTTTGTTTTCCCGGTGCAAAGCTGTCCGGATATGAACATGGAGCTATTGGCCAGTCATGCTTTGTTAGTTTTAGAATTAAAGAATTAGTTTAGCCCACCTCTCGGTCCCAATAACATAGACTGAGAATAATCGAGGAGATGTCAATAAGGAGTTTCGGGAAAAGCGCCTTTATTTCGTAATTTTGTGTGGCGAAAATTGTTTTTTTTAATCCGTGGTGTGTAAGAGGTGCTTTGCTGTAGTGGTGCTTTTATTTACTCTCTTAGATGTTGGGTTATGTATGTTATTTGTGGTCTTGGAGACTGGTCTCCCTAATATTGACCCAGGACGCCCATTTCGGTTGACATTTGTTATACGAATGTTGGATTCGAGGCCTAGGTTGAACTGTTTCCTTATTTGGAGGATTTGTTTTCTGGAATATTTGTGTTTCAAAAAAGTCCGAGTGTAACTAAGACGTACAGAACTGGCGAAATGTGTGTTTTGTAGTGGCTTGGAGGTTGGGGAGGGGGGCGTTGTCTTTGATGCATTTTCATCCAGGCTTAGGATGATAGCGCAAATCACATATCCAGTTCCACCAGACGCCAGGTAATAAATTACGAGGATTAAAAATGTGGAAACAATACAATGAAACTGTATATAATAACGTCAATTCAACGCCAATGGGAAGAATACCTTATATTGAATTGACGCTAGCCATAGTGTATCGGCCATCACATGAAAATAAGGAATTGCCAACATTTACAGTAGGATGTTAAGCCAGGCCATTCACATGAGAGATAAGATGCTCGTTAAACTGTTGATTGACATACCGAGCTTGGTCTGCTTGCTCCGCATTGCCAGACAGTGTAACAATCTTGCCTTTTCTTTTTGATCCCAGAGACGACCAGTGCTTGTGCACTCACGCCTTCGAGGAGTCCCGTGAAGTCACATCTCACCCATCCTTCGCCGGATAAATCAAAACTGCTTGTCGTACCAGGGCTGAACAAGATTCGCTCCAAATCCACAATAAGCAACATTTTATCTACTGTCCGACTTTTTGAAAACTGGCTTCATAAGCACCCGGAATATAAGGAAACTCGGAGAATTGAGACCATTCCGCCCACTGAGTTGGATGTCTATATGGCGGGCTTCTTTAGCACGGTGACGAAACCGGCTGGTTACGACTACACCCCGGACTCCTTCCGTCTTCTGCGTTCGAAGCTGGACAATTATTTACGCTGTAACGGCTATCGCTGGTCACTGGTGACCAGTCCTGAGTTCAAGAACAGCCAGTTTGCCTTTCGCCGGAGAAAGTTTGAACTGATGAACAAACTGAAGTGAAGCTGTGTTTTGAAGGTCTTACTGGGGACGTGGCTTCATAATCAGGTACACATAGTTTTAAATGTGTGGCATTTTGCAGCATTAGCGAGAAAAGATATCTTGTCCTAAAGACGAAAGAGGTATTTGGTCACGTGTTGGTTTCAGATACACAGGCTATAAAAAATGTGAAATCATGCACATTAAGGTATATGCAATATTACAGCCATGCATTCTCTGCAAATGACTGGTTACTTGAGGGAGATTGAACCTTCAAGACTTCCATACATGTATAAAACTATGACTTGTGTATTAAAGTAGTACGAGTCTGGTGGTACTAAGCAGATATCGAATATTATGGATCCTAGGGTCCTTTTATTGAGTATGCTTTTTTTCACCTTGCTGTTTTAAAAACTTTTTAAAACTTTGTTTATTTTTTTATTTGGCGTTGAAACACTGATAGATGTGTTGGAGATATATAAGGTTATTGTCTGGAGTAGAGCAGTAGTTTGCCAAGGTGTTGTATCCAACATTTTGTTTTGACGTGTTTAGATAAGATGCCATGCATTTATTTTCCTTCAGCTGATATCTACCAGGTTAAGTTCGGAGTAGGAATACAGTCGATAGTGCAGGCGTCCTGTCATACTGTACAGTGTGCTTTGAGGATTTGATAGTGCCCTTTGTACGGAACAGCATTACTATAGATGATGTATATTTGTTTGCAAGGCTGATGTTCTAAAAGGGTTGTTGCAGGACATAGTTTCAGAAGAATGACAAAAAAAAAAACAAAAAGAAAAGAAAAACAGAGGTGCCATAGATTTATTTTCCGAAAAGAAAGCTATCATGTGTAGTATTTAGCTTCTTGGAAGAAAGAACCGACACAAGACACCTCGTTTTCTGTAGTATATACGTCAAGGTATAACAAACAAACCGAGATATCTGTATGAGATTAGCGGTATATATTTCAAGTTTAAATTCGTAAGTTTTTGTTTTGCCGTTTCACCTTTTTTTTCAGTATTACTTTTTATTCTATAATACTTCGGGAGGAAAAACGTGAATATATGTCTGATTCGTGAGTGACGTGTACAGTCGTCTTTATTAATTCATTAGATGAAATGAGAAATGTTATACTAGGTTCGAGGCATACTCAAGAAAGTATAACTGTTGACAAGGACACCGTACCCTAGGAGTCTGTACGATTTCGGAAGTTAAACAAGCCTGTACCCAAAACCTGACAGACAAGCAAGCTAAATTTTATAAATATTCTGTAAGGTTTTAGGCTGAATAATTTTCGTGGGATGTTGATTGATTGATTGATTGATAATTGAATGCCGTACTCTAGGATGTGGAGGTGGTCAGATTTAAGGGTTAAGGAAACCGGAATGCACGGTGCAACCACCCTTGGATGTTGAAGTGTAATACGAATCAGCATCTTTTTGTATCTCTCGTCATTCAAGTTCAATCCAGATTTCTTACTGTGATGGTTGACAGTTCGTATACTAATGTCTGTTTCCACACCTGTGTTAATTGTAGTAGGCTTCTTGCCTTCTCGTGAGTCGTAAAGTGGCGTTTAAACTATTATGTAAAAAGGAAAAGAAAAACATAATCTTTCAGCGATAACATGTAGAGTAGTTTCAGTTTTTTTATGTGTTCTTGGAAGCAACGTGTTCCAGTCAAAAACTGAGGGTTGACCAGAGGAATGACAATCTACATTGTCTATTTCTTTGTGGGAAAAAAGATTTCTGGTAAAGATTCTGTCGGTTTTGGGTTCCAACTTAAATTTTACGTGATATTCATGTATAATGTCGTGTATGTGTTTTTTCTTTTGGCCCCAGAGACACACTTTGAAGTTAGGGAGTTGTATGCATCTTCAACATCCAATATCCGGTTCCTAGCCGACACCCAGCGGAAGCTACCTGTAGACAATTCTCCTGCCACACCCAGCCCCTCCCGCAAACCTCCAGGGTCCGTGAATCTTGTGAATGCCTACGGAAAGGAGAGATCCAAGTCGACCGTCGACCACATCATCTCTGCCGCGAAGACATTCCACACCTGGCTGTGGAAACATATGGATTTTACGGAGAAGAGAAAGATGGAGGACATTCCTCCCGGCGAACTTGACATCTACCTGGAGACGTTCTTCGCTACCGTGAAAAAACCATCCGGTGACGATTACAGCGCCGATTCCTTCCGATTGCTCAGGTCCAAGCTCGATAACTATCTCCAGTCTAACGGATATCCGACGTCAATCTTGATCAACAGCGTATTCAGCAGAAGCAACCTTGCTTTCAAATCCAGGAGAAGTCAGCTGTTAAGCAAGGCCAGGGGGAATTTTGTGTGAACTCCTAAGTCACTATATCTGAGGGAATCTGTTCTGTATTTTCTTTTTTTTGATACCTGGAAAGCTTTTAAATTGAATTTCTAGTTAAGACTTCATGTATGGCTGTCCTGCGTATCAACTTTCTGAAAGGACGTTTAGCGCATCTCTCATGGCGTAAACACTTTGAAACAGAATATAAACTAAAATTAACAGTTGTCCGTCTTAAAACATATTTTGCCTTCGCAGAGAGAGTAAGAAAGAAAATGACTTTACGTTTCCTGGTGATAGGTAGGTACTCCAGAGAACGTATACGAAATAAATCCAATGTTTTCTTTGGTATATACATTCTTGGATTTTGGCTGAAAGAGAAGTCAAACGTCCTGTTGTACGCAGAAAGACAAGGAAAATGTTTAGTAATAGTTTTATGTTTGATTAACTTTGTTCAAATGCTTAGTTAGTTTCAGTTGTTCTGTTATATGTGAACAGTTATATGTAGTGCCGAACAGCAGTAAACCATTCCCTTTCAAACGTCATAAAAATACGGGATGGGATCTCAGATGTGTTTAGCCTTGCTCAAAGTGTGTATTTCGTCGTACTAGTTTACGAAATAATCACTCGTAGCGAGGGAATTACCTTTCGATTTTATTGCATTCCACAAATCCTTTCAATAAATCATTCCGGGTGGACGGCGCTTTATTTTAAACTGGGCACGGTGTGGAGAATGAATCGTTGAGTCGATATAGAAGCAACTGCTATCTTTGCGAGATAAAGAAGTCCCTTGTGGTGATTTTTTGTCAAGGAAGTAAATGCGAATGCAACATTCTTGTCTGACGATGAGGCGTGTGTGCATGCTTCCTCCAAGATTTGAGAAGGAGATTTTAAACAGATGCGAATACCAACTGATCGGTTCACTGTTTTTACTTGAAGTTAAAGCGATACATGTGCATGGGTTATCTTATTGTGGGATGATTAAGGAAGAAAGCTCATATAATCCATATGAATACCTCATTTAAGATCGATACATTTTGTGAAGAGTTTATAATTCTAATGAGTCGCATTTTCCCTCCGTTTTATGGGTAAGTGTGCATACAGCTTTACAGGCAATAAGGTACTAGTTTATGTATGCGATGCAAGGGGTAAAAAGTGTCTGACTGTTTGATAATATGTAGTTTCCTTACACGTAAGTTCAGAAAAGAATTTTATAATATCAGTCCAGGTTCGGAGTTGCGATGTTCGACGACAAATTTCACAAAGCCTTATGGCCGAATTTCATTGCACTTTTTCAGTACATTGCCAAATTTGTCTCTATCCATCTGAAATATGTTGAACGGGCTCGCTGCAAAGTAACATGAAGGGTGTTATGAAGACAAAATTAAAAAAGGTGGTATGGTTGACTGTCTTATCTAGTTTTTTTTTTCATTATACGTTTATAATATTCTTTGTTAGTCTTCACGAGTTTTGAAACGTTGCATTTAGTGAAGGTTTATTTTACTTTCTTCACAAAATTACATGACACAATAAAGTTTGTAACATGAAAGTCCGTGTATTGTTTTTATATACATGCATCTTATTTCTTACCACCGCGTATTTCATTTTATGTGTCACGTTTAAGGTCATAACGAAAGTGGCATTAACGGAATTACATAGTTTTCGGTTTTATAGCTTACAGCGATTTAGTTTTGCGCCTCTCCTTTATCGTTACAGTTAAATTAAGGCATTTATCTCTGAAAAACTGTTCTCTGGTGTTGTGCGTTGAATTTTTCAGTTTGTTATAATGATGTTGAATTACTTTTTTCAAAACTGTCTTCAAAATCTGTCACACACAAATCTCTCGGCGCAGCTTGTGTTTTGGCATCAGTCTGAGCACATGTTAACCGCGACAACTGTACATATTTATTTTATTATAATTTAACACTGTGTTCAAGAATATTCCAGCCATAAGGTGGTCAGTTTTGGAGGTGCAGGAAGCCGGATGGTCTGGTGTAAACCATCAATCTTTGGTAAATTACTGTTGATCTTTTTCTTGTGTGACGTACAAATACTGGTGGAACACAAGTCGCTTTCAACCAACGGCAAATGGACAAACCGCCTCACATGTGCCTTCGGTCGCTTATTATTACCAAAGTCATTACCATAAAAATGCAGTAAGAGAAGAACATCTCTCAATTTCCTGTTCAAGACTGGAATTGAACCAGCATCTTGTGTGTCCCAGCGATCGAGAGACAACCATCTTAACCTCTCCGCCACGACTATGTCATCGCACGCCAGGCTTCATTGTTATTCACATCACATGGGTTTGTCAAGGACATGTAAAGATTTCCTAACCTTGCTCTCCGCCACAACGGATTAACACTACACCGCACAATACCCTTATTCCCCATATAGTTATGCCGTGAATAGTTACACTGCTTTTATGCATGTTAATTTTGCTATACTGGTAAGGGAAGAATAACATTTCTCAGAATAGTCTAAACCATAGTGTAGTTATTCCTCTTTTTGTGCATTCGGTCCAAAGAGTATACCATTATGCAGTTTGAGGGATGGATGTCATACCTAGAATATCAACTGGCTTCCTGCATCTTTAAGAAGGAACTTTCGACTGATTCTCTCTCACTTGTTACCAAGTTTATTCGTTATTTATGTATTATTTCTCACGTATTCCTTTGGGAACTGGTGTTACATACATGTATATAGGCTGTTTTGGAAATGGACATTGTATTTATCGCTTGGAACGTCCCTTTGTGGTGTACCAATGATATAGGCGTTCATGTGGAAACGTTAGAGTTGAGGCTTAGACTCTGTGACAAGTAGTAATTTCATGATGGAGCAAACATTCCGAAACCTGGGGTGTATTACTGGGAGAGAGAGAAACAATGTTGATGATGATTTTACTCTTATGCCGGCTCTACTGTATTAAATGATGTTAGTCAAGCCAATAACATGTATGCTTGACTCAAATGACCACAGGTATTTAAACTGTATGATGAAAAAATATATGCACACAAAGACGTAATATGCATCGCCAGAAAATTTCTATAACGCAAACGTTACAACTCCATGCGATAACTATGCTTTATGTCATCGCAACCAACAATGACATAAATGCATACTTTTTAATTAATTGGAAAGCTTCACTGCTCCTCACATTGGAATCTCTCTCGTTGACAGCTTTGCAGCTTGACTTCAGAGAACAAAGCGGTTATGGCTTCGAGGTGATAGAAGTGATGGACCGACCCGAACAGCGAAGAGAACCATGGTACGGAGCATCAAGGGACTCAGTCGGGGAACCATACCGATCAGCTCAACGTGTTTTCCTTTCCGGAGATTCGATGGCCAACCAAAGGCGCCGTGAGCGGATCAAAGCGAAGCCGGAGACCACCACACGCTACATTGTGGCCGCCGTCGGGATATTCGAGCGGTGGCTGTGGTCCACGTATCCCAGTGACAAGAGGGAGATTTTCGAAATCCCTCCGCCCGAACTGAACCAATACTTGGTGAAGTTTTTCATGACCATCACAAAGCCGTCAGGAGATGAGTATCACAGGGAATCCTTCATGGCTCTAAGGTCAAGACTAGACAGCTACCTCAAGGACAACTACTATCCGTGCTCGTTGAACAAGTCCGGGGAATTCACGGAGAGCCGGTTGGCCTTCAAAATGAGATGTGAATCGCTGAGGTTGAGAAACACATTAACCTTAAAATAAAAAATAATAATACCGTTTAGATGTAATGCATCCTTCAACTGAATGCATTGAAGGTTTGAGTTTTGAAAGTAACTTATCCCTCAGGCGAGTGGAGTGAGATTATACTTGCGAAGTAGCTGGTCCTTCAAACTAGTGAAATAAAGTGAAGTGAGGTCTTAAGAAGTTGACCATTCTTGAAACAAGTGGCATCAGAATTTCAGTGAAGAAGTAGTTGATCCTTCAAACCAGTGAAGTGAGATCATGAGTTAAGAAACACAGGTAGTTCATCCTTTAAACCAGTGGAGTGAGGTTATGAGTTGAGATGTTCCGCATCCATGAAAGCGGTAGTTTAATGTTTTGTGTCAAAACGTAGCACATCCTTAAAACCAGTGGTGTTAGGTTTTCAGCTAAAAAATAGCCTATTGCTCTGGAACGAAATGAAGTTTGAAGTAAAACAGTCATTAACATGATTAAAACCAGAAGAATCAAGTTTTCCGTTAAGTAGTGCATCCGTGTAACCAGTGGATTGAGGCTTTGAATGAAGAAGTAGTCCTCCAAACCAGTGAAGTGAGGTTTTATGTTGAGAAGTAACTCATCTTTCAAACAAATGGTGTTAGACTTTCGGTAAACAACTAGCTCTTTCTTCAAGCCAGTGGAGTGAGGTTTTATGTTGAGAAGTAACTCATCGTTGAAATAAATGGTGTTAGACTTTGAGTAAACGACTAGCTCTTTCTTCAAACCAGTGGAGTGAGGTTTTATGTTGAGAAGTAACTCATTCCTGATGCCAGTGAGATCAGGTTTTTCGTTAAGAATTATCTCCTCATTTAAATAAAGGTAGAGAAGTGGCTCAACCTGCCAACATATGGAGCCAATGGTATTTGGCTATTTTGATACACAAAATCCCTCGAGGTTAGAAGAGGCCCACACGTCCAGATAGTGGAGCGACCATTCGGCATTTGGAGCATCGTCCATGTGACTTGGAAGCGGTTCTTCCCTCAAAGCTGTGTGGAGGTTTGGTTTCGGGAAACATCAATACATAATATCTTCCGGATACATATGGGTACTGTATTCTAAAACCCTTTAGATGATGTTGTGAATGCTGTTCGTTCTTTGCACGAAGACAATTCACACTGTTCTCTGCCAGGTTAATGAGGATACCTTCCCGGGTATGGTGAAATGCAGGTTAATGTGGACACCTTCCAGGATGTGCTGATATGAGTTTCTCTGGCCTTCCGGTTGGTGTTTCGTCCTGATGAAACTATTTTGTGTTCTCGGTACATCGGCATGGTTAATATTAGAAGTATTAAGACTCGTACGGTTGATACAATTGTTGCATAAAGATTGATTTGCCCGAGATGATAAAATCGCTGAATGAAGTCACTAAATGAGAAAATAATTCCATGGTTTTGCGATTTTGGGGTTCTTTCGTAATTTGGTATGTGACAGTTACAAGATGATTAATCAGTATGATTCATAAAATAGTACAGTAAGGGAGGCCTTCCTTGATTCAGTCCCTAAATAGGAATTTCCTATTCAAACTCCAGTCATTGCTGGAAAGGCATTACGATGGAAGCTTTATAACGAACAGTTTGACAACCATGACAATCTCAGCGATGTGATATATACACATGACAAGGGTTTTAATTTGTGCAACTTACTGTTCAGTTTTGAACTAAATGTGCAAATGTGAATTAAAGCTTTTGAAACAATGCTCAAGGCTTTCTAAGGATAATGGTCCGGGGAACCCATACCCCGCCTAAAGTTACTCAGGCCCTAGCTGCGTTGTCTGTTGTTCATTCCTGATTCCATGGTGACGATTTGTGGGCAAACTGTTGACATATTACTCATATACTACAAGAGTAAAATAGTCTGTTCGGCTTGGATCCGAGTCGTCCTTCCGGGGGAAAATGTACCTCCTTAATCGATCAACACATGAATAATATCCATCCGACCAAACGTACCTCAAGTTAAACGTGTTCGGTTGGCGGGATAATACGACGGGTATAAGGGCGGTGCCAATAAATATCAAGTTACTTTATTGGCCGATGTTATAATTTGAATGGCGGTTGCTGTCGGCCATGTTATTTGCTTTACAGCGGCGATCCACCAGTTGATGTGTGAACTATATGAACCGTGATATGTTCTGTGAACCTTGGTGCACATTTTGTTTGAAAACTTTGAAACATTTTACTTGAGACCGCAGCATTGAGTAACCTTGGCCACCTACAGTAACCTGTCCCAATGAGTCAACCAACCTTGTCTTGAAACGTCTTACTCCATATGACTTACAAGAAATTCATCCTTCAAGCCAGCCACTGATTTCTATGTGTTTTGTACATTCATCCGTAATCCGCTGAAGCCATAGACAGTACATTTTCCCTTTGCATGATCTCTAACACTGATGCATCGATTATTTATTTACTGAACTATGTCGTGCGGGTTAATGTGTTCATTTCCTTCTGTGCAATATTCTGCATTATTTGAGTGACACTTTGTCATATTAGGATCATTCCTTTCTGTACAACACAGAACAATTAATATTACTTCCTCAATATTTATGATGTTTGTAGGCCAGTTTCTCTCATGATATTTCCTATAAATAAACACAAAATCCACGCAAGATGTTGAAGTTGTGTGTCAGTTTCATTTGTTTATGTCATGGTTTGTTTATCGCCATACTTAATAAGTTTTTAATAAGATTTTTTTCTCTGAGGCATGTACACGATGGCCGTCAATTTTATGTGTGAAGGACATCGGAGTGCTCGGCGTAAACCACCAAACTTTGGCAAGCCCCTGACGAACGTTCCCACGTGTAACCTGTGTACAAAATATGAAGTGCTTACTCTCGCAATTAATTATGGTCATAACTACATTACTTAGCTATGATAACTATGACTTTATGATAAGATACTTTATGGCGACTCATGCAAAGTGGTGGTGAGAGAAATTTAATTCACCCCTGCGGTAGCAGTGAGGCAGATAACGTATGGCATGAAGGACTTCTGATTGTTTTAGGTCATTTGGAATGGCAAAGGCGTTGGTTAATTCGACTGATTAATGCAGTTGGATATGGGCACTGAACATCGTTTATTCTGTTGCCTACTTTATGTATAAGGCATATTGGCTAGTTAGTGAAACAGTGTGGGAAATTTCGTGCACCAGCACTAGTGCTTGTAATCTAGTATACATTACCTTCATCATTTAAGAAGACGACTTTTTAACTTGCGCTTAATACCTCTTTTGTTGTGGTTGGCTCTCTTTTTCAATTTAAGAGTGTGCAAATAATTCAAACATCTCTTTGATGGAGAGCATATTTATGGATACGAGAAGTGTGTAAAGCCAGTGAAAGCTTTCAGCCAGTGTGTACTTCGCTTACATGCACTCTGTGTTGTATAGAGTGAAGTGCTCACCCACACCATCAACCTAACAGATGTCAACAAGTGTTTATTTGTTTTGTTTTGGAAACCAGCTAGCTAGATTTCTGTCTTTCTGTGAGTATGAGGTCAGGTAGACAAACGGTTTAAACTATTCACAAGAAAATTTGTTTCAGTGCATTTAGTTAGTAGTTTATATGATAATGACGCCTTTTTGTCTATAAGATGCCATGGCGGCCATGGGTAATAATATATATATATATGACTTGGAAGCAATTTGAACTTGACAATTCAGTACCATACGAAGGCTTAGCAGTATCTGTAGCTGAATTTAAACTGTAATAACGTAAATAAACATAGAGGTTTCCACTGTTTCTTGAAACAGTTTTAGTATAAGTTTCCAGCATCTTCAAAGGTCTTGAAAATTAATTGAAAGCCCTTGATTTTAATTTTAATATTATACTGCGAAATCTGCTAAGTGGACAAAAACCATCAGTAAGCTGCAACATGGTGTTCGTTCATCTTCACATGAAGGCTCGTGCCTTAACTGAATGGCCTTGCGAAGTTCTTGAAAGAGATTTTCTTTCACGTGCGAGATATAGTCTACGTACGTGTACTCTATGGCATGTGATTCAAAGAAAAACTTACCTTGGTTCCATTCTGTTGTAGTTTCCACCAACGAGGTGTCTTTGCTCGAGGTTTTGGGATTTCAAAGTCAGCAACAACAACCTAACCTACAATCACCGCTCTCGGAGGCTACGTGTACTTCAATGGAGACAACTCGGATTGTTAGTCGTTCTCTCTCTGAAGGACAACATGTCTGTGATCTCAGCTCCGGACGTCACCAATCTGTGAATATCCAGAGGCGGCGGAAGCTCATGTCCAAGCCCGCCAACACCATCAGATTCATCCTTGCCGCTGTGGGGACGTTCGAGAGGTGGTTTGGGGAAGAACATCCCGCGGACAGGCGAGAAATCTTCGAGTTGTCGACCGGGGAACTGGATCTTCACTTAGAAAGCTTTTTCACGATGGTCAGGAAACCGTGTGGAGAAGACTACAACAGAGCTTCGTTTACCGCGCTGCGGTCTCGGCTGGACAGCTACCTGAAGGAAAACGGCTACCCGTGCTCCATTACGCGTGCGCCGGAGTTTGCGCGCAGCCAAAAGGCCTTCAAGCTTAGGAAAATGGGACTACAGTAGTCCTTGAAAACTTGAATGGTCAAGAGATATAAATCACGACTGGCTATCATTTGACTTCAACTAGAGGATGACAGGTATATGGCGTCATCAGTATCTGATTTGCGTACGCAATGCGCAATTTTCCTAGTTCTCGACACCTTCATTTCAACTGGTATATATATAGCAATAGACTTATAAGTTTGAATTTGATCAGATGAAGAGCTGAGCAGACAGTCGAGCGATTATACATAGCCTCAGAGATTTCTTCTTTAAAAGAAAAATATAACCAAAGTTATCTTAGAAAACGAGTCCTATACAGATCTAGTAGTATCTTTATGACGTGCTTGGTAACTCTATGAATCACATTTTAATCTGGAATTCTTACGAGGCCATGTGATACGCCATTTTAGACAAACCGGAAATACGATGAGGAGTCGTCCGTACTCTGCGCTCTTCAGTATTAGAGAAGACTCTCTGTGTGCGAAGTACGGTCCTCTTTATTATTACAATCGAAAGTCACGCATTGTGGCCTCCTGGTCGAGACCTTGGGGAATAACCCCAGACGTATTCCATTACCACTGTCTCGTTGAAAATGGCCTTAAAGTGTTAGAATTGTCTCGTAATCAAAAGGAAATCGGTAATTTAACATTACTTCTATGTGGAACAGTGTTGAGTTAGGATTGAGTAACGTCACAGCGGAAACGGATGCCTTTGATTGGTTAAAAGTGGGAGCATGGCGGTCCGTTCGATTTCCCTACGTGAGCGCTTTTTCTTGCTTCAATTTTCTGTATCTCGGTTATCCTGCAACACAAAAATAAAAGTGTCGATTTCTGAACTATGAATAGGATTCTTAAACGATACATATATACATTTGGTCTAGGGTTGTCTTTTCTTTTTATGTAATAACTGTTTCTACATTCATTTTGATGTGTTTAAATGAATTCTAAACTTTAGGATCTTTGTAATCATCCAATCTGATATAAGTAAAAATTTATTGGGAACAATATTTTTCAATGTTTTTTTTTTTTCACAAAAATAGCTTTTTATCTGACTGACCCTCTCCTCAACGAACAGCTACCAGATCTCTGAATACGATCTTTATGCGGGATGTGGTTTGTGATGTTATTTTCATTTTAATCGAGCTTGCTTGGTGTCCTTTCTGCTCCTTTACATCACAATGTCCAAAATTTCAATCCATGTCTTAACTCTAAAACAATTATACAAATCCAAATGAAGGCATGCCGATCATCTGCTCTTTGTGTTTCTTTCATCGCCGTCTGAGTGATTTGATTGATTGATTTGAATGATGTTTTACGCCATACTCAAGAATATTTCACTCATACGACGGCGGCCAGCATTATGGTGGGAAGAAACCGGGCAGAGCTCGGGTGAAACCCACGACCATCCGTAGGTTGCTGGGATACCTTCCCACGTACGCCCGGAGAGAAAGCCAGCATGATTTTGACTTGAACTCACAGCGACCGCCTTTGTGGGAGGTTTCTGCGTCATTGCGCTGCGCTAGCGCTCTAGCGGACTGAGCCATGTAGGCCCCGGCCATCAAGGTGAAAGGTTCACTGTATCGTGTGGTATGTGCGCAAGGTAGCTTCCCTTTGCACACTTTGTGCACCGGCTGCGGTGCAGTAGTGTGTGGAAACTCTGCACAGTAGATCAATCCAGAACCGAATTATACATGACGCTCGGCATGAGAAGAATATGCAAACCACTGGGTGGCCAGGTGGCTAAATAAGCTGACTGGGACGTCATGGCCGGTGTCTTCGGCATGGCGTTTCAGTGAGGCAGCATTAAAAATATGTCGACCTTCGGTCCGGCCCAATAGAGGAGACACTGTCGTGATATGGTCCAAATAATGTTGAAGGCATCGTAAAAACCCAGTCTGTCGAACTCGCCCAGTGTTGGAATCGCCTGTGTTGAGCATGATGTTATCGATTGAAGGTCAGTTTGTATGCAGTCTGTTTCACAGCTTAGGAGTGCCGTCGTGATTATGAGAGATAAAAATATAAACCGATGTTACAGAGAGAAAGGGAATCACGTTTCAACCTAACGGATTACAGAAGCATACGGGGATTATACCACATAAGGACTACCGAACTACTGACTATTTGATGTAGCGTGTTGAAGTCCGGTTTCAAACAAAAAATAAATAAAATATTTGGTCTTTATAGATGTGTAGGATGTGTCTTTTTAAAGGAAGACCAGCCCAGTTTTAGTATACTGTGACTGAGAGAGAGAGAGAGAGAGAGAGAGAGAGAGAGAGAGAGAGAGAGAGAGAGAGAGAGAGAGTAATGATGTTTTGGGTCGGGTCATACCAAAGACTTTGTTGCTGCTTCGTTTGGCGCTGGGCACTGAAAGGTTAGAGCACGGTTAGACCATTTTATTGGTGTTTTACGCCGTGCTTGAGAATGGTTCACTTATTTGATGGAGATCAGCATTATGGTGAGAGGAAAGCGGAGAGACCCTGGGGGAAAACCACGACCATCCACAGGATGCTTGCTGACCTTCCCACGTGCGGCCGCAAAGGAGTCCAAGATGAGATGGACTTGAACTCACAGCGATCGCACTGGTGAGAGGCACGGGGTCATAACACCGCGCTAGCGCGCTAACCATCTCCCCTTTGTCGGCCTTGTGTAAGTATATTGTAACAGGGTATGGTGTCATGTCTCGTGTCTTCGACATGATGTTCTGGTGGTGGCAGCACTTGGGCCGTTTCCTGTCACAAAAAAACACAGTATATATACATTCTTAAGACCCATGGTTGTCATATTAAAGTGAAAAATTGTTAAGTACGACGTAAAATCAAGGCATGGATACATACAAATGACCTACGATCAAACTCAGTCATGATATATGACTGAAATAATATTGAAAGCGATGGACGCTAAAGGTCATTCAAATAAGTTAAAAGAATCTCGGTAAATTATTGAGGACTGCACGCCAAATTTCCCGCGAACACCTGTACTTGGCGGAACACTGACTGCATACATTACATAGTATATAATAAACGAAAGGCTATTGCATACTGCGCATGAAAATACTTGCTTTTAGTTTTTTTAAGAATTTTTTTTCAGTCGAGTGAAATGCTTTTCAAGCTTTGTTTACTCGGTGGCCCGTTGGTGCCCAGTGACTTTTGCTTGAAATAATTCTGGGAAAATAATCCGACACAGTTTTCTCTTACACTTTGCATACCTTCCTCCACTTATGTCATGTGTTTTACAGGAAAGAGCCCACAAAAATTAAGTTATGGCGAACAAAAAGACGATTAAAAATTACATCTGAAAATACCTTCACTGCTAAATTACTTTAAAACTCTGATATAAAAATAAAGAGATATTTTATATAGCCCGCTGAATATTTTTATTATATCGTTTACTTATATCAACGAAGTGCCGTTAGAGGATTCATTCCGGTTTAGCTGGTAAGTTTTTGTCTCTGTGGGACAGAACTTACAGCTGTTTGTGCTTGAATCCTGTCCAGCGCCTTGCTAATCCCCTAGTAATGCCTATCGTACATCTTCCAAAGCAGCCGAGAAATGCGTTCATGTGCGATAAATGTGCGAGGGTGGGAAAATAAAACAGGGGTGAGTAACCCACACATCCGTCATCGAAAGTTGTTTCCCTTGCATTAAAACGCTGATATATAGATGAATGACTTGATCGCAATGTGCTCCTGTAAGGGTTCAAGTCATGCTTTGTATTGAAAATAAAAAATAACATAAAAAAAAATCTGAGTTGTTTCTGGAAAATCAAAAGAGCAAAACCTAGTGGTTAGTCTACTGCTCATAGCTATTTTTGTATTCCTCATTTTCTGGCACCCATCGCTCAAGTTCAAGTGATGGTCAGTTGGCACACGGGATTATCGTTTGAACCTGTCTGCCACTAACTATCGTCGAGTGTTTGAATCCACTTCTCGAACGTTTTGGTTTCGTTGACTAAGTCATTGATGTTAAACGCCGGCCAAAAGGACGTGTTACTCATACGACAGGGACGTGGGGTGAAATATGGCGCAGTCCGGCAAAAACCAATTTGTCAGGTACCAGACAAACCTCCTGACTTTTATTTAGCCTGGAGTGAAACAACAGGAGCTAGAGTCAAACAGACAGTCCGACAGTTTGGCTTCCGACAAAAGCTGTTAGGCCTACTGTGTTTGGCATTAAACAGGTAATCTGCAGTTTCACAGTGTCAACTTTGGGGTCGGAATATCCGGGCTCAACCCGGGTCGGGGTTATACTAAAGACTTTAAAAATGGTACTTGTTGCTGCCTCGCTTGGCGCTCAGCACAAAGAGGTAGAGCAATGAAACAGGGGTGATCGGCCAGGCGTCAGTATAATGTGACCGGGTGAGGTATCATGGATGTCTAGTATGTTCGGAATGATGTTCAGGTGGCGGCATGTACTCACCTTGACACAAGAAACCACAGTATATACACATTTTAAAGACTCCTAGTTGTCATACATCTGAATAATTACTGAGTATGACGTAAGACCCTAGGATGCAAACATACATACATACATACATACATACACACATACCTATTATCTCAACGGTTCACTTTTGGCTTCGCTGTAGGTAAACGAAAATGATAATCTAAGCTAACATTTCAATTTCATTTGATTTTAATCATCATAAATCATGTAGTATACAAGTGGAACGCATGACGGGAATGAAATTCATAAGAACGTGCTCTATCTCAGAGAAGAGAAGGTATAATGTTAATTGTTTATACAGGGAATGTTTGCATGCTGGTAATTATACTACATACATGGCAAAAAAAAAACAAAACAAAACAAAAAAACCCAAAAAAAAAACAAAAAAAAAAACAAAGAAAAAATAAAAAAGAAGGTGAAACAATCAAATCATAACAAGGATTATAAAACATTTATGGAATAAGTGCGAATTCGATTTTTATCACAATTTAGAGTGTAGTCAAAGTTACACCGAAATGGAAGGCTCTGACGGGCTACACAAAAGGGTAGTGCAAAGCACAGTAAAACATATCGTCTTCAGCTGTGACGCCGCAGACCCAGTGTATTACGCAAGTGTTATACGAACACGCTTACACCGAGAAGTGTGACGTAATACAGGATACATCAAAGGAGCACATAGCTTTGGACCACTTTGTTGAAGGCCGGAAGGGGTTTGACGAGTACCCCATGACATGTTGGAATTCAATTCGCATGTGTAGCATACAGTCATCTCCAATGAGAAGAGAATGAAACCAAATGCTAACATTTGGGCCGTTTGTCGTAGATCGCAAAACTTGACCATAAAAGGTTGCAAACTGCACGCCGATTGGCTGACTACAGAGATGGAATTTCTTGGGCTAAGGGGTCTAACCTTTACCCAGTTTTAATTGATATACAGTGATTAAATTCTTTCTAGCTCAGAGGCTTCTCCGGCACTTGCCTCTCTTCCACACGCCGGTCGGTGTCTAATCAAGTTTACTTGTTGACTACATAGTAAAGTAAATACCCTATTAAATTTAATTAAATTAAGATGCGTATCAGTTTTTAGTTTTCTAAGCTTTCTCGCCTTTCAGTAAATTGGCTCAACGAATGTTATACCGGTAGATCCAAGAAGTCAATTGACCGATTGTTGTGCAGCCGTACTTATAGGGGACTGCTCCCAACCACATTTAATAGGCATATCCGTCGAAGTGTTCAGAATTTATTCCTTCCAGTTTGTGTTCAATGTCCATTTATGACAGGAACGTGACGGATTGCCGTTTAATCATTAAACAATACTGCCCAGACCTAGAAGTACATGTATGTGAATAAAACATGGGTGGCCGACTTTAATTTCCCTATGCTGGTCACGTGTCTACCTTGGCGGAACATCAACCTGACAGTCCATTCTCAAGGATGGGGAGGTTGGGTAAGGCTTCCCACTCTTTGGTAGGGCATTAAGTCGCCGCAAATTATCTAATTTTACAAACTCGTAAAAACATAAAACTAGATTCCGTTAAGACAGATATGTATTAATTTGTATCCCGGAGGATATTAAGAAAAACCTCAGTTGTACATTCAAACAATGTGCATCATTCTCGGAAATGTATGGCGGTTTACACTTTTATCATATCACTTTCAAAACCTACTTTACAAATATAACTTTGGAGAATTTGTCAGTCTCTGGGTAGGTTGGGTGATAAGTGTCGCTGTGAAGGGTCGTGCGATTTGATAAAAAGTATAAACAATGTGCGATCCGTTGACAACATAGTTTGAGCGTCTAGACATAACCGAAAAGACCTCATTTCAGGACTGCCCATCAGACTTCACACTTGTTGCGCTGTGATATGTGACGCTCTGGAATCTCACCCAATTTCCTGATACATCACCATAATTGACAGTTTGTTACATTTCTACTGTAAAGTGTGACATGCGAATAATTACCTTATTCAAATGTGTATTTATTTACATACCGGTACTAATAATTGTAAACTTAGGCTCAAAGTTTCGAATTATGCAGCATGACGTGCCATGTTATTGTAAAAATAAAACGTCCCCTCAGCTCCCATACCTCGGAAGTCTCACTCTGTTATATCATATTTGCATTAAACTAGCATAAAGTATCTTTTTTTTAGACCTTTTCAGTTTGGCGCTAATTAGGCGAACATGGCCGTTCACTAAATATGGGTTTCAAAAACCAGAATGGAAACCAACCACTGTCGATACTGGCTTTAGCAATTTTTAGCAAAAAACAAACACTCAACGAAAAGCTTGATTAAAGTGTTTGTTTTCGACCTGACACGATACCTGGAAGTTGACAGCTTGTATGTATCCTGCTGACATTTTCTAAGAAGCTTTTTCTGATCATCGACAGGCCTGGAGATCACCCTACTTATGTTTTTAGTGAATGGACTACTGTGAAATAAACCTGCAGATTTCTTTTCACCAAGAATTGGTTTGAGTAGATGTGGACATTAGTTTTATCTTAAATTCCCCGGAATAGGGCTTGATCAGCTGGGATCTCCAGCGCCCGACGGCTCGGGCCACAACCAGTCTCATGGCTGGATATCGGCCATTCACGGCCATTGCACTTGGTATCGGCTGGTGCAAAGCTCTCCACATCGACCAGGAGCGTGGTTTACTGGTAAGCGCGTGCAAGATGAGCCTGTAACATACACTTCCGACCACATATCTATGGTTATATACTAGGAATAGGCACATGAATATGACCAAGGTATGTGCATGTAAGTAGCTATACACATAACGCACCTTTTGCGCATTTGAATTTTCTTTCACGAGTGGAATCGCTGTTGTTTCTTGAGATTTATTTCTTCGGATGTATATTCGCGCAACGATGTTCACACGCGGTAGCCGACCGATATGGGATTCGTTTGATTCATTTAAACGGAATGGGCAAACGAGGGATGTAGTCTTCGTTGGTTTTTCTCGAGGAAAAAACCCAAACTAATGCAAACGATTTAGGGGAACGGTCCCTTAAGAATATTTCATTTGTACGACGGGGACCATCATTATGGTGGGAGGAAACCGGGCAGAGCCCGGGGAAACCCACGACCATCCACAGGTTGCCAGCGGACATTTCCATGTATGACCGGAAAGGAAGCCAGCATGAGCTGAACTCGCATCGATCGCATGGGAGAAAGGCCCCTGGGTCATGCGATATGAAACATACAGATAGATGCATACGTACGTTTAAGTGAGCGTATAACGTCTTGACCTCTAAAATTTTCATAAAATGTCGTGATGAAACTCTGTACACAAAACTTGCAGATAAGATTGCAAAAATGTTCTGTCATAGGTCGCTTATTTAGTATTGAATTGAAATCAGTTGGGGTATAAATGTAGACCGACATTAAAAAACCCATATTGCCCTGTTCACCACATACTTATACAAATTTAGAAATGGTTACGTAGATATGAAATCTGAAATAATGTCAAAACTAGGTTGTAATCAAATAAGTTATGTTGACATGAGACTGAACAAGATGTAAGTATATTAAAATTAATGTGTATGTTTTATATTACATTTCTCTCCCAACAAACCGGATATTTTTACTCATGTTAAAAATCGAGGGTCTTATATTCATTATATTACTGAGAGTTTTAAGCAATGGTTTCTTTCGCAACCAACGCCTAAGATATCCGATGCACGAACGTGACCAGAGAGTGCTGATTAATGAGAACAGGTTGAAGCGACAGCAAAGAGATGTGTGCCATAAATACGTGGCCATGTGTATAAATAAACAGTGAAAAAGTGAAAATAATTGTTCACACCTGTGATTCTGTTTCAAGTTAACTCCAAGTTCATGTGATTATGTCTGAAAGACTTTGTCCAGGCTAACTCCAAGTTCATGACACATTATCAAAATGGTCAATAAAACCCACGATATAATCCCAAAAATTGACTGCATTTAAATTGGTGAGAAAAAAAAGAAATCTTCATAAAGTAATGAAGGTATTTTCAGACATAGTTTTCAATGGTCTTTTATCTCAGCATAACTTCATCTTTGTCGGGTGTTTGACTTTAAAAAATATTGATATACGTCTTTTGCATGTCTTCTGAATTTACGGCCCCTTCTCAACTGACTTCAATCGGGCTAGCGGCAAGGTTAGTTATACTGTATTAGGCGTCATTGGCTAAAACATCCACATCCAGGCTTCGAGAAAGACACTTGTATACCAACCGTCAGTCAACATTGGCGCTATTGGGCAATGATCGTATGAAAAACAGACACTGTAACCTTCAGGCCACCAAGGTGGTCAGCTTTTCTGTTAATCAAAATATGTAGGTCAGCTGCGATTTGATTACAACTGTTCATACATGTAACGTGGCGGTCTTATTCAACGGTTAAGAGGAATTATAGAAAAAATACGAAACAACTCACCGCCACCTGACATAGCAGCTAGTCTGCATATACCGTTTGCTTTCAAGAGAAACCTTGGGGCGCAACACTTTGGGCTGTTGCTTAATGTTAAACACAACATTTATCTCAACTGATTCACGGATAGATATGCCTACTACGGAACAAGCAGGGGATTTTAAATTTTTGTTTGCAAAAGTGGTAATCCACATTTTATACGCGCCAATGGTTTCGTGAGGCCGCTGTTGTGTAATGCGCTCCAACACCTTGCGCGAGGGTCACATTAGCACTAATTACGCGCTTTCATCACCGCTATCTTGTTGGATTGATTCCCCGAGCAGTTAAGCGCTGTGATAATAAATCTAACCGGCTGTGAATCGAGTGTTAACTATATGCACACAAACCGATACATGCAACTGGGAAATAGGTGTTCCCGTGGCCATAGCAACGGAAAACTTTCATTACGAGGCAAACTACCTGTGTATTAATGATGTTAAGCCACGGCGCAATTGAACCGGGCAGTTTTATAACCAGTGCTGTCCACGTGATGAAAAAAGTTGAGGTGGCAATGTACGAGTCTCAATTTATTATTTATTTGTTTGATTGTTGTTTTACACCGTTGACAAGAATACTTCACTTATACTACGACAGTCAGCATTATGGCGGGAGGAAAACGAACAGGGCTGGAGAGAAAACCTCGGACCATCCACAAGACACTGGCAGACCTTCTGACGTACAACCGGAGACGAAGCCAGCATGAGTTGGGCTTGAACTAAATGTTAATAAACCACGGCGCCATTGAACTGTGCAGATTTATAACCAGTGCTGTCCACATGGTGATAATAGTTTAGGCGGCAAGGTACGAGTCTCAATTTATTTATTTATTTGATTGGTTTTTTACGCCGTTCACAAGAATATTTCACTTATACGACAGTGACCAGCATTATGGTGGGAGGAAGGCGGGCAGCAACCGGTGGGACCCACGACCATGCGCAGGTTGATAGCGCACCTTCCCACGTAGGCTACGGCCGGAGAGGAAGCCAGCATGAGCTGGACTTGAACTCATGGCGACCACATTGGTGAGGGGCACGTTGTCATAACACCACGCTGGCGCGCGAAACCTCTTGACCACGGAGGCCCCTTAGATATTTAAAGCGTGTAGCCTCATTGGGCATCGACAGCCCTAGCTGTTTCTCAGTAAGCCAGAAGGTACGTATATATGTATGTATGCTTGGGTTTTTACGTCGTACTCAGTGATTTTTCAGTTACATAGAATATCAAGCCCGAAGACACTAGACATGACACCTCACCCAGTCACTTTAAAATGACATCGGGTTGACTAGTTCTGTTTACTTCTCTGTAACCTCTCAGTGCTGAGCGCCAAGCTGGGCAGCTACAAGTACCATTTATTAAGTTTTTAGTATGACCCGACCCGCGATTAACCCCAGATCTCTCGGCCTCGGTAAGTCGGAAGGTTGTCAGTTTACTGGCCGATGGTCATTGGTTTACTCGAGGTACCCGCTAACCCTCCTCCCGTAAGGCTTGTCGGCGTCATATAGGTTAAAAAAATTCATGCGCACGGCTTAAAACAATAATCAAATAAATATATAAACAGGAAGGCATTGGGTCAGCCTGTGGCTGGATCATTGAGTACAATATAAAACACCAATCAAAATAAAATAAATAAAATTATACATCTTAACCCGCGAGAGCTCACTCTTCATGTTTGTAATTTTACCCGAATTTATTACCGTGTCGAAGATATCAAATCACCCAGCCAGTCCAACAGTTTCCTTGTTAAAAACATAAAAAGTGACAGTCTTATCTCGAAACAAAGAAATTTTTCTGAGAAATTGGCGACTTATTTCAGTCATTATATACATGTATATAGTTCATTTTTTCCCGATTTAAAACTCTGATCGCGGTGTTGAATATGTGATTTGCTAAATGCATTTTTTTCTTCAAATGTTTTCTGGAATGTATTCACAGAATCGAGTTCCAAGGCAGATTTATAATGTACATTAAAAATAAAATTGGAAAGCCTTACGCATATGTGATGTCAGTATGACGGGCCGTATTTAACGGATACCGTTTGGCCGTTTGACAACTATCACAGTGTTGCCGCTGCTCTGGTTTTACTCTCTTTATTGTAATCTGTGAAATTCCTACATTCATCCTAAACGTTGACCGACCTCTGATCGATGAGGTCACGGGCTGGAATGCAAGAAATATAATATTTCGACCCGGCTTTAAGTCAGGGAGTTTCTCAAGTGCTTGAAAAAGGGCGGAGGTTTTCTTCAGGCATGTTGGTTCCCTCCACCTCCGGCCTCATATAATTTTTGTGTTATTCAGTAAGGTGTTCAAGCTAGTTAAAGAGACAGGTGTCCGAAACAGCAAAACCTTATACAACATAGAATTTTTACGAAAAGATACACGTGGACGATTGCCAGCAGATTACGTCAAAGGTTGCTCTGAACTCTGTGTTCAATGAAAATAGTGTGTTGGGCAACGTCACCTGGATATTTCACCCGTGAGCACGTTTGAATGATTTGACAATGTGACATGATCGAGTGTACTGTAAACAGGTGTATATATCTGCGATTAGCAACATGACATGAGAACGTGGCCACTGTGGAAGCGGTTGAGCTTTGGGCGACCGAACACGAGAAGAAGTGGACTATGGACGAATTTGTGTGATTTGCGACGTGAGATGTAAAAGGGACCACTGTGGATGTTATGTGAGAACGTGTCGAGTTTGAACGAATCTGATTAGCAACGTAACTTGAGACCGCGTCGACGGCTTCGAGGCGGACGTGACATAAGGTGTTACTAATGTTACATTGCACCATGCCCCATGCACCCTACCCCTCCCCCCGCCCCTTAACCTCAATCAAACCAGGTTCTTAGAAAATCTCCGCTCGTTTCAACTAATTTATTGATATATTTATTTCTGTGAGTGTTGTTTAGCGCTATACTCAAGAATTCTTCATATATACGAATGGTTACTCCTGTAAAACTACCGACCTACTGGCAAGTTACTGACGAACTTTCGTTTGACGTAATGGTGGAAGAAAAGTGGTCTTCAACGAACGTTGGACTGCGCAAACGGCCACGTCGTCCACCACGTATTGTCAGCAAGGCCCCACTAACAGTGGGATAATTGAGATTATTCCACATTGAAGATATAGGGCCGAAGGCTAGAAACCCAGCCGGTTTCACTCCGTAGAATCGCCGGAAGTTGGGGGTATAATATGGCAATTAATTGTTTATTTATTTGGTTGGTGTTTTACGCTGTACTCAAGAATATTTCACTTATAGGATGGCGGCCAGCATTATGTTGGAAGGAACCAGACAAAGCCCGGGTAAAAAAACCCACGACCATCTGCAGGTTGCTGGCAGATCTTCATGTGACAATTATAATGGGAAGTTAATCGAAGTAAATCAGTTTTCTTCGTCTTTCTGTCACGATAGCTTTATTACAGACAGTTCTGATTTAGAGGTATTTGCTGGCCGGGTATATTGTACCAGTGAAACTAAAAAAATATGGCCATATCTCATGATGCCATGGTTTTGCTCATTAATTTATTTCGCGAGTTTTTCCCTCACCCATGGTGAGTAATCTCCTTGTGAAAGATTGTATTGTTGATAAAAAGAAAAAGAAAACACAGCCAATAATACCATCTGACATTCTGCTTTGGCTGAAACATGAAATTGTGCAAATTATTTGGTTGTCATGGACAAAAACAAAGAGGCCATAAAAAGCACACATTGCAGGCAAGTTTGTATGGAAATGATATCCATTTCTCCCCACTGGAACTACATTCCGAGATCAAACCTATATTTGGTGGTAATTTAAGAAAACATCACCAAACAGAAAGTCGGTCGCTGTGAGTTCAAGCCCAACTCATTCTGGCTTCCTCTCCGCCTGTACTTTGGAAGGTCCGCCAGAAACCTGCGAATGGTCGTGGGTTTTTCCCGGGCTCTGCCAGGTTTCCTTCCGGCATAATGCTGACCGCCGTTGAATAAGTGAAATAATCTCGCGTACCGCGTAAACCATCCAATAAATAAAAAAATAAGTCAAACAGAGAGCACAAATCAACTGTCAAAGAGAGTTTTAAGCTCGTTGCCCATAAAATAGGACAAATCATGACATGTCAAGTGTTGGGTTATATGGCGGATTTGATGTATGTTGTGCATGTCCTAAGTTTACAGTTGTTATGGTCTCATTCATTCGGTTTTATTTATATCTGTATTTATTTCTTTAAAGAAGAACACCGGGGAAGTGTAGGGTAATATGTGGTAAAGGTGTATGGTTTGAAGACTTGAATAGGACCATCATTTCTTTTTTTGTTTTAGATTTTTTTCGTTCCAAGGAAACAAATTTTAAGGCACGTCACAACGCGGACTCAGTCGCGAATAATAGATACCTCCATGTATAAGGGGACGTAACACTTACTAAACTTACTAAAGCTCGATTAGCGCATGTAACATGAATCGGACCCTTAAATCATTACCGTTGTATCTTTTGAATGTACATAACGCTACTCATATACGGGTGCAAACTCAATTCGATTACGTCTGCTGCCTCTTGTTTTGTCTGTGCAAAGGCCAGAACGAAGAGCTGACATGATTCCACAGCATGCAGCTTTTGGCTGCACAAACATCACGTGATTACAGACGGTAAGGAGTCGGACGTACACCCTTAGAGAGCGAAGGACCGTCAGCCAGGTCAATCAGCCAGCCTTCTGTCTGTAAAGGCTGTCGATGTCTTCTGACATCAGTGTGAGCTCATGGCATCGAAGCATATCTTTCTTAGAAAACGTCTACACAGTTAGCGGATGGTGTTTTTTTAAATCTTCAAACCTTACTCTTTTCACTGCAATTTACCCAATACTTTCCCAGTGATCTTCTTTAATTGATTTTAAACCATTTTATTCACATGTTTAATGATGATCAGTTTTTTTAATTAAGAACACCGAAAAGCTCGGAATAAACCAATAACCTTCGATATTATGCTGTGAACTTTCCTACAAGTGAGGTACAGACGTATAACATGCAGTGCAAAGAAAGCCATCTACAAACTTCGTGTAAGAGTAAATCAGCGGTGATACCGTAGCTGTAGACCACTTAAGGATACCGCGACGTATCTATGCGACGTATCTCTGCAGTATGTGTGGTCATAGTAATTACGATGAGCATAACATACACCCTGTTTGTATCTATGCGACGTATCTCTGCAGTATGTGTGGTCATAGTAATTACGATGAGCAGAACATACACCCTGTTTGTATCTATGCGACGTATCTCTGCAGTATGTGTGGTCATAGTAATTACGATGAGCAGAACATACACCCTGTTTGTATCTATGCGACGTATCTCTGCAGTATGTGTGGTCATAGTAATGACGATGAGCATAACATACACCCTGTTTGTATCTATGCGACGTATCTCTGCAGTATGTGTGGTCATAGTAATTACGATGAGCATAACATACACCCTGTTTGTATCTATGCGACGTATCTCTGCAATATGTGTGGTCACAGTAATTACGATGAGCAGAACATACACCCTGTTTGTAAAACGGTCCCCTTTTTTCAGCTTTCAGGAAATGGGTGATTCATTTTGAAAAGTACGAAGCCAAGTCAAAAACAGAACTAAACAAAACACACCACTTGAGAATTCCGCCAATCGTCCCTCTCTCCTTACCTGTTTATTTATTTGGTTAATCTTCAACATCGTCCTGAAAAAGTTTTCATGTACACCTTCAAAATGAATGGACAATTACGGAGTGTCCCCGAATAAATCGGAAAATACTCAAGAAGTTTTAAATTATATTATTTTTGTTGATGGAGGAAATCGGAGTACCCGAGGTATACCCACAGGCCTTTGAGAAGTTACTGACAGACTTTCCTACACATCACCATGGTCGAGGACGAGTGTTCCTCCAGCAAGGTTAGACTGCCTAGGCGGCCTATCAGTCTCCATCGATCATTCTTTGTCCCCAAAACCCTTGCAAACAGAGCAAAGGAATCTACGCATTCGCCGTCCGAGACCGCGTGCATCCGTGAACCCTTGTGGCCAAACAAACGCGTAGGGCAAACGTGTCGGGGGGGGGGGGGTCCTGTTTTGTCCATATAAAATTCAGATTTCAACAGGAAGAGAATGGATGGTCCTAAAACCCCTTTCTCCTGACAACGTTACTGTTTGTTCATTCCATTCCCGGTGAAAGAGATTGTGACGTCATGACGTCGCTGAAAGCACGGACACGTGTAACCAATGTGTGGGACATCCGGTTGAACTACTTGCAAGAATACCGATTATGATTGGAAAAATGCATATTCTTGATTGTTCTCTAGTTATTGTTATGGAAGACTCAGGTGTGCTACTCAGAAGGATCAAAACGCATCGTTTTCTGCCGTTATGTTGCAGTGTTTGTGTACTACCTAAGTGCTTTCTGAGCACACATGCACCTAGAAGTGTGACGTTTACCAAGAAAGAACAAAGCAACACACGGTTTGAACCCCTTTGTTAATGGCGGGAAGGGGGTTTGCGAGTTTCCCATTGTTAGCAAAATACAGAAATGATGAGGAATTTGCAAACAATTTTATATAGCCGCTGTGAAACGCCCATTCAGCTTAATATATTAAATTCAGCCATCTCTTACACCCTTTTCACAGGATGAAACTCGAGACAAAAAACCAGCACGTTACAAAAAGGTTTCGACTAAATGTGCCTTCGTCAGTAACAATACATTTAACTTTCACTTTCACTTTCAGTAAAAATTTATTGCAGAGATTTGATTAATTTATTATAATTTTGCTGTGTGTGTGTATGTTGGTTCTCCCCTGACAGAAAGTGTCAACCATATATACACCAATACATAATTCATCTAAGACAATTAAAAAAAAAACACACAAAAAATCAGACTACGCAAACATTATATTCGTCGCGATCCGTGCGTGTTGAGATGAACCTTGGATAAGCTTAGAATTGTAGAAGTACTGTAGCTCGCGTCAGTCTTTTCCGTACAATTAGAATGAGTCACCGTGATGAGCTCGTACAGTGTTTAGATGTGGGCCGCTACATCCGATAGTGAACCTTGGTCGTTTTGGGATTTAGTGACCAATTACAAGGTAGATGGATACACACTATAGATGGCATGCAGCTGGGACAGTGTTTGATCTGTAGCCAAACGGTATCCTGGCGAAGTGTACGTGTAACTGGAGCAGCATTCCACAGCCTTCCAGTGCTTATACTAGTTGTAGCTGGTTGGGATTTTTCATTAGCTCACTTGGTAGAGCGCTGGATTTTGGCTGCGGAGATCCCGAGTTCAAATCCTGTTGTAACCGACTGTAAACCACAAATCCTTTACACTGATGCCATGACCAGACAGATTCGACGACGCCTTGGGGCTTCGGGCCTGTGAGCATGGATGTTCCCTCGGAGAGGGGAGGGATTTAAGAGAGGAGGAGTGTAACGGAAGCAGCATTCCAAGGCTTCGAGTAGCTGTAGCTTCTAGGAATTTCTCATTAGCTGAGTTTTGGCTGCAGAGATACAGAATCCAAACTCTGTTGTGAATGACAGAGTATCTCCTCCGTCATTCACATACCCTGCAAGACACACATTTCAGGAGAAACCATTGAACTGCTTTCTTACAGATTCAACACGGTTGCCAGCGCACACCAGCCATACGACAGGAAAAATTAAGCTCTTTAATGTACGTAGAATGACATAATTATAAACCCCTCTTGTAATTAATTTCGATTCCGTCAAGATGAATGCACTCAGCGGTTTCTTTTAAGAACCCCGTATGTGTGACGTGAATAGTTTTTGTTTTACTCACTGACATTCTGTCTTGGTCATAATTTCGCTGGACTATTTAAGACATGTCACGGTATCACTGCACGCAAAATTATAACAAATATTGCTAAAGAGGGACAAAATTGCCAAAAAGCAATGACGCAAGAGTTTCTCAAATATTGCTGGAACTGAAGCTTAATTTATGCGATGAATTCGGTGATCACAGGATCCTTGAAATGTGTATCTTAAAATGAAATTCTTGAGTTTGTGAAAAGTTGTCTAGTATTATACGTCGTTTGTTTCTGCTCGCTTTTCGGAGGGATCATTTTCGATTCACAGAGCAAATGCAGACCCGTCACCAATGGGGCCCTCACTCGAACCGCTCCTTGTCGTCTATCGCCAATTCCTGGCTGACAGAGACCGGAAGTAATAACTTCGACCCACTGTGACTCGCACGTTTCCCAATCCCAGTCAAAGAGGCTCGATTAGCCGCCATCTGCCGAAACATTCTCCGCCGGCTTTGCGCTTCGACCATGTCCGCGATCGTAGACAGCGCCCCGCTCACAGAAAGCCTCGGTCCTCCACGTTTGGAGCCGTCCGAGTCGTCTGCCCCACGCAGTGGAGACTTTTCGTAGTATCTGTGGAGAAATAATGGGAGGTACGCCGGGAACAAGCGGCCTCTTTTCCCGACGACTCTCAATCTCTGCTTGCTGCTGCTTGTACGTCGCACGTGCTGTGTCTCCAAAAGCCTGGCTAAGGTTTTCAAGTCTTGATTCAGTGACAACTGTCCTAACCTTTTTTCAGTTTTATGGTCCTTTGTGCCTTCTGTAGACCACTGTTGGTTTGTCGTCTTTTCCAGAGTAGGCGAGAGAGGATCATTGTACACTTCTACGTAAAGTTGAGACTCTGTCTGGCTTTCTGCCAAACAAATCAGCACAAACAGACAAATCACGGATATCACCAAGCGCCACATTGTTCTTCTTTTCTTCTAATTTTCTGGAAAATACAAAGAAAAACGAAAATAACAACATACTGTAATCAATAATCAAGTACATTCCATCGGCAGCTTTGTTTCATGTTGTCCTAAATCTTTTACAAGCATATTTGACTTTTAACTTTTCTCAAGATTCAAAATGTTGACAAAGTATGATTTAAGTCTTGATTTAAACAGAGATTTTGATTTTGTCCAGTCCAGGACACCCGCGCACTTGATGGAGCAATTAAAAATTAAAAAGACTTGTACTCAAGGTTGTCGTGCTGGTACATGCTCTGTCTGCATTGTTGTGGACAGAGGTCGTAGGGTAAGGCTGGTTGCCAATGTTTGTAGTGCAGGTAACTGCTCTGTCTGCATTCTTATTTACAGAGGTCACCGGGTTAGACTGGTTGCCAGTGTTTGTTGTATTGGTAAATGCTTTGTATGCATTTTTGCGGACAGAGGTCACAGGGTTAGGCTGGTTGCCAGTGTTTGTTGTTCTGCTACATGCTTTGTCTGCATCCTTATGGGCAGAGGTCACAGAGTTAGGATGGTTGTCGATTGTGACGCCATAGAAAGCGAAAGGTGTATTTATTTTATTTATTTATTTAATTGGTGTCTTACGCCTTACTCAAGAATATTTCACTTACAAGATGGCGGCCAGCATTATGGTGAAAGGAAACCGGACAGAGCCCGGGGGAAACCCACGACCATCCGCAGGTTGATAGCGGACCTTCCCACGCTCTGTCGGGGAGGAAGCCAGCATGAGCTGGACTTGAACTCACACCCACCGCGAAAAGTGTACTTTAAGCTACATGTTTACACATGGGATCACTAAGCAACAACAGACGACCTTTGTAATACTGGGCGACGTCGGAGAGAGCAACACCAGTTTTGGAACGCATCACCTTGGTAGTATTAAACATTTTGGTGGGGAGAGTGTGTTACTTTTTAGAACTGTATGTGAACACCGTCCATCGTTGCGAATTTATGCAATAGCGATACCCGCAGAATGCGGTCAAGTAAATAAACTCAACTGAAAAGAGAAAAAAATGTTGAGGAACGGTAAATGTAAGTGCGGGTTTCTGAGGCTGCACGTGGCGCCGTCGGGGTCAAGGTAGGCTGCCTTGTAGACTGTCCCATGATTAGTGGCATATATAATCTCGCAGTCCCATCCCAAAACTTTCTGAAGTCTAACCGATTTATTTGGCAGATTGGAGAACAGCCAAAAATTTGCAGTTGAATTTACCATGTCATTTAATAAATGTTTCAAAGAAGAAAGTTCTTCATACTTTTGACGACCTTTTCTTTTAAAAAGACGTTGACTGGATTAAGGTATCCCTCTGTACGAGAAAAGATACGGAAAATCGATTCATCAAAGTTTCGTGTATTGTGTGGTTACACACATTACGTAAACATCGAAAACATGTCTGTCCATACAGCTCCTGTTTATTTCCTAAAGCCACACAAATTTGTAGAGAGTTGCCGACAGGGACAGGATACAACTGTATCTGCGGAAGTATTTGTAACTGCCCTGATGATAAACAATAGTCTCAGTTGTGAAGTTGTGCAAGAAGCACGATTTTAGACTTTATACGCTCTTGTCCTGCATTAGACAAAATTTCTTATTGGACATGCAAGATCACGTGGGAAACACATATTTTTAAACCCTGCAGCCGATGCTATCTGATGACACAACACGAGGGATGATACCATGATGTAACAGTTACACTGTGACACAGCAACGATACCAACGACACAACGTCACAAAATGTTTGTTGACAACAGTATCAGTAATATTATTAGCTCATAACTCTCAGATTCCAGATTCAGAGCCTCCCTGCCCATTGGGGGCCGTTTTACGAAGGTGGTCTAAAGTTATGTAAAGCTATGTAACTAACATAGCGATATATCTCTACAGTATGTGTGGCCATGACAGTTTCGTTTGATAATTTCAGTACAGAGTTACTGAGTGAAATATATGAGGCTTACTATGATGTCCAATATGAGGCTTGCTGATTCCATATAGTTTCATATCCTTCCACTCAGTAACTGGTGCGGTAGAAGTCCTCGGACATAGATGGGGCCATATATACGCTTGTAGATGTTTGATGAAAAGGCAACTTCCGCTGAACTTTGAAAATAACGTTATGGAGATCGTTTTCTCCCTAGTGCAGTTACAGAACAAAAACACCAAAACACCGGATTGTTGACAAACAAGCGGCGAAGAGATGACAACAAAAAAACCCCCATAGCTACATTGGAAGGCACCACACGTGGTGTTTACGGCTTTATTGGGTAACAGAAAAAACAGAGCTCCCCCACCCCTCCATTCTCTCGAGTAAATATAATTGACCAGTTCGGGATAACAACCAAAACGTATGATATTGTTCGATTTTGTATGGCATTGACGTCACTTCATTGTTGCGTCGCGTTTATGATTCGGGTCTCAACTGTGACTACACAGTGGACAGAACCGTTATTTTGATACAAAGTTTCTTCGACACTGGCAAAAAAGTAATAACGGTTATTGTTGCCAACATTTACCATACAACACAAGGCACTGCACATGTCTCAGAACTTATGCCGAAAATGTCTTTATCGGCTTCGAAACAGACATTCATATACCAATTCAATAACCACAATGGCCTATAACTTGAAGACACATTTCCGAAACAACACTTACGTCAAAGTACTGAAAAGCTGCATAAAGTAAAAAATTACTGTGAGGAAAAACTATGAACACTTATCAGTGATGGCAGAAAGACTTAGGGGATGTTCTAGGCGTAATAAATCTAATCCGAATCCAAATTGTGTGACTTGCTGTAAGTAGTACATGTACTTCATTATAGTAAAGTATGCGTGAGCCTCGAAGAACACTTTCTATCTTTGCTATCTCATGATCGCATTTCAAGTAGATCTCTTTCATTTTTTTTCCTTCCTTTTTCTCAGACAAAGACATTAATCATGTCAAAGTATGCTTTGTGAACGATATAAGGGTTTATCTGATAGTCAAGCCATACCTTGGTCACCTGTCTTTTCCCCCTTCGCCGCGGTATCGCCAATCCTACAGACAACTGTACGTTGATTCAGGGTAATGGGAGCTGTCAACGCTTCGAGAAAAATGCCAGGAAATCAGGCAAGTAATGCTTCTTCTCTTCATGTTCCACCTGCGGACCGGAATGCACCTGTCCTCTAGCCCATTCCAATGACGTACATAAACTAGTCAGCCACTGTGCTAAATCATAGCCCTCAAATTGTGCTAATTACACCTTGGTGGCATATTAACAGGTTTGATTACCTGCTTGGTCAATGGGCTGTTTGTTTCTTGCAAAGCCTTTGTACGTTCCGAATCGCACGTTGGTCGTAAAATCGAGAGGTAAGGAAAAGCAGTCATGACAAAAACTAAACCAATGTATATACAAGTCATATACAGACTGTAGTTAGGTTATGTTAATAAATAAAAGCAATTTGCCATGGTACCTACTGTTCAAAGACATCTGTTATCACTACGAATGTTTGTTTGTTTGTTTATGTTTATGTTTATGTTTTTAATTTTAGGCCTTCGGAGATCCTCGGACAGCATATAAATACCAGGTGGATACGCCGAGACTCTCACCGGTTCTCCTACTTTCTTTGTCATATTATCGAACAAAGCTTGTAATGAAGTGTTTTTCGGCTAGAATTCGTAAAGTTGCATTGAAAGCATATGAAGTGAGACTGTAGGACGGATTCGCTCAAAGAGATACGGTCAACTGTTCTCAAAAATGTTCCTGGCGAATGAGTTAAATTTCTATCAAAATCGAGTGCACAAGCTGTCAGTTGCTCATAATAAGCATCTCATTTTCTCTTTGGATGCACATTTTTGTGTCATGAAAAAAAACACACCAGTGTTTTAATTTAAAACAGTTTCCGTTTAAAAGTATTTAGAAAGTGTTTAGAATTGGCTGTAAAACACATTTATCGCAAAAGTGTTTTAATGTATGACACGTTTTTTACTTTAGGGTCAGGTTACTCTGTTCACTAAAACTGTGTTTTATTTTGGAGAAAATGTATTAATTCAATCGGTAAAAGTATTTTACAGTACGGTGTGTTGCATATCCACTGATCACGGCACCATAATATTTATCCTAGTGATTATTTATGTGCCTACCAATATTACTCCATTGTCTTTTTTCACATTTTATGAGAGTAAATGTGTCTCCCACAGGCATAAATGAGAAGATACATTTGCCCACTAAATTTCATATTATATAACTATTTAGATCTTGCATAAGGTAATATTAAAAATTAACATAGATTACTTGTTACTGAATCAATGTTTTGTCCATATAGTCAAATTAATGAAAAAGTATCCTATATTTTTAAGAGCTTAACGATCCTCAGCAAGTAATGTGCCACATGTGTGTATTTTATGGAGACTATCTTCGGATGGGGAGATCTGGGTTCAAACCTGGGTCTTGTCATACCAAAGACTTTATAAAATGGTACATCCTGCTTTGCAATAAGAGGATAGAGGGTGGACTGGTCGGCCCGGTGTCAGTATAATGTGACTGGGCGCGGGGGCTTGTTAGGTGTCTTCGGCAAGTCGTCTCGGTGAGGCAGCACCAGATAAAAGATACGGTGGAAATCCGTCCTGCCCCAAGGAGACACCGCCTTCGTATAAGTGAAATATTCTTGAGCAGGGCGTTAAACAATAAGCATTCATTCATTCATTCATGGAGACTATCATAAGTAGGCGTGATAAACATAATCCGTTTATTTGCTACTGTTTGTTTTTTCATGCAGGTTACTGGTTAAACATAGCACTATTGTATGTTCACTGTCCTTACTAAGGGTAAGTGTCTTATACACTTGTATATGGATGCTTTACTCTGCAAATTACATTATAAATAAAACATTATTATAAACACGACATATGTAATGTATAAAGCACAAGTAAATAAAGTGCTTTGCCCCGAGTCAGCTTTCTCGGTGACTCCAAACCGACCGAAAACACATGGAGCCTGTCCCGAGGGCTTAGGGACATCCGTCTGGGCAGGGGGAAGAAGCGGTATGTGTATTATCTTAAAGCTTTGACCCAATATCTCCAGTAATGTCGCACTGTTCTTAAAGGTTATTACTCACAGAAACATTGAACTTATTTATGGCATGGAATTTACTCACGCTTGCTAAGATGTAGTTTTGTTCGATAAGACGGGCGTGGCGTTGTTGTTGCAAACATGCCGAACTCATATGTTGTACGTCATGTAACAGTGTATAATGTTAGTTTTACTTTTGAGACTTCCATCGCGTTAGGAGTACTGTTGTCAGGAATGTAAAAAGCTTGTTTTTGTGTTAAACCGGGTGGTTAAATCCAAAGATTAAGAAGTTCAGCACGTTCTAGTGCATACCATTGTTTTACAAAATAGAATGACATGATGAGAAAGAAATTAATTAATGTGTAGTGTTGATATCTTCTGTGTATTGTATGTATTCTGAGGGTCATTTTGATGGGTTGATTATTGAGCTGTGTAAAATAGAGACATAAACAGTCATGTGTACAGATCTGCACATTTTCTGCAGAATGTAGCGTTTTTATAGGTGTCGCTCGAGTGGGGACGTACTTCGAGAATTTGTGAACACCTGAAAAAGCTGATGGATACAGCTTCTATATTCTACTGACCAAGGCATCATGTAAGATTTTTATGCTTGCCATGCCGATTCCAAGAGCAAATGTGGTAACGATTCATAACTGTAAGGCCATTGATGCTGTAACTTGTACTGACCTACAGTTTATGTACTGTTCTTTAGAAAAGAATCAAGCATGCTTTGGTTATTCATATGCCTGTACATTTCTGTCTAAGACTTTCAGAAAATTTGAAAATGATTTCTTTTTTGCTTCTTCCCAGGAGGATTAGAGCCAAGAATACTACCCAGCCGGCGGTCTTTTAGCAGAACTGCATATCTAAGCCATGCTTTACTTATTTAACAACAAAAGACTGATCCTGGCTACATGGTAGCACAAATATTTTCGTTACTGGCTTTAACTCACCGGCTGTAATATTTAAGAGAGCTAATGAGAAGCTGGTTGCATCATTATTGCAGCGCACGACATTGAATGATGTGGTGGTGAAAAGTTGATTTTGGTTATCAAAGATGTAAGTACATCAGAAAAAAATTATCGTTCGTTTAGTTTTATCACGATTTAATTATCCATTTTCCAAGACAAAATCGTGTACTCTGCTGACTGTAATTGCTTCAGTTTGTTTGCCTAAATTACTAAGTGATCAAGGTAATTTGTCCCGGTGGTTCAGGTGTTTAACATGAAATCATCAGGTCTGTTGGTGTAGTAATTAACAGGGCTTTAGATTGTTTTTGTATGTATTAAATTGTTGAATGCAGCAATCAGAGCGTGAGCATGTTTCTCTGTATACACATTCATGTGTCCTGTAGTGCCACGGAGGAGTTTTAAGTAATACACAAGTAGTGCAATACATAACTATGAAATATGAAGACTTCACTGCGGCAATATTTTGGCATTCTGTTTTGCCATCATCAGAGCGGTGATGGTAATGAACAAGCAATGACATATATACGGCGCACATGGATGTGAGCTGTTACAGGAATTATTAAACATTAAAACAACGATTTTATGGTATGTTTTCAGGTATCAAGAACATATAAACAGTCATAACAGAGGTAACAGAGAATAGTAAAATCATGAACTCATGCTTACAAATTACATAGCCGGCTGACTAATAATGGATTAACAAAGCAAAACACATCCATAGTCAGTGATTGCTGTGAATGGTTGTGGATGGGAATGGCAGGGGGGAATATAGATAGGGAACCCTACTGCTGCACCTATATATTCATGAATATCACATGAAGTCTTCATATGGTAAATGATATCCTATCTATAATTACCTCTCCCCCCAATCCCCACCCTTAACAACAGCACACCCACCCTTCTCTCAGTTCTGCCACTAACAGTAAGCCTTTGGTTTTGTTTTGTTTTGTGAATCCTTTAATAGTTGGTAGGTTATCAAACTTGTCGGCTTGAGTTCCTGATCTTATGATTCTCCGTTACCTTTGTTATCATTGTTTATATGTTTATATAACTGTTCACTGTATATACGTCGTTGCATGTTCATTGCAATCACTCTCCTGATAATGGCAAATTAAAATGCTGATATAATGATCCAACGAAGTCTTCATTTTTCTGAGTTACACTACTTGTGTATTACATACATGTATATTCGCTCTACTTCATTGGGTCTGTCTCAGTGGGTTACATTTTGACCCAGATAATTAAGAAGGCTATTAACCTGCCACAGACCACCGAATTCTTCGTGGTATCTTTTTCAGATCCTAATAAAAATGTGACATATACATTCTTGCTTGTTTGTTTGGTACTCAGCAGTGAAAAGTAACTTGAACAAATTTGCCTGTGTTAGTTTAAAGTGACAGATTTGATACCGTTCCGTGGCTATGTGGAAATAAATGACTTTAAGTTTCAGTGTTGTAATAAAGGCATTGTGTCCCGTTATGACTTTTTATTTAAATTGTTATTTTTCGCAGGACTCCTAAGTCGATGAAGATATCACTTACAACTGAACTAAAGTGGAGCTGGGGCCGAAATTCGTGATCTTCAGAGAATCAAATTCATCCAAGAACAGTGTTGTGGCTGCTGGCGACACAGAAAACACATGTACTAGTACAACAATGCTTTTCATCTGTAATATCCCAGCATCTATTCTCAATGTGTCCGTGATGGTTTCAGGAATTGGTGATTAACCAGAACAACAGGCCTGTAAAACCTAACAGTTAGGTGGAAGAAAATTAACCACACCCAAGAAAAATGATTGAAATTGGACAGCGGGTTTTGGCTGCAACTTTAGTTGCCAGTCAGTGTGTCTGAAAGGCTTTATTCTTAGCTTTTCTCCCGACTTCTTGAAAAAAAGTAATACAGTTTTGAATTATTATCCAATCTGGTATTTTTTCTGTATTTTCAGTGTCACATAGGACGGATTCACGAGGTAACTCATCTTAAGGGACAACGTGTTCTTCAACCGATTTGCAGCTAACTTTAAAACACTTTCAAAGAGTATTCACTAATTATATTTTATTTCTATTCACTAATTAAGTGAGAACAAGCTTACAACACATTTAGTGCTCTCTATATAAAGATATTTGTGATTTAAAGTAAAACACTCTGTTTAACCTTAAAGCATTAAGTGTTTATAAGTGTAACACTTATGTAATTTTAAAGCGTGGACAGAAATGTGTTTATAAAGTGTTTTGATTTCAAACAGTTGTAATTTACAGTGTATATACTGCATGTCGATCATATTCGACATTTTTAATTTACGTCCCCTCGCTCTTTCTGTTGAATTGGGTACTATCTCTTTTTAACGTTAACCCGTGGTATACAAGTTATCACTATAGAGACACGGTTATACTTAAGCAATAGAATACATAATCGTGACCTGGCTGTCTAAAAGTATACACAATGCAATACTTTTAGACGATGTGGATGTAGTGAAATGTGTCTCAGAAATGACCTTCTTTTCAGTCTCATATGTCTGTTTTGGTACTTGTAGTAAAGGAAGTACGCGATAAATGACCTTTTGAATCAAATTTATGGAGGAGTGGTGTTATCTAATTAGGTACACTATATATATATGGTGAATGGGATACGGACAAGAAGCCCCTCTAAAGAAAAGTCCCCGGACAAAAAGTCCCTTGAAAAAGGTCCATGGGCAAGAAGTCCTGCTATTACTGGCGGGTTGGACAAAAAGCCCTCTTTATAATTAAAGCTTGTTTTCCTCATAAATATTAATAAATTCATACTTGCTAAAAAAATTAATTGTTAAAAGACACTTTATTACTCATTGTTATGGCAAACTTTGGAAACTTGTTTACATCACTTTTGTTCTTCATACGTACGTGTAAAAGTTACACAAAACTATATAGCACAAACATTGCAACATTTATGCAATGAACTGTTGCAGGTATATCCGGATGCTGTGGTCAATCCCTTGTTGGAACTCTTCTATTGTCCTTCGGCATATCTGACAACCACAAAATTTGTACCTAAATATTTATGGCTATAATAATTTTGTAGAAAGGAGACTAAAACTTTAGCTGTGAAAAGGACTTTTTGTCCACTTTTCTGGTAGAAGGAGGACTTTTTGTCCAGGAACGTTTTGTCCGGGGAGTTGTTGTCCTACACCCTTGGTGGATATATATGTATACACACTTTCATATGAACAACATATTCATCTTGCTTTTTCGCGCCAACATTTCTGAAACATTGCTGACTTAGCGCTATGTAATGTTCAGTCATTTATTCAAAATGTTAATTTGTGGCGGTTGGAAAAATATCTGACAGAAGTTGAAACATACTAATGTGATATTATATATAATGACGTTTTGGGTTGCTTATTTATTTGATTTCCGGATAGCGTTTTATATTCAGAAAAAAATTTCACTCATATGACAGAGGTAGGTTTTATGAGTGGGGGAAACACGACCGTGTAGTGGTACGCCTGTGCTGCAGGCATTTTTGAAAATAAAATATCACTATTGAAATAACTTACACTTTTGAAGTAAAAATTGTTCAGTTTTGAAATAAAAGGTTACCAACTTGAGAATGAAAAAAAATGCACACTTTTTTAGAACTGATCAGATTGTTTTATATTGAAAATGATTTTTGTTTCAAAACCGACAGTTCTCTCAAAACAGGCTTCTACAGCAGATCTAGACCACTTGGGCGACAGCTAGAAGACAATGCTGAGGCACTGTTGAAAGCCACGTTAAGTTGCAAAGGAAATAAAACAATTAAAGATACAGTGTGTATGGATTCGAACGCTGATCGGTATTAAACATTTCACGAGGTCTCCGAACATTGACGAATGAATGATTGATGCTTAACAGTGTTTCAGCTGTATATCGTTACGACAACACATTAGAACCAGAAAACAGTTAAGGCTTTCGATAATTTTTTCATTTATTTATTTATTTATTTGATTGGTGTTTTACGACCTACTTAACAATATTTCACTTAAAGACGGGCAGCGAACATTATGGTGGGGGGAAACCGGACAAAGCCCAAGAGACACCCACGACCCACGCATTCAGACCATTCCACATATGGCCGGAAAGGGAGCCAGGATGATCTGGAATTGAACTCACAGCGACAGCATTGGTTAGAGGCTCCTAAGTCATTGCGATGCGCTAGGATTTTGGCCACAGAGGCCCTCATAATTAGTCGAAGATGTTGGACGAGACAAAGGAAGAGTTAATAGCCTGAGTTTTAAGTTTGTTTTAAGTTTTCTCGAAAATTAAACGCCATATGCAGTTTAGGTTAAGATTTGCCTCTGGCTGGTTTAATCCTATCTACATTGAGTTAATCATTTCAGATGCGTACACCGTTGATTACGTGAGAAATATGGCGGTAGATTTATATGTTATCGCAAACCAAGGCGTCATAACTGATAAACATGTGCCAATCGTGAAGCGGACGTTGTTGGTGAACAATCTCAGGATGAATTTGATTACATGCAACGAACACTTTCCACTAGAGAACTAAGCCAACGTGTGATAAGTTAGAACGCAGTCATACAACAGTCAATCCAACAGTAAATACTTTTCTTTGGAACTGGCGAGACATCAGCAATATTGTGGGCGTGTAAACTTAATCAGCGTCATAAGTCAAAGACGTCAGTACATAAGCCATTGGGAATGCAAATATATTTAGATAACCGACTGCAAAGTGCTTCACATAGATGAGTTAATCTGGATACCAGGCAATAGTTGTGTACTTCGGTGTACTTCTTCTAGCCAAAACCATGGGCCGACCCACACTTGATAAAAATTCCAGATAAATATCAAATGTAAAAAAAAATGTACATCTCATAGATGACTGTTAAAATAAGAAAAAAGAGTAAAACGTATGTATCATTCATCTTGGAAGAACTGCATATTCACACCTATATATGCTTTTGGACATAAAACACAAATCAGATGTCAAACAACTTTATATGTAACAACGAATGCATATGTACAGCAAAGAGCCAGGTGTAGGTTACAGGGATGACTATCTGCTCTCATGGACATCGTGCATTTCTGTATACTATTAGGAAAGTCGGTGTTTTGGATACATTAGAGGAGAAGACCGGGGAAGTATAACGACAATTGTAGTGCAAAGAGTAAGGTTTCAAGGTTTAAAAAACACTATTCGTTAATTTTCAGACGTTCTCTAGGAAACTCAGCTCATATAGCTGTCAGAAGACGCTGACGTTTACAGGGCCGATGCTGGCTGATTCACGTGAATCGGGCCCTGTGCTCTCTAGCGATATGCAACGCGCCTGTATTCGACGTGCTGTTTGTGCAGCCAAACTCTGCACACTGCGGCAGCGTGCCATCTCTTTGTTTGTCTGTGCACTAAGAAAACAAGGGGCAGCAGCCAACCGTCTGTAATCGAGTTGAATTCGCATCCGTGGTGCCTATATAACTCGTGTTATTTACATTCAAAAGAGAGAATGATAATGATTTAAGGGTCCGATTCCTATCCGCTAATCGGGCTTTACATAATGCCACGTTCTGATTGATCAAAATTATTTTCACAGTTACGTCCCCTTTTACAGGGCGGTATTACATATCCGCCATTGAGTGTGTGTTATGACCTACCTTAAATATTGTTGCCTCGGAACTAAAAAATCTAAAAATATTTGAAAGTCCGTTTTAAATAAATACTGTTTTACCACAAATTGCCCAATACTTCAAAGATCTTCTCCTTCCACTGCGGTATTCTAGAAAAGGTTTCACCACTACAGTCACTGATATGGTAATAGGAAAAACACGTGATCTTTGTGGAATTCACGTATTATTTCACTCGATGATATTACGGCTATAAGGACCGTTTTTTGACGATGAAAACGCCTGACAGCTTGTTGTCAGGCCTTTTACCCGTAATTTTACGAAACTTTTACAACAGCAATGCAGTATAGAGATGAATGGTACATGTCTTCATGCATTGTGTTGAAAGTTTGTTTGGGGAATTCGCTTTGCGATTATTGACCCAGTAGAGTCTGTTTTGACTGATGGCTGCTATGCGAATGTCTGTTACGATGTCTAGATGCACAACAATGAGGCAGAATTACGTTTCTTTATTTAGTTAGTGTTTTAAGCCGTACTCAGGAATTTTTTACTAAAACGACGGCGGCCAGCTTTATGGTGGGAGGAAACCGTGCAGAACCTGGAACCATCTGAAAAGTTGATGGATGACCTTTCCACGGACGGCAATGAACGTGACCCTTTCACCTATCTTCGGGTTTACGTCGAGAATTGCCGAATCCAAACTTGTTTTGTATTGACTGACAATCTTACCAAACGGTGGACTCGGTCTTATTTTCAAATCTAAGTAAAATACCTTCATTACAAATTGGAAGACATGGCCAAATCGAACAAGCAGTATAAATTTTGAACTTGTTATTTTTTTTTTTATTTTGACAAAATTCCTGACGTAATGTCATTAAAGTAATTATCATTCAAGATGGCTACCCCAACAATCAAGATGGCTACCCCAACAGAACCTTCGTTCGAAGGTCTTGAGCGTTTGGTGTACGAGTGATAAACATAGATCTCAGAGGAAGCAGGTCGGACGATTATTCAACGCATAGCATTTAATGCGTATCGAAGTAAACACGATTATTGTTCTGCCAATTGGATATGGGAAAGGTGTGATATTTAACGACTTTGTATGTGTCTACGTGGTGTTTGCCTGGGTCCTGACATACGGAAACCAGGCCTGGTTCCTGCATATGGAAACCAGCCGTATGACATACAAAATGGCCACACAATACATTGAGAGGTCAAAGTCTCGACGTAGGGGTAGAATAGCCCCCCAAGTTTAGATTTGACAATGCCTTGAACTTGAACTCACTGCCGTCGGAGTAGGGGTCTCCTGTGTCATTGTGCTGCACTAGCATGCTAAACACCTGGCCATCATGAGGCAATGAGGCATTCTTATATGGACAGCCCCAGTCCGCGTGTTATAATTCTTGCTATGCATTTCAGTTAATATTTATATGACCACCCAGGCTAAATGAATTAATGGAAATACCTTTGCCGCACATTTACGATATTTCTCCATGCATACCTTATTCGCACAGAGTGGTTAGTTATGCTGATATCCTCTTAGCGTATGGGTTAAATATAGGGGCGGAAACCCTGAGGGTATTAGAGAACATTGGAGTGGTCAGTGGTCAGTTCTCTGACCTTATCTACGAGCAAGCGTGTGACACAGGCCGCCTTGGGCGGTAGAGATAGCCTCGGGTCTGGGATTTGAATCAGGACTTCACTGGACGAGGATGTCTATTATTAAGAGGTGCCGGCTGGATCATGATACCTTTAACCCGGTTTGTCATTGTGCATGCGATGGAAGTCGATCTTTAGTGACCTTTCCTTATCTCCACATTCCCTGTGACGCTGGGAGTGCTCACCAGTCCCTGTAAATAACCCGATAGTAGGAGAGTGACTGCAGTACAACAACCTTCCCATTGGTTGGGGGCCCGTTCCGTCTGATTTGACTTTTTATCGGGAGTCATGTAAATAACTCAGGGCTAAAAGACAGTTCTGATAATTTTGACCAACTCTGTGTTAAAACGTGGCTGTCTAGACACGCGAATTGCTTCTGATAAAAGTAAGTGATTGAAACTCTTAAAATCAAAACAACACATAAATTAAACAACAGTTGCTTGACCGATGTTCATATTAAGCGCGATGTTTTGCGTTGAGATCATTTAATTAATTTCCCATTGAAGAATGGATACTGCGGGACATTGACATGTACCGAATAAATTTACTTCTTCAGAACATTCCTTGGATCTTACCTCAGTATACATGAAAACCTCTAATCGCTGCTTTTTACTTAAATCCGCCTTACCTTTTTACTTTTTATACTTTCATAGTTTCTTGATGCTTTGTGTGGAAGGTTTATTCTTTTGTAAATTACATTCCCTGACATGAGGCGGCCATTGTGTTTGACAACCAATATACGTATCTCTATATTTCGACGCTAACATTCCCATAATTGTATTAAAATGTACCAATCACCAACCGTAATGAGTGATATGGATTCCTACCACATTTGTGATGGATTAAGCAGTATAGAGTTTACAGCCCTCTCTTGTGAGCTAGGACACCCTGAGCGCGGATTCGTTTCAGGCCTTGTACGCAAATGTACATATTTCCTCTCTCACTATTGGTCCTTGGCCTACAAAAAGCTGACGATGACGGTCATATGTCGGTTTCTGCACCACGGCGTCCAAAGCGACATTCGTATACCAGCCGTCAACCAAAATGGGCGGTCCGTGTCAAAAATCGAAGGACCAGTTTCCAAAAACGGCAAATAACACAAACCACCAAAGAAGTAAGAAAATATAGAAATATAAAAATAAGGACGGATTCATGCAAAAAGAAGTGTCAACAATCTTCCATGAAAAAAGACGAAAAGACGTAATGAATGGCGGGTTAATAAAATCAGAATCCAAAACGTGTACCAGTTTAGTATATATGATGTCAAAAATCAGCTGTGTATCTCAGTTGCGCTTGCGTTATATGCACGAGCGAAGTTTGCCAGTAACTTAACAAATGGGCCGATAGTTTATTTCTCGAAATCTCGGTTTCCTCCAACCATAAAAGCCCACCGTTATCACGTGGATAAAAATTGTGGACAGTAGAGTTAAGCATCATCCATTCAAACAAATATTCATCCCCATACTCTACCGTTCTTGGAAGCTTATCGACATTACGCTTTCCAGAACGCCCCATAGGCGATTTTGTGCAAAACTTGAAGGTGATTAATTGTTTTCCTCCAATACAAGCACATAACGCCCGTTGTGTGGATAAAGGTCTAATTGTCAGTTGTCGAAAGCTGGTGGTTTATGCGGGGCCCTCCGGCTTTGCCTAATCTATAAAGTAATTTGCACTCACATAAATGAAGTACGGCATTTGGCCAAATGTAAATGGACAAGATATCGTTTTCCACATTTATTTAATTTATTGAAATTTAATGTCGAAAATCGACAAAAGCGCTCTGTCAGCTACTGTGTATGCAGTATCTCCTAACATAAAAATCCCAGCCGAACCAATGATAACTGGATTTGAACATACTACGCTATCACTTGCGTCGAAATCATTGCTTTGGTGAAAGGAGCAAGCATGATGATCCACGAAAACATTTGCAGTCAACTAAATATTTTTAGAATTAGAATGAATGAATGATTATGGCTTAAACTCACTTTGACAACATGACAGCCATATGGCGGCGAGTACTGGAATTTGAACGTGGAAACTGGTGTAGCTGGTAAGGAAGGACACACCGTGCAATCTGTCAGCACAAACAGACATATCTGGCGTATTTTGTTATGTGTACTATAATTATCGGCATAACGATTTATTAGTATTTCAGTCTGTATAACTTTCTACATTACAGTCTATATGATTGTTTATGCAAGAACTTGGGGATCTTGAAGGCCCTGGTCTGACATTTGCTCTCAACCTCGACGTCGACAACGCAATTCGTATACCAGCCTTCAACAAAAATGAGCATTCCTGGTCAACAATCACAAGACCAGTTTCCAAAAACGACAAATAACACGAACCACCAAAGAAGTAAGATATTATATAAAACCAAAAAAAAAAAAAATAGGACGAATTCACGCGAAGAGAAGCAGTCAACAGCTTTAAATGATGACGAAAAGATGTAGTAAATGTTCTAGGCGGATGAATATAATCATGTACCATTATAGAATATATGGTGTCAGCTATATCAACCATATGTACCTAAGTTGCGCTTTGATTGCAACTGTTCATATATCCAACGTGGTGATCACACTCAACACGATGAACGACGGTCCCTCGTCGGCAATGTTACTGTTGTATTCTGGCGAAGAAACCCAATAATCCCAATAATCATCACTAAACCATGGTCTGTTTTTTTTCATTATTACACTGAATATTTTATTGAATGAGATTTTAAAAAAAGTTTAAACAGGTCTTAACAATTTCGCAAATTACCTAAAATTTATTAGTGTCGGCTTAATTTCCCAGCGGAATTGTTTCCTTGTGGGTGAGCTATTACTACACTCGACACACATAATGCCTCTTATTGCATTGTGCAATTGGTTTCTTATGTACTATCTGGTAGCAAAATAATCGTGTTATTTTTATTGTCATTCGTCCGGTTTAAACCAACTATCAATACCAATGTTAGTTATAAATTTTGGCCATTTCGTTCACATAAATTGTATTTAAATATCTTCGTTACCGGTGTGCTGTCGTCAGAGAGTCGCGGTACAACACAGGTATAAATAATCGCCCAGTCATTTGGAGATTAACGCTTCTTGTATTCCATCCTATTTCCAACATGACCTGCTGCTAGCCATGACTTTTGATTTCCTTATAGCTTGATCCACTATAATAAGGAATGGGCGCACGTAGGCGTTCATTTGGTTTTTCACCAGACCGTATAACATGGGTGAATTAAAATTCAGGACAGAAGCGGAAGAAACTCGCCGCTGTAAGAATTATGGTTTTAAATGTCAGCACCATGCGCGGCGAACCATTCGAGCAACGAATCGCTCCGTTATTGGTAAATATGAAAAGTCACGGCTGCTCCTTCATCTATGTGTTCTTTTCGATTGGGCATTCATGGAGCAACAACAACGGCCATAGCCTCTCTGACAATGGGTAGGGTTGTGTGGCCCTTAAAGGATCCAGTGAGTCAATTGATCTTTGTTCACGGGATTAAATATAGCTTGTCTTGCTACGCTCACATCCCTCTTCATTGCTCTCCTGGTCAGATTTTTTACTACAGGCCGAGTGGGTCAGAAACGTGAAGAAGTTACTGACCATATGACATCTCTAATATGGTTTATGCTGCCGTTGATTTTGATTCATGGTCAAAGCGGACTATTGTTCCTCGTTAACACATCGGTAAATATCGCTAATTTGATGAAGTCCATGTGCGGCCTTCCTTCTCAGCTCCCCTGACGACAAGGCGCAAAGACAACGGCCAATTCCAATCAATACAGCCATCACGTCCTGCCTCGATGCTTCACTGGTGGTGGGCGAGGTTGAGGCGAAGCACCAGAGCTTGAGTCGGTGTAAACCTTACACCGTGAACGCGATTGCCCGAAGCGAAGACATATATCATCTTCTCAATGCCTTTAGAGTTTGTAATCAAAGATATTGCCATGGAATATATGAGATCCTTGAGACGAGAAATCTAGCCCGCGTATAAACCATCCCAATTCAGAAATCGTCAGCCGTGAAATGGACATTGCTTCCATCGGAAAATATTCGCATGACAAATTGTTAAAACAAGCTTTCAATTCCTATCCCAAAAGAAACTAAGTAAAGGATCAAAAAACGAAAACAAAAAACGGTTAGCCGTTTTCAGCGTATACCAAAAATACAGGACTGAGTTTTAGAGACCATTGCGGGCCTACATATAGCAAGCGTACTAGTGCGTCACAATGACCAAAGAGCCTCTTAAGTTCAAGCCTAGCTCCGGATTCGGTCGCACGTGGGACGGCCTGCCAGCATCTTGCCCGAATTTGCTAGGGTTCTATTCGGTTTCCTCCCACCTTAATGCTGATCGCATCGTATACGGGTGAAATATTATCGCGTAACAAAACACCAAGCAGAAAAGTGAATGAATAAATTTGGGAGCCATCCGCTGGTTCCTCCTGCTAAAGCGTCGTGCTTGCCATCTTAAATAGGTCTTTGACCAATGATGTCTCCCAGCTCACTTTGAATCCACTGCAATTTTAACGTCACCATTTAATTAGGTATGTAGGGAAGGGCGATCTTTTTTTTCTTTCACCGTGTTGTGTCAATATATTTTCTTTCATTCATGAACTTAAGTCCTAGTGGATAAATGAAACTTTTGAGCGAAACATGAAACTTCCATTATTTTCTTGTGTCCTTCTGGTATCACGCCAAAAACTGCTGACTTAATCATAAAAACAAGCCCAGCCTAATTTCTTACGTTGTGTACTGTTTTTTCTTTTCTTTTTTTTTTTTTTTTAGTTCTTTCGTGGTTTGTGTTGAAAGATATATTGGAAACTGCTCTTGACAAAACTGACCTGAGCTTTCATGTTTTCGGCTATTGATATGTCTGTGCTGACTCCCAGATACAAATATGAAAGACTACAGCACCCACAGTCAAATCAGAGCAGCGACGACAAAGTAATAGTTGGCAAATGGTCACACGTTACCAGTGAAGTCAGGTCTCTTGTCAATCTGCCTCACTTCTGGTCTTGTTATAACTGTTGATATAAGTGATTAAGAACCAACAACGTACACGCCACTAACACTACGATTTAAGCAGAATTAGGTAAAACAAATTACAGTGGTGTTAAGTGCAATTTATTAGAAGCAACTGGTCAAGAATTACTTGATTACTTAATTGTTTTCATCACATTTAACACATGTATGCGCAATAACATGGAAACATTGCAACGGGATTAAGACTCGGGGATGCTAGACGGTAAAACACTGAAAATGGGTTCCAGCAGAACTAGGCCTAATTTGAGTCACATTTACGTCAGAAGTTTTATACTTTCTGGGCCGTGGAATTTGGCTTTAGAATCTGTCTTGTCTATTAAAATGCACTGATTGATTATTGGATTACACTGCGCGTTGGCTAGTGTTACTGAGGCCAGGATTGGTCGATCGATGAGTAAAATTGGCTCGTGTAGTGTTTGACGTGAATTTATTACGGCTGCGATCTTAACTGTATAATCTTCAGTGATGATTGTAATAGCAAGGACTTCTATTTGTCTTTGTAACAAATTTAACCAATATCATGTTATGTATCCCTTGCCGAAAGACACAACCTTCTGCTTGCAATGGGTGGGGAAACATATGGCGCATGTGTAGAGAAACACTTCCCAACGTTAATGCAGTTCATCACTGCGGTAGCGTCCAGTGATTGGACCCATATTAATTTGATCGGTGAACTCGGCAGATTCCGTATTTCATCGACTCCGCGCGACACGGCAATAAACAACCTTACATGTACTTGCCTTGAAGGCTCGCAAGGAAGTCTGCGAGGAAGGAACTGGACAACTGGACCACAATCCGATTTCACTGAATTGGAACAAATCCGAAAAATAAACAAGAACAATAGAAAGAAAAAGTAGAACTTAACGGATCAAGCTGTTTTGTTGAACTTGATCTTTGGGCCATACAATTAATATACTTACAATCCTTAATGCAGTCGTTGCAAGGAAACCAATCACCTATCAAAGTCGAAGAAATTATTAAATATGCAGCATGTCTACGCGCAGCTAGCTATTTTTTCAGCATAAGCCTGCGCACAGAAACGCGGTCGCTGTGAGTTCAAGCCCAGGTCACGCTGGTTTCTTCTCCTGCCGTAATAGGAATTTCTGGCAGCAACCAGCGGATAGTCATGGATTCCCCCGGCTTTGCCCGGATTCTTCCCTCCATAAAGTTGGCCACTATCGTATAAGTGAAATATTCTTGAGTACGGCGTAAACACCAATCAAATGGGACAAAAATATAAATGAATATATAAATAAATAAATATATGCAATGACGCTTCCGTAATGAAAATTTTTCCCTGTTATTCATAAAGGGTCGTCATCGAACACGAACACTTGTTAAATGAGATAAATGGCTGTGATGTACAGCTAAGTGGTATTTATGTCGAGATAGCTCATGGTAGCAGCACGAGACACTATTTTCGGCGAAAAAGATGGTTCCTTCCTTACTAGTTTCAACATCAGTCTCCAGTAATATAGAAGTTGCTTCTATTTTGCTTTATCCGTTCATATATCGCCATCTCTAAGACAGGAAAGAACGACAATCTACCCATCTTCGACCCGAATTACTGCAGGCGGGCAAGGTTTCTCGTCAATGTGCACGAGTTTTCTTAAACCGCCCTGGCGATTCCCTTGGGCTTATAGATAGCTGACGGCACGCTGTGTCACGCAAATGATATGTCTTACATACACTACTGGCCACCTCGGAGTACCCCTTGTGGGCCATTTCTATACTGACACACCTCTTCTTAAGTGCATCTGCTTACCATTCTTGTGTGGGCTTTTTGTGTGCGTATGCATATGTTTGCATGGAGTTTGGCATGTGTTATACAACACTATATCAGTTAAGATACTAGATTGTGTTGTGGTGTATATACATTGCGTAATGCAATCGTCGAACAGAAGAGAAACATGCTCCTGAAAACGTGGTACTATCTCACGTTTCTTGGCATCCGGCGGAATGTCACTGAGCAGAGAGTAAGCCCCATACACATTTCGCCACTGTATACTCTGATTCGCTCTCAGCCGCTTGACATGCGCGGAAACAACTTCCTATTCCCTCTGTGTACAATCGTGTACGAAGGACATTATAGTGATAGAAGAATTCACAGATGTCATATGCATGTTGTTGTAGTATTCGGATTTCCTTACCAGAATGTCTACTGAACCCCAAATAACGGGAAACAGACGAGATTAAACGAGACTACGATCGTCTTCTGTTTAAGCCAACTCAGCGTCAAGCAAATGACTCTTAAGTGGGTAGGACAAACTTCTGAAGGCTTATTCAGCACATTTTTCCTAAACCACATATTAACCTTTGTTTTTTTTTTGTTTTTTCTTCAGTTAAATAATGTGGACGTCTCGTGTGTTTGAAGATTTGATCAAAAGACTACGATCAAAGGCAGCTAAGCCTGAATGAGTTAGCGAAAAAGGCCCAGCACTAAGATGTTCTTTTCTGTCGAGGTGATACCACTTGACACGAGTGTTTCCATGGGTATTCACGCCTGCTCGGTTGAAAACATCATTCGTTGGAACCCTTTAAACTAGTGTTGACGTTAGCGTAATTCTTGCCTTTTGTTTTGTTTGCCCGAGAAGATTTGTAGTTGTCTATTCTTACGAAGTCGGAAGTGAGATCGCGATTCGGAAATGGCCCTACAGACATTCTGGTAACTTATCGTCTCGCCTCTGTGGCAGCGTGAAACAGAAGAGGTAAATTATCGATCTGGAAAAGAGGCGGCAGTGTCCTTATCACCGGTTGCCAGTCGTCTGACTATAAGACAATGCCCGAGCAAACGGCTCGTCCTGTCCTCAAGCCGTTTAACCAGTGGTATATTTCCATATTACAATCACCTGTTAACGTCACGTAAACTCGTACATGTCAGTCCAAACACTTGTCTCGGTTGACATTAAGATCCGCTTACCCGTATTTTATTTCCCACCAATACCTGTCCTCCAGATAGGTTCAGACATTTAGATTACCACTGACGAGCCAGGAGTTCGCGTAGGTAATACACCCGCATGACTGTTCTTCATACATAATAAGGAAGCGAAGAGACGACAAACCTAGTACATATTTTACACAGGTGGTTAATACTGGTACACATAATTATAAAGAGAACATAATATGAGTTAAATATTTTGGAGAAGGGCGTAAAAAAAAATCAAATAAATAAATAATAATAAGATTTAAGCCTGAAAAAGCTGTGAGTTCAAGTCCAGCTCATGCTGGCTTCCTCTCCTGCCGTACGTGGGAAGGTCTGTCAGCATTCCGCGGATGGCAGTGGGTTTCCCCCGGGCACTGCCGGGTTTCCTCTCACCATAATGCTGGCAGCCGTCGTATAAGTGAAATATTCTTGAGAGAGGCTTAAAACTTGAGTGAAATAATAAAGGAAAAAACTATAAAATAAACTATTAATCATGAAATGTCCTGGAATTCGTGTGCTAACATACGTTTTTACGGTAAATCAACTCAGTCCGTGAAATTTTTAGCAAATATCGCGTTTTCCTCAAATTATTAGCGAAAGATCTGTGCTGTGTTCCCTTTAAGACAAACCTGCAACGAAACAATTGATCCTGTAGGCAACCTGTCTATGCGTCAGCGGTAAGGGTCGAGTTTAATTAACCACAGAGGAGAGCACGATGTTCGTTTTCCCATTACAGCCGTATCCGATGATAAAACCTCTCGCTGTCGTTCCAGTCGTAGAACAGCTTAATTCCTTCCGCCAGTTTTCATTACCCAGGTTTTATTTTTCTTTTGGTTTTTTTTTGTAACGGCCGTTGCCCAAAGCTTCATTGCCGAAGAACAGGCGTTTTCGGAGACAATCAGCATCGCTAAGTATTCCGTGTTCTTTTGTTTGTGGCCATAGCTGCCCCACGGGCAAATCGCCCATCTGAGACGGATAGCTTAAACAAGGCGTTCTACTATCGCTATCAAGGAATAAAACAGCTTTGGTAATGTAATTAGCACATCTGAGAAATGAGTCGGGTGCCAATTCCTCATGCAAGGAGCCATGCAGGCCACAGGGTGGCAGTATGGACTAGCCAAAGGCCAGAACGAAGTTGCAGATAACAATTTCGTGGGTAAGAAGTAATTTTGTTATTAACAAATCGGTGAAAATAATTTGTCTATTTTTTTCTGCGTCTGTGAAAAAAAAAGCCGTTTTAGTAGTGCGATTTACAATGGCTTTCATATCGCGGCGCCTATGCACATGCGCACTGGCGAAGTGAGATCATTGACAATTATTACAGAGGCAGTTTAAATGTGTCTTAATGGCGACTTGATGCTTTTCACAGAAAAATTCACAGCTCTTCATGTATTTGATATAATCTCTCAAAGGTTGTTTTAATATTCTTTAACGTATTTTGTTTTGTGTCTTAAGAAAAATAACTCTAACATATATACATACAATGATAAGGTAACCAACCAACAAGAGTACATTCGTAGTACCACTGTGTTTTAACCAGCATTAACCCGAAAGAATAAATACCTATATCCCACCTCCACCACAACAACATAGGTGTAGCAGTAATTCTTGCACAACGACAGCTACCATTCTATCCTGCGGACAGAGCAAACTTCAATGATTTGAACCTTATCACCTCCATTCATTACTTAGAAAAGGAAGTTTGTGGAAATTATACGGTGAATACACGTGAAGCGAAAAGAAAACGCCGTGAATCGAAGTCCAACTCATGCTGGCTTCCTTTCTGTGCAACCGGTAAATATGTTGAACATGTCATATTCATTACCTGTAGTTGAGAATTTCTAATCACCACAATTACACAAAGCTTAGCATTGTGGGTGATAGAATAGAACCAGCAATCGTGTGGCTGAAGAACATTATCAACGTAAATGTTTCGAGTACGTGTGTTCTAATCAGGCCAAAGCCTGTCGCTGTTGACTGTCGATTTTTACCGTTCATCATCATAAAATTAATAATATTTCTTCTTATGTCTGAACAAATCTAGAGGACATTATCAGCCCTTTTATACTTGTATATTACTTTTGCCAAGCCTAAATATATCTGGTTAATTTAAAGTCTTCCCTTTTATCCGGCGAGATAGACTCGTATTTGCCCGACGGGACACACTCGCATTTGCCCGACGGGATGGACGTGCGAACAAAGGTAACGGATCTGTATTCCATTCAGGCTAGTTAAAAGTAAAGCCTTTGTTCATATTAAAACACTTACCATCCAAATTTTACCAGAAACGTATGGCGGATGGAAACTAAGCAATAGTATTACCTGACACAAACCATAACCAGAAAGAACTTGAGAAATTTCTTTTGTACTGACGAAATGCGCAGCGTGATTTGTCTTCTGTTACGATTAGCACTAGCTGATTAAGTTGTTATATTGAATTACATCTCCATAGCCAAATATGGTTAAATTTAACGGCAGTAATAGATATTCGCTTACCACTTGTCAGCAGTAATCTGTGCAACCAATAACTGCGAGATCAATATCAAAAACAAACAAACAAAAAGAACCCCCCCCCCCAAAAAAAAAACACCCTTCAGCTCAATCCAGCAGGGAACTAAGAAAGTATACATGTGTTAGGTAAGACATTATCATGGGTCGCGTAACTACAAGCAATCATTCGACGTATGTTAGCATCAAAGTGCTAGTGCTACCTATCTGTGGTCAACTATAAAGTACGCCTTTCTTGGATGACCACAATGACTGCGTTAAGCTAAACTATTAGCCCGTGGGAATGCAACAATCAATGCCTTACGCCCACGCTTTGATTTCATAAAACGTAACAATACGCTGCTTTCTAGGGGTGACGTTAGGAAAGCCCTATTGTCATCACCCCTCTGTGCTGTGGTACCGTCATTTTACGGCTGGGTACAGGGCTATATTCATGTCCCATTATACACCATGGCAGTATGGTCTATGCAAAAAAATCTTCTGCCAGAATTTTGATGCCTTTATTACACAAACGTCTCTGTAAGGGCATACATTTGATTTCCAAGGATTTATTAAATGCAATTTCTCATCCACACGAGGTGGTGTCGTCACTCCACAGTTGTTAAGTTATAACTGAAAAATCACTAGCCCTATTTCCGCCCATGAAATATAAATTACAGGGAGGATAACCATTGCTGTTTCACGCATGGCTGCGATTTTATGAAGATTTACGCAGTTCCCGGGTGACGGCGCCAACAATAAGGCATAATGACGATGCCTTTGGATGCCGTCTACATTTTTGTCTGGAAATCACAAAAGAACTAACTAAACATATTATAAAGTGACAAAAATCTCACCCACAGCAGTCATTCGTGTGACCTGTTACCTGGAATATACATGTAGAAATCTAATTTGTAAAAGTAATGATACATGTGTGTGGTATCTGTGGTATTACAATGCCACGATGTGCTATTCTTCCAAAATTACACATTTTGCCCACAAATAGGTCTTTGACTCTTCATTTCGACTCCCCTAAGGTACTCTTTTCTATCCAGTTTACGTACTCATCAGTATACAAAACGCATCCTGCCTTTAGGGGGGCGTGGAAGTTGTTACTTCTTAAACACTTACACGAACAGTTAAAATAAAACCCTAACTGAGGTAAACTGGCAAAAGGCTGGGTTTCACCGTTAAGGTGTTACCATGTGCCAACGGTCACACTGTCGTCGCTGTTCTGGTTTTACACTATGTACTGTAGTCGCTTATATCGCAGACCAGTGTGAAAAGGCATAACAGTCTCTGCAAGAACAAGGGCGGGGTGTAACATTTTGTAGCATGTCCACCGATAAACCTACGAAGAGCTATCAAAGCCGTATTTTTTCCCTGGGAATATTTTGAAGCCTAGCGCTACTGCAATATCCAACAGACACGAATGTGGACGTGTACGATATTTCAGTCTCGCCCGAATTCAGTTAGTGACCTTGGCACAACGTCATACACGCAATATCAACCACCATTTGTGGCCTTCTGATTACCAAAATGTTGCCCTTGGCCGAGAACAGGCAAATTATAACAGTTCATATATGTGTGACAAATAATACGCTTGTATCCATGAATGTATTTTTTTGTTCAGTTTATATATTTGTAGTTTGAAGTGATGCTTCACATTTATTTATGTATTTATTTCATTGATGTTTTACACCGTACCCAAGCGTATTTCACTTACACCAAGGCGGCCAGCGTTGTGGTGGGAGAAAAACCGGGCAGAGCCCGTGGGAAAGCCAAACCCATCCGCACGTTGCTGCCAGACCTTCTTATTACTAATGGCCGGAGAGGAAGCCAGCCTAAGCTGGACTTGAACTCTCAGCGACCGCATTGGTGAGAGGCTTCTGGGTTATTACGCTGCGCTAGCGCGCTAACCAACTGCGCCACGGAGGCCCCGATGTTTCACAGGTTCATGTCATATCAGCTGTGACAGTACACTAACCCACCCAATCTGAGGTGAGGGGTTTGTATTAATACATTTCTTTTTTCTGCCGTCCATGTTAGCCGTCCAGCCAGACATGATTTATGGCCCTTATTGGTCTGGCCACAGATGGCGTTTGTTCACTGTCATATTGATCATTTGTTTCCAACATACGCTCGGTAGTGTTAAAATCGAACGATGTTAATAATTGAAAACTTTTTATACGGTTTCCTGAGTTAACATTTTGGAAAATTGGTCAATCTGATATGATGGCGCATTAGTTACAGCAAGTTCTGTAGACGCCTCGGGGGACGTATTGGTACTTGTAAGAACTGATTTTAGTATCAGCTAGGCTGTGGCTCCGAATATGGAGGGTGAAAAATTGTCTTATGTTTATAGCTACAATTCATGGACGAGGCTCGTTGCGAAATTGTCCACAGCAATTTGAGGGAGTATTTATACGTGTGAGGATATATTAGACCGAGTTCAAAGTAACCTATTTCTCTCCCGAAGTTAAGAACATCGGACGTGTCAAGATTCAAATTTTACACGGTGCCTGTCTGTATGTTTCGACTCAAAATAAAGACAACGCCAGACAAAACTTATTTATGCGTCCATAAAGTAGCCCACATAAAGTTTAAAAAGTATATCTTTTTACAGTTGTGATGTTGCATGATCGAAGTACCGCGGATCAAGGTAAACAAAATCGTTGAAAGATCCGTTGTGTTATCAATTTTAACAAGTCAGACGCCAGGTGTTTTCTACAATTCGACAACACAGCTGTTTCAGCCGACGTCAGGGGAACACTGTTTTGTCCTTTTGCCTTCAGGGCGTGGGGTGCGCGTGACGTGAGTGGCGCACATGTTTACGGTTTCCTAACAAGGCCTACCCCATGACCTTGCAAGAATTCCGGGTTAAATGTTGATTTATACCATGCACATGAGAGCAATACGACCCTGGCCATTTTCAAACCTCTCCCGAAAAAACTAAGATTATTGTTTATTGTTTTCTCGCTTTGTAAATTTCACTCTATAGGTAAACCCTTGACCAATGAAGCCGCCATTTTTGGCTGTAGCATTCCGAAATGTATTCCATTTGTCAACTATCACACGGTCATCGCTTTAGATTTATTCTGCATGCTGTATTGTTTTACACTATGAGGATACATAAAACATTTGGTTTTTATTTATTAATGTATAGATTAGATTATGCCCTAACATGGGCATAGGAACAAAAAAACTGCCCAGTCTACTTCTAGGGGTGTAAAAATGGCGTTACGTCATTGTAAAGGGGGTTCCGGAAATTACGTTGGCCTCAATCGTGACCCTAGCGGTGACAACTGGCAAAACAACTCTGGGGGGAAAGGAGCAAGAATGAAGGTGGTGGGTGAGCAGAGTAGGGCGGCGCTGAACCGGCCCAGCGAATGCAGTAAGTTCAATAGTTGGCGACTTTCCTACCTGTGGCGGAAATATGAAGAAAACAGAGTGGTAACTAAGAGATAAAAGAGACCCATCACAAATGAATTCTTCCTGGCCCTAAAGTCCATGTCTTTCGTTTAGAGTTCCTTTTGATGTATCCTTTAAGTTACGATGTGTGTCAGAAGTCGATAAATGGGGGTCGTTCCACCAGTGCTCTGTAGGGTTATTCTTATCCATAAACGTAACAAGTCATGTAGAAATACAATGTGAGAACTTCTTGAGTTGAGGTGTTAATATTTGAATAGATAATAACTGTTAGATTAAGACAACTATGTCACGATCTGAACGTATTTCTCTATGTTTGGGTTTTACGTCGTACTTAACACTTCGTACTTCAGTCATATGACGACGAGGATTCCATGGAATGTATAAAGTTAGAAATTATCACAACAGCGTGTAATCTGCGATATTGTATCAGCTCGAGTTTTCTGAAGTCGCCCTGTCGTATCAACCTAGCTCGAAGAGAAAAAGTTTGTGGATTTTCACCAGGGTCAATCCTACTTTCACTGCACATTGAACACTGAACTGAATTAAAATCCCGCACCGCCGCATTATGAACAATATTTGACTGAACCCTGAAAGGTTTTGAGAGCCGCGATCAAATTGTGGACAGTTTTGCAATTGAAAGTTACATAATCCCCGTACCACGCATCCCAATCCTTAGGCTTTGAAGAGTGTGCTTGGCGTTTGTTCTAATGCTAAAATGAAAATATTATCCATGTTTTCTCCACAACTCGTTGCTGTTGTTGTAGTTACACCACGCCAAATTCCGATGTTAATTCAGGGGTTTCAATGGAAAAATTGAAATTAGTCCATGCTTTCAAAGGCTGCACATACGAACCACCGTATGCCGAAAAATATAGGATGCCTCTGTATCATGTGTGTAATGGCCTTGACGGCATATATAGGTGTGTGTGTGTGTGTGTGCGTGTGTGTGTCATGAAGACATCAGACATGATACCCCACGCAGTCACATTATACTGACACAGGGCCGGCCAGTCCTGTTGCCTTGCTGTCACCAAACAGTGCTGAGCAACAAGAGAGACAGAAATAACTACAATTTTGAAAGTCTTTGGTATGTCCCTACACGGGGTTGATCCCGCATCAAACCATCTCGAGGTGGAAACACGAACCACAGAGGCGGTTAACAATCTAAACGTAGATGATCACAAACTTACTAGTGAAATATGGCTTAAAATTGTAACTGTTTTTTTGGAATAGATTTTTTTAATAGTGTGAGTTTGTACATTTATTCATTTGATTTTTGCTTTACGCCGTATTCAAGAATATTTCTTTTATATGACGGCGACCAGCATTATGGTGGGAGGAAACCGGGCAGAGGCTGTGGGAAGTCTACGACCTACCCGCAGGTTGCTGGCGGACTTTCCCACGTGCGGCAAGAGAGGAAGTCAGCATGAGTTGGACTTGAACTCAAAGCGACCACATTGGTGAGATGCACGGGAATGCTGACTCGGTAACTCCCTCGGCCACGGAGGCCCCAATTTTGAAATTGATCATATTATTATGCAATTTTGATGAACAACAATAGCATAAAAATGCCAGCTGAAGCTTAGTGCTGTCTAAATAAGATTGCTTTGAAAGAGGTGGATAATATGAAGGATAGTTAGCAACGGGCGATTCCTTTTACTTCTCTACGAAAAGAAAGAAAAATACAACTGTACAACAATGGGTGTCAGTAGTACCTTGGAATGAATGAATGATTATGGCTTAACGCCACATCGGCAATATCTCAGCAATATCGTGGCTATAGTGCCTTGGAAGCTCAGAAATATAGAGGATGAAATTGAATACTGTTGCATTAGCGTTCTTGCCGTAATGAATTTAATGAAACCACTCGTACGTCCGTTTCAGAGAAGTTGAGTTGGATACGCTGCCAGTCAACTGACGCAGGAGGTATTGTGACAAGGTCTTATGACAAACTCATATTTCTGCTGGGCAGAGGCCGTGACCAACAGTCTCGTGGCAAAATGATGGATGAACACCCCCAAGATTTGAAGCCAATCATCTTTGGGGAGTGAAATCCTGGACCAGACAAGCAAAACCCCTCCTGCTAAATGACGTTAGCGCTCGAGAAGCTTTATCTTTGGAGGAGTTGACGATCAAGGATTTTTAGCAGGCCCATGGCACACGGTATGCATGTGTACATATGAGAGTAGCCATTGTCAGTACAGAGTATTTCGATTACTGTGGTGTCTAGCGAGACATGATTAAAGCGTTATTTGTATCACTTCCGGTATGCCCTGTGCAATGGGGGACCTTTTCAATCGGTCCACTTTTACGTTTGGGCTGAAATGCTTTATGCACATGGAATCGGACAGCGACGGAAATTCCCCGTCGGGAGTGTGGGGGCAGACTTGTTAGAGAATGCGAACGAGTTCACGTGTTAGTCAATATTTTTTATTTTCCATGTCAGTGAATGGCTTGTTGCACAGTATTAATATCTTTTTTTTTGTTACAACTTATCCGCTACAGGTGAGTTTAATACTGATTTTTATGCCATTTCCTGGGGAAAATGTCACACAATTCTATTTTTACGGTCAACCTTAAACTATAGAAAAGTAGGCTTTGATGTGACCCGAAGGTCGGCTGTGTGCCATATGTCGGTAAAATAGATAACAGGAGAAAACATAGTTTAAGTTTTGAAAGTAAGCGTACAGGGTATTGTGTTGTTGTATTTCTGCACGAAATTGTCTACTCAAATGTGCAGAATAGTGTTATTACTATGAAAGAAAACGATGTGTGGGGGACCGGTGGCCTGGTGTAGTACAGTGACCGAGTAGCCTCACTCCAGTGAAGATATAAGTTCAAGTCCATATGTGGTAGACTTCCTCCCCAGTCTTTGGTCAAAACATCTGCCAGCAAGCTGCGGATGGTTATGAGTTTCCCCCAGGCTCTGTCCATTTTCCACCAGCCATGCTGGCCGTTATCTTAATATTGAAATATCCTTGAGTACGGTGAAAGACGCAAATCAAAGTTATACAGGATATGAGAGACACTTCAGAAGCTTTAAGTTTAAACAGACCCAAATATTCTCTAGCCTAACCGTTCAACTCAGGAGAGATATACACTTTGAAACGACTGTGCTCAGTTCTTTTTACAACTTTGATGGCATTGTATATTCAATTTACCGATGTTACATCAGGAGAAAATCGGTAAGGATTTGGTGGTGTCGGTAGCCACTGAAAGTAAAAAAAGGATGTCGTTTTCTTCTCTACGCTAAAGGGAATTTACGCCGAGTACAAAGTTGTTGTTGTTGTAAATGTAAGTTGTCATTCCTGCTGCTGAGGCTGACAGGGAGATTTTTAGTCGGATACATATGGAGACGACTCAGGTAAGCTCTATCATCAAAGCAAATGCATGTTGAAAATCATGGTAGTAACCTGTGCAGAGGTACGTAGACCAAGGTACAGATGAACTTATTGAAAGACCGCCAAGGTTACCCGTCAGTTTTAACAAAATTTGCTGCTTTTCCTTGTTCTACTAAATCCTAAGCCTTTTCCCATATGCTCAATTACGTTTTTATTGCTTCTGCTATTTTTGCCTGGTGATTTGCTCGAGGCACTCCCGGAATTCTCCCCACCCATAAACCTGACCAGCGTCAGTAGAAATGAAATGAAATAAATAAATAAATGAATAAATGACATCCCACATTGGATCTCATAGCTTTTGGAGGCGCCTTAGCGGAACCATGTGGAACACACCGGATTAAGTCGCCTATTATAGAATAGAATAGACTTCCTCTAGGTTGCCTGTTTTCTTAGGTTATAGGATAGAATATACGTCATCTTTCTCACTTATTCTCTTAAGTTATAGGTTAGAATGAGCCTGTTCTAACTCGCATATTCTCTTAGAATGGAAGTCAAAGTAGAGGTACCCAAAACTGTCATCTTTAGTCAAAATCACATTCAGTAATTGTGGATTTAACCAGAGAATCAAGCGGCCTTTAATCCGACTTACACAGCGGCAGATTGAGACAACACTGCTGTGCAAACCATAACAAATGCAATGTAAATACAAATGAAACACATGTTCTTGAGTAAGGTGTCTTCTGCACTAACGATTAGAACTCAACAACAGTTATCAAGAGATTTAAGAGTCGCAGTCTACAACATGTGTTCATAATGAAAAAACACCACTTTACATGTGTTCATAATGAACAAACACCACTTTACATGTGTTCATAATGAACAAACACCACTTTACATGTGTTCATCATGAACAAACACCACTTTTATGGCAACCTCTCTGGCGTAGTCCTCAATTAATTAGTTAATCACTTATTTCTTTTACATGTTTCACCTACATGTTTCACCCATATACAGGAAATAGATCCGAGCCCGGGGAAACTCATGACCATTCACCAGGTGCTGAGAGACACCTTCCCATGTACATCTACGGCCGGAGCGGAAGTCAGCGAAAGCTTGACTTCAACTGACAACGACCACATTGGTGAGAGGCGCCTGGTTAGGGATGCCGTGCTTGGACGCTATTACCTGTTAGGGCTGGAGGTGGCGGAGCATTTAAGATGCTTCTCTTTTAGCTATTATATATGGACGCAGTGCACCCACTCGCGTTTTCGCAGTTTCGACCTCGTAAATAAAAGGTCGAAGGTGCGAAAAGAAGAATGAGCAAAGGTCGAAAATGCGAAAACGCGTTAACTTCGCTCTCTCGCATTTTCCATCTTTCAAGAAGGGCGAAAGAGAGAAGTTAACTTTGCCTGTTGTTGTATTATGATCGCCTTCAACGAGATACCGCGGTGATATCACCAAAACGTTAAAGTTGAAAACGAAGATAAACGCTTCAAAATTGAACAAACATAAAAAAACAGCAGTGGAGAGTAACACCAGAGCAGCGACGACCATTGCGAGAGTAGACAAGTTGTCACATCTAACCGGTGACGTCCGGTTTCCTGCCACTTTGTCTTAAGCAAATAGCAGATTTGGTTTTACAAAATACAGATGTTAATTGTAGTTTTAGACGAATTTCTCAAAATGCTGTGTTCAAGTTGTCATATAACGCCCAGCTAAACATTGCCGTCGCTATGTGGACAAGATTAAATATGACAGACCTTCTACCGTGTCTGGTGCTTTGCCTGGCTTTGCATGATTCCTATGAATTCCTGTTATCGACTGCTCTGAGCAATATCTGGACAGAAATATAATAACCGATATTGAAGGGTGGATTTTATGCGTTTATTAGGTTTAATTACGGAATCACATTTGATGAGATATAAATGGTAATGGCCATTTTCTCCGAGATCCTCCTGTTAATGGGTTTTCTTAGATATGTTGTCAGTAATGAACGTTCCGATAAAAACTAAAAAAAACAATGTTTTATGGCGAAAGAAAGCACAAGGTTATTGAAAGAAGCATGTTATTTATTAAATATTTGCAAACGGCCTCAAATTCACAAATTCTAATTATTCCCAAGTTACCCAGAAGAAATCTGAGAAACCTGGATGAGGTTCAAGACATCGATTTAATTTTTGAATATTCCATCATATTTCCCACCTGTTTTCTCAGTATAATGCAAGTATAAAAGGAATGAAGGCTGAAAGTTCTCTGAAAAAGAGGAATAGCAACATTTCAGGGAAGCAGGGGATAGTGTCTGTTATAGTCTAAATGATATTGACATAATATAAAAGATAGTGCCGAGATATACAAGGGAGCATAGAGAGTGAAACCAGAGCAGCGATGACACCATTATGGTTGACACATGGTCACATGTTACCGGTGAAATATGGCCTCGTGTCAGCTTAACTTAGTTAGAGCTTTATTGTAACTGTTTATGTAAGTGTTCAAGAAGTGACAAATTCCACGCCCTGTAGCACCATGGCTGAGAAAGATTTTTTACAGAAAATTGCACTGATGTTGAATGCAATTGATTAGATGGTTGGGAATAGTTCCGTACTGCCGATACGTCCAGGCGCGCCATGTTAACTGGGCGCAAACCTCCAGACACAAGGCTACGGAGAATACCACCTTAACTGATTAAAGTCTCTTAATGGTCATTTGGTGTCGAATTTCACATGCAAGATACATTTCAATACCTTTATGTATGTACATATATTCATTACTCCAAGATACAACACAAATGTTGGTGTATTTGTTTTATTTCATTGCTGCAGGAAGCAACATATATATATATTTTTCGAGTATCATAAATATAGTCTTATGTCCTCTCTTCTGAACTGCAAGAGTGACAATAATAGCCTGATATGTAAAAATAAGTCATATATTGTCGTCTGGCATGCGGTAGCAACGATTGTACTCATCTAAGTCGGTTCGACATTCGAGGGGTAGTTCAATCTCACCCTTAGGCAGGTACCTCAAGAAAATGTTCCATATGGATAGATAACCTTTTGCTTAATTAGCGCGACGTTTCGATTTATATGCTAACATCGTTACCAAGTACAACAGACAACCTGGTGAAAGTTAAGCAGATCATTTTCACGATTCTGCTGGAAACACTTTTAACGGGGCATCTGGTGCAATGCATGATCGACAGAGCTCGTGGGACAGTTTACGTGAGACATACATGAAGTGTGTTGTGGAAGTCAATTAGTTTTCACCAATCCGAACCAGACATTCGTATACTGGCAGTCATCCAAATTGGATTTTCCGGGTCACAAATTGCAATATAAGCACAGGGAGTAAAACCGTGCTTGAATCTGGAATGGCCATTCGCCTCCAGCCTTGTTGGAGTGACAGCCGACCGGTAGCTCCCGAACAGTTCAGAATGCGTTTTGCGTCTGTGAACTTTGAAAACTTTCCAAGAAAATATTCTTTCCTTCAAAAATATCCAACCGCGGAGCTGTGTGGTATTTCAGAAAAGGACAAACACATAGAGGGTGCAGATGAGGTATTCTGGTTATCACTACTAGCATACGTGTACATCCATCACTGTTGCCAAGCATGGCGGAGACCCTCACTCGTACCTTACCCACTGGTACATTTACAAGGTGTACATTGTATAAGACATTACAAGATAGAGCTCGGTTGTACATGTACGGGGAGAAAAAATATCCCAAGGCCTTAAATCGAAAGCGTTCATTAGCCTCTAGATGTTCTCTCACGCAACCATTATGCGTTGGCAGCTGGATATGTAGTCTCCTAACACCACTCGCCACTCCCCATCTAATCACGTAACGCAAACGAAATCCTCAGCCACTCTGGTACCTGAACGCGCCTGGATCTGTGAGCCACATCGCCAGGCTAAGCCAATAAAATAGGTTTTGAACAGTTACAAACAAATTCCTGACAACTTCACTTGCGTCATGTGTGTAATGGAATGGGTGAGTCGTATTTTTGCTTGTTATACTTTTCACATATGAACAGGTTGCGTAATTTATTTAATTACATAATGTTTGGTCGCTTTGATTGAGACGGGTGCCTAACGCAAATTGTAGGTACAACAAAAGCAAACGTGATTCTGTCCCTACGCGACATGTTCCTGGGTCAACGCAGAAATATGATAGATCAAAATTTTCATTTCGCAAAGTAGACGATATATCTGGCGGCATTTTGGATCCACACACTAAATTAATTAAGCAAATGAGAAAGACATCCGTTTACACGCCAATCAAGTCACCCGAATTCAAAAACAGTTGGACTGCTATCTACAAACTTTGAACATATGCACTGGGTATGCTGCTATTTGACCCAAAGATCTAACAGACCTGAGCAGCAGAACAAGATGTCATGTCAAAAAGTTTAGAATTGAGAAAAATCACTGACATATTAATATTACATACCGAAAGTTAAATGTTTGGAGTTTGCTCTGCATAGACCTACATAGTACCATGCATGAATCTGAAGTACCATGTTGATTTCATTTTACTGAAATTTGTCTAATGAAAGAAAACAAAAATTCATGCTAGATCAGACGATGGGTGAAAGAATAATCTCTGACATTTTATTTCCCCCCAACTTTTTTTTTGGAAATTCACAAGTATTACTGTCATTATGATGTTAAGATGTACAATAAGGTAACGGTTAACCCCTAACCTTGGACATTTTTTTAATAAGTATACTACTTTAATTTATTTTCCTGTGATCTCGGCTGAAGGAAAATGTGTTTTCTGGATTAAGAAATTTAAAGAAAAAGCAAATATACGATAAGAGAAATATTTTAACTGCAAATGGAAACAATTATGAACATATGAACGCAAGGGAAGTCAGAATTTTATACTGTAGGCCTATCAGTTATTTCCATCACACAATTCCCCCAGTCCTAGTAAATATCAGAAATAGCTAGATATCTGAGAATAAGAAGGTCATTGAGGTAAGATCTTAGTTTCCTAGCCAGAAGCATTATCCAAACTCAAAACAATCTTGGTAATTAAAATTTAGCACAGATTAGAATAATTCAGAAAACTGATCTGTTTGACTATTCGTTCCTGCCGCAAATTCTTCAGATGATAAGTCTCAAAGTGGTCTACATGTTTGCTGTGAATCTCGGCCATCAAGCCAGTAAGTGGGCTGGGAGTGTGTCATGGCTGAGTGCTTTCAATTTCTAGGACACAGGAGATGGGCGTTCAATACCCGCCTTGAAAATGGAAATGGTGGCAATTTTAAAGTGGTCAACACAGTATAATGTTCGTTGAAGACCATTCGCAATGTGTGCATATTTGTACACACCACCCATGGGAATAAACTTACAGTCTCTTGATGACCAACGTTTGCAAATTTTTATTCGACCATACCTTTATTCATAGTAAACATAGCAGAGCAATGTAAGTCTAAAATAATCGTTATCAAATGCCAAATATACACAATATATATAACATTATTAGTAATTGAGATTGACCTAATTATATCCTGTGACAATGACCTGCTTGACCTGGGAAAAAGGATGCAGAGCATTTTTGAGACATGTATGAATTATCATCTACAATAATTTTCATGTTTGCATCTACTAAACACCTCAGGACAAGTGACTGACATAAACAATAATCTTTAAAGGACTCATCCGATTCAGCTATTGTCAGATATTCCCACAAATGTGGGCAGTCTAAGTGTACCATAGAAGGATATACCAGGCTTTGTTTGTTAGTTCGGGATGTTAAGTGCAAAATTACAAACGTCTTGTCCGTTCCAGACAATGTAATTGTCTTACAAGATAATAAGACAGTCTTAGAAATGATTTACTTGGCTTATATACATTTAATATAATCTGGCCTTTCTTATTATATTGATAGATTGATTGTTGTGCTGTGTAAAATATGAACATAGAGTAATGTACACATTTTAAAATTTTCTGCCGAACGTCACACATGCATACCCTTGATGTTAATGAGTAGCTTGCCAAACATACTCCAGTACTGATTAATAAGAGCCCAAAAATTAGACGAAATAAGGTGCTACCGAAAATTGACAAAAATGTTTGGAGGACACCCTGGAGACGAGCTCTGTAGGGATGTGATAACGTATACGTAATCACAGCCCTACCTGGGCTACCTGGAAACTTGCATTTAGATGCATTCGAAGTCAGTATAAGTAGGAAATGTATTGCATTCTGTATGCTTTAACCTACAACATTGTCTTACAAAAAATTACAAAGTATAAAAAAAAGTATTTAATCAGTGTGGGAACAAAGATATAGTCATGAACAAGATGTCAGATGTCTGATAAATGTAATGAAGGTAAACCACTACGCTCATATAGAGGTTTTTCCTTATTTCATATCATTCAGCTCTTAGCCTACATATACATATATATCCTACACCAGCTATTTTTGACAGGTATTAACACTGTATTCGTCTTAAGATGTTTAACCTTGTCATGCTTATCTCGCAGCAGGTCGTCTCGGCTAATAGTATGGGCATATTCTCTGGCAAAGGGTTAAACTTCCTGTTAAAAATGGCTGAAATCGTAATGAAAAGGGCGTGGCGATATAAGGAAGGCGTCTGGACGCTAATGGGTTCAACCCTCTCTGACAACGAATCGATTTAGCAATCAAAAGGATGTGAAGTTCGGCTGACAGCCTTGTAGATGTCCTCGATGACTAACAATCTAGTACAGCATACCCCCCAGCGGAAGAATATCAAATTTTTAAACAACAAATAACAGGATTCTCAAAAATGTGCATCAGTTCAAAGAACCCTAAAGATCTATTTATTTGATTGGTGTTTTACGCCGTTCTCAGGAATATTTCACTTATACCACGGCGGTCATCATTATGGTGGGAGAAAACCGGACAAAGCGTGTGGGAAACTCTAAAGACTATGTGCCAGAATTCTTATCGTTAATCTTTTTTATATTATTTAATTTCCTGGCTACTTTTCCTGAGAATACGTGTATGTTGCATCTGTATGTCACATGTTGGGAGAGCGTCAGTGACGCACCAAAGGTCGGAGGTTTGCCATATGGGTCAGTCTAAATTCAGTCAACCATTTTAATTGACGGCTGGTTTAAGAATGTCGATGCGTTCGACGCCTTGATTTATTTTTTTTTTTCATGATCGTCAGTGAAAAGTATTGCGTTAATACAACAAACAAACAAGCAAATAAATAAATAAATAAATAAAAAATAAATAAATTATTAAACCAGCGGAAAAAAACGTCGTGCCCTGAGCAAAGCGTTTACGATTCCATTGGAATGTTTATCAGCAAACGGACGGTCGTGCCAGGCCAGCTGGTGGATATAAAACAGTGAACGACGCCTGTCCTCATCGGATATTCTGAGTGAAGAATTCACCCCTAAGCAAACTCGCCTATAAATCGCTTCCTAACACACCATGGGTTTTGACTTTTAAAGGATATTTTCTATAAATATTAAAAGTTATTCATTACTTTAACGCAATCAAGTTTGAGAGCCAATTGGTCATGGATCGCCATTCGAACGAGAAAAAAGTCCAGACGACGTTTACTGAAACAATATGAACTCACTAATTAGATAGATTAGCTCATATTGTTCCGATAAGACTTAAGTGTAACATGCCAGTTCTTAATTAATTGATGACTTTTTTCATACCGATCAAATATTTGGCCGCTCCCAGCATATATTTCATAAACACCCACCAGCAAAATAGCGAAACCTATTAACCAGCTTATCGAAGAGCAAATCAAAGCTGTCGGAAGCTGGTTTTGATTTTGGGCTTCCAGCCTCCGAAACATTTGGGGTCAATTAACTGACAATACCGATATTGAACATATGTGATCTGTTTCCCGTCCTTGGGATTCCTGTTCCCTGGGTCATACATGTGCGAAATGCATTTATGTATCGCTGATATAATGATCTGTTAATAGACATTCTTGTGTGTGTAAATAAAGAGGTTAAACATTTAAGGCCGAATTGTACTGAGTTAGAACGGCGTCATGTTGTCTGATAAATACGGGATTCCCTGCAAACATGCTTATCTATCGATCTGTCGTTCATTGAAGAACGCCTGATTAGAACGCAGTTGGTGAACGGGCATATTTTAATTGCAATCTATTTCTATTATTTTACTCATGTGTTAGGTAAGCAATGGGTATTATTCTTGTGATTTAATAAATATTTGGTGAACTGCGATTAATACCCGGTTTCTTCACCAGGGTATTTATATGCACAGTTGGTTGACAAATGACGAAATGGCGTATATTTTGATTGTTACTTGATTGATATCTAATTCATTATTCTATCGTTTTCTAGTTGCCGGGTTACCTTGCGCAATAGCGATTCCTGTTGAATTGACAACTTTTCTCTCTTAATACATGAGTAATAGCTTACCAGTTTTGCCAAAATCGTCATCTTAAATGGTAACAAGAGCGCACTGTTTTTCCTGACTATTTATGTACTAAATTTGCCAATATATATATACCAAGCTTTCGCGCGGCGTCATGCTATACCACCACAGGCAATCTCAATACAACATATGAAAAATCAACGTAGCACGACCACCACTGTTTGGAGCTGTTGCCACTGGAAGTAACGTAACAGCATTTTGTCACCTTGGCAACCTCTTCGAGGGGACCGAGGGTTGTAAACCTGGCAAATCTTTTCAGTTTTATCCAAAGAAAGAAAAATTCTGGTATATGTTAATATTTCTATATTTTTAAAATGGCATGATAGAAATTTATAGTGTATCAACAACCTAGACTGCCGGTATGGCAGTAGTATCCAGTCTTCAATTCGGTGCCAAATCGTGGAGCCATTTGCTCAAATTGCGCATGGTGTAACCAAAAGCAGTAACTGAGAATATACAGACTACAAACTTTGACCCGTAATACTTCTGACAGGAAAGGTTTGCGATTACATCAATGCAATCAGCTTTAAGAGATGACGCGGAGAATAAAGCCCTACTGGTCAAGGACTGGAAAATTTACGACAGAAGCTCACATCGTCGTATATACACGGACCAAAGGAGGTACTAGCAATGGGAGTCCGGATGTTCACTAGTCAAACACATCTGCATGCCTTCCTTTGATAGTCGTTTAAAGGCGAACCAGTTAATTTGTGACTTATATGAGGGTCATTAGTCTTGTTATGTTTATAGATGGAGTGCCCGGCATAAAACACCTCCATACGCCAGGCATACATAACAAGTATCCTGATTTAAGGCAGCAGCCGAATCAGTGAAAGCTCCACGGAAAGCATATCACACAAGTTGATAAATAAGCCAATAAAAGTTACCATGTTAGTTATTGCAATGTTTCACACACTCTAAGCGTTCCTAGTTACAGTGTATGTAGATCTGTGTGAACATTTTACCCACGTTGTTTCGTAAAAGAAAGTTCCACGCCTTTAAAACTTGTTTTCAAGTAGTGAATTAAGTTTATTCTCAAGCCAATCAGTGAGTCAAGCAATGTCTTGACGTCCTGTTGAGAAACCGAGCATCTATTTTTCTTGGAATGACCGTTTACGATGCATGGCGCAAGTAACTCCAGGATCGGATTGAATTAATTATGCACTTTGTAACATTTGTTCTTGCCAGGCCGAAGAAGCTGACATGTGAAATACATGGAAACTTGATCTAATATTTAAGATTGTCTGGACCGATTTTGTTTAGCTAAGTGCACAACAGAGGTAGGGGAACTGTATAGAACAAACTCATCGGTTAGGCCATTCGCTGTAGCGTTCCTTGAAAAAATCATTTATTTAAAATTGGGCTATAGAAATGATTGGCTATGTTTTGTACAGGATAGAATATACGCAAAATGAAAAGGAGAGATGTTTTTAAAAAAAGCGTATACGAGATTTTTTGTTTCTTCCAAAAAAAAAAGCCCACACGTATTCCGATAAGAAATTGTTTCAAGGCAAAGCAAGGAACTAAATGATGTATTCTTTCAAAATAGCATATTTGTTGCTTCTGGTCGAAATCGGAGACGTCAGACGAACAGTAATAAATTCAGAATTATTTATATGTTGGAAATAATGTCCCAATCGCATTGCACCAATTTTTAATCTCCTGGATCTTGACAGCTATTTCCTCTTTCAGTGTGTGGGAGAGAACTGGCGACCCACTGGCGATAACCATCTCCTCTCAAAAACTAATCGGGACCTCGGCGGCCTTGTGAGCAAAGAGACCCATGCAGGAGCTTCGCCTCAATGCAGTCGCTGTGAGTTCAAATACAACTCCGGCTGTCTTCCTTTCCATACGGCTGCCAGAAATCTGCTGGTGGTCGTGGGTATCCACCGGGCCCTGCCCGGTTTCTTCCCACCGTAATACTGGCCGCCGTCGTGTTTTAGGAAATATTTTTGAGTACGGAGTAAAACATACATAATCTAATACCTGCACCCATAACTTCTCAATAACTAGAATTTGATGGCCGCTTGTACTAATACGCTTATTTAGGTTTGTAATCACCCTCCTCTGGTTATTTATTGCCCGTATTTTTTCTATATATGCTGATTTGTTTGTTTATTGATTTGGTTGTTGTTTAACGCCATACTCGTTAATTTTTCGCTTATATCCGGGAGGTCAGATTTATTGGTGGAGGAACCCGGATTACCCAGCATAAGACCACCGACCTTCGGCAAATTGCATTCGAACTTTCCCAAATGTCGCATTGGAATATTACACGCCACAGACTGGAAGATGAAAGACAAGAGCTTTGCATCGAATGTTACACGTAAGACAGCGCAAACGTCCATGCGAGCTCCTTCAACCACTGATTGTCGCGATGGCCCCACATTGAAAGTAGGGGGATTCTGGTACACGCTTCCTGTCGGAGACTGTTTTTGAACTCGCTCCTGGGGGACCCGTTTTGTAAATCGGGTGTAAGGTCAAACGTAATAGCAAAGACGACACATACTGTACGTCTAAATCGCCATGGTAGTTGCTTTTGGCGAAACACTATACCCTCTTTCGTAAAACGGGTCCCCTGGTCTCAGCAATTAAAACGCCAGCGACCGTAACTACTTGGCAACAGTCCATTCAATTACATGGACCAACATGAGTTCTTCCTTATTTTCTTCCCCTTTTATTGCGACCTCCCGTCATTATTGGAACTTGTGTATTATATACTTATGATTTATGTATGGAAACACTAGAACACTACATTCCATTACGAGACGTCGCTTTTCGGTTGTCAAACTCCGCGATAAACATAAAAGAGCTTGTTGGCCAATATGGACATGGTGTTTACTATCTCCTGCAGACACTTTTATGGCTGTGCGTAATATCTTGGAGCGTGCACCTGGAATGAAGGCATGTCATATTTGTGTTGCGTCTAGATGGTCACTGTATTAATGGATTCAGTATAAGCGAGACTGACATGCATGCATTTTTGTTTCTCCAGACTAGAATTCACGAGCTTCGAGTTTCGTATTTTATTTGTAATTCATATAGGCAATATCGACGGTCTATACCTGTCATCGATAAATCTCATATCGTGCGTCAGACAGAATCCTTGAACGTTCGTTGGACATTTGCTAACGGTAACAAAGCTATTATCTCATTACGAGATGAACAAGAGAGTGGTCACGTCACAAATATTGATTAACCAGGGTGACCTACTTTTAATCGGGACCAATAGGGAGATGATTTGAGGCTCGTACCAAGGAAAAAAGAATTATATCACAGTAAAACAGGTAATTACACTAAAATCATTAATTAGAATTGACTCCCCCTTGTTTCTAGTAGTTTTAAGGTACCCCCAAGATTCAACAAATTATGTCTTGTTCTGATTTAGTCATTTTCAGGGAGTTAATAGACACAATGGGATACTCTGATTGGCTACACAAAAGGGCTGTAAATCGCAGTAGAACGCATTGTTTCCTGTTGTGACGCTACAGTGTTTATGTACTACCCAAGATTTTTGTATGCACACAGGCATACGTGTGAGGTTCAAGCAGGAAAGGACAAAGGAAAAGCATCGCTTCTCATAGCCTCGGACCCTTTTTTAAAGGAGGGACTTACAAGAGTTCCATTCTTCCTTTACTTTTGCTTGTTGCATGGTTATGATACCGTTTTTGTGTTCTAAATAAAGGGTTAGTGGAGCACCTGACGAGGTCTTGCCTTATGATACAAGTTTAGATACAAGTGTAATCTATCATCCCCAGTGATAACTGCAATAACTTGTTTAACCGTTTTTCGTTCCATATTATCGGATAATTGAAAATGCATGGTTCTGCAAATTCTGCGACTGACGTTGAATTCGAAACACTTTACACACTAAATGCGTTCAAGGCGCCAGTAAAACATCCCTCTTAAAAACGCAATCTTAAGTTTATCTATTTATATGGCTGATGTTTCCAGTCAGTCTTGAAAGTTTTTCATTCATATCACGGCATTGAGTTTTATAATTCAATGAGTGAGCAAGAAGAAATAACTGACGATTACGGCTTATTGCTAATGAGGCCATACGAACGATAGGGGACTGGGGATCTCCGATTTCCTCTACCAAAACAACTGATTTGCATCGTATGTCAAGAATTCTTGAATATGGCTTTAAAACCAATGAAATATATAGATAAACGAATAAATTAATAAACAAATTGGCGATGGAAAAATACTGCAAGGCTTTGCATGTGGTGCGTCTAACCAGTTTTTAATATCGTTACTCTCATGAGAATTTGGACTGGTGACTGAATTTATAAATATAAGTTTTATTTCTTCTCCTCGGGATTAAGGCATATGCTCTCACAAATCAGTGTCATGTGCATTAAGAATTTATGCGTTTAATAGATGCATCTTTGGCTTTATAGGCAAAGAAATATTTAAACTCAAGCATGTTGATTACTTTACCAGTACTTTAGCATGCCTTTGCTACTCGAATATGATGACAGAAATTATATTAAAAAATGCATGTACGGCAAAAAAAAAGAGAAAAAAAACCAAAAACAAAAAAAAAAGAAAAGAAAAAACCCCCAACAATCTGCAATGCTACCTGACAGCTCTATAACCAGTAATTGAGTCTTTGAACGAATCCTCGGTTGATTTACACGCTGATCGATATGTTGATGAATTCGCCAGTGGATCTCTACAAGCGTTTATTGCCATCACTTTGTACCAATGGAACACTTGATCGCACCATTGATTAATTGTTACACTGCTTGGTCATGGCTAGACCTACGTCACGTGGTGGTGCACCAGCCAATCCGACAGCTCCTTATATCTGCACTTAGCAGTATTCATCAAGAATGTGTGAGCTGAACCCTTTCCGAAGTCTGGCTCTTCAGTGATCCATCAACGGTGATGAATATCCGCTGTCAAGCCATATGACAGTTTTCATGTCTTGTCTCCCTGAAGTCAGTTAATTACTCCGAGGATGAAGACGTTTGTATTTACAGTGATCCAAACTACCCTGACTGCATACACAACCCTGTCAACAATGCGCAAAATATCAAAGCAATATTACTGAATTTCGGTGGAACATCTGGGGGATTTGTCCATGCTTTTTTTTACTTCATTCAATCAGAAAATGTCTATATAAGACGATTGAGACATCTTTGTCTTAAAGTAATAACTGTCAAAAAATAAGCATTTAAATTACTCTTCATATAGTCACATGTAACCGGTGAAATCCGGCGTTTTGTTATTTTAGCTGTTTTAGTGATTTGCTGTAAATACCTAAATAGTAGAAACATACAAGCCGCCTTGTTCGATGCAGCATCAGGTAAACAATCACTGATGCTAACCTTGATTGATTACATATCACCGGTCCAGAATAACTCTAAACGCTGTGCGCATCACATTTAATAAACAAACACACAAAAATAAGGCTAAGGTACAAGGCCTCGGCGATGCTTAGTCCACCAGTAGAACCATGGATTATGCAGGAATACAATATAAAAGGACAACAATTTAGGGAGAAAAACCAGATCAGCGGAAAGTTGAGATAGTTGGCGGCAGGTCACGCGGAACTGGTGAATTCGAGCCACTTGTCAATTTTATATCCGCTGTACTCAGACATTTCCCGTGTGCCAGCCGTCAAACAGGGCATTGGAGATCTATCCCTTATCCGAGACAGTTTTAATTTATTACACCAAATTTATTCCATTGCTGCTGTTTTTGTTGTAAAACCAGAGACTTATTTCGGAGAGAAAAGCAGATGTTGTTAGAAATCAAACGTGGCGACTACAGCACATACCTCCGTGAATAACCACGTACACAGCGAATCACAAGGTTCTGTGTGTGTTAAAAGAAACGGTTACAGCCGTCGCATTCACATCAGTACAGTTCATGTATGTGTATACGTAGCCATGCGAAAACTATGTGATGTCAGGTACGAGCAACACTATTCAAGATTACTTCAAAGACTACATGCCTTCCACCAAAACAGTGTGCATATCTGTGTGTCAGTTGTGTGGAGGTTCTTCACTGAATTGCCAAGGGTGGGTTTATTTTACCCTGATATCCGGAATTCACCCACGCTAATATACATTCGGATCACTGCAAAAAGGTACCAAGTTGGTGCTTGTGCCAAAGCCCAGAGGTGCACAAAGTTTCACAAATATCCGTGCTTAACTTTTTCTCGTAAAGTAACTGACGGAAAGTTGACAAAGGAAGAATCGTTTAAAAGAAAAGACAGCAAAATGCAAAGCTTATGTTACTTCCGAAGATGGAAATGAGGGCGTGGGGTGTCCATACACACCTGAAGGGGCGTAGGCATTTTTTATGTCGTTCTTGGTAACTCTATAAACCATCTTTTAACGTGGAATTCTAACGGCCACATGGGATACGCCATTTTAAGCACACAGGAAACACGCTGTCGCGTCATCCGTACCCTACCCTCTTCAGTAATACACGCAAGACACTCCTCTTGTGTGCGAAGTACGGTCTCTTTGTTATCACAACCGAAGACTGCGCTGTGCGACCTTCTGGTTGAGACCCTGGAAAATAACCCCAGACGTATTCTACATGTACTATCACTTTTTCGTTGAAAATGACTTTAAGCTATAGCAGAATTGTCTCCTGATGGGAAGGAAAACGGCTTATTTAACGCTACTATGTGACAAAGTAGTGAACCAGGAACGGGTGGCGTCACAGCACAATAGGATGCCTATTCTCAAGTGGTAGAAATATCTCGCCCTTCATTGTTTAAATTTGAGTTTGATTCGATTTTCCCTATGTGGGGGGTTTTGCTTACTGTTAACTACGACATCTCAGCCATCCTACATCACAAGAGAAAAAAGTAAAGTGACGTTTTCTTGAACTGCTATTGATACACATCTACATTTGGTGTAGTGTTGTCTTTTCTTTTAATATTTTCCTTGATTCAGATCCAGTCTAATTGGGTTGGGTTAGAGTGAGATCTCTTTAGTTCATAGCTAAGGCAAAAAACCCTTACTGATGTCAGTGGCGTAGGAGGCTGTAGATCAGGAATTCACCTTACGAGGCGTCGCTGTGAGAGAAGTGGGCGAGGGAGGAGAGGGGAGGGGTGGGGTTGGGTTCGTAAGGATGGGGGTCGAAAGGTGTGTGGAGGGATCTCGACCACCAGATATCCACAGGGTGGACGTGGTCAGCAAATGCGCTAATGACGGGGTAATTTGTTGACTAAAGAGACAAAAGGTCACGTTACGCAGAGGTAGCAAGTACACAGTACTTCTGGGCGTATGGGATTTCCAACGCTAATTAAACATTCCGTCCCATCCTAACACTCACGTATGATTGTATCAATCATGGGTGACACAGATAACCTGCCTGGATAGGTTTCTGCTTGGTACCTAACCAGATCAATGGGAAAGTGTATGACGCACCCCTGTAGAGAAAGCTGTGTTGTTAGAGCACACACTCTTACACCATGATCAAGCCCAGATGACGGCCGAAATTTCACTAGTCTAGATGTGGCAACATTATGGAACCCCAGCTAATCGTAGCGGTACTTTATATTTATTTATTTATTTCAAAATAACGGTGTTTTACGCCGTACTAAAAATTATTTCACTCATTCAACGGCGGCCCGCATTATGGTGGGAGGAAACCGGGAAGAGCCCGGTGGCAACCCACGACCATACGCAGGTTGCTGGCAGACCTTCCCACGTATGGCCGGAGAGGAAGCCAGCATGATCTGCACTTGAACTCACAGCGATCGCATTTGTGGGAGGCTTGTGTGTCATTGCGCTGCGCTAGGGCACTAAGCGATTGAATCAGGGAAGCCCCGCGGCACTTTATATACACAGTATTCAAACTACACTAGCAGGTATGTAAAGTATATTAAACAAGATAAATCAAATAAATAAATAAATATAGCAAACAATACTTATCGCCTATGATGTGCTACTATCAGCTCAGTTGCCCTGAATCGCTCAGATTTTTCACATACAATAAATCCTGAATTCGGGGATGTGGAGGCTATTGCAGACATGGCAAAGGTGCACTTGCTATAACCTTACTTGTTGCCTTCACACCTCAATTGAAACACTGAAAGTTTTATTCCATCTGATGTGCACATTTGTGTATTAAATATGTAAATATGACAACAATAAAGGAATTCTCACCTCTGCATATCCTGCATGCTGTTTATAATGCACTGCAACAGTATAACTGTTGTATTTTTCTTTCACAACTTGTATCTCGTGGGCTTCATACTAAAGAGGAACACCGAGCCTGTCTTAAGTTTCACAGGGGATCTTATTGTGTTTCGTACTGATCGGTATCCATTTCGGATATATAATGATGTACGCTTAGCCCTGGCACGTGCCCACCAGCGGGATATCGGCTTACATGGTTACAAAGATGGTACTTTTGTTCTGCAGATGGGTGGATGTTGCATTCTATAAAGTTGCTTTTATCCAGATTTCCTGTTCGGCATTTTACCCGACGTGCCGATAGTACGATTTCACTGAGTCAGTGTTGACTAAAGTCAGACTGATGTAAACGTTTGTTTTCAGATTATATGAGTTGAAGTCGGGAACATTTAGCCACTGTCATGTCAAGATTTTGAATCCTGTTCAAAGCCCGAGTCAAAACTCACTTTGTGGAACCAACCAGCGTATATGTTTGTGCACATTAAAGATATCCGCTACCTCAGTATCTACAAATACCACAATGGTTTCCTGCCACTCCAAATTTACCACAAGATAAGTACTTTCGATGTTGATATTTTGAATTATATCCACTTGGACAGCAATATATTGAAAGGCCCTACAGAAGACCTAGGCATATCCTGCCTTGTAACATTTGATGGATCATTGTGTTCTGCCGCCATTTCAATCAACGCCAGAAGTTATTACAGCAAAAACTAGTGTTAAGGATATTCCATCAAACGCTGTCGCTCTAAGTTTTTTAATTTCTTACAATGAGTACGTCTGTGACTAGAAAATATCTCTGGGACTCTGCTTCATAAGCGTGTCTGATGCCGCTTAACCAGGAGCTACGAGCCCTCTGTTCTGCCTGCTGAGTATGATCACCACGTTGGATAAATGAACAGATGTAATCAAAGCCCAACTGAGATACATATTTGGTTAACGACATCGTACACACTGGCGTGGTACACGATTTGGATACTGATTTTACTCATCCGCCTACAACGTTCCTCGGGCCTTTCCGTCATTACTGAAAACTGTTCACTGCTTGTATTTGCATGAATCCGTCTTGATACTTTGATTTTATATACTTTCATTATTCTTTGCTTATACAAGTTATTGTCATTTTGGAATTTAAAAGACTACAGCACAGAGAACAGCGACGACAGTGTGATAGCTGGCAAATGGTCACACCTTAGACGTGAAATAGACTTACTCTTTTCAGTCTACCACAGTTAGGGATTTATTCATGTAAGTATATAAGATGTAACAACCTACATCACCCCCCCCCCCTCCTTCTAGCACCATGGCTTAAGCAGAATTAGGTGAAAAAACTGATCTTGTGATCCCACTTTTGTTGACGGCTGGTATATGCACGTCGGTTTCGATGCCGAGGTACAGGAGATGAACGTTCAATCCTAGCCTTGCATTAGTAAAGAATTTGTAGATTCACAGTTTGTGGGGTCTCTGTGACAATACGCGGACGACCACGCTCTTGTGGTCGTTTGTGCAATCAAAAGTTCGTTGAAAACCACTTGTCTTCGACCAATATGGTGTGCTTATCTGTAGCTCTCATGTGGGAAAGCTTGTGAAAAGATGTGAAAAGGCGGGTGAGGACTCAGGGCTTCTCCACCCAATAAACCATTGCATAAATGAAAAAAAGAAGGAGCATGGCGCTGAGAAATCACATAAATACGTGGATAAAGCAGTGAACGATGGGCCTGCAGGTACTATAATTTGTCTGGATGAGGACAAATGTCTGGTGTCTTTCTTATTGTGGTAGAATGATTCATTTATTTATTTGACTGGTGCTTACCGGGGTGCTAAAGGGGTTTCTCTTCACTTTCAGATTTTTGTTTCATGAAGGAAGGTGGTGGTCAAGTGAGGCTATCAACACGCCGACAGTGCTTATAGTGACTTGATTTGAGGAAAAGAAAAGCATTGAATGCCAAGCAAAGAAAGAGGCGAGAATATAAACGATAAAGAGATATATACACATGATAATACTAATGATATAATGATAAAACAATCTATATCAGGCATGGGAATTGTACTTCCTGTTTATATATATATATAAACTTATTCATAATGCATTGAACAATTAATCTGCCATGCAATCAATAGCCGGCGCCAACGAGACGCTTCTCTGGGGCTTTCATTGTGTGAGTGTCAGGAGAGTTGAGTGTCAGAAGACATGCTTCATTAATACAGTATTAATATTCTCGAAACATATGGCATCAGTAAATTAAAAAAGGGGTCGGGTTGCGGCCGAGTGGTGAATATGATTGTCTTTGAAACATTAGGAAGCCTACAAAGTGTTGATTACATACTACCTCCCTCAGGGGATCCATTATAGGAAAAAGTGCAACAAAGAGAGTAAAACCAGAGCAGCGACGACAGTGTCATTGTTGGCATATGGTCAACCGTAGCCGGTGAAATTTGAGCCCTTCTCAATTTACCTCAGTCAGGGTTTCATTATAACAGTTCATATGAATGTCTGAAAGGTAGCATCTTGCAAACCCTTCCACGGTTTAATCAGATTTAGGTAAAAAGAAATGCAGTAATGTTAATTTCAACATATTAGATGTCACTGATCTGGAATTATCGGAAATACTGCATTGTCGTCACATTTAATACAGAATTACATGAAGAGAATGTAAAAGAATCAAAGGAAAATGATGCTGAGTGCACCAGCAGTTTATGGGTTTATGGGGGATAAAGATTCTTTCGCCTTTGTAGCAATATAGAGTCGATTGCACTCGAGCGACCGTCTAAATGGTGATATCTGACGATAAGTGGAGGTACCTTGCCTTGCACCAAGTTACTTGAAATGTGTGACTGTACAGTTAAAGGATGTGTGGATATGCTCGCTCACGTTGTCTGTGTTCAAAACTCAAAATACATTGGTTTCAGACTGTGAGGCTTACTACTTATGGCGGTGTCACATTTCTAACTAGCTGTTTCGTCAAAAACTGATTAAAACTGATTAAAAATGTCTCATTGCAGGAAAACCCATCATGAAGGAATCATGTGTGTTTCAAAACACGAATTGTGTGCAAGCGGTTGATATCTTTCTGAATGGTTTCCGCCTAAAACTGAAGGCATCCACAAGGTCAAAGAAATCAAATATATGTTAAATGTACTGCACAAATTTCTCCTTGTGTGTGTTATAAGTTCATTTATCATTTAGCAGGAATTCATGATTTCCAAGCTTGCAGTAAGACGTACGCCATTCAGTATGCCCTGCCGCAAAGCAACCTAATACTGTTGTTTAGTCAGCCAGCGAATTCCCTTCACAAGTGATTAATAAAACACAGAGGAAACATCAAAAATCATCTAGTAACTGACGAGGTCAAGATCCAGTCAGACCAAACCTAAAATGTGAAACTGGTAATCTTGGTGCTTACTCGTCTGGCGCTCAGCACTGGGGAATTCGCCAAGCACTCTTTTGGGAAACATGACATTGTGCTTCGTATTGATATCTTTTACTGTGTCATTAACATGGCCCTAGACATGGGAGTGCCTGTCTGAAAAATTGGTGGTATGACTGAACTAATGTGAAAGTGGCGTTAACATGGAAGATGATACAAAAATATAAAATACTACAGCATAGAGAGTAATTCCAGACCAACGACAACAGTTTGATAGTTGGTAAGTGGTCACACGTTACAGGAGAAATCCGACCTCTTGTCAATTTATGAGAGCTAAGTTTTTTTGCTAACTGTTCATGTAAGTGTTAAAGAAGTGAAAAATTACACGCACAAAATTATCTCTGACACAATGGCTTAAGCAAAATTGAATGAAAAAATGCAGTGATGTGCATTTTACCTCTGAGTATTAGTTTAACTGTTCATGTAGTAAGTGTTTAAGAAGTAACAACTTACACCCCCTATGACCGACTGGATTAAGCAGAATGAGGAAAAAATGCAGTGTACTAGACGTCACTGACCTAGAATTACTCAAAATGCTGCGTTGTCATCACATTTAATACAAGTACATAATAGAAAGAGACTGATGAAAAACATTGAGTGCTGTTAACGCTGTACTAGAGCACTTTCTACTCATGCAATGGCGGTGTACTTTGGAGAGTACGGAGGAAACTATTCACCTGTACGAAGTTACACTGCTGAAGTTTCTCACGTGAAACTAACATTATATTGCTGGAAAACATGTGGCATCTAGCGAACTTCTAGGATTAAGACTACAAGAGAGAGCACCGTCTATTGATTATTGTTAGCTTGAACAATGGAATTAGCTGAAACTTCAAAATACCATTCTCCTAACCACGTCTCCTGTGAACTGTCAAAACGCTGGATCAACGACCAGTTTGCCAGAGTAAACGTCCACCGAAGGCTAAACTGAATTCGAAAAATAAGAACAAAGCATTTCTCAATAAATCTCATTTGCTTTCTGAGTTTTTCAATTACTGTGAGATATTTTTTCAGGTTTGGTATAAGAAACGTTGAACGGAGTTGGCCTGCTGTAAAACCATCTCTTGCAGCTCTGTAAAACTCGTAAATGTAGGTCAATCCGTTGACATTTTACTGAAGTCGCATTGCTAATAATATATTTCCATTTCTGCTTAAGGAGACAAGGAAAAAAAGTTGGTATCATTAATGTGTTATCAATGCATTTATTCGGGTCCTCAAAGCATCATAAGATGGAAACAGGATGGTTGGGTTAAAGGAATAATAGTCCAATCAAAGACTCTCAGAATAAGTATCAATCCAGATACACAATGAATTTGAGAAATACTTCGAGGAGAGGGCGAAAAAATTCCAGGCAATGCTTCCCGAACAAAAGATACAGACAGCTTGAGTGGTATAATGTTCTCATAAATTCCGCCTTCTTGTATTTTCTATGACAAACTTTCGACAAGTGCTCGTAATTCTTTCACTCTCTAGACGAAGATTCTGCCGAGTTAAAAGAATAATAATTGGAGAAATTGTAGCCTTTCACCAAGGAGTTCACTTGCTCTACATGTACCACAAGTCGACGATATTACAAAATATCAATTTTTCTGTGTAATATTGCAAAAAGTAATATTGACCTTCCCAAGGAGATTAAGGATATAAGCGGTTTCGCTGTTTGCTTGATGAACACGTGCATGTAATTTACGGAATGCATTGTGGGGAGCTTTTCTTCTGACCAGTGACGAAGAATTCTTCTGACACCGACAAACCTTCCTGATGAAACATTATTCCTTAGTGTTGAGATGTTACTTAATGAATAAATGCCAAGATTACCGTTTTTCGTGACTTAATGTTAATTTATGTCGAAACCGAATAGTCAAAGAAACACATCAAATGTTTCCACGTCTCTAATCTGTACACGTTTTTGTATGGGAAGAATCATTTCAGAGAGCGATATGCCATTCAAAGGCTATCGCGTCGTTGTCACCTTGGACAGCTGTATTTTGTCGCATTCAATAATGCATAGAAAAATCTGCAACAGGAAAAACACACGATCAGAGCGCATGTACTTAATTCAGAGCAAATTCCATATGTCTGATAGCAGATCTACAACTTATACAAATTTCACACGATTAGGACTCAGTGTCGAAGTGATAGGTATTCACGATGATTAGGATTATTGACCCGGAAGTCCAGATTTGGTTGACGGCTGACATACGAATGTCAGTTTCGACGCCAAGGTTCACTGTGCTGGTAATTGAAAAATGAACCTGAATATTATAACAGATGGGTATGAGACAATTTACTTCTCACAGACACATTATTTACAGCTTTTAGGACAAATAGGACCTGTTATTTCAAAAGTAAAGAGATGCAAGCTGGTTCTGTCATCAAGGCGTACGAAATGACACAGTGTTTGAACAACATGCCTCGAGTCTCAATGTTACTACTTGACTGCCACTGAAACACATGTACGAATACAACTCGAGGCTTATATCTACCCATAAATCGTTTCACGACAAAAAAGGCTGGTTCTTAAGTGCCAGGTCAGGTGGGAAATACGGTATTATACGGTGTAGGTTTCCAATCCGCGATCACATTGGGCGACGTTGACATGACAAGAAACACATTGTATTTGCGTGGAAACGTCAACAGTAACCTGTTGTTTATATTTATTTATTTATTTGATTGGTGCTTTACACCGAGCTCAAGAATACCTCACCTATACGACGACGGCCAGCATTATGGTGGGAGAAAACCTGAGAGAGACCGGGGTTGTTGTTTACAAGAAGACGAACACTTTATTGAAATCCCGGAGTAAGGCTATTTTATCATTCCACATTCAAACTGACGTAATTTCATGCTGACAAAACCACCAGGGTTTCAATTCACAAGGCTACGAGAAAACAAAACATGAAAAAAAGCCGATTCCTGGGTAGCATAACTTGAAACAAATTTTCGTTTCTAGTGCAAAAGAATAAGATGAGGGAAGTTGAAGGAGGCGCCTCGGCAATAATGGAATCGCACGCACACCGGAATTGTTAGCATGTTGGGAAATTGAACAGAACTCGCCTTCGTGAATTTCCATTTGAGAAATGTTCATGTTGTGTTGGAATTATCAATCTCCTCCTTAATAACATATAACCTCGAAAAACAAGAATCCAGTGTGTGGTTTAAGAGGTAAATGCGACGCAGAGGAACTTATCAGAATTGCTGACGGTAATTTTTGGTAAGAACGAAGTAAAAAGATGTTCTGGCAACTAAAATCTGCCCTGCTACTTTTAGTTGGCGATTGGTTTTCGTAAATCAATTCCATTTATAAACGATCTGTGGAAGCGTCTTCAATCTAAAGGTGCCAAGCGGCCAGGAATAAAACTTTAATTAAACATGATAAATTGCTTTTAAAGAAATGATTTCTTCGAAAAACTTACCTGGACGACTGTTTTGTTCTGTTGGTTGTGTCTTCGATCCTTGTTTAGGAGCGGTGGAGAATTCTGATTTCTTCTTTCAGCGGATGACCCAGTGGCGGATGTGTCAAAGACTTGGCTAAGAAGTAACGATTCCCTATTGTTTCCCAAAAATCTAAGTGTTGATTTTAAAGTTTCAGCGCTGCCTCCAGTTCGTGCTTATGGCTGTGAGATTGCAGTTTGGAATTATAACCAGGTGTAAATTAGTTTTCCTGTCGTCGAAACGGTGCCGTGCTAAAGGCATTAAAGCCTACGCGCGTTATCATGAAGTGATGACGATTTGTAGCGACAGTTTGACAGCTTGTCACTTGGATTCCCGTAACTTTCCGTCGTCTCTGGTCTTATCTCATGCCCATGGTCGTTAACCTGTGAACATCGCCTCTCGTTTTATCGCGCGGTAAACCGTGGTGACAGGAAGTCGACAGACTGCGGGCGCGGGAAGAGGGTAACAGAGCTATGAGAATCCGGTAAACCTCCCTTCAGACGTCCATAGCGGTGGTGGTCGTGGGGATGGTGATGGAATCAGTTATGTTAGTCCCTCATCCACAGTTGAGTCTCGTCACACCTGCAATGGCTAATGGGCGTCCCTGAATGACACGATTTCAGACAGTCGCATCTGAAAGCGCGCGGTTTGACGATCGATCGAAGTAGTGTAAAGGGGGACGACCCCTTCCAAACCTATAACCCAGAGCTTTTTTGGCTTTTGTGAAGACACGAACCCATTTGCTCCGGATTCCGTTTTCTATATAGTGTTCGTCAATAAAGTGCCCCGCCTTTGAATCAACGATTTTCTAGTGTAAGAGTGGAAGGCACGTGGAACGGACCAAAACCAGGTTATATTCGACGGCGAAACGCCCCGTCACTTGGTCAGCGTTTTTCTGGTCAGAGTGGGAGGTGCGGGAAACGGACCAAAAACTGGGTATTATTCGACTCGGCGAATCGTTGTCCCAAGAGCTGATAGCAACCATTTAAACAAGGAGCGAACAGAAAAGCCGCGTAGTCCACTTAAGACCCTTGTTGACAGGTGTCGGGCGGTCTGATTAAGATAACGGCTCTCTTGTGTCTTGTGACGAAAGCCGCGGCTTCAATTACCGTCGAACCATGATTAATAACCGTTAGAGAAAACAACGTACAATGGGTCTGTCCCAACTGACGTAAACTCAGACTGATGTATAATTTTCAGCCTGAATTTATCAACGTATGAAAGGTTAGGGTCTTGTCCAGATTAGAAAGGTTACATTTGTTCATTTTACCTTTGCGAATTTCAAGAATTAAGATTCCTGAGCTGTACTTTTCGCTGTGCAGAAATGGTTCTTGCGATGGCATTGTCCGTCGGATTGCTGGGGAAGTCTGGTGCTTTCGGTACTTTTATGCTGCCAAGTGTTACCCTAAGTGATGAAAAGCAATCGTTTAAAATTCTGAATTGCCCCCATAAAAAATTAATGCCTCAAAATGAAATCTTCGCAAATGAGGATCGATATTTCTTACGTAATCTGATTAGTAAGGACAGGTCTCGGCGTTGAACCAAAACACAACGTCTGAATGGAAAACTTTAATCTCGCGAGACTTTTTGTCGGCAAATGAAGATTTTCTGGGATATCGATTGTCGCTTTTGAAATGGTTCTATAGTTCACAGGATATCATTGCCGAAATTTACGTTTATCGTTGACTCAGGAGCATAGGGTAAACTTTGCAGTGGTGCGCGTTATATCCACTTTAACATGGAAGGAAATGGCACGTCGAAGAGAATGCAATTCGGACTAGATAGATCAATAAATCAATCGATCAACCAGTCAATCAGTGGATAAATCAAGGAATCTATGTATAGAAGAACCAATTATAAAAAGAAGCATTTCTTTATTTATTTCATAGTTACTTAATGCCTTGCTCAAGAATTTGCTACTAACACTGTGACGCATGGTTATCTTTATGGGTGGAGAAAGCTGCAATAAACGTCGTAAAACCAGCAACCTTTGACAAGTGACTGACGGACATTCCCATTTGTTGAGCCAATTAATGTCTTCAACAAGCTGTAGACTGGGCAAGCGATCACATGGAAGTCATCGGTTGGATAATTATTCATGCATCCGTTAACATATACAAGTAAGTACACGCCTTTTCTAAATGTGTTGGCGTGGGTGTCCGTGTCTTAGCGAGCTAGCGCAGTGACACATCATTCTGCTCCCAGTGCAGCCACTGTGAGTTCAAGTCCAGTTAACGCTGGCATCCTCTCCGGTCGTACGTGGGAAGGTCTGTTGGTAACCTGCAGATGGTTGCATGTTTTCACCAGGCTCTGCCTGGTTTCTTCCCACCAAAATGCTGGCAGCCGTCTTATGCATGAAAGTGAAATATTTTTGAATACGGATGAAGGCATCAATCAAATAAATAGAATAAATAGATAAAGTTGTTGGATGACACGAACAGTTAACTCTTGGAGAGTTACGTCATTCACGTTTGAGTTTGGCAGTGCAATAGCTCATTCCTGAAGTTACCATGGCGTTTTGTGAGCGAACTGGTAACGTCTGTTCCACATGCATTGCAAGAGAATAGCAGCTAAATTCAACTTGGAACCGAGTTCCTGCTGCGTAGAAAAAAGTATCCCAGTGGTGGACTGAACATATTATCCTAGCCAAAATTCATATAAAGTCTTTTTTGTAATAAAAAGAAATAGTTTTGTCAATTCATCATAAATATGCTGTGATAAAGGAGAGAGGATATTGCCTTTGTGGCCGGTGAATAACACAATGATTGTTCCTTTCAGAGATTAGATACACCTCACTCATATGTTTTCATATTTCATTGGACGAAAAAAGCATTTGTGACATTTACATTTATTTATTTATTTATTTATTTGATCGGTGTTTTACGCCATACTGTAGAGTATTTCATTAATACGACGGCTGCCAACATTATGGTGGGAGAAAACGCGACCGTTCGCAGCTTGCTGGCGGACCTTCTCACATGCGACTCTATTTACATTTAACAGCGCGTTGGTTTTGTTTGATTCACAATGAAACAGCATGTTTTCTAGGAATAATGAAAAATAATATATAGATCAAAGGATAACGGGCTTCGTGGTTTCAACAAGTTCTCGCAACGACATGGCTGAGATATTGACGATGTGGTGTTAAGCTAAAATCATTCAATCATTAAAAGGATAGCGCAGTCAGTTATATAACTAAGAATAAAAATTGTAAGATAAATTTGAAATTACACTGTTTGAGTTGCAATACCTGTCATGCTTTTATCCATGCAAATAGATATTCGTGCTATTCCTTTCATTATAAGGGTAAAACAGGGTACAATTTCATTTGTCAGAGAATGACGTGTTTTTACAAGATTTTCTATACTCTCGTTTTAATACTGGAAACGCAAATTTAACAAAAGGCCAAAATTTTCCAGAAAAACCACATCAGAAAAATCCCCAGGTTGAGGACATTTAGTTTCTTGGAATTTTAATTAATATCAATAAGTTTAAAAATGATGTTTCACAGTGTGAAAGCAGGAGACGTTTATTTTATGCAAAATTTAATCGGCTCGCATTCTTCAAGCGGACAACCCTAAGGCCTTCAGTTATTTGACCTGTGGACTTTCACTGTTTCTTTAAATAAATACAGCGATGAACTTTTCACAGCAGATAAAATTTCAATGGGGTTCGGAAGTTTAATAGATTTTAATTACAGAAATGTTACATTAGTAATAGATTTAGACTCTGATCTTCATGATACGGTCAATCGTTGCGAAATTTTAATCTGTAAATACTTTCAATTGCTAAAATTTGATCAGTAGAACGTGCAAATTCCTATTCCAGATAGGAGAACAATCAGCGTATGAAGTGGATATTCGATTTAATGTCTTAGCCTCTGGGTGGAAATTTCATGCAATACGTCATGAAATGTCTAAAACAAAATTTACACAAACACACTGAACAGACGACAGAGAAAGTTAAGTGCAAATGTTTTATAAAGTTATTGCCGTGCCATGATGTTTTTGCTACTGTGTGTACAGGGTAACTACAAATAAAGTCAATATACGAATATTTACAAGAAACAAGCATACTGCTTTCAGTGTAACCAATATGCTGATAAAACTGGTAGGTTTAATATTGGTTCGTCGTTGCTTCTTGCTGGAAAATTCCGTTATTTGAGTTATGACATCTTGGGGATCTTTGCTGTCCAAGTGATGAGGTCTCTCATATTGCACTGTGGAAACGTAGAAATCTAATTCGATACCAGAGACTAGGCCTCAGTCTAGCGGGTAGAGGCCCTTGTTTTCCCAGGGCACACGTAAGAGCGGGTTCGATTCACGTCTGCGTGGAAAAACGTGGGGGCGTCGATGACAATAAGCAGTCGTTGACGATCGTATGGCCGTTTGCGCATTCTAAAGTTTATCGAAGACTACTTATCATCCACCAATATGATGTGCATATCTAAACGTTAGATGTTGGACAGGTTGGAAGTGATTTTCCAAAGGTCGGTGGTTTACGCCGGGCGTTTCTGCTACCTCCAAGGCATGAAATGGAGTTAGCGCCCGTGGGTAAGTGTAAAGTGAAAAATCCTTGTGATGGCGTTAGAAAACAATCAAATAAATAAATTGAAAATTATTTATGACTACGAATATACGACCACGAGCCCCGAAAGTACCACAGTTTATTAAATATACATTTTAAGTCATGAGGCTTACTTCATGAGGCCAGATTACCTAAGCAAGGTTCAGGAGATGAACAGCTGAAAAACATGTTTAAAATTACTGTATTTATTAGGCTTTTTAAAGGAGTTAAATACGTTTATTCTTTTAAACTTAGTTGTTTATTGAACCATGTATCTGTTGTTTAGGTCATTCACAAAAAGATTTCCCCACAATAAATACGGCTGTTAATATGGAATATCTTTTATCAACCAAAAGTTAAAACATTCATGACTCTTGCAGCGCTATTTGATTACAAGCATATGCTTTACAGCTAAGATCAGCGTCCTCTTTGCATATGAGAGATTCCACTCAATGTACAATAAAACCCCTCTAATCATCTCTTCAACAGCATTAGTCTATTATGAAAATGAATATAAAAAGGTCCCAAGATTTCAACCAAAGCTGGATTTAAGACCATGTTTCGAGGAATTTGCAACTTAATGAATCTAAAAAAGTAACGCGCTATCTTCGTTCACAAAAGAATGGTCATCTTAGAATGGTTGCGTTAATATTTAGATGAAGCTTTTAAATCGCATTTTCCAAATCAGTTCACTCATTTTTGCTGATGAAATGGAAATGAACCTAGAAGAAACAATTCGGAGATGAGAGAAATTATTTTGATATCAACTCCTTATCACACCCGATATTTATTGACTTGCTTGTTGTTTAACGTCCTATTTTTCCCACGCTCTCACCGTTGGGGTGTGGACTCCAGAATATTCCGTTTATACGACAACAGTCAACATTATGGTGGGAGGTAAACCAAGCATCGCCAGGGGAAAACCCACGACCCTGCGTATGTTACCGAAAAACCTTCCCATGTACGGCCATAGAGGAAGCGAGCTTGAGTTAGGCTTGACCTCACAGTGGTCGCAACGGTGAAAGGCTGCTTGGTCATTACACTGTGTTAGAGGGCGAGCCCCTTCGCCCACACAAAGCCGTCGACGAAAATCGAAAAGCTGTAAGATCACTTACTTGTCTTGCATCAACAGGGCTTTTATGTAACACACTTCACGGGTTGAAAAGTTCATTAGCTAGTCCTGGAGATAAATGAAGTTCAGACAGTCTATCGGTAAACAACTTAAAAGGCGAGACTTCCAAATTTCCCTGCACACAATCAGCATCACAACCATTCAAAGTCCATATCAGACTTTTACACAATTGCGCGCTTTATAGCGTATACAGGTATCTTAGTTACGTTTTCAATGGAACTGTTCACGTCAACACAGCGGTGATATTAAAACTGCGTCATGTGTAGGTAGCGCTTAGTTGTATGCTAAAAGCAATTAGATACATACCTATATATTGTAGCGCCAAAGATCTTTATTCTGTGATTGTAAATTGCAGTTTATTGTTGTTATGTTTTACGAAAGTTAGGAAACTATCACTGGAGGGGCTTGATGGTAAAGCCAAGAATTTAGAAGCTTCAGCAGGGATGCTTTCATTACTTATTTGAAATCGCACATGAAATTAGGCGCACATGAAACTAGACGAAGCATGTAAACGGAAGATGGTGTTTTCATCCATGTTTGGATAGTTATCGAAAGTTAAAGTCATCTCTATAGTCATACAGTCGACGTGAGACGAAGCCCTGGCCGTTTTTCATCAATATTCGAAATCAGAAAAGATAGCCATACTGGAAGTCGGTAATCTTGTGGAATACCGGTGATTCGGGATATATTCTCTTAACTGCTTCGTTTTTCTGTGGTATATGTATAAATAAAAGGCAGTCTGCATAAAGTCTGGCAAACAGCGGGGCGAGCTTGATGAAGTTGAGTTAACGCTTCATAATAAAGTCGTGCTCGTATGTGAATAATAGGGGCGTTCAGTTGGTGTATATGTATGTCGAGGTTTTACGTCTTACTTAACAATTTTACAGATATATGACAACGACAAGTCCTTAAAATGTATATATGGTGTGTCTTCTGCGTCTTCTCTAACTACGCGGCCACTAGGGTGATCGGACTTGGTTAGAACCCAATGGGATATGCAGTTGACACAATGCGCCTCTGAATATCACGCAGATATTATTTATCAGAAATTGGAGAAGACTCTTACACACACTCCAACGTCCAAAAATTTGCAATCTGAATATGATTTCGAGCTATTGAAAAAAAAACGCTTTTTAATTTTATCATTTATGATCTTTTATGACTTTAACATGCATGAAGTGATGGTCTGTCATTTGAAACACCGTAACAAGGTGCTTGCGAAGGCGCTGGATTAAAGTTTAATGAGGAATTGTGTTATAGAAAATAGCTCGTCGACGGTCAGTGATTTACCCCAGCAATCCAGCTTCCCCCGTCGATAGAACTGGCAACCATCCTGTCAGTGAAAAAACTCGTTAAACTATAATCAGTTACAAATATAAATAAATAAATAAATAAAGCTTTTTCTCAAGTATTTGCAACATTTTCATCTGTTATCAAATACGACAACACATAATGCAAGCAATGACATTGCATACAAGGTATTTCAAAGTTGTGCAGGTGGGCGTGACTGGAGTATGCTTGTCATTCCGTTCCCCATGTTGTGCGCATATCAGACCGACCTTATTATTAAAGGCCATCATTAAAGGCATGAATTCTTTTTTCTTTGATTATGGAAATCAGGTATGCTCTAGGTTATCAGATCGAGTATTGTAAGGATAAAGGTCTATAATTCAGATGGCCAAATTAACTGATATTAGCAGATATTAACTTTTAGTGGTTCGCCTGAGGTACGCTTACGCAATGGCCCTGGCACCCGCTTAACAAAGAGGGTGTAACGTTTCATCAAACGCAACTACCGTGGCGACGTATCTCTACACTAGGTGTCGTGATGACAGTTACGTTTGACATAAATTACACCCTGTTTATAAAACGGGGGGGTTCTGTGACCGTGTTAATTAGCGCCCTTTGCAGCCTAATGACCCACGTGCCTCTCACCAATGGAATCGCTGTGAGTTCAAGCCCAGCTCACGCTGGCTTCCTCTCCGCCCATATGTGGAAAGGTTTGCCTGCAACCTGGTCATGGGCTTCCTCCCACCATGAGGAGTACCGTCGTATAAATAAAATATTCTTGAATATGGCGTAAAACCCCAATCAAATAAATAAAAATAAATAAAAAAAATTGTGCCCTGGAGTGGTTATGTGTAAAGTTTATTCTTGACACAAGCGAAGTTGCAAATTTGGTGAAAATTCTTTTTGAGCTTTACGCGAAATTCTACAATTCCATTATGTGGTTTCAAACAACTTTTGTGAAAACACCCTCTGGAAGGCTCTATGCTGGCAAGAGAAGGCAATGAACATACTAGCAGAATACTGGAAACTCACTAAAAATGTGCCACTAGTGAGTTAATGTTATTTTCCGTGGTAGTTTCAAATCCTGCGTCTGCTAATTTGTCCAGTGAACAGAACCTGAAACTTCTACAACACTACAATACTTTGAGCGTCTCAAAATACTCTTGGTCTCGACGAAACTGTGTTTCCATACAAAACAGTCAGTACTGACCAAGAGCCTTCCACAAGCCTTATTTTCTCACGGTCTACTTCCTTCATTCCTCATGGTCACAAAATTTTCTACTAAACGTACTTGGACACGGTGCATCGTAATTGGATGGAAATCGGCTAGCCCAGAGAGACATTATCATTACCTGATTAGATATATTTTGACGACATAGACAACAATTCGGGATGCACATCTCCTTGATCTTAACCCACGAGCCTAATATCAGCTAACAATTGGAATATGTGATGTAAATTCCTAATATAGAGTATAATGTGTAAAATGAATAGCCTCCATATCTCAGGATTCTTGAAGTACAAGCCAGCTACCACGCTTCTTGATCTGCAGGCCAGGACACCAGGGCACTGACATTTCACTCTACTTCATATTTCACCCTTCTTCTATTGCACGAGCCGTTGCACATGACATTTAATCCCTGGGCCTCTTTGGAAAAATCACCACCCATCCAGTAGATAACGGCTGAAAAAATGGAGCATTGCGCAATTCGGTTTTTTATTCACCTAGAACTAACTTTGTTCACAACTGAGACAGGAAGTCCGTGATTAGCTGGCTTAATTCCTAGCCTCGACATAACGGTCCATACATACCCGTCGCTATTGCAGCGTTCATGTGTCGCGTTTGGCTTGTGGGCTGGACAAATGTTCGTCTTATATTTCGAATGAAGTGCAAGCATTAAGGCTAATTGTGCTCCTTAAAGGACAAACTTGTTCAACAACGATCAAGTGAACAAAATAGCTCACAACTTAACCAGCTTTACTTTCTACACATATGTAATAAGGCTTGACAAGAGCTAGAGCGTCACGGCGTTGAGAAGTGTATCGACGGAGTAACAGAAACGACAAGCACGTACACGTAACAGCGGCAGCTTGGGGACTGGTTTAATATTTAGATTCATTCTCCGCTGAACGGAATCTCCAACCCACAGGGTACTCAACGGTTTCTATTACCAGCGTTAAGTTTAAAGTGAACACACAAAAAGATCATGTAGACGTCGAAATCGACGTTCGTATACCAGCCGACAACCAAAACTATCCACACTTCTCTTCGCATATAGTTCTACTTGCTTTGTCTTCTGCTATGAATCTATTTCAAGTTTAATACTGACGCAGAGCGGAGAACATAGATTGTATCAAACCCCAATCGGTTGCCCGACAGGCCTTAATATATCATCTTTTACATCAGACATCACTGGACTCTCAGAATGAACTGCGATGCACATATATTATAAAAATGAACATATGAAACGATCCATGTGATTAGAAAGTATCCGTTGATAAAAAAAAAACGCTTAACGTTTGTTTTAAGTGTTGTTTATGTATTTGTATATTTTTTCATTTCTTTACTGTTTTACGCCATACTCAAGAATATCTCACAGTTTTAATTAAGTTTTGCGGCTGGAGATTTTTAATTGCTTTATTCATTCGGCGGCTGTCTAGAAACAGACTTAATTAAGGGAATAGCTCAGACAAAAAGGCGGTCAAGATCCCAAAAGCCATTAGAAATCTAGCCGCCTTTAATTTTTACCCAATACTCTTGCTTTTTTTTTAAGTCATCCGATTCAGTATCTGTTGGCCAAGGACCTATTTACCATAAATAAGAATATTTGAGAACTGGGCAAAGTTGTCAGTGATTGTTTTATAGGTTGCAGCCACTCGGTATATTCCGGATTGGTGGAACCCGGGGGGAATACTTCTTTGTGAGATAGTCGCTGGCTTTAAGCAACGTTAATGTGTTCATGTCACTGGTAAAACAACGTGTAAATGCTACATTTTCACAGGACTGACAGCACACGACTTCCAACCATGAGCAGAGAAAACTCCTATATGAATTTAACCACAGTAGCCCCTGTATGTAATCATATTTAAATGTTATTACGATTAAAAAAAATTAGGGTGGCAATAGCAGATTGAGAACTTCTTCCCATAGATTAGGTATCGAGACTGGCAGGTGGCACAAGCCCAACAAACTTCCGGTAAACCAAAGAAATTGCTATGCTTCCAGTGTTGTTGAAGATGAATACCAATTGGTACTAGTTTGTCCATTTTATAAAAATTACTGATACAGGTATATTTCCAAGCATTGCACTGTCAACGCTGATAGAAGAAAATTCTTCGGACTATTGACAGCAGACAATGTACAGCAGCTACGAAGCCTGGCACTGTATGTTGAAAAAATTTTGGATTTACCTTGCCTGACATGTGTACATGTATTTAACTTTCTCCACTCCCATATCACGTGTTAAGATCTCCGTCCTTAAAATATCGCATTATCATTTTTTTTTTGGCGCTAATCGGGTTAGTGTCTGACCTACATTTTTCCATCTGTGTACGTTATAGCCTACACGCTCTTGTCAACCGGTCCGCCCGGGAGAGTTTGCATCTTGTCGGGGAGTTGGATATATACCATCGTCGGAGTACCGTACCCACTACACTTTGCCACTTAGCTGATATCCCTTGATTCGAGAATTCCCAAGAACTGTGGATTCTATGTTTACGTGGACAGACTTTCCCATGGAAGCCTGGATATTCCATCGGGATTTGGACGCTACCATCAGTAAGAAACTATATATTTTTTGTAATTATTTGTATTGTTTTGTATATTATTGTCAGTAGTAGTGTTTGTCTGTTTTGCTCATATATATGTATTGAACTTAGTCTACTTTTCTTTGATCCATCGCTGTCTCAGGGGTGAACGAGTCATGTATTCATCATTTTTCCTCTCCGATAGTGGTACCCTTACACATATATATTAACACTTGTATATACTGATGTCTACTGTCCGTCATCACGATATGGAATGTTGTAGGCTGGTTGGCGATGAGCCCCAGAATCGGTGCAGTAATAAATCTTCCCCAAATAAGCCTGCCTGGTTAATTCCTTTCTGTCCCTGATTTGCCACTGACCCCGTAGTGTTGTCGAAACCACGAGATTCCATTGAAGGGCTCTAGCTCTCCGGCCGCAGAAGTACAGTCGTGAGTCTCTGGAGAAAATTGGCCCCGGGGTAGTCAGAAACACCAGCGAAGACCCACCAAGATTAGCATTCCCTCTAACCACCTCAAGACAATTGCTTCCTATTTACGTAGCTAAGAACGCTGAAGCCTAAATGGAATAACGCTAGCCGATGGGGGGTGTAAATCCTCTGTTAAGTAAATCGTGCATGCATCTAAGCCGTTCAGTCTCCACTTCAAGTGAAAAGTGCTTCTTTTCTTGTTGCAAGTCGACATGCTAACGGAAATTATGGATACAAATCCACCTGCTCTGAAATGTGAAAGATAAACACATGCAGAAAGGTAAATAGGTGATAAGAGAAATATGAACTGACATTCTGATCGAATTTATTTATTTATTTATTTATTTCATTGGTGTTTTACGCCGTACTCAAGAATATTTCACTTATATGACGGCGGCCAGCATTATGGTAGGATGAAACCGGGCAAAGCCGGGGGAAACCCGTTGCTGGTAGACCTTCCCACATACGGCCCGAGAGGAAGCCAGCATGAGCTGGACTTGAACTCACAGCGACCTCATTGTTTGGAGGTCTCGGATCATTGTGCTCCACTAGCACGCTCACCGACAGAGCCACGGATGCTCCAGACCGAACTGGGTAACCGTTTATGCTCCAGAAAATCGGCGTATATTTCAAATATAGAATTTTCAGATAATGTTTCAGTTGTTGTTGTTGTTTTTTGTTGTTTGTTTATTTTTTTGTTTCTTTCTTTTGTCGCATTCCTGGGCGACTAAAGTCACATCAGGCTTTAGCTGCAGTGAGTAGAAGGCTTTGGGCATTACATGCTTCTGTTTTCATCAAATTAAGCGAAAGACAATCCCCAAAAAATAAATAAAAGAAAACAACATACAAATTAAGTCTGCCACATTTGGAAATTAGCTAAATCCATACATGTGTTTCCGAAATCCGTGGCGAAATAAGAGGAACGTTTCGACTTCAGAACAGTTTTTACGTATTCAATGTATTTTTACATAAGACAAACCTCCTCCCCCCTCCCCCACGGAAGCCACGTGCCGGCAGCTAACTGTGAACACATTGGCGGAAGCCGGTCAAATGTTATGAAAATGTGTCTTGGGGCGAGCGTTTAATGAGAATAAGCAGCCATAACCCTTGCACTTAAAATGAAAATCAACGCGAAGATTTGTTTTATATTATCTGTGTTTAGTTTCTTGTAAACTAAAACAGATCATTGGTGGATCTAACGCCACTTTTCTTCTCATGGAGTTTTACCTGCCTTGTTCTTTGCGAGAGATCAATTTGAAGTTTTATACCGATACAGACCGCAGAGCTTAAATGGTACTAAACCGCATAGCAGATGCCTACCAGGTATCAAAATGTTATCATTCCTGCTAGATGTCCTTGAATGTTCTTCAAGGATACTGTTTTGTTATAAAAATTACCTATAACAAGATCCTTAATGTCAGAGAGTATCTGCTGATAAAAACGGTCAACATGGATCTATTTTAATCAAAAGGAAAGACGAGAAAAAATATAATCAAACTTATTTCAGAACAGATGTGCACACAGATCTGGACGAGCATAGACGTTTATTATGGCGTGCTTGGTAACCCTATAAATCGACTTTTAATCTGGAATTCTTACAACGCCATGGTATACGCCATTTTAGAGAAACAGGTAACACGATGTCGCGTCATCCGTGCCTTACAGTCTTCAGTATTAGGGGCAAGACACTCTTTTGTCTCGCGAAATACAGTCGCCTTTATTATTACAATGGAAGGCTACGCATTGCGACCTTCTGGTTGAGACTTTGTGGAATATCCCGGATGTCCTCCACAAACACTTCCTCGTTGAAAATGGCTTTAATATGTAACAGAGTTGTCTCGAAATCGGAAGAAAACAGCTGGTTTAATTCCATTTCTACAAGGCAAACTGATGAAGTAGAAACGGGTGACGTGACAGCGGAAACAGGTGTCTTCTCGGGTGGTAAAAATATCTCGTCCTTGATCCGCTAAACTTGAGAATATGGCGGCCCCTTCAATGTTCCCTTTGTGAGAATTTTTGCTGACCTTGAGATACGATATCTCGGTTATCGTGCATCACCAAACTAAATAGTGAAGTTTTTCACCTCTCGGTGAGATTCTTTATAGATAGATACATACACTTGGCCTAGTGTTGTCTTTTCTTTTAAGTTTTATTGCACGAGGTTCTTTAAAGCTTTTATTTAATTCACAGCTGTTTATAAACAAATGTGACTAGTTTAATTTAGGAAATATTTCATTCAAGTAGCCGGTCAAGATCCCACGGCTTCGATTTTTGTTACGAAATCCCCTTGTTTTTCCTGCCTTTATTCGATTCAATGTATATTACACGCTTCTGCTTTAATGGAAATAGGCGAAACTGTTCCACGTAGTAAAAGATGCGATGGCAACAGGATGGAGACGGGCTTATTGGCGATTTCTACCAGAAGCTCTCACTACAACAGGTATACTTACCCTTCACGGAAAATTGATATTTAGAACGAAATTCTACATTTCAATAAATGCAAGTTTATGAGACAGAGAGAAAGTAAATTGAATAAACATAAAGAGTGTGCGAATTCAGGCTACTACAATTGGAAATTAAATAAATCCATACGTGTAGTTGCGGGATCCTGGAGTATACCAGATAAACGTTTATATACAGGGTTGTAACAGTTTTTTCACGTAATCAGTGTAGTTAGAATATGAAAATCTATATTAGACATTCTTTCACCCTGGTATGGAAACCACGTGCCGGCAGCTAACATTAGTGTAACTAAATTGACGGAAAACCGTCCAATATTAGAACCATTGCCTCCTGTCTCCGGGCGACCGTTTAATGAGTCTAACAAGCCATAACGCTTACAATTTAATCGAAATATATGACGGACATTTGTTTAGCCCACAAGCCAAAGGGGACACATGAAGGCAGCAATAGTGATGTGTAAATCATTATGAATCGATGTCGCGGATCAAGCCAGCTAATCATTGGCCGAAATCAATCTTCCGGTCTGAGTTTTGAGCAAAGTTAGTTCCAGATGAAAAACAGAATTACGTAATGTTCCAATTTTTTATTTTTTTTTTTTATTTTTTGTTTTTTTTTTTAGTTTTTTTTTTTGGGCCTTTGTGTGCTGGGCGGGTGATGATGTTGGTCATGGGACAACGAGGAGTCCTTCTGGCGTGGGTCTCTGTCACCGAGACGGTCGCTCAGTAAATGGAAGAAGAGCGGAATATGAAGTAGACTTAAATCACATCGAAATCAGTTGTCCCCATCACCCCAAAGTAATTCTGAATCAATATCAGCTCATTTTCCTGGAATAATGAAGCCTTAGGTGAACTATTACATCAATCACAATTAGACTACCGATGTTAATCACCACGTGATTAAAGATGAAAATATATCTTTAATTTATTTCTTATATCTATTTCTTGCAGTGCGCTAACCATTTTCAACAAGATCGAGTGTTAGCCGGCATATTTTTTATATTAGTACTCGTGGGTTTTTCTTGTTCTTATTTTGTGTCCTTTAAAGAAAACAGAAAGCCACACACCAAGGGCAAACATTCTAATCTAAAATAATGGCATTGTCGAGTCTAACATTTAATAATTCATACCACAGATGTGCTCCGCTATCCCCCATGCAGTTGGTTATCCCATGTGTAGTTGAATATCTATCAGCTGGAACGAAAAATGAAATTTTTTTGTCGACAACTATTTTAAACAAAAAAATCCAGACGAGTGGTTTTTCCGTAGCATTCGACGGATGCGACCTTTGTGTAATTGTTATGGGTACGTTTTATGGAGCAGCCGTAACTTATTCCTAACGTAGTGTCCATGACAACGCATGGTGCGGCAGTCTGTAATATGGGTCAACATGCCTTAGCGACGTTGTGAAAGGCTGGCAAAGGGGTATAAATACGTCTATCCAGTTACAGGGCAAGGTGCCGGACAAGAAGGATGACCCCACGATAACCCAAATCACTCGAGGCCAAGAGACATGTAAAAATCATAAATATCGTTTTATCGCGAATGATTCTCAGCCTGTACTTTACATCAGCACTAGGGGACAGGTGTGATCCTGTTTCGCAGCCGATAATTCTGCACAATGTCATGAGGTCTCTGTTCTTTTGAATGCCTAATTAGAGCAATGGTCTCACCAAGTCTTGGTCCATGCCAGGAGCAACGCGGCGGCATGCATGTAGAAAACATTATGTTTGAGGAGAGTATTAGTCTTGCCGCTTATCGCTCCAAAGATGTTCTCCAACAGATATTTCATGTTTATACTGACTCATGACTGAGGACCTAAATTCTATTGAGCCTCAAACGGTTGCCTACCTGGGGCCCGTCTCACAAAGCTGGAGTAAGGCTGCGACTGGATGTAAGCCTGTCGGACATGTTTCGCAGGAAAGACTGACTGTCTTACAAAGCTGGAGTAGCCGCAACTTGATGTAAAGTTTGGTGCAAATTTACATCTACCCTCGGGCAGACGTAAATTCCGTAAGTATACAAAATATGGCGGCACTTGTGGTGTTTCGTAGACACACTTTAAGCATTGCGACAACTTTAGTAAGGCGCTACTAGGAACTCACGGAAGCCGCTACTAAAGCGGACGTAAACGTCTACGTCTGACGTATGCTACTCCAGCTTTGTAAGACGAGCCCCTGGCTTTAATATTCAGTGACTTTCTTCAAACATTCGTAAATGTTCAACCAAACATGCGATGTGCCTTTTGTCATACAAAAAGGTATGTAAAATAGCCTCGCGGTTAGAGCGTTTATTAATCAACCCAGTTAGCGTGGATCTGTTTTAATTAAGTTTTATTCCTAGAGTTTATTCACTCTGCGCCTGTCCGGAAACTAGTCGGACAGACTTAATTAAGGAAACACTTCATTTAAGTAGGCGGTCAACACACTACAAGCTATCGAAGACGGAGACGGCTTTGGATTTTACGCAATACCTTGTTTTTTCTTGCATCATCCGATTCAATATCTGTTCGCCAAGGACCAATTGACGGAGGACAAGAATCTTCGTGAATTGGAGGAAGTTGTCAGTGATCTTATAGGCTGCAGTCATTCGATGTATTTCAGACTGATGGAATCCATTGCGATCACTTCCTCAAGAGATAGTCGTTGGCTATAAGCCTGTCTGGCTAATTCCTTTCTGTCCCTGACTTTCCATTGATCCAGTAGTGTTGCCCGGACCACGAGATTCCACTGAAGGGCTCTTGTAGTCATATTGACTCTCCCGCTGCAGAAACGCGGGCATGGGCCTCTGGAGAAAAGTAGCCCCGACATAATCAGAAACACGAGCGAAGCCCGACCAAGGTTAGCATCCCTGCTAACCATCTCAGGACAATAGCTTCCTGATCATGTTACTCTGAACGTTGTCTGTTAAGTCAAAGTAGCGTAAGAGGGAAGTGTAAAACCAATGTTAAACTAGTCCTGCATGTATCCTTACAATAACACTGAGACATCCCCGTTCGGATTCAACACAAGGAATTCTTACGGTTATTATTGGTTTTTATCCGGAATCAACATCCTACATGCAGTGGAAATTATGGAAACAAATCCGATTGCTCTCAGTTGTTTTCCTTTACAGATCGAAGATTGACACATTATTTTGTATCCCCATGATGTTTTCTAGACATTAAAAAGGGATAAAAAGAAAAGCAGAAAGAAGACAATATCACGAGACAAAAACACATGCAGGCAAAATAGTGATAAAAGAGTTATTATAGAAAAATTAAACCCGATTTGAGAGTAGGTTAGGCATGTTCCACAAAATCGACATGTGTTACGATTATTTAAAGTATGTAGTGTTGTGGCGAAAAATGTAAAAAGAGACTTAAATGGATATGTAACGAATTATTTGTCATATTTATGACGTGTCAGATATCAGTTTACCGCCTTAGGGCGTACACTTAGGCAACAGGAGCCACAATGTTTGCACTTTGACGATATAGTACACACGTCCACACATTGGTGTGTGACAACGGCTTTTTTTTGTCTTTTTTGTGACAAATAGACATGGTAAGGGAAATAACGGAGACACAATCATCCTATTCTTTCCACTGTCGAGATCAACATCTTCAATACAAGAAGGAAAATGGGTGCACGAGATAAAGGAACAACGTTAACTGACATGAAAGCCTACTTTTGGTACCGTTTACATACATGTTCTGGAAAACAGATTTTGTACAGATTTTGTACTGATTTAAAACATAGAATTGTCACATAATTTTGTGGCTATTGTTGTTATCTGTCGTATTCCTCGGCAACTGCCGTCATATCTGGCTTTAACTTAACCGAAATAATCGAAACAAAATAAAATCCTTCATAAAACAGAGTGGACGCCTGCTCGTTGGCCACATCTGTTAGAACCTGACACTAAAACAGGTATATTTTTAATTCACGAAAAACTGATATTCAGAGCGAAGTTCTGCCATTGCTCTATGTACAAATTCATGAGACAGAGCAAAAAAATACAGAAAATAGCAATTCGTATACGAATTAAGGCTACTACACTTGGAAATTAACCAAACCCATACATGTGGGGAAATCAGTTACAGGTTTGTGTTGGGTAACAGTTTTTATGCGTTCAATGTAGTTAGAAGGAGCAATTCTATATTAAGGCAACATTCTTCCCACGCATTTATACCTCGTGCCGACAGCTGACGGTAACCACATTTAAGGAAGCCTGTCAAATATGAGAACCATCGCCTGCCGTCGCAGGTCGACCGTTTAATGACCACAATCTGCCATAATATTTGCTCTTAAATCGAAATATAACACCAACATTCGTTCATCCTACAAGCGAAACGAGACGCACGAAGGCAGCAACAGTGACACGTATGTTACAAATCGAGCCAGCTAATTACTGACTTGCAGAAGTTAATCTTCAGTTTTGGGCGAAAGTGGAGCTACATTGAAAATAGAATTACATAATGCTCCTTTTTAATCTGCCGTTGTAGGCTGGATGGTTGATGGTTTTTGTCAGAGAGGTTCTGGAATTAACTGCAATGTAAAACGGCTCAGACAATGAAAGAAGCGTGAAATATGAAATAGAGTGAAATGTCAGTGTCCTGTTGAGCTATCCTGCAAATCAAGAAGCCTGGGAGCTGGCCTGAAATGTGGCGATTGCCATTGCTCAATATTTCACACATCACATACGATCAGGAATTTACCCGAGATGTTCCGGTAACTGGTTACAATTAGCCTAATGCTGTGAAACTGAATTTTGGCCCTTGTCGTCAACGTGCATGTAAATGCGCAAATTAAGCCCGTCATAATATGTTATTGCACGTCTAGAAAGCCAAAATACCAACCATTCACAACGTTGAATATATGACTGCAAATTTTGACTGTCAAGCTTGTGGCATGCCAATACATAGATGATACCGTGAAAAAATACGTCACCATTTTAAAGGTGCTAAACACAACATCGTCAAATGATATCCGCTGGTACACACGGTGCTGGCGAGGTTAAAGACCGATGATGGTTAACCAAATGTTAATCTGGGCTTGCAAAATGCATGGAGTGACTCCACTGGACAATAAACATTACTCCTTTGTGTACCATTCCCAGTCTCTTAAAAATTGAAAACGTAACGTCTGAGATAAGTCAAACATTTTGTCGGACAAAAACTATTATTTCAGCTTATTTTTTGACAGCCGTAAATAGCACTGCCATCTGAATGGTTTCACAAATTGATGATAACGAAACGTGCTCCAAATGCAAAATTTCGACCACTAAAAACTTTTCATCAAAATCAGTATTAAACAAATACCAGGCTTTCCTAAATATTATACTACACTGTAGGATATGTAATAATATACATGACATAGTTGAACGCAACTTCATACTTGCATTAAAATGGCCATATTTGACTTTACCTTTAGCCCATAAGAATAAAGTATTAATTTACAGGAAAAAAAGTTATGTATACTGAAATCTTACAAACCGCGCACTAATGTATTACGATGTCTATTTTACTAAACAAATAGTAATAAAACCAAAGAAATCAGTTTGCAAAATCTGACTAGTCGAACTCCTTTGTCCATGCTCAAATTTTACGCGGTAAGTCGCGTCAAACGATGTGGTAGCTTCGTATTAACACTGACTGAGCCTATTCCACAACTACGATAACGCTAACCAGCTTTACTTTCTTTACACATGTAATAAGGTTTGAAAAGAGCAAGAGCGTCACGACGTCACAAGCATGTACATGAAACAACGGAAACGTGGTGACAGCTTTAATATCTATTCAATTTCAATTTAACGCAGACGCCCACCCGTATGCTTCACAAAGTTTTCGGTTGCAAGCTTTTAGTTTAAAGTAAACGTAGATAAAAGGATCATTGATGGATCCTTCATTACTTTTCAGTCTCCACATGGACATCTACTTGCCCTGTCTTCTGCTCTGGAGCTACATGTATTTTCAGTTTTACACTGACGCGGAGTGAAGAACTGTGTCAAGTGCAGATCATTTTTGCCACCAGGCTTTAATATATTATCATTCTCTTCAGACATCACTAGGCGTTCTGCGACATTTGACGCACTTTCGTCATAATGAAAATGACATTTAAAAAGATTCTGGTGTTTAGAGGGTATCTTTTGATAGAAACATAGATCCGTTTATATTAAGTTTTATGACACGAGATTTTTTTTTATTGTCTATATTTATTCGGCAGTTGTCTAGAAACAAGTCCGACAGACTCAATTAAGGAAATATTTCCCCATAAGAGGCCGGTAAAGATTCCACAAGCCATCGGAGAATCAAATGGCGTTGCTTTTCACGCAATACCTTTGTTTCTTCTGGCATCAATAGATCCAATATCTCTCCGTGAAGGACCCATTGACTAAATACAGGAATCTTCGTGAATTTGGGGAAGTTTGCAGTGATCATATAGATTGCGAGCACTCGGTATATTTCAAACTGATGGAATCCATGGTGATCACTTCGTTGTGAAATTGTTGGCTGTAAGCTTGCCTGGATAATTCCTTTCTGTCCCTGACTTTCCATTGATCCTGTAGTGTTGTGTGGACCACGGCATTCCACTGAAGGGCTCTTATGGCCATACTGGCTCTCCCGCCGCAGAAACACGGACATGGACCTCTGAGAAAATTAGGCCCGGGGTAGCCAGAGACATGAGCGAAGCCCCACCAAGGTTAGCGTCCTTACTAAACATCTCAAGATAATCGCTTTCTGTTCACGAACGAGTGGCACATGCGCCCAGACAATTTCCATAAGGCGTTGGACCATTTAATGCGTCACGCATGTTGTTGTTTTTTGTTTGTTTGTTTTTTTCTTTCGGTTTGTGGCAAATGGACATGCTAGCGGAAATTATAAAGGGAATTCCGTTTGCTCTCAACAAAATGAAGTAAACACGCACAAAATGGAAGTGAATAAAGGAGACAATCTGACAGAATGTGATAACCGGGGGACAGCATGTTTCGAAAAAACCGACGGATGCTGGGTGCTGGGTACCTGACTGTTGGGTAACTGGGTGCTGTGTACAATTTTTTCACATCATCAAATGAAGGTTTATGTTGATGAACAGTTTAGACTTATTCACTGTAGTCAGAGCATATAATTTCATGAAACGGAGTCATCTTCCTTCGTCGGCAAGAAGCCGTAACCATATTGACGGAAGACGGCCAAATATTAGAACCATCACCTTCCGTCTTAGAGCGGCCGCTTACTGAACACCAGAAACCATAACGCTTACAATTTAATCGAAATATAAGACCGATATTTGTTCAGCACACGAGCCTAAGGAGACACATGAAGGTAACAATAGTGCCGTGTATGTGTCGATCGTTATGGATCGATGGCGCGGATCAAGCTAGCTACTCGCACATTGGCCGAAATCAGACATCCGGTCTGAGTTTTGGGCGAAGATAATTCTAGATGAAAAACATTTTTACGTAATGTTCTTTTCGTAATGTGTGCTGGAGGGATGATAACAAGCTGTATTAAAGATGTTCTGGAATTACGTTCCATATAAAACTGCTCAGACAATGGAAGAAGCGTGAACGATGCCGTAGAGTGAATTGCTGGCGTAGTGGTCAGCTGGTCTGAAGGTTATGACGCCTGGGAGCTGGCCCGCAGGTCCAGAAGCCTGGGATGTGATGATTGCAATAACTCGATATTTCACACATCACACCCGATCAGGAATTTACTACAGATGTTCCAGTACCTTGTCATTGGTCTAGTGCCGATAGAACAAGAGCGGCACCGAATCTTGGTCCTTCTCATCAACGCGAATGTAATTGGGTAAATAAAGCCTCTCACAGTATGTTAGTTTACATTTGGAAAGACAATTACAAGCATTAACAATCCATTGTATCCGGCAGCATTGTTGCTCGACAACCAAGCACTATGCCATTGGTAAATGTACAAAATTCAACAATATTAAGCAGCCTCCGTGGTCGAGGATGTTCTAATGTAGCGTAATGATCAGCTAGCTCTCCCCAATGCGATAGCAGTGAGCTCAAGCCCAGCTCACGTTGACTTCGTCTGCGGTCGAACGTGAGAATGTCCGCCAACAACCTGCCGGTCGCCGTCATGTAGGTGAAGAATTCTTGAGTATGGCGTAAAACACCAATCAAATAAATCAATCAATCAATCAACAATTTGAAAGCCTTGTGAACCATTTCCCATTATATACACATGTAAACCTAGCGTCGGGGTACCCAGCGTTGGGCGAGTGGATAGTTGCCGGTTTCCCAACTGCTAGCCTAGAGATGCAAATGCTTATTTGCAATAGGCAAAGCGCTTTGTCGACTATAGGTAACGGCAGCTGAGACGTCAGTGGTCGAGGAATACGACAGCAACAACAGTCTTTTGCCAGCATGGTTACAGCTACCTGCCGAGACGTGGCGAGTGGAGATAACTGAACTGCGTGAAATTATATGCTCTAACTACAGTGAATAAGTAAAAAAACTGTTCACCAATACAAACTTTTATCTGATTTCACTCAAGTCTGCTAAAAACAGCTGTATGGATTTAGTTAATTTCCAGTTGCATTTTCCCTTAATCGTATTAATGTATTTTTTTTTTTTAAGATTTCCGTTCTAGCTGTCTCATAAAATTGTATTTTTGACCATGTACAATTTTGTTTTGAATGTCAGTATACCTCCTTTAGTCTTAGGTTTGGACAGGAGTGCTCAATAAGCACGTCTCCATCCTGTTATCATTAAGCGTTTTACAGTGTCGGACAGTTTCGCTTGCTTCGGTTAAACAGAGGTATGAAATGTATTTAAAGGGCCTGGCCAACTACATCTATAGTCAGTTATGGCGACATTTATATGACAGATAACAACAACAACCACAACTTTATGTGACCATTCTATGTTTCAGATATGAACAGCATTCGTCGGTTTTTTTCTGAAAGGGCAGGTAAACGGTTATAAAATTCGATCTGAATGTCAGTTAATATGGTTTCTATCTCTCTTATCACTCGTTCCCCTTCTTATATTCTACATGCTGATTTGCGACCGTTGAGAGCAATCGGAATTGTCTCCATAATTTCTGTCATCATGTCTTTTTGTCAAAATAAGAAAGAACAAAAAATTCCTGCCGTAGGCTCTGAACGATGTTTTCTAGACGAATGTACTCTTTCCATCAAAGTCCAAACAATATTTAGTTTAAGTTTAAGTTTAAGTGTTTAAGAGCTCCGTCTAAGACGGTAACCTAATAATTGACCGGCCATAAATATGACAAATAATTCGCTATACATCCATTTAAGTTTCTTTTACTTTTTTCTCCACAACACTACATGTTTAAAACAGACGTGCCACTTGTCGAGTCTGTTGTACTTGCGTAGTCTCATGTGTATCTGCATGTGTTCTTGAACCTCGGCTACGTTTTCCTTCGACTTTATTATCACTTTTTAATGTCTAGAAAACATCTTGGTAATCCAGCATAATGTGTCAATCTTTTATAAGCAAGGGAAAACAGCTGAGAGCAGTCGGATTTGTCTCCATAATATCCGCTGCCTGTAGGATGTTGATTCCGGGAGAAACCAAAAATAAACTAGAGAATTACTTATGTTGCAACCGATAGATCCTTATTAATATTGTGTCGATATATGGAGGACTAGAAAGTCATAGGGTTTATACTTCTCTGATTACGTTATTTTGACTTAACCGCTAACGTTCGGAGTACCACGAGTTTGAAGCGATTTTCATTCAGATTGTTAGGAGGGATGCTAACCTTCGTGAGGCTTCGCTCATGTCACTGGCTACCCCTTGGTTAATTTTCTGCAGAGGCTAATGTCAGTGTTTCCACGCCGAGGGGAGCGAGTATGAGTACAAGAGCCCTTCAGTGGAATCTCGTGGTCTCGACAACACTACCGGATGAATGGAAAGTTGGGCACAGATAGGAATTAGCCAGGCACCGACTATCTCACGACGAAGTGATTGCCATGGATTCCATCAATCTGAAATACATCGAGTAGCTACAATCTACAATGAGGTCACTGAAAAGCTCTGCAATTCACGAAAATCCTTGTCCTCCATCAAGTGGTTCTTGGTGAAGAAATATTGAATCCAATGATGCCAGAAAAACAAGAGTATTCCGTAAATGTCAAAGCCCTATTGCTGCTCCAGTCGTTTGTGGGAACTTGACCGGCTACTTGCGTGAAATATTTCCTTAATTAAGCCTGTCAGATTTATTTCCAGACAGCTGTCAAATAAATATAAGTAATAAAAAATCTCATGTCATAAGGCTTAATTAAAACAGATCCGTGCTAAAGAGGTTTGTCATATTTACCTATTTCAATAACATCGTATCTTATGACTGAAGCTTTAAAAATGTCTTGAACCCCCCACCCCCCACCCCACCCAAAAAAGGATTAAATGGTGAAATCCAGTTTTAGTCAGCCTCGTTTGTCCTATAATGGGCTGGGGCTAGACTTGGCGTGATGGCTGCTCGCATCAAACTTTACTCGGTAATTAAAAGTGAAAAGCTCAAACATCGTACTGTGTTATCGGCTGCTAAAGATGATGGCACCGTTAACTCTACATCGAATACAGACTGAGAAGTATTCAAAATACAATATTGCACATGGTCTCTAGATGTCTCTTGAGGTCGTTGAATGAATTGTATCGCCTATTTATGTCGAGCTTAGTGTTCATGCGTTTCTTACCTCACACTAGCTGGTTAGACATATACTTCTACCGTTTCACCATCTTTTTTCACAGCATTGCGTACGGCACATTTACTCAGATTACAGATTGCTGTACCCTGCGTTGTCATGGACATTACGCTAGGAATAAGTTACGACTGCTTCATAAATCGTACCCATAACAGACACACACAAGGTCTCAACCTCCCCATGCTACGGATAAACAACTCGTTGTCTGGATTTTATTCCCTCCCAATGTTTTGCAGAAAAAATCATCTTCCTTGTGTGCGGACAATAGACAAAACCATGGTTTCTATATATTTTTTTCCAAAAAAGGACAAATTTCATTTTTCATTACAACTGAGAGATATTCCACTCTACATGGGATAACCGACTGTACGGGGCATTGTGGAAAAGATCCACATTATGAATTATTAAATTTTAGATTCCGCAATGCTGTTACTTTAGATTAGAATGTTTGCCTTGCAGCTGCCATCTTCTGTTTTCGTTCAGGACAGAATAGAAGTACATGAATAAAAAGAAGAAAAATCCATCAATACTAACATGGAAATGCTATTTTAAGACGAGCTATCTTCTCCAGGCGTACACTGAATTTTTACTCATTTATTATCTTTCTTTACTCTTGTCAATACTGTAAACGCGTATATTTTAGACTTTTTATTCTATCGCTTGTTTTATTCAGAATTGGTAGCCTAATATTGATTGATGTAATCGTCCACCAATCAAATGACAAAACTTCGTGGTTCGAAAAGACATTGCACAAACCGGATTAATTTCTCTTAACTGTGACGTCGTGAGCTTCATTTTCCCAGAAAAATGAGGAGTTATTAATTCAGATCTTTAAGATCATAGAATACTTGATTTCGTCGCGTAAAACGTTGACACTTTGAATATAGGGCAGGCAACAGGGTCTAGTTCCAGGGTACCAAATCTAATGATTCAGAGCAGAGAATTTGAACGCTAAGCTGCGAACATGGTCAACCGATTTCAAAACTACGCCTCTGTCTGTCTTACAGAATACAGGGCAGAAAAAAACACCCTGCAGAGTGATAAAAAAGGTCCTACCTGGATTCTTATATGGTTCTTATATGGTTCTAGTAGGAAACACGGTAACTTTTATTAGCTCTAGAAAGAACCTATTGTCATGAACTGCTCAAGAAAACGCACGGTAAGGGTTCTGTGTTAAACTTTGTATCATGTACAACCGCATTTGGCCCACGTCGTCTGTCCTTTGCTTATTATTTCTATTTCTTTCTGATAACCTATACGAATTTCTTCGCGGATTCACCGGCTCGGTGGTTTAGTGGTTAGAGAATCCTCCTCGAGATGGCGAGATCCAGACTCAAGCCCAGGTCGGGTCATACCAATGATTTTAAAAATGGTAGGCCTGCTTGTTGCTGCTTCGCGTGGCGCTCAGCATTGGAAACAATGGTAGGAGAAAGGAAATAGGACTGGTCGGCCAGGTGTCAGGATAATGTGACTGGGTGGGGTGTGATGTATTGTGTATTCTTCATGATGTTCAAGTGGCCGCACAGACTCGCTCTACCACAAGAAGACACACTATATGCTCACAGTAGAAGTCATAGGACTGAAATATGATTAAGCACGACGTTAAACGCTAACCACTCATTTACGTACTCTTTGTGGAATTCTCTTAAAGTCTATAGCACCACGGAGAATTCGTCATGAAAAAGTAGGCCTTAATTTTGTGACAGACGTACCTGTAAACCAGTACATGCAATCAGGGCATACGCAACATATAAATTGGTATATATTTATTGCTCTATTACTAAGGACAACAGCAGTCTCCTTAGACAAATAAGATTGTTTAAGCATCGCAACGAAATCTTTGCCCCATTCCTTGTAGTTATGGTTCCATGTAGAGCCAATAACCTTAATTAAAAATATTCTTCAGGCGTTTCTAGTGTGCTTTGTTAAGCCTTTATGCTCAAACAATGGTAGGAGGTACAGCGTGATCGCTTGAACATTGGTTTGCCAGAGCAAAAGTAAACCTTTCGAGAGTGGCCGAGTAACATATTTACGTGCAAGTGGACGATAATAATGGAAAACCAATTTTTTTTCTTATATGGACCAATTGTTACGACTCCCGTCTTTAAAATAATGTATTATATTTTTTTTTTATTGTTTTTGCGCAAACCGGGCCACTGTCTGACCTACATTTTCCCCTCTGTGTACGTTGTAGCCAGCACTGGAATTCAGTCGCGTGTTCGCGAAGCTTCTGTGTTTATTAGTTTCATGTCACTGAACATAGAGCATACATACTGGAAAGATGTTCCCATGTTGAAAACATGTTTACGATCAAACCATTCATAATTTTCTTTACGTTAGTCTATAAATATGAGCGACGAAGCCTTTTACTCATGTCCACTTGAAAGCAGTCATTTATTCATGTCCATTTGAGAACAATCATATTTACGTTCACCTGAGGATTTTGCTGGTATGAACTTGCTTTTCACGCCATTCGAAATACGTCATTTTATACTCCATTTTTCTTACGTGGCACTCCGTGAGCTTGTGTTTCACCACATGCTTTTCTGTTTGAGACGTTCTTTTGGAGCTTGTATGGCTCAATGTCTCTTTCATTGCACGATTACGTGCATTTCATCCCAGTTTACCCTGAAATTGACTTTGTGTATGTTTCAGAGGACTGAAACATACGTCACCAGCACGGCATCACGGACGCTACTGTGAACCCTTCCGCCCCGTAAAGTTACGCCTTCACGAGCAATTGGACATCATCGGCGTGCTGTATCCTACTGTTCGTCACTTACAGGACTGTTATCCTTCGATTCGAGAATTCCCAAGTTCTGTGGATTCTATAGTTACCTGCACGGACTCGCTCTAGGAAGTCGGAATATTCCATCCGGATTTGAACGCTACCCTGAGTAAGAAAGAATATACTTTTGTAATTATTTATTTTTGTATATTATTGTCAGTTGCACTATTTGTCTATTTTGTTCAAATATGTGTATTGAACTTGTTCAAGCGTCTTCTTTTTTCTTTGTTTGATCTTGTGTAAAGCCTATCGCTGTCTGAGAGTTGAATAAGACATATGTTTATCAATTTTCCTCTAAGATAGTGGCACCCTTACACCAACCATCCCCTGGAATATCTGAGGTAAGGTTCTAATAAGTTTTGATATGTGAAATATTAAGCAACTGTAAAGAAGCCATATCCCCGCCTTCTTGATTAACAGACCAGCTCATGACACTAACATTTCAATCTTCTTCATTTTTCACGGTGTTAAACTTGCTGAGCTGCTCCATAGGACAATTAATTTCAGAACATTTCTGAAAAAAAAATCGTCAACCACCCGGCACATTGGGCCGAAAAAAAATGGAACATTACGTAATTCTGTTTTTCCTCTGGAAGTATCTTCTCCCAAAACTTAGCTTGGGAGTCCGATTTCGGTCAGTCTGTGATTAGCTGGCTGCAGTCGTGACATCGACACATGACAATCCACATATACGCGTCATTATTGCTGCCTCCATACGTTCTTTTCATTTGTGGACTGAAGAAATGTTCGCCTTATGTTTCGATTAAAGTGTTACCGGTATGTTGTGCTTATTAAGCGATCGCTCTGAGACGGAAGGCGATGTTTCTAAAGTTGACAGGCTTCCATCAATGTGGTTTCAGTTACAGGTAGCTGCTGGTACGTGGTTTCCATGCAGGGGAAGAGGACTACCTTATACAGAATTACATGTTCTATGTTGAATACGTAAAAAACTGTTCCCCAGTAGAAACCTGTATCTGATTTCCCCATGGATTCCACAAGCACATGCAGGGATATAGTTCATTTACAATTGTAGGATATAGCCTTAATACGTATACATTTTTTTATTCAATTTTTATACCTCCTTCCTCTCTGTTTTATAAACTTGTATTTAGTACAATGTAGAATTTCGTTCTGAATACCAGCTTTCCACGAAAATGTACCTCTTTTATTACAACATTCTGTCAGAAGTGACCAAGAAGTCCATCTCCATCCCGTTGTCATCTCGCCGTTTACTATGTAGAGCAGTTTCGCTTATTTCAGTCAAAGCAAATGCGTTTTGGCGCTCTGTCGACTACAGCTGTAGCCTGCTATGACGTCAGTGATCGCGGAATGCAGCAAGTAACGACAGCATCTACATACTGAGGCGACAATTATATTTTCTCTCCATAATTTTCATTAGAATGTCGATTTGCCACGACAAAAAACAACAAAAACACATTTTTCTAGACGTTACCACTAAACGCTCCAACTCTTTACGGATTATGTCTATATGTATGTTCGACGTGTTTCGCACAGCCTTTATAGTACGCATCTGCTGGCGTTATTTCGATATAACCGCCTACGTTCAAGGCAACATGAATAGGAACCGATTGTCTTCAGGCGGTTGATAAGGGTTTTCACTAATGTCTCTGGCCACCCTGGGGCTAACTTTCTCCAGAGGCTGATACCCGCGTTCCTGCAGCGGGAGAACGGGTATGACCGCAAGAACTCTTCAGCGGCGTCTCCTGACTCGGACAAGACTGCTGGATCAATGGAAAGGCATGGACGAAAAGGAATTAGCCAGTCAGATTTATTGCCAACGACTATCTCACGACGACGTGATCGCCATGGATTCCATCATTCTGAAATACACAGAGTGCCTAAAAGGTAAAATACACCTAAAAGATAACTGCCAACGTAACCCAATTTACGAAGATTCTTGGTTTCTGTCAATGGGTTCCTCAGGAAAAGATACCGAATCCGATGATGCCAGAAAAAACAAAGGTATTGCGTAAAAATCAAAAGTCGGCCCCCTTTCCGATGGCTTGTGGGATCTTCACCACCTACATGAATGAACTATTTCCTTCATTAAGCCTGTTGGACTTCTTTCCAGACAGCCGCCAAATAAATAACGGCAAGAATAAACTCTAGCAATAAAACTTAATTAAAGTAGCTCCATGATAACTGGATTTATCAACAAATGGTCGCTAACCCCAAGGCTATTGGTTACCCTTTTCTATAAGAAAAGCACATCTTTTATTTTGGTTGAACGTATACGAATGTCTGAAGAAAGTGATCAAATATTAAGGCCTGGGGGCAATTGATTGAGGTTCAGTGGAATTTACGTTCTCTGCCACGTGTCAGTATAAACATGAAATAAATGTGGTTGAACATCTGTGGTGCGACAAGCTTTATTCTGCACGCGAGAGGCCCACACGTTCCTGGGGCCCGTCGTATAAAGCTGGAGTAGCTTACGTCAGATGTAGACGTTACGTCCGCTTTAGTAGCCGCTTCCGTCGGCTGCTAGTGGCGTCATACTAAAGTTATCGCAATGCTTAAAGTGTGTCTACGAAACACCACAAGCGCCGCCTTATTTAGTATACTTACGGAATTACGTCTGACCGAGGGTAGATGTAAATTTGCGCCAAACTTTACATCAAATCGCAGCTACTCCAGCTTTGTAAGACGGTCAGTTTTTCCTGCGACACACCCAGTCGCAGCCTTACTCCAGCTTTGTAAGACGGGCCCCTGAAAGCTTACCGCCTCGTTACTCCCGGCATGGGTTACTCCAAGACCTGGCGTGATAATTGCTGTTTGTCAGAATTTATTATGTGTACAAAGAACACAAAGTTCATAACGTTGTACTCAACTGGACTCCACCTGTACCGCAGTGCTAAGGCAAAATATAGACTGGGAATCATTCTAGATGAAACATTGCTCATGATCTCCAGGTGTTTCTTGGTGTCGTTGAGTGATTCGTGCTATCGCGGGATTACGGTTGTTCATCCAGAGACCTTGTCCTAGCCGGTTAGACGGACGTAAACCGCTTTATCAGCTTTTCACAACGTTGTGTATTAAAAGCACATTTATCCACAGGTCACAGATGTCTACACCATGTGTTGTCATGGATATTACGTTGGGAGTAAGTTGCGACTGCTTCATGAAAGGTACCCATAACAGTTACACAGATGTCGCAACCGCCCAATGCTACGGAAAAAACGAGCTTTTCTGTGAATTTTTTTCCCTTCCACAGAAATACCAAGGAAATGCTGTTGTATTCGACAAGGAACGCCTTCCATTGGGACATATATCAGCAACATATATTTCAGAAAGTTTTAGTTTTATATTTTACAGACCGTTTTCTTGCAAGTCTGATGTACCTGTGGAGACAATTCACAAAAAATGTGGATTTTTTTGTTACTTTCTTCAAAAGGAGACCTGCTACCAGCGCCGTGGTTCCTAGAATGGTTGTCCACAAATTTTTTTCAATTTTCATTCCAGCTGAGAGATGTTAAACTCTATATGGGATAACCAACTGTATTTGGGACAGGGGAACAGATCCGCATTATGAATTATTAAATATGAGACTCGGCAATGCCATTACTTTGGATTAGAATGTTTGCCGTGAGTGTGCAGTCATCTTTTTTCTTTCAAAACAGGATAAAAAATAACAAGAAAAACCCATGAATGCTGGCATAAAACATACTTTGTGGGAAGAGTCCCCTTCTCCAGGCTACACTCGATCGTTGTTATTTTTTTTTCTTTTTTCTTTTGCTCTTGTTGATTGTGTAAACGTGTAAATTTTAGACTAAAGGATGTGGAGAACGGTCGGTTGCATGAAATAGATATAAGGCGGCGTTTCCTATCATATCTGTGGGGAGAGTCAGTACTGGCACCTATGCTAAGGATTTTCATCTTCATTACCTTGGTGATCAACATCGGTAGTCTAATTTTGATTGATGTAATAGCCAACATATCCGGTGACATAACTTCGTTGTTCAGAGGAAATCGCTTAAATAAGTTTTGAGCCGACACTTTACATGAAAAGCGATGATGTTTCACAGAAAAGCAACAGACCCCTACGACATACACAGGCAACTCTACACTTTACACTTGGCTGTCAAACGCTAAAGAAACCTGCATACCAGCCGTGCATTACGCGTTTGTCCATGCTCAACACTTTCAACATTATTACGACATTGTACTAAAAGAAATAAATTTATGACTTTGGGTTTGATCGCCCTCGGTATAATGCATCGGGATGTTTTCTGTCCGCCACATGTAAGCGGGCGACAAAAGCTGATTCAGTCGTGAAAGTTTTTAGAAGGAATGGATCGAAGTCGACATTATGGCCGTTTGTGATGTCTAACATGCCTTTTACGCTACTTACTTTCCACCAATATGCTCGGCTTATCACTATTCAAGTTATTCGTGGAATATTTCGCCAATACATCGCCAAAATTCAATGGTTTTACCGGAAACTGCGGTTTCTTCCTTCCAAAATTAACAAACACATAGGTCAGTAAGCATTGTTCTCGTAAACTGATTACGACGCGTTAAAATCGGATTGAGATTTCTTTAATTTCTATTAAAGCGAACCATCTTTCTGTCATTACATAGCAAAGTACATATGAATAATGAACACCATAATCGGTTCAGGACAGCATATGTGAACAGAGCACTAACCAGTGTTACACCTTCATTTTGTCTGAAAAGAAAACGCGGAACAAAACAAAATTATTTTGCCTAGGTTTAAGCAAAAAATGAAATGAATAGACAAAATCAACAATAAATTTCCTATCCTTATAAATTGGCAAGGAAGAGAAAGTCTTATCTATGTAAAATGCAATTCTGCGCGGTGGTTAATGTTGCATTAGTGTTGTTTCGTAACGGACAGCACCTACATGCACGTTAGGAATCGCATGCTAATTGTCGCTGTAACTGAATACACAGTGCCATGAATTTTTAATCATAACTCCGTAAATAATGGCGTGTGTAAAAGTACATGTCTTATGGCAACAGTTGTCTTTGCGTCAGTGTCGAATTCAGTGAGGCTTTTTGGAACAGTATTATAAGATAAAAAAATTCCAAGAAAAAAGCTGCTAATTAAAAATTTAAGGGACAAGCTACTCTATCGCAGATGTTAATGACAGATGGCGTTAGTGTAGGTTCTTCACACCGGGTAAATGATCCAGTTTAATTGAGGTTAACTCTACACTTTCACCCCTCCATCACTGAAGAGTGGAAATGACCGTGACGTCATGAATTGTCCTTATCGATGTTCCACATGTTGTTTAGAGATGCGATGTGAATGATGTATCACCAGTTTTGAACGGCGTTTTGTCATCTTTGTAGAAAATGGGCTCTTGTGCCAAATTGCCGTGCTTCGTATCTTTAGGCTGCGGGAAAAAATAAAATGACATGGTGCAAATTTTTTACTGATTGTCGACCACCTTGTTATAAAAGGCCCGGTGAGTTATTTATGCGGGTGTTCGTTAGGACGGACCGACTATTGTAGAAAATGCCCTAAGCGGTTACTTCGATTAACCTCATTTATGGTAGGGTTTTTTTCTTGGATAGTTACGTGGTGTTCAGAACATGGAAAGAGTGCTAGGGGTCAACTTTGAATTAAATCAAAATGTGATATTTAATTTAAACGGTAATGTGTGTACCCTAAGAGTTAATACTGGAAACACCTAATAAGCGTTACACAGAGGGAGGTCAATGCAAATTTAAACTTCCTAGGCTGTAAACGTAGAAGTAATATTAAACTTTTGACGTATTATTTTGAAGTAAATCATATATATAGCATGATGCAGCCTGCCTTGTGTACATTTGAACACGCGATCATTGTGCAGTTCAATAGTTTTATGCAGCATGATCTATATCTCCCACAAATAGTCATTTGTTTAGCCAGGCCCTAATCAATGTTTGTTTTTGTAATTTATATAATTTACAAAACACGGCATCGAAATTGGATGTTAATATATCAAGCATGCTCTCAGTGTTTTATCGTTTATGGGTGCACCATGAATTTGTGAAATAAACCCACGACCATCCGCAAATTGCTAGCGGACCTTCCTACGTAGGGCCGGAGGAAGCATTATGCAGAGGAACCAGACATCTACTCATACTTATACCGTGTTATTGGTATTCTACTTAAGTATTCTACTTAAAAATGTACACGGCTCTATGTATCACACCTTAGACAGGATTTACCTGTGTGATAATTTTTCTTGTACAAGTACAATATGGATTTCGAGAAATTGCTTTGTAATAGGCCGTGCTAAAGCCATCTGACGTTTGTCACTAAAGCCTATGTTTATTTTTGTCGCGTCAAAATGTCGGGACGACTGTTTAGGGAAAGATGCCTGACAGAACTGCAGCTGAGACAAATGTGCTTTTAGCCAATCGGATTTGTTGTCAGTGGGGTGAGCTAATTCAATATAAACCCTTGTATTAACGACAAACAGCATTGAGGATAACACTGGTGTGTCGAGAGTTATCGCCCCTTGGCTGATGTTACTATTCTCTCTCATGTTTTGGTCAGTGTTACATTTGTTACGTGCTCAAATCCCGATCCTCCCAGAAAACCCGAATCAGTCACAAATGAGGCAGTACATATTTATAGCCTCACATGGGCGTTTTACGACAGGAACGGAAAGAGACGGGCGTTCATTGTAAGAATTAGGACAGGAGTTTAGGACCCTGGAAAATATTATCATGTTATTAAAGGCTCAATTAATTCAGTAAATTTCGGAGTGCCAAGTTTTAATCGAACCTGGCTACATATGGAAATACTTTTATCAATGCATTTATATGTTCTGCATTGATATACAATACACCATACACAGCGTATACTGGACTGAAGCTGAGAGCTTTTTCTTGAAACATAATGACCGTAAATAATATTGGGAAAATATGGCCAGTATACGTTTTTGTTGATAACAGAAGAATTGAACATTTTAGAAGTCCTCTTTGTTACAGAATCACATAAATACCCCGACGAACTATTTGTAGATAATTTTTGTATCTCTGATAACAAAATCAGCAATTTCATGACCAATTCATATGATTTGTTTTCCAGTTCGGTTTGTTCTCGCCCCCAATGTCCAGTGTTGAAGATTAATGAAGAAAAGGCTAAGTATTTATTTATTTTTAAAAAAAAAGAAATTTTTCACATCAAAGACGGCGGTCAGGTCTAGAGATGGAGGATTTATATTTATTTGATGCTTAAGGCCTTACGGAATTTTCACATAGACCGCGGATGTCGCCTGCTTGGAATGCTCTTGGACAAGTATCAGTAAAACTTTCTAATTCAAATCTGCATCCAAACCATCGAGGACTGAATTCGACTCTGCAATTCCACTGAAAAGGAATGATTTATTTATTTATTGACCAGGAATGACCAGGGAAGACTACGCCTTGATCAAATGATTCAGCGAGGAAAAAAAGGAGCGAAATAAGAGTTCTACAGCCTCTAGATGAGGTATCGTGCAGATACCTAGATTGGATTTTATTTCCCCTGGAAAGAAAAAATCACTGCATATTGTAGTTTATTGAAACTACAGCTTCTTCAACAACTCTACAAGACAATTTATTGGTGGCTACACCCTGTAATACTAAAAAACTGCACCTAGCCTAGCCTTGCTATTGTCTGACGACCAGAAAACTTCGTTTTGGCCACTTTGCCCACCTGCCGGTTTGTTTTCTATTTATCATCAGAGACACGATTTCAAAGGTTTTCCACGGATCATTTTGAAACTTTTTTAATGTTAATAACTTGTCACCTATTGACGTCACATGAGTAGATAACTTTCATTTCAACCAGCCCTTCAGACCCAGTAAACATCGCTTATATAAACACAATTTGTGTTCATTTCCAATCTGATGGCAATTCCAGTTTCCGGAGGCCTAGCCGTCCTGTTAAGCCATGGTTCGATGGAATGTCCATGTTGCTGTGTTTTAAGCATTTACATACACATTTAGAGTAAAAACTTAACGGCGGTAACCGACCGTATTTCACCCGTTACGTCTGATCATTTGCCGTCTTCAAGTATCACAATGTCGTCACTCTTTCACATGCAGTTTATTTTTCATGCTCTAGTTCTTTGTAATAACAGGATTTCGCACTCTAACGAAGCCTAAATAAGTAATTGTCTACACCACGATTTAGCCAGATACACTAGCAAACATATAACCATACCATAACCATGTATTTTTTCACGAAATTAACTAGATATGTCGTCTCGTAGGACAGCTAGACTGACAGCGTTGAGGAGGCTAAAATTCCATATAGGATAACCTCTAAGACAGGTTTATATTAAATATTTCTCTTATCTGCATTGTAATACAACTGTCCGTGGGAACGTAATCTCTTCAACACATGGTAGACTTTGCATTAACTACATACAGACGCCTGTTTAATGTTCAGTGGCAGAATGCCTGGGGTAAAATCATTCTTCGTAGTTATATTCTTAAGCGGTGAGTATGGACTGTCAATGTTTTTAACCTGACGGTGTAAACACGAGTTTGTCAATTTATACCCATCTGCTACTTTTTATTCTCTAAATATAACGACAAAGTATAACTTTCCTTTAGCCAGTCTGCTGCTCGCTCTTTATCTCTGCCCATGCAATATAACTAAACATCAAGATCATGTTTTGTTATAGGCGCAGGGCATCTTTGGTACGAATTTGGGGGCCTTATTAAAGCATCTACAATGAAACGTTTGTCGCATGATCTAATACTCTATTTTTAAATATTTAGAGAGTTTTGCCGCTCCACCGCCAGAGGGCGCTTTTGTTGATGACGTGCATCGCGTCGTGCATTCCAGGTATTTGATGCTTTTTCCAAGTAGTGCTTTCGACTTTTTTATGACATATGTTTCAATCAGCATTCAAGAATACTTCATGCTGCTGGCGACCTACATTTAATGTTGAGAAGCATTTGGTCATGTGATTTCAGTTAAATAAAGTTCTTATGCAATGTAATGATGAAATAATCAAAATATCTTGCTGTTGTGATTTTATTAATGTTGCACCTTGCATCACAATATAAGATAGGAAGAAGATAAAAGGAAGATAAAGTACTTGTCAGTACAAGATTACCGATATACATGTATATCCCAAACTATGTAGTGTGTTATTTTTTTTTTTTTTTTTTTTTTTTTTTTTTAGATTTTTGGCTTGATTGAAATGGAGTGAACAACTGAAGAATATCTTCTAGGGGGGGAAATTTCAAAAAAATTTGCAATGCTTTACATTGTTTCGCCTCCAATATTCGCAATATGATCGATAAAACCTATTACACGTTTTAGGAGTGTAACTGTAATGAAATGTGGAAAAAAACAGATGAAGGTAATTTTAGATATAGCTTACACGGGAATCTTAATTGAAAGTGTAGGCAAAGCTGGCTAAAACTGATGTGTTCAGTAAAGTAGACAACAACACCAACAACACCAATGTTATTTTGACATATTTCTACATTTTTTTCTTTCCACGTAAAATAAGATGTGTGATGTCATTTTATTTCTTAATAGACGAGATCTGGAGGGCAAAAACATATCTTTTAAATACATTTCATGTGAAGAGTTACTTACACAAGTATAACAGTTTACTTGTGCTAAAGGCGCGTTAAACTCGCCCAAGAATTCCCGATGTCTGGTGATAAGTGCTCTTAAGTGAGACTCCCTTGTGACAGCTTTGTGACATTTCCTGCAGTGGAAGGAATTTCAGCTAGACTTTAAGAGCCTTTCTAGGTATGTCGGGCTAGTCTTGGCCGAATGGTTAAAGTGCTTGCGTTTATACACTCTTGTGTTCATCTGCCCAGCCAACCGTTCCTTCAAGTAGTCTTGTTTTCTCTCAATTAAGTCTGTATGCTTACGTCACACACTGGAAAATTCGTCAGTACCTTGCGGAAATTTTCTGAGGGGATCCCGATTACAGCCACGAATAGATGTAAGTCCCCCTTTATAAGAGACTTATTTTGGGGGAAAGGCGTTGAAACAAATAAATAAATATTGCAAGGGTACCCCTGTCACACACGAAAAATGACTCTCAGACAGCGATAGTCCTTAAACAAGAAACATGAAGACTCTTGAATAAGTTCAATACATATATTTGAACGAAAAAGACAAATACTGTAACTGACAAAAATATACAAAAACAATACGGAATAATTACAAAAATATATAGTTTCTTCCTGACGGTGGCGTCCAAATCCCGATGGAATATTCCGGCTTCCAAGGGCGAGTCCACCTAAATATAATCCACAGTTCTTGGGAATTCTCGTATCGAAGGATGACAGTGCCGAACAGTACTGGGCACTGCACGTCGACGATGGTATGTGCCGAACTCCCCGGCAAGATGCAAGATGGCGGACGTATTGGCTGTAGCGTGCGTGACGCTCTGCTGGCGATGTATATTTCAGTCCTCAGAAATATACACAAAATCACTTTCAGGGTAAACTGAGATGAAATGTACGTAATCGCGCAAAGAGAAAATGAGCGGTAAAACCTATAAAATAACGTCTCAGAAATATAGTAAGTGGCGAAATACTAGCCCACAAAATGCTACGTACAAAAAAAATGGAGTAGAAATCGACATATGTCGAACGGCGTGAAAGCCAATATCTTCAAACCCAGAAAAACCCTTCCAAATGGACGATGGTAAATATGACTGCTCTCAAATGAACTTGAGTAAAAGACTGCGAAACTTCTAACTTCGCGTCGCTCATATTTATAGACTAACGTAATGAAAATTCCGGATGGTTGGATCGTAAACATGTTTACAACACAGATAGATCTTTCCATAATGTTCGCTCTATGTACAATGACACGAAACTCATAAACACAGAAACGTCGAGAATACGCGACTGAATTCCAGTGCGGGATACAACGTACAAAGAGGGGGAAAATGTAGGTCAGACACTGACCCGGTTAACGAAAAAACGAATACAAAAATATCATACAATATTTTATAGACGAGGTTCGTAAAAATAGATAGATAAATAAATGCTTGGGTAGGTTTGTCAAGGGACACTCACTTTAATATCGTTGTCCAGGAACACTACAGCCAAGTTGTTCTCGACCCTGACGCCTCTTCCTACAAAGCAGCTCCTGGCCATTAGAAGTCGACATGTCACCAAAGATGGCCGACTGTTACTGGATAAGCCTCAGAACGAGACCGCTGTTCTTATCCAAGCCACGAACCTGGTACCAGAAGAAGCAGTGGAGAAGGTAAGCCTCCGGTGACCGCTTTACACTTAGGTGTAAGCTATGTCAAACGTAATTAGCGTGACGAAACATACTGGAGACATACATGTACGTTGCCATTGTAGGTACGTTTGACTTATCCCTAAACCTTGTTCGTGAAACGAGCCCTGTGATATTGGCGTGCGGAAAATGTGTGATTGTGGATAGTTAATTGTCGAACGTATTGTGTGCTACCTCAGCGTAATGACCCAGGACACTGTCACCAATGTTCATGTTGGCTTCCTCTCTGGTCGAGGATGGGAAGATCTGCCAGTAACCTGTGAGTGGCCCTGGGTTTCCCTCGGGCTGTGTCAGGTTTGTTTCCACCATAATGGTCGTTACAGTCGTATAAGTGAAATATTTTTAAGTACTGCGTAAAACCCTAATGAAATAAATATATATATAGCAAAACTTTGTGTTCCCCTATTTACCTTTTGTTTATTTCTCTTCTTTGTCATATCTAAATCTATGTAATATCATGTATTAAAAACATCGATTGCAAAATACAGTTCAAAAAGTGGATAAATTTGATCGCTTGCTCATTTGGCAGGTCATCCTAATTATTCGCCAAGTACATGTACATCATTCATCTAAGTCAGAATATATTTCAGTCTCTGAATTGTACTGTCTGTGCGGAACACAGAACGCAAATCCACTCCCCTTTCTTGCAGGCAGCCCACACAATGGGGGCCATGACGCGGAACATGCCTGATGACATCTTTGCCGGGGTGGCCCGCAGTAAAGGCGTCCGTCTGTTTCCCAAGGGACACGGTCTTGTGATCTACCCGGAAATGGCTAGTCACGCAGACACACCAGAATGTAAAGGTGACTCTGTGAGTTCAAATCCAGCTCATGCTGGTTTCCTCTTCGGTGGTACGTGGAAAGGTCTGCCAGCAACCTGCGGATGGTCGTGGGTTTTCCCCGCGCTCTGCCCCGTTCCTTCCCACCGTATTGCTGGCCACCGTCGTATAAGTGAAATATTCTCTAGTACGGCGTAAAACACCAAATAAATAAATAAATAAATAGATAAGTAAAGGTGACTAGGACGGGCTACACAGAAGGGCCCAAACGCATCGTTTTCTGTTGTGTTGCAACAGTGTTTGTGTACTATCTAAAAGCTTTCTGAACACACATGCATCTAGAAGTGTTGCGCTTTACGGGTTTCCCATTGGTACACAATAAGCAATATCATTGTTTCAAGTGGTGCTCCCTTGCGCATGAGCGAAACGGGTCATGTGTGAGATACACTAAAGTACATGGTCGTATGTGCCAATATTTGTGGGGGTATAGCTGTCAGCTCTCTGGAGACAGTTTGGAGTCAGTCTTTGAGAAGTCTGCTATTTGAGGAAGTGATGTGGCCACTCTCCAGGATTTAGCATTTTTCCTCCACCATGTATTTCACCTTTATCAAGTGAAACACGATGGTCAGAACAAATTAAAATAGAATGAAAAAGAAAAATAATAAGAAGGTTACAAATGCTCAGGTCAATGTAGTACGTGCGTTGGAAACTAAAACGAGCATGTCTTTGTATATAGTTTCTTATCTTATCTGATTTTCTTCTCACTTGCATAAGGAACCTGTGAAGGGTCTTGTCGCTACACATGCGTGGGCGGAACCCGGAAGTTTCAAAAGATCGGTGGCCTGACCGCTGGATACTCGTACATTGTCGACAGTAACGTGCTGTGCAAACACGATGGCTTTCAGGGACTGTTCAACGCTGTAGGACACGAGTTCGCCCATCTCATCATGTTTCATCTCCCAGGCTACTGGAAACACAGGGTGGGCTCTGAAACCTTATAATGAAACGTTTTCGGCATAATGACAATAACGAAAACAATAACAACAGCAAAACAGATATATTTCAAAACGTCTGTAATTCTTTTCTTAGATTATTTTCAACGAACTCAAAATATTTGAAAGTATGTTTCCTGTGACTGGATTTCTGGTACTGATAATGCTGAGCTGAATGAGGACACGTTTATCTGTGTTCTTATATGTCCGTTAATTGATATTTATTTATGTATGTATTTTTCTGGGGCCTCCGTGGCTGTTGGGGTTAGCGCGCCAGCGGTGCGTAATAGTGCCTCTCACCAGTGTGGAGTTCAAGCCCAGCTTGGGCCGTACGTGGGAAGCTCCGCCAGCAACCTGAGGATGGTCGTAGGTTTCCCTGGAGCTCTGTCCGGTTTCCTCCCACCATACTGTGGGTCAGTGAGAGAAAGCCTTGATATTATTGATAATTCAACCCATAAATATTTTGGTTAATCTAATTCAGTTATTCTTGTCCCTCTCATCGATGACAATAATGTTTTCAACGGCACTACGTGTCAGGTGTATGGTTGGAAGAACCGCCAGGCTCCTGTTTAATTATTTAGCGTAAAGGCCGAAAAACACGAGGACTAGATTCGACTTTGCAGTCTTATTTATTTATTTACCTATTCGATTGGTGTTTATGCCGTACTCAGGAATCTTTCACTTATACGACGCGGCCAACACTGTGGTGGGGAGGAAACGGTGAAAGCCCGGGGGAAACCCACGACCATCCACAGGTTGCTGACGGACCTTCCCCGCATACGACCGGAGAAAGCCAGCGTGAGCTGGGATCGAACTTGGGCATTACGCTGCACTAGTACGTTAACAACCTCTGCTATGGAGGCCCCAACAACCTCATTGGTTAGGGGTCTAAACGCGGTGTCAGAAGTAGCACATCGCCATGTCTGATAATGTGGATGTGAGTAATCTGTAGTTTCAATGCGTGTTGCTCAAATCTTTAGTCTAGTTATACGAGTTAGTAGCTTATTAAACATTAATATTATTAAACAGTGAAGAAATTTAACCTGTTTGTTTCCAATTTAGATCCACGAAGCTTATACCAATGACCACGCCAAACAGGTCTGGAATATGCACTCTTACCTCATGTCCAATCAAAACGAATTTTGGGCGGAAGCGTCCGGGGCCTTTTTCATGTTTAGCCACATGTTGTGGACTTCCGGCGGAATGAACAGGTGAGAATGAGATCGCTGTACTTTCCTTTCATACCTGAAGTTCCCATCAGAATCATTTTTTGTGTTTTTTCACAGGTAAAATTTTTTTAACATATTCGCTTAGGTCGTCAAAGATGTTCACGTCACGCAGGTAGAGCCGGGCATAAGATGAAAGCCCATTTGCTGAATGAAATACACAGTAATAAACCAATTTATTGAATTTATTATATTTTATTCCCGTCTTATGCCGTAGTCGATAATATGTCATTTAAAAAGAGTTATCAAACCTATTTATTCAATAAGCAATTCGACAGTGAACCACCTAATCTAACTTGCTAATCTTGTGTTTGACAACAATTTTCCGATTAAAGAATACGTGAATCTATCAATCAATCCTTTGAACATACCGAAGAGTCCTTCAGCTGAGGGTTACCACGGTTTAAAGGTGGTCAAAGCGCTGGACTGTTGCGACTTTGCGGCCCTAGAACCCAGCTCTTGTGCCTTTAAATCAGGAGGTTTGTGAGGTGTCTAACGAAGTTCGGTGGTTCAGCACGGGTACTCTGGTTTCCTCTACCCATAAAGCTGGCTACCCTCATATGGCTAAAAGCTCTTGCGTATTGAGTTAAACACCAATCAAATGAAGTCAAAAATATTAATAAACCATTTGATCGTTCCTCCTGTCAGTTAATCAAATTGCTTTTATCGCCGCTTCCAGGTGTGGTTACCAAGGAAAGACTCTGTGCCCTTCAGCAGCCGCTGCTCGTGAATTCATTCACCAGAAAGACCCAGACCTCTACGCCATACTGGATTATGTCTATACCGGAAACCGCCCTGTCGTAGACGACGGCATCAAACCCTGTATGTAGTGAAGCCCCTAAATGGCAACATAACGATTCCTAGAATTGAAATATGGGAAGAAGTTACTGGTGTTCGCAGTGCAATAAAGCTAGGCTGGCGCACTTATATTTTTAGAAAATATTTAGAAAGTCTGTATTTATTTATTTGCTTCTTTGTTTGTTTTGTGTTTTTTGTTTGGTGTCTTTATTAATGTATTTATTTGCTTGATTGGTATTTTACGCTATACTCAGGAATATTATACGACGGCCACCAGCATTAGGGTAAGAGGAAACCATGTAGGGCCCGGGGCAGATCTACGGCAATGCGCAAGTTGTTGGAAGGCCTACTTACGTAGGATCGTAAAGAAAGCCGGCTAGAGCTAGACTTGAACTCACAGAGACCGTATTGGTGAAAAGCTCCTGGATCATTGTATTGCCTCTGGATTCATTTAAAATTCCTTTTTTTTTTGGCTCCCGCAGTTTGAAGTAATGGATTTAGGAATGGTGGCTCAATTGTGTGTTGCAGAGGTTTACAGAACGACACGAAGCCATATTCACATGTTAACATTTATGCTGACACGTAATGTGTCAAATTCTGTGTGAAATCATTCAAACATAAATTATAAGATTATAAGCATTGTCTACTGAAATACAGACAGCTCCGAGGAAACCATTTTGCCTATCCTGGCACTGTCCAAGCTGCAGTGGAGCATACAAGAAATCAATCAACCTGTAGACAAATCCTAACCAAAGCCAAGGGTGAAACAGCTAATCGGGTGCTTGACAAGCTCCGAGGAAACCATTTGACATCAAGGTACCAAGCAAAGCCAGGGTGAAGAGCAGAGGAAATGATTTTGCCTATCCATGTGGCAGAAGAAGCCGAGCCAAAATGACGTGTGTTTGTACTCGGCACTTCAGTCTTTAGGGCGCTGTGGCCCGTGACTGCTGTGGATTGGTCGGTATGATAACACTCTATTGCATAAAACAACATGCCATATCATAGAGCCACATTAAGAATTGTTCGTCACGTGTGGTTTTACAACGCCCAAGAAACACCAGATCTAGAGACAATGTTTATCGAAACATAGCTTTAAATGCAATTTAACTAACAAGATTTAAGTATACCTAGACCTCTTCCCGGTATTTGCATGTGCATTCAAGCTATCGTTTCTTACCTATACACGCATTTTAAAAGGAGAGTATATATCCCTATTAACTTCCGAGGTACATATATTGGATTAGTGTTTTCAGTCAAACATGGCGGAGCGAAAAGACAAAGTCATTTAGGAAAAATTGGATGTAAATGCATTTTGTTCCTTAACATCAAAAGCATACCAAAAATACACATTTAAGACTCTCTGGGACGTATTTAGTTGTCTGTGTTATCTGCAATATAGTACACTGTACGTGAGAACCTAATATCTCCAGCAGGTGGTATACAGATTATATACACTTAGGTCTATGTCATGTTCAATGGCAGAATGGCTGTTGTAAAGTTATTTTTTGTAGCTATATCCTTAAGCCGTGAGTATACTGTCTCGGTTATTTACATTACACATCCACTGTTCCATTTCCGACTCCTGCATTCTCCCCATTAGTGTATTTTAGGGTCTGCACTGAAGCATTTGCAACTTAACAAAATGTGTCATATCTTTTGTCGTATGGTTCTAATATTTATTAGTCCATGTTTAAATTTTAGATGTTTTGGCTCCTCTGCCACCAGAAGATGCTTTTGTTGATGACGTACGTCGCGTGGCGCCCCCTACAGTGTAGGTGTTTGATATTTGTGACTGTTGGTTTTACTTTATTACCATAATGGGTTTAATACAAAGAAGGTTCTGAAATTTTATATTTGCTTTCTCTTGTCTCCAAAATGTCACATGCGCAGCGTCATTTCACTTACTTAATCAACGAGGTCAAAAATACGTTAGAAGGTCTTTTCGAACAATTGTTTCATCCTTTAACGCCCTTATTTTGACATTTTCGACTGTGTTACGTCACAAAATACTTTGTTACCCTGCGACAGATGCAGATAGCGCATCAACGCATGCGTAATAGTTAATTCGATCACCAGCAAAGGAAGGAATTTTTGAGACATTTGACGGACCAAATTGGTAAGATTTGTCAGGTGACAGTCCTCTCTCACGATGATCAACAAAACAAAGTAAACATTCACTTTTCCCATCGCTCTCCAGTAACACTACGGCCAGATTGCCCACGACCTTGACGCATCTGGCTACCCACCCGCCCCTAGTGATCACGAGTCGGTACGTCACCAAAGATGGCCGAATGTTACTGGATAAACCTCAGAACGAATCAGCTGTCCGTCTCCAGGCTACGAACCTGGTGCCGGAAGAAGCAGTGGAAAAGGTAAACTGTTATCGCATAAAGTGATCATTTTCACCTGTTTGGAATTGAATATGACTTTCTACACTTACAGTGGGTTTCTCCCGGGCTCTGCCCGGTTTCTTCCCATCATATTACTGGCAGCCGTCGTACAAGTGAAATATTCTTGAGTACACGTGAGTGTGCTGTACACGCCAGTCGGTTGGTGAATAAGTCAGTCAATCATTTCAATTAGTGTATATATGTTACCACGTAACAATCGGTCACACCCTTTCCTTGCAGGCGGCCCTCACGATGGGTGCCATGGTGAGGCACATGCCTGATGTCCTCTTTGCCGGGGTGGCTCGCAGTAAAGGGGTCCGTCTGTTCCCCAAGGGGCACGGCCTTGTGATCTACCCAGAAATGGCTAGTCACGCAAACACCCCAGATTGCATAAGTGAGTGCGATGAAGGGTATTAATATGGTTCATTTATCTCGACATTCCCAAACGGACGAAGGTAAACACTGAATTACGTTTATACAAAAGACGCCACGAAATAAAGATTTTAATACAGGAAATCATGTATAGGATGTATAAAGGATCTTGTGTAAGTCTGCTATTGTCTAATAAGTGACATTTAAAGCACCCTATGTAGTTTTCATCTTCTCTAACTTGAACAAGGAAACTGCTCTGGATCTTGTCGCCACACGTGTGTGGGCGGTACTCGGAAGTTCCAGTCGATCGGCGGCCTGACGGCTGGATACTCGTACATTGTCGACAGTAACGTTCTGTGCAAACATGATGGATATCGTGGCAGATTGAATGTGGTCGGACATGAGTTCGCCCACCTCATCATGTTTCACCTTCCGGGGTACTGGAAACAGAAGGTATGTTATGAACTATTTAAACGCCACTGAATAAAATAACAACAACAGCAACACAAGAGTCACCTTCAATCACAGCAATGTTATTAGTAGTTAGACGAAGGGGAAAAAGAGTTGAAAACATCCTTAATACTCATTTTAGATCATTTTACTTCTAGTTAAAGGCAAAAAGAACTATGAATCTAGTGATGTGTTTTGGGGCCATATTGATAATATTTTGTGAAATGACCTCCGGCTTCTTTCTGTTCTTATATTTGTACACATTGTTTAATATATATTCCAAAATAGTTGCCTTACAGCACATTATTCAAAGGCGAAATGTCCCGTTTCTATTTTTCACTTTACTTAACTGTATGATACAGCCGTGATATAAAAAAAATGATGCAAAGAGAAAAACACATGTGATGAGTATTTTTACTTGTAGAAAATCGCACATCTCTTGTCTGCCCAAATATGCGTTACATAATTTAGAGTGCTTATTTGCTTCGAAATGGTCACGTCGCATGGCAATTATCAATTTTCGTCCCATGGAAGGCTCCAACGGGAAGGTATGACAGCTAATACCATCGTAATTCGGCGTGTGATTAGCACAGTGGATTGCTGCACTACACGGCATACCGTGGATTGCTGCACTACACGTCGATAACTAGGGGGACTAAAACGGCAGCGTGAATTAGCGTGAATAGAATACCAAATTTCACGAATCTCTGTTTATCTGTGTTTAACTACATGTTTTTAAAAGATCCAGGAATTTTTATTCCTTAAATAACTTTAGCTCCGCGTTTAGATATCCTCAGGATATCATGTGTCACTTCCGCGCGAAAACATTTATCAACCGGGACAGTTCACCTTTAATGTATATTCTAACATGGCGGCCGTACACCACATTAATTAATGTGTATTTTGAAATGGTGGGCTTACCCCACATTATTTAGTGTATATTCTACAATGGTGGGCTTACCGGGTTAGGCTAGTGTTTAGATAAAATACTAGGACATTCCGAAAGTTCATTGGTGAAGTGTCCGCCTCTTCCTTTCGCCAGATACTTCAGAAGCCGAACAGACGATATCGAACATTTGACATTGTGACGTCATAGGCCAGAGGTCGACCGTCAAAAGTATGAAGCGTCATGACGCTAATGCATTTTATAAGGACTGAGCCGTATCATTTGTGCCTCGAAACGACTTTCATTTCAAGGAGGATGTCATGTGGTTAATTCTTTAATTTAGACTAGGTTTTACGCTGTGGTTTTACGTGAAATATTCAAGAATATTTCACTTATACGACGGTGGTCAGCATTATAGTGGAAGGAAACCGGATAGATCCGCGGGGAAAACACACGACCATCTCACGTGCGGCCAAAGCCAGCATTAGCTTTGAACTCAAGGGAATTACATTGGTAAGAGGCTCCTGGGCTATTGAGCTGCGCTAGAGCGCTAACCACCTTGGCCATGGAGTCAACTCATGTTGTCGAAATTCTTTATTTTCTGAATTCTTTATTTAACACTACCTATGCAGTAGGCTATTAAATATACGTGTACTAGAGAAGTGTGCAACATTAGGAGGGGAGGTAACTGCACGTTTTTCTTTGCGTTCAAGATTCACGAAGCTTATATCAAGGACCACGCGAAGCAGGTTTGGGCCATGCACTCCTACCTCATGTCGAATCAGAACGAGTTTTGGGCGGAAGCGTCGGGGGCCTTTTTCATGTTTAGCCACATGTTGTGGACTTCTGGCGGAATGAACAGGTACGAGTGACCATATTGTTTACCGAAATTTCACCTCCAAGTTATGTCATTGACAGGTGGTTGTGTGGGCTTCAACAGTTAGAAATGCTTTTGACATAATCATTTGGCCCAGATATGAAATGAGCAAATATTTGAGGCAAGTAAGCACAACGGGGCACGAGATGAAGCAACCTTTGTGAAAAGAAATACAAATTATTTTGAAACTTAATTGAGCACTGACGTAAGAAATCTGTTCACTGAATAAACATTTCGTCTAAACTATCACTTATCCAGTTATTACACTTTTTATTCACTTGCTTATCAAATACTACATCAGACAAGCACTGGATTCTTTGATTATTTTGCTAAATATTTCATTCAACTGATCATCCTGTCCTTACAATTAATCAATCATTCTATCCTAGGTGTGGTCACACAGGGAACACTCTCTGCCCGTCAGTAGCCTCCGCTCGTGAATTCATCCATCAGAAAGACCCAGACCTGTTCGCCATATTGAACTATGTCTATACGGGGAACCGTCCTGAAGTCGACGATCACGTCAAACCATGCATGTAGCGCTACAATAAATGATAGATTTATGAAATACATGTTTAAAATATTTGTGTTTATTTCCTGACATCCCCAAAGTGCAAAAAAAGGAAAAAAAAATTAGATATTTGTTGATTCAGTTAGAAGAAACTGACATTTGAGTGCTGTCATTAGTAATCCCACAAGCGGGAGCAACAGTGTCTTCTGAACTGTATTCTTTCAGTCAGATATACGAAGCGAAGCGATTGTGTGCTTTACCTCTTGTCGGTTGACTGACACCTTAATATTTATTGAAATTAACATCGTGAGAAAGCGTTTACGTTCAAAACAGAGGAAGTCTTCTTTCTTCCTGCTCGTTGGAGGTGTTGATATCTGTTACTCAGAAACATGATGCTTTGAATAACTTGACGTTAGCTTTGGAGCACCCCTTCACGGTTTACGAGTGACACATGAATGTCGGATCCAACTCTTTGCTCTAGCAGGGTATTTTGGATGTTCCCCTGCATTCACCTTTCTGTGGGTTTGCGGAAAGTATAAAGCGTCAACATTCCTTCGTGGGAACTTTTATCAGGCATCGTCCGGCATCATCAAAGATCTAAAGAACATTGCCCTGGATCATTGCATTTTTCCGTCAACACTGAAAACTGTTGAATGCTTCTCTGTGAATGAAGCCGCCCTATGTTTTTATGTAATATACGTTTTTGGTTCTTTTGTGGTTGTATTATATGTCGGTTTGGAAACTGGTCATACGTCTATTAAGGCGGGATTTGGTTGACGGCTGGCATAGTAATGTCTGTCTGGACGCTTAGGTATGATAGATATGTTTTTTTATGTATGCTTACCTGAGGCCCATGGTGAGAGGATCTGCAGGGCACAAGTCGTAACCATCTGGTCACAAGTCGCAACCTTCGTCAGTTAATGCAATTGCCAAATTCCCCCTCCCCCCCCCCAAAAAAAACAGTCACTTACTGCGAGGACACCTCGTTTGTTAATATTTTTCAGTAAGCAGTTAAAATAAAACTTTCATTTAGTAAAACTTTGAATGCAGTCAGTGGGAGTGTCGAATGGCGTCTTAGAGGAAAACAAATAGCACACAGTTAACGATTTTGCCTATACAAAGTGACACCAGTCAAGGCCTCGGGAGAGCTAAAAGGTACCCATTCCAGCGAAAAGGGAGTTATTCCTGCTAACCTGATACTTGACAAGTCCTCATCGTAGCCAACATGGTGCTATTTCAGCTGCCCTTGTACTTGACATAGTCTCAGTACAGAAGAAACCATTCCTGCTTTGTGGCGTCTGACAGGACATGAGCAGAGCCAAGAAGAAACCATTCCAGTTATTCTGGTACGTGCGAAGGCCTTAGTCAAGCTAAAAGAAGACCATTCCATCCATATTAATCCTTAAATAGGCTTCAGGAAAGCTAAGAGGAAACCATTGCACCTATTTTGATTCTTGATAAGGCTGTGGTAAAGCCAAGAGGAAACAAACTCTGCTATCCTGGTGAATAACATCATGGAAACGTTCCACTTATCCTGCAAGTTCCACGCAGAGGCAAGAGAAAACCAGTCCAGCTATTCTGGTGCTGGATAAGGACACAGGAAACAATTTTACCTATCCAGATGATGATACAGCCTAGCAATGACCGGAATATGAGCAAGCCGTCTTTTGTCACATGTATCAGGGGTTATATAGGCCATGATAGCTACCGATTGCTCGGGAGGGCAAGAGTCATATTACTTAAACGAACATGAGGGCAAAATGATAAAGAAAAATTAAAGACATGTGCTCTTTATATAATTGCACAAGGCTGAACACCTTGCTTAAGGCACACTTTATTGAAATATGTGTGGAAACAAAATTTAACTACCCCGATTTCTTTATGGTACAGCTTGCATGCATGTTTAAAATGATTTTTACATATTATCTCAGGTTTTCAGGCGTGCATGTACAGGCACGTTTTTGTTCCGTGCTTACATACACGTTTTAAGAGGAACGTAAATATCCGGGTGGTTTCCGGTGTACACGTATTCCAGAACGGCGAAGATTTCCGGATCGTGTTGACGGAGATACGCACGAGCGGCAGCAACACTGGAGCAGATGTGGGTACCACTACCACACCTGAGGACAACAACGTCAGAACACAATATAAGATAAGCTAAGTAGTTGTTCTAAGTGCTCGTGTTAGGGAATTTTTCGTTACTGGACAGCATACGAAAGTGACATATGTTTAAGTTTAAGCAAAGCAGCACTTAGCAGTTACACAAAGCTGGGAGAATTCCTTGTATTTTATCCAGTATGTGTGACATCTGAGACTTTACATGGGCTTGAACATAGTTTCAAGTCAAAAGCGTAGAATAATTCGTATGAAAATTACAACTGATCTGAGTCTGTTCTCCTTTTTACTCTTTTCTGCTTGTGCGCACTGACGCACCACTCTAAACATCGGTATTGTTTATAGGAAGGAGAGGTATGCAGCAAGAAAGGCGCCATATTTCAATGTCTAGGGACGACGATATGAAAACATACTACACCATAGTGAAATGGTTACACCCGATCAATTAATTCATACGTGACAATCAGTCATACATGTATGTCTTGTCGCATGGAACCAATGGAATTAAAATACGAAATATTCCATGCGATTCACAGCAAACTTTTGAGTTTGGTTGTGCATCAGAAGTTGTTCCGACAAAATAGTGTGAGCGGAGTTTAAATATTTTATTTAATCGATGTTTAACGCCTTGACGTGTCTAGGGGTGAAAGAAACTGTAATGCCCAGAGTAAATCATGGACTATCGCCTTGTACCTGACAGCCATACTGGCCAACAGCCACCAAGAAGTCAAAGAGAGTTGGAATCCAATACACTTAAGCCGCTAATAATTGCAGCGAACTAGCGCTTTAACAATTAACTTTAGCGAGAGATGGTCCAAAAGAAAAGGTGCCACGTTTATCAAATACTTGGACGCCACTCAATCCAAGACAAAGCCAACGTGCCCTCCCGTCCAGCCAAGGTTTTGTTCACTCCATCACCACCCATGTTAGGAACACAAATCTTGCTCATACATGTAACTCGTGCCACAGCATTTGGCGGCTATCTCGACAAACAGACACACTCACACATTCATTCCACCATTGGCGCCAATCATGTGGGTGGACAAGAAAAACGCCGTGGTGGCCTCGGCAAAGTACTCGTCTTGGTTGCGCATGGCGTAGGAATTCAGCTTCCACGTGCCTTTGGCGTGGATGTCGTTGTAGGCTTTGTGAATCTGTATATGGGAGACATTCATCACTGAAAGATACTAGGTCAGTGGTTTTCATATTGTTTGCATGGCAAAGAGAATCCACACTTGATACTCGACACCTGTACTGTCGCACGGGAAGTATTTGATTTTTAACGTCTCCATCACATTTTAGTATATGAACAACTACAGAGTACTGTTAATTAATCGAACGATAAATATCGCACCTTTGAGAACTGTTGACTTTTTTCTTCCTTAATAGAAACTCTAGCCATTTAGACAATCTTAATAAACTTTATTGCTGTTGCATTTGCTATAATGTCAGCAAATGCAACAGATACCACATACTTAACATACATGTGATTGATCTTCATTCCAAACAATATGTATTACTTTCACAATGTCCCTCACCCACCCCCATCCTCCAAACAAAAAAAAAGAAAAACAAACCCTTCTGTGGTGTAACAAAGAATGTTTACGGCAAGAAAACTTAAAGCAGAAGATCATCGTTCCATATCTGGAACAAGTATTTTTCAAAAGGTCTCATTTTTGGACAAAAATGGACATGTCTTGCAGACGGAAAAGGCGGGAGTGCTGATAGCTTACAAATAGTTTGTTTGATTGTTCCCTTTGTTATTCTGAGGATCTCTCAAATGTAAAATTTTCTCTTTTTGCAGAAGACGATCAGCACTAACTGCAGAATTAAATCATGACTATTATTAGTATGTTGCGTGTTTCTTTGGTAACCATCAAATGTTAGATTGCTCTCACCCTTTCCCGCCAGTAATTATCCAGGTGGAACATGATCTGGTGAGCAAACTCGTGACTCAGCACATTCAACGTTCTGTGGTAAGCGTCGTGACTGTTGCACAAGACGTTGTCATCGACAACGTATGAACGTCGTGACGTCAGGCCCCCTATGGTTGAATACTTTCTCCCATCAGCGATGCACGTGTGAGCACAAGACCCTTTGCAGGAACCTGTAATGAAAAGATATAGCCAGTAACTGATGTCGCAGACACACTAAATACGGTTTTATGTTATTCCCATCAATTCAATTCAATTTGCATTCAGTCGGAATAGATTATTTAGTGGACCAACCGCCTTCCAATGCGTATCGATAAGGACTGATGTGGACTCGCTGGATTAAGTTCATACGTTGAGGAAACATTTACTGGCACAAGATGGGGTGGAGTAATACTTTCCGAGACAGGGTAGACTGAAGTAACCCTCACTGTGCACGGATTGAGTGAGTAACCTTTGCTGTGATTAGATGGGAGTGAGGAACACTTACTTTGACAGGATGCGGTGCAGAAGCATTTACTGGGACAGGATTGGGTAGAGTAATATTTCCCGTGACGGGATGGCATAGAGTAACACTTACTGGGACTGCTAGTTTAAAATGACACTTAATATGTCAGGATGGTAGTAACATTTACAGGGTAGTATCGAAAAAAAAATTGCTGTGACAGGATGGTATGAAATCACATTTACTGTGGAAAGCTAGTGCAGGACATAACTCGCTGTGACAGGACGGTATGAAGTGACACTCACTGTGACAAGATGGTGTGTCAGTGTGACTCGACATCTCTGGATACACTGTCAGTCCCTCAGCTTTAGTGAACAGTCCAACCCCCATACCCGTAGCTACACGTTTGTACACGATCTCCGGCATGTGTTTGATCATCAGGGCTATAGTTTGGGCAGCCTGAAAGAAGACAAAGTGGTGTTTATAAGGGAAGCAATGATTGACTGATTTATCAATCGATGGCTTGGATCTGACAGCTTAAAGGAAAAGAGAAACGGATGGTATTTATTTATTTATTTATTCGATTGGTGTTTTCCGCCGCACTCAAGAATAGTTCACATGTACGAAGTCGAACAGCATTATCGTGGGAGGAAACCCGGTGGGAAATCCACGACCATCCACAGGTTGCTGGCTGATCTTTTAGGCAAAGAAAACACGATGCCTTTTTCGGAAAGCTTCATTTTATCTCTTAGAAACCAATATCTGCTTTAAGTGGTATAGAAAATTTATTATTTCTGAGAGGCATTCTTTCGCCATACCTTTTCCATGGCTAGATCTGACACATGCGCAGTGCCGGTAATAGTGATAACTTCCAGACGAGGATGGGAGTGGTATACCGCCCCATTCTTAGCCACATATCGGTATTTAAACGACACAGGTGCATCGTCATCTTGTGTGTTGTTCGGCCTGAAATATATGTATTCCTTGGGCAATAAGCTTTGTCCTAAATACTGCTTAAGACTCGTACGTCGGTCTAATAATAATAATAAAGAAAACTCAAGGAATCAACACGTAGGTTGTTTCATATATTTACACACTTATTTTATGTATGGATATATGAAACAACACACGTGGTGATGCCTTGAGTTTTCATTATCATTAAGTGTTGTCTTGATACACGTTTTACCTATCTCTATTGTAATTTTAATAATGTTAATTCATATATGGCTACTTTGTTTACAGTTCGAAGAGTAGGAGATGCTTTAAAGTTTAAAATTGTGTGAAAACAGTACAGCGTTCATCCGGAGGGACGAGTTTAGTTTTACCTGGATCACTTTAAGACAAATTCAATATACACCCAATCGGCTAATCAGGAAAGCACATGTAAAACAGGTTGCCTTGCATTTACCTGAACACGCTGTTCATCTCCCATTGATGATTTGGAGGTGGGGGTGGGATAGCCACTATAGTAAAAATATGTAACTGGCATGAAAAATATATACCTAGCTTGAAAACTTGTGATAAGCAAACATCGAAGTAAAGAGCAACACATAGATAGCGATGAAACAAGTCCAAAGGCATGTGCTCATGCAAACAACATATCCCTTTACATTGTTTTCATGTTATCGTGAATATGTGTTAGAGGGTCTCCGTGGCTCAGTCGGTTAGCGCGCTATCGCAGCACAATGCCCCCCCCCCCCCCTCCCACCAGTGCGGTCGCTGTGAGTTCAAGACCAGTTCATGCTGGTTTCCTCTCCGGCCGTACGTGGGACGGTCTGCCAGCAATCTGCGGATGGTAGTGGGTTTCACCCAGGGCTCTGTCCGGTTTTCTCCCACCATAATGCTTATAATGTATAAGTGAATTATTCTTGAGTACGGCGTAAAACACCAATCAAATAATTAAATAAATAAATAGAATATGTCTTAAATGTGAAGACCACACAGCATTTTGAGTAGTTCTAAGGCAGTGAGGTCCAGTATATTGCAGTTAATATTACTGTATTTTCTTAGCTACTTCTGCGCAAGCCATGGTGCTGGGGGGCATGTAAATTGTTACTTCGAAAATATGTACATTAATTTATTTATTTATTTTATTTTTTTGATTGGTGTTTTACGCCGTACTCAAGAATATTTCACTTATACGACGGCGGCGAGCATCATGGTGGGAGGAAACCGGACAGAGTCCTGGGAAAACCCAAGACCATCCGCAGGTTGCTGGCAGATCTTCCCACCTACCCCCGGAGAGGAAGCCAGCATGAGTTGGTCTTGAACTCACAGCGACCGCATTGGTGGGAGACTTCGGGTCACTGTGCTTACATTAACATTTAGAATATAACACTAACTGGGGTAAGTTGACATGAGGCGGGATTTCACATGTAACCTGTGACCATTTACCATCTATCAGGCTTATTCTGGCTGTATGTCGTTTTCTTCATACATTAACTTAGGTAGCATTGCACGAGCGAATCTTGCAATCCTATGGTTACGGTGCAAAAGGCAAAAAATTCAAGCTGCCGATATAAAAGGCGTATTTTCAAAAATAGTGCATAACATTATACTTTGTAAAGAGCAGGAAATGCCCAGGGATGGCAAAGACTGGCAAGGAAAGTCACAGAAATCACTGATTTTGGACTAATCTATAAGTTTCCTTCTAAATAAACAGTAATTTTTCGTAATATGAAAGATAATACGTATTCTTCATAAAACCATTTTCGCTTTGATCAGATTAAAACAGTCAAATATTTACCCGTGAATGCTACCAATAACGACAGGAGCCAAAGAGACTGCATTTTGTCTTCAGCGAGTCCAAGGTACAAAAAACTACAAAGATAGAAAACGGCAATTTTTGCCAACATGGGTGAGAAGAAAGCATATGGTGCGATCTTATCGGCTTACCCGTTTGGATCATCTGTAGGCGTGACTTTTGCACATTGACCTGTCATGTGTCTCAAGCTCTGAATAAAATTTAAAATAAAATTTTTCTAATAATAAAGGAAATTAAACAGCCTGCGCGAAAAAGGTGGTCTGGTTTGCTGTTCCCATTATTCTTAAGTGAAAAAAAAAACGATAAATCAAAATGAGTTTTGAAGATGTGCGGCATATTTCGAATGGTATTCGCTAAATGTTACTGAAACAGAACTTTACCCAAGAAGGAAGTCACTCGATGAGCCAGATTTTACAACTTTGCATCAGCTGCAACTATTATATATCTGACACAATAATTAATTCGTTGAATTAGAAACATTGTGTGACAACATGCCATTCTTCCTTGTGCTTCCATGCAGTTTATGGTACTTGACACTTACAGAAAATCCGTAGTGGAAACACGTTTATAAGCTTCGTGCGGCCTATCTAATGGTTTTTGCACTGGAGTGGAGGATTTACCACAGTTTTTCATGTCCTTTGCCTTTGGCTTCTTTTGTGGAAATCAACAAAAGTCTCGCTTCCCCGCATTTTTCTCTCCTTTTTGCACTCTACGTTTTAAAATTACGTTTTGACCAAGTCTTGACTCAAGCCTGAAAGTTTGGAACAAATAAAGAAAACTGGTATCGAAATTCTCTCAAGGTTTTTTGTCCAAGTAAATTTAAAATTATTATAAATTTACAACATTCTTGAGGTCACGTGGTCATGCGAAACGTGTGAATGAAAAATGAATAGCAACAGTAAATAAAGAAAATGCTCTAAGGCGTAGTTGTGCACATGAGTTTTCTTACACGTTGTTTTCTCGCGTCATCTCGAGGTTTCATAACAAATCCAAGTGAGAATTGACAGATCAACCGATTGGTTCATAGCCTGTGAGAAAGCACGATACAAATACTTTAATCAGGTCAGGGCCCTTGTCTGTCAGTTAACACACAGTTCTTATGGCATAAGCAGCAGTCAGTGAATACAGAGAAAATTGCTAATTTTTACCAAAAAAAAAAAAGGATTTCAAAATATTAAAATAAAAATGTAATGGGATTGTGGAGATTTCCGTGAAAATTAACATATCAGATTCTTGCATATCCGATCATAAATGAAAGAGTTGCTATGGTTTAGTTTAACTATATCCCTAACCCGAATACACTCAGATGTATCGTAGAAGTATGTGCAACCTTGTGCGGAGATCAGTTTTCAGTTTTGTCGGTGTATATAGTCTGTCGTATCCAGGCCGTTTGATCCCGGATATATGGAGATATTGTTCGATGATTAAGCCTTAATGTTTCATGCATTCCAGGCCGTTTGATCCATGAGCCAGCATTTGACCTAGCCCAGAAACCAGACAAAAGTACGGAAAGCTGCATTTAAAATAAATCTTGTGAGCCAATCCTGTGACTTGTAACGATTCGTGTAAATCTGATTGCATGAGGGTATTTTCCTTCGGCTGTCGATCGATCAGTTACTTATGTAGCGTGTATTTGGCCGTCGTGCACTTTGTGGTTAGCGTGCTGATCGGCCGCACTTCCGAACGTGTGGATAGGATAGGAAATGGACAGCATGAACTTCCATACAACTCATGTAGGTTGTGAGAAATCTGGGCTATCTATACGGCTTTAACATCTCGTACGTATCAAGAGAAGCGGAAAACGGTTGTCACATTGGCCTTGTTACAGAAATAATTCTGAAAAAATTGACATTAATTTCTTTGGCTTCTAATAATAAGGCGTTCTATCGTCAAGATAAACATTACTTTGATATTCTGGTTGCCAACAACTTTAGCTATGATGTTTCAAACTGAATAGGAAAGTTTCAAGTTCGAACTCTTTTATCGCCAAAGATAAGAAAAGTCCTACTATACCACGTAACTTGACAAAAATGTTGGGCAACTATCTCTGATTATATTTACTTTCACCCGAGTGTCTAAAATGTGTCGTCACCAGATGGCTGAAACATTGCCGAGGTTGGGTTAATTCATAATGGTTCATTCTAAAATAATTAGTCATTCTAAAACATCCACAAACAGTTATCTAGACTGGACGAATCAAAATGAAAATTGAGAAGCTGGAGGTTTCTGAAGTTAAGAAATTCCTGAAGGTAAAAGTATCATTTGTACCTGCTGATCACGGTGCCGTAGGTGATCAATAAAGTAAAATCACCTTCTTGCCATCTTTGACCAGTCAACTGATACAGTAGGACTCTTGTCCACAGAAGAGTTCTAACTCGAACCGCCCCAAAATTTGTCCAAGGTTCGTCCGCTAATCTGGTAATATCGCAGACTGGTGATCTGTGTTGTTCCACAAGAGGATACACCTCAACGCGAGACAGTTAAATCATTCTTGTACGCACCAGTCGGCTCGAAGCTGTGCGTAAATATAATCTTTCTCTGCTGGCACGCATTAGTCCTTGTGAACTACCCCTTTGCCTTACAGCTATACCCACACTTGGCCAGCTGGAACCACCCTGCTACTTAGATACTCACAATAGCCAGAATATGACTAAACAAGGGCGAAATGTGGCGAAAGCATCCAACCATTGTAATTGTTGTAATACAGCGTAAAATGCAACATAGTAACTCCAACCAAGCAACGACGAAAGTATGATAGTTGGCATCCGGTCACACAAAACCTGTGAAATAAGACCAGGCCACTCCATCCCAGTTAATTAGGGCTTTTTTTCTACTTTTCAGGTAATTGGTTAAATAGTACAAACTATCGTCTCCCTGGAACTATGTCTTAAATAGGATTAATTTGAAAAATTAAGTGATATTGAAAGCAATTAATTAACTGCTGTCGATACGACAGTGTGATTCATGGGAAATGCTCATTCGTGACCACTGAAAACATAGACCCTGATTTATTTATTTATTTATTTAATTGGTGCTTTACGTGGTGGTCAAAAATATTTCACCTATACAGACGGCGGCCAGCATTGCGTTGGGAATGAAGCCGGAAAGAGCCCGGGGGAAACCCATGACCATCCTTAGATTGCTGGCAAACCTTCCCATGTATGATCAGAGAGGAAGCCAGCGTGACCTGGACTTTAACTCGCAGAAACAACATTGGTGAGAGGCTCCTTGGAGTTTACGCTGTTAAAGAGACAAACCCCGCAGAAGAGAAACTACGGTGAATAAGATGACCATAAAAACTGTATTTGAAATAGTTTCACTGATTTTTTAAAGATTTTTTCTCTGGACAAATTAAACGCAGTCAAATGTTTTGATTTTGTGGTGGACTGTATGGATATTGATGATGTATTCAGCACATTTACGATGCACTGTGTGCGTAAAATCTGTAAAGAATATAAAGACTAAAGCCTAAAAGAAAACTGAAAGGCAGCATCATGTATGAGAACTTGTCAGCTGTAACACTCAAGTTTATCACTATGTCACAACCAAATCCTTTCTCGTGTAATGATTACGTAATACACGTGACCACCAGTCGGCTTTCCCAATGGTAATATTTTCAGTCACTCGTCTATGTAAACTGGTTCCCCTACCCTTCGGCTGAGGTAACAGAATGAAGACGTTTGTCGTGGTGTTTTCCACATTTTTTACAGGTAAAGCTAATTATTAAACAGTCTGTTTATTATATATATCGTGGCAATTGTTATGTTAGGCTGCATTCAAAAGTATTGGACTTTTGCGATGTGGACACGACAGGACAGCGTACCGAATCAGCATGCAGATCTCAGGATGTCAAGTCATGTCAGTTTTAAGTATGAATGTTTGTAATGAAGAATTAAATCGATGTGATATCCGGAGACCTGTGCTATGGCATTTTGTCTTGAGAAAGGTTATATACGCCAAACATCGGGATCGGATTTTCCACTTTGCATAAAGCAATGAATGTTAACGTCTTTAACACAAGCACATGGTGCAGAGAAAATGTTGGCATCCAAGTATCAATCAAATGCCCTATATATAGGAAGGACGTGTAGAATGATCACAGCATTTTAGGTTCAGACAGTGAGAGGTCTGTACTTGAATTATAAAAAATATGTTGGTTAGACAGTTGTTGTACATGTCTGTATAACTACAGCGGTGATATTGAAACTGTACCATGTTTATAATTCACTGTAAATAGATTATTTTGTGCTTTAACGGTTTTTATGCCCACAAAAATATGTACATCAACTGTCAACACTTATTTAGAGCTTCAAGCCCCCCACTGGATGCTCTTTAATATCTGTTGACGATGATGACGACGACGACATCACTATTATTTATCCTCATCATCATTGTTTATCACCATTATTATTATTATTATCGGGGAAAATGACGGTTTTAATTTTTTACTTTGTTTTTGTTCTAGAACTGGTGTTTTATGACAAAGTGAAGAATATTTCCCTGATATAACGGCAGTTACATTTACATGTGAAGGTAACCGTAAGGGCCTACCTGTCAGGTACCTGATGAGATCTCTGACAGTGTAACACAGCCGCGCAGGCCCCAGTCGGATTCGAACTCGCAACTTTTATCAGGTACATTACCTTTTCTACTACAATGGCGACCGAATTAGTCGTTGTACTGTTGTAACACGTGAGTATTACATTAGGAATTCATTATCGTAAAAGCTTCGATGAACAACAGACTACACAATTCCTGGCGGGAAGGATTACTCAGTGTGAAGAGATAGTTGTTGTCTGCGACGTCCCATATGATATATTTGTCAGCAAGAGACAAATTAGAAAAAGTCGAATAGACATTGTTTTTTTTCAGTTAATACCTGTCATTGAACTTATTTGCAGTGTGCTATTGTCTACTTCCATCAGAATATGTGACGGGCTTTGACCAGTATCATCAGCCAAGGCAAGTATATAGCAATTAGTTCTGAAGTGCAAAATAAGTTTGGATTTTAAAAAAAAATCTCCGAGAAAAAACTTCACCAATTTAATGAAAATAAATTTAAAAAAAAAATTTAAAATATGTTTTCACCAATTTTTAAAAAAGAAGCACTTGGAAAAAGTTATGCTCCTAAAATGAAAATGGGGAGATAACTTGCTGACTACTTGTAAAATAAGACATGTACCAATTTTGAAAAGGTGCACTTTTTTCATAACTTTGATTAATATTTTCGCTGTATATTTTTTTTCTCTTTTGAGACAGGTCGGGGGTGGGGGCGTGGTTTCAAAATTGTGATTTGCATTCATCGACTATAGTTCAACTAAAAGTCTTATCGTTATTAGAGAATACACTTTCTCCATGTAACACAGATTCTTGTCCTGAAAAATTGGCTGAAATCACTCCGAGTTTCAAACCAATAACGTCATCAGTGTAATCTCCCATAACTATAACATTGCTGCACAAATTCGCTATCTACATGACATCTACCTATCTGATATATTCAGCTAAGAGTCTATTGTTCAGCTACCTTCTATTTTTGTAGACGACTGGTTGGTAGAATGGTCTAGATGACTGACATGTACTGATTTGGTGCCTAACTCTGAGGTTATTGGCCCGAAGTTCAGGGATGTTTTAACCAATTTTCATCTAGAGAACGTGTGCTACATCCAGAAGGTGTAATCTCCAATAACGAAAATACAGTTATTTAAGCTCACTTTCTGCCAATCTCATATTCCAATTGATAAATAGGGTGGTGCACTTCGCATGGCTTCAAAATGGAAACCGTATGGTGATGCAGAATCCATGACTCCCTGATGAAGATCTTGTCTTGAAATTATCCTTAGTTTCCAACTCTAAACGGATGGACATAGCTTTAGATTTGACACAGTAGCCATATACCCTTGTAAATACACATTTGCTTCCATTAACATCATTGTGAAAAACTAATTTAAAAGTGTCTTTCTGTTCGATTTCAATTTCCGTAGCTTCTTTCTAAACCTTTCAGGGATGAGTCCCTGTTAGGTTCAAGGGATGCAACTCTTACCGCATTAAAGTTTCTGTACGTGCCTCAGAATGGAAATATCTCTTCAACCAAGCCAGAGAACGTTGAATTCATAACAGTGGCAGGCACTGGACTTGTCAGCGAAGAGGCAGTAAATAAGGTATGTTTACGTAAGGCAACAGACATAAAGCGAAACTTAAACACAGTAAGCACAATAAAAACCATATGGTTTAAAAAAGAATGAAAGTTAGGCTTGAAATGTTTTTTCCTCGGTTGATGGTTCTCGGGTAAATGTACAATGTAGCAATTGGCGCTCGGTTGCGTCGCCGGAAAAGCATGGAAATTAATCGAAGATCAAAGCCAAAGATAACATTGTTAAACCATGCTCACGGTTTTGTTCCGTGCTAATCTGTATAAACTCAGGACGACATCAGTTTGAACCTGATTACGATATTGAAGGGTTGATGTGTAAATGGTAAATCGCATGACATGAGGAAAAAATGACTGATAGCCCAACATTCAGTGGCTGGTGATGTATAAAGTGTGTACTACATGGAGACAGTGTCTTCAGCAATTCAGGTATGTAAGATAAATAATATATGATACAGATGTATATTTTATGTTACTTACACCTTGTAATTCTAAGAAGCGACCCGTTTGGCAATAGCCATATGATAGTAGGTGAACCATAATGCTGGTCGCCGTCGTATCAGTGAAATATTCTTGAGTACGGCGTAAAACACCAATCAAATAAATAAATAAATAAATAAATAAATAGTGCATAGTACCGGCGAAATCCGTTCCTTTCTGGTATAATATGGTTCAGCGAAAGAAGAGTCATTGTCAAAGTAGTTCTAATTAAGAAAATATGACCCTTGTACGATTAGAAACTGCCACATTTTGCCAGAAAGAAGAATATCATTTGTATAAACATGAGCTATATCCCATAGAAATTCATTTGATTTCAAAAGTTCAAAAATTTGAACTTGACCACATTGCTATTTAATTTTAGTAAAATTATGGGTGGAAGGCCTGCAACAAGCTGTCATGCTTTTTCTCTGTACAATAACGATCGTAATGGCCGCAATATCATAGTGTCTTTCTCCTATTAAGGGTGTTTTAATACTACAGAAGTAGGGGAGTTAGTGTTGTAAAAATATGTACTATTTTAAGAGTGCAAGTTTTAACCTGACATCCGTATTTTCACCTCCGTTCTACACAAGCGATTATCTTGGCTTTCACTAACACTCTCACAGTACCATGCAGGGAGGCAAACGTTTTGTTCACCTGCCTAAAAGCGTCTGGCATCAGAGGTCGTCTGTCTGTCATCCGACTGTCTGTAAAGGTATCCTTGTAATGATAAATTTACGGCCAGAAAACACAGCCCGGTGTTGTGGTGTAAGTTACTGAAGGTCATTCAAAGGACAGAAATTCAGGTATCTAAGTAACAGGGGCCTTAATTTGCAGGATTCTTGTTTACCCATAGTTTTTTCACCTGTACATATATGATGACGGGAAAGCACTTAGGCAGTATGGTTGCTGATATTTGCACACAAAATCTATAAATTTTTGTGATAAACGTGTAAGTTTTTAATATATTTATATTTTACTCTGTGTAAGTTTATTTCTTGGCAAAAGCATTTCCATCAGAACCAGTAGTTACTGTAGACAATCGGGAATTCAAGAGGCATTACTGACACTTAAATTAAATCACAGGTTCATCACTTAACACCAACTGACTTGTCGTCGCCTCCCTTATTTTACTTTTCATTCAATATTGTTTTGACCTCAGTAGTGTTGTGACTAACCGTCCATTTAGAAGTTATGCCCGCACTAAATATGGCATTTTAGAAAAAAAATTGTGGAAAAACGCGATTTGGGGCATTTCTACAGCCTCTTGCTTAAGTTATTATTCATCTAAGGTCAAAATCAATGTGCATATTACCGTAACTTTTCGTAGGCTGCGATGACAGTGGCAGCTATGGTTCGTTACATGCCCGGTGAGGTATTTTCTCGTGTGGCCAAAGGCAAGGGCGTAGGCATCTTCACCAAATCAGAAGGCCTCACGGCTTTTCCGGAAGCGGCGAATCGTGCTGACACCACGGAGTGCGAACGTAAGGATGTTGAAAAATTTTCCTGAGTAACATATATCAGAATTTAAAGAACAAATAATTGCACAAATCTAAGTATTTGTTAGAAAATTTCTCTTGTCGTAAAGTATTCAGCCACTCAAAGCCACTTCACCATGAAGATCAATAAAATGAACAAAATAACATGCCACACTAAAGAAAATAATGTGTAAAAACAGACTCTTCCAAAGATTGTCTCATATACAGAACAGAAATGTACCTAGAGATTATCATATAAACCATTGCCATTGACTATTACCGGTAGGAGCAAGTGTAGCAGGTCATCCGCGAAGCATTGTATTCTATCTCTAACCCACACAACAGTGAAAAAAAAAACGATACCTTCAATATAGCATTTCACATGCAGAAGGATTGGAAATATTTTAGCTTGGTGTTCTAGTTTGCTTCTGTTATTATAACTGTTATTAATGACTAGATAATATGAGTGTGGTGCTATGTTTAATACATGACTTAAAGTTGGTAATAAAAACAAAACAAATCTCGGGAGAATATTCTACCTTGTCGTATGCATCATTTTAGATAAAACCTGAATTGAGGGTTAAAATGTGTTTGTTTTCTCTTACTACTAAAATACGTAAAATTCCAAAATTTAATTATATGTATTATTGTTGTATAACAGACAATTGCACGGGCATCTGTCGAGTTACCTGTCTCCCTGACGGCAGGAAGTTCTCCAAGATCGGAGGCTTGACGTTAGGCAAGTCATACGTGGTGGACAACAACGTGCTGTGTAACAGAAATGACGGATATCGGCATCAGCTGAACGTCCTCGGACACGAGTTCGCTCACCAAATCATGAACCGCCTGGACAAGTATTGGCGAGAACGGGTAAGGCACTTATGCTGGTTCCCGAAATACTACAGAGAATCCGAGCTGTGAAAAAAAACAAGTTTATAAAGATATTATTGACTGCTGAAAGTCTACTTTTAAATGGATGGCTATACTTTATATAAAGTGCCACTATGATCACAACAGTAACTGGATAGAGATATTAAATGAAATGAAGGAAACGAAAAGGACTAACCTAACACCATGTTGCAAAACGGTTTTCGGTGAATGGCGCTGTTTAACTGATATAAATGAATATTTCTTAAAAAATCAATCTTCGGCAGCGTTCGTAAAATATTCCTGGTGTGAGGTGATAATATTGCTGGTATGACATGGAATCAGGCAGATATGACCTCGAGTAAGGCATTTTTGCTGAAGTGACGTCAAGAGCATTTGAAAAGGCAGCGTCATTTATGTCATTTATATACATCAGCGATTGGTGACATCATGCGTTCATGCGTGACGTCATTCCAGGCAAAATGGAAATCACTGGAAAATTTTGTATCCCTATTCTCCGAAGAAATGTATACACAATCGGTTTTAATACAGGACAATTTTTTTAAGAAGTTAAGAAAGCAATTCAGACTATACCAGTCTTTATCAGTTCATCTTGTCTTTAAGACATAAAGGTTCTGACGCCAAAGTAGCTCTTTAATCACTTACGCTCTCTTCTCACTCATTTTTTGTCATTTTGTCATGTTTGAGGCATTCTTTGTCATTTTATTCAAAGGCTATGAATCGCCTACAAAAAAAACAACATCGTTTCCTGCTGTGACACTGCAGTGCTAGTGTACTACCTGTGGATTTTATGAGCATACCTGGACCGAAAAGTGTGTCTTACTCCAGGACAAGGAACGGGCGCTGAGATTTGGACCCATTGCGGGAAGGAGTTCTACGAGGAAAAGGACATAAGTTCATAAGGCCGCATTAAAATGAATTTCCTGTATTTTCTCTTTCTCTCAGATCACTCATGCCTACACCACCAGCCACTCTTTAGGCACATGGAAGCTGACGTCATACGCCATGCGCAACAAGAACGAGTACTGGGCGGAGGCCTCGGGGGCTTTCTTCCTCTTCTCCCGTATGCTCTCCTCCAATGGCGGCATGAATAGGTGAGGGAACTGGAAAGTGTAATTTAAGCTCCGGCATATTTTTTAAGGCACACAGGCTGGTAAATGTTAGAGTCAGTGGCAGGCGGCTAATAAATAAGACCATTTTAAATATTTCATGAAAGTTTGTTAAATAATATTTACTTCGAAGGAAAAAAGAAAAAAAAAACAAAAAAAAAAAAACGTTACAAACATTTAGATGAATACTGTATTACATATTCGGGGTTTTTTTTCCTCCCAAGAAACCGTAATTGGACAATATTTACGTCCACTGTTTTGTTTTGCTCGACACCCAAATACCACATGTAAAGAGGACTGTTCTTTGTTATTCATTCATTCCATTTTAAGCTGTCACAAATGAATTAATTTTGTGATATATAAAGGAAGTATGAGAATTCGTTAAAATGACAACATATACGATCACTGTATCTCTTTACCTTTATATTACCTTTAAATTTGAAAAAAATTTAACAAAACTTTAGGAGACAAGTTCATATCTTATTTCACCCTTTAAAACAAAGGCAATTCTCTCTCAGGTGTGGCGGCACAAGCATCTGTCCCAGTGTATCTGCGGCTCGGGAATTTTTACACACCAACGACCCGGAGATATTTACGGTTTTACAGTACGTGTACACAGATAATAAGCCCTATCTGAACAGCGAGGTTAAGCCGTGTATGTAATGTATTAGGCGTCACAGTGAACAGCAATCCATATATATATATATATATATAATCTGTTTCTTTTAACTTGTCACAAATATTCAGCGATGTGCAAAATCAGTCAAATACTGGTATGTGGCATGTAATAATAGTGGCATGTGGCATGTAACACTTCAAGCTCTACACCCTAATGTATTGAATGTCCATGTCATTGCCGAGAAAATGTAGTTAAATTACTGCTTCTTATCCATAATGTTAAACTCCATAAGTTTGTTATCGACACCAGCAACCCATTGCTTTGGGTCACGTCAAAATCATTTTAAAAAACAGTGGCATGCTAGAGAATAGGTGTGGACTGCAATTTGTTTTACAGTAGCGGCGCCCTATGCCGGTAGAACAAACTCCAATCAATAACAAAGCTACCATGTTATCCCCGAGAGTAGACTGCTTTGTTTTTTGTTTTTCTCTTTTTTTATAAAAGAATTATCGTGCATTTAAGTCGAAAGCCATACTATGTTGAGATCATATAGATGCAACGGATAAAATAAACTGCATTTTCCCAGCAGAAAGATGAACGTCCAAAATATCATTGTGTCACAGCCTATCGTGTCACTAACTAAAGGCAACTTTGGTAATACCCATAACTGATTTTAGAAAGCTGAATATAGGCGACGAGTTAAAAGAAAACTCGCAGTAGTGTGAAGTAATTCGCTGACGTAATTTAGTAAATATGCAAGCCTATCTGAATTGAACAGAGGTCATGCTTGTAAATGAACTATTAGTAAACAAATTAGAAAAATTTACCTGAGGTGAAATTATGTTTGTAACTGACTATATAAATAACTAAACGTAGCCTTTTAAGTCAGCATACATGAAGCTGGTCTGAATATCAAGGTGAAACCATGTTTGTCACTGGACATATAAGTATGGAAGTAAACTTTTGTGAAACACAGGAAACGACAAGCGCTTTATCTTAATATCGAAAGGAAAATGCATATTAGTGAAGGACTATCTTAGCAAACTAGTACATTTTGTAAAGAAATAATGATAAGAAAACTATGTTTGAAATAAACTGCTGATCTGGTTTTAATGGTCGTTAGTTTATATCATCGTTGTCTTCAAAAGTGCTAACTGATCTGTTCCGGTGGCTGTGTCATTTATAGTGTTCCACGTAACCTGAACTCAATGCAAAGTTTCGTTGTCATCCAATTTGGGATTTGAGGATTGGGACAAACGCAGATGTACAATGTACCACTTTGTCAGCAGAGCTATCTTTGCTAGTACCGAGCTGTCAGCCCCTCACTGATTACGGCTCGCTACTCGCACACATTCGGAATCAATCTGTCCCCAGTGTGGCGCTTTGTGTGCATCGCAATTGCCAGTCAAAGGGGCACAATTTTCAAGCGTCGTGTTAGGCTTGCTAACCATGAATTACATCCCTTGAACCAGTTGCCTTTGAACACCCGCCAGTGGTTTTCAACGGGAACTGATTTTCGCCAGTAATGAATGTGACTTAGATTGCAGAAGTTGAACATTTTTGATCGATTTGTCAATCAATAAAAGTAGTAACCTCAGACAAGAAAACACGTGATCTTTTGTGTCAAATGCGTCTGTGTAATTAAGTACACGTATGTGATGTATGTGTCTGGGATTACTAGGACGACAACTTCACTTACTGGCAACTTATCTCGTGTCTGCTTCACTTGTGTTCTCTGGAAAAAGCCAATTAAACTGTCAAACTGTGAGTTAAAAACCCCCACGTACAGCCCGTGTCACTGCGATGTGATTCATACTGATCGAGCTGTATTACCTCGAAAGAGTTCCTTGTACACCGAATTGGCCTGCTTATAGTACCGCGCATAACTCATTACAGTAACAAAATAAGAAGTACATAGTATTGCATTTATTTATTTATTTGTTTGATTGATATTTTACGCCGTACTCAAGAATGTTTGACTTACAGAGCGGCGGCTTGCATTATGGTAGAAGGAAGCCGTGGTGAGCCCGTGGAAAACCCCCGGCCATCCGCTGGAGGGGTTGCTAACGAACTACATGATGTTGTATGACGAGGTCATAACACTGTCCTATGATATGTGAGACATTCTCACATTGCATAATAATTTACAGTCCTATGAACTACCTTGCTGTCAGTTTTTTTTTTCGCACGGCTTTGGCGAGATTAAGCGGTGAACGAAGCTCGTGGTTTGTGCAATTCAAATTTCTCCAATATGGTGTGCGTACCTGTTCGTCACACGTGGGGAAGTTCGTCAGTAACTTGCCAAAGTTCAGCAATTTAACCTAAACACTCCACATTCCTCTATCCATTAAAATGACCACCACAGAACAGGTTAAATGAATAAACAATTTTTTTGTCTAATCATCTATATTACATATTGTTGAAGTATTTGTTTGCTTACATGGATATGTTTCTGTTTTGGTGGCCAAAAGGTTAGCGTGCTAGCACAGTACAAAGACTCAGGAGCCTCTCACCAATGCAGTCACCTTGACTAACAGTCCAGGCCACTGTCTTGTAAGTGAATAATTCTTGAGTATACAGCATAAAGCACTAATAATATAGATAACTACCCGTACCTCGCTTTCAGGATTTTTTTCCTTGAAAACACGAGAATAACAAAGTGTGTAGTTTACCGAATTAAGAATTGTTTCATCTAATAAACACTCGCTATTCGAGGAATCACTTTTCGTGGAATTATTTCAGGTGGTGATTTGGAGATTATATTTCAGCTTCAAAAGAACTCTCCATCATTTTTACGTTTAATATCGTTTTAATATCCCTGGCAAAAGTTATGCACCGATTTCCAACAGAGATACATAAATCCTACAAAACCTTTGGGTGAGTTTTCTGACGGAAACATTACTGAAATAAATAAAAATAAGATTATCCTCATTAATGTGGTTAATAAACATCGACCATTCAAAACGTTTTAATCATTTTCATTTCTCGTTAGTCTCCTGTATTTTTATTATTTTTTAAAATTTATTTGATTGTTGTTTAACACCATTTACACACTTACTTGCATGGCGTTAAGTACAGAGACAGGCGTCAGGATTACAGTTACATGAACCATAGCAGACTTTAGACAAGGATCTGTGGGTGAACTAATGAAGTACTGTAGCAAGAGAGGCCACAGTCCTTAATTCAGTTTGAGCCCTGGACGCAGCTGGGTGGGACATGTACCATATTAAACATGATGTACCCGTATTTCTATTTATTTCGGCTCAGGTCACGTGACCTGTGATTAATGAGGCCGCGTGTTCGAATCCTAGTTTTCCTGTTGTAAATGTGATTTTACGCCAGTAGACCAGATAGTCATCTCGCGAATTTCAGCGCTGTCAATCTGAAAGGTAAAACATTTCGAAATTCGACGTAAAACTTTAAGCATGGAAGTCTTCGAACGCCATGATAAGGAGTTATGCTAACACCATACGGGAGAAGAACCATGTCTACTCCTGTTTGGTTTTCAGTTCGCTAAAAAGCGGTTTTACATTTAATACCTTATACAGAAAACAAGAAAAATTGTTCCCTCGAGGAAATTTTCCTCGGATTCTTCTTGATTAAGGATTGATTTATGCAGCAATTTTGTTCAGTCTGAGTATCTTCAGCCCACTCAAGCTTCTCCCAAGATAAAATGAGCTCTTTCTCTGACAAAGTGTTCGCCCTGCACCCTATTCTCCTTGAATCGTTTTGTTCCAGACAGGCCGCGATCTTGGAGGAGAGACTTTATCACCAAATATATTGCGTTCTGTGAGCTACGAGATCGAAAGGTGTTCGAATGTATTTTATTTTGGCCAATATGGATCACTCCGATTGTCTCCCCTGTCACTTTGAGTTTTATATGTGGTGCGGCATGCCAGTGATCACGTGGAACACACCGTCTTGCCGGTAATACACGAGCATAGTATAAAAACCGATGTAGACATATACACACTTGTCGCTTATATGTCTAGTGGACAAAGGCCTCGTGATGAAATGAACTTGTTTTCATTGAAGATCTCATAGAAAACTACGCTTTCAGCCTTAGGCATGTATGTACACTTGAATATACATATATGTATATATATATTCAAGTTTAATGTTGAACTCAAACATGACACCCCATCCACTCACATTACACGGACAACGGGTCGACCGGTCCTGCTTTCTTGCTCTAGAGCCTCAGGCAGTAAATCTACATACGTAACCGATTTCAGTATTTAAGTGACACTGCTGAAGATACACGTAGTCGACTTATTTGCAACAAGTTTCTGTCTTTCTGAACACTTCATAATGAAATTTTAGACATCTTTTGTGAACGGTCTGTCCTGCCTGCTTTACAGTATGCTTGTGCCGGGTCAAGTTTCAGTTCCCTGTTTTTTCCTTGTTTTTTTGTTGTTGTTGTTGTTGTTTTTTTGTTTGTTTTTTTTGTATTTCTTGATTCACTGATTGTGCCATCGGGAGGTGAGCTGAAGTGGTTGGGAGTGGCCGCTACACAATAGACTACTTCCACTGAACTCTCACGTTGGCGTTTGATGAGTCCATATCAATCAAGAAGGAAGTCGTTCGGACGCCTTTAGTCATAAGATTTACGCATATGCAGATGGGGCGCATTTTTCCGTTATCCCTTAATCCGGACTTGAGAGTGTTCTGGACTGCATCAAACATAGGCCTATCTAAATTACCCAATATTCGAACTGCGGTCTGCATGTGGCGAATGTACTTTCGGAAAGGACGGGTACACTATAAAATTCTTTCATGCTGTTTGACGACATAACTGGAGAATTACTAGTAACTCCCTGAGTATTGCACATGCACGTAACTATACGCACACGTACAAGTAATTTGTATAACTACATGTGCGTTTATCAGGTAAGACAAGCTTCATACCCTGGTTCTAATAGCCATGGCTGATATAGTTACTGGAAATCTAATTCCCTACTGATGCATGTAACCCTAAAGCCTATTATCGTCGTTTTTTGATAATAAATGTATCGAAACGTAATGCTCAACAAGCCGAAGAGGATCTAAGTAATTTAACGCAATGATTTTACGTGACTGAATTATCAACTGGCAATGGATCGCTGAAGATTGGCTTCCATATTTCACTGTCTCTTCTGTGACCGGAAGCAAAGCATGTATAACAGGGAATAAAATGCCGGCTATTATTTCGATGTGGTGGGTGTAAGGAGCTTTGGTATAATGTGATCAGGGAACATTAATGGACCCTAAATCGGATCTTTTCGTGAATTCGTGGCAGAGTAGTTATCCAACAGAGTGGAGAATATGGGTAATTTGCATGCCTTCCTCATAGCTCCTAGTGAGACATCGCACATTACGCCATGCCATACTTTTCATATGTCTGTATGTACAGCTTGATTAGCTGATCGCCGTCGTCGTACACATGAAATATTCTTGAGTAACATACCAAGCAAATAAATATATAAGTAAAATGAATAAATAAATAGAGCTTAAAACGTCAGATCTTAGAGATACAAGGAAGAGATAGAATTTTCCACAGTCCGCTGCTAGCATTTGTGCTCTTGATACAAGTTCTACAAGTTGATACAAGTTATTTTTCTATCTTCTAATGTCTTTGCCAACCGTATGTTATATTCGCTATTAAAACATGCAATTGTAATTTCTTAGTGCCAGTGTGGCTTTTACAAGCGTAGTGCGTTTAAAGCTGTTGTACTTCATCCCGTAAGTGAGATCGCGTAGGAAACAGCTTTCCAACAGCAGTATGTTTTGGTTTATCCAAATGGTGCCCTTCATCCCGTAAGTGAGATCGTGTAGAAAACAGCTTTCCAACAGCAGTATACTGCTCTTCAACCCATCCAGCAATTATACTGGACGATACTAAAGGGTACTGTGTATTTTAACAGCCGTCAAACCCTCCCAAAGAGAACTACAAAAAACGGCTGACAATGGGGAGTCAAATTTTACAAGACTCAGATAATATTCACGAACAACCAACATTCTTCAGGTGCATGTACTTGGCAATCTTCTTGACATAAATTCATATCCGAGCACTTGACCTTACTTCCTCCTTGATGAGGGCCGATAATGTACGTTATAGATAAAGGAGCCTGTGATGGCCGCTGTTAATTTAATGCTATTGTGGGATAGCCACAGTATCTATGCTAATTCTCGTTATAACGTGGCTGTAATATTTCCCACGTGGCCTTATTTTGCATTAATAATGCATTCATTTAAGGGGAATTCCCTGAAAGTTGCTTTGTTTGGTGATTGTTGTTGTCCTGCTGTGTACTTTGGCACACTTTGGATCAAACACCATTGCATTCGTAACAGATCCAGGGTACATGTTTGGTTGCTGTTTACAACATGCATAATGGATTGGCGCATGTAATTTACTTCTTAAGCTCTTACACGAACAGTTGGACTAAAGCCCTAACTCTGGTAAATTGACAAGAGGCTGGTTTCAAATGGTAACTTGTAACCATTCAGCTATCACATTGTCGTCGCTGCTCTAGTTTTATCTCCCCTGTAGTCTTTTATACTTGACACCAAAAACAGAAACATTTCATAAAGAAGCGTTTCTAGATAGGCGGAAAGTAAAATGTGGGATACAAACCACCCTTCTTTGCTGTCTTTTTGCTTGGGTTTTACGTCGTACTCAACTATTTTTCAGCTATATGCCCACGTTGGAATGTACGTATATACTGTGTCTCCCCGTGCTTAGGCCATGCCGCCGAAGTATTGCCACCACTGGAGCATTCTGACGAAGTCAGCAGACATGACACCCCACCTAAACACATTATACTGACACCAGACAAACCAGTTCTTTTTCCTTCTTCTAACACTTCAATGCTGAGCGCCCTTTGCTACTTATATGACAACTGTCTAGACTTAAAGTCACATCGTAACTAATGAAAGCTGTGTGTCTGGTCATGTGTCCACCCATTACCATGAAACTTCTACATCAGCCCAATGAAAGCGTGTAGACAGAGGCGATTTAACATACAATCTTCAAACAAGAGTCTCCGAGTTGGCCCATATCAAAGGCTTTAAGCATGATTCTTGTTGCTGTCTCGCTTGGCGCTCGGCACTGAGAGGTCAGAGCAAGAAAACAGGACTGGTCGGCTCGGTGTCAGTATAATGTGATTATGTGGGGGTGTAATGTCTGCTGTCTTCGGCTTGATGTTCCAATGACGGCAGCAATTTGACGGCATGAACTCGCCCTGTCACAAGAAGACACAGTATAAATCTACATTCTAAGGGTTGAAAAATTCTTAAGTACGACGTAAAACCCAAGCACACATACATACACGCATACATACATACATACATACAATTAAGAGTCTATATGTTGTAACTCTATCGGCGAGTAGGACGCTTCAGCTTTACCGTGCACTTGTAACCACTCCAAAATGAACTTTTTTCACAATTCAAAGGCAGACCTGGCTATTTTCTACTCTCCTTCTGAATAGTAACTAGTAACTGGTTTACCGGGACACACAATCATTATTTTTTTTCCTTGTGTTATCCGTTGTTAAAGTAACTCCTGTCTAATGTAACAAACATCATATAGTTACATCTTATCATATTAGTTAATAAAATGCAGGCAATTATTTCAATCTCGTAGATGTAAGGAGATTTAGTAATGTGATAAGAGAACAATAATGGATCCAAAATCAGATTTTATTAGTCATAATTTGCATAACTTGGCGCTTTCGTCATATTTCTCAGGGAGACAAAGTATGTTACTGCATTTGGTACTTCCATATTGCTATGCGTAGAGAGCTTGGATATTTAGATCTGTAGAGATACCTGGAAAAGATGTTGTTTGTGAAGGTACACAAGGGTACAAATCCTTGTGCAAGAGATGCAAGTCCTAAATCATGGTCTGTCTTAAACATCTGTGTGTTATGTAAAACATGGTACAAATTTGTCGTACAGGCTGAAAATGGGACTCCTTTGGTGGCACAGAATTTAAAGTTGTTGTGCACCAGCCTACAAATACAATGGTGGAACGATCTTTCCAAGTCGCTTACTGTCAAACAAATTTTGGTTTAACGAAGTGTACAGTTTTTCGTCGAAATACGCCATTAACTGCGTTGGATAATGTCATAGGGTAATGCAAATATCAGCTGCCGCCAAACTTTTACAAACTCTCAAACGAAATATATGATAGACTAAGGAAAATCACTGTTCACATATAAAAACCCACAATATTCACAAACCATTACCCTTCCTCGGGTATCATGGCGAATACCTAGACTTCAGTTCTTAGCCCAAGTAGCGGTATCTGGATTCAAACGTATTACCTTTTCGTTCTGGGCCAATTGGCCAAGTACTTGGTGATGGCCGCCTTTAATGTAATGTGATATTAGAGCAGCCTCACAACAAAGCCTTGGCAACTCATTATTCAACGGCAATTTCCGGTAAGGTAGACTGGATCATTTTTACTGCATGCCCCAATCAAGACGTCAAAGCAGACATTGGTATATCAGCTGTCAGCCATTACGGAAGGATGTTCACTCTCAATAATCGCTGGACCCGGTTAACAGGACAACCTTCAGCACAAACCACCAAAGAACTAAGAAAGTATATAAAGCAAGACTTTAGAATTGATTCATACGGGATGGACGGGTTTTTACTTGGATAAGATATTGTAAGGACTGTAGCTCACAAGAACAAGAACAACAATCCGTCCCCTTCCTGACTGCTAAACAATGAGAAAAAAGGAACGTGAACTAGAAATTGGACGGAAAAAAGTGCACCAACTTTGACATACTCGCCCCCTAAAAAAGAATATTATTTGGTGACACCAATTAAAGTCCACGACGAACATCCACTTATCCTAGCCAAATGACATTCTGTTGATTGCTTGTTGATCACTGCCATTCTGTTTTCCTCATTGTTTATGCTGACTGAAAAAGAAAGCGCAATAAATTCATAATCCACATTTGAATACAACAGATACTTAAAGGTGAAAAGTCAACGTATGAGTTATTTTTTAGCACCCTATGGTTCAGGCAAGCAAAGGTCTTGTCCTAACGATGAATAAATGATTACGGCTTAACATCATTTCGGCGATATTTCAGCCGGTCCAGAATAATGTCTGAGCCAGTCGACAGTAAATGGTTTTTGATGAGTTTACGAGAACTTCACAACTGAAAGAAAAAAAAGAACTGAATTTTTAAACAACGACTAAGATAATAAAAAAATCAGATGATATGCGAGATCTAAATTCATACTTTAAAATTGTATCATGTAGAAAAGAATAAATGTTATATAAATGAGTGGTTCTTCAACAAGAAGAAAATACTGTGTGAACCAGCTCAAATAGGAGAATAACATTAAATATTGTCCTTACAGATTGATTTTCAGAAATGTAATCACAGATAGTTGTTGTATGCTAGCCTTCAAAATATCATTACTTATGCTTCTTAGAGAATAACATTTTCAAAAATCTTCGGCATTTATCAACAGCCTTGTCAGGGTTATGTTTATTAAGCCAACACGGAAGAGCTCTAGGCAGGACGCCTCTTCTAGCAAGCTTGTCTAGGGCCGGAAATCCTATTCTTTTCACCCTGAAGACGGGTGGGTGCGTATGAGTGGAATGGGGCGTTCAAGGAAGGATCCAGGCCAATACTGTATGGGGTAATATCATTAAGTTATGCCTGTAAACTGTATGGAACAAACAGATTAAAGAGGAATGGAACGTGGAGAAAGGGCTGTCTCAAAGAGAAAAGGGAATGTTTTTTTCCTCATCGAAGGTTTGCCATGATGTACATTTCCAAAGACTAAGACACACGTTAATCAAGAATAATTCAAAAATGAATTCCAGGCGGGGCTGGTTATACATCACAGATAACCGAAAAAATAGTTTGTTCTTGTACTGAAAAAAAGGACTTAGACAAGGTTGTTTTGAATGCAGACAGAGTTAAAATTTGATTGATGTTCTAGAGGCGTGGTGATTTGTTGCATTATTGTTATTTGATATTAAAAGAAAGATTATTTTATTTAAACTCGTTTGGCTTGTAACGAGAGGCGGGAAACGTGCTTAAATTGATGAATACATCATCTCACATAGACTGGGATACTTTGAGAGTAATGTTGATTAGAAAAACAAAGAGTAAGAGCTAATTGTGCGTGGAAGACAAAGGTTACAATCTGTGCGACCGTTAATGACTTTTTCAGTATGGGTGCTCCTTTGTAGTTGGCACCTAATGTAACCTTCCTTCCACTCGACATCCAAATTGACAACACAAATAGTTTTTGACAAGATCATCATAGAAAAGGGATACCAACTGTTCTGCACTAGACGCAACTATTAAAGTTCAATGTTAAGATGGTAAAGCAAAGAAAAAAAGCATCTTCAGCACCTAAAAGTTTCGACAGAAACTTCTGTAGGGTATATGAAGGTTGTTTCGATCTCACAATAGTCTCCTGCTTGGAAAAACTGCAAGTAACGCAGCCTGTTCAAGTCGGATGTGTTGAGTCGGTATCTGTTTCTTTGGAAGATTGTGGATTTAGGACGCATCCAACACTATTTCGGTTGGATGTAAAATACCATCTTACTGAAGCAAAGAGTTAACTAAAGTTAGCAATACTTTATCACAGAGCTGTTTGCACACCAGTTTAATGTTTCTGTTATACACATCACATTTAACTGAACCAGTCAGGTTACTTGGTTTTTGTTGAACTCCATTCTCCAGAATGTTTCACACGTATAATGGCGTTTATAATTATACTAACATAATAGTACACCAGAGAGTTCGTTTGTTGCTTTCAGGTCTCTATTTTTGGTGTCACTAAACAGATCAGACTCAGCCCACTTTCCTACATTCCCAATCCGCCGACCGCTGCATCATGAGGTAATCTTGAATAGACTAAGGCATAATCCAAATAAATTCTTCTGGCCTCTGGAAATACAGCCGTTTTATCTAGATGGAGGTTGATTGAATTAGAATCTATTCAAGTGCTCAAACAGGCTTCATAAGTCACGAATAGATACAGAGATAGCCGTTGACAAGATACCTAACCGGTTGCCAGGGCCATTGGCGATTACGTCCGAGATGCGGTGTCGATAAAGTCTGCTAGGCGCTTGTCAGGTTAACGGACGGAAGAAACTGGTGTGCCTGGGTTTAAGTCTACAAGAGTTGCGCGGAGAGGAACACTGTAGGTCATCGGGCCAGAGAAGGACACTTACTATGAGGTACGAGAGAGCTTAAGGGCCGACTCAGCTCAGTTCAACTGATCGTACCGAGCTTGTTCCAGTCCATAACTGACATACGACTTTCGGATTGACCGAGGTGCATGTAACAGCTGGAGCACAACCCCAACTGCGCATGCACTTTCGGTTGAACGCAACGACTGAGTTGAGTGGAGTGGGATCTTAGGCTCTGGTGTATGTCGAGATTAAGTAACACTGATGAGCGACCAGCTGGAACGTTCGAATCATCATTCTACAGTACATCCTGCACGGTTTCTTACGCGATACTGAGCTCTGTACATGTCGGGTATGCTGCTTTCCAATGGGGGAGTTCCGAGTTCGAGCTCCTTTGTCGTAGAAGGTAAAAAGAGTTCCACTGTGCCATGTCAAGCAATTTTTTTGATTTTAATTTACCGATCACCCGTCCTGAAGTGTTAGGGAGGTACAAACAACCTCTCCTTCAATCAGGAGATTTTTTAATTAAAAAACTTCCAGCAACTCAATTTTCCCTATCGTACGTCTAGTCCTTAGTGTCTTTTTTGAAACTTTTCTCAGACACTCATGTTATAGTAAATGTAATCAAAAATAGTTGCCTAACAGTTTTGACAGGTTACATGGTACAATAGAGCTTTTCTCACCTTTAGCGATAAAAGAGTTCGATCTCGACGCCAGATACATTTACACGTGAGCAAACCATATAGGCCGACAACACACCTATGAATGGTTTCCTCCCACCATAATGCTAGCCGCCGTCGTATAAGAGAAATATTCTTGAGTACGGTGTAAAACACCAATCAAATAAATAAATAAATAAATAAATAAATTATGGTGGAAGTTAACTTTTGTTATATGTAAGTAAACGTTACACTGCGCAAACGATCCTCGATCGCTCATTACGACTAAGTCCCCACAAGAATGGAGAACATTTTGAGACCAACGTCATGGTGTGGCGGTATTTGCAGAAGGCGAGATTAAAACACGAGTGAACAGAGACTTCACTCCGCACAGCTATTAAAGCAGTGTTATTCTTGATTTGTGTGTAGGGTGGGGGGTGGGGTGGGGTGGTGGTAAGTCAGTTCGTATATTAACAGTTTTATCGGTGTCTACTCTTTCTGTAAGTATAGGACACATTTCAGATCTGAAAAACACCCTGGGTTTCATACCGGCAGCCAAGGATCCACGCATCTAATCGCCAGTAATATATGTCAACCGTCTAGGCTATCCGAGCAACGGGCCTCTCAGCAAGCTTGAGGTAGTTGAAAAAAAAAATGGATTTCAACTGCGAACATGCATTATCCACCTAATGGTGGGAGACAACACAGTTGGAATTGCAATACCTGAACACACCGAAAGGGTGGAAATTATTCAGGAAATCTTGTTTAGCTTTAGAATGTGTGACCAATAATATATATCAGATTATTACTGTTTGTATTTAAACTGTCCTTAAATGACCACAAGGTTAATACGAGTTAAGGATGACCCCAAAGTCGTTTGTTCCAAACACGCAAATTAGATATTCATTTGTTTCATTTTGGTTTATGAAAACAACAACAGCAACAACAACAACAACAATAATAATAAGAACAACAATTTTACCTCAGACTGAAGTCCATATCATAACTATAAAATAGGATATACTAACTAAATAAAGGAAGAATCAAGAGAAATACATGTCTGTTGCAGGACATCAAAAAGCATACTGTTGCTTCTGGCAGTAGGCATTGCATGTCGACTCCATTCTTACATCACTATATAAAACATTTATAATGACATTATTTTTGGTGTTTTCTAAGGTCTTTTTAAGTGTGAAAATGGAGTGCGTAATAATTTCTCCAAATGAGCGTACCCCACGTAGAGTAAACATAGCTGAGGGACTACAGCGATAACTATCATGATGTAACCATCGAAGCGAATTATTATACATTACTTTCACGGTATTGAACACATTTGAAACAGAAACACACCAGAGAGCAAAACAATAGATATTACAGCAGTAGCTTTTAAATAGTATTTGTTTAACATATGGCGTACAAAACTGGAACTTTCTCAAGAGAGTATTGGCACGTTCACACAGCTTACGTTTTTGGGCCACAATATCTTCATTATCCGCGCATTCACATGACAGTATATGACCAAGGTACTTGTTAGAGCCAACATATGCTAAAGGGGTTCCAGCTAGCTTAATAAATGGGGGCGCAAAATGCCTGTAAGTTTTAGGCCTAAAGAGAACGCAAACAGTTTTTTTGAGACTAAAAATAATATCCCACTTATAAGCAAAATTTAAGCAGCAGTCTAACAAATATTGTATGGTTTTAGCAGACGGACATATAAGACACAAATCGTCCCCATGTAATAAATTGTTAAGAAACAGATCACCAATGTTACATCTTACTCCGGCATCACTAAGTGCCACATTATGGTCATGCAAATAGACAGCAAATAACCAGTGTGATAGGATACCACCCTGTCTAACACCGTACGTGACAGGCAAAAAAAGAAGACACATGGATGCCCCATTTTATAGCAAAACTATGTGTGCAGAACCAGTTAAAAAGAAAGTTAACAAAACATATTGGAATATATCAATCAACTTACTCAATCGCCTTATTAGCATCTAGAAAACATACAAATATCAGACTTCCATGGCACGGTAGAAGTGAATAACCTATTTAAGTACATAAATACACTGATCTGTTGAATGATTGACCTTAAAACCAAACTAAAACTCAGAGCTGTATAACTTTGATTCACCTTTTCAACTGTCTTCGAAATACACGTAGCCTCTGCTATAAGCCTGTAGAAGTCAGAATTTGTTATATTGTCAGATTTGTTTTTAACAATGCGAGTAACTAGGACATACGTAAGTTCTCTTGAGGGACAAACATGAGAAAGCATGCAATTTGTGCAAAAAGACAAATGTACAAGAATATCATCACGAGCGTACTTTAGATGCTCAGAACTAACACCATCGAAACCAGGCGACTTGACTTGTTCCATATCATTAACCATCTCCTTGAGTAAGTCGGGCGATACAAACGGTAAGGCAGTTTTATTGTTATGGTGCACAGATAGGACAGAGAGAATAGCATCTTTGCGGACATCATTATTAACACAGTTGCGAGTATTTTCAAATTTATTTTTCCGTAATTTAAGAATATCCTCTTCACCCTGAGCACCATCAATATTTCCAGGTAAGCACATATGTTTAGCATTAGTGACAAAAACTTCGTTCTAAAAATCATCCAGCGACTTTTCAGACATAACCGTAGCCATTTTATCCGCGCCCATTGTCTCTTCTTGCTTTTTCACTTGTGCGTAGTGCGTACTTAAATTGGCGCCAAGTGCTATTCATGTAATTTGCAATGGGGCCAGTTTTAGGTCAGTTCTAGGACATGTTCCCTCCATAAAAGGAAAATGGCACTGGCATGGACATGGAGGTCCAACACATGATCATTTCCAGCCAGGTACCACACATGTTTCTTAGTTCAGGAGGATGTGTGTCACTTACTAACATCTTTAATGTCTAAGTAAATACCACATGTAGAAAGACTTCCCCAATCTATATAACACTTACTGGAATGTAGATTATCATCCTTCAGGAGCGGTTCTGACTCTCAATTTGTAACAATACTTAATGGTTTGTTATCGCTGGTAACACCATACAATACTTGGGCAGACGGAATACAGCCATGAACGTTTCATGTGGAAATACAGTGGTCCTACCAAGATGTAGTGTTATAAATGTCACTACCTTTAGTATATATATCACCAGGCAGAATGTCATGGTCAGAAATACGCATGCCATAATTCCCACAGAATGGAAAAAGTTCTCTGCCAAATTGTTTATGGGGATCACCATTCCAATCGCCAAGTCTTAACACAGTAGGTATTTCTACTTGCTCAATACTTGCTCTTACTTTGCACAGATAATCAACATATACTTCATAATTTTCGTGGCAGTCAGTGGGTATGTGTACACACAAGACGAGAAGTTTTGACTTGGTTGACACAAACAACACTGCACATATTCTAGGATCATTACAGTTATTAAAATCAACTTTACATCGTAAAGATTTGCGCCGCATGATAGCGACAGCCCCATGAGGCCTAACCCTAGCAATTTTAAAATCATTGACGACAGACACACCACGATCGTAGAAATCGGGGTGACTAGAATTTAATGTGCGAAGCTCATTGTTTGTCAACCAGGTTTCTTGCAAGAGAAGAATATCACAGTTATAACACAAAACGGTGACCTCAGGTATGGGGGATTACAATGATGGGCAATTGAAAGAAAGTAGTCTAAGATCTGTGAATGTTATGTTAAATTAAACGCCACTATCGTAATCATGGTCCTCAATATGGTACCAATGGCAGAAAAAATATATTTTTCTATCATCACGACGACTGTTATTGTAAGCACCTGTCTCACGGGGCTTGAAAAATCTTCGCGCAGGAACATCAGGTTGCCAGTATTGATCACCTAACATATCTTTAGCGACTTGACCATTGACACAAATCTAAAGGAAAGCAAAGGAATCGTGTTTGGTTTTCAGTTTCTAGCACTAAACCTCACCACCAAACTTATGCCTTATATACTCAATTATATCAAACGCCCTGGTAACAGGGTCAAGACGGGTTACAAAAATTTCAAGTGGTAGTTGTGTTTGTACTCAAAGTGATTCCGTTTACATGTACCGTCTTGGATGTAGAACTAGCTTGTGGCTTAGGCGTGCTCCGGAAAGAAACAACCGTAGAGTGGAATGGAGAAGTGCTAATATCGGGAAACTGAACCTTTTAACACTACACTTATTCCTAGGTGGAGACAATCGGACAGCCTAGATTATACCTATACACATATATCTGACAAATTTTCTCTGTAATTCACAGAATTTTCCCAGCAGAGGGATTTCAATGGGAGCCTCATATTGGTGGAATACGTGACCTCTCTAGCTATTTACAAGCACCGTTCTTCGGCACACTGTCACCAAGGCACCAAAAGAACAACCGTATTTCCTGGTATAAACATGTTCTCGCCAGGATATGGCGAGAATAATGCTGAATTGGCTTTAAGCCATTATCATCCGTTCATTCAACAGTGGAAAGGCGGAAAAGACGGAGCCTTTCCCGTGGCTGAGAACAGTATTAAACATGACATCTTAACACAGGACCTTCTTGTTTTCACAGCATATAACACCAGAATAGCGGTAGAACGTTCGGGCATTCATGGGCCTGTTCAAATGACATGTCGCGTCTGGTTGGAGAGTTCACAGCATATTTCCACACCGTGAATTTTTCCGTCTGTCAGAATACTTCAATAGCATTTCTATGAACTTATGGCCTAGGGATAAAAATCTTTCCACTTATGTTTAGGAACGCACATTTGAAGTATCAGACTGTGTGGAATGGCATCCAGAAATCGAGCAGAAAGGCTTAAGTATAGATCAACTCATCTCCCGTGAGATACGGGGTTCCGGTATTCTGTTGTATTGTCTGAATACTGATATTGTATTCTGTTCAAAATACCTCAACAAAAATTGTATGAATAATGCAAGCGCTGTCCCAGATTTTTACGATGCAGAAGATTCCTGTGTTATTTCGAAGCCCGATAGCGCCTTGTATTTCTTTCTCGCGAGAACGCGTAAACAATGACAGCATTAATCGACGTGAACAGAGGCCATATCGGTGTCTCTAGCATTTGTATTTCACATTTTGTCGAGAACAGCGTTCCATACTATGCATGACAATAGAGTAGTGCTACGTTTTCTCCAATACAAGAGATGCCTATTGATTATTAGCCAATCTAATTGCCCCTGGTTTTGCCCTTGTCTCTCTGGCAAAATGCCATGTTTTGATTTTATTTTCAGCGTAATGGGGTGTGCATCAGTTTTTGTGTGCACCTTTAGGTGCATTTGGACTCAGTCTTGATCCTAATGACCACAGAGAGAAAGAAAAGACTTTAGCTGTATGTCTAGATCCTCTCTTGTCCGTGTCTTTGTTGTACAATTTATGGCTATGTGTCGTATTACACCCTTGGTGACTTAAATCCACATGATAGGTTGGATATCAAAGGGTCGAAGCCTTACAATCATACGCAGCAGCACAACAAATCAGGCTTCCTCTCTCGAAATTCTTCTCAGGGAAAAACTACATGCATTTACTTCTTGCTGTAGTCGTGGGCGTCTGGGGTGGCACTTTTAGACTTTGCCATTCAGAAATACGTATATATATATAGATTTATAGAAATAATAATACCCTATATTTTTCTACAGGGAATATTTATTCACTCATTCCATAAAGTCCATTATGCTAAAAAAAAAACAAAAAACAAACTGTTTCTGTACGGCTGCGGGCAGATCTATGAGAGGAGGATATATATGTAGGAGTGCCCGGAGGAAAACATGTACTATCGAGCTTTGCCCGATGTCTCTTGACGCAAAGCCGCAGTTTGAACAGTGATTGCTGGATTCGAACAAGCGACCTCGTTGGTCACATGCCCAGTAGTCGCAAGCGGACAGGGTTTTAGACATTTCAGCAAGCAGATCCCACTTTGTTTTTTTTTTATTTTTAATTTTTATTGGTGGATTCATTACACTTGCCCTTTTCTAATATTGTACGTTGTCTTAACAGATACGACCACACGAGTGGGCTTTGTTGAGCAAAAAACGAGAAATGCTGAATGTTGTTAAATGTACAAATTGCACCACACCAGCTTTGTTTATTAAAACACGAACTAACAGAATTGATCGGTAAATGTCTGTAAGGGAAGTTAAGTAATTAAGAGTCAAATGTGTTTAGACACGCCACCAAGAGATGACCTTAACAAACCAAGTGAGACAGCGAAGGATTCAGGAAATTAAATTTTTATCGAGACGGGGAACCGTGCGAACATCTAGCGACCTTTGCATAATGAAAATGCTTTCATTAGGTAAAGTCGTCGATGATTTTTCCCTGGTGTATCTGGTTGTATTGCAGTCTGTGAAGATATCATTCATACACTTGAATGCATTATCTTAATTTACTGATAAACATTGTGCATACCGATTTAAAAGAACCCAGTGTACTGGAAACCTTGAAGACAACGAAAAGCGATCCAAGGGAAGTTGGTGTGGAAGAAAATTTACAATATGGGAAACGCCTTCTTCAAGCTTGAAGAAGGCGAATGTTATTTTTGCTAATAACATTCAGGGACTGAGAGTTGGGCATTTGTACACAAATTAAAGTGGTCAGATAGTAAAAGAGATTCACTAGAAATCTTGTGAAAAATCCGCAACTCCAAACACCGATTGTGATAGACTAGCATTGTAAACGACTTGGATACTGATTCAAATTCATCAATCAAAATTCCATACGTCTGTCCAGATGAAATAAATCTAAAATATGAACACTTTGTACCATACGACTTTTGGTGGAGAAGATAAAGAGCTGGCCGTGGTTTTTCATTGTTTTCATATTATTGTACACAGATACAGATTGTGTTAAATGTGATGACAGCACAGCAATTTGAGTAATTTAGGCCATTGAAGTCTAGCATTTAACATCACTGTAACTTTCTTGGACATAATTCTGCTTAACCCATGGGGCTGGGGGGAGTAGGTTGTCACTTCTTAAACACTTACATGGACTGTTAGAACCAACCCCTAACTGATGTAATAAGACAAGAGGCCGGATTTCATCGGTAACCATCTGCCAATTATCACACTGTTGTTGCTGCTCTGGTTTTACTATCTTTGCTGCAGTCTTTTATATTTTTATGCTCCTTCTCTCTCTTTACTTGAGAACATCACTAGGTTAGGTTTATATTCTTCTTCTTTCTTCTTTGGGGCGGGGTAGGAAAAGGGGGCGGGGGAAGGGGGTCTTAACCGGATGATGAGTTGCTCTGTACTCATTGAACATTGCTCACAAATCCTGACGTATCATCCCATGGCATGTTGTATACGTTTTATTATACCGAAAGAAGGTGGAAATAAAATGAGAGCCCATGACCTGCTCTGCTGAGGTCCTAACTTGCTGGACCTCTATTGCCGTCACTAGCTGAGAAAGCCATCGTACAACTGTTTACTAGTGGACGTTAGAGAGCGGACAAATGGAGATAGACGTTAAGAAGAAACGCAAGAGATTGCCTGATCGTGGGACATTTACCTTCCGGCCTACCTAAGACTCTGAGATTTAACTGATATACGAGACAAAAGATAATTTCCCTCTGTCACTCGAGGGAGGGGCGTATTGTCCCGTTTCTCAAACCAGCTAAGGATCATACTGATTACTACTCCAACCCAAAACCCTTACGAAATGCTTCTTGACCAGATCATGTGTGATATCCTTTTTCGATAAATCGAATTTACTCTGTAATATAAGAAACGGGTGTGTCACAGGGGATATATATAAACCAATGTTTGGTTCTTTTTGACTGTGTCATAATCATTCATTATCTTTAACTGACTGTACACTGTTTTCATCTTAGTGTTTGCAATATGTGATGTCAACACATGTTGATCAATCCAACATCAGTGACGTTTTATTAAATCGCAAGTAACACCACTGCAGTTTTCTAACCCAAATTCTGCTTAAGCCCTGGTGCTAGAGGGGTGTAAGTTTTCACTTTCTATTCATTTACATGCACTGTTAGAATAAGACCCTAACCGAGGTAAATTGACAAGAGGCAGGAGAGCAAGAGGCAATCACACTGTAGTCGCTGCTCTGGTTTTACTCTCTATGCTGTAGTCTTTATATTTTATTCCTGTAGTTACCTGAAGCCTCCAGATTCATATTGTAATCAGATGTGCTGTCTCCTAACCTATAATCAGCAGGTGGGTGCGAATGCAAATGGCAATAGTGTCAGTCCTGGCATTTTCGAGAGGAAAAAACTTGTGACCGCGAGAAATGGGTTAAAAATATGCAAGGGATAATTCGAGTATTTACGTTCATGTACCGCTTAATTTGTAACTGAGGTGTCGCAGTCAGTATTTTAAACTCCTCGATACATTTGTGACCGATAATAGAAAAGAATTGTTATACGCGAAAAAATAACCCAGACCAATGGTTTATCATTTTAGAAACAACCATCACAGAGAAAGACTTCTTACACATTGTTTTTGGCCTGCATTTTGGAATTTGGTTTACGATGATTGGCAGGGAACGCTCGTTCAGGGTGTACAAGTGGTATACGAACGTCGGTCTTGACACTTTGGTTCGTCATCCTTGAAAATCGAAATAAAAATGTTTTCGAAAACTTGGATTATCTAATACCACCATGTAGAAAAGCTTCAGTGCACATTGCAATTTTTAATTAGCTAATCTTGTCCATATGCTCAGTTAAGCGTTTATTGTACATTAGGGTTGATGAACCATGAGCTTGAGCAATGGCGCATCGGCGCCTCGTTAACCTGAAAATTAAAGAAAAACATGGTTTTACCCGAGATCAGACCAAGTTAATTTGGTTGGGTAATAATCAATACGTAACTTTTTCCTGGCGCTAACCTTACCACGAACGTCTTGCGAGGTACTCTGTGAAACACAGAGGTGGCAGATGAACGGAAGCCACTTTCGGATGATGCCGTGTGTCGCATGTTCTCGATGGTAAATGTGGAATGGCATAAAGACAACCTCTTTTGAAATTACATAATTTGGTTAAAATCGATTGAGTTTCGATTTTGTTGAATTCCGCAAGTCGGCACAAGTCGTAGCGCGTGAAGAAATGGGTTCTCAGCACATAGATAAATCATCAGAGAAATGTGTGACATGGGTCCAATATTTCCTTCGACGCAATACAAAGATCGTTTGCATCTGAAAATTGGGCAAAATCAACGAGATGTCCATAGAGTTTGCTGGGAAAGGTTACACTAAAATGAATTCAAATGGAAGCCAATCCCATTAAATAGAGACTTTAGTCATCAAAAAGAACAGAAAACAAAGCATTGAAAATGTAAAAAATGATAGTTATTTGTGGTGTGTATGATAGGGATATATTTGTACTTATGATAGAAACGAGATAAATGTTTATTAGTCTTGATCTTTGGGCTTGGCTTACAACAATTATTTCCCAAGTAAATCATAACAGATTTTTATTCTGGGCTTACCCGTAGTATCCGTGCTTCCAGTTCGATGAAAAGACTGTTCATGGAAGAACAGAAGAGAGTACTCCAATATGCCATGTGAATTGATTATTTGGAATGCCTTTTCCGTCTACTCACCTACTATTTGGCTTAGAAAAACAAGAGCAAAACAACGAAGAGGAAGGCTAGAAAAAAATTTTGTTCAATGACATTTGCAATTTTCCACCATTTTCCGTCAGCCTGAGGCAACCCTCTCTGGTGTGTTTCCTGCTTCCCAGCGAAAGTAAATAGTGGTACCTTACCTGTCATCATTTCTCTTCCGGACACGTCAGGTTAAAGTTCGAATTGCGTAATTTATATTGATATACCGGAAGTGTAAGAATGTCCCGGATGTATGTCTCCAAGGGATAATATGTCAGCATGGTTACTTTAAGATGGTTAGACTGAACTAACCTGGTTCTGCAATAGTTGAAGAGAGCCATGTATGGGAATCCTATCTTCAGATGGACGATTAGATTCTGAGGTCAAATCTCTCATGTTAGGGTGGTGATTTGATGCAAAAAGTTTGGTTCAGGCAAAACAAATGCCGTGACTAGGTGTCCCATGGTAGTTTTTGCAAGAATAAACGTAGTCATAGTTTTGCTTCGTTGCTCTATATCACCGCCATGAAAGTCAGGGCAGGGAGCCTGTTCTTCAGACAACACTACACAGTTCGCGTTATGGCATAGGCAACAACCTGTCAAAACGCAGAAAATCGCTGGCATCAATTAAACGAAAAACTGTTCCGAAAAAATAAATAAGTAAGATTCGAAAGTGGGTGAAAATGACTACATCGCCTAAGTGGCTTTAGTGTATGTTGTGAATAAATACCGTCTGTTTTGATTACGTCTACTATAAGCATCCACAGAAAAAGAAAAGGTTTTAAAGGTCTACACGCCAGTGGCTTCGGTGCAATATGACGGAAACATGAATGGCATTTTCATCTGACACGTTTTTTAATTATGACACGTATTTCAACTACCCCCGTGACGCTCACTGTTGCACCAGACAACAATGTGGTCCAGTTCCAGCATACTAAGTCAAATGTCAGCCCGAACGAATGTGACTTGTTATACCATGGTTTGCGTGAATGTCATACACTGGCCACTGGCCCAAGAGCTCTGCAAACCTGGCTCTGACTTGTTGGTAAAAGACTACACCTTCCATCGCATTATGCCGTCGAAGTCCCGAGAACCGTGCAAGCCTCGCTCTGACTTCTTGGTAAACTCTTGTACTGGCGTAGCCATATACTGTGCCACATACCCCATATTTAAAGGCTTGGGTAAACCTTGTACATTCACCTGATAAAATCTTGTACCAAAGGTAGAACAGTTGGCCTTATTTACACGTATGTGTACGGAACTTATGGGTTATGATAATCTGTAATCTGAAACTTTTAATATAACTGCTGATGGAAGTTAACGGTTGCTATTAGAAACCGTGTCTACTTTACTTGAAGCTATTGCACAGATTCACCACGTCAGGCAGACGGACATTCTCCCCAACAAAATCAGTCTTTTTGCTGTAGCATTCCATCAAATACTGTCAATCCACTCATGACCAATACAAACAGGCCATACGATTCCAGAGAGCCACGGGAAGACTTAATGAGAAGATGAAAAGGTACTCGGTGCCATAGAAAAAGCTCTGAACATCTATACCTTGATGGCAGATTTAAAGTTCGAAATACATCGTCATAAAGCCCTTCCAACGGTTAACCTAAAAACTGATCGTGTCCATACTTGTTCGAGGTTTATAACGTCCTGAGTTAAATCGGACTTTTTAAAAAGCCACCACCCGGATGACTACCACTTTGTATCCACTTCTAATGAAAGTTTATGAATGTAATTTTGTAACTTGTTTCTCTTAAAATGAATGAACCAGGAACGGCTCGTCTACTTGTTTACAACGAGCAAATGAATACTTGTAATTAAGCGTAAAAGTTTTAAGGTTATATTTGGAGTCCCACTATAACCCAGTCCTTTTACTTGAAAGTAAACAACGGCTTGGCTGATTAAAGATGTAGTTGTATTTGGATTATTTCCATATGTTGTTTAAACTGAATCATCTGGTTATACTTGTCATATTTTTTGACCGGCTCGTAAAAAATCATTGTTTTTCGTTGAGTTCAGCTTTCTTTGGACTTGCGTTTGGAGGCTGTTTGTATTATTTTATTCATCCGCCCAGAACATTCATTTTCGTCTTTTCGCCATCAACGAAAACTGTTGACTACATCTTTTTACACGAAGCCGTAAAATCCCTGGTTCTTAAATGATTTGAGTTATTTTTAATTTCTGGAAACTGATCTTGAGATTACTGACCCGGAACGCCCATTGTGGCTGAAGGCTGGTTCATGGATGTCGGTTTCTATGCCTGGGTTTATTACCATTCATTTTCAAAAAACGAGAAAATGACATCTTTAATTCTATGTGAAATAGGAACTAAAAGCTTCGTAACACAAAGCAATCTCATAAAAACCAGAACGACTGGTCTATCCTTATAATGACTAATTTCTGATTACTTCTGAAAGGAGCACCTGCTTCACGCCCTTCCCACGACCCTTGTTGTCACCAGGATTGTGGTTTCTGTACCCAAGCGAGTAAAGAAAACAGGTTCACTTCATCCATTCAAGGAAGAGATATATCGTTTGGACGAAAATGGGATGGGTTGCGAGGATTATGTTTTTTAAAATATATAGTTAGCGAGACGGCAGTATAAGGAACAGTGACCAACTTGTAGAGTATGGTATATAGGTGACATACGGTGATAGGCTACACAAGAAGTCAAAACTCCCATAAACTACACTGTTGCAACAATTTGGTAAAATTACAAGTAAAATACACTATAAATTAAAGGTCATAACTGTGGTAATATCAGCGTGTGAAATAATATGTGAACCCTTATAGATTAGCTGTTTCTGCTGTTCAGAATATCTTACCAATGAAGCAACAGTAAAGCGGTAAAATTTTCGGAGAATTACCGGAGTTTGTGTAGATAAAACAAGGGCATTTCTAAAAGTGTACATTGTTTCTAGCATGCCTCTTTTCTAAGAAATTTATGAGCACAGAAAAACGGATTTATTTGATTTATTTGACTGGTGTTTTACGCCGTACTTAAGAATATTTCACTGGTTCGACGGCAGCCAGCATTATGGCGGGAGGAAACCGGACAGAGCACGGGCAAAGCCCGCGGATGGACCTTCCGACGTACGGTCGGAGAGGAATCCAGTATGAGCGGGACTTGAACTCACAGCGATCAGTGTGACGTACTAAAGGAAAGAGCAAAAACATTGTAGCTTTGCATGCACCGTCTTGGTGGAGTGAGATTTACCAGCTTTCCATTAAAATATATTGAGTTTAACTCAGTTCGAGCTGTTAATTAAAAGTCATAAACCACACTGGTTAATTTTGATACATTTTAACCATGTATTACATAGAACGTAACTCCATAGGATCTACAGTTTGATGTCAGCAAATTCTGGTAATCTCTTCAAAGCGTATCGTTGCGAGCGATCGTGGGGTTTCGCCCAGGCTCTGCCCGTTTTCCTTCCACCAAAATGCTGGCCTCCGTCGTATAAGTGAAATATTCTTGAGTACAGCGTAAAACATCATAAAATAAATCAAAGCGTATCGAGCTTCGTTGCAGAATCTCCCAGGAAATTAAGAAAAATCAGGGGATAAAGTGTGGATCAAAGTCAGATTTACGCATTTAGGGAGGCAAGACAACTGCAAACGTTTTTTGACACAAGACTTCCAAATGGTTTTGTGGGTAGAAACCTTAGGCGATCTCTCTTATGTCGCAAACGCCGACTTCCCCAACGACATCACTGGCGCCACATACTTCAGAAAGCCTCGCGCTTAACCAGTTTTTCACAAAGCTAACAGTATGATGACTTTCCAGTTTTCTACGATTAGCCCTCTCGTCTCTGAAGGACATAGAACATGACTTGGACAAAAATTCTGCCCTGCCCTTCCGGTTCCAAAGGCCTCGGTAATCTGACTGAAGAGTTGTGTTTGTATAATCGTTTCGCTGACCACTTGACGTCCCTCTGAATGTTTAGCCTAGAATGTGGATTTCCGGCGTTGCTTGTGCACCATGGCATGTTTAAGAGGCTATGAAGGACACTAATCCAATTTGACCAGACAAACAATCATTAGTGGCATTACTTTAAATGTTCGTCTGCCACAGCGATTCCTTAAAATGACCAGACGTTTGTCAGACTTCTTTATGTCTGTGATTCAAAAATGGCAATGAGTCAGTGAACAAGTCTTCAGAAATGGCCGTGGTATATAAAAGAAGCAAAAACATCTATCCTTTCTAGATCTCTGTTCCGTATAAATGCTGAATAGGAATGACATGATCTTAAAGAACCAATTCTATTTAATATATCCATTTACATTCTAAAATATTTTACGACTCACTGCTTAAGGAAAGCGACGTGTATACATGTAAATAGATGACTACATGTATTTAATATAACTGATTTGTACTTGCCATAATCAAGAATACTTGCCTTGTACAGGGACGAAGTATGTGACTGAGCCAACAAGCGTCACTCCGTTTTAACTAAATTCAATCAATAAATAAACATGAGAATATAAGAGGCGTACATAATAAGATAGATGCGAGATTTACAGATAAAATATGCTATTTTTTCCCTTATTTACGACCAATCATTCTATGAAGAATTACTTTCTCCCCTAATATACTCGTTTGACGTATCACTTACACCTTACATTTTTCCCATTTATAGGGTTAATATTTATTTATTTATTTGATTGGTTTTTTACGTCGCACTCGAAAATATTTCACTTGTACGACGGAAGCTACCATTATGGTGTGAGGAAACCGGACAGAGCCCCGAGGAAATCCATGACCTTCCACAGGTTGCTGGCAGACTTTCCCACTTACAGCCGGAGAGGAATCCAACATGAGAGGGACTCAAGGCGACCGAATTGATGAATGGCTCTCGGGAAAGCATAAATACAGATACAGAACGCAAGGAAAGACGCTGGATAGCTGTTGAACAGTTGAAGGATTAAAACGCAAAACACTATGAATGTGTGAAAGAGTTAGTACAAGCAAAACTCGATCAGAGTCCATAGTAGTTAGATACAGGTACCGATAATGGCTCATTAATTTTTCAGGCCTTTGAAACTATTGTATCATTTAATTTCTGGAATTTTCAGCGATTGTGGTATAACGGGAAGTATATGAAAGAAGCTGTAAGGCTGGGGGGAGGGGGGACAATATGAAAGTGCATTCGTAAACTCCAACCAGAAAACTGAAAAATATTGTGTAGCTCAAACTAAAAACTCCAAGGCGTCAAATGCGTTTCAGTTTTGCAAATCAGTTTGTACATTTGTGAGACTAGACGGAGGCCGTGAAAGGTCGAGGCAGATTTTTTCTAAGGGCAAGCCTTTTCTGCATTTTGTAATTCCAGACTAAGATGTTTCGCAAGGCATCAGTACAATAGAATATAACTGGCTTATCAAAGCAAGGTCATTGTAGTGTAAGGATTGACCTACGAGTAGGTCTTTTGTTAGTATCTGGGGCTCTGCTTCATAACTGTGTTTAATGCCGCTTAACCAGGGCCTAGAGAGGCCGTCTGTTTATCGTGTTCAGTGTGATGGCCACGTTGGATATATGAACAGTTTCAATCAAAGCGCAGCTGAGATACATATTTAACGGCAAGATATATACCAGAATTATGCAAAATCTAGATAATGATTTTATTCATCCCCTAGAATAATCACTGTGTCTTGTCCTCATAATTATAACATGTTCTCTGCTTCTATGCCATGTATGCATACACTTTGCCTCTCATTCTAATTGTTTTGTAAATGCATAAACTTGCGACGTACAAGCCTCACAATGGCCATGGTCTAAACCGGGTTAGGTACGTTGAGTAAAAAACTGTCGCTGTAGAGCTATCATTTGTCATCACATTTGACAAACAATCACGTGAAAACAATGCAACAAGTAGGTCCTGGGAATCCTTTGTCCGACAACAGAATACGGATTTTTACAGGCATACAATACGGGGAAATGGGCTTATTGTGGCCATGTATTGAAAGTGTTCAATATTTTCCATCTAGTGTAACCAGTTATTGAGTATCAGTTTTCTTGACGTGATCAAATCGAACCTGGTACATTGTATACTAACACGAACAGCCTCACATTTCGAGACGTTTATTTTTTTTTTTTCATTTCTTCTTCTGTCTTGTCCAAGGAGACATTTTGGAAACCATACCAGATAGATTGTATCATGGAGAATCGATCAAAACACTTGTCCCCTGCTGCGTTCAACCAGCAATCAATAATGTTATCAGCTAATTGCCTGACAAACGCGGTGGCTTGTGAATGCGTTGATTTGTCGGCAGCTAAACGAGTGTGTCAAGTGGCACTCCATCCGAGGAATCTCCCAACAACAACGTTCTCGTGGACGGGCTGACTTAGACCGTGTCTCTCAGATTCATTTTCAGCCAGAGATATTTATCAAGATCCTCAATGGACAGATGATCCGCGGACTTGCTCGACCAAGCAAGCTGATGTTCAAGTGGCTTGTACACTGAGCCCATCTTCGCTGTCCAGCCGGACTTTAGTTTCTGGAGAGACCTCATTATGCCTTGAGAAGTATCGCAAAAAAAGTTGTCGTCGAAAGCCGATGAGTTAACATTTTGACTTGGCAATGTGTACAATTTTATGTGATGGTGACGATACCTTCGGTCTGGATGACTCGTCCGGCAGACAGATTGACAGGCCAATTTTCACTTGGTATAAGAACGAAAGTGATATCGTCAAAACCGGCATTCGTATACCAGCCGCCGACCAAAATTGGCCGTCCGGGTCAAGACCATGGAAAACTTTCCGAAACGACAAAAACCACCAAAGAACTAAGAAAGTATAAAAGATATAAAAATAGGACGTATTCATACAAAGAAAATCCGTCAACAATTTTCAATGATGACGAAACTACGCAATGAATGTTCTAGGCGAATGAATAAAGTCAGCATTAAAATCCATCCGTGTACCATTATAGTATATATGGTGTCTTTAATCGAATATGTATCTCAGTTGTGCTTTGACTGTTCATGTGTCCAACGTAGCGATTGTATCCAGTACGATGAACATACGGCCTACGGGTAGAAGATCTTACAGCCCACTTACCTTAATTGTTTCCTACGTACTTAAAACATATATCTTTCGTATGACGTGAAATTTCTTGGTCACTATTTCACAATAATTGTTGTTTGGTTGTTAACATAAAAATACTCTGGTTGTTACTTTTTTGTCATAGAAAACGTCCTACATTGCAATCGATTTACTTGTGAGAGGTAATTTTTTGTTCCAAGTAAAAGTGCGAATTGTATGGATTTTCACAAAATTTTCTTACAAGAAATCTTCTGATGGTGTTAACTGGCCCTGGAATGATCATTTTTCATCGCACAGAAAACCTAAAGTGTCATAAAGCCTCTGCGCAGTTTTGTATCTGAAATCCATGTATGGAGGGCTGTTTGTAACACAAAGCATATTGTTGAATATTTACCACCATTTACCGTGTCAGTGCTGACTTCCGTGTGTTATTCTTTCACTAGCGATTAACAAGGTTTATTTCCTTTAAGTCCAATGGCGCTAAATTGAATCTGACATCAAATTCTGTCTGTAGCAACACCTTTGATTGAAATTTCTTTGGCTGGCCTATATCGAAATGACCACTTAAAAATCGTAATCTACGTAATTTTTCAACAGATATATTTCCCTTAACAATGCGCATACAATAAAAGCCATATTTGTACTTGTACCCTTGGCCGCAATGATATCGGCAGCAATGTGGTTCCATAGAGAAAAAAGATGCACCGACAGCTTCCCGCTTTTATTGGATAAGCCCAGAATTTGTAATGGTATTCTCCGATCTAGGTGACGTTAATAAGGCTCTCAAAGCCTTTTCTGGCTGACGGATGGGCGAGAGTTTTGGGCAGATAGTGTCAAATTTTGAGCCCAATATTAATGAGCGAGAGCACCGAAGTTTGCCTAAGGCTAAAGACGTATGAATCTGCGTCTGACTTGGAAGAACAATATGATAAAGATAAGAGAAAATCCCGTTATTGCCCTGACCACAACGATGATGGACTAGAAATCGCATCTTTAAAAAAATGCTATCGTGTCGACGAGGTGTTGTATAGTACTGGTGTAGATCTGATAGATTTTTTGATTCGTTGAGTTATGACATCGTACAGTATATGTTATACAGCAATGTTGTCTACCTGGAACAGCAGATGTTAGTTAAGGACATTTTTATTGTGCTGCTTGAATAGAAAACGGACCTTATCGTAATCCTTATGCTGCGCGCCTGGCAAGGAAGAACAAAAAATGTCAACGTTGAAAACTTTAGGCATACAGCAATCTGGACAGTAAATAGTGCGGACGACATGGTCTTTGTGAATCTGTTTCAGCTGATAAGACAACATTTCGGTTGCCGTTTTGACGGTTATATGCCAAGACAAACATCGAATAAAAATACTTTCACATATAAGCGGCAGCTTAGTCTTTCCAAATAGTCGCAAGGATACAGATTGGTCTTATATATTTTAAAACGAAGGTCTCTTATCTTGACACAATGTGTTTCGTAGTGTAGCATAGCGGGTTTCATATTACGGCAGAATAAGCCAGTACTGACGAACAAGAAATTTGTGCCTGAGTATGTAATGTCTTCGACAAAGTGCCATCATAAAAGCCATTATTAAGCGCAGGATACACAACATCCATCAGTCACCATTGTAATAGTATTAAAATAATTAGGAAGGCATCAGAGCCAAACGACTAATTGCATGAATCGGTAAATGGATGAATTTTTTAATTAGTGAATTTATGAAATTTTAAATTTCTGATTTTATGAATGATTAGTGTCTTTCTAAAAAAATACTAACGATATTGGTGGTACTCTCTTCGCCCTTATAATTGGAGTATTTCTGATCACGGCTAAAAATACCACATTTATCACATAAATACATGAAAGCAGAAAACAGCTGTATGAGTTTCGCCATGAGAATGTTGGGAGGCAAATCCAAATGTAAACCGGACGCTTTACGAATCCGCTATGAAAAAACCCAAAACAAAACAAATCAAAAACCAGATAAAACTCTAAGAGGACATAAGAATATAGTTTGTGTTAATTACGGTATCGGAGCGACGCTGACAAATAATTAAAATTCGCAGTCAGTTAACTCTGTGGAACCATCCACGAGAAGGCCCGTCAAAGTCGACTGTGATATACTTTATGCCGTGTTGGTAAGATGGCCGAACACATTCTGGGGCCTACGCTAAGTTTGTGTTTTACGAGAAATGTCTCACGGGAGGCCTCTCTCTAAGTATATATGCTAGTTGCCTCAAACACCAAGCTTGCTTAATACCTATCGGAGACTGACGGGCTACACAAAAGGGTCCAAATCGTAGAGAAACACATCGTTTTCTGTTGTGGCGCTGCAGGACGGTGCTTTCTGAGCACACATCCACCAAGGAGTGTGACGTATTCCAAGAAAGAACAAAGGAGCACACGGCTTTAGGCCCCTTTGTTCAGGCGGGAAGGAGTTTTACGAGTTCTCCAATCCTTTCACCTTGGAATCCCAGTGGTACTTGAAATTATCGCCGCTCGGTCACAAGGAAAATGGATTTTGAGAATCTAAAGTCACTAGTTGCCTGGTCTGCCCTTTTACACAGCAGTCATAAGTTGCCATTTGACTGACGTCCAAGTAAGGACGACACATTTTGAATGCATATTTGTTTGATTTGGTGGTTTACGCCGCACCCAAGAATATTTTATTTACGCGACGGCGGTCAGCATTATGGTGGGAGGAAACCGGACAGAGCCCGGGGAAAACCCACGAGCATCCCCAGACTGATGGCGGACCTTCCTACGCACGGCCTGAGAGGAAGCCAGCATCAACTGGACTTGAGCTATTAGCAACCGCATTGGTGGGAGGCTTCTGAGTCATTGTGCTGTCCTAGTTCGCTAGTCGACTGAGCCATGGAGGCCCGTTTTGAACGCATATGCTACCATAGTAAATGCGTTTGATACAACGTGGCGATGGCTTTTGATGATGGACATCATTACTACACAAACGATTACGCCCATAGAAGGCCCCCTATAGAATGCATGCGTATAAAATAGGCCAAACATCAGTAATTCATGACTGCACACAAACTGGAAGTCGGGTTGCACATTCGACGTCACAAATAATACCAAACTCAATCAGATTTATTCCAGTGGGGCTTTAATTGCAGCTGTCTATTTTAATAGCAAATAAACAACTAAATCTCCACCCGGTCAGCTCGACCTGCTTGGCAGACTGACACCTCGAAGGAGAGTATTAGATTTCGTCATATGATTTACAGTTTCAGCTAACACGCAAGCCTTTGTCCAGGACTATTATCACGCCCTCGGGGAGAGTTCGAAGGTCATTGTGACATTTCAGTTGCACAACAAATTGATTGGCGTCCGTCATCAGCCACGTGACTTTTTGTCTGACGTTTGGGGATGCTAGTAAAGTGGACAACTGATTTATTAAATTGATTAGTGTATCGGACTAAGGAACACCAGGCGTATTATTAGACAGTATTGCTATATCAGTTTGCACTGTCCAGAGAAGAAGCCAGAGGTTTCTGAGACTTACAACATATTCTTGGATTTCTTGCATCGACTTAAAGCTATTAGGTCTGTCATTAAATTGCTAGCTATATCCCTCCTCCGTAACGAAGATGTGATGGGATATACTGGAATCACTCTCTCTCCCTGGCTGTCTGTTTGTCTGTCTGTCTCTCTGTAGACAAGATTTAGTCCATATAAATCCTGTTAATCCATCCAAACAATGCTGATGAAACTTACACCTTCCTCGTCATCTCCTCGTGTACATTTGTGAATTCACGACAAAGCGTATAACAGTGCATTTCCACCTGTTCAGATTTTGCCCATGCAACTCCGCTTAAAGTACTATATAGGTTCCCAGGAAATTTAGCACACATCTTTCCTATCAGCTGCACTTATGCGTGTTTATGTTTAATTGCAATCGGGTATTTAATTTTATAATTGCTAATTTCTGAACTAAGAATAGATATAAAGTAATAAATCATGACCGCGTCATGCAAACAGAAGCAGTCGACAACCTTCAATGAGGCTGGAAACATACAGAGAACTTTCTAGGAGGATATCCAACGGGATGATTTCATTCAAAACGATGGTCTCAGTTTAAGAGGAAAACAGAGACAATTACGAAGCACAGCATCACCGACAATGCGTCTGTTCTTGATCATACTAGAATATGTACCATCACATAAACATTCAGTTTTGAGCGGAAAATTTGACATCGTAAACCTTGAATACCAAATATTGATTCTTTTTTTCAGTGAGAGATTTGAATAAAGGAACAGCACTTCGGACGAGTAGGCTAATCGGGATTTTAACAAAAGCTACGATGGAATCCCATTTCATATTCACGTGTGTATGTGCATTGAACTTTACGCTTACGGTACGTTTAAACTTGTTTCTGAAATCTGATTTCCATTTGGTGCTTTAAATCTTGGCGTTAAAACAGACAATTGTTCAGCAATTCGGTTTACTTTGTTGTCCATACATATAACTAACGTGGTGATCTTGTTGCCCCTTCAACAGTTTTCGTTACCTCATTTTTAACAGATGGTTATTTTTTTTTTTTTGAATCCAGTCCTACTCAAAACGTTGTCATGGGTAAATTTCAGTTAATCCATTAGCAAGCTGATTGATAATTTTTACCATTTACACTGTTACCTGTTTGGCAAATGGCGTACTAATGCCTGACTTAAAACCCAAACTACAAATTCGTGCATGATATGACTTCATATTTATATCAGAACTCAGAGCCTGGATGGTCATTATCGTTCAATGGTGGATTCTGTGTAAAGGTTACACTGGTGCTTCGGTAAGGAGATGGGCTGAAGAAGAACTTACACACGGCGGCGTTATTTCACGCTTGACGTGACTACAAAACACTTGTTAAGGACTTGTAATAGAGCCATTGGTGCCCCACTGATTAACAGCCTTCTCACTTCAAACACCGTTAGTTGGAAGGCCCATCTTTAACACCCACATTTCTCCAGTGCTAACACCGCTACTTATCGTGTCTCTGAGATTGCTGCAAGCCATTGTTAACAGACCGGGCAAATCTTAAGTAGCTAAGGAGACGTTTGTTTCCAGAGCCTTTAATCATGGCGACACTGATTTGGGTACTCTCATTAGTTCATTATGAAAAGAAAGTACTACACAGGAAACAGTGACCACAGCCACTGGAAAAAAACACCTCTCTAAGAAACTTAACGATTTTTCACTCGATTATTACAAAACTGTTCAACACAAAATGCCTACCCTTTGGAACAGCAAGTGGCTTTGCATATGTCCAGGGAAAATATAAACTAATATTTATTATGAAACATGTTAATACTTGAATTAAAAAACCGTTGGAAAATGTAGAACCCATAGAACACAAATATGAACGCAAAACTTTTGTTTTTGCAATATTTCACAACATAATGCTGTGAATTTAATCAATGTAGTACCCCGGGATGGCAAAGAGGAAAAGCCAAACAGCTGTGTACATTCCAGTCTCCAAAACCAAACTGTTGCCGACTTTAAGCCCATTCACTATTTTGACCCGTGGGACAGGTGTGGCCCTATCTGTACAAATCAGTCATCTGTAAGGTCTTCCCTGGCACTCCTTACCCTCAGGTGTACAAAGGGCCACCCATACAGTACAAGTTCTGTCAAAAGGCACGGTTCCAAAGATGCCACAAAACCAACAAGAGCGCACCATCGGCATGCTCAATGCTGGCATGCTTCTTCGAGCTGTCGCCTGAGCCCATAACGTTAATGTGTCAACGATTAGTCACCTCAAAAGACGTCATTAAGAATTCGGTACGACAGCTAATTGTCTGCCCACCCCACCCCCTCTCCGACCGCATTTAACGACCCCCGACTAAGACCGCAATATTTGCCTCCACCTGCTCGGCAGTTTCAGGGGAGCAACTGTCGCAGCTAATGAAACAGTGCGGCTTCATAATAACCCGATTTTCACTCAAACGGTTGGGCATCGCGTCAGAGAAGCGAATTTGTGAGCCCGTAAACCGCTCCAGGGTAAAACCTTACCCCAGGGTCGGCGACAATGTTTGTACCCATGTTCCTGCTGCATGCAGAGACATTCTACAGGCCGAAAAAGTTGAAATCCTTGACAAGCCATGCAGTATATTCACCTAATCTGTCCTCAATCAAACTCATGTGGGATGTCATCGACCGGCGCGTTCTTCGGTGATATCCAGTTGCGGGTAACATCGCAGAACTGCTTGTGGCCTTCACACAGTTGTGGGGGGTCACAGTTGACCTTCTCATCAGGTCTATGCGTCGACGAATGTGTAGCAGTGCAGCAATCAAACGGCGGACATACTCGATACTGAAGGGTGCAATTTCCCACACTGACCCCGCCCCTGTTTCATAATCTGCATCAGCGTTACCATCGGTTATGGAGCGCTATTGTTAACAATCCATTTCATGCCTCCGTGAAAAACGGCATTGAAAGGAATTTGATAACGCAGTTAATTTTATTAAAATATTGAGTGTTTCGCTTATATTTTTGCTCAGTATAATATATATATATATATCCACAATATCATTTCATGCAGAGTAAGTTCATCCATGGTCAGAGAGTGGAGATGAAATATTATGCTTGCGTCGATGCCGATAAAAAATCCCGTATAATATCCCTTAAGTGTTAGGGTCCTTGCAAGATATTTACTTGATTGGCGTTTAATATCGTGATCTGCAACTTTTCACTTGTATGATCGTGATCTGGCCCAATGATGGAGGAACCTCCCGAATTGCCCGGGGTAACTATCATCACATATGACTCATTCGTTTAAATACACTAGACTGGCAAACGCCAAGAAACTGTGAAAGTAACCTGAATTCTGGTCTTGCTCCGTGGATAGCTGTACGCAGTCTATGTCACGGTGTTCGTGCTGTTATATAAAGCAGAGTATTGAACTGCTAGCTATTGACTTTAATAACTGTATTGGTACATGACGGGAAAAGGTGACAAGTCTGGGCTGAGGTTGTCATCCATCAGTGGAGTATTCCTGTGAGTAAATACGCAGACACATCGAGATGTTACTAATGTCAATCTTGGTATCTGCTACCCGGCGAAACTAGTCAGAAAACTTGGTGATAAAGTGGTTTCCATGGACAACCCATGATCTAATCGACACAGATGTGTTGCGCCCAATATTGCAAAATGGATGACCTTTGACCGATGGACATAAATATGCTGTGTCCAACAATCCCTAGATGAAGCCATTCAAAAACACCAACAATGAAAGCAGACCAAATACACTTAGAGCTAATGTGTACCGACTGTGAACTAGACTTTTGAAAGGCATTTACGAGGAACACCTTACAGAGAAGAAAATTGTTTAAAATGAAGTCTGGTGCATAAAACCAATACTTGCTTGATTTGTTCGTTGGTTTTGGGTTATCACGTGGCTCTCCTCATTTTTTCGTACGTAAAATCTTGTAATTTTTACTAAATGTGTTTACATTACAGCGTTTATTTTTGAGCACGGTAATTGCTTTACTAGTTACATGTACGTGTCATATTTTGTAGCAAAGTTTAAAATATTTTTTGGACTTAAGTCTGCCTAAAGTTAAAGACAGCTCATGACTGAGGCACTACTTATTAAAAAGATCACAAACTTCTCTTTTGAATACAAAAACCTATTTGACTTTGTCTGAAGTCGTCGCTGACATGTCTTAGTTTCAAGTGTAGAGTAGTTTGCTGCCGAATGAGGATCTGCAGGCACCGATGCTTTTAAGCTTATGAGAGACTGACAAATCAGAGAGCCAGGAGATATCAGCTGTTTGTATGCTGTGACGTAAATGAGTTGAACATCAGCATAACAAGTAATAACATTGGGACGAAACACACTTTTAGCGTTATATGTATTAATTATCGCTAATACACGTGTGAATAACACTGCAAATTATTCCCAGACTATTGTGTTATGATGAGAATAAGTTTCTAGATCATTTCATGTTATAAATTGACATTTATACTTCAGTTTCTAATACAACCCTAACAGCATGCTACAGTGTCAGGTTGCGAAAGTGTTACGTACTTTAAACAATTACGTCACAGCCAGGACAAAATGGCTGCGTTTCGTGGGAGTCGATGGAGTAGGGTCATATGTCAATCTCCGTCGTTATGGCTGTCAGAAAAAAATGCTTTATCGAAATAAACATAATGTTATAGGGCGTTTAAAAGGTTAGAGCGAAAAAAAAATTTGCATGAAGAATTAGAATACAACACTATCTGAATAAAACCGTAACATGAGACTTCCCTGTTACGTGTGACCATTCATGAGCAACATGTACCGCAATGCCTTTACGGCTCTGGTTTTGTCGGCTTTATTCGACGTGAAATACTATTGAAGCAAATGTGATGCCATATAAATCAGTTGTGCTGCAGTGGCACGAAACATTACATCACGCCAGAACACCTCACATCATCCAGTGGTAATATACATCGGCAGCGATATGCTAGATAACATCAGACAAAAAGTTACAGAGGGGGGGATAAAATAAAGCACATTTTCCTGTCGCATTCCTACGAAGCCTTGTAAATTGGCTATAATTTAGGGAAGCAATCTGGATGATCTCTCTGCTGATCTGTTCACCGTTATTTTACATCTGGGTGGTTTCAGAAACTGAGTAACTCTTAGCGGCTTTTTCCTACCCTAAACCTATAGCATTACGTGTAATAAATGAATATATTGTGAAGCCCTACCGGTTAATCCAGGATAAGTGTGTTGTTGAGGGGGGGGGGGCATTTAAAGCATGCCATTCGAGGATTGTAATACTCAGTATCTGCACTTGAGCCTGGAAATATCTCATTGGACACAATAGGGACTAAGAGTTCGACACTTTATTAGGGTGTACAGTGTTCTTCCAAGCTAATCCCGATAGGTTTACTGACGCTATAAAGAGCACTGATAACCAGTTGCACAACTTAAAGTACAAACCTGTAACGTGTGACACTCTCAATATCCTAGTATTAGCAAAATCGTGACATAATACCTAATGAAGACATAAAACAAAAAATAAACAACAAAACAAAACAAAACAGAGATTTATGTGGTAACGCTAGCGCCTGCCTGTGTTCTACTGAAGAGGTATATGGGCACACATTTATAGATTTGAGACCACTATCTTAACGGCGTGACAGGAATTTATTGGTTGGCTATTCTTTATGCCTTGATAAAATAATTAACAGAACACAAAACTGGAAATTCAACAAAATAAAAAGAAAATGACAAATGACATGAAAATGACATTCTTTTTAACTTGGCTAGATGCATTTCTTCACGTGTGCCAGGAATTTCCTTATTGAACGTAGCCACAGGATTCCCATTGTATTGATTCAACTGGGAATGCTTACCTGTCATTCATATGTAATCAGATATTCTTTATATCACTTTTATTAGTCAGTCAATGGTGCTCTGTGAAACTATCATAAATCTTTGGCTCTTCAACTTCCCAAAGAGTCGGCTCGATGTGTGGAGTATTGAAGCATTCGTCATGAAAAGCAGACGGCGAGATTACCGCTCAAGCCCGAAATATACACACACCAACGGAGATCAGAGGTTGTCTCGTGTAACCAAACCTTTCATAAACTCATTTTATGGACAGTTGCTCCTGCATGACCAGGGACAAATCACAACCCTTTACTGGAACTTGTGATCGAGTTGGACAGGTGAGCGGTAATCCACGCTCAAAGGTGTGCCAAACGTCAGCATTATTCCAGGACAATCCGTTTTTAAGACTTCTAGTCACGCCACGTGCTACGTTCAGCCACACCGCGATGATTCTTCTGGATGTAATCCGGCTTAGTCGTAAAGCCAATTTTATCCCGCAACGTAAAATATCCCTTCTCCGCTTTTTCGTGTGATGTAATTTAATGTCGCCGAAGAAGATCGGAGTGAATCCTTGGGTTGTTTTTCTCAACCTACGCATCATTGACACCAAAACATAATGACGGCTTTTATCAGCTTTTGGCAGCAAATCGCCTGATATCAGCCGTGATTTGGAGCGTCAAAGCAAGCACTTAGCATCGATATTGTCAGGGAGGCGTTTTTCACCAAACAAACCTGTCAAGTTTTAGAGTGAGTATTCATGAGAGTCTTGATCCGAGATAAACAACACTGTCAATGTGACGCCTGTAGCCTGACTATATAACACTGATGCCTGTCATTTATATTAAGCGTATTTATGGACGTCCCTAAGGTCCAGAGTCAAACACGTATGCTGTGTTTGGACATCAGAGGACAACGGCCATTAACAAAAGAAGACGTGTGCGCTAGGCCAGTTCTACATGTAGCTATCTTCGAGGTGACATTGTTCTGTTTGAGAAATCCGTGTCATTACCACAGTAATTCCGACCCCTCTGAGGGCGCTTTACGACTGCAGCCTCTTCAGTGGTAAAACAGATGCTTTATGAGAAATATCTGATCTGTGTGCATGGGGTCCACATCTTATTTCACAGGATGATATTACAGCCATTACTACCGTTAATTTACAGTGAAACACCTGCCAGCTTTTTGCCGAACAATTTTTAAACCGTCATAGTTTTATGAGTAATATTGACCACTGACGTCTAATGTATTGCAAGTAGCAGCACTGCATTCTTTTTTACCCAAGTTCTTCTCAAGCAGTGTTGCTAGGTTAGAAGCTACATGTTGCTACTCTCTGTGCTTTTAGATGAGCAGTTAGAATGACACCACAACCAAGGTAAACTGACGAGGGACCGTATTCCACCGCTTATGTGTGATTATAGAACGACTTCAACTCTGTCGCCGCTGCTCAGCTTTTACCCATTATGCAGTTGTCTTGTATACTGAGAGAAGTGTGCTATAAGAGGCTATTATTCAGACATGATCAAAAATTATAAAGTGAAACAAGCATGGCTGAGCAATCACATATCGGTTGAATTGATATATACTTTCACAAACCCCGGTGTACGGAGAATAAAAATCAAACAGCCATCAAGTAAGTGAAACCAGATTAATAATACCGATTTTATGCCGTGATCTGTGGTCTTCACTTGTTTAAAATCAGAAGTTCCAGATGACACAGTTTAAGGGTATTTTGGTGCAATGAAGGTGATTTCGGTCCCAAGCTTGTCATTTAAGGCTTTGACATCCTAGTAATTGAGATTACAAATACTTCTGCAACGGGTGGCCCCTTACGCTTGCCTTTTATTTTGAAATCGTAGCAGCTTCCTGTCTATTATCAACGGCACCAAGTCGCCAATAATGAAAGGGAGCTGACCCGGAGGATGCCACACTGTATCATCGTAGCGAGCGCAGTTAGAGACCGTTTAAGGGAAAACGATCGGTTAATGGAAGCTTATACCAGCAGCCGGCTAACCTCTACGGGGATGTGGGAATCCCTTCCGGGCTTTGGGCGTTTTTCATGGAACCCAAAGAGAAGCGACTGGAAAGACGAGGGTCTTCAACGTCAAGTAATTCCGACAAGCAGTATTCAGTGAACTGATATCATTTTCTTTTCTCTCCATTTCAGTAGTATTAAATAATAGATAGCAATAGTGATGCAGTTTTACAATGCATCTGTTCAAAAGGTGATAAATATGGTGGATGTTGACACAATACACGCGCTTTGTTCATCATTAAATTTCACTGAAAACAGTTCAAAACGGGACAATGTTACAAATTGTATACGGAATGCAGCAAAGTCTCAAATGTCCTGAATTATGTAATGGCTGAAGCTGTTAAACGCGAACAATCGTCAAGGGCTGAAGATGTTTGGTTTTCGATATTTAGATGCACTTGCTACATGTATCTATTCTACTTCTGACTCCCTTCATCTTTCACTCCACCCTCGAGCATTTGTGTTTTTCCCATTAGAATAGAAATCTATGATCGTGTGTTGTAAGGGTACCACTATCGGAGAGGAAAAATTATAAACAAATGACTTGTTTAACTCTCAGATAGCGTTAGGCCTTAAGCAAGATCAAACAAGGAAACACGAAGACGCTAAACGAAGCTGAATAGATATATTTGAGCCAAAATACACAAATAGTACAACTGACAACAATATACGAAACAATACAGATAATTACAAAAATATATGTATATATAGTTTCTTACTGGTGACAGTGTCCAATTCCGGATGGAATATTCCGGCTTCCAAAGGCAAATCAGTGCAAGTAAATATAGAATGCACAGTCTTTGTTAATTCTCAAATCGAAGGATGATATTCCTGCAGTGACGAACAGCAGAGGGCACGATACGCCAACTATGGTATACAAGGTGCAACTTTCCTTGGCAGACGGGTTAACAGTAACATTAGTGATGCCGAGCTGGCGATGTATGTTTCTCTCATCGGAATTATACACAAAGTCACTTTCAGGGTAAATCGGGAAGAAATGTACGGAATCGCACAAAAACACAATGAGCGATACAAGCTCGCAATGAAGGTCAAACAAAATAGCAAGTGGCGAAACACGAGCTTACAAAGTTTTACGTACAGAAAAATGGAGTATATGACGTATTTTATATGGCCTGAAAGCCAGTATCTCCAATTTCCACAAAATCCTTCTAAGTTTTATTTAGTTTATTTTATTTTATTGGTGTTTTACGTTATATATTTCACTTATACGACGACGGCAAGCATTATGGTGGGAGAAAATCAGGCAGAGGCAGGGGGAAACCCACGATCATGCGCAGGTTTCCTACTAAGTGAACGAGAGTAAATATGACTGCTCTCAAATGAACATCAGTAAAAGACTGTTTTCAAGTGGACATGAGTAAAAGACTGCGAGCTTAGCAACTTCGTCGCTCATATTTACAGAATAACGTAAAGAAACTTTTGGACACTTTGTTCGTAAACATATTTACAAGATGGGTACATTTTTCCAGAATGTACGCTCTATGTACAATGACACGAAAATGATAAACACAAAAGCCTCGGGAACAAGCCACTGAATTCGAGTGCAGGCTATAACGTACACAGACGAGAAATGTAGGTCAGACATTGACCCTGTTAGCGCAAAGTGAAAATAAAAAAAATGTGATACATAATTTTAAAGACGGGAATCATTACAGTGTCTGCTGGGGAAAGTGCAATTATTCCCCATTTCCTTTACTGCAGAAGTCGTATTTTGTACTGGAAAAATACTGTTCATGGCAACATTAATACCAAAAATTTGTGGGGTTGTTTAGTGTTTATAGCTATACACAAGAAGATTTTAACGAGTTAAGTTTTATAGGTAGCAGGAAATTCAGGGCAAACCTGCAACCTTTGTTAATGTGCATGACATGTTAATGCCCTACATGTAGCCCTGAATCCAAGCAAATCCCGAGGAGCATGAGAGCGACGTGAAACAAGAACATGCTACACTAGTTCAATGCAGATATTTGGACAAAAGAGACAAATAGTACAATTGACAACAATATACAAAACAATACAGATAATTACAAAAATATATATAGTTTCTGACTCATGAAATCGTCCAAATCTGGATGGGATATTCCGGCTTCCAAAGGCAAGTCAGTGCACGTAAATGTGGAATCCACAGTTTTTGGGAATTCTCAGATCGAAGGATGACAGTCCGGTAAGTGACAAGCAGCAGTGGGCACGGTACGCCGACTATGGTATATGTCCAATTCCTCGGCAAGGTGCAACTTTACAGAGCAGACGGGTTGACAGTTGCGTCCTTGATGCCGAGCTAGCGATGTATGTTTCACTCCTCGGAAATATACAAAATGTCACTTTCAGGGTAAACTGCGATAAAATGTATGTAATTGCAATCAGAGACAGTGAGCGATACAAGCTTGAAAAGGACGTCTCAGGCAAAATAGCAAGTGGTGAAGCACAAGTTCACAAAGTGCTACGCGTACCGAAAAATGGAGCACGAAATGACGTGTGTCGAATGGCATGAAAACCAATATCTCCAATTCCCACAAAATCTTTCTAAGATATGGCTGCTGTCACGAGAACTTGAGTAAAAGACTGTTCTCAAGTGGACATAAGTAAAATGATTACGACCTTAACCACTTCGTCGCTTATATTTATAGACTCATGTAAAGAAAATTCTGGACGGTTTGTTTATAAACATGTTTACAATATGAATACATCTTTCCAAAATGTACGCTCTATGTACAATGACATGAAACTGATAATCACAGAAGCCTCGAGAACACGCGACTGAATTCCAGTTCAGCCTATAACGTACACAAAATGAAAATGCAGGTCAGACACTGACCCTGTTTGCGCCAAAACAAATAAAAAATTTAAATAATAGAATATCAGAAGGACGGGGTTCGTAACAGACCCTTTAGGGCGTGAGGCAAGGGGTACACACGGTCTTGGATTCAGCAAACTCCTTGGCAACACGGCTTTGCATGGAAGCGTAATAAATTACATAATGTGCAAAATACAAGGATCAAAGGTATTTGTTCATCTGACTTTTTCTTGTAGGATTCTTTCCTTTATTTAATGATTGGTATTTAACGCCGTTCTCAAGAATTACCCACTTTTTCGACGGCAGTGTATGAGTTCAAGAAACCAAAGTGTCCGGAGTAAACCAATGACCTTCGGCAGGTAACTGGCAAAGCGCTTGGAAGATGAGTCACATAAACATGTCCAATAATAAAAGCACAAGGTGCAATTTCCTGTCCTCGAGAGAGTGTGCATGTTTGGACGCGTCTTCAGAAGATGTGTCCCGTGTCATCGTCTTATAGAGTGGGTGCTCACCGCCATGTCGACTTCTGTACCGGGAGCACCCTTTGTATTGGAGCACTTCTTCAAACTATAATGACTGACTGGATTTTCGTCGCCACAGGCGCAGGTATACTGCCCGGATCGGTCAAGCCACTGCCAGGAACTGCCGGGAACGCCTTCCAAGTCCCGTAATTACCCGTGCCATTGAGATTGAACTCCGAGATTCCAATAATGTGTAAGCAACTAACAGGCTGTTCCTTCTACTGCAGAGTAACGACAGTGCCAGGGAGCGGCAAGCACTCAGGTGTCCGTCGATAGGGTGCCTACTGGCCTGCCAGCTGCTCGCTGCATCGCCGTAATCGACCGATGAAGGGATGACCGACTAGTCAGTTGCCAACAGAAGGCGCTCTTACTCCATGGAAGAGAAGCAAAGGCAAATGGAAGCATACAACATTATAGCCACGATGGGATCAACATAGCGGACCAGTGTTAATAACAACGTTTCAAAGATTGGGAGGTTGTGAACATCCTTTAGACTCCGTGGCACAGGAATCATTTTCTTACCATTGTGAAAGGCACGGAGAAGCTGTTTTATGTTTACCCTATATAGGAGTGAATTACGACTGAAGCGGCGAAAAAGGATTTTTACTTTGTTCCACTATTGTACTAACAACGGGTTTCTTTGTTATTGTACAGTCACGATCTGCTGAATTACACGTTGGGGTTTTTACTAACTAAAGGAGAACAACTGTTTGTTGTCACAATTCCTATATTTGGAGTATCAGAGCCGCGATTCTCTTAAGTTTGGAGAAAGCAAGAAAAGCAATACAGAGAGACACCCAACTGTGTGTACACCCATTTCCCGTTCTGATGACCAATTAGCTAAAAAGAAACGACACCTTTTTTCGCTTTAATCATGTTTATTGTTCGTCACGGCGAACACGAAATCTATTGAACTTCAGTTCATTAGGGCGTGTTCCGTACTTTCCGTCACCTGTCGAAAACAAGTTGTTTATCTACCAACTGTACTGTGGACCACGTCAACTAGGCTTGGGCAAGTTGGTTGAGACTTACTGATAGGATGGATGGCAGATATTTCATTGCAATACTTCTTGCCTTGTTTGGAACGTCCGGATCGGGTGAGTTTTTCTATTAGTTATTTGTTTTTGCTTCAGAAGTTTCTTTCACAAAAACAGCAAACCTAGAATGAGAGCTTTTACGAGGCAGTGACAACAAGTGCCTGTATATGACAGCTCGCAAGAAGGACATGCTTTACCATAGTAGGTAGATCAATTTGATGTGATCTTGGCACTACCATGAAACACCCAGCCCCATGAAATACCCAGGAAGCAAAGAAGGCGATTTCGAAATTGTTATGGAAGCAAGTGCATAGGCATTTCTCCAACCCTGATAAATTTAATGACTCTAATAATCAACCCTCTTTGAGATTTAGTGTGTTCAACACTTAGCAGCGTGCACATAGTCTAAGAGAGCCAGGATTATCCATACTCTTTAAATAGACGAGGAGTTTGGTACCAGACTATACCAGGCGACGACGTAATCCTATTGCGTCCGACGAATGCAACATTAAAACCATACAAGAGATATTCACCGACAGAAAATAAAATATGGTTTGCAGCTGGGAAATGAAATTTTTCCCACATCACTCACAACCCAGACCTGTGTTTATACTAACAGACAATTTCTGCCAAAGTGTTTGTTTTCATTTGTTAAATTTGCTCTTCAATCTGACCCGATGTAATCAAAGCTATCTCTTCATGTTTTTCGGCTCATCAAACAGCCATATGGTACAGTTAATGTCGTTCTTGACTTGCCACTTCAAGAATCCCAATATCTTACTGAACACATTGAATGTAAACTTTCATTACAGGAATTAAAAGTATCGGAAGTGTTCCGTGAGAATCGGTTGCAGTCTATTAGCTTTCGCAGAGAACTGTGCACAACGAATCCTGTCATTTGGCGAACGATATTTGGATCTCTTTGAAGTAAAGCTGTCTGAATTACTTCGGAATAATTTCCGACTTACAAGACCATAGACTTTTACACGAACATAAATAACCTTGCATTCTCACGCAATGCACTATTCGTCCCTCGTTACACGATGTGTTACGAATGAAATCTGTTTTCTTCCTGAAAACCCTTTCCTTTGTAGCACACGATCATTCTTTAAAGTTTTAAATTCCTTTCATCATTCAAAAATGTAAATGATTTCAAATTCTTCTTAGAAGCCAAAGGCTTCGTCACAGAGCACAGGCTCAGAGGTTTTTGACTGGATATCATGGGGTAAACTCTAGTATCTATAACTGATCTGTGGAGTCAAAGTGGCGGGTGATTGCTTGAAGAACCTCTCCACTTGACGACTCAATCTGTTTCAGCTACATGCTGGACAAGGGACTCAGTGGGATTCAGTGCTTGGGGGTGGTGTGTTCATTGTGATGAATACGATCGCCACATTGGAGATACCGACCTTTGCAATCAAGCTGCAGCTGAGATACATATCTGATTAACCGCAACACATCAGTTAGCGCAGTACACATTTTGGGCACTGGGTTTATTCATCCGCCTAGAACATTCCTTGCGTCTTCCGTCCTTCACTAAGACCGCTGGCTGCTTCTCTTTGCATGAATTCTTCCTAAGTTTGTACTTAAGATTCTCTCTTATTTCTTCAGTGGTTTGTGGGAAATGTTGTTTCAGAAAGAGGTACTGAGATTACATACCAGAAACTATCATTTTAGGGGACGGCTGGTATAGAAATGGGTGTTTCGACATATAGAGTGATCTACAAAGTAGGCATTGTTACATGATGATGTTTTGCTACGTGTTACAAATGAAATCTCTCGAGGTATCAATTTTAATTAAAGTACATGTAAGATGGAAAATCACAGGTTACGCTAACAGTTTCAAGTTAAAAGTATACCCCTCATAAACACAAATTTATGTAAGCCCTATAATATCTACTTGTCATTAATTGATAATATATTCAGCGAAAACCAACTGGATCTTCAATTCAGATCCACATTCCTCAGAGTGTAAGGATAGTTTTAATAAAAGAAGAGACAGCACGGGATTAAATGTATATATGTATTCAGAAAGAATTCAATTTAAAGTTCATAAAACGCCACTTTTTTGTGATGTAGAATAATCGAGATATCGCAGTATATGGTGAAAGCCAAATTAAGACTCTCCCGAAGGGAAATTCGAACGGTCCGACACGCTCTCAGTTTTAGCCTATCTAGTGCTAGATATTTCTTCCTTCGTGGAGGCATCTCTTTCCTTTGTTACGTCACCCGTGCGTAATTCCCAATTTTGCCATGCACACGTTGTGTCATATCAACTGTTTTCCTTGTGATTACGAGACAATTTTCATATACTTTAAAGCCATTTTCAACGAGAAGGTGCTAGTCGAATACGTCTAGGGTTATTCCCAAGGTCTCAACCAAGGGGCCACAATGAGAAATACGTGGGAAGCTCAACCAGAGACATGTGAATGGCAACCATAACGCTGGCCGTCGTTACATATATATGAATGAAATATTTTTGAGTTTATGGTCAATTGATATTCGGAACAAAGAGGTTAAGAGCCCATTTACCGGCGTGATAACAAGTATTATACAGAGATAGAGTAGCATATTGTACATGTTTGTAGTACGGGCATAAAAATCCAATAAATGCGTAAATATTTACGAAGCATACTGGTGATTTTGGCAATTGGTATGTTTCGATACCAGTGGTCTGTTTCGACCCCTACATACAGAATGTAGTGATCAGCGAAACCTCCTTCCTGTGGCCAACATAAGATGTGTGTGTAAGCTTCAAAACGTTACTATGTGCCAAACTTGTCATGTTTATAATCAAATGTATAAACTTCTGTGAAGTTAACATGCAATTTTATGCACCGCAGTATGACATAAATGCTTTTACATGTAGCTTTTCCTGTACAGGGCTCTCTGTAAACGACTTGCAGTCATTTACCTATCTTACACACCGAAACATTTGTTTTCCGCGAGTGCTTCATTTCGAGTATTGCCAAGTTCCTGAATATAGGAGTCGTGATAGGTGGTGTAAAGCTCCGTCATACAGGAGTGAATAACGACGCATTATTCCGCTTACTACCTATGGTTTTTGAGTTGAACTCTCAACAGGGAAAACAGGATTCAGTGGTTAGTGATATTCAGTGCTAAAAGTACGAGTGGGATTCTTTTACCTTTTATGCAAGACAGGCCTCAAAGGCTGTGTATGTGCTGATTGCATTGCATTTAATCGAGGACGTGAAATCAACGCTTGTTAATTTCAAATGTTTATAAATTTGTATCCTACCATATCTTTGTATATACTAAACACAACACTGAAAGACAGAACATAGTCATCATAATACAGAAAATATACCAAGCATCTTTAAACAGATCGGTAACTACGAATGACCCGTTTACGTATTAAGGCAATGACATGGTGTAAAATGTATCTTCGGTTCTCTTTAATATCTTTCAATTATTTATACAGCATGTACACATGCTTATGTAGGGCCATTTTGTCTTGTTCTAGTAAAGGAAATCTGCGGGTTTTTTTGCAGGGGGGGGGAGTGATTTTTTGCAGGGGGGTAATTTTTCAGAGTTTAGAGCACTGAACAGACAAGATCAGATTATTGATAAAAACACTAATTACCGAATTGGATCTGCTATTGCCGGAAAATTCCATAGTGATTGTAGGTTACCCTGGACAGATACAGTAGTGTCTTGATGTAGGTCGTTAGGCGGAAAATGTAATAACCATGGATGCTTTAACCCGTGCTATTGTCTTTTTAAGTAATTTGAAGATAGGATTAGAATGGGTCAAGTGAGCAGAGCAATTTATACCTATTAAAAGGCCTAAAACATCTAGATCTATTTTGTACTTGTTATCATTTACCATGTGTATCTTCGTGTTCTAGCGACTCAATCTGAAGCAATAACCCTCACTTATAACACGCTTGTTTGCAGCTCTCCAAGGCTGTTTGTAATCAGCATACAGTCATCCGCAAATGAATGTGGCTCATCAGTTTCTTATTAACGGACAAACAATAAGTGGTGCTAAGATATTTCAATTATCTTTTATTTATCGGCCAACTTTATTCCAAGCAACGGGCTGTTGATCAAACCATTCTCCTCGTGACATTGCGTTTGTTGTGCCTTCCATCATGGATGGCAATGGGTGGCTATTTGCAAGTCTGACGGATAATGGCGAGCTTGCCATACAGGTATTGGGGCAATGCAGGGTGGGAGGGGTCTACTGGGTATAAAAAAAATGAGCCGCTTGTGGTGGATAAAAAAAAGTGCGCGTTTCTGTGTTCGCTTCAGTGGTGTATAGATTTTAAGGGTTTGATATATTGATCTATCGGACACATCATTGCTAAAGGATAGCATACTTGTTGTTAGAACGTTTGGTCATGTACCCTCTTTGTCTTGTAGCCATTTGGTTGTACTCGCTTGGTGATGTGCACTCTTGGTCTTGCGCCCTCTTGGTTATGTATCCTCTTGGTCTTGTGCCATCTATTGTCAGGAGGAAATGAACATGTTTATAAAGCCCGTGAACTAAAGGTCACATAGTGAAAGACATCGCTTCAAAATACCAGGTTAGAGTAATGATTAATGGGACCTTTTACAAATGTAACTTGTTTGCGAAAGTAAATCATTACCTTCAAACCGTCTTCTAGTACACGTTCTGTATATTGATTTTTTACATGCATTGTCAGTGGCATGCATGCAATGGTAACTGTCAGCCTGTTGACCAAAACGTCCAGTGTGGATTATTGAGTGAACGCTCATTGTCTTCGATTTATTGATTTTTTTTGTTTAAATCCTAGCATGTTGTATAATGGATGGGTATGTTTTACGTCTCACAGTCCAGTGTTATTGACCACGTCGGTTGAAATTTCTACTGTCACCAATATGAAGTTGACTGTACTGTTTGACTGACAAATAGATAAGTGTATATAATATTTGACATCAAGTCTATAATATGGTACGATTCTCTGACTTGAATTAGTACTTAAGGTCACTAAAATTCCTGACATATAATCTTATTTAATTTATATATTTATAAATATAAATATTTAAAGCCATTTAAAGAAACCTAAATACTTCTAGTAAACTCAAGATAATAAGGACAAAACAATAAATTCACTTGTTCCTTATAAAAGCTTCGGACGAAAATATTCCAAGTCTGCCTCATAACCGATGAGATTCAGTTGTTTAAACAAACGTACTGATCTTTCACTTTTCCGCTTTTGACAGGAAATTTATAAGATTCAGTGCTTCCACGGTTGCCTGAACTTTCGTGACAACAACCCGCTGACACACGTGTTCAGTAGTTACTTGCCAGAGGTCCGTGGGTTTTACTCCTCCCATTCTGGCTTACTCCAGTCATGGATTTGAGTGCAGCATTGCAAAGGAGGTTGTTCAACTGGGGCCGTCTGTTCATCGTGTTGAGTATGATCAGGACGTTGGATATATGAACAGTTGCAATAAAAGCGCAACTGAGATACATATTGATTAATACATACATACATACATACTGAAAATGGTGCATGATGACGATTTTATTCATCCGCCTAGAGCAATCATTGCAAACTGCTAACTGCTTTTTATTGTATACACTTATTGATTTGTTGGTTTTGCTATTTGTGGTTTTGGAATCTGGTCTTGAGGTTATAGAGTAAGATAATATGTTGGGAGGAAGTGTGTGTTGGGGGGGGGGGGGCTCTGTGGCCGAGAGAATTATCAATGAAATAACCTCGAGCTTCTTAACAATGTGCGGTCGCTGTGGTTGGCTTCCCAGGTTGGCTTCCTCTCCGGTCATTCGTGGGAGGGTCGAGCAGCAACCTGCGGATAGTCGTTATCCCCCCCTCCTCTTGTTTCCTCCCTGTACCATAATGCTGGTCTCCTGCGGAAAAGTGAAATATTGTTGAGTACGGTGTTAAACGCGAATCAAATATAAAATATTGACCCGGAACGCCCATTTTGTTTGACGGCTGGAATCCGAATGTCGGTTTCGACGCCTGGATTAAACGCCAATCGGTTAATCATTTTATGTAACAAACAACTGGATTATTGGATCGACAGATCAGAATTACTGAAGTAATTACTTACTTGATTAATTTAACATCAATTTGTTGTTTCCATATTAAAATAATCCAGAGAGGTGTAACAAGGTCGAATATTTCCTCGGGTCTGTTGTTCCAATGTTTCAAACAATTTTGCCAAAAAGAATGAACTGATACGTTTTCCACGTATTAAATAAACAACCTGTGTTTGATCGCTAGCGGATATATTAGATCAAAGAGTTGAATGAAACTTCCTCTGGCCAACACACACACTGGAGAGGAAATTGGTTACCTTACTTCTCATCTGGTTTTATCATTTTAGCCACTATACACATAATGGTAACGGGCATGCTCAGGGTTGTGATGTGGTCACATAATTTGTCCATCGAACGAACAATTTATCCATTTCTTTAATTTTCTGAAGAAAAGAGCAAATAAAAAACAGGGGAAAATGTCATTTGTGGCTTTCAGTACTACAAACATATGGTATTTAAAAGAAATTAGAATAACAATGAGACTAAATAAATGTGCAACCTAGTCGTCGAAACCGACATTCGTATACCAGCCATCAGCCAATATGAGAGTTCCCGGTCAATAAAATAATCTCATGACCAGTCTCCGAAGCGAAACATGTATTGTTTCGTGGCTCTCTGAAGAGCACCATCCAGTGCAGTATTGATATAAAAGCCTACAGCTTGGAGACTAAAAGCAGAGAAGCGACGACAGCGTGATAGCAGGCAAGTGGACAAACATTAGCCGTGAAATCCGGCCTCTTGTCAGTTTACCTCAGCTAAGGTTGTATTCTAACTGTTCATGTAAGCTTTTAAGAAATAACAACTTATACCGCCCCCCCATTCCCCCCACTCCGTCCACCGGGGACCATGCCTTGTGTTGAATCTGGGTTTTTAATCCGGATTCAGTTTTGCTCGATTTTATTTATTTCACTTGCGTGTCGAAATAGTTCAAGCAAAACTTAGACCAATACATAATTGGCAGTGTCATCGAAGCTTCAGCTTTCTACCGCAGATAAAAAGTCTTCCATTGACACTGCAATAGAAAAACAATATAGTCTAACAACAGACTGAGGCTGACATAGCACGGATGGCTCAGTCATATTTTTGGGGGCGTGATTTGCCAAGAGCTGGCGGGACGTGGATGAGTTATTATCCACCACGGGAGTCTGAAATCGACATCTGAAGATCGCACGGGTTGTGATTTAGTGAGGTCAGACGAGATAGCTTTGGGTCGCTGGTACAGACCTTCCTTTCCCAAGGATGTCTGCTGACACCTAAGCAAAGATAGGGTTAAATAATGCATAAGCATGGGGCAAGTCCTTCTTTCCTTAGGCGGCTTTTGTCACGAAATGGTTTTTGATCAGACGCTGTGTGAATTTTCGATATACGTACAGCTTATGGGTGAAACACAAACCGACAAGGTAAAGTGAAAGACCACTCACAAATGAAGTTGTGGTGAGTGAAAAGAGCATAAAAAACTGTATCTGAAAATATATTCACTGATTTCTTTTAAATTTGTTTCCACCAAATTAAATACAGTCAAATGATTTCATTGTATGGTGGACTATGGTGGACCACATTTAGTGATGTCACCTATTGCCTTTAGCTGCTAAGCAGCCTCTGATTGCAATAGGTTTACTTTCTACATGAATATACATGTAGCAAAACACTTGTATCTGTATTTAATGTGGAAATATAACAACCAGAGTCTGTTTAGCAGTCAAAATGAATGTGTGACGTCACCCTGTTTCAGCCTGTTCGGTATGGTCCAAACAGTAAGCTTTTAAGAAATAACAACTTATACCGCCCCCCCCCCCCATTCCACCCACTCCGTCCACCAGGGACCATGCCTTGTGTTGAATCTGGGTTTTTAATCCGGATTCATTTTTGCTCGATTTTATTTATATCACTTGCGTGTCGAAATAGTTCAAGCAAAACTTAGACCAATACATAATTGGCAGTGTCATCGAAGCTTCAGCTCTCTGCCGCAGATAAAAAGTTTTCCATTGACACTGCAATAGAAAAACAATATAGCCTAACAACAGACTGAGGCTGACAAAGCACGGATGGCTCAGTCATATTTTTGGGGGCGTGATTTGCCAAGAGCTGGCATGCACTCCAAACATTCGACTACGTTTAATTGGGTGGAAACAAATCTAAAAGAAATCAGTGACTGCTGTTTCAGAGACACTTTTCACTTTTTCTGTTTAAGAACAGTTCCGACATAGAAACATTCCTTGTAAGTCCCATCTCAAGGGAGCGTATATATAAGGGCAGATTTGCATGGAGTGGGTGGCGATTCTGAAGCTTTGTAATCTCTGAAAGCCTTTTACTATAAGATGTTTCACAGAAGTCAAATAAGGACTTGTGCTGGGGATGGTTTCATCCGACTTACACCGATCTCAGAACATTGCAAATTTGACAAGGACATTGTCTGAGATGTCAACGCAAATGGTCTCAGTACAAACTTATATTAGATCTTGGAAAATTGTGGCATATTTTTTTTTCGTTGCTTTAATGAAACATCGATTTTTTTGTGTGTGTGAAGTCTGTAATTTATCTACCTTTCTGTGTCATGTGCCACCAGCATATCAAAGAACAGAAGGTTCTTTGAAAGTCCAGCCAAACCAATAACATATGAACTCTGCTTCCTGATTGGCTAATTAACCACACATATAATTCTAGACAGACAAAATGGCACATCGGTCATCCCGATTTTTTTAAAGTAGGAAAGCGTGTTGCTTGTCAGTACAGACACTTGAAACATGATATAACTTATTGTTCTCGGAATTAGAAACGAATGATTTTCAGGAAAACTGAATGATCTGGTAGTTTTAAACTCTTTAATGTTTTCAAGCACCTGCGTGCAAAGGTGTTCTCCAAGCATTACAATGACCGTCGTCGCATCAATGAAAAACTTTTGAGTAATTCTGTGAACACTAATGAAATAAACATCAGTAAGACAGTGGTCGGATTTGCAAACGTCCGACGCAAAAGTTCACATGAAGATTCATCTATAAGTATTACCCTTATCATGTGCCCCTAAAGGTTTACGCTTATCATGTGCACATACAGGTTTTCTTCATATATTATGAACTCATTTGTTCACTTTCCCATTATTAGCCGCCTCTTATGCATTTAAGGCTACCCACTTCCAGCTCCTTGAAATGTAATCAAAGCGAACGGTTTAATATTCATGTCTGTATACAATTTACATAGACACTAGAATGGCATAGGAACGATAGCGATAATGCTTCAAACTGCGCAGTGTACAACTCTGCTGAAACCTGTTGACTGCTTCTCTTTACATGAATCCGTCCTAATTTTTCACATTTTATCTACTTATATATAGTTTTTTGGTGGTTTGTCTTACTTCTCGTTTTTTGAAACTGTCCAGTTTATTCCTCCTTTAAACAGGTACTTATCGTTACCGTGACAGACATGTATATTTAAATCACCGCCTTCCTCTGAATATGTATTTTTATGTTAAATACCCCATTAATTTTCGACCCAGTGGCAGATGCAGTTATGTCCGTCTAATTGCAAAACCTAGTAGTCGAAACCGACTTTCGGATACCAGCCGTCAACTTAAACGGGCGTACTGAGTCAATAATTGCAAGGCTAACTTTCAAAAAAAGACAAATAACACAACGCACCAAAGAACTCAGAAAATATATAAATCTGAAAAGAAGGACGGACTCGTGCAAAGAGAAGCATTCAACACTTCTCAATGATGACGAAAAGATGTAATGAATGTCCTAGGAGGATGAATAAATTAGTATCCAAATCGTGTATCGTTTTAGTATATATTGTGGCGGTAATCAGCTATGTATCTCAGTTGCGCTCTGCTGTTACGCCGTTATAAGATGAAAAAATGCAAGCATTAATACATCAGTCCTTGGCTCTGCGGTCAAGAGAGGGTCATTTACTTCCGGCAGGCATTTACTAACCCGAACATGCAGTCAACGCACACTTCATATCGGGTTTTTCTTACAGTGGCGATTTATAGCTCATTCCCAGTTTGCCGCCGTGGCGCCAAGGATGACAGTGCTATCACACAGAACATTGTCTGAGTAGCTTCCTCGCTGGCCGCAGAGGTGGGAAGGTTTGCTGGCAACCCGCGGATTGTGGTGGGTTTCCTCAGAGCTCTGTCCCGGTTTCCTAGATACCATGATGCTGGCCGCCGTCGTAAAGGTGAAATTTTCTCAAGAACGGCGTAGAACACCAATCAAATAAATAAATAAATAAACAAACGTCAGATTGAAGCTTAAACCAAGGCGCTAGTTGGCGTGTAAGCTGTTACTTCCTCAACACTCACATGAACAGTTACAGTAAAACCTCAGATGAGGTAAAAAAAAACATGACGTCGGATTTCGCCTGTAACGTGTGAACATTTGCTACCTACCACACCGTCTTTGCAACTGTTTTATTCTCAATGCTGTATTCCTTCCATTGAATATGTGAAACATCAATTTGCAGATTTTTGTTTTCAAGAACCTTACCTTACCTCAAAGATATATCGCTCGCTTTTATTTCGTGCCTGGGTCATGTGAATCGAATGTTTTGTAACTACCTCTCCCGGTATGAAATTAAGAGACAGGGTTTATTTCACTTTCTGATGGGAGTGTAATACTGTACTCAACAATGTATCGCTTAAAGAATGGGCTGCTTCGAGAAAAACTGTTTATGGTAAAAGGCAAGGAATTGCTCGGAGGCGCTGAAGTACCAACAGTAAAATCTGATCAAACCTCTTGGGTTGTTATTTCCAAACACTTTACTTTGCTATGAAGTGCTCTTCCAAGGAAGTTTCGTCTTTAGCTTCCTTAGTTTGCAGCATTTGTGGCAATTGCATAGTTCCGGGGTCACATCTAGGAATCGTTTAGCTTTTTCGATGTTGGTGGTCAAGATGGTACGGAGACGTAAAAGCGACGTTGTGCAAAAATATATATTAGTACTAAAAAAACAGTATTGATGTGTGTGTGTGTGTGTGTGTGTGTGTGTGTGTGTGTATGTGAGTTTTCAGTAAGTCACATCTTCACTAAGCCATGCTCAGGAGATAATTGACCAACAGAAACGTACAATTATCTCGTGAGCATGATTTAGTAAAGATCTCGTGCGCGCGATATAATGAAGATGACGAGAGATGTTCAGGTTTGCGCAAGACATCTTTGCTAAGTGGTTCACACGAGATAACAATTATCTCATGCTCTCGACATTTTTTTTTTGTTTTGTGCGCACGAAATCTTTGCTTAGTAGTGCCCAAAAGATCATTGTACCTTTCTATTTGTCAGGTATCTCCAGAGGAATACTTATTAAAGAAAAACACACGTCAAACTTTAACAATTGTGTTGATAGATTTTTTTTTCTGTTTACATATTTTTTTCTTGATGATGTCACTTAAACGGCTCCGTAAGGTGTCGATGTACGCCACACATTTTTGCGGTAAGAAGCCTCCAACCCCCAGACTTGTATGGGCGGATGTTTCTATGGATTTGCTGACTTCAAATTCATGAACAACACTTGTTTTTGATTTATTTGAGATGTGCTCTACGGCGTAATCGAAAAATATATCACTTTTAGGACGGCGGCCAGCATATTGGTGGGAGGAAACAGTGCGGAGCTCGTGAGAATCGCACGGCAATCTCAAGTTCTTGGTACTCTATCCTCACAGAGCCCGTGTTGGTGAGAAGCTCCTGAGCCAATACGCTGTGGCAGTGCAGTAATCCTCTCCGCTATGGAGGCCTGATTTTATTTTGCAAACTAGAGCCAAAAAATAATGAACTACTATGGATGTAGTTGCGTGTGAATTTAAATTAGTAACCACGTTCGTTTTATTATTCCTTTCAAAGTAAGCCAAATGTGGAGATTTTATTTACACTTGTAAATTAAAGTTGTTCAGATACCCCTGACCTCATCAGCCCTTCGGGCAACTGCTTTAAAACCAATCGTTACAGCACTGGCTGTGCCCACGTGCTTTTGGTGAACGCCGGTGAAGCGGGTTTCGTCTAACAAAGAAAAATCCACTCCCCAAGATTTTGCAATTCCTAAGACGTTCTAACTTTAAATCGGTTACATCATCGTCAACACTTAGCAGCAGACATGCCTCCGGGGTGCGGCAGCAAATAACTCAAATGTCAAATTAGAGGCCATTTAAACCGGATTTGTTTTTCAATGGCTCAATGATCACTTCTTTAGCTCCAGCGAAGGTGCCTTGCACGTTGTAGTGTAGAACAGCGGGGGATTCCAGTAATACGTGAATATCAGACCGAATACCCGGTGCGTGAGAGACATGGCAATCGCAGTACTGTCCACGCCGATGTCTGAAAATGCATTAGTTCACTCTGGAAGATTTGGTGTACGAAGGCCCGTATATCTCAACTGTTTCCGCACACGAGATTTATGTACATATTACTTATCCTTCAGACAAAATTTAAGGACAAAGTCGTGTACCAAGGGGTCATTACATTCTAAGCTCATATTCGAAAATAAGAAAGTTTAATTCACTTTACACATTTAAAGAAAGGAAAACCTGTCGTATTGGCATGTTTGCTAACTATTTTTCATTTCCTGATGTGCCACACCGCATATAAGAAACCTTCCAAAGCCATGGCTTGAAGTTAATGTCTGTGTAGATTGTAGTTAATTAAATGGACCAGTATTACAGAGTCATTCGTGTCAAAGTATCAAATTATATTAAAGGAAACAGAAGGTGATCGATTTGGAATGATAATAGTGTTGGACAGAGGGCATTCTTGTGTTTATACTTGACTTTGGTCTACATCTTAAAACCTATACAAACACTGAAGACGTATGATTAGATGTCAGAGGAAATAAAGTAGACGACGCGGTAAGGCGGGAATGTGGCACACAACTGATGCGTTAAATATGTCCAAAAATAAAATTTTAATACAATAATAAGGGATATCTTTGCTTTGGCTCGTAAGTTTTATAGCAGATGATAAATCAGGTTTTGGTGTGAGAGTTCGAAAATTCTACCTAGAGAATAACTTTAGTTCTGTGTGGAATTTATTTTTTTGGATATAGAATTATGAGGATTTTATTCGACCATCAGCCAGAACCTTTTTACATCACTTAGTTTTTACAAATGTTGTTGAAAGTTATAGGCAGCTGGCTTGGTATATGTCACATTCCACAAACGTGCGGAAATTTCCAAATTTTGCGGTTGTCTACAGGACAAGCCATAAAGAAACTGCCGGACGCTTTCCTCCAAGCAGGGTAAAGAATCCAACATCGAAGAAGAATGTGGCTGTTTTGAATCTGGTATGTCTCTCTATTTACCAAAGAAAGGATGCAATATCGTAACAGAGTTCACAGGGGGAAGAAACTGTGGTTCATCCGAACTGAATAGGCGAGGGCTTTTTTAGGCTTGGTATCCTGGGGAGGTGGCGCCGATACACAACAGAATTCTCTTTTGATCAGGTCAAACAGTGCAGTTTCTTCTCATTTGCCTCATGTACATGTATACAGTTGTTATAGTTCACGCCGTGATGTGTCATGTATTATGCCTAAATGTATTACCATACTGTTTCATCCAGCCACAGGTGTGTCTATACTTGTTAATGAATAATGCAAAAACAACGACTCGCTGAAAAACTTTTAAATGTCAAATGAGTAATGTATCACCAACAAATGTTATACACGCGGAGAAAACGTGTTTTGGCTACACTATTTCTTTTATTCCTTTGCATTATACTCAGATGATGCTGCATTCTTCCGTGTATTTCCCTACTCTTTATCTCATATTATTTTACCTTTATTCTCCATGTGTCACGATACAGTTTTTCTGTGCTACGCTGCATTCTTTTTTTTCTCGCGCTAAGCCATTTACACTCTTGCACAACGGAGACACTTTTTGTGCTTTGCGATACATTCTTTGCTGTATTCCGCTACAGCGCTTATCTTTTCACGCTACGTAGTTTCTATGTTTGGATACACTCTTTTTTGTGTTAAACTACTTTCCCCGGATGTTAGCCTTCAGTCCTTTGCCTGTATGTTGTGATGGAAAATGTACCATTCACATATGCGCCTTCGGTAATGTTAAGACAGGCACGAGCCACAAAGCATCCACACATTATATTACCAATGTGCTCGAGTGCAATTATTGGTAATATGTACAATGCCCTAGATCGTTAATTACAGAAATACAATATAACTCAGATGCATTTTCCCGCGCATAGGCGATTCGGATTAATGCTGAATTTTACTATTGTTCCTTTGTAATGCACGAGTACTACATGTAAGTTAGTATTTTACGCACGTTACGTCATATATGACAAAGCCATTTGGAATCTATTTATTTATTTGATTGCTTTAGGCCGCGCTCAAAAATATTTCACTTATACGACTCTGGCCAACATTTTTGTGGGAGGAAACCGGGCAGAGCCCAGTGGAAACCGATGGCCATCCGCAGGTTTCTGGCGGACCTTCCCACCTACGGCCGGAGAGATAGCTAGCATGATTGGTGGAGGTGGGAGGGGGGGGGGGGGAGGAGGGGCTCACAACAACCGCATTGGTGAGAAGCACCTATTATTAGGCGCCAAGAAATAGTTCACGCCTGCACCTCACACCGATTTACATGTTTTCGTATGACCTCTAACATCCAATTCGTCCCTCCCATACTGAGGTCTGACATGTCAGTGGTAAATGCTCCACTGATCGACAACCGCCCAGTGTATTTGGCTAGTTGTTTTTCGTTAACATGGGGCTTGCTGTGGAGCATAAATGGTTTACGCGACTTAGGCCAGAATTAGTTTAGGCTTGATGTTACCATATAAGAATTTGTACAACGTTTCTGTGCTTTTAATACCGTTACACGATAATGCAAGAGAATGCCAATACTTAACACTGACAAGGTGCAAAATGACATCGCTGGCTACAAGTGATTAATTAGCTGATTTGATTAATGACATCGAGTAGTCCAATCTGATTGATTCTGGTGTCAAAGTAGCTTTCACGAAAATAAAAAAAAAATTCTTCTTGATTATCAGGAGATGCAATTTTCACACGGCAGGTCTTCTTCTGAGATTGAAATCCTCGTAAAATTGACAAGGCAAATTACTAATAATGGTGGTATCATTGCCGGGCAAATTCGTGATGAAGCTTTTGTCTGCACAATCAGTGATCGGTATCACGAGGCATCATTAATCGATAAAGACGACGACGGTTTATTTGTAAGTTAATGCTGGAAAGTGACTGTGAAGACTTTGGGTCGTTTCTCACTTCTTGGTGTAGTTTGATTAAGTGGGTGCAAGTGGCACTCGGGATAAGAAGATAAGAAAGCGAGGGAACGTCAAATGGGGTAAATCTGGCGTAAAATCACTTTTCAGCCGCCCTAAAACTGACCTAATTACTGCTGCTCCTCTGGCGATTGATTAACGAGAGTCCATAGTCAGTGCACGGTGCTGCCGACCTGGTCATTTCTGCCAGAGTAAATGAAACATGAACGTGCTCAATGAAGCGGAGAAATGCACGGCCGTAGCTGGGTGGGCAGCCCCGAAGGGGAACATGGATAGGGGCTCAGCGAAAACATACAGACTCGACCGTGACAAAGTCCGACTGGAGATGGAAACCACACAGCATTAAAAACCTTTAAGATGAAATTTTTTTCTTTATCACGTCAAAATACGGCTGGAGCATCATGCTGAAAGCTCGTTGATCTCATTTCGCGAGGGCCCAATATGTAGCGGTTATTACGACACTTGGTAATAAGACCTGTCACGTCCTGCGTTATCCGGTTGATCAGATAGGGGATTTTCTGTCACGGAATGAAAGCACGACATCGGAAAAGCCGATGTAATCCGACTTCACACCAAGAAGGTGCTGAAATTAAAGCGTCGATAGCAATCGGCTCTACGCCAGTCAACCTATTCTCAGACGTTACCCGATCTGTCCCACTTGCGGACGTATAAAACAGGCTTAAATTCACGTTTAATATAGCGAAAATAAAAAGATGAAGCAGTGATGGCAGTGGGGTATCTAACATTGATACCCAGGGATGAACGATGACAATTTGTCACCAGATATATTTACCTGTATTTATGGCCAGTGAACGAATATTGAACTTGCGCTACACGGAAAGAAACTGTGAAAACATAAACTCCACAGAAAAAATGAGTACACGTCAGCATCTGCAGAAATCTTGGCGTCGAGAAAAACTGCCGTATACCGACCGTGTAAAGAGAAGACAACAAAAATCTAACCAATGTTTTTTCAGAAGATGAGGCCCATACACACCTGTACGAGTTTTTTTTATGACGCTCTTGGTAACTCAATAAGTCGCCCTTTAACCTGGACTTCTGACCAAGGCATGGAACATGGCATTTTAGAGAAACCAGAGACAAGATGTTGCGCCATAGGTGCCTTAATCTCCTCAGTATTAGAGACGAGACACTCCTTTGTCGTGCAAAGTACGCCCCCTCCCCTGCCTTATTATTGCAGCTGAAGGCCACACGTTGTGATCTCCTGATTGAAACCATGGGGAATAACCCCAGACGTTTTCCACTACGACGTTATCGTTAAAAATGACTTTAAAGTATACGAGAATTGTCTCGTTGTCAGACAGAAAACAGCTGATATAACACTACTCAAAATTTTGAAATCGGAACAGGTGAAGTCACAGCGGAAACAGGTCTTACTGGGTTATACAAGTATGCCGCCCTTGACTGGTTAAAATTAAGAGCATGGCTGCACATTCGATTTTTCATCTTTATTGCTATTTTCTAGAAGATCAGACAAGTCGCTACATTCACCTCGAGTATTTAAAACTACTTTCGGATTTAGTTTACAGCTTGAACTGTTTGCTTTGTTAAAGGTTATGTCCTCTAACAATTTTGCTGAAAAATTTGGTTCAAATCTATAGAGGTAACAAAACCGAAAAATATAGGAAAAAGCACGTAGTGGAGATTGATATAACAGGCATCGCATCCGAATTTTATGGGTACATGCGAGACTGTCATATTCGTATGTGATATTGTACATCAGTTATTGAGTCCAATTTATTTAATTACCCATTAGTTAATGTACTTTTACTTCCTGAATTTAATTGCTATCGAACCAGTAGAAACTGGATTCGAACAGGTGAGCTACTGGGTCAAGAGCTTGTTTTCTCCGGAGACAGTTGATCAGTGAAGGTCATCTGGTTTACCTGATTCATTACATCATATGTTTAATTATCTTCTTCGTTTGTCAATAACATTGAACTGAATGCCAAATTTTAATTACATATTCAGTACATGTACTACCTTGTTTTCCAGGAATCTGACAACTCTCCTTAGGTTTTTGCCAGAACATATACTACCCAGTTTCCCAACAATCTGTCAACATGTTTGAAGTTTTTCTCTTGTTAAATTTAATATCAAGCAGACCTGTCAGCTTGTTAATGAACCTTTCAATGAGACGCATAATTAAGAGGGTTTGCTTTTTATTGGTGACATTACCCCTGTTTCCCACGTACTTTTTGAACAGCCTGTTTCCTCTAGAAACTGGGATAGAAATTTGTACTATAAGAACAGCCAGGAAAGGAAAACATTAACTAAATATTCCTCAGACCAATCTACCAAACCAGTGGTGACTAAAGATACCAAAATAGATACAGGACATACTAAGCGAAGTTGAAAATAGACCGGAACCATGGAAAGAATGAACAATCTAGCTGCTAACAATGATACCGATTAAGACAGTCGATACTGGATTAAATTAGGTAAGTTTACAGTGTCCAGGATTTCCTGGATTTTGTCTTCCGTGAAACGCGATACCGTTCAAATCAGCACAACCACGTCTCTAGCACGTTTCCGTCCGTCTAGGCTTGGACGGCGGTGAATGGCTTGAATCCGGGACAGACGTCGGCTCTTCCAGTTTGCGCTTATTGACGGCGGAATCAACGACGACTGTTTCCATTGCCCTACAGCCATATGAAATATCCAGGTAACGGAGCCGCCAGATTCGATTCGTACGGCTGTCAAACTTCAAAAACAAGGTCTCCACAGTAATAATTTTATCCAAACGCATTGATGCGGCAAGGGAATTAGCAGGGGCTGTATTTCCGCGTTCCAAATCAGGAATCAGAGACTTGTGAGAAGCTTTCTTCTACGAGACCATTGTGCAAAGAATGGGTCAATTGTAACAAGGAGAAGCACGCACGACACTGTCTGTTGGAGGATATGTAGAAGTTCCAGTGAGATGATTGTCTGTTTCTTACTTCATTTCAACATTTCCGGATAAGCCAGATGATGGATTTGTTGATTCACCCGATTAATCTATATTTGCCAAGAATCTCTCTCTTGCCGTCAGTACATTGATTAATTTCTTGGTGTCTGATGTATAGTCGTCTATTGTCTTTCTACTTACCCTTTGGCGATCGATCTCATGGGTAGACGAAATCGATGCCAATCAAAATTTTTACATCTCGTATATCAAGAGAAAACTTCTTTTTCAGTTGTTACATCCATGTAGCTGCAAAACTAGTGTGAAATACTTACTTCTGAATGCAGCGCTGTTATGTAATAAGACTATTAAAATGCAAGGCTCTTTGCGTGTTTTCCTGGGATGTGAATGGAAGAGTAAAGTCCACTGTTTCGTCTATTTCTAGTCTTATATGCTCCATCCACTTCTATAATAGCAGTAAAAACCTACTTCCTGCACCAGAACAAGATACATTCAATCTGACGCGGTAATCCCACTTGGCGAAAATCTAGTTTGTTATCTCACTGTTTCCAAACTAGTCCGTCAGGCTTAGTACGTGTGAAAAGCATATAGTTAATTACATAGATACACGGGACTTCCTTCGGGCTACCTCCTGTTCTCCGCGTCTAAAACCAGATCTTCGCCTTATCAGAGAAAGTCTGCGTCCATAACAGCGGATCAGAGCCACTCGCCGTTACCGGTGTACTGGACAGTCCACCGCAGGCAGTGGCCGGACAATCTCCGTATTGGATATTCTTCTATAACAGGTCCGTGATTGCCGATATATTTTATAAGTTTTCTACACCGATATAGCTGTCTACAATTCGCCGATGCCGTCACATTCCTGGAAGGATCAGTTGTGTTATTCTGCCTTCTATGTTGTCGGCGTCATCACAGTGGGAAAACAGCCCTCCGGGACGATTTCTCCGTCGCTTAGCCCCCCCGGTTAAAAGTTAAAGCAGGGAGGATATCGCAGTACGTTAATAATTGGAGTGTTATCGGGATTTGGGATTCTTAACAGTGTGATGTTGGGTGCTTGTGAAATAAGGTTTATATGGCAAAAAACGACTAGTTCCGGGGCAATACAATTGCGTCAAGAAAAGACAAGATCTTTAGTTTGAAAGTCAAGCTTTCGACATTTAGTTTGGCCCGTTAAACAAATACCAATAAACCTGAAATCTGGTACATATGGCGGGCAAATTCCGTTCACTGTATTCAAACAATCCACTCTTACGTCCGCGGAAGGCTCGGCTATTCACCATCAGGGTATTCAACTGAACTAAAGCTCACTGTGTACACGGCTGATGATTTTACCGTTTTTTTCTTCGTAATACAGGCTAGTTGAGCGGAGTCTGATTCATATATTTATGTGATAGCTCGATACCTTTTCCCTCTGTGATTCCGTTATTCTGTGCGAAATGTGATTCATATATTTATCTGATTATTGGATAACACCATAATGAATAATTGCCTGACTTAGGCGATGACAGTATCTTTACTGGTAGAGGAAACGCAAATGAGTGGCTTAAACCATCAACCTTTGGCAAGTTACTGTCGAACTTTTCAACATGTGATATATATTGTTGTAAAAAGCAATGATTTTTAGAACGTTAAACCTCGCAAACATTCAAACGTATTGTCACTGCTCGAAATCTACTCAAAGACTGAGATGAGAGAACCGTGACCACAATGTAGGTGTGTGCGCATGCCTGATGTTAGACTTGAAGTTTCAGCCAAGCGGGGCTGCATGCACATTATCAACTGGACACGACTTTCCACACAAACGGTTTGCCGCCGTTCGACCAACATAGTGCTTATAACAAAATCCTTACTTGTGATCCTACCACACTTTATTACACAAGCTCCTAAGCATACAATCACGAACATTGTATATCTCATCGTCGAGCCAATGCGCAGTCGACCGACCAATTTCCTATTGATTAAATGTTCTTTGCGCCGACAGTACGAAAAGATAGCGTGCGTCGAGGTGCAAAGTCTGGGGAAATGTCTAGATGATACAAGCTTGTGACAGTTGCCAGCTGTTTCCCCTCTTTCTCCGCCCAAGTGAGTGCCTTGGGGTAGGGACCCCAATAAAGCAGCACCGAAGCTTTGAATTTCCATCGCCGTTGAGCTACAATCAAAGGGCTCGTGCAAACTCGTTTTAGAGTAAGCCTCACCCAGTATCCCTAAGGGCCATTAGGCTGTTTCCATAGCAGAAAAAGAGGAAGAGTTAAATTGGTCCGAGTGTATATCATTCCAAAAACTTCAAACAGGATACAAGAAAGGAAGAAAATATAAATATTTTGAAAAGAAAAAACAATATTACTTTCATAAGGCTGAAAAGCACAAATTACATACCGGTGAATCTGAAATCAACATTGTTGGTAAATCGGGAGGTAAAGGTTCATAGTCAAGGCTAAAGCGTTTAAAAGAGAGGTGTTGTTATTTCTGCGATTGGAGCCCATAATGAGGCCTTGGCGAAAGGGCATGTTGACAGCACTAGCTACATCGGAATTTTACAACAGGTATTTGTTACACTTCACCCAGAATGATTCATTCACACCATGAGCAAAATGGATGCAATAAATTGCAAATGGTTAATAAATTACAAAGAGAGAATACTCAACTGCCACTAAAAGTATAGTATCGGCCACAGTTTAAACTGGTCACACGGTAAAATTGACCTCACTTCGGGTTTTATTTTAACAGTGCAAGTCAATCTATGAATGGTAGCAACTTAAAAGCCCGCCACCACCATGGCTTTAGTAGAATTGCAGGTGTTAAATTGCAGTGATGCTGTTGTTGCTGGTTGCAATTTGTTAGACATCACTAGACTAGAATTACTCAAAATGCTGTATTGGCATTACATATAATAATAATCACAAGAAAGCAATAAAAAGGGAGTAAGCATATTGGTATATGCTGGAATATAATATGGAAAAAAAAAACATTGAAAGTAAAACCAGAGAAGCGATGACTGCTTGAGAGATGGCAAATGGTCTCACGTAACTGATGAAATCGGGCCACTTCTGAGAACACTGATTGTTCTTTCTGGCACACTTTGAAGATTTGGATGTCGTTATAGCTCATTCATCGTAAAACAAACAGTCGTTCCAAGGCACAATGGATTGCGCCAATAAGTTTGTCAGAGGATTCAGTTAGGGACAAGGAAAGAAAATGCTTCCCAGGAGCCAAATGTCCAACTGACAGATCTTACTCATTGAACGAAAACAGGACCCAAATGGCCGTAATAGATGCTAAAGAAAATCCTCCCAAGTGATGATCTTTGAAAATGCGGTTCGTCTGCTGACAATTTGAGTTTGCAAGAACGTAAAATCTCCCCCAGGCGGCCTTAAACTGCCAAAAATGTCCTGCACAGATGAAAGCATTTAGTCGTCAGTGACAGGGGGAATAGCCTCCAAAATGGAATACTTTACAAAACTCGTACATAAAAGTGTACCGTCTATTTTCAAACCCTCTAGGCCAACACGATGGGCGCCTAATGACCACTCCAGACCGTAAAGTTGTTAGTGTTTTAGTGTTAGTCTTTCGCTCTATTTACGATTAAGGAAAAATCGCTTCTGGACATAAATTTCGATAAAAGGACTGCATTGTGCTATATTATAAAATGTGTTCACGTCGTTTTCGTATAGATCAAAAATTTAAATCATCTTCATATCGCATGTTCTTCACATGTTTATTTACTGGGATGTTGTGCATTGGGTCTTTTCACCAAAGCAACTCGTTGTCAGAACAAAACACTATTAATCTCTTTGATTGAAATATTCATATTTATTGGACAATTCAGTGGATAACCACTAAAGTGTTCCCGAACTCTCTGTTTGACTGTGGCAGATACCTCCAGAGGCAATATCTTACCTCGGTTTATAACATGTTTGACGTAAATAGGGTAATAACAGAAAAATGACTTCAGTAAATGGAATCATTATTCTAGGGAAAGTCTCGGTCTGGGACTTTGTTTCCCTGATGCAATTTTCGAGTTTGAGCAAGATTGTCCCTATGGAGTACGTGCAGATCCAAAAATTATCAAGGCAGATGAGAGCATTTAGTGGTAAATGAATGCAAGATAGTCTTGAAGAAATCTCCTTAGAGGACTCGATTGTCCCTCATAGTTGTTTAAAACCATATGCCGTATTCAAGTTTTGTATACCAAAGCGCTTATTGGACTGCTCCAAATCAAGCGTTCATAATTTTTTATGAATATTTTGATTAAAGGAAAACGGGAAATTTTGTTCTCCTTGTGGCAAGTGACAGTGTCCTGAGAGCTTAAGTGAGGGCTGGAAAGAGTTGGCCGTGGTCTAGCGGTTAGATTCCGTTATTTTGCCATGCCTCCAACACACGAGGTAAGAGTTCAGGCGCAGTCATGCAGATTGGATTTGTAGCCTTCCCCGATCTTAGTGGATGTGGAGCCATGGTGACAATAGGCTTTTGATAACGCTAGTAATGACGTTGGCGCAGCCTGCCATCCCTTGAAGACCACGTGCCTTCCACTGTGCATGCCCATCTGTACGACGCACATGGGAACGTTCACCTGGAACTTACCAAACATCGGGAGTTTTCACGGGGCGCTCTGATTTTCTCTACCTATAATCCTGGCCGTCATCGCATGGGTGAAAACTTCAGTAAATACATACACCCGCGCTGGTATTTTTCGTCAGTCAGTTAGTTAGTTCCTTTCTTCACCTCCTGGTACGCGAGTACTTTGCAAAGAACATCGGATTGATGAACACATCGCTTGATTAACACAACCATTGCCTTCGGGAGTCCAGCACGCACAGAAATTCCGCTTACATTTTGGTAAGCAGACTCGGATTTATATTACTGTTCAACTAGACGCATTCCAACGCACCATAAAGAAATACACCACTACAACCGGACATCCGCCATTTTTTCAAAGGAAAAGATAAAATCACTCCTACCATGCCAGAGATTTCAGAAGCAACTGTAGCCATCATCAGAGCACACCAGTAGAAGGAGAATAGAGAATAACATATATGTACAGACCCCAGACAAACAACAGTAATAACGCAATAAAATGAAGACGAATATTTTAGAAGGTGCCGCTACTCTCGGAGAGCAATATCAAAGTGATGGTATTCATAAGACTTTAGTGCATATGGGTGTGTCGGAATGCGATTAAACCTTTTAACTCCCGGTTTCGGGTACTGTTTAGGCCTATTAATCGGTGCCTTCTCGATCAACGCTACAACTACCTTGCTTGAGCTCGCTTATCCCACAAGCCAAACCCCTAACGAAACATGTCTAAGTTCAGATCTAAATGCTTTGCCTGTTTGTAAAACTTTTTCATGTACAAGAATAAGACATTGCTTGAAATACTTAGCAATGCTCAGCAAACTGTATATTTTAGAACCAACGCATAACACGGGAAACAGTACATTCAACAACATTCGCTACAGAGAAGAAAGGATGAAATGAAATATTAGGATATGAACTCAATCCAAGCTGCAGAGTATATTTGGAATAAGATGAATATGTGGATAATGGTTGCAGTCACACTCTGTTCTGGGCTTTGTTAACTTCTAACACGTAGAAATTGCGACACCTGTAATCACTGGTGGCTACGATACCGAGAGAATGTTACTCAACTTCTTATCACCAAATATAATAAAACATTGGTCTCCGAGCCTATGTGATGGATCTTTGTATGCAATAGTGGAGTCGCCATATTCGCAGCACGTATCTAGAAAGATATTGTCGAGCCAGTCCAAAGAAATAGGTATCAATGCGCTCTCGTAAGCGGTCATCTTGTCTCGACGTAAGGTCGTTTTAGACTTTCTTTTTGTTTTCTGTAGATACGTGTACATAAAGACAGTTTAGTGATCAATATATTTATTTCAGTGCGGCTCAAGACCAATCTCAACAATTTACCACTGACGCGCTGGCAGGTAGTTTTGTGAGACACCAAAGCCTCCAGGGTAAACCAACCTAACTCAGACTACAGATAAACTATTGTGATCTGAGCGAAATAATAATATTGCTTTCAACACTACAGCAATTTGATGTTATCTTATACTACTTGAGCCATGGTGCTAGTAGACGAGTAGGTTGTAACTTCTTAAATATATACGAGTGAACATTTAGTATGAAATACTAACTGACAAAGGTAAACTGACTAATTTCGCCGGTAACGTGTGGCCATTTGCCAATTATCACACTGTCGTCCCTGCTCTGGTTTTACTCACCATATTGTTGTCTTTTATATTTAATAAATATACAGCAAAAGAAACAAATTCTGTTGAATTGTCATTCTGGACATGGCATTTGAAAACTTTGCCTGCTTCCGTTACCTTTTGTACCCATGAGCGATCAATTGTGGGCACTCGCCTAGGCTTATCTAAACTTCACTGGCATTTCACCAACGCGACGTGCCACAGATGCCAATGATCGGAGATTAAATGCCGGCACTTTGATTTCTTCCACGCGTAGTTTCCTGGCTGTCATCGTTGAGGAGAACAAGAAATAAATAAATAAATAAATAAATAATTAAAACCGGACTCAATCAACAAATGCGGTCTTTTTGTCCCAGCCGATTGGTCTCTGACAAACAAGACCGTGGGATCAAATCCAGCTTTTGCCGAATCCCTCGAATTTAAGCATTACCTAAACTGTGAGAGATGTCCGGCAGCTAATAAGAGCTGGTGTTAGCCAACAAGATCTGATTAGTTTCTCCCCTAAATCTGATCGACGAATAGAATAAAAAACACCAATCATATAAACTGGAAGTCGTCCCGAGAATAACATATTTCCACCCCACATGGTTGGACTTTACTCGTTTTCAGTTATATGGCGACGAAGAGTTTTTAAAATGCATGTATATACTGTGTCTTCTTGTGGCAGGACGTGGCCATGCCGCCAAAATGTTACCGCCAATAGAACATCATGCCTTTTTCTAACTTCTCAATGCCGAAGACACCAGATATGACACCTCACCCATTCATAACATACTCATACAGGACCGACCAATCCTGTTACCTTGTTCTAACTTTGCATTGCTGAGCGCGAAGGGAGACAGCAAGAAGTGCTTGTCTTAAGCCTTTGGTATGACCAGATCCAAAATGGATCCCGATTTAACCACAGAGGCGGTCTATCTCTTGAAACTGGACAATTTCTTAGAAAATTTCCGTATCAGGATTGAGATTGAGATGTGGATCACCACTAAAATTTAATGATTTTTCTCCTTATCCCTCGACAGGCGTGCACAAAAATCCACGGACAATTTTTTCCCGGAAAGTTGCTGACATACAGATAAAGACAAACAGCCCCTGAAAATGCATACCCTATTCCTTCTAATTTTTGGGGACAACAGGAATACACAGTTTCTCTCTTCTCTTAAGCCCATATATGTCTATATCCATATGTCTACTCCTCCCTCCAAAAAAAAAACTCTTGGACAAGATGTTATTATCATTATTATTTGAGGGGGGGGGGGGTTAACAGTACTAATATCTGTCCCAAAAATTAGAAGGATTAGGGTAATCTGAACCGATAACACAGAATCCATTTGAGCCTCAGCACAGAATTTCCAACTAGCAGGTTTATTAGTCGGCTTTATAAAATCGTTGAACGAGACTTTTGATTTGGTGAATAATGGCGGCAACAGCCCACCGCAGAGTCAAACTACTACCAGGTAGCTATATGGTAGCCGGAATACTGTCGTCTGGATCAATGCCTAAGTCGGAGAGTGCTTCGGGGTGAACGGAGGATAACCATATTGAAGCGGCATTGAATTCAATTTGCAGTACTATCAGACAACAAAATGCCTTCGATACAGATCGATTGGCTGGGCACTTGTGTCTGGCTGACACCCAATCTCCCGGATGAGACCAAGGACAAGAGCTACGGCTGAACTTTCAGTAATTGGCCGGTGTCAAGATTCACGCGCCTACTTTCGCTAACTGGCGACCTTTACCTGTGCTAGAGAACTAAAAAAAGAGACGCGTTCGTGAATTCCTATAGACAGATTCTGCAATTTGATCCCTACTTTCAGCAACTCCTGAGAGGAATGATGCTTTATTCGTTTCCCCTGCCATTTTGTAAGGTGGGAATCAGAAGGAGGAAAAAGCAGGTTGTGTGATAAAAGCTATAGACCCTTTGTAATTTTAAGGCCGACTTCGCCTAGATGCTACCAGGACACTGTATAGTAAGGTCTTTTCACAATTACTGTTAATAGAATTGCTTAATTCGCAAAGTAATGAACTACATGAAATACCCTACGGCATGTGAGCCTTTAGGCGTTGAAACCGTCATTCGTTTACCAGCTGTCAACAAAAATGTGCGTTTTCTGATGTAGTAATCGCAAGACCAGTTTCTTAAACGACAAATAACACAATACAACAGAGAACTTTAAATGTATATAAAGAAAATAAATTAGGACGCATTAATGGAATGTGAGGCAGCCAACAGCTCTCAATGATGACGAAAGACGCAGTGAATGATATAGTCCGATGAATAAAGACTGTATTCAAATCGTTTCAGTTTTAGTATATATGGTGTCTTCAATCAAATATGTATCTCATTTGGGCTCTTATTGCAACTGTTTATACATCCAAAGTGCAATCATACATGATCATACGGTCCTTAGCCCCGGATTAGGCGGTATTAGACACAATTAAAAAGCAGAGTCACAGACATTCGGAACACTTCGTCCATATTTACTAGCTAGCGAGGCGAACTATGAAAACAACACCGGACAGGGAACGCGTGCATTCCTACTCGCACTGTTCGTGAAGCCTCTCTGACAAAAACCTGTTGACGACGATTGCGTGGCTGTTGGCGCAGTCATACACTTATACACTATTTTTCTTGCACTAATTTATTCCTAATGTATGGTTAGCTTTCTGACGTCGTACTTTAATACAGTAGCAATGTTTCAGTCATATGACGACGAGGAGTCGTTAATATGCATACATACTTTGTCCTATTGTGGCAGGGGGGATCCATTTTGCACTAATGGTGTGAATGATATGAACATCATTTGTAGGTTTATTTATTTATTTATTTCATCCGGGTTTTACGCCATACTCAAGAATACTGCACTTATACGAGGGCGGCCTGCATTATGGTGGGAAGAAACCGGGCAGAGCCCAGGGGAAATCCACGGCCATCTCCAGGTTGCTGGCAGATCTTCTCACCTACGGCCGTGATATGTTGGTATGTTTGTCAATAACCTGGTAAAGGTTGAGAGTCTTCCTCAGGAACTCCGGCAGTTTGCACAACTATACTGGCAGCCATCGTGTAAATGAAATATTCTTAAGTGCAGGGTTATACTACATACATCAATAAATAACCATATAACTGCGCATGCGCTACCGAAATAAGTGAAAGATAGTGATGGGTTGTGAAATACTGAAGGATAACCTCCACATGCCACTTGTGTTCCACCGAGAGATATTGAAAAAATTCAAGTATACTATATTTTGCTGACCTCTGCATATCAGTAAAACTCTCCTTGGGAATGCTGGGGGTTTTATTTAATATTTCTAAGGAAAACTCAGTTTTAAAAGAGATGTTTATGTAGATTTGAGGTACAGCGGTATAAATACGAAGAGATGAAAAATTAACACTTTTCAATTCATGAGTTGAAAAAAAAATAGGGTTGCAATTTATATTATTCAGCTGTTGTTGTCGTCATCCACGGTAGGTTGCATTTTACGAGGTAGTGATTTGCAATTCCCACATGTAATGGGCTAGGTTATAATAAACACCAGCTCCAATACTAGAACACACTGCACTAGAGATTGCTGTGCCAGTTCGCGAATATTCAATCTTCTCAGAGGTAAACAAGATTCGAACACCCCTAGGACCGAACCTCGTTCACCTAGGGCGTGCAGTAATAGTGTTTGCCCGTTGTTTATATTCTATTTTCACACCATTATCGTTGAGATGCCGTCATTTTCTCCGGAAACACGCAATCACGCGAAATCTCGTGACAGCGAGAACGACGTTATCTCCAGAGAGACGGAAGTTATACAGTTTTCAAATCGCAGCCACTATCAACGCATTCATAATCTGTTAACATCTTACGCCTGGGGCCGTAGATAAGATTTGATTTTGTGCATGATTGTGCGTTCAATCTTCGCTCTAATTTCGGAGGCATCATGAAGCCTTAAGGGATACGTGACCTGTATCCGTGTAGGCATCGTATACTGATAAACAAAATTCCCCCACACAATGCATTAGCTTTAGTTCATGAACTATAAGCATGTAAATCTCAATTACGCCCGGCAAACGGCATCGGCAATCAGAAGCGCTGACGTGTAAGGCGTTATTCAAAAGTTATTCATACCACAGCATACGACCACGACTGATGAATAAATGGGAAAAAAAGTTTGACCCAGTGATATATTTATGTATGCTTAGGTTTTACGTCTCACTTAACAATTTTTCAGTTACATGACGATGAGGAGTCGTTAGTATGTATGTATACTGTGTTTTCTTGTATCAAGGTGAGGCCATGCTGCCAAAGTGCTAACATCACCAGAAAGTCATGCCGAAGACACCAGGCATGTCACCACACCTAAACACCGGACCGACATGTCCTATTTCCTTTTTCTAACTTCTCAATGCCAAGAACCAAGCAATGTAACAAATGTTGGTATGTTCCCACGCGGGTTTGACCTCGGATCTCCCAGCCTCGAAGCTGACGCTCTAACTACTTGGCCACCGAGGCGATTCTGGCTCGATGATAGAGATTTGTCAGATTCCTCGCCGTCAAATAAATCTTTACATCTGCAATAGCGGTTTGCTATTCATTTACAACGTCCTACGTTTTATATGTGTATGTTTATATGCATATATTGTTGTTTTTATTTAATTGTTCTTTTGTGGTTAGTTTCAAGGGTTTATACGAGAAACCTCAGTGCCCAAAGTAAAGCATTGAACTTTTTGCTAGTTACACTGACGAGCTTTCAATTTGTTGTTAAGACTTACATAGCGTAATTATGTCTCCAGCCAATTTCATGTTAAACCAAAAAGAGAACATGATCTTGAAAATAAGACAAATGAATACACCATGGAGGTTAAAACCAGGGCAGCGACGACGGTGTGATAATTTACAAATCGTCGCACGTTTTCTGCGAAATCTGACCTCTTGCCAATTCAGTTAGAATTTTATTCTACCCCACACGGGACTTATCCAGTTACATGCTGTTTTTTGGTGGATGATTGCAAACGGCTTCACTAGCATCGTTAAACTGCTTTTGTCGCAGGGGACCCAACGAACAAAAGGAGTGCGGGGTAATTTACAAAATTTTTGTCCAAGGTAATAATTTGCCCAACTCTGCCAGCAACTTCCGGATGCTTTGTTCAGTTACTTCCCACCCTATTGCTGGCGGCCCTCGTATACGTGAGATATTCTTGAGAATATTCTGCCGCGTAAAATGCCAATCAAATAAATAAATAAATTTGCCAAACATTATGTGGAAACCGATCCACAAATGAATTTGTGGAAAGTAAGAAACAAACTTGCGGTGTATTATTGATCTAATAAGTCAGCAGTTAGGGAAAACCAAGCAAATATATAAAAGTGCCGATTTACTATAATAGCAGCTTTGCTTCGTTTCTTTCTGGTTGACATTTTTGCTTTTCGTTCGGGATGCAGTTTTTGTTTAGGAAGTGGAAAGGTGCTGGCTGCTTAAGATTCTTGCCAGGAACGACCATTATTTCTGTGGGTTTCAAATTCATTGCGCCAAACATAATAGGAAACTTGTAAGACTCCTTCCCGCCCTTAACAAAAGGGTTTAAAGGCGTGTGCTCACAAGCTAAGGTGTGTTTGTGCATACAAAACACTTTGGTAATACACAAGCACGGCAGCCTCACAGCATTAAACAATGCATTTTTATTGTAATTTGGAACCTTTAGTGTAAGCCGTCAAAGTTGCTTAGTTCTAAACAGAGGAAACCTGTCCTGACATGTAATAAGACTTATTCGCCGACAAAATCGATGAACGATGACCGATAGTTATCAGTGCGAAAAGTTTCTCTCTCTCTATGAAAAAAGATTGTATTGCAATTATCTCCAGGGGGTATACCACATGTGAAAGAGACCACGACACACGAGATCACGAGACAAACAGAAATTGTAGCTCAACTTCCAATTTGATTTCATTTTTCAGTTGGTGAAAAGCGATCCCAAGCACTTTGAAGGCCTCTGCTCAGTCCAGCCTCTCTAAGGCAGAATTTGTGCTATTCTCGGAAGAGGAATGAAATGAATGCTTAAATTTTATCTGTTGTGTGAATCCAGTGTCAAGTTTATAAAATGCTCGTACTGAAAAACCAATGTCTTGGTTTTGCAATTTTCTTAAATATCCTAATTTGCTCATATCCTTTATCAATGTCCACATTATCACAAATATCATGTTATCACAGTCAGGGAAGGAACGCATTTCATGCATCAAAACGTTCAGCGACACTGGTGGAAAGAAAGAAGAGAAGAACTAATGCCGAGTGTTAATGATTACACTACTTAATGCGGTGCTTGTTGAAAATATGCCATACCTTCCACACAGGGTAATTGTTCAAAGCTAAGTATAAAATGAACGATTTTTGACTGCGTCATATGCAGAGAGTGATTTTTTAATACAGTCGACACTGCGCTTCCCGTGGTCCATCCTAATACCACTGTTAAGTGTGATGTCATTCGACTGAACGTTTATGGAGAAAATCGAAATGGCGGTCTAAACACAAAGGACAGGCATATATTCTAACAGAGCTCCCTTCCTTTAAAATTACATATCTGCGTGGGTGATTCTGGGCGATTTGCTAAATCCAAAGTCTAAATGCGCACAAGAGACACTTAAGAGACCTTCTTCGGACGACATGAATATAAACACTTAACGGCAACGTCTCCTCGAGAGGTTTTCCTTTTTTACTGTCTTGTTCACATGGTCTCGTGTCTCAGATCTGTCTTCAAACAAAAAAGGTGTTCCAATATCTCTATCCAAATTGAGTTTGTCTGTTCGATCTCTTGTAGCGCACCAGGCCTGATGTGTTTTGGGGCTTTTTTGTCCTGCATTCCCTGGGTTTGTCCGGTAACTATAATACATTGTGTTACACTTGCTTTGTTTCTGCGCGCAGATTTTTTTGCTTAACAAGTTTAGCTCGCCTGTGGGCTTTTTAAACAGGGAAAGGCCATTAGGTTTGTCATTCATGGAACTACTTCTCTCAACTGAGAAGCTGGCGCCAGCGATGTCCTTCAGGGAGTCACTTAGTGCATAGATGTCTTTAATGCCGACATTACAAAATACTTGTAAACCAAACAAAAAAGGGGGGTGGGGGAAAGGAAAGAACTGCAGCGTGGATAATCAGAAAGAAAAAAGCAGTCGTTAGTTTAGACAGGGAATCCAGATGTACTGAAGCAACGAGGTATTAAATGAAACGTGTTTATGGTTTATTGGGTATTCAACGCTGAAACCAAGAGAAAATCATGGGATTCGGCGTATGGTGTAGAGAGTAACTTCTACGTCTTGCACGTACACAGGAACGACTGGGAGGGGCTTCGTGGCCGAGGAGGTTAGCTGGCTAGCGTAGCGTTATGACCCCGTGCCTCTCACAGATGCGGTCGCTGTGAGTCCAAATCCAGCTCATGCTACCTTCCTCTCCGACCGGACGTCGGAAGGTCCTCCAGCAACTTGCGGATGGTCATCGGTTTCCCCCGGGCTCTGTCCGCTTTCCTCCCTCCATAATGTTGGCCGCCGTCCTATAAGTGAAATATTCTTAGGCAGCGTAAAACATTAATCAAATGAATAAAGAAACTGAACATTACACAGAGAGGCACAGTCAGAGAACACACTGAATTGATAGCCAAAGCGTTCGAAAACCCCGATCTATACATATGTTGTGTAGGAAATAAAGAAATCACGAATAATTTTGTTACACAAAGTCTGTTTGAGCATGCGAGGAAACCTTTCCTCCTTATGAACGCAACGATAGGTTGTGGGAGACAAAGTTTTTGTAAGATTTTTTTGACAACAGTTTTAGATGGTCTGAAACAAGGAAAGCTTTTTCAGCTTGTCAATCGAGATACTACCTGTTTGAGCTGTAAAGCTGGTAACGGTAAGCCCGCGCCATAAGTCAATGAGCATATAAATGGTGTTAACGCCATCAATGCGAAACTCCTTACAGGTAAGCCACGAACTCCAGCCTTTTCACGAATATTCGAAATACAAGTTAAAGTGGAACATGCAAAAAAACATGTAGCAAAGAAATAATGCCCAGCACAGAAATAAACAGTCAAGAAAAGGTTGACGTATGTCAACTACAAGGCACGACAGCCTGCGAGCGAAAATTCCCCGATAATCATTGTAAATCTTGAGTCGATTGCACGTTTGGGATCTGGGAGAATCCCGATGAGGTCCGAATTAGCCTGTGAAGCGGTCCATGTGTCAGTAGCGAAAATATTTAGATGGTTTATTTCTTCAGCTGCGTCAGCTATACAACAGCATGTCAACCGCAGGGCGGCCGGAAGCCCCTCGCGTCTTTAGGCTGAAGATCCGTCACCATAAGCAGGTTGGGAATCGGCCTTGGTGACATTCTAATTGCAACCGGCCCTTCCGCCCATGAACGGGCACAGAGAGACGCACTCAGAGAATATACTGAATTGATAGAGACATTGTCGAAAACCGTGCTCTGTATATATACTGTATAAGGAATAAAGAAATCATGGTTAATTTTTGTTGCACGAAGAGTATTTCAGCAAGTGAGGAAATCTTTCTTTCTTGTGAACGCAACGACATACGTTTGAGTGATAGATTTTGACAAATTATCTTGAAAACAGTCTTGGATTATCTGTAACATGAAAAACGTTTTAGACTTGTCATTCGCGATACTACTTTTCTGAACTGTAAAGCTGGTAACGGTACTCCCGTCCCACAAGCCAATGAGCATACAAATGGTGTTAACGCGATCAATGCGAAAGGGTTTGCAAGATTAGCCGGGAACACAAGCGTATGCATGAATGCTCAAAATGGGACATACAGAGAAATACGCAGATGACAAAGAAATACCAAACAAAGAAATAAACAGTCAAGAAAAGGTTGTAAGAAAAGAAATAACTATGGAACGTAAAAGGAAGGTTGCATCACAGACAAAATGATACACCAACCTTGTCGTCGGCAATGGAAACCACGACATCTAGATTGTGATAAGCCTCAATCACACCTACAAGGTAAGACAAACTGCGAGCGAAAAATCGCCGTCAATCATCGTACCACTGGGATCTCCGAGAATCCTGAAGAGGTCCGAATTCGTCTGCGAAGCGGTCCTTGTGTCAGTAGGGAATATTTTAGGTGGTTTATTTCTTCAGCTGCGTCAGTTATACAGCATGTCAACCGCAGGGCGGCCGGAAGCCCCACGCGTCTTTTGGCTGAAGATCCCTCACCATTAGCAGGTTGGTAATCGGCGTGGGTGGCATTCTAATTTTAAGCGGCCTTTGCCACTAGCGTTAATGGCACACAAAAGACGTATGCGAGGCTGCTTAAGATCTGCTCAATCAAGTATGGGCCAGTACAATTATGATACATGGCGTGTAAACATCTAGCCTTGTTAGATCTTTTGTGTTGTGTGACGATTTTAGAAAAAGCTGCAAGTTGTTCCTACGTCACCCACCGATATTCCATCAAATACCTTTAGTTTAAATTTCTTATAATTTATAATAATTACAATTATCTGGTAAATAATTATGGAGTGTCCCGAATTTGCTTGCTTGATAATTGGGTCGAATTTGCATCACCGGGAGCTTGGGGCCTCATATATACATCATGTTGCGTATTATCGCCAAGTTGGATATATGAACAATTGCAATCAACGGGCAACTGAGATTCATATTTTCATTAACGACAACTTATGAGCTAGCATGAGACATGACTCGGTTCTAATATTTTGTTAGATATTGCGTTGAAAGCTGGTTTGAAATTTGATCTTGTGATTACTGACACCGAACGTCGGATCAAGTATGGTTAACGGCGGGTGCACGAATCTCTATTTCGACTCCAAGACTCCCAATATTGCTAACCCTCGTGTCCATTCCTAGTGCACACACTTGTGCCTCCTACGTATGAAAGACTGTTTGAACTGTAGATCATACTGGCGAAAACCTTCCTTCAGTGAAATCACTACTGATTAATAGGAGACTCTGATGCGGCTACACAAAAGGGCCCAAATCGTAGAAACGAACATCGTTTACTGCTGTGATGCTGCAGGGTCTGTGTACTGCCTAAGCGCCTTCTGAGTACACATGTACTTGGAAGTGTGATCCAAGAAAGAACAAAGGAGCAAACGTCTTTTGGGCCCCTTTGATAGGGGCAAGAAAGGAGTTTTACGAGTTTCTCATTGACTTAAACATATTTATTAGCGTGGTGTCCTACCCGTATACATGACGTCTAGTATGACGTCGTGTCTTCTTGCATGACATCGGAATATAGCAACTGAATAGACTTGTATTATGACGTCATCCCAGTAAGCTTTGACTGGAACGTCAGAAAAGCAAAGTGTTTCATTTTCCACGTCACGGCATCTGTATCATGGGTCAAGGTCACCAGCAGTGTAATATCAACATGTAATATCAAAAGTGATATCTAAGGAAGGCAGATATTACTTTTATCAGTTAAGGAAATACTGAGATTTCACTGATGTATAAATAATAAAGGATATTGTCTTCACTTTGTTACATTTACCGACTGAGCCTTCCTGTGTTTTATTTTTCTGTTTATTGAGGTAGGGATGGAAAATATTATACGGAGTTGATTAAACGTTTCACGCACATCTTCCGGATAATGGAATTATTTGAGCAGTAAAGCCAAAAAAGAAGACAAAACGGGTGTGATAGACCTACAAAGCAATATGAACGATTATCTTCTTCTCATTCTCTTAGCTTCACATTGCGCTGTCAAGCTGAATGCCATCATGTCAGACTTATGCTACATACAGAGGTAGGTTGCCTGGTGTGTAGGTTTATGAATATAATAAATATAGATGAACGGCACGTAACAAGTGGAATAAACTCTCTACACCAATGGACTTCGAAATTGTGATACGTCGTTAACCGATAATTCATGTTTTGAAGGGAAGGGGGAAAGAGGTGTACAAGGACATTCTTGCTTCTCGAGCATTTCAGCGAATGTATCCAAGACCATGGTTTTAGCGGTCATCTAAATTGTCATTTTGGCGACATTGAAAATATAAAAACTCAGACGTAATTGTTGACTCAGTGAACAATACCGAGTTTCGAACTATTAATCGAAAACCAGCACTCTACTGAGTTGAAGGCATATTCTCGCCAACAACTGCCAGTTGTGCGGTGGCTGTGAGTTCAAGTTCAGCTCATGCTGGTTTCCTGTACGTGGGAAAGTCTCTCAGCAGCTTGCGGATGGTCGAGGGATTCCCCGGGCTCTGTCCGGTTTCTTCCCACCATGACTGCCATGGTATAAGTGAAATATTCTTGAGTACGGCACTGACCACCAATGAAATAAATAAATAAACACTGCCAGTTGTTAAGCACGAAAAATATGCTCCCATTGTTACGCCTTTTGTCGATATTCATTTTTAGATATGTTGTAGAGAAGAGCCGTTGTAGTGCTTTGTGCATAATTTGCAGGAGACAGTTTTTCTTTGTTTCTCCTTTTTTGCATTTGGTTTTCCTTGTTTTCTCACAAGGGAAGACGAAGGGTTATAGTTTTGGGGACGCTTGGGGATTTTTGAAATTAACTTTTGAAAAAAATAACTAACTGAAGAAGCATAATCTTTAGACAGATGAACACTTTCTTTGAATTATTCTGTGCTATCTCTCTCTCTGTCTCTCTCTGTCTCTCTCTCTCTCTCTCTTTGCAAGCCAACTAATCACGACAGCTTTACAATGGTCCATTGCTAATCCGTCTTGGCAAACAATTTAGTTTGTCTTCGAGGGCTGTAAACCTAGCAGATATCACACTCGATTGTAGCTTTGCCTACGTCATCGGAGTACATTCACTTGTCACGGACTGTCCCTGAGTCAACCAAAATAGAACAATCAGTACTGGAAATAGCCGAGAACTCCTCGGGTTGGAGAGTCATCCTCGTTAACTATGACCGATACGTTAATCAATGGGACACTTTCACGCACAAGTTTGGAAGCCTGTGTTCTGTGTACAGTCGATGATAATATCGCTGACATGGAGAAGCAGAACTATTTCCATAGTGGATATGGGGATGGTGGAGACAGCCATACATCAAATTAGATCCCTCCCTGATAGCGTAGTTGGTAGAGCGTCCGTTTTCGGACGGGGAGATCTGGGTTCAAACCTGGGTCGAGTCATACCAAAGACTCTAACAATTGTACATCCTTCATCCTCGCTAGGCGCTCATCAATAAGAGGATAGATGGTGGACTGGTCGGCCCGGTGTCAGTATAATGTGACTGGGTGAGGGGGCTTGTTGGGTGTCTTCGGCAAGTCGTCTCTATGAGGGAGCACCAGATAAAAAGATACGGTTGAAATCCGTCCTGGACCAAGGAGACACCGCCTTCGTATAAGTGAAACATTCTTCAGTTGGGTGCTAAACAATAACCATTCATTCATACATTCGTACGGATGCAATGTAAGTTGGTAACACATCGTTTGTTTTGACAGAGTTAATCCACAACATCCGATAATAATATTCAAATAAATCATTCAATGAACTTATAAATGTATCGACGTTAGCGGAAAACCAGCAATAAATCAAGGAATCAATCGATGACTCAGTCAATCAATCAGTTTATGGAGCCAATGGATTAGTCATGTCATTTTACTTTACTTATGTGTATATTTCGCAGTCCTAGTTACCGCATAGCCTAAGATGCGCTGTGAGAAAATAAAAACAATCAACAAATCAATGTATCAACCAATCAGTGTAGTCTATGGATTAGTCTTGTAATTTACTTTTCCTTTGCATCGCTGCCCTTGTTATCGTATAGGTCAATATGCAGACTTCTACATGTAACGATATTGGAAAAAAATCAATCAGTCAATCAATAAATACAGTAAACTTAGTTTAGTCAATGAATTATAATGCAATGTTACCGTGCACGTTAGTTTTTTATCGCTTTAATATTACACTATCGTTCGAGCTCAATTTTCCATATATGCCGCGGTTCTTCCTTTCCCAGTATTCAGTTCTGCCGTAACTGTCGCTAGACACCCAAGGTAGATTTCATCGGGCCATCACACAACCACTTCCTCCTCTCGTGATCCCGGACAATTGATCTTTTGATGCCCGAACCGAATGTATCGACTTCCGGGGATTTCCGGTCACAGAGACGTCTATATTACGTGACCCAACGACATTTCCGGTCACATGATCATCACACGATTTCTCGCCGGCAGTTTATTTCCCGGCGTAGGCTGAAGGACTGTCAGTATACCGTTGAGTGGATGTCATAAACCGGCATTGTCAGCACGCGAGGAAAGCCAAGGATTTGTCAGAAGAAAGGATGCAATTCTGCTTATATGAATGCCAAAAAAACCCTGTTTTTAACAACGGGATCTCACTTATGCACATAAAAAATATCCAAACCCGACAGCTTATAAGCAGGTGGCATAAGTTCCCCGTGGCAATACTGGACTGATTTATTCCTCTACCAATCAAAATAAATTTGACATTCTGTTTTGTGCTACCACTGTCTCAATCGATCATAAAATGATATACTGTGGATGCCTGAAAATGGTTATTTCGTTCTATTAACTATAATAAATATCTCAGTTTTATTCGCTAACGCAACTTTATTGGCCATGACTTAAGCGATGTTTTCATAAAATATGATCAAGTATCCGGCGAAACAAAACAATTTTTTTCTTTCCGCTCTAAACTGGGTGCATTTAAACCTAACTATTCTTCTAATGTTTTGTGGTCTCTTAAGGGTTTTTTTTTAAACTTAAAGCGTCTGAAATTGTCACAAATGCATGCTTGACAAACTGTTTATAGGTGAACTAAATAATAGCAATATCAGTTCCATTTGGGAATCCATCTTCTTAAATAGCGCACCTTTTCCCGCGCAATATCATCTCCGCTCGAAGTTGAATTGACCTATCTTCTCTTTCACATGGGTAGTACCTTACCTCCTTGTCCGCAAAACCATACAGAGGCAGAGATGAACAAAAGATTACACACCTTAGGCTTCGCAAATTATCTTCCCACCTTTAACAAAGTGGCCCAAAATTGCGTGCTACTTTCTTCTTTCTTCTGTCTTGGAGAACGTCGCATTTCGCGGTGGATGTTTGGTATCCGGAGCATCATTAGACGCCTTCGGTGAGCCCCCGGGAAATAAGTATTACATACGTATTAGCTGACAAACATGGAGATCATTTCAGAATCCTATAGGCATTTCTGCTAGTCTCACTAAAATGTAGTTGACCCTGGCGTGACATATTCTTCATACTGTATACGTGTACTTCAATACAAGCTTTGCCACTTCTAGGAAATTCACGCATTAAAAACTATTCTCGTTACATGTAGGTGCTTTCGCGTAATAACGGTGGCAATTCAGAGGAACCCTCTAAAAATTCATGTGTTCTACTCGACGCCTGGTCGCTCTGTAGTAGGCTTGAATTCCACTCCCCCAGGAAACGTTGATTTTAATTTTCGGCTGGATTGTCCCGCCACATTAACTGTTAATCAACCTCGCTCTCATCCACCATAAAAATCTCCAGAAAATTTATCTCGCCCCAAAACACTAAAACCAAAGAACGCTTCTCGAAATAGCCGTTACGTTCATTTTATCGAAGTTCTTCACTTAGGGTTTTGAACGCTTGCTAACCTTCACATGTTTCTATCTGGAAAACACTCCTCCCATTACACCCCCACCACCACGCCCACCTTTTCCTCCTAACCCCCCATCAAAAGTCTATCCGCGGTTAGGGTTCATGACATGGAGCATTGCTAGCGGCTCCCCGGACGACTTGTCAAGTCCGAAGACCTGTTTTTGTCAATAAAGGCGTCTAGACGTCTTGAGTGGCAGGACTGTTGGCTGGATGAAGATGAAAGGGTGACGAGCAGTTGAGCGATGATAGAGTACCACTGAGAGCTGGAAATCCCTTGTTGGTAGGAGTCTGAAATGAGCTGGTGATTAAGTAATTGATTGTTTCTAAGTATTGATTCACCAAATTAGAGAAGAATTGTATTGCTGAATGCTGTAGGGCTCAAAATAGAGCTTTATATCTTAAAGCTGATCTTCAGTGATTTTCATTGTATAAGATCATGTATATACAATGTGTGTATTGCGCAAGTCAGTTTTCCTTGTGAAAATAATTCATTAAGTTCTCGTACTTTGTATTTAAATCTTTTCAGTTGTCTGATATACTATTGTTTGGAAACGTCCAATTATTTATTCTTTGTTTCACGTCGATGGTCTTTGTTATTTTTCGCTTAAAATGTAGAAGTTTGGGTGAAATAGATAATGCGAGACCACCTTGACGTCACAGTTTTAATAACTCCTAGGGGACAGGGCACGATGTTAACTGCACATTGTGAATTTGTTTTGTTTTCTTTCTGGCCAACCACAGGATACAAACTGTATACCCGCACACAAAATAGGGCAACTGTAACGCAATGAACAACATATATTTAACTATGATATCGTTCAGGTTTGGGATACAAACCTTTTATAGTTCACTTTCCATGATGATAAACAATTACAAAACCCGTTAAGGTTAATTATCAGGGTAGACGAACATAAGGAATTTCCATTTCAACTGATTTAACGGCAATAAAAACAACGTCGATCTGGATTGTATGAGAGCTTGGGTCTGTTTATTTATTCTGTTTATTTCACTGGTGTTTCACAGTGCACTCGAGAATGTTTTGACTAAACATCTTCGGTCATGTGTCAGACGTGGAAGAAAACCGGACAAAGCCCCGGGGAAACCCATGACAATCCGCAGGCTGCTGACAGACATTCCGCTGTACCCCCGTGGAGAACATCAGCATGAGCTGGCAGCATGGTTCATACAAAAATGTAAAAACTTTGACCTGCTTAATATAGTGGAAGGTTTATCCGAGGACACACTTCGGCAATTGTCTGCCCCCAGATTGTTACGCCTGAAAATATGCTGTTGTCATATTGTTGATGCTGATGTTGATGTTGACATCATGTTGACGTTGATGTTGACATCATGGATGCCTTAGGGAAGTAATTTAAATTGGGCGAATGCCAAAAGTCTGGCTTTATGACTGTACGCTACTATGGGTCCTCCGGGTTTCATGACTTAGCGACTAGAGAGTATCACATTGCAAACATAATCAATACCGCTATGCGTCCAGACTTACCTGCTGATTGTCCTCATATAAGGAAAGTCATTCTATAACTACTGTCTGATGTTGTATGTATGTTTGGGGTTTACGTTGCACTTAACCATTTTTATCCTTAGAACATACATTCTGTGCCTTCTTGTGGAAGGACTAGTCAATGGCGCCACAGTGCTGCCGCCACTAGAACACTCAAGCCCGATACACCAGAAATCACGCCCCACGAAGTCACATAATACTGACATTGGGCCGACCAGTCCCGTATCCTTGCTCTAAACCTCTCAGAACTGAGCGCTGAGCGCCAGGCAAGGTAGCAAGAAGTGTCACTTTTGAAGTCTTTGGTGTGAACCGACCCCATTATGATCACGGATCTCCCGACCTCCAGGCGGTCGCTTTAACCACTAGACAACCGAGAAGGCTCTCTATGCCCACAGAGAAGAGCAGCATAAACCTCCTGGCAAGAGCATTGATTACTTACTAGGGACCTTCCTGGCCGAGGGGTCAGCATGTTAGAGCTGCACATTTTCTCAGGGCCCAGGAACCAATGCCGTAAGTCCAGCTTGGGCTGACATCTTCTCCGGTCATGCGAAGGGAGTCTGCCAACAGTCTGCCTATGGTCGTAGGTTTTCGACTGGTGGCTGTAGAATAAGTGAAGTATTCTTGAGCACGGTGTAAACTTCAAATAAATAAATAAATTTGTTTCATCGAGGTTTTGCGTTTTAACTCGAGTATATGTTACCTACAAAACCGTAATTAGATTCATTAATGGGGGAGAGAAAACAGAGCGACATTCCCAATTAATACCTCTTTCAAACGGGCAGCCGAAGCTGCGCGGTTTATATTCGATCACCAGACCTCGATTGTGACTGGTACATGGAAAGAACTATGCCATATATCCCTGAAATCAGAGACGAAAACTGCAAATAAAAGGTCAAGTGAAGAGCTGAACACGGACTTCCAGTCTGTAACACATAGTATAGTGTAACGCGTGACAAAGGGATGTGTCCACCTACAGTTTGCTTATTTGGTATATAGATCACACGACGCGATGACTGTAACAGGGTTAGCTTTTCACTCCGATAGGCGGACAGAGCTAAGAGTCCTCGTGGCAAGTCTTAACACTCGTTAATTACACACTTAACTTCAACCTTTGTCCTTGAGGCTCCATACTGACACGGGCTTGACGGAGTTTCTGTGTTTGACGCCTTGTGCAGTGTGGGACCATTGCACCTAGGAAAATGTCTCTAAAATCATTACAGCCAGAATTGATGTGCAGCGTGGAAAAGCAGGTCGACGCCAAGATCCCTTCCAATTACCACTATTATACTACTAATTTCTGTGCTTTTACTACCGTTGATGTTAGCATTACCCTGGTTATTTATCAACAGACTGTCGCATTAAAGGACGGTCCAGAAAGGAAACTGCGCGATTTGCCGTCATTAAGGAATGACCAGCGGATGATGAGCTGTCAGTCCTGTACCATAACATGTCACGGAATCTCCCTCCCGATAAATAACCAATCATTCCACCCTAACCTTCACCTACATGGTGCATGTTCTATGACTGCAAATTACATGTACGACATTCTGAGTAAATAGCCACAGTGCTAAAATGTTATTGCATTTTGGACGCAACGCTACTGCGCCCACATTGTGCATGTTCTATGACTGCAAATTACATGTACGACATTCTGAGTAAATAGCCACAGTGCTAAAATGTTATTGCATTTTGGACGCAACGCTACTGGGCCCACTTGCATGAAGTCCTCTTAATGTTATGAGCACGTAGGTGACGTAATGCCTACTCCGCTGGTTACTTATGTGCTCGTAACGTTTAGAGTACTTTTTCACGCGAGCCCTGGACGACATATGTGTATGATTAGTTCCACATTACCTGAATCATTCCCACTGAGCTCTTACAATGAATGTTTTCTTATTGAATACTAGGTGGGTGCATTTCAATGGCATGTTAATACTAAATGTCTACAACCCTGCTAAAATATGGCTGTATTTATTTATTTATTTATTTATTTATTTGCTGTTTTACGCCGTCATCAAGAATATATCATTTATACGACGGCGGCCAGCATTATGGTGGGAGGAAACCGGGCAGAGTCCGGTGGAAACCCACCACCATCCGTAGGTTGCTGGCAGACCTTCCCGCGTACGGTCGGAGAGGATGCCAGCATGAGCTGGACTTGAGCCCACAGTGACCACATTGGTGGGATGCTTATGGAGCTTTACGCTGCTCTAGCGTGCTAACCAACTCAACCACGGAGGCCCCCAACATGACTGTACATTCCCGAAGAGAAGTGAATGTATAGTTTTTGCACTCTACGCCCCTCGTGTTAAATAAATGGATCCCGAACACTATACTGCACTTTTGACGCTAAATACAAATAAGTTTACAAAAAACTACAGGCCAAGCTGGGGGGAGTTGAAGTGTTAAATCAATGAATCCGTGATGAACACGATACATGTTCTTGTCTGATGTACAAAATGAATGAATGAATGATTATTGCTAAACGCCACATCGGCAATGTTTAAGCCATGTCGTGGCGATTGTCTAAGACAGTGTATGGCACTGTGCGAATATTTTGGAATATATATTTTGGGAGTTCAGATTGACAAATTTACTTCATAAACAGTAAAGAAAATCGATGTTCTCATGTAACCTTTAGAATCGAGGCATACAGGACCCCATACAAAACCGTGTACACAACATGAAGTGCACATTCCAACGCAGACTTCCATCTCGTACCAACGCGTGTATGGTGGCCTGGGGGCATACGGGGTGCATCCACCACAGCTTGCTTATTTGGTATTCAGATCACATGACGCGATGGTTGTGAATGTCTCAGCTTTTTCTTGAATGGATGGACCAAGGCTTAAACACAGCGCTTGTCCTAAGTTAAGTTTTCCGAAAATGTTGGACAATATTATGTTTATTTCTGTAAAGTTTTTGTTTTCTAACAACTACTACAACAATAGACCCTGCTCCATCTGCTGGATTGAAACGTCACCATTCTATTTGGACTGTAACGCAATTGTTCCCTGCGAGGAACACTCTTGTAACCTGAGACTGTAGTCAGTGAACAGTGCCTGAGTCATGAGGTGTCTTTTACGTTAAATTCCTGGACACAAATTTTAACAGTAGCCAATTTGCTAATTAGCTCCAACCTTTGTTTCCGATGCTCTGTAATGACAGGGGTTTGACAGATCATCTGTGTTTGACGCCTTGTGCAGTGTGGGACCACTGTATCAAAGTAATGTCTTGGAATTCATTACAGCCAGAATGGATGTGTAACGTGGAAAAGCAGGTTGACGCCATGATCCCTTCCAATTACCAATGTTATACTACTAATTTCTGCCGTCGTTGATGTTAGCATTACCCGGGCTATATATCAACAGACTGTCGCATTAAAGGACGGTTCAGAAAGAAAACTACGCGATTCGCCGCCATTAAGAAATGACCCTCGGGTGATGAGCTGTCAGTCCTGTACCATTACATGTCACGGAATCTCCCTCCTCATAATTCACAGGTACTTTGGCCTTCACCTTTATGGTACATGTTATACAGTGCTAGGAACACTATGTCATGCACATTAAATCCATATACTTGTAGGCTTTGTACTAAACTGCTATCGCAATGTATGACATCAGTAACTCATGTGTGACTTATAACCATCACAAAAAGCATGAGAGAAGCCTCTCGTGAACGTAACGTTACTACGGTTACTGGACGTTTCCCCTGACGGACTGCATGTATGATTTATTATTACATAATGAACTCCCACTGAATGCTTATTGGTGTATTATGAAAATGAATGCATCCTATTGGTCGAATCTACAATGGTAGTGCTAAATAACTGCACTTTTACTGAAACATACATGTAGATCACGGACGGGAATTGTGTGTGTTCCATCCAAATACTACGATAATAATACTAAATGACGTATCCATACAGAATCATACATGAACATTACCGATGGCAAATGTGTGTCTTCCATCCAATTGCTATGATATTAATGCTAAAGGACCGTATCCCTAGTAAAACGATCATGAACATTGCTTGATATTAATGCTAAAGGACCGTATCCCTAGTAAAACGATCATGAATTTGCCTGACGCAAATCAACACTACCACCTGAGTCGCAAATAATTACACCTAGCCACTCTATGACAATGCTAAGTGCATATTGCTTCCCCCCAAATTATACCTTTAATGCTTATGTGATTGAATGTATTTATATTGAATACCATGTTTTTATTCCTAAATAAATATATAATTGCTATTCCGTGGAGCAACATTCTTAGCACTAATGAATATGGCTTTACAGAATACAACACTTTTATGACAGTTAAAACAACATTCAAAATTGTAAAACTCGACGAATTTAAATCTTCGCGGCGGTTAGTGTTATGGGTGAAGGAATTCGGAATCCCCGGGATAAAACTCCATCATTTTCAGAGTAACTGATAGAAGTACAGATGTATGAAGATATAGTGTTTAAGCAATATTGTAATAATAAATATATAGAATAATATATTGTAACGTTCCATTAGAATGCGATCGTGAAGATAGCCATCTTCATTCCCTCAGAAATTCATGAGGGTCTCCAGTGGCTGAGGTGCTTCGCACGCCAGCGCAGCGTGTTGACCCCAAAGCTTCTTATAAATGCTGTAGCTGTGAGTTCAGGTGCAGCTCACGCTGCCTTCCTCTCCCGCCGTACGTTGGGAGGTCTATTAGCAGCCTGCGCATGGTCGTGGGTTGCTTCTGGACTACTGGGTTTCCTCCTTTCATAATTCAGGCCTTCGTCGTACAATATATGTGAAATATTCTAGATTACGGCGTAAATCACCAATCAAATAAATAAATCAAAGATTTCAAGATTTCCGTATTCCGTCGTCAGAAAAAGACAGGTACGGCAGCATGCAACATCTGTCTTATTATTACTTGTAGCCTGGCCATGCAGATCGCCTTTTCACACGCTTGCGGAGATGCCTAAGGCAGATCACCCAGCGGCTCTTGGTGAGGTCTCTACACTACTGTGTTGAGTTACAATTGCGTCCTTGAGAACTGACAAGTGGTACGGCCGTAGGCATTTCACTCGCTGGTGTGACAGACGTTATGCACAAAAAACCGCCACAGTCAAAAACAGTTTCTTGATGCATGCTTCAAACTAAACATATGTGTATGGTAGTGTGTAGGAACTACTTCTGCACGTCCGGTTATCTTGCAACTTTAGACTTTTTTGTGAGTTTTAAGAGTCCTTTGTTTTTAAATATTGGTATGACGCCAGCGTGGGACATGCTAGTTTGTTTATTTTTAAGTCCTTTTCGTGAAGATAAATGGTAAAGTACGATTACAACCGTGGAAATTTCATTTGTATTGATAGCGTCTGTGTTCATGAAGTCCCAGTGTGAACATGCAAACATACCTGTTCCTGTGCTGGTGTTGAAACATGTATGTCCGCTTGTCCTTTGGACTCACTGACCGCTGCTAGCAAGACCATAAACGTTCTGCAATGAATTACCCTGGACAATCCAGGGTTAAGAAGTGTGTATGACTGGCTGTAAATTAACGACCATGTTGGCATGGGATTAAAGGCGGATAGAGATCGACGCGCTCTTATATGGAATCTATCGTTGCGATAGTGATCTTAACTGATTTAATGGCCATAGCTTTGTCCATTATAAAGCGTTCCGGTCCACAGTGATGTGATAGGTCCCTCAATAACGAATTTGAATCGCATTCCAATCTTCCATTGGGCTGGCAAGGAACAGGCCACAAGCCTGCTTATCCGAAGTAGCCATGGTTGGGCGATTTTGTTTGCAGTGAGTGAGTGCTTGGGGTTTAACGTCGTACTTAGAAATGTTTCAGTCAGATGACGACGAAGAATCCTTCTGATGTGTGAATATAGTGTGTCTTTTTTGTGGCATGGCCCCAAAGTGCTGCCGCCACAGGAACATCATGCCGAAGACACCAGACATGACACCCATCCTAGTCACATTACACATACACGGGGCAGACCAGTCATATTTATTTCCTTTAACCTCTCAGTGCTAAGAGCCAAGCGAGGCAACAACAAGTACTATTTTAAAAGTCTTTGGTATGAGTCCGACCCGGGCTTGAACCTGGATCCCAAGCTCGAGGTGGACGCTCTAACCACTAAACCACCGAGGCGGTCATTTATGTACGATGATTACTTTTTAAAGAAATCTACCTTCATTGTTTTATGGCCTTGAACGTTTCAATCATGAAACAACCGTTAAATACTTGTGGAAAATCTCATATAAATGGTGTCTAACACAGCACAGTTTAGCGGTAACACGTGTACACCACACGCGGAATCTACACTTGGCTGACACAAGTGTCTGATAGTGTGAAGATAAGCGACTTTATCCGATACCGTGGATAAAAGAGGCCACTTCTTAAATTACTGTTACTGTTCTATGATTTCAAATGATTTATTCAGTGTAGCTGATAAGGAGATGTAGACTTCACCAACGCCGGCCAATTCTCCAAAACTTCTGCTTAAAATAGTCAATTAACCTTTCATAGCAATAGTATGAGAGTTTTAACTGTAGTCAATTATCCACATGCAGTTGAAATCTGGAACATGTGGTTTCCAGAGGATTACGAAATAAGAGACTGAAGAGCACAATTCCTGAATTATTATGGTTGTGGCATCTTCCTTAAAAGTGTTATCGTCTGTGAGTTTGTCCGTCGGTTCAACTATTTTTGTGTCTGTTGGCCAACTAGCCCACTACCGCAGCGAATCTTCTTTGAAGATTTACAGAATCAAATAAAGACTTAAATTTAATTTTGTCTGTTTGTTAGAACGTCTGGCATGGTTCAGTAAATGGCTGACACTTTTGCAGCAATTGTTTACGCCTAATCAGAAGCTAAATGCTTTTCCTCCATATTTGTTCCTAACGATTTTTGCTTCTTTTGTTTAATTGACAGTGTGGGAAAATCCGATCAAGCCAGAGGAGAATATTTGTGATCACGTGGATATGTTTATGTGTAGCGAAGACAGGGGTGATTGCATCCACGTGACCGACACCTGCAACGGGATCAGCGAGTGCACGTCTGGAAGGGACGAAAGTGTGGAAGTCTGTGGTAAGTACATCTTGCCAGGTCATATTATCTTCATAATGGTGTAATTAAAATTAAATACTTTTGGACAGGGAAAAAATCATGAGGGTAATGACAGAAACGTCTTTGTCTCCACCGTTCTCGTGGTTTTCATGACCATAAATGGTTGGAATCATTCAAAAAGCACCATTGGTAGCGTTATACATGAGCGTTTTGGGTCCTCACATGCTCAGATGGTTAACGAGTCACACTCAAGCCCTCACCAGTGTGGTCGCGTGTTCAATTCCAACTGCTTGCTGCTTCTATGCACTGTGGCTTCAAGTCAGGAGGTTGTTATATAGCCGGTTCTTTTCTCTAGGCACTTCAGTTCCCTGGAGTCAAAACAAGGCGGACGATCGAAGGGTTAACCAGGGCTGAACCCTGTTCTCACCCCTCCCCGCAACCAAGCTGCTTGTTGTCGCCTGTTAAAATGAAAATATTATAAATATTTATTTATATATTATTTATAATAAATAAATAAATAAATAAATCCATCAATTATTAGATAAATACATAATATTTGACGGAGATCAGTTGCCCCCGCACCCCCCCCCCCCGCGCAACTCCCAGCATTTACTTTGCTCTGTGAGCAAAATACTGAGCGCCAAATGTAGGACAGTTTGTAAGATACCTGCCAAAGGTCACTAATTTCCTCAAAGTTGTTGAGTTTTCTTCACCCACAAAATGGCCGACATCGGACATGAGAAAATCTCGTGAGTACGGACTCACACCAACATTAAAATAAGTCATCGTTTAGTATCTTTTTACATGTATTGGAATTTCATAAGACAAAATTGAAACCTCGAGACTCCAAAATAATCCTAGTGAAAAATCATGTCGAAAAACTGGTAAAGTATTTCACACTTGAGACAAAAATATATGACAGCCTAACTTTGGGAATTAATCAAAAGGCAAAAAAAACCAGATAATTTCAAAACTAAGCCGATTGGAACAGGTGAGTGGTCACTGCACAAATCCCTCGAATTTGTATATGTCTTCTGGTTTATTCACTTTTTGTTCTTTAAGGTTCATCCATCATCCCTGCATTCAGTCACAGGTATGGGTCACTCACTTTACGGATTTTTAACCCACTCTTTCAGGTTGCCCGCCCCACGAGTTTCAGTGTAACAATACAGTCTGTATAGACATTATCAAGCGCTGTGACACTCGGACAGACTGTCAGGAAGGCAACGACGAGGAAGACTGTGGTAAGTATTGGGTGAATTTGACTGGATTCCTAAAGTCTTTGGAAATTTGCAGTAAACATTGTCTACACTGACTCCAGGGGCATCTGTGTCTATATCATCAAGGTTACCTACACTTTAAAAGTAAATTGAGAGAACAATGTTTTCTGAGTGGCTACAGTATAGATTATGCTATTGTTGAAGAATATTTGGTTACATATATCTCTTTTTTCAAACAGAACATTTTTTACTGGTGTAACAGTATCTTATGTTATTTAAATCCTAAAATTATTCTACAGTAACACTAGCTATTTTACCATAAATAACCAACATAGCAATATGTTAATAATCACAATGATTTTGTTTATGAGGTATAGTTCCAGGACTTCTCAAAAGGTTAATCCCTACAACTTTAAAAACGCAACACTTGAAACCTGGACAGTGTAAATCCAATGTATTTAAGGGGTAATTAAACTAAAAAACACAAGTGTTTAATAAAGATGCACATATATTTAATTTCCAAGTATTTAATATCTGATACATCAAGCTGTTTATAATTTTAACTTCGAAATTTAGAGTGTATCAAGGCTGGTTTGGAAACGATCAACAGAACATTTTAGTTTCTGTTGAGGTATAAATTGTGGCATTTTAAATCTAACATTTTAGAAACTTACATCTGCCCCAGTACGCATGTCAAGTGTGACAACCATTTGTGTGTGCCACGTGACTCCCAGTGTGACTTTGTTGACGACTGTGGAGATGGCTCAGACGAGAAGGATTGCTGTAAGTTGCTCTGATTACAACCATGCCAATGATTAAACCACAGATGAAAGCATAACTGATTGCAAAAACTGGCATTAACCAAGGAGAACGAAGATAAATAATGCATTCTGGCAAGTCAAGATGATCCTCTCCGACTGAACGTGAGAAGGTCTACAATCAACCTACCGACGGTCGTGGATTTCCCCAGGGCTCTGCCCAGTTTCCTCCCACCACAATGCTGGCCGCCGTCGTATAAGTGAAATGTTCTTGAGTACGGCGTGAAACACCACGACGTGTAAATAAATAAATAAAATCAAGAGGAAGGGAAGTGCAATGATGTACTGTTATTCAAGATTAAGAAAGAAGTAGTCTAATTGTAATATATTCTGCAAATTTCTTCTGTACAGATATTTTGTTGCATTTTTCTACGGTCCCAGGTGTCTAATGGTGTTTAAGCAATTAAGTGAGATGAGGCAGATAGCTGTTTCGAGTGACAAATGTGCAGAACGGGTCATATGTAAGAGAAACAAATCCACATGGTCATTTAAGCCCGTAATGTTTACCAAATTAGAGACTTCGGATAAGTTTTATTGTTATGTGTATTATTCTAGTTAGAAGTCATGCTCAGGTGCGTTTAAAGTTTCAGGTGGCAAAGAGGTCCTCCCAGAACGCATGTATTTTGCTGCCCTGTGTGTGTCTGCTGAGGTTTATATGTACAATGCTTTAACATAGACAGCGAAAACTCCCGATCATGCACACTCGAAACAGATATCTCGCTTATTAGCTGTAGTGTGCACTTATTAAAAGCCCCATTGATTTCGCATTATGACATGAGTTTTGTCTGAAGGTGCCATCAGAGCGCTGTAACTCCCCTGTCATTTTCCTCAAAACCTGTTTATATGTTATATACGGTAATTGTGTTACATTCAGCCAGAGGACCCATGCGATATAATGGCTTGGGAAATAACATGAGTAACTACATCATTATCAATACACCCAGTGAACTGCTTTAGTCTTGGCAAGTGCTTTACTATACAGGACCCAAAATTTAATTGTTTTATGTGTTATTTTGTGCTAAACGCTATAATGTTTAAGTGAAAAACTCACTTTTGTGGACGGTGTTCCGAAACGTTGACTAAGTGCCGAACGTTACGATTGGTTTACAGTTCGCAGGAAGTGCCACGGCACCGAGTTCAAATGTAACAACTCTCAGTGTTTGGCTAACATCTTCCTGTGCGATGGAAAGGTGAACTGCGCAGACGGTAGTGACGAGCTGGATTGTGGTGAGACAATTGTTCTTATGGAGTCACGGGGATATAAAAGAGGATTGATTCAAGGCTATGTGGGAAGCTTGTGTTTTGATTCATGGAATTGCTTTGAAGAAAACCGATAGAGATATATCACTAAACTAGTGAATTTTAACGTTGGTATTTAAAACTTATTTATTTATTTATTTAGGTATTTATTTATTTGATTGGTGTTTTACACCATACTCAAAGATATTTTACCTACACGATGGCGGTCAGCCATTATGGGGGAATGTGACTAGCCTACAGGTAAAACAAGAGGGTCCCAGTTGTAGGCCGTTTGGCTCTTTTCTGGTAGACGTCTGTGTTCATTAAGCAAAGATGTAATTTACAAGGACGTACCCTAGCATGCTCAGCAGCGAATCATGGTCATTTACACAACATGTAACCTGTCGGCGTTTAGGGACGAATTTTTCCATTGTTCAGATAAAACGTGTAATGCTGGGGGATCTTCCATAAGTGTATGGCTAATCCTTCGTTTTCAACGTTACAGACAGACATATTCAATGTGATCGTGGTTTCTATGTGGACGAGAGCAGGGCCTGTGATGGCTGGGTCGACTGTGAATACAACCAGGCTGACGAGACTAACTGTGAGTACGGAATGGGAGGAACATACAGAAATAGATTGACATTTTCGTCTCCCTGTTCAGGGTAATCGTTGTGCAACATATTCCCTCTCATGCATGGTTATGATTTCAGCTGTTAAACAGCTATTGCAGTCCATATTAAATCCATGGATGTAACACTTATGTTCAAATTGTCAGCCTAGATAAGATAATTTCAAACCACGTTTTTATGTCATAGAAAAAAGTTTCAAGAAGAAAAATCTAAGTTACTGGTGAAAGGCGATGTTTTTTTTTTCTCATGAAAATGTTTAAAAAGTGTACATTACTCTGAGTAATGTAACATATAAATTGATAGACAATAAGGCCGGTTTTATGCGCTTTTTTCGCCAACACTCGATAGTCTCTGTCTAATGACGTTATACAAGCACAACCTGCTGTTAGAGCAACCTGCTTACGAGCTGTCAGGGCTTCGCCATCTAGTTCAATGTTAAATTAAAGCTACAAGAGTGACAACAAGCATCGACTGACAACTCAAAATCCGAAGTCTGGATAGAGATGACACTGTCATAGATCGGAATATCAGCGTCGTCCACTATGGGTTCAAATTGATACGGCAGTATATCTGCCTCTGTGTAGCTAGAATCCATCTCGAAAATGATATCGTTTTGATACGTATTCCCGTTTACACGACCTTCAGGCCTGGGCTTCACCGTCACTGACGTCACCCGCTGAGCTGTACCGGCCTGCCGCCTGGAGATCGGCTAGGGCAGTAAAATGGGAGAAATTGAAATAAAATGATTATTAATCTCAAATAAAGAAAAACCACAAAAAAGAGAAAACAAATAAATGAAGAACACAAAGGAATATCCATCACGGAAGCAAGCAAAAAAGAGACAAAGTTATTGAGCAGCACGCTATCGAAGACAAACGTCTTAACTCTTCAGAGTTTTCCAGAAATCTAAGCATTATGTGAAGATTAAGAGGGCATTTTCGAGAGTACACATCAAATTCCAAATCTCGACACTAGTGCACATGCATCGGTAACGAACATTAGAGAACAGCGTAAAACACCCATGACATATACGTCTGTACGTCCACTTTTGCGGGACCAGATATCGATGGCCACCATGTCTTGTCTGGTTTGACTTAACTCAATATGTTATAAGTTTTAATTGAATTTATGTACAGGTATGCAACACGGGGCAGGGCTCTTAGCCTTGGCTCGAGAAAAGTAGCCTTCATTAAGTAGATTTAACTGGACTGGCGTGGCGAAATACGGCCAACTACATCCGTGTACAGACAGCGAACTCTATTTTTGGTTTGCAAGAGATGCTGTAAATTTATGTTGAGAGGATAGAGGCAGTTTTTTATTTTTTTTTTATTTTGTTTTATTTTTTTTATCTTGCCATAGAATGCTTAGACTGCTTCTTTAGGGCATTAAAAAAAACGAGCGTGTCAAGATCGATCGAATCCACTATGCTCGTGGTGAATGCATCCACTATTAGGCTGTGAGCGAGTTGACCCCAGTATCAGTAAATTACTGTAAGCTGCGAGACGCAGAGACTATCAGTGCCCGGAGACGCCTGTAAACCACCTCTGGGGTAAGTCCTTAGGGCACATTTGGCTGTCAGTTGAAGTAGGGTACAGCTGAATCTGCAACCAGGAAACAGGCGTTTCATCTATTATTCATTGTAGTTAGTAAAACAAAAGAGCAGGAAGGCAAAGCAGATTGCCGGATCGATCTTAGACCATCAGCCTTATACTTTTGTAAGAGTTTTTTGGCTGTTGTTACCTTCGTGTTTTGTTTGTATTCTTTTAGTGGAAATTTCGCGGTGCAAATCGATGTTTGTTCTTTGTGTAATTTCTAGCGTACGATGACAGAAAATATAAAACGAAACAAAAAAACTCCAAACCGAGAAGGTAATCTACTAATTTGCCTAATTAAGTCCGGCATTTGTTTGGTGTTTCTTTTACTTTCCATTTGACTTTTACGAGTGTAGGAAAATAAGTTAGGAATGTCATTACATATACATGCATGAAACAATGCTGCATGTAAAGGAGGAGCCTCGTGGTCGCACAAGATGTGCGCCTTTCATTGGCCTACACAAAAGAACGCATTGTGTCCATTTCAGCCAGAGATGTGTTGTTTTCTATATATTCCCCGGCCTCCACAGTTTACCGGGTCTTGATTGAAATAAGGGACCGAAATAGCAATCATGTGGCCTGTTAGGTGATCTCTAGCATGAAGGACGAATGTGAAATTTTGCTGAACAGATAAGTTAAAACCTGTCAAATCTGTTGGGAGGAACTAAAACTGTAAATAAATTGTTATGTGATGTACGAACAAACGTTTCAAGTGTAACCGCGAACCATCCGGCTGTGAATCAGCCAATGAGCATCGTTGTTCTTTCAGGTGGTCACTGTACGGCCAATCAATATCAGTGTGAGAATGGTAGGTGCATTCACGCGGCCAATCACTGTGACGGGGTTTGTGACTGCGCCCATACGTGCGATGACGAGCTTCAATGCGGTGAGCTATCCAATACAGTTAAAATATGATGATTGTTTTTTAAGGTTGCTCTTTGGAATTAGACATATGTTTACAGCATGGTTGATATCCTTGTTTGGTAAAATTGTCTTCTGAATCAAACCATTCTATAGTCCTTTCTTTAAACTATTATATTTTTTTTTAAAAATTCCTACAAATGTCAATCTGATATCGTCATGTCGAAGAGGTGTGACCAGTCATAATATGAAGAAAATGACGACAAAGGAAAAAACGTTGATTCGAACTGTTTCCTTTGATACTGTACATGTGTCTTTTTTCAGAGCATTGGATAAGATTATTCTGTGAGCTCAGATCAGCGTATTATATTGTATGATAGAAATTTTTTTTTCAAATTAAGTGGATATATTTTTTTGTTATGTTCTCCTTCCTCATTATCTGTCTATCCAGGAGACATTCTTTGTTCTCCTGGGCAGAGGTACATTTGTCCAAAGACAAGACGATGCATTGATAAGAAATACCTCTGTGACGGAGTCAACGATTGCTGGAATACAGACGCTGGGGCTGACGAATACTTCTGCTGTAAGTTTGTTTACCTTGTGATTTACGTTAAGGCGAAGTTAATGATCTTGCCGTGAGTTCTGATACTGGTTTTTTTTTAAAGCGAAGGCGTTGGGTGGTTAGATATGTTCGTACTTTTTGCCAAGTAAGAAGAAATCAGAAATTATTTAAGGAATGAAATGTTTAATAGGATATGCTTAATGGAAAAAGAGAAAAGGATAATTTTTTATCAATCTTGCTGTATAATACTGAAGATGATTGCGATTTTTTGACACTTAATTTCCTGTTATGGGATATAGCCGGATTTATATTTAGTATAATTTATTGATGCTGTAGTCAAACTCCTAAAATGTGTCCCCGAGGAAGACTTCATAGGAAACTTAATAAAGTAGTTTTCCGTCTTTAAAGGAGATTCTGGGGTATTTGATATTACCTTTTCAACCACCTTCATTCTGTCTTCATTGTTTTAAATTTTTTTTTCTACCTCACGAAAGAAAAAAGTGGATAGTCTGGAAAAGTATTGCCTTTATGCAATAGCTTCGGAGGGAAGATAAATACCTCCCTGAGGTACACGAACCCTTTATTCTGCTGATAGCAAACCAGGACTATCCCCAAGTGATCCATTTGGCTACATATCTCTTAGAGCCTTCAGTTATTTTTAAGCTATTAAATCTTCGCGAGAGAAGGTAATTCTCCATAACCGCAATCAGTATTTTTCATAGATATTTATCAGGAAGAGTGTGAAAAAAAGGACTCCTACCACGTTTCTACCTTTATGGGTTGTAGGGAACATCAGCCAGCAGTGTACAGATTTCATGGAGCCTATTCTCGCCACCAGCTCTGTGGTATGCCCTGAGGGTCGCTGCGTACCGGCGACGCTCAACAACAAAACGATCCTCTGTAATTTCGTCGCCGATTGCCTGGGCGCGGAGGACGAAGTCAGCTGCGGTATGTAATTTACTGTCATCGTGACTCAATACTTAGCCAAAGCGAGTTACGCCCAACGTGTTGTAATTAGCGAGTTTCCTGTCCCCCGTCAAAGCAATGGGTCTTTAATTTCAGGACCGGTGAAACTATACCAGCTGAAATATCCAGATTGTGTATATTTCAACGTTAGACATGGTATCCAGGGTTAACCAGATTTGCAAATTAAAATGTACTTTACCCGGGATTTCGTGTTGTATTTGGTTTTACTTTTCACCAAGACAGTGCGTGGTCCATCGTTTGACGGGTTTAGTAAGTATTTGACCACGCATGAAATTGTCCATTGAATGCACAGTGTTTTCTACCCCAAAACTTACGACCCTGTCAAATAATTATTCCTAATTTCGACGCAAAATAAAAGTCAGGCTCATTCCGTTGTACAACGATAGTGACGCTTTTGTGTAAGTTAATGTTGCCTGGGTCTGCAGTGAGTGGGGGAGTCACTACACGGGCTTGATCGCTGACGAAAGAGTGTCTCTGCCAATAGCTAAACTTTATGTTAAATGATATATTTGTTCCATTTCAGCCATCTGTAAGACTCTCAAATTTCCCGCACTGTATTATACGTGTGCATGTAATACCAGGCATTTTCGGGTAAAAGCACACAGGGCTTACTTTCAGAAAACTTCGTAAATCGATATTGTATTACTGTTCTCTTAAATCACTTCGCCTTGTGGCACTATAGCCCAGATAAAAAAAAGTTACAAGAAATACGATTACGAAGTTTTGTGAAAATGGCTCCAGATTCTTTACCTTAACATGAGAGATATGCTGTATTACACTGTAGTGGCCGCCATGGCGTGTTTGGTTAGTGCGTAGGCGCGGCCCAATGGCACTTGTGCCTCTCACCAATTCGGCCTCTGTGAGTTCAAATCCAGCTCATGATGGCTTCCTCTCCGGTCGTGCGTGCAATGGTTTGCAAGCGACATGGGCGCTGGTTTCCCCCGGCTTCTGGTGATTTCTTCCCATCACAATACTGGCAACCATCGTATATAAGTCAAATATTGTTGAGTAGGCCTACTGCGTCAAACACCCATCAAGTTTATTTATAAACTATTATACTGTATATAAAAGCTCCGAATATTCCGACGTTCTAATGTAAAGTAGACGCTCTGTTAAGCCATATAATCGGGCCTAAAAAAGGACCTAATAAATTTGATTCAGATGAACCTGCATGGATCGTGTATTTCGTGTATAATACTGTTTTCTAATTCCTTTGAACAAAAATCAGTTTATCCTTTTATCAGAGACGTTGAATCTTCATCGTTAGTCCGAGATCAAAATATAGAAAGGTATTTTTTCTTTTTTTCCTGTTTTTACTTTTAACACATATATGTGTATGTGTATATATATATATACATACTGTTAAAATACTCTGTCAAGCGCAGTATGGGCTTATTCGAGTAATTTATAGCCAGTTTTTGTTACTGTCTCCAGATTATCCGCTTTGTGAGGGCGAACAGTTCCGCTGTAATAACGGTCAGTGTATTCGCACATCCGCACGTTGTGACGGTGTAGGAGACTGCGTTGACAGGAGTGATGAGTCACGGTGTGGTAAGTTTAATCATGTTCTTCCAAACAAAAACAAAAACACCCCTCTCAAGCTAACGGAAATTATTTGTCGCAGCCATTTTAATACGGAAATTGACACCAAATGTCACGATATGAGATTATAGCACTAGGCCTTTGTTGCTTATAAAAGAAGTCTGCGCTTTGATAATACTGATAACATATAGACTGGGTTTTTTTTCAGACCGTTGACCTGACACTGTGATGACTTGGGAAATTAGAGTTATTTCATACTTCTCAAGTCCTCGTGAGCTGTTTTAAACACTAGCTTTCCGTCTCTACCACCGATAGCAAATTTTTGTTCAAAAATCTTGATCAACGGTATACCTCCTTAAGTGGTGGCTGTGATGTAAACGAGTAGGGGATGCGCTGTCGGAGTATAGCTCAAACTTTCTCCTTACTGGCGTAACATGCTGGCATGAAGTGAAGACAAGAGTAGGCCTACAGTTTTGTGAAAAACCTCATTTTTTTTAACAGCACTGTTACACTGAATTTAAAAATTTAAAATGTAATGGCAGCGCTTCTTTCTCATTCGTTATGGAGGAGATAAGACATTGCTTGTCATTGATAATGGACTAATAAAGAAACTCGTAGAAAACCACCGCCCTTCATCAGGTACCTGACAAACGTCCTGACGTAATGCTGCTGCTAAACGTGCATACCTAAACTTATTTCTCTTTGGGAGTCCTCTGTGGCAGAGGCGGTTAGCGCGCTAGTGCACCTGGTGCCCTCTCACCAATGCGGTTGCTGTAAGCTCAAGCTGGCTTCCTCTCCCGCATGTGAGGGACTGTCAGTAACCGGTAGATGGTCGTAGGCTTCCCCCAGGCTTTGTCCGTTTTCTTTCCACTGTAATGCTGGCCGCCGCCATGAAAGTGACATCTTCGGTAGTTCAGCGTTAAACACCAATCAGATGTATGTCAATAAATTTCTCTTTTAAAATAGCTTCATTCAACGACATATAATATAATCCTTTAATATTGTTTTCGATATACGATTCCTTAATAAATCAGCGAAATACATTTTTTAGCCGTGAGGATTGTTCAAGTGAACAAGTAAGTTTGCCAAGTGAACAAGTGTTTCCGTGAAACTTCATTCTTCCGTCAATCTGTTCTAAATACTATTATAAGTCTCGTCACTTGTGTTTTAACCTTCGAGATACTTTCATGCAGTGCCATAAATCGCACTATAGGGTGTGGAGCAGCGACTGAGTATAGAACCAGTCAAACATACACGTGGAACTAGTTTATACAACTTGTGACGGAAAAATCGGTGTATGAATCGTCGTAAATCTGGGATTGATCCTACGATAAATCGTGGGGGATCTTAAGCGAATCTGAATGAATCTGAAGATATCGTCATTGACGGCAATGCGGTCGGGGTGGTCACCGATGGGGGTGTTTTTTTATGGTGCCTGTATACAAAAACCAATTACGATCAATGTAAATTCAGAGTAATTTTAATCCTTTGGTCTTTGTCGGACGAGCACGTTGTCCTACGAGTTACAACAAAACGCAAGGATATTTTTGCCAATCAAGCTTTTCTTTGCTAGCAATCACATGACTACAGTGAATAGCCTAAATACGGGTCCAACAACAGTCAGTCGTTCACCTTAAGTGTAGCTGCAAGTAATTTCTTGTGGTTTATTTGAAGTAATCAGGGCGCGAGTGACAAACTCGCGCCCTGATTACTTCAAATAAACCACAAGGATAACTAAAAATGGCGATGAATGAAAAGGCCGTCTAGGTGCACGTAGTCAAAGATCTGGTGTTACTAGGTCTTGGTCTCTAATGACCCAGGAGCACTTAAACTTAAGCGTAAACTTATTTCTCCGTGGCGGATAGCGCGCTAGCGTAGCTTAATGACCCTGGTGCCTCTCACTAATGTGGTAGCTGTGAGTTCAAGTCCGGCTCATGCTGGCTTCCTCTCCGGCTTTACGTGGGAAGGTCCACCAGCAACTTACAGATAGTCGTGTGTTTTCCTTGGGCTCTGCCTGGTTTCTTCACACCATAATGCTCACTGTCGTCGTATAAGTGAAATACTCTAGAGTAAAACACCAATCAAATAAATAAACAATTAAGCCTGTACTCATGTTGTACTTGTGCCATGACAAACATCCGTGAATTTGTCACATGGATATAGGGAATACCCAAGGGCATGTAGTTGCGTTTACAAACACACCGGGATTAACGTACAACAAGTAACTTGATTGGCTATTCAGTAAGATTTATTTATTTCTTTGTTTGATTGGTGTTTTACGCCATACTCAAGAATATTTCACTTCCACGACTGCGGCCAGCATTGTGGTAGGAGTAAACTGGGAGGGAAACACATGACCATGCGCAGGTTTGCTGGCAGACCTCCCCATGCATGGTCATCTCAGTAAGATGCAGTTAGTTGTATTTTAATAAAGAGTGAGTGAGTGAGCGAGTACTTGGGGCTTAACGTCGTACTTAGCAATGTTTCAGTTATATGACGATGAGGAGTCCTTCTGGTGTGTGCATATAGTGTGTCTTCTTGTGGCAGGGCAAGTCCTTGCCGCCAAAGTGCTGCCGCCAGTGGAACATCATTCCAAAGATACCAGACATGATTCCCCCTCCCCCCCCCCTCCCGTGCGTCACATTATACTGACACCGGACCGACCAGTCCTGTTTCCTTGCTCCAGCCTCTCAATGCTGAGAGCCAAGCGAAACAACAAGCACCATTTATAAAGTCTTTGGTATGATCCGACCCTGGCTTGAACCTGGATCTCTCGACCTGGAGGCGGACGCTCTAACCTCTAGACCACGAGGATAAGGAAACTCAGCCACGTTGGTCTGTCCACACCTAAATCCGTGTGTTCACTTATTTTTCTTCAAATTACATGATATCCCACCTAAAGCATTTGACTTTGGCGGATTTATTTGTGATTCGATTCTCCCAGCCTCACTGTATATCGGATGTTGGAGACATCCAGAACCCGACGACACTTCTTTCGCCATTTGCACATCATGTTTTGCAATTAAATTTCCAAAGGCAGTAAGTTGTCTGTTTCTTTAATAGGGTTTTTTTTCTAATCCAAAATATTTGACAGAAAACCTCCGGTTTCCTTGATAATGAGAGAGCAACGTAAAATTCACAAGAACTCTTGGTTCATTATTAGGGGCGCTGTGCGCCAATTGGCGAGGCGACGTCGTTGTAAAACTCTCTTGATTCCCCATTACACGGACAAATACGTACGTAATACGAAATCGTTGAAAGACAGGAAAGTCTCTACAGGAATCGATCGGATGAACGTTTGTGCTTCAGTGGGTTTTACATTGGATTGTTTACACAGGGTTTTGCAAATCAGTGGCGTGAGTTTACTGCCAACAGATAGTCACCACACCGTGTGCCACGTGTCCTCGTTTTAATTACTGCGGGGCATAGCCTTAATTAGCGTGAAGTCGTCACAAAGTGAAGATGCGTTAGACTTCATTAATGAGTTTCTTGTACATGTGTTTACCGATCAACGAATTTTAATTAATAACGCCGAGGTAAAATTTCTAGAAAATGTAGCTAATAAAGTATGATGTCAATCCACGATATACAAGGCAACAACAACAACAACACGTTTCGGTAGAAGGATACTATTCGAGTGTTTATGCTTGTACATAATGTTATCACGGTGTTATAATTTCCCCTAAATCTGTAAGAGAATATTCCTGATTTTTCTTTAAAAAATGCCACGCGAATACTTTTATCTTGCTCACCTTGCTAATAAATGGATAAATTTCGATCGTTTTGGACACATTTATTGCTAATTTTAATATCGTAAATTGTCAGAGAACATGAGACCTGAGACACAAAGTACTCAAGAGAGTAACATATTTGACTGTCTTTTTTTTATAATGTAGCTCTGCACTGCTCACTTTCTGAGATACTATTTGCATCATTCGACTAAAGCTCTGGTCTGAATTGCCGACGCCAAACGACCTGTGGCCAATAAGGCTGTCTTCACCGATCTGGCAGTGGTTGTGTTACGTATATGATACTGGATGGGCGACTGTGCAGTCATTTCGATTTGCTCGATCCAGGTGGGAAGCGTATGGCTGGTGAACTAATGAAATGTTCCTGATTACGAGAATTTTACCTCGTGTGTTTGAATACTGTGGTCCTAACACTCATGCACTTTGTCAAGCACTCCAGGTTATTGGTTGGGACGACCTCACGGCATCACACCTAGTATTTTTGATTACCTGTATCATGGTTTTAAAAAAATACATTGAAGGCAGAAATTCGTTGTGGTTTTCAAAACGCTTTCCAGTAGAGGAGTTTCTAGTTCCAACTCTTTAATCGCTAAAGGTAAGAAAAGCCCTAGTGTACCATGTGATCTGTCTAAAATGTTAGGCACCTATTTCTGATTACGTTTACTATAACATGGGCGTCCAAGAAAACTTTCCAAAAAATTATTTAGTCTAGACGTACAAGAGGAAAAATTGAGAAGCTGGAAGTTTTTTTAATTTAAGAAGCTCCTCAGCAAAGGAGAGATCGTTTGTACCTCCCTAACACAGCGAGACAGGTGATCGGTATATTAAAGTGAACAAAATTGCCTGACATTTTTGACAAGTCACATGACACACTTGAGCCCTTTTTACATTCAGCGACAAAAGAGTACAAACTCGAAACTCCCCTATTAATCTTTCAGTCTTGCGATGTAGGACGCCCCATTAAATGTGATGCATGACACATACACGGTGTCTCCATTATATTCTCTGATTTTTGCCAGGAAGTTTCAGGTGCCCTGTAGGTCATCGAAAATGTGCCAGCGGCCACTGCGTGTCAGACCAGAAGTGGTGTGATTTTCATCGGGACTGTCCAGACAACAGTGACGAGGCAGATTGTGGTAGGTTATGAATATTCATCAGTTTTATCCACCAATCGTGAGGCCTCAGTGACAATACGCGGTCGACGTGGCCATTTGCGCAAACTAACATTAAGTTAAACACCACTAAACCTTTCACCTTTTGTTTGGTGTGTTTAGCTGCACCTCACCAGTAGGAGATATCGCCAGTAACATGCCAATGTTCAGTGGTTATTTCCGCGCATTCAGGTTCCTGCCAACCAAAATAATGGCTTCCTTCGAAGCGGTGAAAGAAATTCTTGAGTGTGACTTTAAACGGGAAGTAGTGATTCTGTACCAGTGACCTCAGGGATATTGTGTTTAACATCACTGCAGTTTTCCTTATCACCTAACCTGGCATCCACCTTGATGATAGAGGGGTGTAAGTTTGTCATTTCTTAATAAAACTTACATGAACAGTTAAAAGAAAACCCCAACTGAGTCCGGGTTTTCAAGGGTATGGTGAGACCTTTTGCCAAGTGACACACTTTCGTGGCTTCTCTATGCATATCAACTCAAAAACAAATACTCGATGTTGTTTGAACAGTGATATCGTGTGTTTGAGTAGCAGCTATCGATATCTTGGCTGTGGCGAAGAATTCCCCTCGGCCTCTCACAGCCTCTTTAATCCATTGTCTGGCCCACCTTCAGATAAACTAGTCTAATCCATAAGAAAGAAGACTGATACATTAATCATCTGAATAAATTAAGCTATATACCAAGCTAACAGCATATGCATGTTCCCTGTCACATGAGTATAGATCTGGAGCGGGTAGCCGGTGCCTGGTCGCTAATTCGATCGAATGTAACGCCTTACTGCTGACTCGCCAAAGCTTCGCTCGATCGAATGTTTGGTTTCTTTGAACTGAAATGATCTCATTATGCATTTGTGCATTGAAACGATAGTTGTCATTGGTTCACAATACCGTCAAGATGAGGTCAGCCTTACCTTCACTGATACTCTTCATAAGGAGCTAACTTTAAAGAGAAAGGCCGTAAGAATTGAAGTTATAGTGAATGAAAAGAGCATTAAAAAGTGTATCTAAAAATACCATCAATTAGTTTTTTAGATACAAAAAAGTTACAGAGCTCTCTGCACACACTTATGCTCTTCCCTGAATAAAGTTCTAGGGAAGAAATAATCAGACTGTGATTTATATTGAAGTGTATTCATCTCATTTGATTTAATGCCACACTCAAGATTCCTTTTACCGCCACTATTTGCGATCTGTTCTTTGACTCAAGAAAGATGAAGTGTCCTGGGTAACCACCGACATCTGGAAAGTTACTGATGGAATTTCTCATGTGTTACGTACGCCACGTTAGAGGGAGAAAAGTGGTTTTCAACTTACGCAAGACTTACGTAAAACGGTGTCACGCGCGTCACGGGCTGCTTGTTTGTGGTTACCAAAATATCAAGAGCAACGAGAGAGAAAAAAAAATCAAGAAATACCCAGTCCAACGCTTGGAATGAACCCACACACTCTTGTCCTGTGGGCGGGGTCCGGCATCTTATCACCTGACCACGCCCCTTCACCAGAGAGTGTGATGGTGAAAGAACGCTAGGGCTATCCACAGGAAACCTCCTTTCAAGATACTTAGTTGTTCTGACAACCTGACATAAATGAAATAACTGAGCGTGCCGTTAAAATCCTAAGGAAGTAAACATGTAAACGGCAATAGTGATAAATTTCACGGGTGGACAGATTCAGCGGTGTAACATATTCCAATATTCTATGGTTTTCTCTGGTTCATCCAATTTCCTTCACCCACAATACACCAGTCGCTTTGGTATAAGTGAATATTTCTTGAGAAAGGTGTAATAACAGCTTATAGAAAGCCTGATGGTATGTTTTTGTACCGCTTATCCGTTTGTGCTGTTTTCATGTCATTATCTGTAAAATGTGATCTGCGAAACACATAATTTTGAATAATTCTAGACATGTGAAGTGTAATAAATTACAACACACTTCAGTGCATTTTTCTACCTAATTCTACTTAGACTTAGTGTTAGGGTACGGTCGGGGTTGGCGTGGGGATTGGCGGGAGGGGGTTGTTGCTTCTTATGCATTGACATGAACAGTTAGAACAAACACCTTAACTCAGGTAAACTGACAAGAGGCCGGAGTCATCGGTCACATGTGACCATTTTCCGGGTATCACACTGTCGTTACTGCTCTGGTTTTACTACATGTTCCACAGTTCAGCTCGATTCCGACAGGTTAACCAAGAGAGAAAGATAAAAATAATACGTAACACAAGTGTTCGTAAATGCAATGTAGAGATTTGTTCACTCAATCCAATGTCCTCTTTTCTTGTGGCGAAGTTTTATTGTTGGTCTTACATGATGCTAATCACATACACACGTTCACATATGTACTGCGATTAAATGTTACCGTCTATATTCCTTTCTATGAGCATATCTAGCAAATGTATTGATTTCACATTTACCAACCTGACATTCCTTTAACATCTACTGGTATGTTAGCATTTATGATTGCAGTATTTGTTACCGCACCGTTAAGCGTCGAAACCTTAGCATTCCGTTCAATACCCTCGGTTTTTTTCCCAACCAGTGGCAGCTGCTCAAAGGACTTTAAATTAATATTCCTCCGTTCAGCGTAAGGCATATTAAAAGTTCCGACGACGTGATGATGTTTTATGCGGCCGTTTGAGCTTGGCTCCCAGGAGCGAATCGGCCTTCCGGATGGCAAATGAAATGAGTAATGCTCGCAAAACCAGATGAGCTGCTCAGAAGAGATGACAAGGCATCAAAATGTCAACACGCAGGGGAGGGAAAAGTGAAGCCATCATAACGGCTTACACATGAATCACCTCTCTGTAGCGGTAGCTGTCTCACCTTACACCGGAAATCCAGGTGCGACGAAGACAGTCCTTGTCTGTAGTTTGAACTGAAGCCTAACCTATTTAGTTGCATTGTCTCCAGTTCCATTTTTTCACTTCCTTTCCCTGCGCTAACTGGCAGATTTGTGGGTGGTTGATTCACAAAACATGCTGTATCTTCCAGTTTATACAGACGTTATCCTTGCTCAATGAAAGTTATATACCCTGGGTATCAGCCTCTCAAAGGACTAGCATTTGTTTTATAACAACTTGCAAAACGTTTCTGGTCTATGGGGCACGCGGTGCCGTTGGCGCTGCCGTAAGTTTGTTGAAGACCAGGTTTGTTTACCAAATATGGCATCAAATCTTGCTCTTCAGGTATAAATTTTCTTGAAACACATGAAGTCATTTGGTACTCGAGATTGTTACAACGTTAATCTGAAAAAAATCTCTACCATACAATAAAAATTTACCCTATCGGCCCTAATTCGGTTAACTTGGTTAACGCTCTCTCGCACCCATGCACTTGTGAAGTCATCTGAATACAGGATCGCTAATCAGCGAACCGTTAGTGTCTAACGAAATTTGTGGCCACCGATTATTGAATACGGCAAAACAACACGGTGATATACTATCTTTATTGCTCGTCGTCCAGCTAGGTGTAGTCACGTCATCTTTTGTGTTTCCCGTTTCCTACGAGGGCCATTAACTCGAAAATATATGTTGTTCTCTAATTACAACAGACTCTTTAAACATCGTTAGATCAAGTTATAGATATGTCTGAGTTCTATGACATCTTATACTTAGCCGGGTATTCAGCCAGAGGTCTTATGCGTTATGGCCTCGGTGTACCGGAAACGGCCTGGCCGGGTATTCGGCCAGAGGTCCTGCTAAGCCGGACGTTTGCTCTGCTTTACATGTGAAAATTCTGTTTGGGGCTAGATCGCATGACAGTTACGTGCGGTTCCGTGCAGTACTGCTTACCTAATAATCCTTGCATCTGACTCATTGGTCATGTCGAGCGTAATTCCGATATTCATTATACTTTGTGGTATAAGAGTGGCCTCTGTTTGACTTCAGGTTAAGTACAGAATTGTATCGCTTGCAGGGATTTTACTTCAACATTTCCTCCCATATACTGGAACTCATGCGCAGCACCACAGTAGGCACTTGACTCACTTTTAGTAGATCCCTGTTTGAGAAAAACTATTGCACTTTTTATGACTGCCTTTTATTGCGGAATTAATTTACTTTTGTTTCCCTATGTGTTAATTCTTCATTCTATACCGTATCCTGAAATTGGTTGTTCACTGAGCTTAGTTTGATGAACATGTCACATAGAAAATACTGACGTTTTTTAAATGTTACTTGCTAGTTTCGGATTGCCATTTCAGTGACTGATACATAAATTATTCTCTTCATTTGTCGGAATTTTGGGGATTTGTAGCAAAAACGAAACACAAAACAAAACAATAAAAAATTATATATAAAAGACATATAACAAAACTCCATAAGTGTCTTTCTCTGTTTGAATATTTTCGTTGTATCTTTTCTTTGAATACTGTATTATTTATCTCTTACGATTGTTCCCTAATATGCCGATATGTCTAAAGAGCATACATGAATTGAACAATACAAAGAAAGGACATTTCTGCGCATTTGTGTGTCCACATGTATTGATGTATCTAAGCATAACTCTACCTGCAACTGTAAGAGGTCTTTCGGCCGAATGACTTTAGAATACTTTGACCTCCAGATGGGTATAACCTTCGGTGGCTTACGCTATTTAGGTTATACTTTTGGTCCCTATGCCACAAGGTCCCTGGCTTGAATCCAATTCTCGCAAATTCGACATTTGTTTTGGGCCAAGAAGTTTGTCAGGTACTCCGGATCTCTTTGTTTTCCAAGTTATGCTGATTTCCTTTGCTCTTAAACCTTTTAGAAGCCTGGCACTAAAGTACAAAATATGATTCAAATACTGCAGAGATTTCATATCGCCGCTGTACGTCAAACCACTTGCCCAATTTTTATTGTGAACACTATCAGTCTATACGCGTAATTGTTTCCGAGTTTGTCCTAATTTAAGCACTGAGCCATTCTAAGAAAGAATAAAAGTGTTGATTGTTTATATGGATACTAATTACTTAAATTTATAAAGCCTAAGGTTCCATGGGGTTCATTTTATCCCCCATGACGTGATATGATGACGTCACAACACAAAGAGACATAACTCTGTTCAAATATTTTGACTGGGGAAAGGTTTTGTGCAAGGTTGTGCTAATATACATATCCAGCAATCATTTTACGCGTTATTATGAACAAGTGACTCGTACTTATTCCGTTGATTTGTTAATCCTCAGTGAGAAGGCCTTGTCTACCCAACGAGTTTGAATGCCTCAATAAGCAATGCGTCAACCGTGAGGTAGTTTGCTACAGCGGGAAAAACATGAGCGAGTATGGATGCCGGGACGGATCACATCTGCACAACTGTTGTAAGTATTGTATAGGCGTCCGTTATGACTGTACCGCAATTCCATAAAACATTCTGAAAGACAATAATGGCTAATATAAGAGGTTCGGACAATAAATGTGTCATTATTTTCCTAGAGGTTTTGTGTACATAAATTTGCAATGTATCCTCTCCATAATGTCGGAAACCGTATATCAGACATCAATCAGCTAGATTACTGGAAAGTATTATTTTTGATAACCTGTATAGTTGTTTGTTCTGGCAAAAAAATCTTAAATAATTCAGCTCACAGTGTCCTAGTATAAGTATAGCCTCGATAAATAAATAAACCCGGTGTTTGGGCATACACCCCTTTAACGCTCGGGGTGATATCAGGTAGAAAACAAAGCTCTTTATGCAAAGTCATTTTCCAAATCGCCACGTGAAAAAGACCCATAGCCTTGAATTGCTAATTCTGTTTTGTCCATATCTTAGGCACGATCTTTGTATAATTGGGTTATGTTCCAGAAATTAAACTGGTTTACTTTAAATCTTGTTTTCTAACGAACTTAGTGGAATTTACTTTGTTTTCTTAATTGATCAAAAGTATTTATTACCGTAATATTTTAGTTATCTTTCTCAATTTTGAAGTGGTGTTTTACATGACTTGCATGAATATTTCATTTTTCTTGAATTGGGAAACCGGTAAAAATAATATCTGGGGAAATCACAGCACTTCCCCAAATACTTCATGAAATTCACTTGAATAAAAGTTCCAGTTCCCTTTCCATCAAGATCACGTAAAATTCATTAAGAGCCATTTACCGCTCGGTCAGCAAAGTCCCTAAGCCAGTATGCATTCTGAAGGTATTTCTAAAAATGTTTGACATAAAGGTATTACACGTGAAGTCCTTTGGGAATAGTGTAGGCGCAGTTCTGCTTTTTTAGCCCCACGCTGTTCCTCTTCGTTTTCAGCGCACAAACAAATTGACAATGATCTCGACAAATCTATCACGTCTGGCGATGCTGAAACTCTGTGTCAGGAGAAAAGATAGTTGGACGCAAGTCGACGGACGGTAATTTCCCATGGGGGATTTGCTGCGGTTTCCTATACCATCTAACATGACTGATGTGGAATCGTTCATGTCTTCTTTTAGCAAGACCTAAAACACGAGCCACATAAATAAACGATTAAATCCAACACCGTTATGTGTTTTAGATGACTGGCAGTGTGGGACCAATCAGTTCAAATGTCGCAACAGCTATTGCATCGATAAGTCTCAAGAATGCGACTCCTTTCCGGACTGCGCCATGTCCTACTGGGATGAACTTCACTGTCGTAAGTATCGATATACCATACGGCTGTCAATCCATAAATCCAACCGACGCAGTATAAAGGCCTGTCCCCTCTACGGGCGACAACCACGACTGCAACTGCAACAACAGCATCGATAAAAATGGTAAGAATGTTCTTTATTCTGAAGCACCGTCCTTGTCGACGTCATGTAGTGACGACATCCGAACCACGTTCATGTTACCGTGCAAAGATATAGAACTAATTCTATTTTCTCGGCGACAGTTTTCATGTAACAACCTTATATATTTGCAGTTGTAGTTGCCGTGGGGTTGCCGCGTGCAGTGGGGACTGGTCTAATTTGAAAAAAAGTCCTGTGGGAAGCGTTGAACAAGCAAATGAATGAATAAATAAATGCGCACGTAAAGCTAAAGACATATTTGCTCATTTATACAACCACAAGGATGAGGATAAATATGTCGGACAAAAAACGCTATCAAATCCAAACTTGCACATCTGTCCAAATGTTTTACTCCCCGCGGGTAAATCGCTTCGCATTGCTTGCATTTATTTATTTCTTGATTTAATTGGTGTTTTACGGCGTGGTCAAGAATATTTCACTTATAAGACGACGACCAACATTATGGTTGGGAGGAAACGGGGCAGAGTCCGAGGGAAACCGACGACCAACTGCAGTTCGCTGGCAGACCTTCGGACGTACGGCCGGAGAGGAAGCCAACACGAGCTGGACTTGAACTCACAGCGACCCCATCTTTGCATGTGGTGATAACATGGCATTTTGATTGACTTCAGACCAATATACCGTCTGACGAATTGCACTCAACATAACCACAATTTTGTTTATCTAATTCTGCCAATAGGGGGTGAAAGCTGGTGCTGTTTCAGCATTTCCATGAAGAATTTGAAATCCTAAGAGAGGCAAATTGGCGACAGGCCGGACTTCACTGTTTACGTGTGACCATTATCCAACTATCACACAAGAATAGAAAACTGGTCGGGTCAATGTCAGTATAATGTGACTGGGTGAGGTGTCATATCTGATGTCTTCGGCATGATGCTCCACTGGCAGCAGCACTTTGGCGGCATGGAGTCACCCTGCCTCAAGAAGGCAAAGTATATATAGATTCTGAGGAAACCTCATCGTCATATGACTAAAAAATTGCTACGCATGCATCCATCCATCCATCCGTCCATCCATACATGCATGCATGCATCCATCCATCCCTCCATACATACATACATACGTACATACATACGTACGTATATAATTATGTAAGGGATTTGCTGGTTAGATATATGTAGGTTGTAGTTTCCTCTTCGAATAATTCTGACCCGTCGAAATGTCTTGAAAAAAGCCTAAAACACCAAAAAAAGACAATCTAGGGCTCTTTTTTTCTCATGTGCAAGCAAAGCCATGAAAAGAAGTTTATGCCTCAAGTGTTTTTGTATGCAATCATCTTGACTCATTTTTCGAAATAAATTATTTTGATTCCTTTGGAACCAAGCGCATAAAGCAATGGAGAGTGCTTTACTCGGTGCACAGAGGTTTCCTTGAACTCCATCCATAAACCTGATCGTAACCTATATCCAGACACTAAAGATTCCTGAGCAGGGCATTACACCTCAGTCCAGTAAACCATTAAGACAATTTCGTAATCGGTTGTGATTTTTTCCCTTTCCCGAGAGAACGATTATGTGTGATTTGAGAATTTCAAAATGTTATGGAATATGACCAGGTGCAGAGCAGTCATGAGATTCATCTCGCTGTACTTATTTTTGAATCCGTGATCAATCATAGATTCCTGTCGTATTTATATGGATTACAACTTCTGATTTATTATAAAGCATCGTCTTGATGTACTTTCTAACTTCTTATCTAACATAGCGTCTTCATTCGCTTGACAACGATGTTGGAATGTACAGCGAACTGGTTTCGGTATAATAAATCAGAGGGTGTTATCAACATATACTGTGTGACATCAATTTTTTTTCTTCTTGCCATATGCTCATTTTATTCTGGCAATATATCACAATGGTGTTGCAAAAGTACATGTTTTCGGGGAATTTGTCACTTTACCTGATGTGTACAGCTGGAACGTTCTGTCATGTAGGTTTAAAATCTCATTTTCTGCGAAAAAAGAGAACAACCAAGAAAAAAAAAAGAAAAGAAAAAAAATCTCCAGAATTATTGTTTATCAGGAAATGTATCCTCGGTTAAATGCCCATATCGTACTGGTATCCACGTATTGCAGAAAAAAGCGAAACCGCTTTGAGGCATTGAGCAATTCCGAGGACGTTTTTAAGCCTGAACTACCCGTGCTCGTTGCCGAGCCTATACTTACCAGGATTTAACATGATAAAACATCTCATATAAAATCTTTATCTTACAATATCCGTAATTTTTTACAATTTTCTCTTTCAAAGTTTTCATCATAAAATTTTAACAAAAGTCTAAGCTTAAGTACCATTTATTCAACAAATAATCTTTCAAATTCATAAGAATAATTTTTAGCTGGAGAGATCGATACAACCAAATATAGATTAATCCACGTGACCACGGTTTTCAGTCTGAATGGTTTTAGTACACGATTGTATAAACAGGCTGACTATACATTGTTTTTGGTATCATAGACTTAAAGTTGACTTGGGCACCATAGGAATAACCCCACTAAAACCGTTCTGGTTCTAAAACGAACTTTTTATAAGATGCTTCCGAGTAATGGCTGATATGGTGCAAATATGGTTTAATGTACAGAAGTTGGTGTTTACTGTTCTGGTTTTGAAGGGGGGGGGGCAAACGATTATAGTAAATGTAGTAATCAATACCACACTATATTTAAATCCTATGTAAAGACCACGTGGAGGTAGACTAAATCCATGCCCCGTTTGGACGACTGCAGACTTTAGTGAGGAAGGGGGGCTAGGGGATTAGCGCGCCAGTGCGGCATCATGGCACCGTGCCTGTCACTAATGCTGTCACTGTGAGGTCAAGTCGAACTCATGCTGGCTTCCTCTCAGACCGTACGTTGGAAAGTCCACTAGCAACCTATTGATTGTCGTGGGTTTCCCCGGGCTCTGCACCGTTTCCTTCCACCATAGTGCTGACTGCCATCGTAAAAGTGAAATATTCTTGAGTACGGGGTAAAATACCAAGCAAATAAATAAATAAATAAATTTAGTCAGGCCGTTTGTCAGTAGTCTACGCAAGTGCGGTTGTTTCCATCGAGTACTCTACAGAAGGTTTCCCCTCACGGGAAAGCTGATCGTTACCATCATTTAGATTTAAAAAATGAATACAGTCTATTCCCAGAATACCCTTTAAACTGTCTACAGGTATAGTGTGGGTTGGTAGAGCTGAGGAGGGCTCTGTCTTGGGGTCGGGTTAGCTCGATAGCCGAGTGGAATGACCCAGTTGGGGTCGTTGAGACTGGAAGTCCAGCTCTGGCTGTCTCCGTCTTAAACACATCATTTCAAAAGCAAATTTTAGGGGTCAAGCGGTCGTGAATCCTAGATATTTTCGTGTTTTTCATGTTGTCAATTCAGAGATTTTGTTGGAGGTTTTGTCAGAGGTCTTTGTGTGCCATTATCTCTACAGCGTTCGCCTGTCCAGCGCCCAGCAATGAGTGCGTGTGTGAAGATGTGGAGTTGAACTGTGAAAACAGAGGCCTTCACCGTTTACCAAAAAGCATAGAGCACAGCTATTCCAAGTAGTAAGTAACGGCACTCCCGACAAACTAATGTAAGGCCACTAATGTGTTCAAGGCCTCCGTGGCCTCGTGAAATGTTTAGTAAAACTATCTGATTGGCACCTAACTTCATAATGATAAGATAGTTTAATAATAATGATAAGTTTTAATTTCTATTTATTTGTTTGTTTGAATGTTGTTAACGTCACTTGCACCATTCCGTTCAGTTTTAAGCGTGGTGAATACCGGAGTTCCTGGGGTAATCAATGAACCAAGATACTGACGAACTTTCCGACATATGACGCACTGCTGTGTGCAAGACTTTTGTTGAAGTCAAGTGTTCTTAAACAAACGTTTAAGGAACGACTGCGTAAAATCACTAAAGAAATGTCGTCAACCGTTAAAGTTTCCACCAAGGCCTCGTTAGCCGTGGGAGCGAAAGAATCTTCAAATTCCCTGCCAGAGGCGTGTTTAAAGCCTTCCCTGGTGTTTTCTATAATTAGCGTCCTGCTCCAAATTTTCATTTGGGAGATCAAGTTTCTGGGCGAAAGAAATCGAAAACACAGTACCGCCCTGAAACCAACGTGGAGACATCAATCTGCACATTTTATGCTATAATTGCAATACTCTATTCCAGGCACATACAGGCAATCTTATCAAAAATCAAAAAGTAATTTTTTACAACGACGGTTGGATTTTCTTTTAACTGTAATATACATGTCAATAGCGGTGTAATTACAACTGCCGATGTATAATTGCTTTAACTCGAGATAAATGTCTTACTCAGGGGTAAATTTGCATTTTTAATAATTGACGTAGTTAGCCTGCAGCATATCTCAAGTTGTAATTGCTTTTGCCCCAAGTACTCGGGTTACCCCCACTCAAACACCCCACCAGTGGAAGTTCTTGTATACGATTTTCAAGAGATATGGAATATATTAACAAATAAATCAAGAAATGCATTGCGTCAACCCCTCGTCGGCAAGACTTCGCTATGCATAGTGACAAGGAATACATGGATTCATTCTTGTTTTCAGTCGCCTGGCGGGAAACTTTCTCAACTGGACGTTGTCGCCAGAAACTTTTCAGTCGTACGACCGTCTGACCATTTTGTAAGTATTCCCCGCCTTTCTATTGCTTCAATATACTGCCTGGTACAAGTCAGGTTATGCCATTATACGGCATGCATACGGCCAACAGATCTGCTTAGATGAGCCATTGCACCGACTAAATAGATAACGTATCTCCATTCCTCAATTTAGCTGTCCTCGAAAAAGCTTGACACGCTAATAATTAGATTGCGAAAGATCTGCCCGGTACTGTCAGTAATGATCTGTAATCATTAGTGGTGATCGGTGATTGCTACAAGTGGCTTCTAATTTCATGAGGAATTTCGTCTAATCAGGGACATTCTTAACTGACTGCACTGGTTTATTATACGATCACATGGTGAACTTGAACGATTTTTAACATATAGCCGCTTGTCCAGTTATATAGTAGTTAACCCTTCGCACGTTGAGGTAAAAATTTGTTCAGGCAGACATAATGCCTTGCAGATAACCGTGTACCTTGGATTTAAAATATCTGTTTTCCTTATACCTGGTTTACTATACGATCGCATGGTAAACTTAAGCGATAATCTTCTGCTTAAAATGAAAATGACAAGGAAACATATAGCCGCTTGTTTAGTAATATTGTATTTAACCCTCATAATTTGAGGTACAGAATGTATTTAGGCAGACATAATCCCTTTCAGATAACTGTGTACCTTGGGTTTAAAGTACCAGTATCTGTTCAGGCGATTCATCGCACAAGTTTATTACCATGTCAGGAATTCCGCCTGACGTGACTGATCAAAATATTACCATAGAGTTAACCCTTCCCCCGTAATTTAGTTTTAATAGGACTCTGTTTCAAGCTACTTTGAAATTTGTCCTCTTAAAAAGCAAAAATACTAAATTATACTGTCAATTTCTATGTTTGAGTTTAAGTACTCTCATGACATCAGATATTAAATACCTGGAGATTATTATTACTATGATATATGGCTATATACATGTTTGAAATACTTATGTATAATACTTAAATATATGTGTATATTTATTAACGTTTATTTGAGGTTTAATCACCCAATAAACACGTTAAGCTTTGGTCATTTCGCAGAGTACTAAATCGCGCAAAAATCGTCATCGGTGTATGAAGGCATAAAATAGTAGCCTTCACACCTTTGGATGGATTTATAAATGGCCCTAAAGCGGGAAGGTCTCCGATGAAAAAAAAATGTTTACCATGTTTGAATCTTGGGTACAACCGTTGTGAACCCTTGTTCATCGTGGTTAAGCACAACTGTATGTAGACAAACTAAGGTTTATCCTTGTTGACGAACATTTACTGTCGTGCTTGTGAGACTGGGAACCGCTCAGATCTCGTGGGAAAATTATCTCACATCGGCGGGTAACTCACACACCGGATTAACATCACCACATGCTTTATTACCTGTAGATTCTACTTTAAGTCACGTTGTTACTTGTACATGTAAGAGGTGCATAAGCTGTTACATTTTGCGCAATTACGTGAGCAGTTATAGACTAAAACGCTAACTGACATAAATTGACAAGAAAAAGCTAAGTGTAAAATTTCACACCTTACGTGTGAGCATTTGCCATCTGTCAAATTGGCGTGGCTGCTCTGGTCTTACTTTCGATAACATATGGAGCGAATGTTAAAAATCTGTGGTACCGTTTTCGTACTTTAAATAGTTAACTTTGCACTTGAACAACAAAACTTTGAAAATGTTAAAAAAGGGGGAAAATATCAGTTTAAAAAACAAGTATTTTTTTTAATATTGTCCGAATTTTTGTCAAAACGTAAGTTACATATATTTTCTAAGCAAGTTTGAAATTATCAGTGCTTTGGCTTTCACTATATGTACATGTATATACATACGATTATATTTGGAACCATATTTTGATTTACAGAAGGCAAAATGCAGAAAACACAGTTGGTCGATAGTGGACTACTTTCGAACACGTAAAGACATAAACTTTTCCTTTCTCTCATTCAAGAACTCACATTTTGAACAGATAACCGAGCCATCAAAGAGACAACTCTCGGACAATAGTTAATCAGCAATCGCACCTGCGACGTTGATTTTTTGTCAACATCGAAAAATTAATGTCTCTGATAACACTTGATGGCAATCATCTTTTATTTCAGATGTTTCATAGGCCCTGCGACACAAAGGATGAGCTTCCGCATATCTGGCAATATCAGATAGAAATAGTCAGATATCTCTGACAATACCAGATAGAACCTGACCATGTTTTGTTTATCTAAAGGGAAACAAGTGCTGATTTCCTGGCATTTGGATACTGATTTATTCACCCGCTTAGAACATTCATCATGTTTATAAAGTCTTTTCGTCATCACTGACAACTGTTGATTGTCTCTCTCTGCATGAATCCCTTGTAATTTTATATTTTTATATTTTCTTATTTTTGGGGGGGGGGGGTGTTATTAGTCGATTTTGGAAACTGGTCTTGCGATTATTAACCCGGAACAACCATTTTTGTTGACGGCTGGGGCACGAATGTAGGTTTCGACGCCTACATTACGGCAATTTTGAAGCATGGAGTATTTTTACTTCGGAAATGTTCATGCAATCTGTAATGTCATGCAAAGCTGCAGACCTTTTATAGCAGGTTGTGCAGTGCAATGGTTTCGCTCGAAGCAAAAGCAAAATTTGCATGATCCTTTAAGGTAATCTGCAATCCAGTAATTAGGCGTTCTCAATCACTTCAAGAAAGCGAGTTACGTCTAACCAAGACTTTATTTCTTTTAATACTTTCCATTGGTAGTTTCTTGCTTGGGGCTCTCAACCTTCGTTGAGATGGTGTCCCTTTCAGTATATGTCGCCATGTTCTGTTTCCATATACAGGTTTCCAGTAATCAAGTGCTATACTCTGCAGTTATTCGGTATGCAAAGACAGCTCATCATTAGTTTAGTTCGAGCCCCGTGGCTGAGATGGTTAGCCTGGGAAAGGTTTGCCTGCAACCTGTAGATAGTCTTGGGCTACCCCGGGGCCTTGTCCAATCTCCTCTCACCATAATGCTGACCGCTGTCGTATAAGTGAAATATTCTTGAACACGGCGTAAAACATCAATCAAATAAATTCTAAAGTATCAGTATCTTCTGTCGGCAAAAAATTCCATGTTTAAATAAGTCCGTTATATTATTTGATGCAGATTCAAGGTGGAATAAATATTTCTCAAAGCTGTTAAATTAACTACCATACTGCTACTTTGAGAAATGATTTCGGAAATGGTTTTCATTGCTGCAAATAGCATATATGTATATCTGGAAGTGTGTTTATCCTTGGATTCCTGTAAATTACATGACATCTCATGTCCCTGACGACTTGATTTTTTTCATACATATAGTATATCAGAATTTCTGCCTATTATTTCATAGGGACATCAGTAACAATTCTCTCCGAATGATATCTCCAATGACATTTTCAACGCTTTGGAGACTTCAAGTTCTGTAAGTATATACTTTGCCTTATTGCAATTCGTGCTTTATACTTGCCGTGTTGATACTGAGGCCATTGTCGATCACCTTACCACGATTAAAATTTGATATAGGTAAGGACATACCGAGGCTGGGGAGTCTTGTAATTTGCAAGATTGGACCGCTCTTCGGTGTCCGAGTGCCTAGAGCGTCCGTTTTGCCAACGGCGGGGTTGGGGGGTCCAAGCCAGGAAGCCAGCCTTAGCTGGACTTACACTCACAGCACCGTTGGTGATAGGCCGTTGGTGATAGGCCCTTGTGTCATTGTGCTGCGCTAACACGCTAACCCCTCGGCCACGAATGCCCCTGGTGTGCCTGCTTATAAACCTCTCGGATGGAGATAATTTTTCTTGGTATCTCAGATACATCATCGATCTTTTCTTAGGCCCAATGGAAGATATGCGAATAACTTCTACCTTCCCGTTGTCAATGTTGGCATCAAGATAACCTAAAATTACAAAATTGTCCCTCGGCGCGCAAGTCAGTACCATTGTACATTAGTCAGCACCATGTATTCCTGTAGCTCATACATAGACAGCAATGTCCTCGAGGTCTGCGTAAAACAGCAATTTTGTCTTTCTTTGTCAGCTTTAAACCCTTATTACGACGACACGACAGGGATTCTTTCCCTAGCAAGCAGCGGCTTGGGTCCAATTCGTCGTGTCATGTTTTGTTAATGACCTTGGCTGAGATCTAACTGAATAGGTAGAATTGCTTAAAGGGATGAGTCATAAAGGTCTTTTGTCATTGTGACCCCGGATAAGTGAAGTCAGACATAATTTTATTAATTTCATAATTTTATTAATCTTGGTTTTCGTGTTTGTTATTTCAGAAATTTGGAGGACAACGTGATTTCGACGTTTCGCAGAGGAACGTTCACCGGGCTTAGTAACGTCAAACAACTGTAAGGATCAGGGAGCAGAAATGTCCTCAGTTTTGTTGACCAAGTTGGCAAATTGATTTTATGTGTCTTTTATATTGTATTCGTGCATAGGCCATTATTCCGCTGATAGACTAAAGGTCCCCGATGCCGGGTCAGTTGGCTTTGTTTTCAGCTAATTGTTTGTCAGATGTGATGACGTCCCAACATTTTTGGTAATTCTACACCAGTTGAACTCGGAGATGAATTGACAAAGAGATTTCAACTGTCTGTGTGACAACATTTGCAAGTTATCACACGGTCATCCCTGTTCTGATTTTACTCTTTCTTCTGTAAACTTTAATTTTTGATGCAACGAAATAGACGAAAAGCTACATACAGGCTATACGACAATGGGAATTTTCACATACAAATTTCATATTAAAGTTAAAGGCAAAATCTCCAGCATATTAAAGCGGAATTCCACACATACACCTGAGCATCCTCGTATGCTCGTATAAACAAACAAATCTTGAATACTTTCGTTAATACTAAGAAAATATATGAATACAGATAAACGCCATAGCCTAATGTAACAGGTATCTGTTACCAAAATACACTTAGTCCCATATTCCACTATTAGGTCTGAAAAACGTAGATAAGGAATCCAGTTCATGGGAAATAAATTTGACCTCTAAAGGTTGACTTGTTTACGTTTTTCCTCTTCCCTCGCAGATATCTGAAGGGCAATACTATCACCTTTCTCGAAAAGGGATCATTTACTGGACTTCCACACCTTCGTGCTCTGTAAGTATTTAATGAATTGTTCTCCCGTCTGTGCTTTATCAGTACAGCACCGACTAACTTAACTACGGTTGGTTAGACCGTTCCCTAGTGTTGACCTTTTCGCGCTGGGTATGTCCCGTCGGCTGCGACATTGTTGGAGACTACAGTATCTCGTGTTCAGCTATTTTTTAACAGTAATAACCTGATATTAATACTGTTATTAATCTCCTGGTGGCGAAGAGCTATAAAACAGGGACAAAGACGCCCAGAGTATGATGCTACCTTTATTTATTGCCACATTTGACAATTAGCCAAGACTGATGTCACACATTTTTTAAAAGTAAAATGTGATATTAGAGAATTTTTATAGCTACTTTAAAATGTGATGATATATTCTTTTTCCGTTGCACCTTACAATTAAATTCTATTAGGGGCCTCCGTGGCTCAGTCGGTTAGCACGCTAACGCAGCGCAATGACCGAAGCCTCCCACCGATGCGGTCGCTGTGAGGTCAAGTCCAGCTCATGCTGGCTTCCTCTCCGGCCGTACGTGGGAAGGTCTGGTGGCGACCTGCGGATGGTCTTGGGTTTCCCCCGGGCTCTGCCCGGTTTCCTCCCACCATATTGCTGGCCGCGGTCGTATAAATGAAATATTCTTGAGTACGGCGTAAAACATCAATCAAATAAATGAATAAATAAATAAATAAATTCTATAACTGAAAAAAATCGTATTGATGAAATTGTTACAACTTTATCAGTGTATGCACCGTAGCTATATTACTGTGATAAAAGTAGTACCCCTATTTACCGAGTACTTTAAATTATAAATGTCTATTCGGAAATGAACCTTGAAATGTATACCACACTTTTCCCCACAGAGATATCAGTCAGCAAAACGTACAAACCATCGGAAGGAATACATTTGAAAATCTCCGCTCTTTGCTTAACCTGTAAGTTGGATTTTCTTTCATTTCCTCTCTTTCTCTGTGTAATGAATTGCATATTTATCTCTTGGGATTACTTTCGAATACCAGTGCATATAAAGAGGGAAATAAATATTGCGATAATCTTTGCAAAGCGAAAACTCACTTGGCAAATCTGCAAGCGGAATGGATTTGATACATGCTTTATGAATGTGGTGAACACAAATATCCCATTAAATTCGGCCAAAATTATGGAAACTATTCTAAGTGGTATAGTTACACCTTCTTTAACCTTATTCTACTTTTTTTCAAATTTTTTGTATGTATTTTTTCATTTTGAAAGTACCTTTTGCTTTATCAGCATTTATTGCCTCGCTTGTGTTTTTCTGCAGGAATCTGTCCGGAAATCACATTACCCTCATCGAAGACGGCGCTTTCACTGGACTTCGCGATCTTCTGGTGCTGTAAGTGTTATCCCATTAGCTAATCGCGACAGTGTCAAGGTGAGTGTCAATCTCCATGCAACCTTTGGCCTGAAACACTTCAGCTTGAAAACTGCGCGATACTGATGACAAGTAATGGTAGTAAAATAAACAAGTATTCGATGGAAAATCCATACTGATGCCTGGCTGATTCAAACTTTGGTTGTTATTGGATGACTTTCAAAATCAGAGATAACTGAAAGATAATACTCACATTGCCTTGTATTAATTTGATTTGTTTGAGTGGTGTTTTACACCGTACTCAAGAATATTTCACTTACACGACGGCGGCCAGCATTTTGGCAGGAAAAAACCGGGCAGAGCACGGGAGAAACCCACGACAATCTGCAGGTTGCTGGCGGACCTTCCCACGTGCGGACGGGAAGGAAATCTGCTTGAGCTCTCAGCGATCGCATGGGTGAGAGGCACCTGGGTCATTACTGTTTCAATGACTATCTTTGCGGGATTTCCACACTTTGGCTCATGGTTTTAACAGTTTTCTTTTCTAAAAGAAAGATTAAAAAATAAACTTGAGTAGACACGAAAAAGATCGCGCATTTCTTTCCTATCGGATGTGATTGTTCATTTGATTGATTTGGTTTTTGACTGCTGCTTAACACAATACTGACGTTTGCTTAGTTACTAACGAACTTTCCCCGCATGTCCAAATACTAGTGCAGTTGGGCTATTATTGTTACAATTGACCACTGTCTGGGGGTGAGTGGGGTGGAGATCTACAAAATTGCTGCTGAAAGTCGGTTTTGGACTCGCGCATTGTGTACCCTATAAGATAAAAAGCAAGTGCCCTTAACCACTCTAGACCACTGAATTGTTCGGTTCAAATTTGAAATTGTTGATCATATTATCTTCATGGGAACTCCTAATGTGGGGATAGCAATTTATCGGATCGCTGTGTCCACCTGTTTTATTGATATATGTATTTATTTATTTATTTGATTGATGTGTTACGCCGTACTCAAGAATATTTCACTTATACGATGGCTGCCAGCATTATGGTGGAAGGAAACCAGGCAGAGTTCCAGGGAAATCCACGGCCATCTGCAGGTTGCTGGCGTACCTTCCCACTTAGGGCCCGAGAGGAAGCCAGCATGATCTTGGCTTGAACTCACAGCGACCGCATTGGTTAGAGACACCTAGGTAATTACGCCACGCTGGCAGGCTAACCCCGTCGGCCACGGAGGCCCCCTCCAACTATTTTACAATGGTGGAGTAAAATTATCACGCCAAATATATATAACATTTTTAGCAGAGATTGTCTCCAAGGTTCATCATCTCATCCGGGACATCATCTTTTTTCTAAAGAAAAGAAATAAAAGAAAATAAAATAAAAAGAAAAGAAATAAATTAGTGTCACTGGAAAACAAGTGTACACTATATCAAAAACCTACTTTAATTAACTTTTTTATTAAGAAGCAGGTAAATGTGTTACTTCTAATATCGGTTCTATGGGTGTGAGTGACGTCACAAACTTTGTTTTCCCAGCAAAACACAGTACTGATATAAGTTATCTTTGTGCTCAAGTTGATTAATTTCACAAAGCTTTCACGAAGAGGTCAAAATAAAGGAAAAAATTTGGCTTTAAAACAGTGTAAAGAAAAGAAATAATTAACAGTGTCCACAGACAATCTAGGTCTTCTCGGATTTCAAGCGTTTTAATATATTTGTTTCAATTTTATAAACTATAGTATAGAAAAGATAATTAACGTTACTTTTCGGCGTTTTCTTTAGTCTTTCCATCGACACTAATTTGAGTGTTTAGAGGAGAGGACCGGGGAAATATGGCGTAAATTGTAGTGAAAAGAGTAAGGTTGCAAGACTTTGGAAACATCGTGCGATAATTGTTCAGACGTTCTGCAACAAACCTATGCTTTGTCGCCGTAAGCTCACATGGCTGTCGGAAGACGCCGAAATTTTACCGACCTTATGCTGGCTGACTGACGTGAATCGGACCCCTCGTTCTCTGGGGGCGAAACGTCTACTGGGGTCCTTTTACGCCTGCATTCGGCATGGTGTTTGTGCAACCAAAATCTGCAATGTGTGGCATCCTACCATTTCTTCGTTCTTTTTGTGCGCTGACAAAACAAGGGGCAGCAGCCAACCCTCCGTAATATTATTCTCATCCGTATGTGAGTAGCGTTGTGTACCTTCAAGAAATAGAATGGTAATGATTTAAGAACCCGATCCATGTCATATCCGCTAATAGGGCTTTACATAATTCTGCAATCTGATTGATCAAAATTATTTTGACAATTACGTCGCGTTTTACATGGGGGTATTTATTATTCGCGATTAACTGTGTATTATGAGCTGCCTTAACATATTTTACCACGGAACTAAAAATATCTGAAAAAAGATTTGTTGGTCGTTTTCAGATCTTCTTTTCCTTTATCTTAAAGAGACGTAAATCTTTCAGTTTTGCGATTATATGTCTCACACAATTCACAATACACACATTTTAATCAATCGAACTTGCCAATTCTTACACAGCCCCACCCTGGTTTTGTGCAAATTGCGGACGTCCAATTCTGGGTGAGATTCATTGGCAAAGAGTGAATGGGTTATGAATATTTGTTGACCTACTGTTTATTTTTCTGGTGTTTTACACGTCACATGACAGTTGTCTAGAATCCGATAAACCTTTGCGGATCTAGGCATCGAAACGAGCTTCCGTATATCAGAAGTCAACAAAGGTGTGTCCTCGGTGTCAATAATGATGCACGATGTTCAAAAATTATGTTTTACACAAGCCACCAAAGGTCTACGTACAAAAAACAATCTAAAATAAGAAATTAAGACGAAGTCATGCAAACAGAAGCAGTCAGGAGTTTTAAATAATGTCGAAAAGGCCGACAGAAACCGTCAGCCCTCCCCCTGGCAGAGTTATTTCTTGTGAAAATTTCTGACTTAAAGAAGCAGCAAATGGTAAATGTTAATACATTCGACAAAACACACAGTTAAATGACAAGTGTTCTTAGGTCTTTGTTTGCTGCCTGCTAAATGTTTTGTTTCATTTTTTGTTTAGAGACATCACAAACAACCCCATTGAAGCCATTGAGCGTCATGTCTTTCACGGACTTCCACGCCTAGAAATGCTGTAAGTACACTGGGTTCTCAAAAAAAGGTCGCTTCCATTAAGTTGTTTTATATTCAGAAAGAATTTAATCAAGCACCTCCCTGGTTTTCACTGTGGCGATTTTGTACACATGCGATTGATGTTCTCCGGTATCAAAAGAGTATAAAATTTTATTAGTTTTGAACCGTATGACCCTTTGGCTAATGAAAAATGACAAAATGATTGGAATCCATGTGTTTTAACAATAACACACATGCATTTCTATCATCACTGTTTTTGATGTGAAACTTGATGTGAAGCTTTACAAGTATGGTTCTGGAGGGAGCAGTGTTGAAGCAGTGGTTGAAATTACTCAATGAAAATGTCATATGATATCTAGCAAAGCGTTTTATGTCAATGTCGGGTATATTCTCCTTATGTCTGGGTGAAAACCTGAACCCTTCTTTTTCATACCACCTGTCAGCCTCTTGATTACTTGGCCTGCAATGAGTCCCGATCTCAACGCTCTGGAGCATGTCAGGTACACGATTGGTCCTCGTGTGCAAGCCAGAGATCCACCTGTACATGGTCTGGCCCAACTGGAAACTGCCTTCCACTAGGAATGGCAGGGACTTCCCTTGCAAAGTATCAGGAAGCGACAGGTGGTTCGGAAGGGTTCAGGTTGTCATCCAGGCACACGGCGAATACACTTGATATAACGCTTTGCGAGATATCATATAATATTCACAATGAGTAGTTTGAACCACTACTGCAACACTGCTCACTCTAGAGCCATAATTGTAAAGCCATTGTTTCACATCAAAAACAGTGATGATAGAAATGCATGTGTGTTATCATTAAAACACATGGATTCCAATCATTTTGTCGTTTTATAATGCCAAAGGGTCACACGGTTCACAACCAATCACAATTTACACTATTTTGATACAGAAAAACATTAATTGTATGGGTACAGAGATCGCCACAGAGAAAACCAGGTGGGTGCTTAATAACGTTCTTAGTGTATACTAGCATTTTACGAATATCACATGCTTTTTTGTAGGAATTTTACTTTTGTTTTGTATATTCCTCAACAATACATTTACTTTGCGACTTACATCTAAAACAAAATGTTGACGAAACAGTATTTGTATTATTGGGGTTTTTTTTGGGCTGGGGGGGGCTTTTTTTTAATCATTTTCTTCATTGGGTATTCAAGGCGACGAAATTTGGTTCATGCAGCCTAATGAATTGAACCTTTATTGTAAGGTTTATTGTTTTATCATGTATATCCTGAAACAAAGCCGTAAAATTAGTATTTCTTTCCTTTTAACCCATTGACATCATTATTTTTCCTTTCCCAGGTGAAATGTAACCAAAGTTTTCATGCGTGTTTTTTTTTTTTTTTCGGGGGGGGGGGCGTATATCCGATTTAACGGTATTTACATCTTCAGAAATTGTTCTAGGTGCCTTTGGGTGGAAGACCTTAGCTAAAACCCGTGTTTGTAAAATTATTTGGCCGTAAGCTAACAATCCTTGATCATCTGGCTTTTTGTCGAGCAAACGGGAGTAGTTCTGGTCTGCCGGACGTCAGTGTACATGTACTATATAAAAGCCGCGCGTGGGTCATGTTTGTTCTCGGGTGTGGCGCTGTAAAAGTTAACTAGAACAACATTCATCCTCTCCTGCGCCAATAGTTATGCCACCTGTGTTTCTTTCTCCCAGCACTGTACCACATACCTCCTGTATGCAGCTGGTCTTATGCAATCCACTTTTCCGCCGTTTCAAACCGGTAGCATGTATATCACCGCATTATACCATGCTGCAACTTGCATGACAACCCATTACACACTTCAAAATCATAACCCTTCCGAAGGTGTATTTCACACTCAACGCATGAAAACCACCCGAAACGTGTGTTCCACATTCAATCCATGAAAACCAGCTCAAACGGGTATTTCACACCCAACCCATGAAAACCCGCCCAAACGTGTGTTCCATACTGAACCCATGATAACCTGCCCAAACGTGTATTTCAGAACCAACTCATGAAAAGTAGTTTGTGAAACCTTTCATTCCCCTGTCAGACCGTCACTGGCACAACGTTGTATTGTATCCTTCCACGCTGTACTTTCATTGCATCCTGTCACACCGTCACTGGCACAACGTTGTATTGTATCCTTCCACGCTGTACTTTCATTGCATCCTGTCACACCGTCACTGGCACAACGTTGTATTGTATCCTTCCATGCTGTACTTGATACAACCTTGTATTTCCTCTTCCACAGTGTAACTTATCCAATGCTTTAATCAGTCCTCTCAAGCCGGTAACACTAATTAACTCATATTCTGTCTGTCCACGATGTACGTGTATATTCTATCCTCTCAGGGCATCATGCATATAAATCTTTTAACGTCATACGTGTGTCTCCATTTGACTAAATTCTTGGAACAAAAACGAGGTAAACGGGCAAAGGTAGCCAAATTAAGATATCATTTATACAATAAGCCAGTGCCATGGCGGTGACTGTAAGCCACAGGATAAGACGGTAGACTGGTGTCATTAGTAAAGCAATATCCCTAGCTTGGGTTCCAGATTGGGTTCTTGTAGGGAATATTTATCTCAATATATCTGTGTTTATTGGTTATTCCTCCCTGATTTCTCCTGCATAACCAGACACGAGCTTAAAAGGCACTGGCTCATTCTAAGTCAATTAGAAGTCCGATTTCGCTGAGATGCATTTCGACAATTCTGGAATTTGAGTTCGCCTGGCGGGTGTTCCGGGCTTAATATCTTTAATGACAGCGATTCGTCAAAATCCATACCGCTGCTTTTGTGCTTCTGCTCGGTCTGTTTCACATTATTAGCGATTGCTGCAATTACTGGCGTGGAATTTACAGACGCTTCATTAATAAGATGCCTCGTGTATTAGGGACGGCTTTTGATCGGCTTAACGTTCACGCCTGCTTGCTGGACGTAAGGGCAAGGTTATCGAGATTTTCTGTTTATATATATATATATATATATATATCCTTAAAGAACACTGTTCTATAACAGACATAGTCTTCATGTAACGGAAAAGATAGATAATGTAAGTGAATAATGCAACATACAATTAAACTAGGTACACCACGCTTATGCCTCCTCCAATGAACATAGGAGTTCACATTTGATTTGTTAACCTGGCCCAAAATTTCCTCCTCATCTCCTTTCCCCGGCAACAACAAACACACAACCTCCTCAGCTATTTCCCTCACTCATCATTTCAGTACGTACTCGTACAGTGAAGCAACCGTATAGAGTAAGACATTTTCTTTAAGTGGCCATGGTACAAACACCGGTCCCAGGTGTTGTGTTGGAGACAAACATACGGCTCAGTTGGACATTCGTGTTTGAGTAGGGAACTCCGAGTTAATGTTGTTGTCTTTTTAGCATTGAATCAACATTTTTTTTCTCCATTAATGAGAGTTATCGCTCCTTGTGGGATAATATATTTTATTGATACACCCTTAAGAAAAATAATCTATACCGACAGTAATCTATGTAGCGTTTTTGCCCTGTTTTAATTTGAACCAATGCTCTCAACAGAAAACACGTCATTAATTCAGACTCATATTTACTGGGGGGTTTTTTGACAACATTATTCTCAGGTTATCTAGGTTCAACCGGATAAAAATGCACGGAGAAGATAGCATCATAAAGGCTACATGATGTCGAAGTTCACACCCTTCGGCTCCTTTAGAGCTTGATGGAAAAGATATGCTATTATGAACATTACCATTCGAAAATAAACCTCCTATATTCGTACCACTTTCTAGATGGTGGGAGCATAAAATCAACCCACAGTGGCTCCGTTAACTTACGTGGCCCAGTGCCATAATTTATTAAAAGTTGTTATTTGTCGGGTTAAAGTCCAATAGCCCTTTTTAATAAACGGATCTAGCCGCACTAGGTCTTGAAATAAAAACCCAACGGTTACCCGAAGACAGATGAAGACGTTGTTTACTCCTTATGGAAATATCATGCTAATCATAGTTATCGAAAACCAAATTTATTGCATATTGGTTCCATTATAACAGGACATGCATTAGTGTGTCAGAGCGGTATGTGTTAATAATGGTCATTATTGCTGTAAGTGGGCAATCCATAGTTTTTACCTAAACGTTACTGCTGGATGAATCATTTATGCTAGAACGAAATTAAAATCCCGAGACATGATTTCGATAGAAATTTGTATCGTCGGTGTAAACTCTTTTTTACAAGCAGTTACCATCTGGGGTGGGGGCAGGGACAAACTATATCTTAGGTTCGAAGATCTTTGCTTTTGTCTTTAATAAACGAAATCATTCGTTCCGAAGCAGTTAGAACATCGGTTTGTTTGATAATGTGAATGAAACGTTGAACGAGAAAGGTTTCTGTTTCACCCCTTGCTAAGCGCTTTATGAAGTGGAAAGGACAGTGAGAAGTCCCACTTTTCCATGATGTCACGTTTTATTTGAAGTAGCGCACTGCCAGTTGAAAACAATTATATCAGAAACTGTTTCGCTTTTTCTAAGCCCTTCTAGAGATCTTGTGGTGTATGTAGCGTGTATGTCATATCGCTAAGCCATTTTGTATATCTGACTTTTTGTGCACACAGCAAGCGACTCGTGTACAAACTCTGAATGCCCACATCTGAAGGACAGACATACAGGCAGAGAAACAAACACACATGCAAAAATCTCTTCAGTTATATTCTGACATAAACATCTTCTTATATGATGTAGTATAAATGTTCTAAATATCTATTCTTTATTTGCTTTGTAACACCTGAGGTTCAAGGTTCAAGCCCGCGCCAGCACATACCAAAGACATTAATTGTGGTACTTGTCGCTTGCCTTCCTTTGCGCTCGGCATAGAGAGGTTGAGCAAGAAAACGGGACTGATCGACAAGGTGTCAGTATAATGTGACTGGTTGGGGTGTCTTGTAATGTTCTTATAGTGGCAGCTCTTTGGCGGCAGGGACTCGCCCTGTCACAAGAAAACACACTGTATGCACAAACCAGAAGGACTCCTCGTCGTCGTATGATTGAAACATTGTTACGTACTGCGTAAAGCGTCAAGCACTCACTCACTCACAGAAGTTGAGAATCCTGTATACGCTTGTGTGTAGCATTCTTACATTAGGCTTTCGTGCGGTACCTACCTCTCCAAATCTACATAGCTGACACTCCGTATGTTCTAACAGCTTTTCTCAGCGATAAATTGGAACCAAAAATTTTTGACATTAATATCCATTCAATTTTATATTCATTTACGGTGTTTCTTCTATTGTGTTGTCCGGTCTGTCATACGAAAGACTTTAAATATGGCACTTGTGTATGCCTTGTTTGTGGGCCAGCATTGAAAGGTTAGAGCAAGGAAACAGGACTGGTCGGCCCAGTGTCAGTACAGTGTGACTGACTAGGATGTCATGACTCGTGCTTTGGGCATGATGTTCCTGTGGTGGCAGCATTTTGGCGGCAATGACTCGCCCTGCCACAGGAAGACACAGTATATATGCACACACCAGAAGGACTCCTCGTCGTCATTATAACAAATTGTTAATTACAATGTTAGACCCCAAATAATCACTAATTCTGTTGTGTCAAGCCATTGCAATACAAAGGGAATCCAGCATGAAGAGTAATATCGGACCTGCGACGTCAGTATGATACGATAATCATCCTGTTAAATAATCTCAGTTAGGGTTTTAGTCTAACTGTTAGTATAAAAGGAAGCAACTTACAATTGCACCATGGCTTAAGTAGAATTAGGTAAAAAATATGCGTAGTGATGTTAAGTGAAATTTATTAGACCTTACTCACCTTACTCAAAAGGCCCTGTTGTCACCAAATTTAATAAAACGAGAACATAAAAGCAATACGATTGGCCAGGCCTAGTGAAGTTTTAGTCCACACCCAGAATCCTGGTTTATGTACGAATCGAGCAACGTGTACAGAACGGTAAATCAGATATAGTTACTCCACTGGTCGGTTTTCGTATGTTTAAGGGAATTTTAATGGTGTATGCCTCGAAAGAAAACTATTTTTAAATTTTCGTTGTTTTCACAGTTACACAGACGAGTACAGATTCTGTTGCCTAGCAACGGGTGTGGCCTGCTCGGCGAAGCCTGATGAATTCTCTTCCTGTCAAGACCTCATGTCCAACTTTGTCCTGCGCATAAGCATCTGGGTCCTGGGCATGGTAGCCTCGTTTGGAAACCTGCTTGTGATTGGTTGGAGGGTGAAGGATTTCCGCAGTGGAAAGGTTAGTGATATTATCTCATATGTATCGAAGCAGTACTCTGTAACGGTCTCCAGCTGGACCTAAACCGCAGAGTTATGAATGCAATTCCAGCCTTATACAGGGAGTTTGTGAATTCCACGAGATCCCGATCTTTGCAAGGCCGTGCTGAACAATAAGAGGTTGGCAAATTATGGCAGGGATAGGAATAATTTCTATCTATGTCTTCGCTTACATTTATCCTTCAGTTTTGTCTATATATACCCATTCAGTTGAATATTAATAAACTTTACATGGCTGATCAGAGCTGTCCAGAAAGATGAAGAAACACTTTCAAATTTGTGCTCATTAAATTCCCAGCTGACTTTCTTAAGTTTTTGTAACTGGGAAGTTTTTAGGCATACTTTCTTACTTTGTGTTCACCATATAAATGGCAGGTGTATTCGATCAGGTCTTTTTATTATATTGTGCCTGGGCTAATTGGGTATCACGCTTAGTGTGTCTGATGTGTTATTCGAGTTGTACAGCACTGAAGTTTGCCGGTGTCCAGACCAGTCAACTGCATTTCACATTATAACTGCATTTTGGTGTTTAATTTGTCTCACCCAGTCTTTGTCATCATTGTTTTTCTTGGGGCGCTCTTAATCAGTGGCAATAAAGTAAAAGCTATAAAGAACATAAAATATAAAAACCGAAAACACGTCGGTCCAAGTTGGTGTATTCTCATGATTCAGTGATTTCTGTACAGTTGTGCTCGTAAACGAACGAAATAGTTCACAAGTACTACAGCGTGACCACAGAAGATCGTGTATTTTACGCTACTAAACAGAATTGTTTTGAGCGGAACATGTTCTCTTGTAGGTTTTGTACGTTTGTCTAAATTACAGAAATATTTTTTCTGAATTCTGCTTGCAGGTACACACTTTCCTCATCACTAACTTGGCCCTTGGAGATTTCCTCATGGGAGTATATCTGATGATAATTGCTGTAGTGGATTCCTATTACCGTGGTGTTTACATCGTTCACGACAAGGCCTGGAGAAAAAGTGCTCTGTGTAAAATTGCCGGCTTTCTGTCCACGTTTTCAAGTGAAATATCCGTGTTTACTCTGACAGTGATTACCCTGGATCGTTTAGTTTGCATCATCTTCCCTTTCAAGATCAGTCGCCTCGGACTAAAACAGGCTCGCGTTTTAATGGCCTTCGTCTGGGCTCTGGTTTTAACACTGTCCGGTGTTCCGCTCTTAGAGCTGAACTACTTTGAGAATTTTTACGGCCGATCTGGGGTTTGCCTGCCTCTTCACATAACACACGAACGACCTCCGGGCTGGGAGTACTCCGTCTTTTTATTCATTGGATTAAATTTTGTTTCCTTTTTAACGATAGCCGTGTCGTATTCGTGGATGTTTATCGTGGCAAAGCGAACTCACCAGGCGGTTAGAGCGCCAGAGACAAAAGCAGACAACGCCATGGCCAAGAGAATGACTCTTATCGTCATGACGGACTTCTTCTGTTGGGTTCCTATAGTTTTTCTGGGAATTGCATCACTGGCAGGAGCGAGGATTCCATCCGAGGTGAGTATCTAGGGGTTGTCTTAACTTGTCTAGGGGAGGGGAGATGAAACTTGATATCTCCGGGAAAATAGCATATGGCTTAGTTGTTCGAGCGTTCGCCCCTAAGTCAAGAGATCCGGAATCAGGATTGGGAGATCCGGGATCATTCCAAGGTAGGGTTATATCACAAGCAAATAAAAAATAAGCACTTGTTCCGGCCTCGCTTGGCGCTCAGTACTACTCGGACAGAGCAAGGAAAACAGGGCTGGTCTTTCTGGTTTTGCTATATATATTATGTCACATCGTCATGATGTTCCAGTGCCTACAGTGCACTGGCGCCATGAACTCGCCCTACATGTACTACAAGGAGACACAGTATATACATGCATGTGTGCTAACGATTTGACGAGGGGTTAATTGAGTTAATCAAACAATGATTAAGTACGACGTAAAACCTAAGCATGCGTACATTCATAAACTTCTCAAGGGTTGTAAAGCCGAACATGACTCTAAAAAACATCTCCCATTACAATCCGTTCATCAATAAAGGAGGATTGCACTTTCGTCAATCAGTGAAGGGATTAATCCGTTTCTGATATCAAATTAATACTTTAATGATGAGTTAATACATTCCAGGCTACAAATTAATCAGTAATCAATAAACCAATCGATCAAGAAAACCGTCATCACTTACGGAAGCATTTCTACGTAAGATTCGTTTTAAGATATATGATGCGTAATTATAAATGGACAGGACCCAGTGATACCAGACCAAGTTTAGAAGCCGTAACCACCGTGGCATGATCATGGTAGTTACACGAATGTTACTGTATGGTGGCTGCTTTGGCGAAGAAGATCTGGAAACATCTGTCATTAACTCACTCATACACAACGCACAAAACTACCAATGCATCAAATGTACACGACCATGTGGACCCAGAAAAGGTTTGTCTTAGAACTGGAAGTATCCCGTCACTAAAACTGAGTGACCCGCATGCTAACATCTGTTGGACGTCACTAAGCCCAATGAATGTTCCTCTGCGAAACGTGGAAATCACGCGTCTCCCAAATTTCTGAAATAATTTTTTTTCACGAAAAACTAAAAGTAAAAGGATTGTGAATTTATCTGATCCTGGGCCACATTGATAAAGCACATTAAATTATTCCAACATGAACCACGCCTTAAAGCACGTCTTCGTATCCATCCTTGGACCTCAGCCCAGGTCATTAACAAATCATGTCACGACGAATTGGACGCATACCGCTGCTTGCTACGGAAGGAAGTGCTGTCGTGTCGTCATAAGAAAGGTTTAAAGCAGACATAGAAAGGCCAACGACCAATACTGACAAGAAAATTGCTGTTTAACGCAGACCTCAGGGACATTGCTGTGTGCGTATGTCCCTCTGCTGTCAGAGGGACAATTTTGTAATTTTAGGTTATCTAGATGTTAACATGAACGACGGGGGAGGTAGAAGTAGACAAATGAAGTGCCCGATATCGCTTGATTTGCTTCTTTCCCACTGGGTCGTACCAGATACCGATGATGTTTCTGGATGACCAAGAATATTGTCTCAATCCGAGAAGTTCATCAATAGATAAAATCATATCTGCATCGGGAGCCTCCGTGGCCGAGGGATTGGCGTCTTAGCGCACCACAATGACTAAGCACCAACACGGTTCCTATGAGTTCAAGTCTCCTTTGGTAGGTACCGGCGGATGGTCGAGAGTGTCCCCGGTCTCTGCCTAATTTCCTACCTGCATATTACCCATCTGCATGATGTAACGGAAATTTTCTTGTTCCGAGTACAACTCAAATAAATAAATAAATTATCTGAGAATCAATGCCGTCTATTCGGAGAGCTAGGCATGGTTAAGAACAAGCAACCGTAACGGTTAAGCACTCGTGGGTAGTTCAGAAATGCTGTTCTGTAGTGAATATGTGGCGGAACACATATATGGAATATATTTAGCACCGTATGCATTACGCACCAATATTCTGAGGCCACTGTAGACAGGAACTGGAACTGATATACAAGCAGCAGAAACCTTTCATACAGTGTAACAGTGTATCAAACTGCACGCCTGGGTTTAGCCAGGGTTTAGCTGATTAGCCAGCCATTATAGCCTAGCAAGTTGTATGCACTTAGCAAATCGCTTTTAAGCCGTGTAACCATTGTCACTTACACGTACCTGATGATCGAGGGAGTTGATTATGAAAGCTTGTGAACTTGTGAAAGAACAGTCTTGTATTGTGTGCATTTTGAGGAACTGTATATAAGAAATATTATTTAATTACCTGCATGCTTTCTCGCAGTGCACAAATTTACGAAACGGCGCAGTTAAATTAAACACAGGAATGTTATAACCATCTCACTTTTACGTAGTGTAACAATTTACGAAACAACATGCACAATAGTTTGAAATTGTCAGAAATCGTAATGCTAAGGGTATTTTTACCAAAGCAATTATATGCCATTATCTTCTTGAAATATTTTACGTGAACATAACGCTTTTTGTGGCTGCAACTGGTCGACTTGCGTTCGCCTTTTGATAACGGAACGGCATGCTGCTCATTTTCCAAGTGACAGTCTGGGGTAGCACGTACCGTAGTCGAATTTGCAGACAAGTTTTGTTGGTCACTGCAGTCTTTTATCTGAGGACTTTTCACTGTCTAAAGGTTTGGGCCTGTTTTCGTCACGATATGGTGGCAGTGTTGCCGATGTGGCAGTATGCAATAAATATTCATTTATTCACCTTTGTGCCTTGTTAAACTCACTTTAGTTATTACGTGGTAGCCGCTGCACTGTGGAATTGAAGTCGAGCGGAGCTGTACTTGCAAGGGTTGTTGGAATGAACGAATGAATGACTTAGACTGAACACGAAATTGGCAGTATTTCAGTCATGTCCTGTCGATATCATATTGGAGGTATGCTGTCGAAGACTTTGCAAATAAAAAACTCTCAAAATTCATAACCCTCGTAACATTTTTTAAACATAGGTACCTTCAAACACTAAGTAACAATATTGCCAACAAAACAGCTGATTGTCACTGAGATTTGTCCCTTTTATGCTCATAATACTCATGACCTGTCATGTCACATGCCAGTTTTATTTGATTTGTTGTGGTTGTTGCCAGCACAGACTTGTAACTGTCGCGAGTCACAACGCAAAAGGACGCCTGTCCTGAAATTATCGGCGGTGCAATAAAAATTGGCTTGAAAAACCACTCAGTGTTGGCGAGCTATACAATTTTCAGCTCTATAGAATTACACGCCTGATTCTCAACTGTACTCCATCATGATGGACAATACGTGTGCGCGTTTAATGAGTTCCGTTATTATCTGCCTTCCATGGCGGAAAATGACAAGCTTGTCGCTTTTGTCGTTACAAGATTGAATACCTTTTATAGAAAACAAATAACGAATGGATATGAAAAAAAAATCCCGCATTTACCAGGTCATCGGGCCCGCTTTTTCTCTCTTGCCATCAAGGTTGAATTAATGGTCCACTTTTGTGCCACAATATGATTTGCGATCCTATTACAGATGAATGGGGTTTGTGCAAGTTATGGGCCTACTCTTGTCGCCTAGCTCGTCTGTCGCTCTGGATAACCCTTCTGCCCACCATCTTTTAAGAGGTTTTCTCTGGCATGTAACCTCTTTAATTTTGTCACTGATGGACAACTGGTAATACTCGATGGGTAATATGCCTATCTTGTTCATTAACTGGCGCTTAATCCATACAAATCTTAAAACCGGTTCACAAATCTGGATTGTAGTCCTGTCTACTAACAGTCTACACGTACTCGACATCTCGCCCTAATTTTAGGCTTTCTTAAATAAACGACATAAATCATCTTTAGGTTTAGATACCTCTCTCAATCCAAACGTCTCTGATAGCACCAAAACAAAAATGTGCACGCTGACCCCCAAAAAAACCTGAAAAGAAAGAGAAAGAAACTGCTTTTTCGGATCTTTGCAAGAAAAGATCTTGTCAGATCACCAACGCCCCAAAACTAAACACGTGGTTCCAAAGCTACCTTCAGAAATCAATTTCAATTTGTTTCTAATTTGAACGGAAATTTAAAGAAAGTTCTAGGCCCGGTTTCCTCCCACACTAGTGGTGGTGGTCGTCCTATGGGTTAAATAGCCTTAACGGCGGCACAAAGCACCAATGAAATGAATAAAGATGTCAAGGCATCATAAAGCAGTTTTAAATGATTTGACTGCCTGATCACAGCTTTTCTTTCAAAACCATACATAAAAAAGAGACATTCCACCATTAAATGTCGTATTATGGATGAACGAGACGTGCCTGAACTTGGACAAAACTCCAACATGAGCTGGACTTGAACTCATAGCGGCCTTACTGGTTGGAGGCTTCTGGGTAATTACCGTGCGCCAGCGCGATAACCAACTGAGCCCCCGAAGCGCCACCTGCAATCTTGCAAGTTTTATGAGGGGGTGAAGGTGAGGATTGAGGGGTGGGGTATTAGGGTTACACAGCTGGGTCGGCCATGTTGTGGTCTACAGGATTGACCAACGGCTCCCCGAGCCATGTTCAGCGCGATACCTTACAGATATGCAAGTCGAGATAATGTGATCTAAATTGAAGATACTTCAGTGATGATCAGTGACGGGTTAATATTCCTATAATAAAAACAATAGGGACAGGTTGAATATTGGTATATCATAAAGACGAGCGATCTATATGTAGTGGTATATACATGGTATATCCCAAATAACAATTAAATTAGATTTAGAAGCTTAAATTGGAGAAATTCTAGAGTGACCAATAGATGTGTGGACAGTATGTGTACAACCCAAATCATCAGCATTTAATTCATAGCCTTTCGTCATGTTGCCAATGAAAGACAAGAAAAAGTCTACGAGAAGACGAGAGAGTGTGCCCTTTTAGCAGGTTTTCATACTTCATAACTACTGAAGGACTCTTGAAATTCCAACGCGTAAGCCTAACAGGACTATGTTTTCGCTGCACTTGCTATCAACGTTCCATCAGTCTCCCCAGTTTCAATACGGCTGCTAGATAAGGTTTATCGGGCCGCACTATCTTTCTTGCGGTATTGACTTGCGTTGCTGTAACTCTTGTAATGACACACATGGCCCATCACTTTTGTGATGTCTTCCTCCTTTTGGCTGGCTTCTACTGAACATCTCCATCAAGTGATAGCTTGTGACGTTTTTATTTAATCCGTCACTACGGAAAATCAAATGTGCAGCAATTCGTAGGACGCGTAAGAGAATTGGTTTTCCTTTACAGGCAGATTTATTTCCCTTCAGATGATTAATAATGTATTTTTTCCAGGACAATTTCAACTGCAGATGTGAAATAAAACTATTCCATCTGTCGCACAAGATAAAACGCTTTTTCTTTCTTTTTGGATTTTTTTTTCAAGACAAAGCTGAGTACATAGTATTGTATTCTTTAAAACCAGGCATAAGAGATAAGACAGGGGCGATTAAAGTGAGACATAACTTTCCCTGTGTGTTGCGAATCACAAATTCATATTTCTTATTCTTCAGTGAAAGCTTGACATATCGTGTTCCCTTTCTAACTGATCTCTGTTTACCTCAGATAGTGTCGAAGTTTGTGTCATTACAACCAAAAAATAGCACAGGATTTTCGTAGCACAGCAATATATTAACAGAGAGATCGTGGAGTAGCCCTAACATTTACCCAGTGTGCATGCTAGCAACAAAGCGTATCTGACAATCTTAGCCACTTCTGTTCGCGGAATACATGCCATCAAACACAGAAATACAAGTCCGTAGGCGTAGCCACTAAAATCGACTTTCAAAACAACCATTAATACTACTTATCACAGAAGAGACCACACAAAACCACATCCACGGTGGCAGTTGCATGTGAAATTCGAACAAGAATCCATCAAGAATCCAACTTTTATACATTTTAAAGTTGGACTCCTTTTACTTGGTCCTGCTTAAGCCATGATGCCAGGGAATATGTGAGGTGTTTCTGTTTAACCATTTACATGAACAGTTAGAATAAAACGCTAATTGAATCCAATTGACAAGAAACCCGATTCCAAACGATTGCAAATAACAATATGTATTACATGTCAAATACAAGCACTTTAACCGAGATTGTTCTTGTCAAAACCATGTAGATGTAAGTTTCACTCTTATTCCCGGATTAAAATAGACGTTTTGCCTTGTGCAAGCCATGTGAAAAAGTGTGAAAACATTGGTCTGGCTTGGGGGGGGGGGGTCTTGGCGTTTTGCGCCCCAGTGGGGCGATACACGCCAGCCAATACTTGGCGTTGTTTGTGCTCTATAAATGATACACATTAAAGGTAAAATAAAGAAAGAAAACGTATTTTATGTAATTATATAAGTAATAGATATACATATGCTCTGCTAAGGCTTATTCGCTACACTGCAGGAGAACAACCATTTAGTGAAATATGGACGGCGTCGGGTTAGGAAATTAGCCACAGCATGAAATATCCTATTAGGATGTTTCCGACAGCTGAGTATTGTAACTTCGCTAAAACGACGGATGCCGAGAAGGCGTAATTCTGCGTATATGATATGCCGGGGCTATGTTTTGCGTAAACAACGAAAGATAAGGGGAGGGGTACTGTGCTCCACGAAATATCATAGACTTGGACATTAAGAATGTATTGGTTTGGACTTTATCTTAATATAATTGATTATGAACACAGTTGTGAAGAAAAAGCGTTAAATTTCACCCCTTCAATTATTGTCAGTACATTTAATTTCAGTATTCTGTATGTTGGTAGAACTGGTGGGGTGTGCGATAACTTTCACCATACATCGTGTACAGTTAGTACATTTATTTTTATAGTCTTTATACAGTGACACACACATATATATGCGCAGCTTTGTCCTTATAGTAAGTAAATTATCAGTTATCAGAGCATCTGCGAGAAAGGTGAAAGATTATGGTAAAGTGGGAAATGCTGACGAAGTTCAATATATTGCTAGAAATTCAGTACTTTGTGAAAATGGAACCATACCAGTTGCAAATCTAACGTCTTTTATAGTCATTTGTGTGACTGCAATTTTGTTTTTCACTTTCGTGAAACGGAGAAACGAATAAAAGCAATACAGCCCCCTGAAGAAGGTTATAGTTACTCCCAGCAATAGGTAGAGTGCAGCCTACTTTGTATCTGTGCAGTATAAGACTACAGTACTGAGAGTAAAATCAAAGTAGCGAAAACAGTCTCATAGTTGGCAAATAGTCAAACGCAACCAGTGAATCTGGGCGTCAAAACTGACATTCACATACCAGCCGTCCATCAAAATGGGCGTTCTCGGTCAATAATCGAAAAACCCGTTTCCAAAAACGACAAATAACACAAACCCCCAAAGACGTAAGAAAATATATAGATATAAAATTAGGACGGATGCAGAGAAGACACTTGTCTGATTACCTCAGTTGGGGTTTCATTCCAACGGTTAATGTCAGTGCATAAATAATAACAGCTCAGATGGCCTCTTGCACTTCGGCTTGAGCAGAAAAAGGTATGAAAAGAGAAAAGAAGGAAATGCAAAGATGTAAATTGCCATATACCCGACGTCACTGGTCTAGAATGACTCAAAATACTGTGTTGTCATCTCATTTAAGAAAGATAAAAACAGTGCAAAGGGACCAGACTTTGTCTTGCGGATATTTGCTCAGGTTTGCGCAGGTATGAAATGAGAAAAAAGCTACAAAAGAAAGACTAAAAGCAGAGCAGGGACGAGAGTGTGATAATTGGCAAATGGTCACGCGTAGCCGGTGAAATACGACTACTTCTCAATTTACTACAGTTATATTATTCTAACTGTGTTATTCTAACTGTTGGTGTAAATGCATAAATAGTAGCACCTTTAACCTTCCTTAGCACTGTGACTTAAGCCACTCAGCTCAGGCTGTTTATAATCCCGATGGACATGAGAAAGGTGTCTTTCTGTCAAGTTTGGATGTGCATACAAGTCTTCAGTGTTGTGGAACGATGCCGTTTAAGCGGGGTGTAACTCATCCCAATTTGGTGATGACTTTTCATTACTTCTGTCACATCAGTCGGGTAGCTAATGATTTCTTCTGCAATACACCAGTACCTAACCAGCCGACCATCTGCTAAGTTGGACGCGTGGCACACTGCACAGTGGCCTTCACAAACGGACAGGAAAATACAGTGATAGATAAGAATTGACAACACGAGAGATCATCCCTTTTTTACTCTGATTTGAATTTGATGCGGATGTTAGTTGAGCAGCTGACAGGTCGATTGTGTGTGGATGAGTTGAGTTGCCCTGCGGACACCGCTCTATGGAAATGTCCTAGTTCACCTGGCTTTCAAGATGTGGAAGATATATTGTAATGTGGTCAGGATGACCTTTGCTGGGCTATGCCTTAACACCATGAAACCATCAGAACAATGATAAATGGTACTTGTTGAAAAAAAAATAAAGGAATGGCAAAACACTTCCCGCTTTGAAAGTTTCTGTCTCGTAAGCTGGATAGAATACAATTATACAAGAAATTACGGTGTACTCCTCTTCGTGTTGAACTTTCTCGAATACGATTCTGTCAGTGTGAATTAATCAGGAACACAATTTATCCGTTCACGATATGTCGTCAGGCAAATATGCTTAGAAGCTCTAAAGTCACTTTTGGTAGACACGACCGATCAAATCACGACTAAACCTTACCCATGTATAGTTTCCTTGATAAAGACGACGTATCGTTTATCCTTTATATGCAAATTTTTGATATTATGGGGAAGCTTACAAAGGGCAACGAGAATAGCGTAACTTCAATTTGTGTTATTCCATCGTCTTTGATCTATGATCTGGTAGCGCCCTAATGGGTCATCATGGAATAGATCATTCAGAAATAACAATTGTACTAAGGTGCCTCAGAGGGAAATCAAAGTGAGAGTAACAATTTCAGTTATTTCTTATGGTGTGTTAATGATGTGCTTCATAACAAGTTACTGAACACGTGGTGACATTGTCATATATATGTATATAATATTTATTTATTGGTGTTCTACTCCGTTCTCAAGAATATTTCACCAATGCCACGTTGCCGAGCCTTGAGGTGGAAGGAAACATGGCAGAGCCCATCGGAAAACTCATGACCACTTGCCGGATGCTGGCAAACGTTCTCACAACGTGACCTAAATTATGGGAAGGCGCGTAATTTTAAGAAGTTACGAAGTTTACACTTGATACATTTATCTGAATTTTTCAAATTAATAAATTGGCTGGCTGATGTCTCCTTATCAGGAGTCTGTATGTTATGTTTCATGTTTCAGGTATACGCCTGGATTGCTGTTTTCATCCTGCCCGTGAATTCGGCCATAAATCCCGTACTGTACACCATCTCCACGGCTCCCTTCCTCATGAATATGCAGAAAAGAGCGTCATACGTGAGAAAGTCGTTCATTGGCTCAGTCAATGGAGATACACGTCAGACCTACACCGGTGAGTGACATGCGCATGTCAGGAATTTATCGACCTTTGCTTTTGCCGACCCCACTGATACAGTCACATAACCAGTGGATGTGTTTTGGTAACTTAACGGAACGTTGGGCAGAGAAATGTTTTTCTTTTCGCTACACGTATTAAAAATCAATCCCAGAGAAGGGAGGTCGTAAATTATTGTGCTGTGTTATATTAGAAAATACACAACCCATCTGATGCCGTGTTGCAGACAAGATTCCAGTTACCTGTGCTTTGCAATCGAAGTATTATTATTGCAAAGCAAAATTCGTAATCCAAGGCGTCAAAACCGACATTCGTACACCAACCGTGGACCAAAATAGGTCAATAGTCAACGCTTTGTTTTGAATAATCACAAGACCATTTTCCAAAACTTCAAATAACACAACCAGGAAATAATTAAAACGTATATAGAATGAAAGAAATAGGACAGATTCGTGTAAACAGAAGCAGTCAACCATTGTTCAGTGATGACGGAAAGACGCAATGAATGTTGTAGGCGGAAGAATAAAACCAGTACCGAGAAGTTCCGTTTATATGATATCGTTAATCAGACATGTATTTCAGTGGTCACGGTATATATATATATATATATATTCTAAAACTGTTAGAAGAAACCTGCGGTTGATCGTTTCGGTTTCCCCAGGGTTCTCTCCGGTTTCCTCGCACCATAATGTTAGTGAAATATTCTTGAGTACGGCGTAAAACACCAATGAAATAAATAAATAAATGAAACTAAAATCATCCAGTACATGTTAACCTTTATTTAACGTTACGATTAGTAATACTTGCGAACGGACAATTTTCAAACGGATTGAGGAAAAAAACTGATTTGCACATTTCTGTAAGTGCCAAAATGATATCCTGTATTCTGTAGTGCACAGCCATCATATAGTTATGACTAAAACTCGCATTTTTACCTTTTCTTCTAGATGACCGCAGTAGTAATTATTTCGAAAGGAGCAAGTCTCAGACCCAATACAGACAGCTGGAGTTAATACGCTTGCGCAGTCTCAATCGTTCCCCTCTTAGACTTCCAAGGAATGTATCGTCCAACCCCGATGAAACAGACGACAGCACACGCCACCTAGCGGCAAACCCAGCACACAACAGAGAAACAGATACAGATTCCGAGTGGTAGTTTCGTATACTATTCGCAGAAGCTTAATTATGCAGATCTTACTTTTGTCATGGATTTTTATGCTCTTAATTGCACAAGACCTGTTACTCTGTGCACTTGTTGTAAAAGAAATAAGTATTTTGAGCATAGCTGGTATGTGCTCTTGCTTTTGTGCCGAGCATAAATTTAGCAAAAGCTTCCGCTTTACTTTGAGTGTTTCTTCGATACTATGCCTGAGAAAATGGCTTAATAATAGCGCGTGGCTTCCAGTGATCATGTGTATTTACCGTGGACGAGTATCTTAATCACATTCCAAAGCAAACTCATTTATGCCACGAATGATTCAAGACATTAAAAATGTTTAAGCAAGCCAAACGTCGATCCCACACTGGCTTTTCTGAGGAATACATTTATAATATGTATCTTTAAATCGCAAAAATAAAATGGATCTTTAAGAAAAAACAAAAACTTAGGGGAATCGCAGAAGCTAGAAAGGAAATCTCGGTACACTGACTTCGAGACTGAGAAGAAACGTGACAGGCAAAATCAGGACGAGGCCCCGTGGGAGACCCACAAAGACAGACTTCAGCTGTGTTCGTTTTTCATCCGATGGTTTTAGGGCCATACCGATACGACAGTAGGCTCCACCTTAATACCCTCTTGAATAATACCGGCTGTGCAAAAGCTTAAATCCAGTCGCCAGTGGAGAGATACCGTTTCCGAAAAACAGTACACAGTTGGCGAGACTGTCTATAGGCTGTAATCTATAGCAAAGACGCATCGGTTGCGCGTCTTTATACAGATCGTACAATATATCATGGAGAGCAAACGAAAATACGTTCAGGATGCATGGGTACTCGACAATTTGCATCCAGCAATATAACTTTTGTTTAATCATAACTAGTCAAGATCAACATGTACATGTTATGTGTAAATACCATCTAACAAAGGTATTTATCGTCTAAGCACAAGTCTGGTGCTTCTTTAAAACTGACGCTATGCTTGATCAATAAAAATATTCTAGTTAAACACTAACGTTTCGGTGTTGTTGAATTTAGTTAACGAAACGCTTTTGCCCTATCTTGGTAGATTGATCATTTGATGGATTGGCCAATAATTTTTGGCTTATAAGATGGCTGTCATGTTTAACTGCCAGGGATACAGAGAGTGTTGTAACACTTACGTCACCCCTATGTATTATAATTCTCTGGAAAGACGGTTCAGACTCCTTTACAAATCCACCTTGGAATGCTGAGCATTCGTTAATAAACGGGTTTGTTGAAGTCGTAAAGCTGAAGAAATCGCATGCAATGTCATAAAATTGTGAACCAGAACAAAATTATTGTTACACATAATAAATACCATTTTGTACGTTCTAAATTTCTTGTCACGTTTGAAGGCTTTGGATAAAAAGAAAGCATTAAACTAAGTACAAAAATAGGAAAAACAAAAATCATACAAATGCCTCTTTCTAGTCTGATTTTGTGAAATGACTTTTTACTATCAACTTATCACCAGCAGTCAAGTTGCATGGCGGAATTTCTGAGGGTTTTATTTCATGATTTGAATAGATTTTTGAATTTTTGTTATCCTCTTATATACCTGCCTCCGCTAGATGTCAACACAAATTATGCAATGCATTAAAACAGCGAACCAAACATCATTTGAATTCTAGTTGTTGTTATGAATGTTTTAGTCGAGATGCTTAAATCGTTCACCAACCTGCCGATGATTGTGGGTTCGCCCCCGGTTTCCTCCCACTATAATGCTGGCCGCCGTCGTATAATAGAAATATTCTTGAGTGGGGCATAAAACACCAATCAAATAAATATATCAATAAATAAATCGCTGATTAGTTCCACATGCACAGACAGGATCGACTAGATGTCTAAACAATTAAGCCATAAGAAGTTTGTCAGAATCCAGAGAGGAAATCCCAATTGACCAACGGCGAAAAAGAGACTCGGATAGTAAGACGAGGCTCTCGTGGGACATCTCCTTGGAGAAACACTTCAGCTGTGTTGTTAAAGTATCCTTGTTGTTAAAGTAAGCTTTAAACCCATAGTTAGATAACCATAAGCTCTACTGTAACACCCTCTTGATCAATAAGGACTGGACAGAAGCCAAAGCGCTTTTCAAATGTTTAAGACATGGACAGACTGTTTCCAAGGGAGCAGACATTATCAGGGTGTCTGACAGTGCATGAAAAACAAAGAACGAACACCAGTCGATTACGCCTGAAGGTTTTGTAACCCACTGGAGCGTCGGACTAATTGGACCGGATATAACCTGTTCTTAATCCTGTTTTCACTATAGTCTGATCCACGTGTTATTTGCTCATTGTTTTTTGGATGCAATCTTCCGTTTAGGTATGGAGGACAACAGTGTGTACTTTCCATTGTTGATTTATTTTAGATTAGAATAACGTTTAATTGCCCATGTCATCGTGTTACTACTGTGCTCTGCACCGCTATCTTACAAGTTCCATGTAGCACTACAATAGCTTTTAATCCAAACACAAACAGTATATATTCAGTGTACTGGCAGTCAGGGACACTGTTAATTCAGAAATGCAGTGCTGCTAGAGAAGTCTTCACAGGGGTGAGGGGTGGGATGTTGGTACGGTTAAGATGCTAAGGCGCAACGAGTTATATTCGGGTCTTGTATTTGAAATGGTGCATTCCGAAGATCTCACTTTTCGCAAGGTCTTGTTGACGATAAGTAATCGATGACGGTTAGGTGAAGTGTAACATTCCTTGAACACTTCTTTTGACCTCCACCAACATGGCGTGAATACGTTGCCTTCAATATGCTCAAAGTTTGTGGTTTACTTCTCATGTTCCAGCTTTCTCCACCATTAAATCTCACTGTTTAAGAATTGTGTAAAAAAATCTTTTTATGTCACTTCTTTCCAAACAAATAAATGCATTCGAACGCTAGCTGTGAAGATCTGCAAACCTGGGTAACCTATCTTATAGTCATTGTTTCATTGTCAAGGTACATTATAAAGTTGGCAAATTGCCATTTTGAGGGGCAAGTAATCTGCACTGGAAACAGAATATCCTGAAAAACAAGTGAAACTTGATTTACCATACGCACTCAGTTTGCATATAACAGTGAATCTTTTGGTACGTGGAAGGCCTGCCAGCCACCTGTAAATGGTCATGGGTTTTCCCTGCACTTTGCCCGGTTTCGTTCCACCTTGATGTTGACCGCCGTCGTAGAAGTGAAATACTTTTGGGTATGGGGTAAAACACCAATCAAGTAAATAAATAAATAAACGTATGTGTTATTTTGATTCTCCATAAATGTTCATGATATATATATATAGTTATGGAGGAAATCATTCATAATGATATTTTTAATGACATTCTGGGGCATTTTAGAAAATGGTTTCTATGGTTGATATAACGTAAAAACTTTTGGTTTGAAACGCGCTTGTTGATTTTAATACCGAGAAAAAGATCTCATGGAAGAATCATGGAAACTATAGGGAAAACTGTGACACTTACGAACCGCCCGAAGCTATCTTGCCGTTCTTCACGCATACATGTACATGTGGAAAGAATAACAGGGCCAGCATTGATGCAGTAAAATCATCGGTTCGTAGAAAATGTATTGAATGTTCTGAAATTTTTTGAAGTGACATTTGACAAATGATCACAAGTTACCGGTGAATCCCAGCCTCTTGTAAATTTATCTCAGTTATGGTTTTGTTTTAACTGCTCATGTAAATATTTAAGAAGTGACCACTTACACACTCAGTACAATGTTTTAAACAGAATTAGCCAAATAGAAATTACAGTGCTGTTAAATGCAATATAATAGACGCATTGGACACTGTGACAGCCAAAACTTCCACCTCGGTTAACTATGCTAAAATTCCCTCGCTAGAGGCAAAGAGACAATCTAAAACTTCGAAACCGACATTCGTATACCAGCCGTAAACCAAAATAGGCTTTCCGGGGCCATAATCGCTATAAATAACACAAACTCCCAAAAAAATAAGAAAACAGGTATATATAAAATTAGGTCGCATTCATCCAAAGAGAAGCAGTCAACCGTTTTCAGCGCTGACTGAAAGACATAATACGGTGTCGATAATCAATTATGCATCTCAGTTGCGCTTTGATTGTAACCGTTAATATATCCAACGTGGCGATCATGTTATACACAATGAGAATGCGGCTCCTATAGCCCCGGACCAAAATGAATTAGACATCATTATAAAGCAGAGTCTCAGAGATTCTGAGCACTCCGTATTTATGTACTATGTACTAAATTACGTATCTACGTACACGTTCGTATTTACCAACAAGAGAGACGAACTCATTATAAAATTTAAGAAACTTAAAGTGAACGCGTTTGATGGAATATCTCTAACACACTAATTTGTGCGGTAATAAACTGTGACTTTGATTGAAATCATCACACAGCACGCAGGATCTATCAAAGGTTACAATGACAGATATGTATACGCCTTATGCAAGACCATTTGTTATATTGCTATCCAAGTAGAGACAATTCACGATATCAAAATTGGAAATATTCTGCATTTCCGGATTTGGATCACCACCATAAATTAACGGTGTCGTCCTCAGTGCACCCAGAGCTGTGCAGAAAATCTCTTCCATGTCCGTGTATTACTTTTGTTATAAAACCGAAGACAAACCGACAGACAAATAAACACCGGCAATTTCAGGCAATATAACATTCAGGCAATATACATAAGCATTTATACATCTCCAGAAGCAGGGGCCTCCGTGCCCGAGGGGGTTAGCATGCCAGCGCTGCGTTATGACAATATACCCCTCACCGTGGGAAAGTCCGCAACATGCGGATGGTCGCTGGTTTCCACCGGTGGAGTGAAATATTCTTGAGTGCGGCGTAAACCAGCAATCAAATAAACAAATAAATAAATAAATAAATAAATCTCCAGAAACATTCTTTGTCACAATGTGGAATTCACAACAGAATTGGACCCCCACACAGACTGCATTGCTAAAATGGTGTCAATATACACCAATAATGGGAGTAAATGGCTTGTCCCAGGACGGACACACTATTACACCCTTCAAAAAAGAGTGTTAATTAACATCCTAAGAAAGGGTGTCTAAATAATACCTTTCAGAAAAGGTGTAAATTAACACCTTTTGGAAAGGGTGTGAATTAGCACCCTTTGGGAATGGTGTTAATTAACACCCTAAGAAAGGGTGTAAAATAACATCTTTCAGAAAAGGTGTAAATTAACACCTTTTAGAAAGGGTGCGAATTAACACTCTTTGGAAAGGGTGTGATTAAACACCTTTCAGAAAAGGTGTAAATAGACATCTTTCAAAAATGTTGCAAAATGACACCTTTTGGAAAAGGTGCAAATTAACAGCTTTCAAACAGGTATGAATTAACGCCTTTTAGCCGCAAACTAACAAGCATTTACACCGTTTAGAACAGGTGTTCATTCCTATTTTAAATGGTTTACATACGATTTAGAATGTTGAAAACATAAGGGCAATGAAGATTTTCCTGCTGGTCCATTTCATTGATATACACCCGTATCTGCAACTGCATTCTGTGATATACACCCGTATCTGCAACTGTATTCTGTCCCATGCTCAGTTCTCAGAGTCCTTCCCACAGGAAAGCCACAGGTCATCATCGATGCCATACTAATACAGCAGACTGAGTAACTTGTATAATAAATCATGCAAACTACATGTACTGCAAAAATACTTCTTACTTAATTTTAAAAACAGAAATTACTTTGTAACAGATTTAATTCACTTGCCACTAGCACAACTATGGCCTAATGGCCTGCCAAAGGAAACTATCATATATATATTTTAAGTCTTAGAAGGTTTACACGTTTAACAACCATATGTGCGTATGTAAACATAGTCAAATAATATTTAAATGGGACAGTTATATTAATTATCATTATAGGGGAGGACATGCTGTGGATTTTATGAAATTACATTTCATTGTGGTTACATGTTTTCATCTGGCATGTATTATTTGAATATCTTAAGAATGCAAACATTACAGAGAGGAAAGTGATATAGCGCACAATCGAGCGATAAATAGGTAAAAATATGACAAAAGACAAGACCTTATTCATAAAACGGATCATTTGCTTTTCCTGGTGCACACTGCTATAACAATATAACACAGACGCCGTATAATTCTTCGGAAAGGGCTGAAAAAGATGTTTTTGTTTTGTTTTGTTTTTCTTTTTGTCTGGGTAAAATGTCATTAGGTCTACATGTTTTAATTTTAATTTTGTAACTTGCTTCTATTTCTTACAAGGGTGCATCAAAATGGATGCGATGTTGATTAGAACTAAAAAGTAGACAGCACAATGTAACTTAGATTTGTTGTGTCTTCATCAGCTGTATGGCCTCCATAAAGAGCCTACATCCTTACTTGAGAGATGTGTAAAGTCGATGGTTGGTATCTGTTAAATCCAGAAATCAATAGATTGTCCACATCTGTGTCAGTCCAAGCGCCACAATCCTTCAAATACTGAAAAACACAGTAATTGTGCCAATATGGATTTGACAAGAACAACTGCATGGAAGCCTTTTAATATTTATATGACTTTTTGTGTATATGTAGAAGTACAGTCAAGCCACAGAGACTAGATATGTTTCCCTCTGTATAGGACTAATGTGACTCTTAGTGCGCCCCATCGTGAGAACATGTGCATTTATTTAAAATTCAACTAACTGAACACAAAACACTGAACAGAATACTGTAGCGGCTCAAATCTTTCTTATAGATCACTAAGCCTAACAGAGACCATTGTTGATCTGCTCTATAGCATAGGTTAGACGTTTAATTCTATGTACTTTCTGTCTTAGACATTAGATACAAAAACAACACAGACGTTGTCCTCATTGAGAGATACATCATCAATGATGACAGACAAAAAAACTTTAACACGACTTTAAACCCTCAGTCGGATATTTAAATATAGTGTCATCTCATTTAAATATGAAAGAGCTCTATCTATTTAGTGTTATCACAACAAATACAAAGCCTTTAGAAACTCACAAGGAGTAACGCAACCAGATGTTCGGTACAGGTGGTCTTCAAAGCGTGAACATTTCATCAGGATTTATATGGTTAACTCCCTTATCTGTTCCTCGATCAGTTTCAGTTTTTTTTTTGGGATGAAAATTCTATGCTTAAGCGGAAACAGCTTTCCTTTGTTCTCAATCACAAAGCTTAACAAATATTCCTGATTACATTGGCATGTAACCTAGCATGACGCCAGTCTTATTGGGCAGATCTATGGCAGAAGGTTCCATGGTTGATTCTTACTACATGTTCCACGTTCAAATGAATTAACATGCATACTTACCTCAAAAGTTCACTGTGGAATAGTAATTTTATCAATTCTCTCAATCAGCTATGGTCTGTAGACAGGCCAATGTTTTGGCCCCTACCAGTATCAACATGAATATATAAAGTATGAATCCTCGTCTGCTGCAAAACTGATGTATGAAATGATACTTCACATTACATACCGCTTCATGATACACTGTGTGTATATTGGCCTATACAACTCCTAATTGCACAAGGGAATTCGTCCCATGCTGACTGCATGGTCACCTGCCGGTCACAGCAGGAACTTAAGGCGGGTTTGAGCTGAATGGCTTCATGACTGGACATTAAACGGGTTTACGCTGAAACTAATCACAAAGAGCAGCATACTTAAGAACACACTAATGTGTGCCTCATTTACTTTATGATAAATAACTTCAAAAGCTGGCTGACCTTAACCCTGTCGTTATAATATATAGGATTTGACTGTAAAGGAAACTGGCTGTAAAACTGTTGTCTTACATATTATAAAGATAAATATGTCTGCGTGTATTTACAAAACATCGGGGTAACATTCTTAAAAATGTAAGGTTACCAGAGTTTTGCCTAATTTTGGTCAATATAAGTCTATAAAGGACAGAATAAAATAGAGCCTACATGTGAGGTTATATACATTGCCATTAGCAAGCAGCTAAATAAAAGAAACATTTTCTGGTCATGTATTATCATAAATAGTTAACAGTGTTTGGATTCCCCAGTGGCTGGGTGGTCTAAAGCGCTGGCCCTACCATCACAAAGTAGCCGATATGACCAATGTGGTTACAGGTTTGTTTCACTGCTGAACACCTCGGTGTACACCTCTTTGTAATGTAACAGCTAGCCTCAGCCTTTTCTAAAATGTAGAAAAGGTGCTATTTTACATAAACACTCTTTCAGCTTTTGGTTAACCTCTTTTTGACGCTGAAGGCATTGCTTGGAATCTGTGTTTTGTGTCAGTTAATGCCCCCTTAACAACAGATGAGCACCTTTTTAACTCTAACAATACGATGTTGTTAGGCGTGGTATGGATGTTTATCATCAGAGAACACTCTTCAATGCAGGATCAACACTCGTTTGATACCAAGCTAAGCAAATATTTAAATCAGTTTTACCGACAGAAAGCCAACATTGTTATGAGGGGTTATTTTATCACACCAGTGTTCATGTGGACGAATACATGTAATAAGGGTAGGGAGAACCATACATGTACATGAATACATGAGTGGTTTGATCCCCAAAGAAATGTAGAAAAATGCTGACAGCGGACTGAGAAAGAAAGATATCCCACCAAACCTTATTCTAATTAAAAGACATGCAAGTAGTTATGAGAAAGACCACTCAAGATATAGTGCTAGATCAACCACACAATGATTCATGCGTTTTCCACATCAATTTTCAAAAATTTACATCCTAAAATGTGTAACCCGGGGGGATTCGTGCTCTATTTTGCTTGTATATCATCATAACACCCTCTTAGCACACTGAAAACACTCTTAGAGGTGAATTCTTGGATAAACAGGTTCTGTTTAGTAAATCTACACCCTTTCGGGACCATTTAATCTACGTGTGTGATGTGGCTATGGTTCATTGCATTTGCATAACTGCGTACTTGCGATCACTGTGAAATTCTGGAAATGCAGTGCACTTTCAATCAACAGCTCATATATTCCACATTTAATTCAGACCTAAGTTTCAAGTTTTTCTAAGGGTTAAGCGAGCAGTGTGGAATTCTTGAAAAGTAACGAACGGAATATTCATCACCCATTTCAAGTAAAGGTCTGTCGATATAGCTAACACACTGCTTCTTTTTTCTTCTCTTCAATATCCATTAAGTGATTTGGATGAAGCAGTTTATGCATAAACATTTTGGGCCACAGTCAATCCATGAAGAGGCGGCGTTCATTCCATCCACGCTCGCATTTGGACCAGTTTTATCTTCCTTACTGCATCTGGATTCTGGGTTATGTAGCAATAACAGCCTTAGAAATTAATTTCCATTTAGCATTGTTCAAAGGACAAGACCAATGCGCAAGATTTTTAAACCATACAAGTATTCAGCGAAGGAGAAATCATTATAGAAACTGGGGGCAAAAATAAAGGTAAAAAATTGTTGGGGAACGTAGCATGGTTTCAAAACTTTCCACGTGTTTTCTTTGCAAAAAATGGAACTCCAGTATGGTGACTTGCAATGATTTCTACTGGAATAACAGTAAAGGACTGGTTATTAGTTTTGGAAAATAGCTCCATGTAAAATGTAGGCTATCTTTTTTTCACGCTGTCCTGAAGCCTTATTGTTGCAATGAGACTTCTGTGACTTGACTGCGATAAAATCGGGTTTAATGTCACATAGCTACTTGATCCTGCAGTAAACACACCAATTCAGTCAACTTACTGGTAATAGAGATCGGCTTTCATTTAAAAGATTTCCATGAGGCCCTTCCAAAAAGGTTTTCTGTTTGGCACATTAGTACCTTACACACTCAATGTACAGAAAATAGGGCAAAAAAAATATCACAGGTAAAAATTCATTATAGATTTGCAATTCAAATAGAGTTAACACAGCGTTGGTATCTTCAAATGTGCTACTTCCCAACCCAGGAGTCGGAACGGACATTTCTAATAGTACAAACTGAAAAGGTAAGAAAATATACAGTATAAAATAGAAAATTAGGATGGATTCTGATCCAAAGAATCTGATTGTCCTTGACAGTGGACCACGTTTATTCCCGTGTCTTTATTTTTTTTTAAATTAACACATGAGAAAACTCTGGACGTAAAGATGCAAGTGAACCACAGAGAGCCCGTTACGAGGTTCTGACCTCATGGATCGAGTGATGATCGGCTGTGAGGATTCAAAGGGTGAGGGGTCCGCCTGAAACGTGAAGATGGTCGTGAGGTTTCCCAGGGCTCTGCCCGGTTTCCTCCCTCCATAATGCTGGGCGCAGTCGTATAAATGAAATATTCTTGAGTATGGCGCAAAACACAAACCAAATAAAGAAAGAAAGAAATGAATAAATGAAAGGTGAGAGAATGCGTGTGATCGCCGAGACGCTGTCAAATAGGATTGTCAGATAAGGCGCATGCTTAATAGGGATGTGACGGGGGATCGTCCAAACTTTGTGCAGGTATGACTTCCTTGACTAAAAGACTGACATTCTCGGCCGAGATGTCAACTAGTTGTGAGTCTGACAGTGACATCTCCCACCTCAGACGTTGCTTGGTACCAACCACAGTCACCGGGACACTAATTCGTCAGGCTATGCCAAAAATTTTATGGCTGCTGTCTCAGAGCTGCGACAAACGACAAAACCAAGACACAAGTCGATTGTGGGTGAGTTTATAGAACATAACCTTACCATTGTGTCTTAATGAATATTAAATACCTGCCTTATGTCAAGTTGAAACAGAAGTAACACACGTCTTCCGCCAAGAGGCTTGGCAAAAATAATTGAGGGAGGGGGGAATAAAGCAAAAAATACAAGAAATCAGTACCTTGTAGCCGGAATTTTAATTCATAGCTTAAAGTAAAAGACCACACAGAAATGAAAAGACCATTTCAAACTGTATTTGAAAATTATATCATTGATTTTTTTTTATACATTTTTTCCCCTCCACATTAAACGCAGTCAAATAAACACCATAATGATATTGTGCTTCAATGGGGGAATCACAACACGTTTTGTACACCTTTATCTCTTATGGGTCTGAATAAAGTTCTTAAGATACGTGCCATTATGTTTGCCCGTGTGTGAAAAAGCTAATATGCTTGAGGGCCAGATAAATCAGACGTGATGTATCTGGTGAACCACATTATCAACATGTCCATAAACCTTCCATATAATGAAAACTTGATTGTATTTAATTTGGTGAACAAAATTCTACAAAAATCAACGAAGGCACTTTTATATACAGTTCTTAATGACCTTTGCATTCACCATAACTGCAATTTTGTATGGTCTTTATCGTCAGATAAACACATTACATATCAAGTATTTGGAAATTAATTGCAAATCACTTATATTATGTGTATGGAATATTAATTTTCATGCCTTTTCGTTAATGACTTTGCCGCTTTTCTTTCTAAATGTAAATAGTCATGAAAATTGTCAGTGCAAATCACCACAGTCTTAATAATTACTAATAATATGTAATAAAGGTAATAAATCTCTTTTTGTCATTTCCGCATCTTGTGTGTTGTGATCGATATGTTACATTTCCGTCAACTGACAAGATCAAAAAAAGAGATGCGTAAAACTGAGTGATTAGTACGTGCATGTACAAAAGGAAATGTACTTATTTAAAGGAAAAGATCGGGGAAGTATAACATAAGCTGTAGTAAAAAGGGTAAGGTTTGAAGTTTTAAAAACAACACCCAACACATGCGTTATCGTCAACATTTTATGGAAACGAAGCTGGCAAAATGACGTGAATCGGAACGGTAGCTCAAGCCCGACTCCTTCCAGTCTCTATTTGATGTGCTGTTTGTGCAGAGATTCCCATGTGCGCCAAGAGAAGAAGCTAGAATGAGCTGGACTTAATCTCACAGCGACCACGTGAGAGAGAGGATCCTGCGTCATTTTCCTGCGCTGGCGCGTAATCCCCCTCGATGACCATGCCATACTCTTTTGCGATACATGGACCAATATTTCCTCACACCTTTCCCTTAAACCAATAGATGTGTGGCGGATTTCTGAGTGAAACACCGGTTAACCTTTTGAGGACACACTTTTAGATGACTGGCCTGACACTGTTGGGCAGGCTTTATGGAGTAAGTTGAAAATCACCAAAATACACAAGTAGGTGTTTAGTTTCCGAGTTGGGGATTTCATGAAAGCAATGTCAACTTCTCCATATGTTACACGAAGGCCAAAGCTTAAACTTATCCTTCACACTGTCAACAACCAATAAAAAACTATCGAGGATGTTCCACATATTATGTAGATCACATGCAGGCGATTGCGCAAAGTAATCATTCGTACTACACATATAAGCGATATGGTCTAGACAGTGGGGAAAAGGTTCCAGTGTTCAGGTGAAATTCAGAACAACCTATGAACACTTTCTATTTTCATACGTATATTTCAGATGTATATATGTATAAAGAACTCCACAATCTGGGTCGGGGGCGTGCGTGGCCAGAGGTAATGACCCAGGAGACGCTCACGCCATTAAAGCCCAGCTCTTGCTGTCCTCTCCTGACGTAGGCTATGTGTGAAGGTCCGCCACCAACCTGCGGATGGTCGTGTTTTTCCCCGGGTTCTGTTCGTTTTCCACCATAAAGCTGGCTGTCGTCGTATCAGTTAAATATTCTTGAGTATGGGGTAATAAACCAATGAAATAAATATATACTGTGTTTTCTTGTGTGAGAAACAGTGTCTTCTGCCGAAGTTGAACTGGAATACGCCCAGGACATCAAACATATGTAGCACGCAGTCACACTTTACTGATAGGGGGCCCACCAGTCCTGTTTCCTTCCTATAACCTCTCATGACTGAGCGTCAGCCGAGGCAGCAAGACGTACCATTTTAAGATCTTTGGTATGACCCGGCCCGGCATTGATCCCAGATTTCCCAACACCGAGGAGCACAGTCTAACTGCTAGGATTCGCTGCTGAAAGCATTACGTGATATTCAAGACATTAAATACATTAAATACTGTGGGTTGAAACAGCATTAACTGCGTTCGGTATGATGTGCATATCAGTTGTGTGCCAGGTAAGAATTCTTATTAGTTACATGCTAATGGTCGGTTGTTTACCATGGGCCCTCCGGTTGCCTATACTAGTAAATTTGACCACAGCCGTATCAGTCAATAATTCTTCAGTATAGCATAAAACAATAGTGAAAAATACATGAAATCAACACCCCGGAACTAGCATGCTGATGCCATGCGTCGTAAACACGCGATTCTTCATGGAAGAGCTTCAAGTAAAACCTTACTGTTATAGAGTGAAATCTTTCTGTAACCGATGGAACCAAAATATGCACTTAGCGCTTTATGCCAATGTAATGCGATGGCTCGTCAACGCTGTTGAAACACAGATTGTTATCTTCTGTCGGAAGGCATCATGGGATATTTGACTTTCTGAATGCTCGATCCATCTGGGTGGATCCCACGAAAAAACTTCGATTTTGATGTTGACCAAAGATGTTTATTCTTTTCCCTTGTAAAAAAAAAAAAGCTATAACATTCTGTTTATTGTTGTCTCACCGTCAAACTCCTTTCACTTTTGTGAGTTTGTTACGAATCCCGAATTTAAAATATTGTATTATATTTTTTTATTTGTTTCTGCGCTAACCGGGTCTGTGTCTCAGCTAAATTTTTTTCTCTGTGTACATGATAGCCTGGACTGGAATTCAGTCGCGTGTTCTCGAGGCTTCTGTGTTTATCAGTTCCGTGTCATTGTGCATGAAGCGTACATTTTAGAAAGATGTACCCATATTGTCATATATTGTCAACATATTTGCGGAGAGACCATCCAGGATTTTCTTTACGTTAGTCTATAAATATGAGCGACGAAGTTGTAAAGCTCGCAGTCATTTACTTACGTCCGCTTTGAGAGGAGTCGTTTTACTTGTGTCCACTCGACTCGTATTTGCTCTTGTCTACTTTGAAGGATTTTTGTGGGCTTTTGGAGATATTGATTTACACGCCTTGTGACAATTTTTCATTTTGTGCTCCATTTTTGGGTGCATAGCATTTTGTGAGCTTGTGTTTCGCCACTTGCTATTTGGTGTGAGACGTTCTTTTGGAGCTTGTATCGCTCAATGTCTCTTTGTGTGATTACGTAAATTTCATCCTGAAAAAATTTTACCCTGAAAGTGACATTGTGTATATTTCCGAGGAGTGAATCATACATTGCCAGCTCGTCATTTCGGACGTTTTTGTCAACCCGTCTGCCCACAAAGCGTACACCTTGCAGGGGAGTTGGATATCTACCATCGTCAGCTCATCGGGCCGTCTGCTGTTTGTCACTACAGGACTTGTCATCCTTCATTTCGAGAATTCCGAAGAACTGTGGATTCTATGATTAGGTGAACTTACTTGTCTTTGGAAGCCGGTATAGTCCATCCGGATTTGGGACGCTAACATCCGTAAGAAACTATATATATATTTGTAATTATCTGTATTGCTTTGTATTTAATTCCTGGTTGTACTATTTGTTTATTTTGCTTAGACCTGTATTGAACTTAGTCTAGCGTCTTCGTGTTTCTTTGTTTGATCTTGTGTAAGGCCTATCGCTGTCTGAGAGTAGAACAAGCCATTTGTTTATCATTTTCCTCTCCGATAGTAGTAATTTTACAGAGCTCAACACTGTTTAGATATTTCCCTGTCTGGTGCAACTTCTGTTCTCGTGACGATTCGATTTAAGAAGAGATTTCGACATTGCACTTTCGTATCGGAGGTGTCTTTTCCACCCGGTCAGTGGGTTTATAACACAACGAATGCGATAAGATTGGCGGCGTATATATGTAGTTTCCATCCCCCCCACCCCCCGGGTAGATCTGGGTTCAAACCTGGGTCGGGTAATACCAAAGACTTTAAAAAATGGTACATCCTGCTTCCTCGCTAGGCGCTCAGCAATAAGAGGATAGAGGGTGGACTGGTCGGCCCGGTGTCAGTATAATGTGACTGGGTGAGGGGGCTTGTTGGGTGTCTTCGGCAAGTCGTCTCGGTGAGGCAGCTAAAAGATACGATGGAAATCCGTCCTGCACCAAGGAGACACCGCCTTCGTATAAGTGAAATATTCTTGAGTAGGGCGTTAAACAATAAGCATTCATCCCCCCCCCCTCCCTCTCTCGAGTCACGGGCTCGCGTGCTGTTATATGGCCACACACAACAATAATTGTTAATTTCCCATTTACATGTTAAAGTTTGGCCTCAAAGCACTGTCCCTAAATCTACAAGCGGTAAACCCTCCCGGTCTGACAGTCCTTGTTCCCTAAGAAAACTCTAGTCAAATTCCCCATAGGGGTTGACCCATGATATTTGACAAACAGTTGACGGGCTAAACCCATCCAGTCAGAGGTCAATGGACCCTTATTTATCACTACTTTTGCTTAGTGTGCATCCACCCACATGTCTTCAAAAACAGACATATATATATTTTGAATGAAACTTTGAAGCCGGCCCTGTAAAACGATACCCTCCAACAATCAGAAGACATTAAAAAGGAAAGCCAAGAGGAGGAAAAGTAAATGTGTCTAACTCTACTGACGAACTATACTCGAACTTCACTTCATGAACCGAAGGGATTAATTGTGCAGTGTAGCCTGACTGGGCCCCATGTGTTGTCTGATTTTAAAATCCCTCGGTCACGGAATACATATTTCAAACATAGCTGACAAGTGACAGACAAATCCCAACTGAAGAGTCAATGACAAATTTCCCAAGAGTAACCCCATCCTACTTAACACAATCCTTGTCCGGAAGCATTTATGAGGGGTGTAACCATATCCGCGGAGTGAAAGAGAAATGCTTTCACGGGAAATATAAAACACGCAAACGCCAAATGTAAACAAACCCTTTCTTCAACAAAGCACAATCATGGCCTGTTTGATCATCGTCCAAAAAGAAAAGCGTTTATTGTTTAACGTTTAATAAAAAAGATTGTGCGATGAAAAAAGGTTAAGGCTTATTCCGAACAATAGGGGAGCATAAAAGTTTCGATGCTAACAGTGCTATGCTGAAAAAGGCCGTTGATGGGAAGATTTTGATATTTGAGTTTTCTCCTTAAAGATCGGGCGAAGTTTTGATCTTGGTCGAGGATGACAAACAAGTTGACTCACTGTGTAAATCTTTGTCCCTTGAATGTCCCAGCCTTTTCTATAGTTCAATCACCAGCCGAAATGTGCGCGGACACATATCAGCGTCCCTTCAGGCTGTTATCAGCGTGATGACAGTCGGTGAACAGAGAAACTTCACATGAGTAGAGGCGTGGGCTCTGATGTTTCACCTGTCGTACCGCCTCATCAGTCAAATCGACAACTTAATTATCTTAAGAATCACCGATATCACATCCATCGTCGTGTCTTAGTTGATGTCCTATCTTTGTCGCGTATTTCATTTCTCTGACGCAAAGCCTGGCCTTGATTTCACTGTACACAAGGAAAGATGACTGCGAGGTCACTTGAATATAGTTGTTGAAAGCGCAACTGCTTTTCAGCTTCGCGTCTGAATACTTTCTCCGTGGTGACAAAATCGTTACGTGACGATCTTCTTGGTGTAACATCTACCCGTATACCCAGGAAGATCCTCACATAACTATTAAGATAGTCTCTTCTGAACTATACCACGTGAACAAAAAGTCGTGATATTGCCAGCACTCCACAATTCAAGCATAGGCTTCACAACGGGCCCGCCTACCACCTGCGTCGTTCCCGCGTCAAATCTCGGAAATTCCTTTTATTGATGTATAGATCTAGTATCTTAAAAAAGTGATTCAGTTCTTTGATTAATTGCCTTTTCACCCAAGATGACTTCGCTTATAATGACAGAAGTGAAGTTCACAAGCATAATTATCCATGCATGTAGTACTAGAGCTATAGGTCGTTCCCCCAGCAAATGTCGTTATCTGAAAGCATCAGAACCAATCTGGAATTGGATCCCAACGTGCTACATCATCGTAAAAGAAGGCGATACGAATGATTCAGCGAATAAGACCCAAAGCTCATCAGTTCATGAGGTCCTTCTCCAAGAAGGAACGCACTGTTCCCTGGCTCCGACACGTGTTTATTATACCTGTTCATTTCGTTTAACGGAAAATTAAATTGTGCACTGTAACCAGTGAATTTTTTATTTATTTGATTGGTGTTTTACGCCGTACTTACTTTTACGGACAGTAGGACAGTGACCAGCATTATCGTGGGAGGAAACCGGGCAGAGCCCGTGGGAGACCCACGACCATGGTCAGTTTGCTGGCAGACATTCCCACGTACGACCGGAAAGGAAGCCTGCATGAGCTGGACTTGATCTCACAGCGACCGCATTGGTGGGAGGCTTTGGGTCATGTAATCAGTGAAGTGAGAATTCCTACAATGTCTTATATGTGTTAAGCCAGTATAGTATTCTACCAATTTACAATCTGAATCCATGCCTAGTACTTTAATAGTTTCATAAACTTATTCATCATCTCAATCTCTCACCTGTTTATTTTGACCAAATCTTTCAGAAAACTCATATTCTTCAGCAATACATCACCTGACATTCTCACAACAATCTATACAGACCAATCCATGGAAAAGAACTGTCATTGCACTTCAAAGGCAGTGAAAGTCCCAGAGACTGAAAAAAATTGCCCTACCAACTTAAACACTGTGCGTCAGTGTCGCTCTTTGAAAGAAATATTTAATCATATTTACTTGGTTTGGGGATTTGATAGGTTTAATTTAATTTCTTTCAATAAAAACTTATATTTGCTGTGTGTACCATTTCATTGAAGACCAAAATTTCTAAGGAATAGAAATACCCTTTGGGTTTTACTCCGGTCTTTATTTTTCATATGTAAATAAAATATTATAAATATACTAGGGAATATTATATGAAATGAAATCAACTTGAGTGTTGTAAGGAAGGATTAAATTCAGATATTAGGCGACCTTTTCAGTTCTAGTTACAAAACCTTACGGATCCCGTGGGTTAGATGGAGTCTATTTCAAAAAATATATATCTCATGCCTATATGATGTCACGTGCTAGTCATGTTAGGATCCAATCAAGACCCACTTCGCCTGTCTTCGGGTTTACGTCGAGAATGGTTTAATGTAGACTTGTGTGTATGGAATGGTCATCTTCCACGCTAAAATTGGGCTGGGTCTTATATTCAAATTCAAGAAAAATATTTTCATTGCAAATGGAAAAAAATGGCCAAATCAAGCAAGCAGTATTGATTTTAACCTTATTGGATTTTTGAATTTGACCAATAATTTCTGACATAAAGTCATTAATATTCAAAATGACTGCCCTCATGGAGCCCTCTTTCGAACATGTCTTGTTGTACACAAATGTTCTCCAAAATTGACAAACATAGATCCCTGAGAAAAGTAGTTCGAAACATTATTCAGTGCATTCCAACGTCGAACACCGTTAATGTTCTGCGAACAGGATATATTAAAGTCTTACTTTTCAGCTGTTACCCTAAGTCTCTTTGACGTCTCGTAACTTTTTAAAACCTAACCACCATCTGTCTGGTTCGTGGTGTACGGAAACTACGAAAATGACGTTGTGAAATGGCAACACAATACAGCAGAGTTCAAAGTCTCGACGTAGGAGTAGATTTGGTTCTAACTTTAGGCTGGCTACGATTTTATAAACATCACAGGGATTTCGGATTGGCCTGTTGATTTCTTTGTGGCAGGTGTAACAAGAGTTGTTCTTAAAATAGGCTCCAGGCTATGGGTCAGGGGTTCGTCGTAAGCTATCCGTTATCCGTTTCCCTCAACTGTGAAATATTTCTTACTGACAAAATATGAGTCCTTGTGCAAGTCAGGAATGGCGTCTTACTGTAGATTGCCGCTGTGGAACGCTTTAAGCAAACTTTTAGCGTTCCGCTGCATTTAGGTTATTCCCCTATAAATTCAGAGAAATATTTTACAGCATTGACATTGAATGTTAATCAGTTAAATAAACAGATGAAACACCACTCCCAGCACAAACCACTGCAAGGTGTGAGTCACGCTAGCCTCGTGGCAAACCTGCAGCAAACGTCTTGATTGTGGGAAATATTTTTTTCATTAACTCGTTGAAAATTGTCACATTTTGTCGTGGAATATTGGACATATCATTTCGATATCTTTTTGGTGGCTTAATATGTGATGTTGTCCAGTTTAAGAATACAGAATTACTGGTCTTGCTATCTCAGTGTAGAAAACATATAATTACAGTTCTTGACAATGCATTTTAGACTCGTAAATGATATGGCCGTCCTACACAGGGCAATACATGGGATGATCTGCCAGGAAATTGGGGATGGTACTGTTTATCTCCCGGCTTTGCCTGGATTTCTCCTGCCATAAGGCTGTTCGCCGTAGAATAAATTAAATATTTTTGAGTACGGCGAAAACATTAATCAAATAAATAAATATATAAATACTTGTACCACCCTGTGCTCTATTAACCGTGACCATCGCTTTGCATTCATTGATTTGTATCTGGGGCTGCAATGCTCTGCCATTTGAAATGTTATCATATAATGATGGTAATTCCGATGTCAATTCCTATTCAATGCAAATTGTTTTTGCCTATGACCATATAAAAATAATAAGCAAGTAATTGAATCCAGTTGAACATGGGAACTTTTCGGTATCTTTTCGTCTGCCGAGCGACTCATATGTTCAAACTTAGTTCACCGTTGTACTTCAGCAATGTATAAGTAATAACTTGTACGATACCAGTTTGCCCACAAAACGTCATTTCATCGACAATAGATTACACACAGATTTGGACTGGGCTGCTCTCGGCTGGGACCATTCTCCATTATGAAGCCTGGGCTATCATCATTTCTCAGTATTGGGCAAAGTGAAGAAAACCACCAAGTCAATATTCTTCCTACATTCGTGTGATAGCCTTTCTAAATTTTATCTGGCTGGAAAGGATTTATAATTTTTCTCCTAACTATACATTGAGTCGGAGAAATCACCGAGGTAACTTGCAGGTGTTTTATATTAGGCCACGGTTACACACTAGTCTGCAGTCTAAATAGAGTCCAGATGCGGAAACAATGTATATATAATATCTTTCATACAAACACGTTTCCCGTGAGTTAGATCGAGTATAAATTTTTAACATGGGCTAAGTTTATTAGAGGTTGCCTGTGGTGACCTGCGCTTTGTCATGTGGCCCAACACATTGATGTCGCTGTCCCCATTTTGTTTCATTCCTTACTAATGCCATACTGAAAAATTGGCCACATCCCGCGTGTGATCTGTTTCGTGTTAATAAAGAGGCCAGGTGTCTAAAGCTAACTTACATATACCTATGAAAAACACGATGCTGTCGAAGGAGTCTTGACGCCAATGCCCTGAGAAAAAAGGAAGCAGAGGAATCTTACAAACAATTCACCTGTTGATAAACGGGAATGAACCGAACGAGCGAATTAAATTCCTTAAGCCGGATGCAAAGAAAGGGACAATTAATATTTATATTAAGCTAAGGCTTCAAAATGCTTGACACTGGGAGTAATGTTTCTTCCTTGGTAGGCACCGTCCACCAATGATAGGTGAAGAAAGATTGGGTCTTTCTAAGCACGGATGTTATAATGTGTGCTCATGTATCCCCCGGTGGAGAAGCATTATATATATGTCACCAGCGTTAAAAGTACCATTATTGTATCAAATGGTAATCGCATGGGTACAGAATGCCCCTTGGATGGAAAATCCCTTCCCCTCTTCATGTAGTGTACGCATATCATGCGAAGGAGTGGGGGAAAACCATATCGTGCGAATATGCAGCAGAGGTGAGAGGAGATGGGAGATGTGTTTGAGATGGCTGATGTTGCCCCGTTGGTCTTCTCAGAACACTCCTGGTTGAGCAAACTCCCCACAGGGCCATGTACATGTAGTTGGCAGTCATATTTAGAAGTGAAATACGCTCTCAGTTAAGGTGCGTGAATGAATTTTCATTGTCACCGATGAAAGGCGATGGAAATATCACACCCCTTTCACTTTCGGCACTCATCGTTATAAGTTCCTGAGTATGACATTAAGTAAAATGCAGATAAATACGTAAACTAAATAGATGAAATGGTTTCTTGTTTCATATATTGCAACAATGGATAAGTATTCTCACAAACTTATCAGAAAACTGTTTTATATTTATTACATTAGAATATCACCTTAAATTAGGAATATATATGTCATGTTATTGGCGTAAAAATATTCTTTTTGTTACTTTGACCATTCATTTATTTCTTTATTTATTTATTTCATTGGTGTTTTCCACCGTACTCAAGTATATTTCACTTACACGACGGCGGCCAGCATTACGGTGAGAGGAAAACGGGGCAGAGCCTGGGGGAAACCCAACATCATCCGCAGGTTGCTGGCAGACCTGCTAGCCGGAGAGGAAGCCAACATGAGCGTTACCTGATCTCACAGCGACCATGGCGCTGCACTAGCGCGCTAACCCACTGAGCCACGGAGGCCCTCCTACTTTGACCATTAAACTTAAAATAGCACGTTCGAGTTTTAACCATTTTATGAGACTTTAAAGGCAGGCAACCGAATGCAAAAGGTTGATTTTAATGACAAGTATAATTATCCTGAAGAAAAGACGATTGGTAGATCAAGACTGCAGGAGGCAATAGAAGAGTGGGCAGATGTCCTTTGTGTACTTTTCCGCAGGTCCGTGTAAGCTTCCATATGCACTGCTGACAATGTGGTCTCGCGGGAGTATGTGTCATTGTAAGTTGAGTAATTCGCTTCACAGCAAAATCGCCTTTTCCGCATATTGAAGACACCAAGAATATTTGCCACGAAAGCCATTAGGGACTTGGTAAATGAAAGACCTCGCGGATTAAAAACGGACGTATAGCTCGGAGAGATAATCCGGTCCCCGTGGCTTTTAACTGTTGCCAGTTAAGAAAATAAAACATCCCCTCCGCGACAGGAGGCTGCCAGCTGAAGCCCGTCAGAGATCAGTTCTCTGGTTCTTAATGTGACATTCATCTCTGACATTATTGAGGCGAATTTACGGTGAGAAAGGCTCTCTTTCGAATCACATATGTCTTGTGCTACACGGACACAGGTTTTCCACAGTGACACGCATTTGAAGAATTAAACCATTTGACCCGCAATCTGTGCTCGTGGCGAAATTGGTAGCAATGAACAGTGAAGGACAGTATTTTGATGAGGACCACTTGTCTTCCAACAGTATAATGTGGATGTCTGTAGGTCACATGTTGGAAAGGTCTTTTCTAACTCCCCAAATATGGACTTTTTACCCGGTTCTTCCACTTTCCAAGCTGACAGTTTTAAGTGTGGAATGGAAGACATCCGAATATATCAATATGTATTTCGGTCAGAGAATCATTACTGTTTCTCAGGTACAGGTCACAAGTCCTTGATAATAGAACGCGATTGATGGCACTCGTAAGAGAGTTCCAGTAGTCTTCAGATTAGGTCGATAGACTTATTTATTTCCGTATTTGATTGGGGTTTTACGCCGTACATAAGAATGTTTCTCTTACACGACGGCGGCCAGTATCATGCTGTAAAGAAACAAGGCAGAGTCGGGGGATAACCTCCACAATTCCCTCTTTGTCGGCAGACCTTTCCAGCATGAAATGGTCTTCAACTCACAACGAGCGTATTAGTTAAATTCTCCTGAGTCGCTAAGCCGCGTCAGCGCGCTACTTAAATGGCCACGGAAACCCCTGGTTTCACAGAGCCTAATAGTTTTCCACCAATATGACAAAAAGGGGAAGTTTACCAAGTGCTTTCCCAAGGTCGTACTTACCACAGTTAATATACGACTTTACAATTAATAGGCCATCTTTCTGATGCTGGCATGATGAATATTTGGTTTAGAAATGTTTAAATCAATGAGTTGTTCATAATGGACCAGAGAGGAAAATCGGAGTGGAAAATGATAAACAAATGGCTTGTTTAATTCTCAGATAACAATAGGCCTTACACAAGATCAAACACCGAAACACGAAGACGCTTGACAAAGTTCAATGCACATATTTCAACAAAATAGACAAATAGTACATCTGACCATAATATACAAAACAATACGCATAATTACAAAATCTGGAGTTTCTTACTGATGATAGCGTCCAAATCCGGATGGGATATTCCGACTTCCGAAGGCAAGTCCGCCCACGTAAACATAGAACCACAGTTCTTGAGAATTCTCGAATCGAAGAATGAGAGTTTTGTAAGTGACAAACAGCAGTGGGCACGGTATCTATCCAACTGTTAGCTCACGTGCAACTTTCCTGGGTGGTCGGATTGACAATAACGTCCGCTATGCCTAGCTGGTGATGTATGTTTCATCCGTCAGCAATATACACAAAGTCCCACTTTCAGGGTAAACTGGGATGACAGAGAGACAATGAACGATACAAGCTGAAAGATAACGTCTCAGAAAGATAGCAAATGGCAAAACACCAGCTCACAACGTGCTACGTACAGAAAAATGTAGTGCGAATTGAGGTATGTCGAATGGTGTGAAGGCCGAATCAGACAAATTCCTTCTGAGTGGACGCGAGTAAATATGATTGCTGGGAAGTGGAGTTGAGTGAAATGAATGCGAGCTTTACAACTTCGTCGCTTATATTTATAGACTAACGTAAAAGAAAATTCAAGAGAGTTTGATCGTAAAGATGTCTACAACACAGATACATCTTTCCAGAATGTTCGCTCTATGTATAATAACACAAAGCTCATTAACACAGAAGCCTCGAGAACGCGCGACTGAATTACAAGGCAGGTCACAACGTACACAGAGGGAAACATGTAGGACAGACACTAGCGTTAACGTAGAAACAAATAAAAAATATAATACAATAGCTTAAAGACGGGTTCATAACATTGACTAACAGGATTGAAAGACAGATCGAATTTCTAAGAAACACTAGTAGGAGAAAAACTGCTAAGTTTCTTGGAAACTAGAAAGGAAATCCCGGTACACTGACACGGATAAAATGACCATATAGAAAGAAAGACAACGCTGCACTGGGACACCTCTTAGAGCAGAAGACCGGGGAGGTATAGCGTAAATTTTTGTGAAAAGGATAAGGACTGAAGATTTAAAAAACTTCATCCGATTATTGTTTAGACGTTCTCTGAGAAACACATGCTTCATAGTTTCAAAAGACGAGGACATTTTACTGACCCCATGCTGACCGGCTGACGTGAATGGGGTCGTTCCCTCTCTACCGGTGAAATTTCAAGCGTGTTCCTTCACCCCTGTATTCGACGCGCAGTCTGTTCAGCCACACCTTTGCATCCTAACAGCTCATTGTTCTCTGGGAACCAGTCCCCGGTTGAAGAAGGCCTCCGGAGTCCCGAAGCGCACAAATCAAAAAGAAATTAAAACCACACGGCACTCCGGCGAGAGGCGTGTCTAAGGCTTTTGCGTTTTCTTACTTCAACAAATTAGTATTATAGTGGACTCCAATTAATCCGTCAGTTGGAATCTGGCTATTGCTACAAGTATATCGAGCTCCGCTATCCACCTATCTGTCGAAAACTTTAATTGGCGGATATTTTTTTCATGAAGGCTGCGCGGGCTTCGTCCCGCACCTGCTGCACTAACTCTTCTTTCCTTTTGTTACCAGCTGTACCGACTCGAATCTCTTGTTTCATCTCTCGGTATTTTTCGACTTCACTGAGTTTTAACCGAAACTTGGTATAGGAAAGCTTACCGTCAATTACCGCTGTAGAGACATGGTCCTTGACGGAATTAAGCTTACTCTCAGCCAGTGAGCGACTTTCATTGTACTTCTTACCTTTAACGGACAGGCGCCAGCTTACTAACTTACCCACCATACTGAGAAGGCCGCGCCTTCCATGCCTCGAGCTATAATAGCTATAGGCGCCACAATTATCGTGGACAACACTCAGACACCTGCGACTCCCACGCCCATTCTTGCGCTGAGTAGCGGGGTATCAATACCATCAACTGCGTTGACTGCCTTGTGGTATATTTTTGCACAGAGCAGCAGGCATCTCTCTCGCCTTCTAGTTAATTTTTCAGAGTGCTAATGTGTCGCAATTTATATTCCTGGGCATCTTCAGTTGAAGGGGATGAATATCATGCTTCCGGTTCACCTTCACCACTTGTGCCACAGCGACATTGCCCAGCGTTGTCTCGACGTTGTTAGATCTCGAAAGCATTTTTACAACGATAATTGCGCTTTTATCGACATGCTCTTCCGGTCACTTGATCCTCAAGCCAGGAAGGGTGTAGAAGGGATTGTGAACTGGATTAGGATGCAATATTCAGAATGATTATAGAATGCAGGTATAGAGTATCAATGGGAAATTGAATGTTGATATCTAGGTAGGATAATATCTCTGGACATCCTCCAATGGTATTGAATCCTTCCGGCGATTTCAACACATGGACTGGATCTCCCAAGGCCGTATACATGAGGAAAGCCGCACCACCATTAAAAACATTTCGAACAACACCGCCCGTTGCTGTTTGCGCCAGAAGATGGGTCAGTCAGATCAGTATCCCATTTGGGATCACCCGATTTAACGAGATCCCCTATCCCCTGAGGGGATAGAACAAGGCTGACTTTTTGAAGCACATTCCGACCTTTAACATTTAGAGAGCTCACTAAACTTTTGACACCTTCTTTCGTGAGTAAACACCTTGCCGGAATTGGAAGGCGCAAATCTGTCCATCTACCCCTTGCAGCTCAAATCCATCTATACCGGAGAGCTTATTCAACTTCCGTGGTTCTTTCGATTTTCCCAACGGCACATTTTTTCGTGACTACCCCCCCCCCCCGCCGGAATTGGAAGGCGTAATTCCTTCCAACAACCCTTTGCCTCTCAAAACCATCGACATCTGCGAGATCCGATAAAGCTATGTCAGTGCGACCAGGGCCCACTGGGTTCATCACGTCTGCGGATGTGTAAAGTTACGTTGAAGCACGTCGTATATACAAGTTGATCACGATTGTTCCAACAGCTTTAAGCTGCGACACGAGGCCAGTCGACAGTCTTTTGTACTGTGGATTAGAAAATACCACCGTCATCCCGGAGTTCATGCCTTCGTGGAACGTCGGGACTGCCCTGAGAAGAGTAACGCCTCTTGCAATACTGGTAGAGATTGCGCCAAAGTCTTCGGACGCGCTCACATCATCTAAGTGGACAAATATTTGTGGAACCTCAGTTTGGGTAGTTTTTCCCGATCATTTCTTCCGCCCATGGGATCTGTTATGTTTGAGAATCCCAGGATATCAGCTAGATCTAACAGACTGATAACATGATTCTTTTCGAATCTCAGCGGACACGAACAATAACTTTGTTCAGTTGCAGTTTAGCGCCCAGTGGTCGGAACACTGCTTCGTCAAGGGTAAAAACGGTATAATTGCCGCGTGGCACGAATATTGATTTATAGTTCAACATGAAACGTATATCGGCACTAGCACCGGCGCTGGGTATCACCGATTGGGCTGAGAGCCCACTGAATCTCAGATTCAGTCAACGTGGTTTCCAACGTGGTTGCGACCGCTTCAGATTTTTCCTGCACCGCTTCTTCCACAATCTCTGTAGCCGCGGCTTCACCTAGGTCATCCTTAGCTAGTCATCCTGGCCATACGGAACACGTGCTCCGGGACCTCAAAATCAGTCGCGATAAGAGCGCTACACTGTGGAACATTAACCTCGACTTACCCGCCCGCAGTATGAAATGCATCTCCATGCTGTTGGAGGACCCAAGAGCCGCATTTATGCGGGACACCGAGGCTTTCTACAACCCCAAATTAACCAAGGTTGAGGTGACAATCGAGGGGGTTCCAACCCGCTGTACAGTCAAGGCCTGCGCGCTTACCAACAGTGGGGAAGGGCAAGGAAGTTATTTGCAGCCGGTTGCAAGTGCCTTCCCGAGGTGACCGTGGTCGCAAAAGGCCTCGCGCTGGCGGACGTGTCCCTTGGCGACGTCTTAACCACCAAGCACGCCCTGTGGCTTGCCCGCCGCTCCACGAACGACGACCAGCTACACGGAAGCGGGTGGCACATAGAGAACGCCAGTGACGTGACCATTCAGATCACGAAAACAGCAGATTCGGAGGGCGCTTTGAACATCTACTTTCACGTGGTCATGGACGCCGAGCTCAACATCGAGGATGGCCGAATCCTCACAGGCTGGAAAACCCCACAACCATCCCAGCGTTCCTGGGCCGCTGCCAGAAACGTCAAACAGGATCGACTGCTTGAACAGCTTCGGGCGGCCAAGAAATCACAACATCAAGGTGCTGCTACAGCAGTAAAGCAGGAGGCCTTGAGGCCACCAGAACGGAGAGAGCCTGTTTCACAGGGTGTTGCAAAGCAGGACAACTGGACGTATATCATTATGGTAGCCGGCCTTGCGGGTGTATATTATATGTTTACTGATCATCAGCAGCTGCTGCTTCTTCCTGTTGCTCAAGTATAGAAAACTGCACAAGCCACCTCCAAGCCCCCTGTGCTCAGCAAGTGAAGATTCCCACCGATCCTCTCCATAAGGAATAACAATATGACAGCTCCATCTACCGACGGTAAAATGCCTGTAAACGCTCTGTGTCACGGCGCAGTCGTCTCTGGCTTAGCTATGGGATACTTCAGATTGGATATGATGATCATTGGCGGTGCCCTTCCCAAGCTAGACTTCACCCCCTTGATATCGGGATGGTGGTCGAACCCGTCCTGAGCGATTTCTATTCACCGCTGGAGGGCCAAAATGAACGCCAGATCACATTCATTCTCCTCGGGATGGGTGTACCTGGGCTAGTCGCCCACAAATTCGCCAAGTAATCCGGAAAGGCTGTGCTACAATCTCGTAAGGGCTCCTCGCTGTAATGGCAGGCACGACATGAGTAGTGAGGCTCGAGTTACTTTTCCATACCATTTGTAGATACCCCTTGGATATATATGTGATGGGTTTGCCCGAAGAACTATACTCCGAGATGGTAGAGGTCGGCTACTGTGCCCGCCGCCACAAGGTTCCTGGTCCTTTGGCCACGATACTAATGGATAGTGCACAAAAGTCGCTTGAAATCTGGGGGCAGGACAAAAAGTCCGCCACGCTTCTAGCAGTAAGGGTGCTGGAGGGCCCGACCAAAGTCCGGGCAGCTGCCTGATCCTGTTGGAGACTTATCAGGTTGCAGAAATACCTTGCTTATGGTGCTTACTACCATGGCCGACCAGTTGTCTATTCGTCTATCGAAGGTATATACTATATATACTATATAGCTATATACTATAGCTCCAAGGGCTACTGGAAGGGCAATGCCCCCATCAAGAAACTAGCTTCTGCGGCAAAGGCATAGCTCGCGACTGGTTGAAAAAACAGGCCATCTGGCAGATTTTCTTACCATCCCCACGATATATTCCACGGTCAAAATTTGATGTTGCTCCACCAAATGAGTACCAGTCAGACGAGCTGGAGGGTGGATGCCGCCGCGCGACTGGTCCAGTGTCGTCGCTAGATGTGTATCGGCTCGAACGCTCGGTAAGTAAACCTGACGAGCCTGTGTTGTCCAGCCGGTCCACGGTGAACTGCTGGGTATCCATTGTTTGGTAAGCCCGTTGGAGCTCAATACTGCACGTGGCACAGCTGTTGTTTTGCTGCTCCTTGAGATCCAGGATGTGATCGACCTTCAGATCAAACCGGAATCCCACGGCCTGGTCCTACCTCTGATAATCTACCAACTTCCTCTGGATGGTTTTGCGGAGCTGCTGAGCAGCATGCTGCTCTGTCAGTTGCCTTTCCTCGGAATCCCCCTCCGTGGCTCAGAGTACCTTTTCGAGCTGTCCAAGGTACTCTACTCTTGATACGACAATGAATGCCAGATTTGACCATTGGATATAGTCATCGATAATTCAGATTTTTTGGCTTGTTTGATGGTAAGACTCTGGCTCCAGTGGATCGTGAGGCATCAGCCTGGATGGCCTCCCAGGCTGCCTCTATGCTGACACCGACGATGGCGCTGAGTACCATATCTTCCGTGCGATCCCTGAACGGAAGAGGGACTTGTATGTTTTGCTTCCGGCTGTCTTTTTGGTTGTACTGCAGTGGCACTCGGACTTGTGGGAAGTCACCTTGTCCCGCTGAAATAGCAGGTCCTGTGCTGGGTCTTGGGTTTTTTTGGGCAAGATGAGGGCGCCTGGCTTAAAGGCTTCAGCAATCTTTCCCCAACCAAGGCACCTGGGGAGCGTTTTTCTTATCTCCTGTAATTGCATCTTGTCGGGCTGCAGGCGGACAGCCTCTTTCAGGCTTTTGAGGGCCTCGTGTTTCGATCTGTGGTCGACCTTGACCTCTTCATAGTCATGGGGCTTCTGACACAGCCAGTCGTGTGGCATCTCGCCGGCAATCGGGGTGGTTGATCGTGATCGCCGAAGCAGATGACTTAAACACCCCTGTGTTCGAGCCAACCGAGAAATGTCTCCAGAATAGGACGGGGCACAGCGTATAACTCGTCCCAGATGATCACGTGGGGAATGAACTCCTGGCCCATCCTTTCCGATGTCGACTCAGTTTGACCACTCCAACGAAAGAAACTGTGGCACACCTGGGCCTTGACCCCTCTTGCACGCGTCTCTTTCGCCAATCTATGACTCGGTGTGAAAACGATGGGAAGAGCTCAGTAGTTCTCGTCGTTTTCCCGCTGCCTCCGTCACCATTTAATTAGCTCAATTGGTGTCGGCTTAGTGGGACAGCGTACGTTAGTGCAGTGCTTGGGGAGAGGTGCTTTACTTCCTACATGTATTCGGGCTTGGGGAGATAGGCGTCATGCTTCGCGGGCATTAAGAGCTGCTCTCGCTTGTCGCGCCACTGGTCAGGGACAGCTTCGCTGCAGGTGTGCCCCCCAACTCCTTCGAGATTGCGCTTTTCCGCACGTAGATGGAATCGGTCACCACCCGGACGTCTTTCTCGGCCGTGAATCTTTTCAACATGGTGATCAGGTTGATGTGGACATAAGCCAGCATCGAGTTGCTGAGATGGGCCTACTGGGGCTGGGAACCATCGTAGTAGGTAAGGATGTGGCCGAGGGGGCATTTCATCGGCGCACCTACCAGGGTCCCGCTTTGAGAGTATCTCTGACCAGATAGTCAAGCTCTCCTCTATCAGTCATCAGCCTCCTAATCAACCGTTTTCCGTCAGCTATGCTGTCCTGCGTGAATTTGCCGATGATACTGCATCCCTGGTTACGGTTCTCAGGAAGCCACACCTCGGCCTATGGATTTAAGGCGATGATCGCTTCACCGACCCTCAAGACCTTTACGAGGCCGATCTCTGCCAGGAAGGCAAGGAGCGGAGTCTGGGCCCTGTCGATGTCTGCGAAATGCCTCCCAAACCACGCGGGAATGACAGGATGTGAACTCGCAATCCTGGACCTCGGCGAAGCCTATGCCAGTGTCTTTGGGGAGGGTACCACTGATGGGTACGGGTCGTGCGGTGGGTTGGGTATCTGAAACGTTCAAAGTTGGGATTTGCTTCACCTTCTCCCTGAGAGGAGGCCGGGTAGCAGGTTTCATGTCGATGCTTTCGACGTCTCTCGTGTCGTAGTCCACTGTGTTCCAGAGGCCGCCGTGGCCTGCGTCGAGCTTGGCCACGGCGGGCTCAATCCCAGCCAGTCTAGCAGACCGGCTGGGATTGGCTTCCAGACATCGTTTCTTTGGAAATAATGCTGGCCGCGTTACTCTCTCCGAACGCCCTTTCGGCAAGTTCATTATCACCCAGTTTGATGCAGACGGCTTGGAACCTCTCGTATGCCTCTTGTGTCTTGTAGGTGCGGCCGTCCTGTAGTACGAACTGGTCGACACCGAGTTGCCTGTCTTGGTCACCCAACGGCCAGACAGCTAAAATCTTGCCCTGGGTGGCTTCCCGGATGACTTACCAGACGCCCTCATAGATATGGACCCTTGGACCACTAGTTTTCGTTGTGATAAGTGACCTCTACTTTACCTCTTACTTCGTTGCCACCAAACTGGTATTTGGCACTGTTGTAGATGTCCTCTCCGGCAATGCCCCGAAGGATGATTGCTCTCTTGAGGATCATTTCCAGTTCAGCAACATCTTTGAAGGTGGGGCCCCTTTTTTATGCAATCTCTTCTCGCACTCTTGGATTTTCTGGCAGCCTGCGGGAGTGAGGTCTTGACCCTCAAGGCGCCCTCGAAGTGCTCCACAACTCTTTGAGCCACACAGTTGAGGTCGCCGACCCGCATTGAGACTAGGTTTTCCTCATCAGTGTCTCAGGGTAGCCCATAAACGAGGGCGCTTACTTTGTATAAGTTCTGATAGACCATGAATTCTATCCCTGTCAGAACACCTGTGGGCGGTTGTTGCAGAGATTTTAAGGATACCACCGCCTCTCGTCTGGCCTTGTTTGGGACGAGCAAAGCTGTAAGACCGCCCGCGACCTTGGGCATTTCCGCCGGATGCCTGTGGTGGCCCCAAACTCATCTTACAGTGCTCGTGCTCTCTCTGCGTGGGTCATGCGGGGATGGGTATAACCATTTTACATCTTCTCAGAATATGTTTTTATCCACTATTTGAATACCTATATCCTTTTATCCTTTCTGTAATTGAAAAGTTCGATGGCATCCAGGCACTCTATTTCTTTTTTCTCCACCCTCTTGTCGCCCTTCTACACTCTTCGATGCACAATCTTCGCTTGTTAATGACACCCACCCCACACCCTTGATAGGGGTGGGAGCCAGTACTACCCTTTGTTACATTGGCATTGTGGGCCCAGCAGTAATCCTTCATACAAATTTTCCCACACAGTTCCGTCTTCCCCAGCAACAGCCATGCACACGTATTTGTCCCTTTCATTGTTATGATATGGTCTCTCTGATGGGCATCTCTAAATGGGTTTGCGCCGATGAGGGCAATGGGCGCTTTTTCTGAATTCGGACACCCGTTCTGGTATATTAAAAACTGCCAAAACGTTGTCTAGCTGGGGGCGCATTTGATGCGCAAACAGACCTTCGGCCTTGGGGGTTGGGTCCCTCCAGAGGGGTTCTTCTTGCTCTTTCGGACGCTCGTTATACTACATGAATTATACCAAAAAGTTATGTAGCTGGGAGCCTTTTTTGGCACATAGAATTGGTGCATTCGCCCCCCCCTCCCTCCGCTGCTAGGGGTTCCAACCGTCCGTAATGGAATTGGATCCACACTGGTATCTAAGGAGCGTTACGTACATTCAATAGATAGAATGGTTATGATTTAAGGGCCCGATTGACGTCATATCCGCTAGTCAGGCTTTACACAATCCTGCGTTCTGATTGATCAAAGTTTTGTTTCATAGTTACGTCCCCTTTTACATGGAGGTGATTATTCGCGATTGTAGTGTGTGTTGTGACGTAAACTGTATGTCAAAAAACGGCCAATAATCGCTTATAAATCTTGAACGCTGATACACTTCCGGATCACCACCATAATGTAATGTAATAGCCTTCCGTCCAAAGCTGCTACGCGCAAAATTTTATTCAAATATGTGCACGACTTTTTATCTAGCCAGTTGTTGACAGGCAGACAGGTGAGCAAAGAGACAACATAACTTCTCCCCTCCATAAGGTCGAGGTAGTTTTTGAAACAAGTGTCTATTCATTTACACAAAGCTCCAATGACTCACTGCGCACTATATATATAGGAGAAATGAACTATGCAAGCGCTGCGTGATTATGAGAATGCAATTCTTTTTTAATGACAAGCATATTCATTCCATGTTCCTAGTAAAATTTTAGCTTTTGGTCGTGGAATCTTCGATATTTTTTTAAGATAGTTTTGAGGTTTGCGCGAAATTTCCCCAATCCGGGAAATGTAACGGAATATTCATCCCTCATTCCAGGTCAAGGGTTTTCTATACCTATCGTTCAGCCATCATGAAGTTTTTCCCTAGTAGATATTAAGTGATTTGGGCAAATCGTCTTCTGAATAAACATATTAAGCAATATTCAGTTTAAACCATATTCATATTTCGACTATCTTTCTTTGTGTGGCTGCACCCGACTTACAAGTTAGACACCAAAAGCAGACATGAGAAGAGTCTATGTGATCCAAAGTCATGTAAGCGACGGGGATTGTTCAGGGTATTTATCATAGAAGAGGAGGAAAACATCGGGTTAAAAACAACGAATGAAAGCCATGCAAGTATCCAGGAAAGGGGGAGGTGTTTGAAGAACGAAGGGGAACAAGAAAAGCAAAAAAAACTGATGGGTAACATAACATGGTGTCAAACATTTTGCAAAAACTGGAACCACAACAGAGTTATTTGCCATAATATCTACATGGCAAGCATTAAGAACTTGGTTATTAATTTATAAGATATCTTCCTTCAGAGGTGTATCTGCTTTTCTTCACACTGGCTTGAGGTCTTAAAGATGCAATGGCGCTGTTTTCTTGATTGTGGTTAAATCGTGCTAAATGTCAGATGTGCACCTGATCCCGCGCTAAGTACAACGAATGAATCGGCATGCTGATAACAGAAATCAGTCGGCATGGTGTTAACAGAAATCAATCGGCTTGCTTGTAACAGAGACCGGCTTTCATTTACATGGATAATGTTAGGCCATTGAAGACACGTCTTCGGTTTATCTCGTAACGCAACACTGTGCAAATGCATACCAGCAAAGCATCACCGTTAAAAACGGTTGAAAAAACCGGATCGGGATTGAAGTAGTAGATAACAACAAGGATGCTTGTAGCTTTGGACAGCTACACGTTTGAGTTTTATCGGTGAAAGCTTGTCATTACTAGTGAGGGGACACATAGTAAGCACGAACGTCTAGTCTTACCCCTCGCAAACTGATGACACAGAAAGGTCAGGATTGTGACCGTCAGCCTATCTGCACATCAAAATTTTATAACTGTTTTGGCAGAGTCTCAGCGAGGTATAACCGCTGGTTATTGTCCAAGGCAGGTGTATGACTTACCACACTGAATGTTATAATTGTCTCCTTTCAAACATTAAACAAGGAGTATAAATCAACCGCATGCAGAATCATCACATCAAGACTTCCCGCGGAACAGCTCAGTGGACACTAGGTTGAGTTCAAAAGCACTAAGCAGAAAATCAATGGTTTGTTGTTTGACTTGTAATTTACATTAGGTGCTAGCAACAAATCCTGTTAAAGCTGTTATACCTCACAATCTGACAAGCATATGAAGCATCAAGTGCCCTGAAATTAATTACATATAGGTCTGGTCGTTGGTTTCCCCCAGGTTCTGCCCAGTTTCCTCCCACCATAATGCAGGCCGCCTTCGTATAGGTGAAATATTCTTGAGCACCGCGTAAAACATCAATCAAATAAATTAATAAATAAATTACATATCTGTTTTAATGTGATGTGAACAGTTTGCTTCCGGCCTCTTCTTGTTTATTGTATTTGCATTCTTTTGTTCTTAATTTACACAGTGGAATAAATTGTCAAATAGGCACAATTATATGGCTACGTACTTTATATTTTTTTTCTTTTTTGCATACTATTATGATTATGTGTTGTGATTGATACTGGTCATTTTAGGGTCCATCATCTATCATTTTACAGATATAAGGAAACCAATTATATCCCGCGATATTCGAGGAATTATAGAAAGTGATAAATCTGTGCATAAATAGAATGGTGTGTTTTGCATGAACCTGGGCAATGAACGTATTGCTGACAGTGTTCAAGCGACCTACTTCTGGACCACTGTTTGTACATCTGGATAGAATAGTTATGATGGTAGATCGTCCTAATATTTCGCCCAAGATTGCAGGCGAGGTACTAGTTTGTGAACTTGATATAGCCTAAAATCACCAAAGCGTTTTTAATATATGTTTGTGTTTTCATAATATGTAAGTCATCGTGTTAGTCTATCCACAAATTATATCTGCCTGTCCCATGTGTTATCAATGCACAGACCGGAACGAAGAGCTGATAGGAGGCAAGAGTGTTCAGCTTTTGGCTGCACAAAAGCAGGAAGTCGAATACAGACAGCAACGAGACAGATTCACCTCATTCATTCCTTTTCGGGTCGGTAAAATATTGGCGTCTTCTGACAACTATGGGAGCTCACGGCGATAAATCATGTTTCTTACAGAACGTCTGAAAAATTGCGTTTTTTAGATCTTCAAACCTTACTCCTTTTGTGTACAATTTACCTTATGTTTGCGCTGCTGAAGGTTATATTGTGGTTCAGATCCAGCTTACGCTGGCCTCCTCTTCGATTCCTCGTTCGAGAGTTCTGTTCTGTTTCCTCCCACCACAATCCTGCCCGCCGTTGTATAAGTGAAATATTCTTGAGTAAATAAATAAATTGAATAAAGTTTATATGCACTCCGGGTTGAAAACGAGTTCGCTTTCTCAAATGTAATGTTCCTGTATGTGTCACACTTGGGGAAAGTTCAACAGTGTAAAATGCCAAAGGTCATCATTTAACACATTACTCCAATTTCCCCTGCCAGTTAAACTGATCGTAACCGCATCTGTGAAAATTAATGAGTATGGCGTTGAACAACAATAAAATAAAATCATTAAATACAATTCCCCTAACTTTCCTCAGTTACACAATACATCCTCGCCACTAACAGAGAATTTATCACGGAGCAGGCTAGATATTTTATTCACGTCAATAATCCTTTTGCTATTGGCTTTAATCTTCCTCTAGCCCCTGTAGCATCAAAATAAGCATGTAAAGGATCAAGCCGTCCTTTTTATACACAACCTGCAATACTTTTTGCTCGTACGCCATCTTGAGAAACGTGACTGTCCCCTGATGTTCTCCATCCAGATGGCTCAGCATCTCACGGACGACGACGATTTTCACAACCATCCATTTGCTGTTTACGGCAGGCCATCATATTGCTTACACATTAGTTCTGATTATCATCACTCCTACATAGGTTCAGCATATTCTGTGTGGTTGTACGTGTAATTCCGTTGAATTTGCTCTATGCTAAAATCATCCAATACTTAATTGTTTCAATCATTCATATTTAAAATATGATGAATTGCCCTTTGCGCATATTTGCCCATAAATCGAACTAATGCAAAAACTTGCTAAATTAAAATTTCGGCATTTGAATTAATCTTTTGTGATGAAGACTGAAATCGTATTGAAAATCTCAGGATTGATCCATATGATTTTCTGGGCGACAGGATTTGTTGCCAGCGGTAGCTATAATTGTGATGTCAATAGATATTGTCGCACAAACTTACCACTGACAGTTCTGATATATCCTTAAAATGAAAATTGCATTGTTCACTGTAACCACTGAAGTAAGAAAATGTCTTCTGACTAAATGGATAGGCAAACTGTCGATGGCCGATGGAAACTCTATGGGTCGAAAACGCAATGACCACACGCCAGAAGCTGCTTAGAGCTCTTGCCCAGCGTAGTAACCCGAAGCTTCCCACCAATGCGGCAGCTGTGAGTTCAAGTCCAGCTCATGCTGGCTTCCTCTCGGTCGTAAGTGGTAAAGTCTGCCAGCAACCTGCGTATGATCGTGAGTTTCCTCCCGGCTTTGCTCGGTTTCTTCCCACCATAATTCTGGCCGCCGTGGTTTAAGTGAAATATTTTTGGCACAGGGTAAAACACCTATCAAATAAAGAAATAAATAAAGAAACACAGGCAAGCAGTACCACAGTTTTACTAAACTCTAAAGAAATTCACAATGACACGAAGTGTGACTGAAACAAAATAATACAGTTTGTAAGCTCATATTTAAAGACAAAACATAGCAATTTATACATCGATAAAACTCAAACATTCCCTGCACTGATGAATTTAAAATAACCCATATGCAGGTAAAATAAAACATATGGTTTTACTTTATCTTTTCATTATGTTTCCCGCCATTTATTAACACCCAAAAAGTGTATGTTACAAAAAGCCTTATTCATAAAATCACACCACCTGAACTCGACTTTTCCTATATACAAAGGGAGACTACTCTTCCCACTTAAAAAAACTTCCCACTCTTTACCCAAGTGATACGTTGGCAAGCAAACGAATCCGTTAACGTAACAACCACGTTTTTTTCTGGGTTATTCCTCAACAGGCATGGGGTAAAAACTTGATATTAGCCGAGTCTTCGTCTGTATTCATAAAAAGATCAATTGAGTTTGTTTACCCGAGTTATGAAATGGAAGGAAAACAATTGCGTGAACGTGGATGTTCAAAAGCGCTTTGCAATCCTGTTCATAAGTGTAAATGTCGATATTAGGCAAGTCCTTTAGCCTTATAATTCCATTGATCACACATAATCCGCTTCAAAAAAAAATAAAATAAGAACAGTTTCTCCAACCAACATATGCTCTAGCACAAACCTAATTATCAGAAGATTTTAATAAACATCATGGCGGAACCAACCTTTTTCATTTGCCCAAGTGTTTAAGCTCGTCTCAACTGTATTTAATCGTGATGTAGGGATTATTCGGTTGAATTCTTTGAAGTGGGTCTTTCATATCACGCCGACTTCACGACAAGAGAGATAGTTACAATTCTGATATCGTGAATTGTTCATACCTGGATATCAATGTACCGAATAGTCCCGCATATGGCGTATACATGTCTCATTTTTTTAGCACTTGTTAAATTGTGTGTGCCGTGTGATGATTTCCATTAAACGTCACAAGTTATTGCTGCAAAAACTAGTGTGTCAAGTGTATTCCACCAAACGCCTTCACCCTACGTTTCATAAATGTTACAATGAGGATGGCTCTCTTGTTGGTAAATACCGACGGAGTGCATGTTCTTAAACTCTAGGACTCTACTTTGTAACTGTATCTGATTCGGCTTAACCCGGAGCTAGGGGCCGTATGTTAGAAGTGTTGAGCATGATGAGCCACGTTGTTATATGTGGACAGTTACAATCAAAGCGCAACTGAGATACATGTTTCATTATCAACACCATATATACTAAAATGGTGCATGATTTGGATACTGATTTATTCATCCGCCAAGAACATTGATTATCTGTTTTCATCATCATTGAAAACTGTTGACTAAAGTAAGAATTCCTACAATCCTAATTTTATATTTACATATTTTCTTAGGTCTTTGGAGTTTGTGTTATTTGTCGTTTTTGGAAACTGGTCTTGCGATTAACGCCCATTTTTGTTGACGGCTGTTATATAAATGCCAGTTTCGACTCCTAGATTGTTAAATTTCGGCCTGGGACTCTCAACTGCTCATTTCGGCAACATGCCCCTGAACAAGGATATCGTTTATTCATACCCCGCTCTCACCCTTCTTGCTTGATATCACGATGCTAGTTAGGAACGGGATTCCTTTGGTCCAGTCTCTTCACCTAAGTGCAGTACACCTAAGTACAGTACACCTAAGTACAGTACACCTAAGCGATGAGCTTATTTATTCTTCGATGACGTCATTTAACTTCCATTAGATCTTTGTTCCGATATTCAGCAGTTAGAATGTAGCTCTGCTACCGACGGCCATGTCAGACGAATCCATAATGTGGAAAGTGTTGCCAGTGGTTTTCGTGCCTGGACTTCCATGCACGAATAAAGATTATAAAAGACTACAGCATAGAGGGTAAAGCCAGAGCAGCGATGACAGCCAGAGCAGCGATGACAGTGTGATAGTTGGAATATGGCCACGCTTTTCCGGCTAGGGAATCCCGGCCTTTTGTCAGTTTCCGTCAGTTAGGGTTCTATTTTTATTTGCATATTTATGAAGTAACAACTTCCGTTCCCCCCACCCCCCCCCCAGCAACATGGCTTTTACAGAATATGTCGATGCCGATATCAAACTGTCATAAAATACAATATAGGAATGTACAATCATTTAGGCTTTTCAATTGATATTCATGAATACCTAAGTATTTTTTTGTTGAATGTTGTTTCATAGCGCCTTACTCCCAAATATATACCTGACTACAGATGGACACGTGTATCTATGCCTCACAGAGATTTATTTGATAGAATTTCGTCATTAATTGTTTCGGTGTTTAATTAAACCGATCACTCCTACATTAATGTCAGTGTCAACAAAGCCTTCTGCAGTTCCACAGCATACAAGGGTTATCATTCATGGAATGCCTCGTTTTTCTTGAGTTACTTAATTTCTCATTATTAATATCTATGTGAAATTTTGATAAACCATTCACCAACAGTGTATAGGTATTGCGATGGGTACAAATTGTGGCCAACTTTTGAAAGACCTAGTTATTAAAGAGTTATCTTCATCAGGATCTATCTTTCTCGTTAAACAAACGGTATTTTGATGATTTTCTAGCTGTGAACAACCGGTACATAACAAAGGATGTGAAAGATGCACTTAAACCGTCTCTGGATTTATAGGAAACTACAGATTCTCCTTATGGTTCGTCTTCACTCGACTTCTACCTGTGCAATGGTTTCCTGTCATGCCAGCATTGCGACAAAAGTGATAGTTGCGATTTAGATTATCCCTACTTGGATAGCAATATACCTAATGGTCCTGCATATGGCGTATACATGTCTCACCTTGTAGCATTTGTTATATCCTTTGTGGTGTGTGATGATTTTAAGCAACTTCACAAGGTATTACTGCAAAAACTAGTGTGTCAAGGATATTTCACTAAACGCCTTCCCTTTAAGTTTTTTAAATTTTACACTGAGTACGCCTCTCTTTTTCGTAAATACGGACGGAGTGTTCAGAATCTCCTGGAATGCTTCATAATTGTATTTAATTCCTCTTAACCCGGGGATAGAGGGCGTATGTTCATCGTGTTGAGTGTGATCGCCACGTTGGATATATGGACAGTTGCAATCAAAACGCAACTGAGATACATATTTGATTATCGACATCATATATAAAAAAATGGTACACTGTTTGGAAACCGATATTTTTTATCCACCTACAACATTCATTACGTCTTCCGTCATTGCACACTGTATACTACTTTTCTCTGTATGAATCCTACTTAATTTTTTCATATTTTTTATCTATATTCTTAATTCTTTGCTGGTTTGTGTTGCTTGTCGTTTTTGAAAACTGGTCTTGCGATGATTGACCTTGAGTGCCCATTTTGATTGACGGCTGGTATACGAATGTCGGATTCCACGCCTAGACTCTAACAATCTTATGAATTTCCTTCATGACTTTATATGAATTACTCCTTATTTTTTGTCTTTTCTTTAACAATTAAACATCTGGTTACCATTTTAGTTTCGCTTACGCCTAGGTCTAGATGGTTTGTCAGATAAATATCTAAACATGTTTAAAATGTAGAGTTTCACTCATACGTGGCGTGGATGAGAAATATTACGACCATTTGGAAGCTGTTGTGAATATCTACACGTTAAGATGTCGTGCAAGACATAGCTTTACTTATACCATGTGGGTTATTGGACGGTAGACCTTCTTTTGATAATGTCTAGACAACAATGCGAATCGGTGGTCTCCTGGTTAGAGCGTCCGCCTCGATGACGGGAGATCCCAGCTAAGTCGTGGGTCGGGTCATAAAATAAGACTTTAAAAATAGTACCTGTTGCTGCCTCTCTTGGCGCTCAGCATTGAGGGCTTTGTGCTAGGAAACAGGGTTGGTCGGTCCGGTGTGAGTACAATGTGACTGGGTGAGGTGCCATGTCTGGTGTTTTCGGCATGATGTTCTACTGGCGGTATCACTTCCTCGTCATGGACTCGACCTGTCGACCTCATCACGAGGACTCCTCGTCGTCATATGACTGAAATATTCTAAAGTATAAGCAACGTTAAACCCGAAGCACTCACTCACTCCTTGTCTGAGCAGCTGATCCACCTGCCCTTTTCCGTAACCTTTTGCTATGTAGACCGTTTAGATAATTTGCGTTGGTGTTTCGTAACACGTCTCAAGGATACAACAACATTTATATGTATAAACTTTATGTATTTTGTCAGTAGGACACCAGGGCCTAAAGAAGGTCTTATCAGCATCGATTTCTCGATGGATTCGAGAGCAGTTTCCTATAAGTATGTTTCACGTTAATTGGATTGAGTATTGGCAGCGACATCAACTCTCTGCCTTAGTAAATCGTTAAGCGGTGGCCTAGAATATTACACGTTACCTGTTGGGACATGCGGTTTGATGTATGGCTTTCTCTATTTTACTCCAGTTTTCAATAACGGTTTATTGACTTTGGGACAAGCAATCATATGATTGTGGGATAGTTCAAACCCTTGAGCATCTTCACCCCAAAACGATGCAGTATTTATGTGTGTATATGTGATTTTTGTCGTATATGAAGTGTATATGATGGACTGATTGTTTTATGACTGATTGATTTGTATTTAACGCCGTGATGATGTACGTGATGCTGGCCAAGTTTACGTGCAGATTACCGGAGCTCCAGAGGTATGACAAACTTTCTGTCTTAAACTCACAGTCAATTACTCCACAGTGTGTAAAAACATCAAATCTATCTACCCTGTCCAATAATGGGTTTGGTATGAAAATAACATAATTACTTTATAAGCATGGAACAGCGTGGAACGGATATGTAATGGAATGTAATGCAACAAGGTAAAGGGAGATAATCAAACATTTGAAGCCATTTTGACGGTAATTCTGGCTTTTCTCCCCTGTTCACCATCGTCAAGGAGGCCGACAATTCCTTGTGGGAGTTTCGGCTCAGTAAACACAAAATATTTTTCCAATCATTATACAACACAAACAACCCCAAAAAGTTTGAAAGACAATAATTCCTTCAAAGAGAAGCAGTCAATATATGCTTTTAATCAACGGTCAAAAGCGAGCACGATGAACGTATTTTCCCAAATTCTCATCGCTAAGCGTATGGAGCCCTTGAACATGTAACCATCTGTTCTGTGGTACGTTGTAAAGGTCCAGATAGGCTTTTAATCCAAAGAAGACATCAGTTCGTATTCAGAATTTTCGTAAATGCGATGATGTTATATCTGAGTGAATAAACAATTCAGTTAGGCTGCCCCACGTCATAACACACCGAAGCAATACAGTAAGTGGGAAGGTCCGCCGGCGGCCTGTGGATGGTTGTGGGTTTCCCCTTTCCTTTTCCCGGTTTCCTCCTATCATAGTGTTGGTCGCCGTCGTAAAAGTGATATATTCTTGAGTACGGCGTAAAACTCCGTTTAAACAAATAAATAAATAAACCATTTCTATACTGGCGTTTTGAATAACACACCAATGTAATACAAGCGTTTCTAGTAAGACACCAATGTAATACAAGCGTTTTGAATAACAAACAAATGCAATAAAGGCGTTTTGAATAGCAGGCCAATATAATACAAGCGTTTGAATAACACACCAATGTAATACAAGCGTTTTGAATAACACAACAATAAAATACTAGCGTTTTGAGTAACACACCAATGCAATATATGCGTTGTGAATAACATACCAATGCAATGTAGGTGTTTTGAATGATATTTGGATTGGACACATTTTGAAATAATGCATTTCAACTTGTCAGCAAGCGCCCATATTTTTTAATATATCGGGCAGAGCTATGTTTATTTAAACTTAAAAATTGTTCTAACAGAGCTAAGACTAAAGAGTTAAGGCCAATAAATAGTAAAGACTTAAAAGAATATAGTCTCCGAAATAGTAGGTATTTTTGCGTTATTTCAGAATGACATGAGCATTGGGTATTTTTGTCAAAAAGTAAAAGTTGCTAGCTTTTCTTTAATCCCACTACCAGCATTGTACGTTATGTGTATGTTTAAATATAACCAAAGAAAAAAATCAAACTTAAAAGTCTGTCAGAATGTTTAACTGAGGCCTGACAATTCAGAGGAAATGGTGGATGCGCACAGTACTCGGTAAAGCTATGTAAACATGTTATGTTACGTGGCTGATGGCACACGTAAAAGAAGGACTGACGGCTCTCTCGTAACAGCATACGCCAAAAAGAGGCGGAAAAAAGAGCTCAGTAGGTTGACAAGCAAGTCTAGAGTTGTAATTGATGGCCAGTTGTCGCAAAACTACTACGATTTGGACACTAAGTTTATTCATCCGCCTTCATCTTTTTATATTTCGTGGTTTGTGTTATTTGTCGTTTTTAGAAACTGATTTGCCGATTACTTACCTGGAATGATCATGTTGTTTGCCGGCTGGTATACGAATGTCGATTACGGTTACTGACCCGGAATGACCATGATGTTTCACGGCTGGTATACGAATGTCGGTTACTGAATCGGAATAACCATGCTGTTTGACGGCCGGAATGAAAATGTTGTTTGACGGCTGGTATACGAATGTCGGTTACTGACCCGCAATGACCATGATGTTTGACGGCTGGTATACGAATGTCGGTCACTGAACTGGAATGATCATGTTGTTGACGGCTGGTATACGAATGTCGGTTGAACGCCTAAGCCCCAGATAATTGCCTTTCCTCTCCCAAAGAATGTAATCCCCTAAGCGGACACTTCAGACTGTAGTCTCTAAATCAGTTTCGTAACAAAGTACAATCTGATCTAATTCAACAGGGCTTCTAAATGTATGTTATACGCTGAAAAAAGAATAGCCCTAGAGCGATTCATGCTTTTACCGAGTTTACTTAACTTTAACTTAACATTTTGATTTCAAGTCACGATAACATTTCCGGAAATTGTTGTTGACAGTACAGAATTGCATATTGATTGAAAAATGTTTCTTTGATAAAGGAGGATATTTTACTTTCAAACCGAAGCTAAAAGGTATGCATGCACAGCACCATGCATGGTGGTAAAAATATAACTACTTTGTTTCACTTTATTCATGCAATAGCAATAAGGTTTATGAAAAGAAAGACTTTTAAAGATATGAAACATGTTCATTTTAAGCCGCTGAGGAACCAGCGTAATTAACAAACCGTGGGTGCGTCTGTTTTAAATAGATTAATCCGGAGAATTATCTCAAATTTCCAGTTCAAATAATTCAAGTTGAACATTTTTTATTTTTCCCCCAATAGTTCACTTGTGCACTTTCAGAAAATGTCACCCTTGGTATTTTGCCATTTTTTTGGCGGGGTTGGGGGGGGGGGGGTTCTTTTAAGCTATGATCAGTTTTGCAAGACGTTCCATTTCGACCCGAACCACGAAAATTAATTTATGCACGAAAAGTAATTAGTAGAACCATAAATGGATGTAGAAGGTCGCTCGGCAAACTTCGTGCAGAGCATTTTGTGTGACGTCATGGAGTCACAGAAAATTGAACACATGTGCATGATGACAATGTTTGCGTCATCCCGTTGATGTTTTGCAACAATACTGACGTCATGTGCATCCTTCTGAGTGACAGTTCGGAAAACGAACCACCCTAAAGTTTAATATTCATGATATTAAGCATATCGCAAAAAAGGTTCATAAAAAGTTTCATCCCAGTTTCCCTTCTTTTACTTATACTCTAAATAAGGCTACAGCACGTTAAGCCACCTTATCGATTTTAAGGCATATAAAAGTCCAAACATAGAAATTCTCCGTTATAGCCTAAAATATCACGCGCCTTCAATTTATGATTCGAGCTCGAAGTGTTCGATTGTGTGATAAAGAGGACAGGAAAGCTTCATGCCTTTCTTGATAAATTCTGTAATATCCAAGACAACTAAGCTTGATAAATATTGTAATGAATTGTGTGATATCGATGAGTGAGAAATTTCACGAATTGTGGACTATCGATGACAAGGAAGCTTTGAGAATTGTGTTATATCGATGTTAAGGAATCATTGAGAATTGTGTGATATCGAGTAAAGAGGAGCTTCGTGAGTTGTATGATGTCGAGAACAGTGAATATTCCTAAACTGAGTGACATCAAAGATAGTGAAGCTTTGTAACTTCTTAGATATATGTATCGAGGGAGCGCGTCATGAACCACGAATATATTAATCTATTCACTCATAAAACGATCTATCAATCAATCAATCAATCAGCCAAATAATTTTATAGCAACTCCAATGATGCGCACTACCTGACGAGACACGGAACCAGTACTAACCTTCCACTACTTACCAGGACGTGAATGGTAAATTGCATTTAACATCACTGTGTTTTTGCACCTAATTCTGTTTAAGCCATGGTGCTAGGTGGGGTGTAAGTTGTTACTTCTTAAACACTCACATGATCAGTTTAAAATGAAACCGTAATCGACGTAAATTGACAAGAGGCTGGATTTCACCAATTTGCCAACTACTTGTATCAGATTTTCGTCCCTGCTCCGGTTTTACGTGTATTTCCTGTGCAGTAGTCTTTTATATTCATTCTAAACCCAGAGCTTCTGTTTCTTCTTTGTGAACACCTTCCCATGCGATATATTTATTTATTTGATTGGTGTTTTACGCTGTGCTCAAGAATGTTTCACTTATGCGACGGTGGCCAGCATTAGGGTGGGAGGAAAGCGGGCAGAGCTCCGGGGGAAACCTACGATTATCCGCAGGTTGCTGGCAAACTTTCCCAATTAAGGCCGGAGAGGAAGCCAGCATGAGTTGGACTTGAACAGCGACCTCATTGGTGGGAGGCTTCTGAGTCATTACGCTGCGGTTGCGCGCCCTATACGATGCATACGTGCAACAAGTGTGAATACCGCGATAACGGCAACGACTCAAACAAAACCTCATGAGGTGGCCTTTTGTGGTTACAAGAGGGTGATGTTGGAGGGGCAGGAACCATCAGACCGCTTTCACAAAACTTCGTCAGTATTTGTTTAACACTTAAACCGCGTCGTTACAGACACGTTTGCCACAGACGTCATTATTCCCGATAACAGATAAGCAAAAATTAACTTACAACCTGTAATGAAACTTTCGGACGCAAGGCGTGGACAACATACAAACTGATGTATCACGCAAGCATTGTGATTTAAATTGAACTTAATAGAGTTTATTTTCTCAACACGCGTGGGAAATACATATACATTCTTAGGAGAGAGTAGTGACGACACAAGTCAGGGTGTGTTGAACTGACACAGTTTTGCCCATCAAAACAATCGAACTTTTAATTTGAACAGGACGTAGAAAGTTATTTCCGATAAAAAAGGCTATGAAATAAAAATATGACGTGTTATTAAAGTTGCCCTTCACCTCGAAATGTCCATATACAGGTCTGCCAGAAGGACATGTTAATAAACACAGATGTATACAGGTAGATCACATAAATTAAACAAAATGAAAATCAAACGAGACATGAGTTGTCTATTACTTCAATAAGTCTTATTTTTTCATACAAGTGAGAATTATAAATACATTCTAGCAAGATAGTAGCGACTCAGTTTTGTCTTTGAAAAAATTTTCAATTTGGAAATTATATCGAACAAAAAACATGAAAACCCTGAGCTTTCACTGTTCTCGATCAGCAATAACATGATAAATAACATACATGTAAACCTAGTGGACATCCGCCCAAGTGGTCTCAGTCTGCCTCGTGACGTGGTAACAGTAGACAAACATTTCACAGTTCCAGTAATACAGATGAAACTCGAATATATATTAAACAGACACCAAATAACAATGTATACATTTATTTTCCACGTCAAACCTCTTAAGCCTGTGTGGCAGTGTTTTCTGTTCCCTGCCCCAGAACAGTTCTATGCTTAGCCGAATGGAGCTTGTGTGACTTTTTAACCTTACAGATGGCTTGGACCGAACAGCCGTTACCGTCATCACAGTCCTCAGCTGGTTGGCAAGTTCTCGAGGAGGCGTCTATATTCGTACGACGGAAACCCCAACTGCAAATGACAAGTTGCTATAGATTTAGAAAGATCTCAATGAGAGGGATTGCTCTCGCTTACCTCTTTAGCATGAGAAACGATCGTATCTATACATTTAGTCTTGAAACGTCCTGGCCTGAAGCTTAACCAGGCTTCTAATGGGCAGATAAGTAGACCAATTCTCCCGAAATGTTGGATGGATGGATTAGTCAAAAGTTAATAAATATCCCGTATTCTGCCAGGGACTAGTTTTCATGGAAATACAAATAGGCGTTCACATTTCGATACACAGCATCGCTTCGGCCTGCCGCCATTACTTTAGTTCCAGCCTATGAAAACTTTCCTTGCAATAAGCCATAAGACGACGGCTGTTTTAAGCGGCCAGTGCCGCAAAAAAGTTTATTTATTACTGAGGCAAGCTACATTTTTGCTGCCTTTTCTCTGCTTTGTAGAATGCCACATCACGAAATCCCAGGTATACACAGTAAAGACCGGCAACATGATTTTCTAATGTTTTAATTTTACGTGGTTACATGTAACTCCACATTGTAATCTCGAATGAAGTCAGCCCACGTTGTTAGCAAAATTTTTCACAAATTTGGCAGGTGTGACCGTTTAATTTTGCATCAAGACAAAATGTAAATCAAATAAGTTTCTCATACTCAACCAGGCTTGTCGCTAATCCACTTTACACATGAACAATGCGTACGTAAACGAGCTTCTCTTTGTCCAGGGAATTTATCCAATGTATTCAGCCGGCAGCCAGATTGCAAGAGGCAGACAGTTTTGAAGATTACCCGTATTTGTACATAATATTTCAATATTTCATGAATTCCTTTGATTCTGATTGGGTGCGATTCAAGTTTCAGATTCCTAACCTAACCCAGCCTATGCATAGGTTCGACATATATCATAAATTCCGTGATTCTCATTGAGCGTTAGTTTCTGCACAGTGTATAGCTTTGTTTTTACACTGTACAACTTTGGTTTGAAGCTCATTCTGTGTATCTCTAGGAATTTGTTGTCGAGAGTAAACCATTCAGACTGTCAAGAGGCGTAGTGAATATCACATGTTTAAGAGGCAAGAGAAAAAGTGATGTATATAAATGACATGAAACACCGATGAACAATGTCCAGCAAAGTGGTTCACTTTGAGCATGGGTTGTTAACTGTGATTGCATTCTGCGAATGGAGAAACCACTCGAAATATGACAAAAGCACGGCGGAAATCTAGAATTTAATGTCACCTAATAAACGCTTAAACATACTGGTCTGTTTACCTGGATAGTGCTTAAAGATCTGCTTTCGAGTTTTATATGTCATTATGTCACAAAAATATCAAGTATGTTTACTTACAAGGAGTGAATCCAGCAACCGATAATCTCAGTGTCCACTGGGCACGTGGCCATTGGAAATCCGTTGTTAAATCCTGTAATGGGTGCTTGCTGTATCAGGAAGTTTCCGGTACAACTTGGCACACATGTAGCTACCGCCTGTGAACAGAAATGCACAGCGCTGTTACCAAGCAGAACCAAGCGTTATCTTGATTTCTTTATAAGTTAGAATTGTTACAACCAATATTTATACATCTACATTCATAACCACAACATACACACATATTGTCTGTATGTCCGTTTTTCTTTTTTAATCTAACAAGAAAAACCTGGCAAGCATTGTTGGCAAGCATTGTTGGCAAACACATATGTTTACGCTGTACAAACTTAGGCCGAGAAGACATTAAAGAAGGTTGGTGTGTTAGAAGTAATAATTGCAATCAAATGTGCGTCTATCACTATCATTTATCTCATCATCCGTAGGTTAATTGATGTGTAGAGCGCGTGATGCATGCCAATATTTACAGTGCATACAGATGATCTTATCGATACCCAAAAAGAAGTATCAATTTAAACAGAAACTGTTCTACTCACTGGGCGACGGATTTAAGCCTTATTAGTTTCTTTCTACATTCCAAGGAATCTGCGAGTTTTATATACCCCCATTCTAACGTCCACCCAGTTCACGTAATCAAGGGCGAGGAAAGGAAACCGGGCAAGAAAAGACGTTATTTGTCGAAAGTTTTGAAAGCGTTTGGCAATCAAGAATCAGCAAATACCCACAAGTTAATGCAGAAAGGAAAGGATTTGCGGACAGAAAAATAACCTTACCCGAACACCCGAGCCTGCCATGAAACTTCTAAAGGCATAACACGTACGACTCCTCGATAGGGCGCCATCACACTGTTCATTTTCCAAATGGCACCTACAGTTGACCACCGTATAATTTTGCGGACAATCCACTGAGGAGACGGCATCATCATCTTCTGCGCTGAAGGGTCCAGTCCTGACTATCACGTCTGAAGAGTTCAGGTAAAACAGATACTCAATGTTAAAAAATAAGACTTTGTTCTCAGCTTGGCGAAAATCTGATTATGTATAAGAACAGCACCATTACCTGAACATAACGGGGGTATGCTAATGGCCATATCACATGACAATATCTAGTTTTAGGCTAAACGATCTTCTGAAGTTGCGATAGCTCATGTCCATTAAACAGTTTAAATCTTTATAACGACACAGGATTCACGTTTGGACCGTATCAACATCACAAGGACTCTTTCTTGTCCTGTTTGCTTTAAAGAATAAAAAGGTAAAAGGTATTTCATTGATTGATGTGAAGCCGATCAGGGATATGTATAGAGCAACCCGGAGTTCCCGGGTTATGACATCAACCTTCGTTAGGTACATGACAAACATCCTGATCTAAAGCAGGAGCCAAAACATAAGGGCACTTGCGAATTTGTTTATTCGCTGACAGGGTGTGAAACATGAAATTTAATCGTTCAAATACAGAATTTGCTAAACAAACTATACCTGCGATGCATTCAGGGGCTTTTTGTGCCTTTTTCTTGATCCATGTTAAGAGGGGCTTCGTTTCGGAAATCCCGAAGTTAAATCTGCAACGTAAGGACAAAAATGTCGAAACATGATCTAAAGAACAAAGCCTGTCCGTTTTCATTGATATATGAGATGGCTTCCTCTTCGGTCGTACGTGGGAATGTCTGCCAGCTACCTGCGGATGGCCGTGGGATTCCACAGGTCTCTGCCCGGATTCCTCCAACCATAATATTGGCAGCCATCTTATATTTGAAATACTCTTGGGTATGGGGTAAACACCTCAATGAAATATGTAAATAAATGAAAAAATAAGTAAATAAATAAATGAATAAATAACAAAGGCTGGTGGTACCCAACGCCAGTAAAACTGGCCGTTGTCATATGTGTAAAGATATTTCAAATGTAGCGTGAAACAACAATTAAATCAATCACCACTATGTAAACGGTAATCCATATGATAATACCACTAAGAGGATAAAGGTTTTTAAATGCATCTTATGACATAGTTTCTTGGGGATTTTAGTATTTGTCCTTCGTTACACGTGATGTCGCGACCTTTTGAAAGCTTGGCTAGCCCTTGATGACTCTGATCATCATAGAACATAACAAAACCAGTCTGTCAAGATTAAGTCAGCTAATATGAGAATGTACAAATCAGCATAATCTGACGTAACGCTGCCATTGCCATTCACAAAAAAAATAACAAAAAAAAAGGAAACAAACAAACAAACATAGAATGAACTTGAAGCATAACGACTTGAATAAAAAATCTTTCCTTTGAAATAAAAATGTCCCGACGAGTGACGTCTAATAAATTGCATTTAACATCACTCTATTGTCGTTAAGAAATTCTGCTTAAGCCATGGTGCTAGGGGGGATTTAAGTTGTTATACACTTACATGGATGGTTAGAATAAGTCCCCAACTGAGGTAAATTGACGTGTGACCATTTCCCACCTATCACACTGTCATCGCTGCTATGGTTTTTACTCTCTAGGCTGTAGCCTTTAATATTGAAAATAAGAATAACTTCTATGATTACTTAGTTACTTAATTTTTTACATGAAAGAAAAAACTGCGTTTTAGTGGAGGATTTATGAATGAAGGTATAAATAAATATGGATTAATGCCATATATCCTGGAGAGAACATGGTCAAAGCAGGAGGCATTGATCGGATTTCGATGAGATGGGAGTACCAAGCACAAATGAAATAGATAAACACTTTTACAACCACTTAGAAGATCCAAACATCTATTAGACCTCTAAAGCCACTGTGTGTAATGCATAATTTAGAAAATTTAGTATATGGATACAAAGTGGAAAAGGTATATCTCATGGTACTCGCCAGGGGCTTTCAAAAAAGCGATGCTATCAAACAAATCGAAAACAGAGTAAAGAAGTTTTGTCCAAGTCTGCAAAGTCAACCAGGGTTTGCTTAATGTGGCAAAGGGCATCACAACAAACACTTGCTTAAATTTACTTGGCCTCTTCGAGACATACCACGAGTATTTGGTACTTAAGGAGAAATTCTGTAATGTAATATAACGAAAGGAGACACTGAAAGTCTTTAAATTATTTAGCCACTATGCGTCACTTTGAGTTATCTCCCTGCTCTCGTCGTCAGCGATATTGAAGAGACACATATTTCGTGGGGCCATTTCGTCACAGCATGATGCAAAAAGGTACTGATATATTTCGGAAATTATCTATATTTATAAGGTTCGTACCTGATGTGTGTTGTAGAATATATAATTTTAAGATGTGCAAGTTTAGGTCGTGAACATAGAATGACAGGTAAAAAGAAAAACCCTAACCGTATGGATCCCTTATAAACTTAAAGAAAAAAAAAAACAAAAACAACGCCATGTGTCTTTTTACACACGGAAGAGGTAAGAAGAGAGTATATCGTCTTAATCCAAAACAAATTTCAGCTAAATTTGAACATTTATTTCTTTAACATTTCGTTTCAATTGCAGCTTCAGATAAGCATTGCTATCAGAAACGCATAGCCAACAGGAGACCTTCACAACTGTTTTCCTTGTGCTTGGGGTCTGGTCATATTTCCGGTTGAATTCATAGCAATTTCATAACTGCAAAATATATTCTATCTATTTACACACGTGTGCAAATAGTATGGGATGTTCCAGTTGACATTTTTCGTCAATACAATTATGCAGTGAAATCTTAAGTGAGTATCATTAGGCGCCCTACCTTAAGGATATGAGCTTCGTATAAGTCCATAGTTACGTCAACCAGTCCGGGTTCGCCATAGCTATGTATACTCACATTTCGCACACATCGCATGTCTTGGGCGGTGGATGCGGCTGCCAATTTCCTGGTCCCTGCGGCCTTGGTGCGTGATTTGCTGCAGACGCCTTCGGCATGGCAAGAGAAACGCTAAAACGAAACGGAATAGAAAAAATATGATACTCTGGGTTATCTGTTGGTATAAACTGAAGGAAAATTTCTGACCTGGTCTGCTTTTGTATTGACGTGTTCACGCCAGAGTAATTTATTTATTTCTTTTTTTGATTGATGTTTCACGCCGTACTCAAGAATATTTCACTTATACGACGGCAGCCAGAAACATGTCGGTGCGAAACCGGGCAGAGCCCGTGGAAAACCCACAACCATTCCCACGTACGGCTGGAGAGGCGCCAGAGTAAAGACACATCTATTATAAAAGTTGGCTATGGTTGCGATCGTGGGTCAAGTGGCTTTATTGATGAAAAATCTAAATATGACCACTAATATAAATGAGAAGCATAATACTAGACTACAGCATAGAGAGTGAAACTAAAGCAGCTACACTTGTGTGCTAATTGTTCACCCGTAACCAGTGACAGGCTGCCCCACGTAGGGTTTTAATCCGACTGTTCATGTGAACCTTAACCAGTAACAGCTTGAAAGCTGGTTTGTACATCAAACAGAAAAACAGAATGCAGTGATCTCTTAAAAGCATTTCTTCGTTTGGGTGTTGAAACCGACTTTTGTCTACCCGCCGTCAATCAAAAGGTATGTAAAAGTAAGATTAATAAAACAAAACGTAAAGGGAACAAAGACAAATAAATATAAAGCCAATCGAACAAACCGTGCTTTCGACGCTTATGAATTTTTTTTAATTGCCTTAACGTGAGAAAGGAGATGTTTGGATATATAGTACGATTGGCCCAAGCTTGTGGAAAAATGGGTTTGTCGAGAAGTTCGCCTTTCTACATACTGAAATGACCTGCTTTTTGGAATATGTGACACAGATCGAGTTGGGGAAATTAATTTTAAAGTGCCACTCCGGTCAGAATACAAAATAAAAAATCTAAATATTAATATAATAATATAATATTAAAATTATATCAACGAAATTCTACTGAACAAACCCTACGCCGTAGATCGAAAGGATTTTCGATCAATAACACTAAATAACCATGTAACTGAACATTCCTTAAAAAAAAAACTTTCCTGCTGTGACGTCTTTGTATGACGTCGAATAAAGCAGATGTGATGTCGGATGAGGTATTTATGCAGGGATGATATCAAGAGCGTTTGAAAGGACAGTGTCATTTGTGGAGACACGCCAGCCATTAGTGACGACATGTGTTCGTGCGTGTAAAGTACCACCAGGCATATTTTACGTTTCGTCCTAGAATACGGAAACAAAACGTTTCCGTATTCTAGGACGAAACGTAAAATATGTTTTAATACAGTTCGATTTCTTTACAATTTAGGAAAGCTTTTGTGACTATGTCAATTTTATCACTTCACGTTGATTTTAAGATAAAGGGGTTTTCACACCAGAATAGCTTTTAACAGAACCAAATTGACTTCATAACAGAGGTTGTCGTATACTAACGTTGGACTTGAATGTAGTCTTGGATACTGTATTCCAATACTGTCGTCGCCGCTCTTTAATTACTGTCTGAGCACTATTCTATTATGAATATAGTCTTGCACACTCAAGGATTCTGATTGTATGCCTGGTACATTTGCATTGTTTTCAAGTTATTGTTTATTAAATTTAAGGAAAACACAGCATTTTGAGTAATTTTGTAAAACAAGAGACTAATATATTGCAATTAACAGCAGGGCAATTTTCCCTACCTCATTCTTCGTATCTTCGTAGGCCATGTTTTAGTCGGGCTGAGGGGTGAGGTTGAAGTTGCGGGGTTGGGAGCGGCTGCTACTATATACACATTAACTTGGAAGAGATAGGATAAAACCCCAATCGTGATAATTGCCTTTCCCTTCATTAAATATGATTTTCTGCAGCCGTTTAAGTAAATATTATTTCATTTTCCTTATAATAACCTGTTTTCTTTACTATACAAGTCATACACTTGAACATGTTTCCTTCTGTACTGCATTTCTTTGACAACTGCTAATATAAAGCGAAAACGTCCATTCGTGTAACAGTAATCTTACAACCCCTATATAAAACAGCCACACCACTGTTACCGTTCGCGTTCTCCCTCACACAATCTAAGACCTCTACATGCGACAGGCAACGTGGTTTCTAAGCTCACGTAAGCTTGGAGACCTTTAATTAGTAAGATGTTTAGCACACCTTATGTCGGACTATCAAATAAGAAAAGTAAAAAAAACAAACAAATCAAACGTCTTACTTTATAAGGCTGATTATGCCAATCAGTGCGACGATAACAATGGTTTCCAACTTCATGGCTTCACACTGAAACAAATGTTAGAAACAAATGCTGTCAGGCGTATTTTTCTTTCTTTAGCTTAGGGCTATAATTCAGTCACCATTTATAGGACAATACAATGGAAAAGCCTTTCATATGAGCAGATTTCTCATTTAAGATACACTGTAAAATGAGCAGCGCCCAACACGTTCAATGGGTGATTAAACTTCAGACAAACGCGTTTAATAAATTACACATATATTTAAGTAATAAGCATAAGTGTTTAAAGCATTTTAATGTAAAAATAATGCTATAATCTCCATGTGTTTAATACATGATGCGTAAAATTGTTTATCGGTTAAACATCGAAATTTAGGATGCACTTACAGCTTACTTAAACCAAGTGGAAGTCGAATACTTGCAATTTTTCGGCGCTAAACACATGTGAATAATTAAGATGTAGAGAAGAATAAAACATAACGCTACTCAAAATATTCTAGAATTTAACGAAGATAACCAGGTTCAGTTTTTGTTGCTAATTTGCCGTAAACATGACGCTTTGGTGCTCACGAAAATGACCAAACATAAAACCGTGACGGATCCTGCATTTCAGATATGACAGGGACCCCCGTGGCTGAGGGCATCAGCGACATAATGCAGCGTAATGACTCAGGTGCCTGTCACTAAAGCGATCGGTGTGAGTTCACTCCCAGCTCACGTCGGGGTCTTCTCCGGTGGTGTGTTGGAAGGTCCCGCAGATACCTGTGGATGGTATTTTTTCCCGCCATACATATACGACCGCCGACGTATATATAAGTGAAATATTGTTGAGCACAGCGTAAAACACAAATCAAATAAATAAATAAATCAGACATGACAACTCCGTGACGAAAATGTATCATTGGGCAATGATACATGCTGTACTGTTAAACAGTGGTCAAAAGAAATGGCGCTCTCTAAGCAATAAAATTTCTAAGCAGACCTTGTACTAACCTTTGTATTTCTCGTTAAATGTGTTCCACTCTTTCGCCCGTCCAAAGCTGCACAATCATCCTGTGTAGGCTGCTCATATATAGTTAAGATATAAGAGAAAAATATTAAAAAAAAAGCCTGGATGGTTTCCTTATTTGGAAGATTCTTTGGTGTTCATCAAGAAAAGAAAAGAATTGTTGCAAATTTTGCTTTATTTTTTCTCTTAACATACTAGCGAAATGAGCTGACAGTCGAATTTTCACTTGACCTACTAATATAAAAATGCATAAAAAAATGACCAGCACATAATTTGGTGTTTACAGCTCAGAGACAACAAATCATCATAGGTCTAGTTAAAAATTATAATGCAAATGACATGAATTTTGTGGGCTTCTTTTGCAAATATTTTGTCACGCTCTGTGGGTTTTAATTTTACCCTGGTAAAAAAATTATCAAAAAGAAGTTGAAAAAAAAACGGGAAGAATTCCTGTGTAAACGTTTTGTTGCCACACAGGAAATTATTCAACCGAGGAGTCGAAACCCTCATTCGTACACCAGCCGCGAAGCAAAATGGGCTTTCCGGGGCAGTTTCCAAAACAGATACACATTTCACTCATATACCCAGACAAAAGCGTGCGACATATTATTTATCTAAGAATACCCGCAGTTCAGAACCAACGAACAAGTCGGCGACACCCGGATTATTCGTCAACATTACTCTACCCACATTTACATGCCTGTATACTCAGAATTCGTAAGAGAAGTCAAATATCAGGACAATTTATCATTATAAACCCCTGAACCGGTTTTATCGAATTTTCTGTGCACTATCCTACAGCGCACGGATTTGATTTCGAACTATACACACGTTTAAGGGCTTTAATACTGTGGTTAATCTGAAATAACCGTAGTAAATAAACTATAGCTCAATAAATTCAGACACGATAAGGCTGAAATACTATCGGTGTGGTGTTGCAACAAAAATGAGTTATTCGTTCATACAAACTTTTTACACGCTTCCCTGTAAGGCCTATGTTAATTGAAACTGATCTACACAAGGCTGTGTGGTAACTGTAGCGGAATGATCAGCCTGCGTGACCAGGGGTGCTAGCAGCCTACTGGTCGGGTCTACTATACACAATGCACAACAGGTAAAAACGCATACGGGGTAAAAAAAAAAATCACTCCTGCATGTATACGGCAATCTGCGATTTTATTGGTTGCTAATTGAGACATGACAGTAGCAAATAATAAATGTGCGCAATTGCATCTCCAGTGTCGTATAAGTCAAATACATGTATTGACGAGGACGGCGTAATATACCAATGAAATTTATAGACACACCCTTTGGTCAGTGGGAAAGATCAAGCCTGGGTGAAGATCATATTCACACCAGAACATGTTTAAAGCTCGCGAAAAGGGGCGCACAATGTTTGCTGTATATAATTGAAGTAACCAAATTTCACACAGGTGTTACTGATGATAAATTCAATGAATTCGATGAACAACGAGATATGTGTGTATGTAGACAGAATAACAATGCAGAATTCTGCATTTCTAAAGTAGTTCTCACACGAAGGCGCTGTAGAGTAATGGAAAACGCATGTTTAGTCTTTCTAAATGCAGCCCGAGACAGTTTTTGGTCACATCAGTACAATATTACAATGACCTGATGATGGGGCAAGTGAAGGTTCTGGCCTAATATGTTTGTGAATTACCTGATGACTTGACAGGTGAAGGTTCTGGCCTAATATGTTTGTGAATTACCTGATGACGTAACAGGTGAAGGTTCTGGTCTAATATGTTTGTGAATTACCTGATGACGTGACAGGTGAAGGTTCTGGCCTAATATGTGTGTGAATTACCTGATGATGTGACAGGTGAACGTTATGACCTAATATGTTTGTGAATTACCTGATGACGTGACAGGTGAAGGTTCTGGCCTAATATGTTTGTGAATTACCTGATGATGTGACAGGTGAACGTTCTGGCCTAATATGTTTGTGAATTACCTGATGACGGGACAGGTGAAGGTTCTGCCCTAGTATATTTGTGAATTACCTGATGATGTGACAGGTGAACGTTCTGGCCTAATGTGTTTCTGAATAAATTGTGATTAAGAAAGAGCCATGGTTAAATGCTGTGGATGAGTCGTAGTAATTAAACCCAAAATAGGCCAAGGCCATTTTCTGACAATGGCACCTTTGTCAGGTCACATAAAACGTGATCAGACAACCTTGGACCCCTTTCCTCTTTCACATGAGCGCGTTGAATTTCCGTACCATTTATGTAGTAAATTTGCCAACTTCAACCTCATCATATATATATATATATATATATATATATATATATGTATCTCTTGCGATATGTGTCAGGTAAAATATACATGTAGCGAAGGTCAGTGGTATATTCCGGCAACAGCAATATTCTCCACTCACAAAGCCGACAATGTCACGTCATGTGGTCCGTCTGTTTCAAGATAAACCATGTACTCCGTTGAATTGGTTCTTTACATGTAGCACAGTTAAAACGCCTGGCTGTCTCCGCTTGGTGAAGTAATAAGACACCTTGATTATATTACACGTCACACGTTTTCAATATCCGGATGTTGATAGAGTTATGTGAAATTCTTTTTTACACACGACGTACACCTATGAACCCGCATGCACGCCCTTTGATTAAACTAAGCTTATCGCATTAAAAGTATTGCGCTACACTCATTCTCTTCAAAAGTCCAATTAGTATTACATATAAATTATTTTGGACCATTTTTTTTTCTTATTTATAACTGATGTAAACATGTCTTGACTAGTGAGCTTGGTACGTATATTGTTGACAATCATGGCTAGTTAAAAAATGTCTTTGTCAGGTATTATAAACAAAGAAAAGTAATTATCAAATGAAACAATCAGAAAAAAAACATCTTTCCGGTAGAGGTGTACAAAGTAGATCCTTCAGAATGTAACGGCTGGCAAATAGAAAGACAAATCGTCAAAGAATGTTGGTCAACCCCTCCAAGGGAGCTGGTCAACGCGTCCAATAAAGTTAGTTAACCCGACCAAGATATAGAGTCAAGTGGTCCATGACATATGATGAAGATCTGAGCAATCTCAGAAGGAAAGGAGTCAAGGAGTGTATACTGAATAGTGTTCAAGTTAATATTTTACCAACCAGGTACAAATACGCAACCTGTCATATATATATAGGTATACATGTTACGGATCATCTATAGCTATTTTTTTTAATTCAAATTTACCCTGTACTAAATAATTAACAGAAAATACATTCTACACTTGAACGCTGTGACAAGTTCATCTACAAAGGGCGCTCCTCAAACAACACAGGCTTGTTTAGTTCCACATATTTCTCTTGTGCACTGAAATGTACTATCGACAGTAAATCAACTGTGACTGCATACCTCTGACGGTGAATATATACACTTCGACATACATAACCAAGCTAATGTCGTTAAATTCTCTGCATTACACTTGAATCAATTGTTTTGTGTGTCAGTGTGCAAAGTGCATTCATACGGAATGATAAATCCAAGTGTGTCGTCATTCTCCTACTGTTTGTTAAACAAAAGATCTAGTGCATTTCATTTGTGTACTGAACTCACTTTCAGAAAATTTCGTAAATCATTTTCTCGTGACTTTTCTCGCAAATCACGGCTCCTTATGGTGTTGTAACCCAGTCGACGTTTCTTACAAGAACAATCACGAAACAGTGACTTACACAGCTTTGTGAGCGTATAATGAGGATAGTAAGACTATTTTTATTCGCCATGCCAAACCTAACCATTACCTAACTACATAGCTGTATGCACATCTATACATGTAAATGCATACATGCTCTTTGCAGTTATCAGTTGTCTTACTTTGAAGTCCGAATATAGGAGAAACGCCTTAATGTTTTGCATACCATGCAGTGTGATGTCATATAAATCGTTATTAGTATTATAAGCAATAATGGAGTTTACTTCGCTAACCTCATTGGGTTCGATATACCGCTCAAATTAACGTTCCTTATTTCACAGCCGTAAGTGCAGGAAACTATATTGAGGAAAAGCGTAGCTGCGAATTCTGAAATTATTTGAACGTTTTCTGATGGCTAGTGCTAACAGTACACAAAATAATTATTCTAAACAACTCTTCATTCTCAAAGCTGAGAGTGAAAAGCTACACAATACCACTCGGACAACAGGTCGGTTTATTTTCGACTGGAGAAAGAAATTATAAAGAAAGAAAATGTTATTATACCTATAGCATAGCATATCAAGTCCACCTAATGTAATGTGAACATTCAATACCACTATATGTCAATAAGCAAAACTACTTACAATTAGTGGATTTTTAAAAATACAAATACATCTTTCACAGTCTATCTGGCTATGTCAACATTATTTTTTGTTGTTGTTTTCCTCCGTACACCAGACCCTAATGAGAACGTGGAGCTTGGTACTCTGTGCCCGACCCTACCTGTTCTTTTTTGTTTTCTGAGATTTTTTTTAGCTGTCTGCAGGCTATTCAGAATTAACGTGTATAATGTAAAATATCTCACAGTCATATAGACCTAAAGACCGATAGTATCTGTGCTTCTTGTGCCTCGAGGTACGTCAACGCTTTCAAGCAATTAAAGTTCACCGTATTGCCTACTATCTGAAGCTTCAATCCACATCAAAGTGTTTGCGTTGAGAAGCAGCTTTGCTCAGGACATCCTGTCATGCAGTTGCCTGTAAAGGCAATGAATACATTCTGCGTGTTTTAAGACTACAGAGTCTAATTATTTCAACACCCGCGCATTTTTCCACCTAATTCTGCTGTAGAAGTCATGACGCCAGGCGGCAGTGTAAGTTGCTAAGTAATTAAGCATATACGTGAAGATCTACAACAGGACTTTACTTGAGGTATATTCACAAAAGATGCGATTTCATCGCTAATTTGTAACTTATGAGACTGTCATCGCTACTCTAATTTAAGCATTCACGATTCAATCCTTTTTAGCTAGACGACGAGTTCAGTTTTGTCGAGGGACTAAGCCCACTTCGATGACACAGTGGACATATATTATTTTTTAATGTTAAATAAACTTTTAGAAATTTCTTTTCGGTTTTGTATGTAGAGAAATTATTATGTCTATATATGGACATATTCAAATCCATATTCCTCAAAACTGACAACTTTGTTGTGGTATGTGTAACTCTGAAATGATAGAGTTTGTGTATTTTTGTGTTTTTTTTTTTAATTTTTTTGTTTTTTTGTTATTGGCGCTGTTTGTTCTGGAAGATGATCTTGTCATCTCTGACAAGACGCCCGTGATGTTTTTAAACCTATATATGTTGATGGATGCTTACAAGAACAGCAGGAATTCCAGCTGATAATATATGCAAATGTGCTGCTTCCACGCTACCGCTTTAGTAATCTACCCGTCTGGGGAATAACTCACTAATTACGTTTCTATCGTATGAGGTAAAGAGGCCTATTTTCCGAAGCAGTCGAAAAATGCGCGTGGCGTAACTTCTTTCACAATATATTTTGAAGAGATATTTCGTGAAAAAAACTTTATAAATAACATAACATTTGCAACAGTGAGGGGGTTCGGGGTCGCCGTTCTGAATGCTGATGATCAACAGTTTAGATAAAGTATTATATAGCTATTCTTTTCTTTTCCCCCGCGGCTTTCATTGCTTCACGCTTGACGGATTTTACAGTTGAGCTCGAGAGACCAGCACTGTACCTTAAGTAAATTACACATTTACACATGTTTTAGTCTGAAAAAAAACCGTACAAGATTACCACCTTCTAAATATTGTCTTGATCGTCTTGTGAGATACTTGACAGAAGGGCAGGTAGGAATGGCCTAAGCGCTGCCTTTCACCCCTGTATTTCCAATCGGTTATATATAATTTTGTCATAATAACGTGTGACACTACATGTGCTAATATATAGAAATCACTTTCCCGCACTCTGTAGTTTACTCCCCGAAAGTATTTGGATTGATTTACGTCGATTGTATCCACTAATATTTCAACCTACGGCACCATGGGCACGCGCTAAAGGCTGCCTTAATACGAGCCATTGTGGTTTTACTTTATAGCGCGGCTTTTCATCGAACGTTTGAAACGTGGGCTTCCTCCCCAGCCGTACGTGGGAAGGTCTGCCAGCCAAATGAGGATGACCGTGGGATTTGCCCTGACTCTGTCCGGTTTCCTCCCACCAGAATGCTGACCGCCGTCGTGTAAGTGAAGTATTTTTGAGTGCCGCGTAAAACACCAATCAAATAAATAAATAAATCAATCAATCAATCAATCAATTAATCAATCAAACGTGGCGTGAATTATATTGCCTTTTAATTGTTAACAAGTGTTATGTAATTTATGTTTATGTTCTATGCAAAAATATCACAAAACAAAAACTTTTACAGTCTTAAAAAGGACATGGGCATATCTTGCCATTTGGGTAAATTGGGCTAGGCAAACGAAATTCTACATAGATAACTTCGTCCATAAATCGATATATTACATATATTGCATTGATTTAATGTCTCTTGTCATCTTCATTACATAAAACCGGACACTCCGTGCATCGCTACGCGTTTATGACTCCGTTTTCTGTCTTGATCAATCGACAGATGAATCTGTTCCAGTCCGAATTTGAAAAAGCGTCGTCTTTATCCAATCAGATAATTGCTTGTTAGGTTTGGCAAAGAATTTATGCACGTAGCAAATTTCAAACGTGTCAATCAAATGTGCTGAATGCTCTTAAACACGTAAACAACATTAGCAGCTGACCGAGCCATACAGGTAGAATAGGTCACGCTATGCCAGGCTCGTGTATTGCTGTGCAGCACTGTACCGTAAGTAAAACACTAAAATCTGCGTGGCCACGGGAGGTTTCATCCGATTCTATATCCATGATTAAACGCTCCAAGAAGTACTTTGACGTCACGTCTTAATATGACAACAGGCCAGCTTCTGTCTGTTTATACCGGTTTTATAACCATTTTACAGGTGTGGAAAGCTCTTTTGTTTTTAATTTTACCTGCCATCGGCCGCATACACGGACAGATTTTGTTTCGTCTTTGCTGTCAATCGGGTACAGGAACTACTATTTGATTGGGTATTACATTTGCTTTATTATTCATCAGCTATTGAGTCGGGTGGATCGGTTATTTCTGCCCGCTGGATCAAGGCAGAAAACGTAGCTACAGGCGAAGTATCAGGCTTGCTAAAATGAAGATGGTTTTCTGGAAGAGACGTAATGATTGTTCTGGGGGGATAAATGAAATGAGTGTCCACATCGTGTACCATTTTAGTGTATTTGGTGTCGTTATTCAAATGCGTATCTCTGTTTCGATTTGGTTGCATCTTCTCATATATCTAACGCGGCGTATATTCAACATATGGCATCTTTGCCCCGGGTTAAGCGGAAATAGACACAATCAGAATGTTCTAGGCGGATGATGCTCCTACCATTTGTATGGAATCATAAGCTATGCGGTAATTCGCCAACTGAGCTAAGGACAGTAGGCAAGGGACGTAAAGCAAAGGGTAAGCTGGCTTTTACAATTTTATTACAAGCAGTAATGACATCCAAGCGTAGGGGCAATTATCATTAATTCACGATTAGTCAGACCCGACTGCATACTATGTCTCAGGGGAAGGGGGGCAGGTGAGGGTCACGAAGCGGACAAACTCTTTCGTTTTTTCTTACATTAGTTGGAGGCGTCCCAAAGCAGATTTTGTCGCTGAACTGGCAATCTTTGACGTCAGGGAACACTCATGCACGGTTGAATAACTTTACCTCATCTTACAGAAGATAAGAAGTTAACCTTTCGTCAGCAGAAAGGCAAAGGGGTCCAATTATAACATTAAAGTTAACAGGAAAAAAATATTACCCACAGAAGATTCAATTGTTTACTTTATAACGTATCAGTCTCATAAACTTTCACACTCACAATGCTTTTTTTTTCCTTGTTTTCATTAGTAGGGACATAGGTTGTTAAAATACTGCTAACTACACACTAAGATGAACACTCTCTGTACTTGGGTATGTTCAACAGCGTGACTATTAAAGTAGGGGAGAGGAAGGCGTGTAAAGGATAGACAACCATCTACATTATAAAAGACTACAGCATAGAAAATGAAACCAGAATAGCGACGAGGGTGCCATAGTTGGCAAATGGTCACATGTAACTAGTGAAATTCTGCCTCTCCGTCAGTTTTTCCCAGTTAGGGATTTATTTTAACTGTTCATGCATTAAGTGTTTAAGAAGTGATAACTTACACCCCCATGAACCATGGTTTAAGTTGAATTAGGTTGAAAACAAAAAGGAATCGCAGTGATGTTAAATGCAAACTTCCAGACGCCCCTGCTCTAGAATTTCTAGACATGCCGTCTAACTTTCACAGTTAATACTTGCGCACATTAACATGAAAACAGTCGGACAGAATTATGTGACACCTATTGTTCGTAGATGAGCTGTTCACACAACTCTGGTCTGTAATGACACCCACCTGTACTTAAACACTTCGCAACCACAGGATAGCCCAGGGTTCCCAGAGCTCTGCCCGTTTTCCACCCATTATAATGCTGGCTAAGTGAATTATTATAGAGCACGACATAAAACGACACCAATCAAATTAGTAAGTACACAGCAAAATACCCATAGCCTCGGGCGTTTAATAGGTGATTAAACTTCAAACCAGCATGCTCAATAAATATAAAAATACATTTAAGCATTAAATATACGTCTCTAAATCATGCATTTAGGCCTATAGTATAATGCTATAATCCCCAAGTGTTTTATATCTGAGGCATAAAAGTGTTTATAAGTAATACATGGAAATTTACACTGCACAACACTATGTAAAATGTTCTCTCACCAACATGTCCCTAAGTCTTGAAATAGCGTCTTATTTGCTAATTTGATGTCATCAGCTGTCGGGTTGTCAACCATCACAGACTACGTCGCGTAATCTGGCAACAACGCGTTCCATTCATTAAATATTTTCACATTGGCCACATGGGGCCTTCGTGGCTCAGTCGGTAAGCGCTCTAGCCCAGCGCAATGACCTAGTATCCTCCCACCAATGTGGCCGCTGCTCACTCTGGCCTCCTGTCTGGTCCTACGTGCAAAGGTCTGCCAGCAACCTGAGGATGCTCGTCGGGTTTCCCCGGGCTCTGCCCGGTTTCCACCCACCAAATTTGCTGGCCGCAGTCGTATAAATGAAATATTCTTCAGTACGGTATAAAACACCAGTCAAATAAATAAATAAACCATGGTCACCTTGATTTGCACCACTTATTTATTCGGTATGGTAATTTATTTTACCTTTTATACAGTTGAATGACATCGGAAAAATAAAGGACGATGCCTGAATTGTTTTGTTACAGTTAGTCGCGTATAATTATAGCCTTTTGTAAAATAGCTCATTGTTACCGTCGGTATTTCCTTTTCTAACTCACATGTAACACACAAAACTCTACAAAACGGTGTGTATCACATATCCATACTTGCCGCGAAACTCAAGTTAAACGAGGTATCACGTCTGATTGGCAGGTGTTGACAGACGTGATGAAAACCTATGAGGTTAACACTGACATGATGTAATCCTGGACGACTAATACAGTTGATCAAACCTGTTCTATATCTCTGAACTTCAAATCTGTCGTGGTCACGTTCTTGACTCTGCCGGTTTCCTCCCACCGTAATGCTGGCCGCTGCCGTCGTATAAGTAAAATATTTTTGAGTGAAACAACAATCAAATAAATAAATAAATCTCACCCTCTACTGATATTCAAGGCAAATTACATACAGCTTGTTGTCCGTATATCGAAGTTAAAGCCTACAATGAGGCCTACCACTTTGAAGTTCAAACAAGAACAAAGGTTCTGCCAGTCACTGATTTGATCCGGTACTGAACGCTATTGTCACTGTATCAATTCTTTTACCATCGTAATTTTTCTTGGAGCAATATGAAAATCTTCTGTCAACCACAGATCTCATATCCAAGCCAATGGAATAGATTACCAGGGGTAAACTGCCAGCGAATACTCTAAAGCTGACCGTTGACATCAGATCTTCTGTTGGAATCATAACACTGTCAAGTAGGTTGGTATTTTACACACACCATATTACATTTATCTCGACACCTTGTTTTTTAAAAAAAGATAACTTTGTCTAATGTTTTAATCGTGTATATTATCCTGCTTATTTTTGTTCTATTATATATTTCATGCTTGTACATTCAGCTTTTCTTTTTAAATTAATACAACATTAAATAAATCAAGTGCCTTTCGTCGACAAGATTTACCATGCTGCCGCAGCGCAAGGGCTCGGGAGCTTCTTATCAATGTGGTCACTGTGAATACAAGTCCCAATAAGCCCGCCATTCTCTCCTGTCGTACGTGAGAAGGTCTGTCGGCAACCAGCAGATGATCATGGATTTGCCCTAGGCACTGCTCGTTTTCCTCCTACCAGAATGCTGGTCGACGTTGTATAAGTGAAATATTTTTGAGTGCGGCGTAGAATGGCAGTGACATAAATGAATAAATCAAATCAAGTTTATAGCCTGTCGCACTGCACTGGGGACCCGCTCGGATAGCGCAGTTGGTAGAGCGTCCGCTTTCGGACGGAGAGGTCTGGGTTCAAACCTGGGCCTGGTCATACTAAAGACTTTAAAAAAGTCGCTGGCCGGCCGGGTGTCAGTATAATGTGACTGGGTGAGAGGGCTTGTTGGGTGTCTTCGGCAAGTCGTTTTGGTGAGGCAGCACCAGATAAAAGATACGGTGGAAATCCGTCCTGCACCAAGGAGACACCGCCTTCGTATAAGTGAAATATTCTTCAGTAGGGCGTTAAACAATAAGCATTCATTCATTCCCCCCTCGCCTCCTGAGTCATGGGCTCGCGTGCTGTTGTTATATGGCCACACACAACAATAATTGTTAATTTCCCATTTACAAGCGGTAAACGCTCCCGCTCTGACAGCCCTTGTTCCCTAATAAAACTCTAGTCAAATTCCCGACAGGGGTTGACCCTTGATACTTGACAAACAGCTGACGGGTTAAACCCATCCAGTCAGAGGTCAATGGACCACTACCACTAATTTATCACTACTTTTGCTTAGTGTGCATCCACCTACATTTCTTCAAAAACAGACATATATATATATTTGAATGAAACTTTGAAGCCGGCCCTGTAAAACGATACCCTCCAACAATCAGAAAACATTAAAAAGGAAAGCCAAGAGGATTAAAAGTAAATGTGTGGAACTATACTAGCGAACTATACTCGAACTTCACTTCATGAACCGAAGGGATTCATTGTGCAGCCTGACCGGGCCCCATGTGTTGTCTGATTTTAAAATCCCTCGGTCACGGAATACTTTAACATATTTCAAACATAGCTGACTAGTGACAGACAAATCCAACTGAAGACAGAGAGCCAATGACAAATTTCCCAAGAGTAACCTCATCCTACTTAACAAAATCCTTGCCCGGAAGCATTTTATGATGGGGTGTAACCATATCCGCGGAGTGAAGGAGAAATGCTTTCACGGAAAATATAAAACACGCAGACGCAAATGTAAACAAACCCTTGCTTCAACAAAAGCACAACCTATGGCCTGTCTGATTATCGTCCAAAAAGAAAAGCGTTTATTGTTTAACGTTTAATAAAAAAGATTGTGCGGTGAAAAAAGGGCAAGGCTTATTCCGAACAATAGGGGAGAATCTATTAAGTGAGCATAAAAGTTTCGTTGCTAACAGTGCTATGCTGAAAAGGGCCGTTGATCGGAAGATTTTGATCTTTGAGTTTTCTCTTAAAGATCGGGCGAAGTTTTGATCTTGGTGGAGGGTGGCAAACAAGTTGATTGTGTAAGTCTTTATCCCTTGAATGTCCTAGTCTTTGCTATAGTTCAATCACCAGCCGAAATGTGCGCGGACACATATCAGCGTCCCTTCAGGCTATTATCAGCGTGATGACAGTAGGTGAACAGAGAAGCTTCACATGAGTAAAGGCGTGAGCTCTGATGTTTCACCTGTCGTACCGCCTGATCAGTCAAATCGACAACATAATTATCTTAAGAATCACCGATATCACATTCATCGTCGTGTCTTTGTTGATGTCCCATCTTTGTCGCGTATTTCACTTCTCTGACGCAAACCCTGGCCTTGATTTCACTGTACACAAGGAAAGATGACTGCGAGGTCACTTGAATGTAGTTGTTGAAAGCGCAACTGCCTTTCAGCTTCGCGTCTGAATATTTTCTGTATACCCAGGAAGATCCTCACATAACTATTAAAATAGTCTCTTCTGAACTATACCACGTGAACAAAAAGTCGTGATATTGCCAGCACTCCATAATTCAAGCATAGGCTTCACAACGGGCCTGCCTACCACCTCCTTGTTACATTGTGTCGTTCCCACGTCAATTCTCGGAAATTCCTTTTATTAATGTATAGATCTAATATCTTAAAAAAGTGATTCAGTTCTTTGATTAATTGCCTTTTCACCCAAGATGACTTCGCTTATAATGACAGAAGTGAAGTTCACAAGCATAATTATCCATGCATGTAGTACTAGAGCTATAAGTCGTTCCCCCAGCAAATGTCGTTATCTGAAAGCATCAGAACCAATCTGGAATTGGATCCCAAGGTGTTAGATATTTGTCAAAAAATTAAATTGTCCACTGTAACCAGTGAATTTTTTTTTATTTATTTCATAGGTGTTTCACACCGTACTCAAGTATATTTCACTTACACAACGGCGGCCAGCATTATGGTGAGAGGAAAACGGGGCAGAGCCTAGGGGAAACCCAACATCATCCGCAGGTTGCTGGCAGACCTGCTAGCCGGATAGGAAGCCAACATGAGCTTTACTTGATCTCACAGCGACCTCATCGTTGGGAGGCTTCTGGACCATTGCGCTGCACTAGCGCGCTAACCCACTGAGCCACGGAGGCCCTCCTACTTTGACCATTAAACTTAAAATAGCACGTTCGAGTTATAACCATTTTATGAGACTTTAAAGGCAGGCAACCGAATGCAAAAGGTTGATTTTAATGACAAGTATAAATATCCTGAGGATAAGACGATTGGTAGATCAAGACTGCAGGAGACAATAGAAGAGTGGGCAGATGTGCTTTGTGTACTTTTCCGCAGGTCCGTATAAGAGTCCATATGCACTGCTGACAATGTGGCCACGGGAGCATGTGTCATTGTAAGTTGAGTAATTCGCTTCACAGCAAAATCGCCTTTTCCGCATATTGAAGACACCAAGAGTATTCGCCACGAAAGCCATTAGGGACTTGGGAAATGAAAGACCTCGCGGAATAAAAACGGACGTATAGCTCAGAGAGCTATTAACTGTTGCCATTTAAGAAAAAAAAACAAAAAAACATCCCCTCCGCGACAGGAGGCTGCCAGCTGAAGCCCGTCGGAGATCAGTTCTCTGGTTCTTAATGGGACATTCATCTCTGACATTATTGAGGCGGATTTACGGTGAGAAAGGCTCTCTTGCGAATCACATATGTCTTGCGCTACACGGACACAGGTTTTCCACAGTGACACGCATTTGAAGAATTAAACCATTTGACCCGCAATCTGTGCTCGTGGCGAAATTGGTAGCAATGAACAGTGAAGGACAGTATTTTGATGAGGACCACTTGTCTTCCATCAGTATAATGTGGATGTCTGTAGGTCACATGTTGGAAAGGTCTTTTCTAACTCCCCAAATATGGACGGTTTACTCGGTTCTTCCACTCTCTAAGCTGACAGTTTTAAGTGTGGAGTGAAAAACATCCGAATATATCAATATGTATTTCGGTCAGAGAATCATTACTGTTTCTCAGGTACAGGTCACAAGTCCTTGATAATAAAAACGCGATCTACGGCACTCGTGAGACAGTTCCAGTAGTCTTCAGATTAGGTCGATAGACTTATTTATTTCCGTATTTGATTGGGGTTTTACGCCGTACATAAGAATGTTTCTCTTACACGACGGCGGCCAGTATCATGCTGTAAAGAAACAAGGCAGAGTCGGGGGGATAACCTCCACAATTCAATTTTTCCCGGCAGACCTTTCCAGCATGAAATGGTCCTCAACTCACCACGAGCGTATTGGTTAAATTCTCCTGAGTCGCTAAGCCGCGTCAGCGCGCTACTCAAATGGTCACGGAAACCCCTGGTTTCACAGAGTCTAATAGTTTTCCACCAATATGACAAAAAGGGGAAGTTTACCAAGTGCTTTCCTAAGGTCGTACTTACCACAGTTAATCTACGACTTTACAATAAATAGGCCATCTTTCCGATGCTGCCATGGTGAATATTTGGTTTAGAAATGTTTAAATCACTGGGTTGTTCATAATGGACAGTAAAGGTAGCACTATCGGAGAGGAAAATGATAAACAAATGGCTTGTTTAATTCTCAGATAGCAATAGGCCCTACAAAAGATCAAACACCCAAACAAGAACACGCTTGACAAAGTTCAACACATATATTTCAACAAAATAGACAAATAGTACACCTTACAATAATATACAAAACAATTCGGATAATTACAAAATCTGGAGTTTCTTACTGATGGTAGCGTCCAAATCCGGATGGGATATTCCGACTTCCGAAGGCAAGTCCGCCCACGTAAACATAGAGCCACAGTTCTTGAGAATGCTCGAATCGAAGAATGAGAGTTTTGTAAGTGACAAACAGCAGTGGGCACGGTATCTATCCAACTCCCAGGTCACGTGCAACTTTCCTGGCCGATCGGATTGACAATAGCGTCCGCTATGCCTAGCTAGTGATGTTTGTTTCAGCCGTCAGAAATATACACAAAGTCCCACTTTCAGGGTAAACTGGGATGACAGAGAGACAATGAGCGATACAAGCTGAAAGATAACGTCTCAGAAAGATAGCAAATGGCGAAACACAAGCTCACAACGTACTACGTACAGAAAAATGTAGTGCGAATTGAGGTATGTCGAATGGTGTGAAAGCCGATATCTCCAAATCACACAAATTCCTTCTGAGTGGACGCGAGTAAATATGATTGCTGGGAAGTGGAGTTGAGTGAAATGAATGCGAGCTTTACAACTTCGTCGCTTATATTTATAGACTAACGTAAAAGAAAATTCAAGAGAGTTTGATCGTAAAGATGTCTACAACACAGATACATCTTTCCAGAATGTTCGCTCTATGTACAATAACACAAAGCTCATTAATACAGAAGCCTCGAGAACGCGCGACTGATTTACAAGGCAGGTCACAACGTACACAGAGGGAAACCTGTAGGTCAGACACTGATCCCGTTAGCGCAGAAACAAATAAAAAATATAAATACAATAGTTTAAAGACGGGGTTCGTAACATTGACTAACAGGATTAAAAGACAGATCGAATTTCTAAGAAACACTAGTAGGAGGAAAACTGCTAAGTTTCTTGGAAACTAGAAAGGAAATCCCGGTACACTGACACGGATAAAATGATCATATAGAAAGAAAGACGAGGCTGCACTGGCACACCTCTTAAAGCAGAAGACCGGGGAGGTGTAGCGTAAATTGTTGTGAAAAGGATAACGATTGAAGATTTAAAAAACTTCATCCGATTATTGTTTAGACGTTCTCTGAGAAATACATGCTTCAGAGCTCTAAGCTCATATAGCTGCCAAAAGACGAGGACATTTTACTGACCCCATGCTGACCGGCTGACGTGAATGGGGTCCTTCCCTCTCTAGCGCTGAAATTTCAAGCGTGTTCCTTCACCCCTGTATTCGACGCGCAGTCTGTGCAGCCACACCTTTGCATCCTAACTGCTCATTGTTCTATGGGAACCAGTCCCCGGTTGAAGAAGGCCTCCGGAGTCCCAAAGCGCACAAATCAAAAAGAAATTAAAACCATACGGCACTCCGGCGAGAGACGTGTCTAAGGCTATTGCTTTTTCTTACTTCAAGAAGTTAGTATTATACGGGACTCCAACTAATCCGTCAGTTGGAATCTGGCTACTGCTACAAGTATATCGAACTCCGGTATCCACCTCTCTGTCGAAAACTTTAATTGGCGGATATTTTTTTCATGAAGGCTGCGCGGGCTTCGTCCCGCACCTGCTGCACTAACTCTTCTTTCCTTTTGTTATCTAATGAAAACGAGTTACCTGCTGTACCGACTCGAATCTCTTGTTTCATCTCTCGGTATTTTTCGACTTCACTGAGTTTTAACCGAAACTTGGTATCCGAAAGCTTACCGTCAATTAGCGCTGTAGAGACATGGTCCTTGACGGAATTAAGCTTACTCTCAGCCAGTGAGCGACTTTCATTGTGCTTCTTACCTTTAACAGGCGCCAGCTTACAAACTTACCCACCCTACTGAGAAGGCCGCGCCTTCCATGCCTCGAACTATATTAGCTATAGGCGCCACAATTATCGTGGACAACACTCAGACACCTGCGACTCCCACACCCATTCTTGCGCTGAGTAGCGGAGTATCAATACCATCAACTGCGATGACTGCCTTGTGGTATATTTTTGTACAGAGCAGCTCTGGCATCTCTCTCGCCTTCTAGCTAATTTTTCAGAGTCCTAATATGTTGCAATCTATATTCCTGGGGATCTTCAGTCGAAGGGGGTGAATATCATGCTCCCGGTTCACCTTCACCACTTGTGCCACAGAGGCCTGGACATTGCCTAGCGTTGTCTCGACGTTATTACATCTCCAAAGCATTTTTACAACGATAATTGCGCTTTTATCGACATGCTCTTCCGGTCACTTGATCCTCAAGCCAGGAAGGGTGTAGAAGGGATTGTGAACTGGATTAGGATACAATATCCAGAATGATTATAGAATGCAGGGGTAGCCCATCAATGGGAAATTGTATGTTGATATCTAGGTAGGATAATGTCTCTGGACATCCTCCAATGGTATTGCCTCCTTCCGGCGATTTCAACAGATGAACTGGATCTCCCAAGGGCGTATACATGAGGAAAGCCACACCACCATTAAAAACATTTCCAACAACACCGCCCGTTGCTGTTTGCGACAGAAGGTGGCTCAGCCAGATCAATATCCCATTTGGGATCGTCCGATTTAACGAGATCCCATCTCCCCTGAGGAGATAGAACAAGGCTGACTTTTTGAAGTACATTCCGACCTTTAACATTTAGAGAGCTCACTAAACTTTTGACACCTTCTTTCGTGAGTAAACACCTTGCCGGAATAGGAAGGCGCAAATCTGTCCAACCACCCCTTGCAGCTCAAATCCATCGATACCGGAGAGCTTATTCAACTTCCGTGGTTCTTTCGATTTTCCCAACGGCACATTTTTTCGTGCCTAACCTGAACCCACCCCCGGAATTCGAGGGCTTAATTCCTTCCAACAACCCTTTGCCTCTCAAAACCATCGACATCTGCGAGATCCGATAAAGCTATGTCAGTGCGACTAGGGTCCACTGGGTTCATCACGTCTGCGGATGTGTAAAGTTACGTTGAAGCACGTCGTACATACAGGTTGATCACGATTGTTTCAACACCTTTAATCTGCGACACGAGGCCAGTCGACAGTCTTTTGTACTCTGAAAAACTTTAGAAAATGCCACCGTCCTCCCGGAGTTCATGCCTTCGTGGAACGTCGGGACTGCCCTGAGAAGAGTAGCGCCTCTTGCAATAATGGTAGAGATTGCGGCAACGTCTTCGGACGCGCTCACATCGTCTGAGTGGACAAATATTTGTGGAGCGTCAGTTTGGGTAGTTTGTCCCCATCATTTTTTCCGCCCATCTGGCCCCTTATGTTTGAGAATCCCAGGATATCAGCTAGATCTAACAGACTGATAACATGATTCTCTTCGGATCATAGCCGCACACGAGCAATAACTTTGTTCAGTTGCAGCTTAGCGCCCAGTGGTCGGAACATTTCTTCGTCAAGGGTAAAAACGGTATAATAGCTTCACCTAGGTCATCCCGTAGCTAGTCATCCTGGCGATACGGCCCACGTGCTCCGGCACCTCAAAATCAGTGACGATAAGAGCGCTACCCTGTGGAACATTAACCTCGACCTACCCGCCCGCAGTATGAAATGCATCTCCATGCTGTTGAAGGACCCAAGAGCGGCATTCCTGCGGGACACCGAGGCTTTCTACAACCCCCAAATAACCAAGGTTGAGGTGACAATCGAGGGGGTCCCAACCCGCTGTACAGTCAAGGTCTGCGCGCTTACCAACAGTGGGGAAGGGCAAGGAAGTTATTTGTAGCCGGTTGCAAGTGCCTTCCTGAGGTGACCTTGGTGGCAAAAGGCCTCGCGCTGGCGGACGTGTCCCTTGGCGACGTCTTAACCATCAAGCACGCCCTGTGGCTTGCCCGCCGCTCCACGGAAGCGGGTGGCACATGGAGAACGCCAGTGACGTGACCATTCAGATCACGAAAACAGCAGATTCGGAGGGCGCTTTGAACATCTACTTTTACGTGGTCATGGACGCCGAGCTCAACATCGAGGATGGCTGAATCCTCACAGGCTGGAAAACCACACAACAATCCCAGCGTTCCTGGGCCACTGCCGGAAACGTCAAACAGGATCGACTGCTTGAAGAGCTTCGGACGGCCAAGAAATCACAACATCAAGGTGCTGCTACAGCAGTAAAGCAGGAGGCCTTGAAGCCACCAGAACGGAGAGAGCCTGTTTCACATTGTGTTGCAAAGCAGGACAACTGGACGTATATCATTATGGTAGCCGGCCTTGCGGGTGTATATTATATGTTTACTGATCATCAGCAGTTGCTGCTTCTTCCTGTTGCTCAAGTATAGAAAACTGCACAAGCCACCTCTAAGCCCCCTGTACTCAGCAAATGAAGATTCCCAACGATCCTCTCCATAAGGAATAACAATATGACAGCTCCAGTTACCGACGGTAAAATGCTTTTAAACGTTCTGTGTCACGGCGCAGTCGTCTCTGGCTTAGCTATGGGATACTTCGGAATGGGTAAGATGATCATTGGCGGTGCCCTTCCCAAGCTAGACTTCACCCCCTTGATATAGGGATGGTGGTCGAACCTGTCCTAAGCGATTTCTATACGCCGCTGGAGGGCCAAAATGAACGCCAGATCACCTTCATCCTCCTCGGGATGGGTGTAACTGGGCTAGTCGCCTACAAATTCGCCAAGTAATCCGAAAAGGCTGTAATACCTTGCTTATGGTGCCTACTACCATGGCCGACCAGTTGTCTATTCGTCTATCAAAGGTATAAACTATATATACTATATAGCTCTATACTATAGCTCCAAGGGCTGCTGGAAAGGCAATGCCGCCATCAAGAAACTAGCTTTTGCTGCAAAGGCACAGCTCGCGACGGGTTGAAAAAACAGGTCATCTGGCAGATTTTCTTACCATCCCCACGGTATATTCCACGGCCAAAATTTTATGTTGCTTCATTAAATGAGATCCATCAAGCTGTCCTGCTCTTTCTACCAAACAAATTGGGAAAGCGCACCTACAACTATGCCCTCACAGTGGTCGATGCCGCCACCCGATTCAAAGCAACTGAGCCTTTGGGCACAAAAGAATACAAAGAGGTTGTAGATGACCCAGGGCTAAACTGCTCTAGAGCGACCCTGGGCGGGAGTCCATGGGCACAGTCAACGAGCTGCTCGCGAAATATTAGGTTTCTATCAGGCGTGAGGTTGTGGATATCCATCGGGGTCAGGGGATCGTTGAGCGGTTTAATCGGACCCTGGCTGAGCGACTGTTTGGGCACCAATACGCCCAAAAGATGCGGCTACATTCCAGGCGTGCTTTTGAATGGGTGAAGCGGTTACCCGCAGTCGTGGTAGCTTTGAACGGAGAAGTGACCAGACTCACTACCAAACGGCCTACTGAGGCCATCAAGTTAAAAACCAAGGCACAAAGGCCCTCCTCCACTTTACCAGTCAGGGGAGCTGGAGGGTGGTCGCCGCCGCGCGACTGGTCCAGTGTGGTCGCTAGATGTGCATCGGCTCGGACGCTCAGTAATTAAACCTGACGAGCCTGTGTTGTACTATCTGCCAGATGCCCCGCAGAGCGGATTTGTCCGGGAGGAACTTCTCCCGCGACAATCAGCTTCCGCTGGATAGGGTGCTGAGGCGTTGAGAACTGCGTATCCCCCTTTTCCGTTGCACTCGAGACAGGTCACTCTAAAGTGATCATTACTATGGCCCCTAGAGTTGTCGAGCCGGTCCTCACTGAACCGCTGGTTATCCTTTTGTTGGTAAGCCCATTGGAGCTCAATATTGCACGTGGCACAGCTGTTGTTTTGCTGCTCCTTGAGATTCAGGATGTGATCGACCTTCAGATCAAACCGGAATCCCACGGCCTGGTTTTAACTCTGATAACTTACCAACTTCCTCTGGATGCTTTTGCGGAGACGCTGAGCAGCATGCTGCTCGGTCAGTTGATTTTCCTCGGAACCCTCCTCCGTGGGACAGAGTACCCTTTCGAGGTGTCTAAGGTACTCTACTCTTGATACGACAAGGTATGCCAGATTTGACCATTGGACATAGTCATCGGTAATCCAGATTTTGGGGTGTTTGATGGTGAGACCCTGGCTCCAGTGGATCGTGAGGGCGTAGCCGAGACGCCAGTCACCAGCCTGGATGACCTCCCAGGCTGCCTCTATGCTGACACCGACGATGTCGCTGAGTACCATATCTTCCGTGCGATCCCTGCCCGGGAGAGGGACTTGTATGTTTGGCTTCAGGCTGTCTTTTGGGTTGTACAGCAGTGACACTCGGGCTTGCGGGAAGTGACCCTGTGGCGCTGAAATAGCAGGTCCTGTGCTGGGTCTTGGGTTTTCTGTCTCGAGGGCAAGATGAGGCCGCCTGACTTCCAGGCTTCAGCAACCTTTCCCCAAACAAATGCAACTGGCGAGCGTTTTTCTTATCTCCTGTCATTGCACCTTGTCGGGCTGCAGGCGGACAGCCTCTTTCAGGCTTTTGAGGGCCTCGTGTTTCGATCTGTGGTCGACCTGGACCTCTTCATAGTCATCGGGCTTCTGACACAGCCAGTCATCTCGCCAGCAATCGGGGTGGTTGATCGTGATCGCCGAAGCAGATGACTTAAACACCCCTGTGTTCGAGCCAACCGAGGAATGTCTCCAGAATAGGACGGGGCACAGTGTATACCTCGTCCCAGATGATCACGTGGGGAATGAACTCCTGGCCCATCCTTTCCGAGGTCCATTCAGTTTGATCACTAAAACGAAAGAAACTGTGCTACACCTGGGCCTTGGCCTCTCTGGCACGCATCTCTTTCTCCAGTCTATGACTCGGTGTGAAAACGAGGGGAAGAGCTCAGTAGTTCTCGTCGTTTTCCCGCTGCCTCCGTCACCATTTAGGTAGCTCAATTGGTGTCGGCTTAGTGGGACAGCGTACGTTAGTGCAGTGCTTGCGGAGAGGTGCTTTTCATCCTTCACGTATTCGGGCTTGGGGAGATAGGCGTCATGCTTCGCGGGCATTAAGAGCTGCTCTCGCTTGTCGCGCCACTGGTCAGGGACAGCTTCGCTGCAGGTGTACGCCTCAACTCCTTCGAGACTGCGGTTTTCCGCACGTAGATGGAATCGGTCACCACCCGGACGTCATTCTCGGCCGTGAATCTTTAAAACATGGTGATCAGGTTGATGTGGACATAAGCCAGCATCGAGTTGCTGAGATGGGCCTACTGGGGCTGGGAACCGTCGTAGTAGGTAAGGATGTGGCCGAGGGGGCATTTCATCGGCGCACCTACCAGGGTCCCGCTTGGAGAGTTTCTCTGACCAGACAGTCAAGCTCTCCTCTATCAGTCACCAGCCTCCTAGTCAGCCGTTTTCCTTCAGCTTTGCTGTCCTGCGTGAATTTGCCGATGATACTGCATCCCTGGTTACGGTCCTCAGGAAACCACACCTCGGCCTATGGATTTAAGGCGATGATCGCTTCACCGACCCTCAAGACCTTTACGAGGCCGGTCTCTGCCAGGAAGGCAAGGAGCGGAGTCTGGGCCCTGCCGATGTCTGCGAAATGCCTCCCAAACCACGCGGGAATGACAGGATGTGAACTCGCAAATCTATACCTCGGCGAAGCCTATGCCAGTGTCTTTGGGGAGGGGACCACTGATGGCTACGGGTCATGCGGGGGGTTGGGTATCCGAAACGTTCAAAGTTGGGCTTTGCTTCACCTTCTCCCTGATAGGAGGCCGGGTAGCAGGTTTCGTGTCAATGCTTTCGACGTCTCTCGTGTCGTTGTCCATTGTGTCCAGAGAACGCCGTGGCCAAGCTCGACGCTGGCCTGGATGTCGTCTAGCAGACTGGCTGGGATTGGCTTCCAGACATCGTTTCTTTGGCCATGATGCTGGCCGCGTTACTCTCTCCGAACGCCCTTTCGGCAAGTTCATTATCACCCAGTTTGGTGCAGATGGCTTTGAACCTCCGTTTGCCTCCTGTGTCCTGTAGGTGTGGCCGTCCTGTAGTACGAACTGGTCGACACCGAGTTGCCTGCCTTGGCCACCCAACGGCCAGACAGCTAAAATCTTGCCCAGACGCCCTCATAGATATGGACTTCTCAGCTTTGAGGGAAATGGAGACACTTGGAGCAGGAGTTTTCGTTGTGGTAAGTGAGCTCTACTTTACCTCTTACTTCCTTGCCACCAAACTGGTATTTGCCACTGTTGTAGACGTCCTCTCCGGCAATGTCCCGAAGGATGATTGCTCTCTTGAGGATCATTTCCAGTTCAGCAACATCTTTAAAGGTGGCGCTCGTTTTATGCAATCTCTTCTCCCACTCTTGGATTTTCTGGAGCCCTGCGGGAGTGAGGTCTTGACCCTCCACAAATCTTTGAGCCACACAGTCGAGGTCGCCGACCCGCATTGGGGCTAGGTTTTCCTCATCAGTGTCTCAGGTTAGCCCATAAACGACGGCACTTACGGGGTATACCTTCTGATAGACCATGATTTCGATCCCTGTCAGAACACCTGCGGGCGGTTGTTGCAGAGATTTCAAGGCGTCTGGCCTTGTTTGGGAGGCGCAAAGCCGTCCTCGATCGCCCAGATGGCGGGAGCCTGTCAAGATTGAAGTCGTTCACGGCGTCGATCTGTCCCAAACGAGCGAACTCATTGGCGAAGCTTTCGGGTGCCCGTTTCCGGGCGTCGTCGGCCTTTAGCTTGGCGATAAATGCGGTGTAGCGGTCGAGGGTCCCGCGGAGGTCCTGTAAGACCGTCCGCGACCTTGGGCATTTGGGCCGGATGCCTGTGGTGGCCACAAACTCATCTTGCAGTGGTCATGCTCTCTGTGCGTGCGCCATGTGGGGATGGGTATAACCAATTTACATCTTCTCAGAATATGTTTTTTATCCACTATTTGAATACCTATATCTTTTTATCCTTTCTCTAATTGTAAAGTTCGATGGCATCCAGTCACTCTATTTCTTTTTTCTCCACCCTCTTGTGGCGCTTCCACACTCTTCGATATCCACACGCTATGCAGAATCTTCGCTTGTTAAGGAACCCACCCCACACCCTTGGTTTGATTGGGAGCCACTACTACCCTTTGTTACATTGGAATTTTGAGCCCAGCAGTGATCCTTCATACAACTTTTCCGACACTGTTCCGCCTTCCCCAACAACAGCCATGCACACGTGTGTGTCCCTTTCATTGTTATGATATGGTCTCTCTGATAGGCATCTCTAAATGGGTCTGCGCCGGCGAGGGCAATGGCCTCTTTTTCTGAATTCGGACACCCGTTCTGGTATATTAAAAACTGCCAAAACGTTGTCTAGCTGGGGGCGCATTTGATGCGCAAACAGACCTTCGGCCTTGGGGGTTGGGTCCCTCCAGAGGGGTTCTTCTTGCTCTTTCGGAAGCTCGTTAGCCTACATGAATTTTGCCAAAAAGTTATGTAGCTGGGAGCCTTTCTTGGCACATAGAATTGGTGCATTCGCCCCTTTGCTCCTACTGGAGAAAACCGTCCGTAATGGAATTGGATCCACATTGGTATCTGAGGAGCGTTACGTACATTCAAAAGATACAATGGTTATGATTTAAGGGCCCGATTGACGTCATATCCGCTAGTCAGGCTTTACACAATCCTGCGTTCTGACTGATGAAAATTATTTTCACAGTTACGTCGACTTTTACATGCAGGTGATTATTCGCGATTGTAGTGTGTGTTATGACCTAAACTGTATGTCAAAAAACGGCCAATAATCGCTTACAAATCTTGAACGCTGATACACTTCCGGATCACCACCATAACGTAATGTAATAGCCTTCCGCCCAAAGCTGCTACGCGCAAAATTTTATTCAAATATGTGCACGACTTTTTATCTAGACAGTTGTTGACAGGCAGACAGGTGAGCAAAGAGACAACATAACTTCTCCCCTCCTTAAGGTCGAGGTAGTTTTTGAAACAAGTGCCTATTCATTTACACAAAGCTCCAATGACTCACTGCGCACTATATATATAGGAGAAATGAACTATGCAAGCGCTGCGTGATTATGAGAATGCAATTCTCTTACAATGACAAGCATATTCATTCCATGTTCCGAGTAAAATTTTAGCTTTTGGTCGTGGAATCTTCGATATTTTTTGTAAGATAGTTTTGAGGTTTACGCGAAATTTCCCCAATCCGGGAAATGTAACGGAATATTCATCCCTCATTCCAGGTCAAGGCTTATCCATACCTATCGTTCAGCCATCATGAAGCTTTTCCCTAGTATATATTAAGTGATTTGGGCAAATCGTCTTCTGAATAAACATGTTAAGCAATATTCAATCAGTTTAAACCACATTCATATTTCGACTATCTTTCTTTGTGTGACTGCACCCGACTTCCAAGTTAGACACCAAAAGCAGACATGAGAAGAGTCTATATGATCCAAAGTCATGTAAGCTACGGGGATTGTTCAGGGTATTTATCATAGAAGAGGAGGAAAACATCGGGTTAAAAACAACGAATTAAAGCCATGCAAGTATCCAGGAAAGAGGGAGGTGTTTCAAGAACGAAAGGGGACAAGAAAAGCAAAAAAACTGATGGGTAACATAACATGGTGTCAAACATTTTGCAAAAACTGGAACCACGACAGAGTTATTTGCCATTATATCTACATGGCAAGCAGTAACAGCTTGGTTATTAATTTATAAGATACCTTCCTTCAGAAGTGTATCTGCTTTTCTTCACACTGGCTTGAGGTCTTAAAGATGCAATGCCGCTGTTTTATTGATTATGGTTAAATCATGCTAAATGTCAGATATGCACCTGATCCCGTGCTAAGTACAACGAATGAATCGGCATGCTGATAACAGAAATCAGTCGGCATGGTGGTAACAGAAATCAATCGGCATGCTGGTAACAGAGACCGGCTTTCATTTACATGGATAATGTTAGGCCACTGAAGACACGTCTTCGGTTTATCTCGTAACGCAACACGGTGCAAATGCATACCACCAAAGCATCACCGTTAAAAACCGTTGAAAAAACCGGTTCGGGATTCAAGTAGTAGATAACAACAAGGATGCTTGTAGCTTTGGACAGCTACACGTTTGAGTTTTATCGGTGAAAGCTTGTCATTACCAGTGAGGGGACACATAGTAAGCATGAACGTTTAGTCCTACCCCTCGCAACTGATGACACAGAAAGGTCAGGATTGTGACCGTCAACCTATCTGCATATCAAAATTTTATAACTGCTTTGTCAGAGTCTCAGCGAGGTATAACCGCTGGTTATTGTCCAAGGCAGGTGTGGGACTTACCACAATGAACATTATAATTGTCTCCTTTCAAACATTAAACAACTGGTATAACTCAACCGCATAATCATCACATAAAGACTTTCCGTGGAACAGCTCAATGTATAATAGGGTGAGTTCAAAAGCACAAAGCAGAAAATTAATGGTTTGTTGGTTGACTTGTAATTTACATTAGGTGCTATCAACAAATCCTGTTAAAGCTCTCATACCTCACAATCTGACAAGCAGATGAAGCATCAAGTCTCCTGAAATTAATTACATAGAGGTCTGACAGCAACCTGCGGATGGTCGTTGGTTTTCCCCAGGCTCTGCCCAGTTTCCTCCCACCATAATGCTGGCCGCCTTCGTATAGGTGAAATATTCTTGAGCAAGGCGTAAAACATCAATCAAATCAATTAATAAATAAATTACATATCTGTTTTAATGTGATGTGGACAATTTGCTTCCCGCCTCTTCTTCTTTGTTGCATTTGCATCTTTTTGTTCTTAATTTAAATAGTGGAATAAATTGTCAAATAGTCACAATTATATAGTTATATACTTTATATTTTTTTTCTTATTTTTCTCATAATATTATGATTATGTGTTGTGATTGATACTGATCATTTTAGGGCACATCATCTATCATTTTTCAGAAATAAGGCAACCAATTATATCCCGCGATATTCGGGGAATTATAGAAAGTGATAACTGTGCCTAAATACAATGGTGTGTTTGGCATGAACCTAGGCAATAAATCTATTGCTGACAGTGTTCAGGCGACCTACTTCTGGACCACTGTTTGTACATCTGAATACAATAGTTATGATGGTAGATCGTCCTAATATTTCTCCCAAGATTGCAGACCAGGTACTTGTTTGTGAACTTGATATACTCAGCCTCAAATCACCAAAGCGTTTTTAATGTATGTTTGTGTTTTCATAATATGTAAGTCATCGTGTTAGTCTATCCACAAATTATACCTGTCTGTCCCATGTATTATCAGTGCACAGACCGGAGCGAAGAGCTGATAGGAGGCAAGAGTGTTCAGGTTTTGGCTGCACAAAAGCAGGAAGTCGAATACAGACAGCAACGAGACAGATTCACCTCATTCAGTCCTTTTCGGGTCGGTAAAATATTGGCGTCTTCTGACAGCTATGATAGCTCACGGCGATAAATCATGTTTCTTACAGAACATCTGAAAATTGGTGTTTTTTAAATCTTCAAACCTTACTAATTTTGTGTACAATTTACCTTATGTTTGCCGGCCTTGTCCTCTAGTTCCAAAAGAATCTCTATATATCATTTGTTTCATCAACGAATGCGTTGCTGAAGGTTATGTTGTGGTTCAGATCCAGCTCACGCTGGCCTCCTCTCCGAGTCCTCGTTCCAGTTCTGTTCTGTTTCCTCCCACCACAATCCTGCCCGCCGTTGTATAAGTAAAATATTCTTGAGTAAATAAATAAATTGAATAAAGTTTATATACACTCCGGGTTGAAAACGAGTTCGCTTTCTCAAATGTAATGTTCCTGTATGTGTCACACTTGGGGAAAGTTCAACAGTGTAACATGCCAAAGGTCATCATTTAACACATTACTCCAATTTCCCCTGCCAGTTAAACTGATCGTAACGGCATCTGTGAAAATCAATGAGTATGGCGTTGAACAACAATAGAATAAAATCATTAAATACAATTCCCCGAACTTTCCTCAATTACATAATACATCCTCTCCACTAACAGAGAATTTATCACGGAGCAGGCAAGATATTTTATTCACGTCAATAATCACTTTGCTATTGGCTTTAATCTTCCTCTAGCTCCTGTAGCATCAAAATAAACATGTAGAGGATTCATCCGTCCTTTTTACATACAACCTACGGTATTTTTTGCTCGTACGCCATCTTGAGAAAGTTGACTGTCCCCAGATTCTCTCCACCCAGATGGCTCAACATCTCACGGACGACGATGATTTTCATAATCATCGATGTATGATTTCGTATATATGTATAAAAAATAAACTAATTATACAACTTTCTTTTTGTTGTCGTGTTTATATCATTCAACTCTCCTCTCGTACATCGTTCACTTTCGTCAGACTAACTGTGTATGCATCTTTTCTGTTTTCTTGCACCATCTTGCTTCGTGAAGATGTTATTGAATACTCGAAACCATGACACGTTCTTGTGTGTTTCCACATTTTTGCCACACACTCGAAGAAGTTTTCTTGCCATTTTCATGTGTTTTTGCTTAAAAATAGGTCAAAATATCTTAATTGCGCAGATCTAGCGGCTATAACGATCTTTGATATTTTTATCTGCTGGCATGAATCCACTCACCCTCCATGCTGCCTCTACAGTTGGCAAAAACAAAATGATGTCATTAGGCTGTGTAAGAATGCAGATATAACTATGTCAAAAGAGAGGCTTGATGTATTCAATACAAGCAGGTATAGTTTACGAGCCCTCTATTTTTTCTGATTTTTTCCTTTTCGTTTCGGATGCCTCCTTTCTGCAGAGCCAGCCTATTTGTCCATTTACCACCGTTATGGTTTTATTTTAACTGTTCATGACAATGCATAAATAGTAACAAATTGCACCCTTAGAACCATGCCTTTAGCAGAGTGATGTTAAAAAAAGACAGTGCTGTTAATTGCAATATATTGGGTGTCAGTGGTATTTAATTACACAAAACGATGTGTCTTGAAAGGAAACACGCCTCGGGGAGGCTTAGTCCATCAGCAGAATTTAAGATTGCAATGAAAGGTCGTGGTTGTTTCAACAGTAGTTATTAGAAATTTTGTGTGTGATTATTTACATGTACCTAAAAGCTCAAGAACTAAATTAAAATACCTTTTTCTCAGATTGCATTTTTGCCGAAGTTTTCCCCGCACAGGGTACACCATCCATTTGCTGTTTACGGCAGGCCATCATATTGCTCACACATTAGTTCTGATTATCATCACTCCTACATAGGTTCAGCATATTCTGTGTGGTTGTACGTGTAATTCCGTTGAAGTTGCGCTAAGCTAAAATCATCCAATACTTAATTGTTTCAATCATTCATATTTAAAATATGATGAATTGCCCTTTGCGTATATTTGCCCATAAATCGAACTAATGCAAAAACTTGCTCAATTAAAATTTCGGCATTTGAATTAATATTTTGTGATGAAGATTGAAATCGTAATGAAAATCTCAGGATTGATCCATATGATTTTCTGGGCGACACAATTTGTTGCCAGCGGTAGCTATAATTGTGATGTCAATAGATATTGTCGCACAAACTTACCAGTGACAGTTCTGATATATCCTTAAAATGAAAATTGCATTGTTCACTGTAACCACTGAAGAAAGAAAATGTCTTCTGACTAAATGGATAGGCAAACTGTCGATGGCCGATGGAAACTCTATGGGTCGAAAAGGCAATGACCACACGCCAGAAGCTGCTTACAGCTCTAGCGCAGCGTAATGACCCGAAGCCTCCCACGAATGCGGCAGCTGTGAGTTCAAGTCCAGCTCATGCTGGCTTCCTCTCGGTCGTAAGTGGTAAAGTCTGCCAGCAACCTGCGTATGATCGTGGGTTTCCTCCCGGCTTTGCTCGGTTTCTTCCCAGCATAATTCTGGCCGCCGGGGTATAAGTGAAATATTTTTTAGCACAGGGTAAAACACCCATCAAATAAAAAATAAGTAAAGAGACACACACAAGCAGTTGCACAGTTTTATTAAAGTCTCAAGAAATTCACAGTGACATGAAGTGTAATTGAAACAAAATAATACAGTTTGTAAGCTTATATTTAAAGACTGAATTCAAAGATAGCAATTTATACATCGATAACACTCAAACATTCCCTGCACTGATGAATTTAAAATAACCCATATGCCGGTAAAATAAAACATATGGTTTTACTTTATCTTTTCATTATGTTTCCAGCCATTTATTAACACCCAAAAAGTGTATGTTACAAAAAGCCTTATTCATAAAATCACACTACTGAACTCGACTTTTCCTATATACAAAGGGAGACTACTCTTCCCACGCAAAAATCCTCCCACTCTAACCAAGTGATGCATTGGTAAGCAAACGAATCCGTTTCCTTGGTGATTCCTTAACAAGCATGGAGTAAAAACTTGATATTAGCCGAGTCTGCGTCTGTATTCATAAAAAGATTAATTGAGTTTCTTTACCCGAGTTATGAAATGGAAAGAAAACAATTGCGTGAACGTGGATGTTCAAAAGCGCTGGGCAAACCTGTTCATAAGTGTAAATGTCGATATTAGCCAAGTCCTTTAGCCTTATAATCCCATTGATCACACATAATCCGCTTCAAGAAAAGTTAACAAAAGAAACAGTTTCTCCAACCAACATATGCTCTAGCACAAAACTAATTATCTGAGGATTTTAATAAACATAACGGCGGAACCAACCTTTTTCCTTTGCCCAAGTGTTTAAGATCGTCTCTCCTGTATTTAATATAGGGATTATTCGGTTGAATTCTTTGAAATGGGTGTTTCATGTCACGCCGACTTCACGACAAGAAAGATAGTTACAATTCTGATATCGTGAATTGTCCATACCTGGATATCAATGTACCGAATAGTCCTGCATATGGCGTATACATGTCTCATTTTTTTAGCACTTGTTAAATTGTGTGTGCCGTGTGATGATTTCGATCAACGTCACAAGTTATTGCTGCAAAAACTAGTGTGTCAAGTGTATTCCACCAAACGCCTTCACCCTACGTTTCATAAATGTTACAATGAGTATGGCTCTCTTGTTGGTACCGACGGAGTGCATGTTCTTAAACTCTAGGACTCTACTTTGTAACTGTATCTGATTCGGCTTAACCCGGAGCTAGGGGCCGTATGTTAGAAGTGGATCATGATCGCCACGTTGTTATATGTGGACAGTTACAATCAAAGCGCAACTGAGATACATATTTCATTATCAACACCATATATACTAAAATGGTACATGATTTGGATACTGATTTACTCATCCGCCAAGAACATTGATTATGTGTTTTCGTCATCATTGAAAACTGTTGACTAAAGTAAGAATTCCTACAATCCTAATTTTATATTTACATATTTTGTTAGGTTTTTGGAGTTCGTGTTATTTGTCGTTTTTGGAAACTGGTCTTGCGATTAACCCCCATTTTTGTTGACGACTGGTATATAAATGCCAGTTTCGACGCCTAGATTGTTAAATTTCGGCCTGGGACTCTCAACTGCTCATTTCGGCAACATGCCCCTGAACAAGGATATCGTTTATTCATACCCCGCTCTCACCCTTCTTACTTGATATCACGATGCTAGTTAGGAACGGGATTCCTTTGGTCCAGTCTCTTCACCTAAGTGCAGTACACCTAAGTACAGTACACCTAAGTACAGTACACCTAAGCGATGAGCTTATTTATTCTTCGTTGACGTCATTTAACTTCCATTAGATCTTTGTTCCGATATTCAGTAGTTAGAATGTAGCTCTGCTACCGACGGCCATGTCAGACGAATCCATAATGTGGAAAGTGTTGCCAGTGGTTTTCGTCCCTGGACTTCCATGCTCTAATAAAGATTATAAAAGACTACAGCATAGAGGGTAAAGCCAGAGCAGCGATGACAGCCAGAGCAGAGATGACAGTGTGATAGTTGGAAAATGGCCACGCTTTTCCGGCTAGGGAATCCCGGCCTTTTGTCAGTTTCCGTCAGTTAGGGTTCTATTTTTATTTGCATATTTATGAAGTAACAACTTCCTCCCCCCCCCCCCAGCAACATGGCTTTTACAGAATATGTCGATGCCGATATCAAACTGTCATAAAATACAATATAGGAATGCACAATCATTCAGTCTTTTCAATTGATATTCATGAATACCTAAGTATTTTTTTGTTGCACGTTGTTTAATAGCGCCTTACTCCCAAATATATACCTGACTACAGATGGACACGTGTATCTATGCCTCAGAGAGATTTATTTGATAGAATTTCGTCATTATGTGTTTCGGTGTTTAATTAAACCGATCACTCCTACATTTATGTCAGTGTCAACAAAGCCTTCTGCAGTTCCACAGCATACAAGGGTTATCATTCATGGAATGTCTCGTTTTTCTTGAGTTACTTAATTTCTCATTAATAATATCTATGTGAAATTTTGATAAACCATTCACCAACAGTGTATAGGTATTGCGATGGGTACAAATTGTGGCCAACTTTTGACAGACCTAGTTATTAAAGAGTTATCTTCATCAGGATATCTCTTTCTCGTTAAACAAACGGTATTTTTATGATTTTCTAACTGTGAACAACCGGTACATAACATAGGATGTGAAAGATGTACTTCCACCGTCTCTGGATTTATAGGAAACTACAGATTCTCCTTATGGTTCGTCTTCACTCGACTTCTACCTGTGTAATGGTTTCCTGTCATGCCAACATTGCGACAAAAGTGATAGTTGCGATTTAGATTATCCCTACTTGGATAGCAATATACCTAATGGTCCTGCATATGGCGTATACATTTCTCGCCTTGTAGCATTTGTTAGATCCTTTGTGGTGTGTAATGATTTCAAGCAACTTCACAAGGTATTACTTCAAAAACTAGTGTGTCAAGGATATTTCGCTGAAGGCCTTCCCTTTAAGTGTCTTAAATTTTACACTGAGTACGCCTCTCTTTTTCGTAAATACGGACGGAGTGTTCAGAATCTCCGGGAATGCTTCATAATTGTATTTAATTCCTCTTAACCCGGGGATAGAGGGCGTATGTTCATCGTGTTGAGTGTGATCGCCACGTTGGATATATGAACAGTTGCAATCAAAACGCAACTGAGATACATATTTGATTATCGACATCATATATAATAAAATGGTACACTATTTGGAAACCGATTTTTTTATCCAGTTACAACATTCATTACGTCTTCCGTCATTGCCAACTGTATACTACTTTTCTCTGTATGAATCCTACTTAATTTTTTCATATTTTTTATCTATATTCTTAATTCTTTGCTGGTTTGTGTTGCTTGTCGTTTTTGGAAACTGGTCTTGCGATGATTGACCTTGAATGCCCATTTTGATTGACGGCTGGTATACGAATGTCGGCTTCCACGCCTAGACTCTAACAATCTTATGAATTTCCTTCATGACTTTATATGAATTACTCCTTATTTTTTGTCTTTTCTTTAACAATTAAACGTCTGGTTACCATTTTAGTTTCACTTACGCCTAGGTCTAGATGGTTTGTCAGATAAATATCTAAACATTTTTAAAATGTAGAGTTTCACTCATACGTGGCGTGGATGAGAAATATTACGACCATTTGGAAGCTGTTGTGAATATCTACACGTTAAGATGTCGTGCAAGACATAGCTTTACTTATACCATGTGGGTTATTGGCCGGGAGACCTTCTTTTGATAATGTCTAGACAACAATGCGAATCGGTGGTCTCCTGGTTAGAGCGTCCGCCTCGATGACGGGAGATCCCAGCTAAGTCGTGGGTCGGGTCATAAAATAAGACTTTAAAAATAGTACCTGTTGCTGCCTCTCTTGGCGCTCAGCATTGAGGGCTTTGTGCTAGGAAACAGGGTTGGTCGGCCCGGTGTCAGTACAATGTGACTGGGTGAGGTGCCATGTCTGGTGTTTTCGGCATGATATTCTAATGGCGGTATCACTTCCTCGTCATGGACTCGACCTGTCGACCTCATCAGGAGGACTCCTCGTCGTCATGTGACTGAAATATTCTAAAGTATAAGCAACGTTAAACCCGAAGCACTCACTCACTCCTTGTCTGAGCAGCTGATCCACCTGCCCATTTCCGTCACCTTTTGCTATGTAGACCGTTTAGATAATCTGCGTTGGTGTTTCGTAACACGTCTCAAGGATACAACAACATTTATATGTATAAACATTATGTATTTTGTCAGTAGGACACCAGGGCCTAAAGAAGGTCTTATCAGCATCGATTTCTCGATGGATTCGAGAGCAGTTTCCTATAAGTATGTTTCACGTTAATTGGATTGAGTATTGGCAGCGACATCAACTCTCTGCCTTAGTAAATCGTTAAGCGGTGGCCTAGAATATTACACGTTACCTGTTGGGACATGCGGTTTGATGTATGGCTTTGTCTATTTTACTCTAGTTTTCACTAACGGTTTATTGACTTTGGGACAAGCAATCAGATGATTGTGAGATAGTTCAAACCCTTGAGCATCTTCACCCCAAAACGATGCAGTATTTATGTGTGTATATGTGATTTTTGTCGTATATGAAGTGTATATGATGGACTGATTGTTTTATGACTTATTGATTTGTATTTAACGCCGTGATGATGTACGTGATGCTGGCCAAGTTTACGTGCAGATTACCGGAGCTCCAGAGGTATGACAAACTTTCTGTCTTAAACTCACAGTCAATTACTCCACAGTGTGTAAAAACATCAAATCTATCTACCCTGTCCAATAATGGGTTTGGTATGAAAATAACATAATTACTTTATAAGCATGGAACAGCGTGGAACGGATATGTAATGGAATGTAATGCAACAAGGTAAAGGGAGATAATCAAACATTTGAAGCCATTTTGACCGTAATTCTGGCTTTTCTCCCCTGTTCACCATCGTCAAGGAGGCCGACAATTCCTTGTGGGAGTTTCGGCTCAGTAAACACAAAATATTTTTCCAATCATTATACAACACAAACAACCCCAAAAAGTTTGAAAGACAATAATTCCTTCAACGAGAAGCAGTCAATATATGGTTTTAATCAACGGTCAAAAGCGAGCACGATGAACGTATTTTCCCAAATTCTCATCGCTAAGCGTATGGAGCCCTTGAACATGTAACCATCTGTTCTATGGTACGTTGTAAAGGTCCAAATAGGCTTTTAATCCAAACAAGACATCAGTTCGTATTCAGAATTTTCGTAAATGCGATGATGTTATATCTGAGTGAATAAACAATTCAGTTAGGCTGCCCCACGTCATAACACACCGAAGCAATACAGTAAGTGGGAAGGTCCGCCAGCGGCCTGCGGATGGTTGTGGGTTTCCCCTTTCCTTTTCCGGGTTTCCTCCTATCATAGTGTTGGTCGACGTCGTAAAAGTGATATATTCTTGAGTACGGGGTAAAACTCCGCTTAAACAAATAAATAAATAAACCATTTCTATACTGGCGTTTTGAATAACACACCAATGTAATACAAGAGTTTGGAGTAAGACACCAATGTAATACAAGCGTTTTGAATAACAAACAAATGCAATAAAGGCGTTTTGAATAACACAACAATAAAATACTAGCGTTTTGAGTAACACACCAATGCAATATATGCGTTGTGAATAACATACCAATGCAATGTAGGTGTTTTGAATGATATATGGGCACATTTTGAAATAATGCATTTCAACTTGTCAGCAAGCGCCCATATTTTTTTAATATATCGGACAGAGCTATGTTTATTTAAACTTAAAAATTGTTCTAACAGAGCTAAGACTAAAGAGTTAAGGCCAATAAATCGTAAAGACTTAAAAGAATATAGTCTCCGAAATAGTAGGTATTTTTGCGTTATTTCAGAATGACATGAGCATTGGGTATTTTTGTCAAAAAGTAAAAGTTGCTAGCTTTTCTTTAATCCCACTACCAGCATTGTACGTTATGTGTATGTTTAAATATAACCAAAGAAAAAAATCAAACTTAAAAGTCTGTCAGAATGTTTAAATGACGCCTGACAATTCAGTGGAAATGGTGCATGCGCACAGTGCTCGGTAAAGCTATGTAAACATGTTATGTTACGTGGCTGATGGCACGTAAAAGAAGGACTGACGGCTCTCTCGTAACCGCCAAAAAGAGGCGGAAAAAGAGCTCAGTAGGGTGACAAGCAAGTCTAGAGTTGTAATTGATGGCCGGTTGTGGCAAAACTACTACGATTTGGATACCAAGTTTATTCATCCGCCTTCATCTTTTTATATTTCGTGGTTTGTGTTATTTGTCGTTTTTAGAAACTGATTTGCCGATTACTGACCTGGAAGGATCATGTTGTTTGACGGCTGGTATACCAATGTCGATTACGGTTACTGACCCGGAATGACCATGCTGTTTGACGACTGGTATACGAATGTCGGTTACTGACCCGGAATGACCATGCTGTTTGACGACTGGTATACGAATGTCGGTTACTGACCCGGAATGACCATGTTGTTTGACGGCTGTTATATGAATGTCGGTTAAACGCCTACGTCCCAGATAATTGCCTTTCCTTTCCCAAAGAATGTAATCCGCTAATCGGACACTTCAGACTGTAGTCTCTAAATCAGTTTCGTAGAAAAGTACAATCTGATCTAATTCAACATAGCTTCTAAATGTATGTTATACGCTGAAAAAAGAATAGCCCTAGAGCGATTCATGCTTTTACCGAGTTTACTTAACATTTTGATTTCAAGTCACGATAACATTTTCGGAAATTGTTGTTGACAGTACAGAATTGCATATTGATTGAAAAGTGTTTCTTTGATAAAGGAGGATATATTACTTTCAAACCGAAGCTAAAAGGCATGCATGCACAGCACCATGCATGGTGGTAAAAATATAACTACTTCGTTTCACTTTGTTCATACAATAGCAATGAGGTTTATGAAAAGAAAAAAACAGAGTTAGCCGCTGCACTTTTAAAGATATGAAACATGTTCATTTTAAGCCGCTGATTAACCAACGTAAGTAACAAACGGTGGGTGCTTCTGTTTTGAATAGATTATACCGGAGAATTATCTCAAATTTCCAATTCAAATAATTCAAGTTGCACATTTTGTTTTTTCCCCCAATAGCCGACTTGTGCACTTTCAGAAAATGTCACCTTTGGTATCTTGCCATTTTTTTGGTGTTTCTTTGCTTTTAAGCTATAATCAGTTTTGCAAGACGTTCCATTTCGACCCGAACTACGAAAATTAATTTATGCACGAAAAGTAACGAGTAGAACCATAAATTGATGTAGAAGGTCGCTCGGCAAGCTTCGTGCATAGCATTTTATGCGACGTCATGGCGTCACAGAAAATTTAACACATGTGCATGATGACAATGTTTGCGTCATCCCTTTGATGTTTTGCAAAAATACTGACGTCATGTGCATCCTTCTGAGTGACAGTTCGGAAAACGGACCACCCCAGAGTTTAATATTCATGATATTAAGCATATCGCAGAAAAGGTTCATAAAAAAATTTTCATCCCAATTTCCCTTCTTTTACTTATACTCTAAATAAGGCTACAGCATGTTAAGCCACTTTATCGATTTTAAGGCATATAAAAGTCCAAACATAGAAATTCTCCGTCATAGCCTAAAACATCACGCCCCTTCAATTTATGATCCGAGCTCGAAGTGTTCGATTGTGTGATAAAGAGGACAGGAAAGCTTCATGTCTTTGTTGATAAATTCTGTAATATCCAAGACAACTAAGCTTGATAAATATTGTAATAAAAAGGGCGACGAAGCTTCCTGAATTCTGCTTTATGAATTGTGTGATATCGATGCGTGAGAAATTTCACGAATTGTGGACTATCGATGACAAGGAAGCTTTGAGAATTGTGTTATATCGATGTTAAGGAATCTTTGAGAATTGTGTGATATCGAGTAAAGAGTAGCTTCGTGAGTTGTATGATGTCGAGAACAGTGAATATTCCTAAATTGAGTGACATCAAAGATAGTGAAGCTTTGTAACTTCTTAGATATATGTATCGAGGGAGCGCGTCATGAACCACGAATATATTAATCTATTCACTCATAAAACGATCTATCAATCAATCAATCAATCAGCCAAATAATTTTATAGCAACTCCAATGATGCGCACTACCTGACGAGACACGGAACCAGTACTAACCTTCCACTACTTACCTAGACGTGAATGATAAATTGCATTTAACATCACTGTGTTTTTGCACCTAATTCTGTTTAAGCCATGGTGCTAGGTGGGGTGTAAGTTGTTACTTCTTAAACACTCACATGATCAGTTTAAAATGAAACCGTAATCGACGTAAATTGACAAGAGGCTGGATTTCACCAATTTGCCAACTACTTGTATCAGATTTTCGTCCCTGCTCCGGTTTTACGTGTATTTCCTGTGCAGTAGTCTTTTATATTCATTCTAAACCCAGAGCTTCTGTTTCTTCTTTGTGAACACCTTCCCATGCGATATATTTATTTATTTGATTGGTGTTTTACGCTGTGCTCAAGAATGTTTCACTTATGCGACGGTGGCCAGCATTAGGGTGGGAGGAAACCGGGCAGAGCTCCGGGGGAAACCTACGATTATCCGCAGGTTGCTGGCAAACTTTCCCAATTACGGCCGGAGAGGAAGCCAGCATGAGTTGGGCTTGAACAGCGACCCCATTGGTGGGAGGCTTCTGAGTCATTACGCTGCGCTAGCGCGCCCTATACGATGCATACGTGCAACAAGTGTAAATACCGCGATAACGGCAACGACTCAAACAAAACCTCATGAGGTGGCCTTTTGTGGTTACAAGACGGTGATGTTGGAGGGGCAGGAACCATCAGACCGCTTTCAAAAAACTTCGTCAGTATTTGTTTAACACTTAAACCGCGTCGTTACAGACACGTTTGCCACAGACGTCACTATTCCCGATAACAGATAAGCAAAAATTAACTTACAACCTGTAATGAAACTTTCGGACGCAAGGCGTGGACAATATACAAACTGATGTATCACGCAAGCATTATGATTTAAATTGAGCTTAATAGAGTTTATTTTCTCAACACGCGTGAGAAATACATATACATTCTTAGGAGAGAGTAGTGACGACACAAGTCAGGGTGTGTTGAACTGACACAGTTTTGCCCATCAAAACAATCGAACTTTTAATTTGAACAGGACGTAGAAAGTTATTTCCGATAAAAAAGGGTATGAAATAAAAATATGACGTGTTATTAAAGTTGCCCTTCACCTCGAAATGTCAATATACAGGTCTGCCAGAAGGACATGTTAATAAACACAGATGTATACATGTAGATCACATAAATTAAACAAAATGAAAATCAAACGAGACATGAGTTGTCTATTACTTCAATAAGTCTTATTTGTTCATACAAGTGAGAATTATAAATACATTCTAGCAAGATAGTAGCGACTCAGTTTTGTCTTTGAAAAAATTTTCAATTTGGAAATTATATCGAACAAAAAACATGAAAACCCTGAGCTATCACTGTTCTCGATCAGCAATAACATGATAAATAACATACATGTAAACCTAGTGGACATCCGCCCAAGTGGTCTCAGTCTGCCTCGTGACGTGGTAACAGTAGACAAACATTTCACAGTTCCAGTTATACAGATGAAACTCGAATATATATTAAACAGACACCAAATAACAATGTATACATTTATTTTCCACGTCAAAACTCTTAAGCCTGTGTGGCAGTGTTTTCTGTTCCCTGCCCCAGAACAGTTCTATGCTTAGCCGAATGGAGCTTGTGTGACTTTTTAACCTTACAGATGGCTTGGACCGAACACCCGCTACCGACATTACAATCCTCAGCTGGTTGGCAAGTTCTCGAGGAGGCGTCTATATCCGTAGGACGGAAACCGAAACTGCAAATGACAAGTTGCTATAGATTTAGAAAGATATCAATGAGAGGGATTGCTCTCGCTTACCTCTTTAGCATGAGAAACGATCGTATCTATACATTTAGTCTTGAAACGTCCTGGCCTGAAGCTTAACCAGGCTTCTAATGGGCAGATAAGTAGACCAATTCTTGGGAAATGTTGGATGGATGGGTTAGTCAAAAGTTAATAAATATCCCGTATTCTGCCAGGGGCTAGTTTTCATGGAAATACAAATAGGAGTTCACATTTCGATACACAGCATCGCTTCGGCCTGCCGCCATTATTTTAGTTCCAGCCTATGAAAACTTTCCTTGCAATAAGATACAAGACGACGGCTGTTTTAAGCGGCCAGTGCCGCAAAAAAGTTTATTTATTACTGACGCAAGCTACATTTTTGCTGCCTTTTCTCTGCTTTGTAGAATGCCACATCACGAAATCTCAGGAATACACAGTAAAGACCGGCAACATGATTTTCTAATGTTTTAATTTTACGTGGTTACATGTAACTCCACATTGTAATCTCGAATGAAGTCAGCCCATGTTGTTAGCAAAATTTTTCACAAATTTGGCAGGTGTGACCGTTTAATTTTGCATCAAGACAAAATGTAAATCAAATAAGTTTGTCATACTCAACCAGGCTTGTCGCTAATCCACTTTACACGTGAACAATGCGTACGTAAACGAGCTTCTCTTTGTCCAGGGAATTTATCCAATGTATTCAGCCGGCAGCCAGATTGCAAGAGGCAGACAGTTTTGAAGATTACCCGTATTTGTACATAATATTTCAATATTTCATGAATTCCTTTGATTCTGATTGGGTGCGATTCAAGTTTCAGATTCCTAACCTAACCCAGCCTATGCATAGGTTCGACATATATCATAAATTCCGTGATTTTCATTGAGCGTTAGTTTCTGCACAGTGTATAGCTTTGTTTTTACACTGTACAACTTTGGTTTGAAGCTCATTCGGTGTATCTTTACGAATTTGTTGTCCAGAGCAAACCATTCAGACTGTCAAGAGGCGTAGTGAATATCACATGTTTAAGAGGCAAAGAGAAAAAGTGATGTATATAAATGACATGAAACGCCGATGAACAATGTCCAGCAAAGTGGTTCCATTAGCCTTTCAGTGGCTAATAATCTTTTGCGTTAAAATGAGCATGGGTTGATAACTGTGATTGCATTCTGCGAATGGAGAAACCACGCGAAATATGACAAAAGCACGGCGGAAATCTAGAATTTAATGTCACCTAATAAACGCTTAAACATGCTGGTCTGTTTACCTGGATAGTGCTTAAAGATCTGCTTTCGAGTGTTATATGTCATTATGTCACAAAAATATCAAGTATGTTTACTTACAAGGAGTGAATCCAGCAACCGATAATCTCAGTGTCCACTGGGCACGTGGCCATTGGAAATCCGGTGTTAAATCCTGTAATGGGTTCTTGCTGTATCAGGAAGTTTCCGGTACAACTTGGCACACATGTAGCTACCGCCTGTGAACAGAAATGCACAGCGCTGTTACCAAGCAGAACCAAACGTTATCTTGATTTTTTTATAAGTTAGAATTGTTACAACCAATATTTATACATCTACATTCATAACCACAACATACACACATATTGTCTGTATGTCCGTTTTTCTTTTTTAATCTAACAAGGAAAACCTGGCAAGCATTGTTGGCAAGCATTGTTGGCAAACACATATGTTTACGCTGTACAAACGTAGGCCGAGAAGACATTAAAGAAGGTTGGTGTGTTAGAAGTAAAAATTGCAATCAAATGTGCGTCTATCACTATCATTTTTCTCATCATCCGTAGGTTAATTGATGTGTAGAGCGCGTGATGCATGCCAATATTTACAGTGCATACAGATGATCTTATCGATACCCAAAAAGAAGTATCAATTTAAACAGAAACTGTTATACTCACTGGGCGACGGATTTAAGCCTTATTAGTTTCTTTCTACATTCCAAGGAATCTGCGAGTTTTATACACCCCCATTCTAACGTCCACCCAGTTCACGTAATCAAGGGCGAGGAAAGGAAACGGGGCAAGAAAAGACGTTATTTGTCGAGAGTTTTGAAAGCGTTTGGTAATCAAGAATCAGCAAATACCCACAAGTTAATGCAGAAAGGAAAGGATTTGCGGACAGAAAAATAACCTTACCCGAACACCCGAGCCTGCAACGACACTTTTAAAGGCATAACACGTACGACCCCTCGATAGGGCGCCATCACACAGTTCATTTTCCAAATCGCATCGACAGTTGACCACCGTATAATTTTGCGGACAATCCACTGAGGAGAAGGCATCATCCTCTTGTGCGCTGAAGGGTCCAGTCCTGACTATCACGTCTGAAGAGTTCAGGTAAAACAGATACTCAATGTTAAAAAATAAGACTTTGTTCTCAGCTTGGCGAAAATCTGATTATGTATAAGAACAGCACCATTACCTGAACATGACGGAGGTATGCTAATGGCCATATCACATGACAATATCTAGTTTTAGGCCAAACGATCTTCTGAAGGTGCGATAGCTCATGTCCATTGAACATTTTAAATCTTTATAACGACACAGGATTCACGTTTGGACCGTATCAACATCACAAGGACTCTTTCTTGTCCTGTTTGCTTTAAAGAATAAAACGGTAAAAGGTATTTCATTGATTGATGTGAAGTCGATCAGGGATATGTATAGTGCAAATCGGAGTTCCCGGGTTATGACATCAACCTTCGTTAGGTACATGACAAACATCCTGATCTAAAGCAGGAGCCAAAACATAAGGGCACTTGCGAATTTGTTTATTCGCTGACAGAGTGTGAAACATGAAATTTAATCGTTCAAATACAGAATTTGCTAAACAAACTATACCTGCGATGCATTCAGGGGCTTTATGTGCCTTTTTCTTGATCCATGTTAAGAGGGGCTTCGTTTCGGAAATCCCGAAGTTAAATCTGCAACGTAAGGACAAAAATGTCGAAACATGATCTAAAGAACAAAGCCTGTCCGTTTTCATTGATATATGAGATGGCTTCCTCTTCGGTCGTACGTGGGAATGTCTGCCAGCTACCTGCGGATGGCCGTGGGATTCCACAGGTCTCTGCCCGGATTCCTCCAACCATAATACTGGCAGCCATCTTATATTTGAAATACTCTTGGGTATGGAGTAAACACCTCAATAAAATATGTAAATAAAAGAACAAATAAGTAAATAAATAAATGAATAAATAACAAAGGCTGGTGGTATCCAACGCCAGTAAAACTGGCCGTTGTCATATGTGTAAGGATATTTCAAATGTAGCTTGAAACAACAATTTAATCAATCACCACTATGTAAACGGTAATCCATATGATAATACCACTAAGAGGATAAAGGTTTTTAAATGCATCTTATGACATAGTTTCTTGGGGATTTTAGTATTTGTCCTTCGTTACACGTGATTTCGTGACCTTTTGAAAGCTTGGCTAGCCCTTGATGACTCTGATAATCATAGAACATAACAAAACCAGTCTGTCAAGATTAAGTCAGGTAATATGAGAATGTACAAATCAGCATAATCTGACGTAACGCTGCCATTGCCATTCACAAAAAAATAACAAGAAACAAAAAAAAGGAAACAAACAAACAAACATACATAACAAAACCAGTCTGTCAAGATTAAGTCAGGTAATATGAGAATGTACAAATCAGCATAATCTGACGTAACGCTGCCATTGCCATTCACAAAAAAATAACAAGAAACAAAAAAAAGGAAACAAACAAACAAACATAGAATGAAATTGAAGCATAACGACTTGAATAAAAAATCTTTCCTTTGAAATAAAAATGTCCCGACGAGTGACGTCTAATAAATTGCATTTAACATCGCTCTAGTGTCGTTAAAAAATTCTGCTTAAGCCATGGTGCTAGGGGGGATTTAAGTTGTTATACACTTACATGGATGGTTAGAATAAGTCCCCAACTGAGGTAAATTGACGTGTGACCATTTCCCACCTATCACACTGTCATCGCTGCTATGGTTTTTACTCTCTAGGCTGTAGCCTTTAATATTGAAAATAAGAATAACTTCTATGATTACTTAGTTACTTAATTTTTTACATGAAAGAAAAAACTGCGTTTTAGTGGAGGATTTATGAATGAAGGTATAAATAAATATGGCTTAATGAGAGAACATGGTCATGGATGCATTGATCGGATTTCGACGAGATGGGAGTACCAAGCACAAATGAAATAGATAAACACTTTTACAACCACTTAGAAGATCCAAACATCTATTAGACCTCTAAAGCCACTGTGTGTAATGCATAATTTAGAAAATTTAGTATATGGATACAAAGTGGAAAAGGTATATCTCATGGTACTCGCCAGGGGCTTTCAAAAAAGCGATGCTATCAAGCAAATCGAAAACAGAGTAAAGAAGTTTTGTCCAAGTCTGCAAAGTCAACCAGGGTTTGCTTAATGTCGCAAAGGGCATCACAACAAACACCTGCTTAAATTTACTTGGCCTCTTCGAGACATACCACGAGTATTTGGTACTTAAGGAGAAATTCTGTAATGTAATATAACGAAAGGAGACACTGAAAGACTTTAAATTATTTAGCCACTATGCGTCACTTTGAGTTATCTCCCCTGCTCTCGTCGTCAGCGATATTGAAGAGACACATATTTCGTGGGGCCATTTCGTAACAGCATGATGCAAAAAGGTACTGATATATTTCGGAAAATTATCTATATTTATAAGGTTCGTACCTGATGTGTGTTGTAGAATATATAATTTTAAGATGTGCAAGTTTAGGTCGTGAACATAGAATGACAGGTAAAAAGAAAAAGAAAAATAGACGATTGGAAGTTTCTTTAGCATTAGTATATTTTTATTAAGTGACAATTAAAAGTGCGCACGCTGAACCCTAACCGTATGGATCCCTTATAAATTTAAAGAAAAAAAAACAAAAAACAACGCCATGTGTCTTCTTACACACGGAAGAGGTAAGAAGAGAGTATATCGTCTTAATCCAAAACAAATTTCAGCTAAATTTGAACATTTATTTCTTTAACATTTCGTTTCAATTGCAGCTTCAGATAAGCATTGCTATCAGAAACGCATAGCCAACAGGAGACCTTCACAACTGTTTTCCTTGTGCTTGGGGTCTGGTCATATTTCCGGTTGAATTCATAGCAATTTCATAACTGCAAAATATATTCTATCTATTTACACACGTGTGCAAATAGTATGGGATGTTCCAGTTGACATTTTTCGTCAATACAATTATGCAGTGAAATCTTAAGTGAGTATCATTAGGCGCCCTACCTTAAGGATATGAGCTTCGTATAAGTCCATAGTTACGTCAACCAGTCCGGGTTCGCCATAGCTATGTATACTCACATTTCGCACACATCGCATGTCTTGGGCGGTGGATGCGGCTGCCAATTTCCTGGTCCCTGCGGCCTTGGTGCGTGATTTGCTGCAGACGCCTTCGGCATGGCAAGAGAAACGCTAAAACGAAACGGAATAGAAAAAATATGATACTCTGGGTTATCTGTTGGTATAAACTGAAGGAAAATTTCTGACCTGGTCTGCTTTTGTATTGACGTGTTCACGCCAGAGTAATTTATTTATTTCTTTATTTGATTGATGTTTCACGCCGTACTCAAGAATATTTCACTTATACGACGGCAGCCAGAAACATGTCGGTGCGAAACCGGGCAGAGCCCGTGGAAAACCCACGACCATTCCCACGTACGGCTGGAGAGGCCCCAGAGTAAAGACACATCTATTATAAAAGTTGGCTATGGTTGCGATCGTGGGTCAAGTGGCTTTATTGATGAAAAATCTAAATATGACCACTAAAATAAATGAGAAGCATAATACTAGACTACAGCATAGAGAGTGAAACTAAAGCAGCTACAATTGTGTGCTAATTGTTCACCCGTAACCACGTAGGGTTTTAATCCGACTGTTCATGTGAACGTTAACCAGTAACAGCTTGAAAGCTGGTTTGTACATCAAACAGAAAAACAGAATGCAGTGATCTCTTAAAAGCATTTCTTCGTTTGGGTGTTGAAACCGACTTTTGTCTACCCGCCGTCAATCAAAAGGTATGTAAAAGTAAGATTAATAAAACAAAACGTAAAGGGAACAAAGACAAATAAATATAAAACCAATCGAACAAACCGTGCTTTCGACACTTATACATTTTTTTTAATTGCCTTAACGTGAGAAAGGAGATGTTTGGATATATAATACGATTGGCCCAAGCTTGTGGAAAAATGGGTTTGTCGAGAAGTTCGCCTTTCTACATACACAGATCGAGTTGGGGAAATTAATTTTAAAGTGCCACTCGGGTCAGAATACAAAATAAAAAATCTAAATATTAATATAATAATATAATATTAAAACTATATCAACGAAATTCTACTGAACAAACCCTACGCCGTAGATCGAAAGGATTTTCGATCATTAACACTAAATAACCATATAACTGAACATTCCTTAAAAAAAAAAAAAACTTTCCTGCTGTGACGTCTTTATATGACGTCGAATAAAGCAGATGTGATGTCGGATGAGGTATTTATGCAGGGATGATATCAAGAGCGTTTGAAAGGACAGTGTCATTTGTGGAGACACGTCAGCCATTAGTGACGACATGTGTTCGTGCGTGTAAAGTAACACCAGGCATATTTTACGTTTCGTCCTAGAATACGGAAACAAAACGTTTCCGTATTCTAGGACGAAACGTAAAATATGTTTTAATACAGTTCGATTTCTTTACAATTTAGGAAAGCTTTTGTGACTATGCCAATTTTATCACTTCACATTGATTTTAAGTTAAAGGGGTTTTCACACCAGAATAGCTTTTAACAAAACCAAATTGACTTCATAATAGAGGTTGTCGTATACTAACGTTCGACTTGAATGTAGTCTTGGATACTGTATTCCAATACTGTCGTCGCCGCTCTTTAATTACTGTCTGAGCACTATTCTATTATGAATATAGTCTTGCACAGTCAAGGACTCTGATTGTATGCCTGGTACATTTGCATTGTTTTCAAGTTATTGTTTATTAAATTTAAGGAAAACACAGCATTTTGAGTAATTTTGTAAAACAAGAGACTAACATATTGCAATTAACAGCAGGGCAATTTTCCTTACCTCATTCTTCGTATCTTCGTAGGCCATGTTTTAGTCGGGCTGAGGGGTGAGGTTGAAGTTGCGGGGTTGGGAGCGGCTGCTACTATATACACATTAACTTGGAACAGATGGGATAAAACCCCAATCGTGATAATTGCCTTTCCCTTCATTAAATATGATTTTCTGCAGCCGTTTAAGTAAATATTATTTCATTTTCGTTATAATAACCTGTTTCCTTTACTATACAAGTCATACACTTGAACATGTTTCCTTCTGTATTGCATTTCTTTGACAACTGTTAATATAAAGCGAAAACGTCCATTCGTGAAACAGTAATCTTACAACCCCTATATAAAACAGCCACACCACTGTTACCTTTCGCGTTCTCCCTCACACAATCTAAGACCTCTACATGCGACAGGCAACGTGGTTTCTAAGCTCACGTAAGCTTGGAGACCTTTAATTAGTAAGATGTTTAGCACACCTTATGTCGGACTATCAAATAAGAAAAGTAAAAAAAACAAACAAATCAAACGTCTTACTTTATAAGGCTGATTATGCCAATCAGTGCGACGATAACAATGGTTTCCAACTTCATGGCTTCACACTGAAACAAATGTTAGAAACAAATGCTGTCAGGCGTATTTTTCTTTCTTTAGCTTAGGGCTATAATTCAGTCTTCATTTATAGGACAATACAATGGAAAAGCCTTTCATATGAGCAGATTTCTCATTTAAGATACACTGTAAAATGATTAGCGCCAAACACGTTCAATGGGTGATTAAACTTCAGACAAACGCGTTTAATAAATTACACATATATTTAAGTTATAAGCATAAGTGTTTAAAGCATTTTAATGTAAAAATAATGCTACAATCTCCATGTGTTTAATACCTGATGCGTAAAATTGTTTATCGGTTAAACATCGAAATTTAGGATGCAATTACAGCTTACTTAAACCAAGTGGAAGTCGAATACTTGCAATTTTTCGGCGCTAAACACATGTGAATAATTAAGATGTAGAGAAGAATAAAACATTACGCTACTCAAAATATTCTAGAATTTAACGAAGATAACCAGGTTCAGTTTTTGTTGCTAATTCGCCGTAAACATGACGCTTTGGTGCTCACGAAAATGACCAAACATAAAACCGTGACGGATCCTGCATATCAGATATGACAGGGACCCCCGTGGCTGAGGGCATCAGCGACATAATGCAGCGTAATGACTCAGGTGCCTGTCACTAAAGCGATCGGTGTGAGTTCAATCCCAGCTCACGTCGGCGTCTTCTCCGGTGGTGTGTTGGAAGGTCCCGCAGATACCTGTGGATGGTATTTTTGCCCACAACACATATACAACCGCCGACGTATATATAAGTGAAATATTGTTGAGCACAGTGTAAAACACAAATCAAATAAATAAATAAATCAGACATGACAACTCCGTGACGAAAATGTATCATTGGGCAATGATACATGCTGTACTTTTAAACAGTGGTCAAAAGAAATGGCGCTCTCTAAGCAATAAAATTTCTAAGCAGACCTTGTACTAACCTTTGTATTTCTTGCTAAATGTGTTCCACTCTTTAGCCCGTCCAAAGCTGCACAATCATCCTGTGTAGGCTGTTCATATATAGTTAAGATATAAGAGAAAAATATTTTAAAAAAGCCTGGATTGTTTCCTTATTTGGAAGATTCTTTGGTGTTCATCAAGAAAAGAAAAGAATTGTTGCAAATTTTGCTTTATTTTTTCTCTTAACATACTAGCGAAATGAGCTGACAGTGGAATTTTCACTTGACCTACTAATATAAAAATGCATAAAAAAATGACCAGCACATAATTTGGTGTTTACAGCTCAGAGACAACAATTCATCATAGGTCTAGTTAAAAATTATAATGCAAATGACATGATTTTTGTGGGCTTCTTTTGCATATATTTTGTCACGCTCTGTGGGTTTTAATTTTACCCTGGTAAAAAAATTATCTAAAAGAAGTTAAAAAAAAAAAACCGGAAGAATTCCTGCGTAAACGTTTTGTTGCTACACAGGAAATTATTCAACCGAGGAGTCGAAACCCTCATTCGTACACCAGCCGTGAAGCAAAATGGGCTTTCCGGGGCAGTTTCCAAAACAGATACACATTTCACACATATACCCAGACAAAAGCGTGCGACGTATTACTTATCTAAGTATACCCGCACTTCAGAACCAACGAACAAGTCGGCGACACCTGGATTACTGGGCAACACGGCTGTTCTACCCACATTTACATACCTGTATACTCAGAATTCGTAAGAGAAGTCAAATATCAGGGCAATTTATCATTATGAACCCCTGAACCGGTTTTATACTATAACTCAATAAATTCAGACACGATAAGGCTGTAAAGACAGTAAATCAACACTGACTGCATACCTCACACGATGAATATACACACTTCGACATACATAACCAAGCTAATGTCGTTAAATTCTCTGCACTACACTTTAATCAATTGTTTTGTGTGTCAGTGTGCAAAGTGTATTCCTACAGTTTGTTAAACAAAAGATCAAGTGCATTTCATTTGTGTACTGAACCCACTTTCAGAAAACTTCGTAAATCATTTTCTCGTGACTTTTCTCGCGAATCAGCTCTCCTTATGGTGTAACCCAGTCGACGTTTCTTACAAGAACAATCACGAAAGGAGTGACTTACACAGCTTTGTGAGCGCATAATTAGGATAGTAAGATTATTTTTATTCGCCATGCCAAACCTAACCATTACCTAACTACATAACTGTATGCACATCTATACATGTAAATGCATACATGTTCTTTGCAGTTATCAATTGTGTTACTTTGAAGTCCGAAAATAGGAGAAACGCCTTAATGTTTTGAATACCATGCAGTGTGATGTCATATAAATCGTTATTGGTATTATAAGCAATAATGCAGTTTACTTCGCTAACCTCATTTGGTTCGATATACTGCTCAAATTAACGTTCCTTATTTCACAGCCGTAAGTTCAGGAAACTATCTTGAGGAAAAGCGTAGCTGCGAATTCTGAAATTATTTTGAACGTTTTCTGATGACTAGTGCTAACAGTACACAATTTCGTAAACATAACATGAAAAATAATTATTCTAAACAAGTCTTCATTTTCAAAGCTGAGGGAAAAAACCTACACAATAGCACTCGAACAACAGGTCGGTTTATTTGACTGGAGAAAAATAATATAAAGAAAGAAAATGTTATTATACCAATAGCACAGCAAATCAAGCCCACCTAATGTAATATGAACATTAAATACCACTATATGTCGATAAGCAAAACTACTTACTTATTTAGTGGATTTTTAAAAATACAAATACATCTTTCACAGTCTATCTGGCTATGTCAACATTATTTTTTGTTGTTGTTTTCCTCCGTACACCAGACCCTAATGAGAACGTGGAGCTTGGTACTCTGTGCCCGACCCTACCTGTTCTTTTTTGTTCTCTGAGATTTTTTTTCAGCTGTCTGCAGGCCATTCAGAATTAACGTGTATAATGTAAAATATCTCAAAGTCATATAGACCTAAAGACCGATAGTATCTGTGCTTCTTGTGCCTCGAGGTACGTCAACGCTTTCAAGCAATTAAAGTTCACCGTATTGTCTGTTGTCTGAAGCTTCAATTAACATCAAAGTGTTTGCGTTGAGAAGCAGCTTTGCTCAGGACATCCTGTCATGCAGTTGCCTGTAAAGGCAATGAATACATTCTGTGTGTTTTAAGACTACAGAGTCTAATTATTTAAACACGCCGACATTTTCCCAAGTAATTCTGCTGTAGAAGTCATGACGCCAGGCGGCCGTGTAAGTTGCTAAGTAATTAAGCATATACGTGAAGATCTACAACAGAACTTTACTTGAGGTATATTCACAAAAGATGCGATTTCATCGCTAATTTGTAACTTATGAGACTGTCATCGCTACTCTAATTTAAGCATTCACGATTCAATCCTTTTTAGCTAGACGACGAGTTCAGATTTGTCGAGGGACTAAGCCCACTTCGATGACACAGTGGACATATATTATTTTTTAATGTTAAATAAACTTTTAGAAATTTCTTTTCGGTTTTGTATGTAGAGAAATTATTATGTCTATATATGCACATATTCAAATCCATATTCCTCAATACTGACAACTTTGTTGTGGTATGTGTAACTCTGAAATGATAGAGTTTGTGTATTTTTTTATTTTTTTTTAAATTTTTTTTTTGTTTTTTGTTATTGGCGCTGTTTGTTCTAGAAGATGATCTTGTCATCTCTGACAAGACGCCCGTGATGTTTTTAAACCTATATATGTTGATGAATGCTTACAAGAACAGAAGGAATTCCAGCTGATAATATATGCAAATGTGCTGCTTCCACGCTACCGCTTTAGTAATCTACCCGTCTGGGGAATAACTCACTAATTACGTTTCTATCGTATGAGGTAAAGAGGCCTATTTTCCGAAGCAGTCGAAAAATGCCCGTGGCGTAACTTCTTTCACAATATATTTTGAAGAGATATTTCGTGAAAAAAAAACTTTATAAATCTCATAACGTTTGCAACAGTGAGGGGGTTCGGGGTCGCCGCTCTGAATGCTGATGATCAACAGTTTAGATAAAGTATTTATACAGCTATTCTTTCTTTTCCCCGCGGCTTTCATTGCTTCGCGCTTGACGGGTTTTACAGTTGAGCTCGAGAGATTACACAATTTACACATGTTTTATAACTCTGCTGCAGCTGAAAAAAAAACAGTTCAAGATTACCACCTTCTAAATATTTTCTTGATCGTCTTGTGACATTCTTGACAGAAGGGCAGGTAGGATTGGCCTAAGCGCTGCTTTTCACCACTGTATTTCCAACCGGTTATATATAATTTTGTCATAATAACGTGTGACACTACATGTGCTAATATATAGAAATCACTTTCCCGCACTCTGTAGTTTACTCCCCGAAAGTATTTGGATTGATTTACGTCGATTGTATCCACTAATATTTCAACCTACGACACCATGGGCACGCGCTAAAGGCTGCCTAAAACGAGGCATTGTGGTTTTATTTTATAGCGCGGCTTTTCATCGAACGTTTGAAACGTGGGCTTCCTCTCCAGCCGGACGTGGGAAGGTCTGCCAGCAACCTGAGGATGGTCGTGGGATTTGCCCTGACTCTGTCCGGTTTCCTCCCACCAGAATGCTGACCGCCGTCGTGTAAGTGAAGTATTTTTGAGTGCCGCGTAAAACACCAATCAAATAAATAAATCAATCAATCAATCAATCAATCAATCTATCAATCAAACGTGGCGTGAATTATATTGCCTTTTAATTGTTAACAAGTGTTATGTAATTTATGTTTATGTTCTATGCAAAAATATCACAAAACAAAAACTTTTACAGAGCCTTAAAAAGGACATGGGCATATCTTGCCATTTGGGTAATTTGGGCTAGGCAAACGAAATTCTGCATAGATAACTTCGTCCATAAATCGATATATTACATATATTGCATTGATTTATTGTCTCTTGTCACCTTCATTTCATAAAACCGGACACTCCTTGCATCGCTACGCGTTTATGACTCTGTTTTCTGTCTTGATCAATCGACAGATGAATCTGTTCCAGTCCCAATTTGAAAAAGCGTCGTCTTTATCCAATCAGATAATTGCTTGTTAGGTTTGGCAAAGAATTTATGCACGTAGCAAATTTCAAACGTGTCAATCAAATGTGCTGAATGCTCTTAAACACGTAAACAACATTACCAGCTGACCGAGCCATACAGGTAGAATAGGTCACGCTGTGCCAGGCTCGTGTATTGCTGTGCAACACTGTACCGTAAGTAAAACACTAAAATCTGCGTGGCCACGGGAGGTTTCATCCGATTCTATATCCATGATTAAACGCTCCAGGGAAGTATTTTGACGTCACGTCTTAATATGACTACAGGCCGGCTTCTGCCTGTTTATACCGGTTTTATAACCATTTTACAGGTGTGGAAAGCTCTTTTGTTGTTAATTTCACCTGCCATCGGCCGCATACGCGGACAGATTTTGTTTCTTCTTTGCTGTCAATCGGGTACAGGAACTACTATTTGATTGGGTATTACATTTGCTTTATTATTCATCAGCTATTGAGTCGGGTGGATCGGTTATTTCTGCCCGCTGGATCAAGGCAGAAAACGTAGCTACATGCGAAGTATCAGGCTTGCTAAAATGAAGATGGTTTCCTGGAAGAGACGTAATGATTGTTCTGGGAGGATAAATGAAATGAGTGTCCAAATCGTGTACCATTTTAGTGTATTTGGTGTCGTTATTCAAATGCGTATCTCTGTTTCGATTTGGTTGCATCTCTTCATATATCTAACGCGGCGATCATGTTCAACATATGGCATCCTTGCCCCGGGCTAAGAGGAAATTGACACAATCAGAATGTTCTAGGCGGATGATGCTCCTACCATTCGTATGGAATCATAAGCTATGCGGTAATTCGCCTACTGAGCTAAGGACAGTAGGCATGGGGCGTAAAGCAAAGGGTAAGCTGGCTTTTACAATTTTATGACAAGCAGTAATGACATCCAAGCGTAGGGGCAATTATCATTAATTCACGATTAGTCAGACACGACTGCATACTATGTCTCAGGGGAAGCGGGGGGGGGGGGGGGGTCACGAAGTGGACAAACTCTTTCGTTTTTTCTTACATTAGTTGGAGGCGTCCCAAAGCAGATTTTGTCGCTGAATTGGCAATCTTTGACGTCAGGGAACACTCATACACGGTTGAAAAACTTTACTTCATCTTACAGAAGATAAGAAATTAACCCTTTGTCAGCAGAAAGGCAAAGGGGTGAAATCATAACATTAAAGATAACAGGAAAAAAATATTACCCTCAGAAGATTCAATTGTTTACCTTATAAAGTGTCTGTCTCATAAACTTTCACACTCAAAATGTTTTGTTTTTTTTTCCCCTTGTTTTCATTAGTAGGGACATAGGTTGTTAAAATACTGCTAACTACACACTAAGATGAACACTCTCTGTACTTGGGTATGTTCAACAGCGTGACTATTAAAGTAGGGGAGCGGAAGGCGTGTAAAGCATAGACAACCATCTACATTATAAAAGACTACAGCATAGAAAATGAAACCAGAACAGCGACGAGGGTGCCATAGTTGGCAAATGGTCACATGCAACTAGTGGAATCCTGCCTCTCCGTCAGTTTGTCCCAGTTAGGGATTTATTTTAACTGTTCATGCATTAAGTGTTTAAGAAGTGATAACTTACACTATCATGCACCAGGGTTTAAGCTGAAGTAGGTTGAAAACAAAAAGGAATCGCAGTGATGTTAAATGCAAACTTCCAGACGCCCCTGCTCTAGAATTTCTAAACATGCTGTCTAATTTTCACAGTTAATACTTGCACACATTAACATGAAAACAGTCGGACAGAATTATGTGACACCTATTGGTCGTAGATGAGCTGTTCACACAACTCTGGTCTGTAATGACACCCACCTGTACTTAAACACTTCGCAACCACAGGATAGCCCAGGGTTCCCAGAGCTCTGCCCGTTTTCCACCCAGTATAATGCTGGCTAAGTGAATTATTATGGGCTACGACATAAAATGACACCAATCAAATTAGTAAATACACAGTAAAATATCCATAGCCTCGGGCGTTTAATAGGTGATTATACTTCAAACCAGCATGCTTAATATATATATATAAAAATACATTTAAGCATTAAACATACGTGTCTAAAACATGCATTTCGGCCTATACTATAATGCTATAATCCCCAAGTGTTTTATATCTCATGCATAAAAGTGTTTATATCTAATAAATCGAAATTTACACTGCACAACACTATGTAAAATGTTCTCTCACCAACATGTCCCTAAGTCTTGAAATAGCGTCTTATTTCCTAATTTGATGTCTTCAGCTGTCTGGCTTTCAACCATCACAGACTTCGTCGCGTAATCTGGCAGCAACGCGTTCCATTCATTAAATATTTTCACATTGGCCACATGGGTCCTTCGTGGCTCAGTCGGTAAGCGCGCTAGCGCAGCGCAATGACCCAGAATCCTCCCACCAATGTGGCCGCTGCTCACGCTGGCTTCCTGTCTGGTCCTACGTGCAAAGGTCTGCCAGCAACCTGAGGATGCTCGTCGGGTTTCCCCCGGCTCTGCCCGGTTTCCTCCCACCAAATTGCTGGCCGCCGTCGTATAAATGAAATATTCTTCCGTACGGTATAAAACACCAGTCAAGTAAATAAATAAACCATGGTCACCTTGATTTGCACCACTTATTTATTCGGTATGGTAATTTATTTTACTTGTTATGCAGTCGAATGACATCGGAAAAATAAAGGACGATACCTAAATTGTTTTGTTACAGTTAGTGGCGCATAATTGTAGCCTTTTGTAAAATAGCTCATTGTTACCGTCGGTATTTCCTTTTCTAACTCACATGTAACACACAAAACTCTACAAAACGGTGTGTATCACATATCTATACTTGCCGCGAAACTCAAGTTAAACGAGGCAACACGCCTGATTGGCTTGTGTTGACAGACGTGATGAAAACCTCTGAGGTTAACACTGACATGATGTAATCCTGGACGACTAATACAGTTGATCAAACCTGTTCTATGTCTCTGAATTTCAAATCTGTCGTGGTCACATTCTTGACTCTGCCGGTTTCCTCCTACCGTAATACTGGCCGCTGCCGTCGTATAAGTGAAATATTCTTGAGTGAAACAACAATCAAATACATAAAAAAATCTCACCCTCTACTGATATTCAAGGCAAATTACATACAGCTTGTTGTCCGTATATCGAAGTTAAAGCCTACAAAGAAGCCTACCACTTTGAAGTTCAAACAAGAAGAACAGATCTGGCAGTCATTGATTTGATCCGGTGCTCAACGCCATTGCCACTGTATCAGTTCTTTTACCATCGTAATTTTTCTTTGAGCAATATGGAAATCTTCTGTCAACCACTCGATTTATTATTGTCTGCATAGACCTCATATCCAAGCCAATGGAATAGATTACCAGGGGTAAACTGCCAGCGAATACTCTAAAGCTGACCGTTGACATCAGATGTTTCGTTGGAATCATAACACTGTCAAGTAGGTTGGTATTTTACACACACCATATTACATTTATCTCGACACCTTGTTTTTAAAAAAAAAGATAACTGTGTCTAATGTTTTAATCGTGTATATTATCCTGCTTATTTTTGTTCTATTATATATTTCATGCTTGTCAACTTTTCTTTTTAAATTAATACAACATTAAATAAATCAAGGGCCTTTCGTCCAAAAGATTTACCGTGCTGCCGCAGCGCAAGGGCTTCTTATCAATGTGGTCACTGTGAATACAAGTCCCAATAAGCCCGCCATTCTCTCCTGTCGTACGTGAGAAGGTCTGTCGGCAACCAGCAGATAATCATGGATTTGCCCTAGGGCTCTGCTCGTTTTCCTCCTACCAGAACGCTGGTCGCCGTTGTATAAGTGACATATTCTTAAGTGCGGCGTAGAATGGCAGTGACATAAATGAATAAATCAAATCAAGATTATAGCCTGTCGCACTGCACTGGGATGTTTTCCGCCATTACCCTACGGTATCACTTTATACCGTACATTGCAAGGTTGTTTTTCGTCATCACCGCACGGTATAACCTTACAACATGATGAGGGTCTATGAATCAGCTGGTTAGCGGGCATCCCCAGCGTAATGACCCAGGAGCCTCCCAGAAATAGGGCCGATGTGAGTTCAAGTCCAGCCCATGCTGGCTTCCTCTCAGGCCGTAGGTGGGAAGGTCTGCCAGTAACTTACGGTTGGTCGTGGGTTTCTTCCGGGCTCTACCCGGTTTCCTCCCACCATAATGCTAATCGCCGTCGTATAAGTGAAACATTCTTGAGTATGGTGTAAAACACCAATCAAATAAATTAATGAATAAATTGTGAGCTTAAGTGTGTCGCCACTTGCTATTTTGTTTGAGACGTTCATTTGGAGCTTGTATAGCTCATTGTCTCTTTCTGCGATTACGTACACTTCATCCCAGATTACCCTGAAAGTGACTTTGTGTATATTTCAAAGTGAAACGTACATCTCCCGCTCAGCATCACGGACGTTTGTCAACCCGTTACTCTACTGTTTCTCACTTACAGGACTGTCATCCTTCCATTTGAGAATTCCTAAGAAATGTGGAATCTACATTTACATGGACTGAGTTCTCTTTGGAAGCCGGAATATTCCATCCAGATTTGGATGCTGTCAGCAGTAAGAAACTATAATAATATAATATGAAAAGCTCACAAATACATATATATATATATATATATACACACACACACACACAAACACACACACACATATATATATATATATATGAACATATCTATATTTATGTGTGTGTGTGTGTGTGTGTGTGTGTGTGTGTATGTGTGTGTGTGTGTGTGTATGTGTGTGCCTGCACAGCGCAAGGACCCAGGAGCTTCTCACCAATGTGGTCACTGTGAATACAAGTCCCACTAAGCCTGCCATTCTCCCCTGTCGAACGTGGGAAGGTCTGTCGGCAACCTACAAATGGTCGTTTGTTTGCCCAAGGGCTCCCATCATCATCGGGATTGTATAAGTGAAGTATTCGTACGGCGTAAAACAGCAATCAAAACAGTAAATAAACACAATATGATGCGGTAAAAGTAAAGTACAAGGAAGCAAAAATTTAGGTTTAGATTTTTTCCTACCATAATGCTGGCGGCCACCGTATAAGTGAAATACTCTTGAGTTCGGCGTAGCGCGTTAGAAATTATTAAAACTGTGGCAATTGCTTTCCAGTGAATGCCACACAGACAGGCATGACAGTAAAGGGAGACAACTCTTTTGGACATTTTGCCTGAGACACGCGAACTAGTCAGCAGCACAGACAATGCGTGTTCTAGTCATTAACAAACTGTAAACCCTTTTGTTTGACTGAATGTCGAAACAATTGTCGGGTTTTTATGGATATACCATGGGGGCATCGCATAATCCAAAATCTCCTGATTTGCATCACGCATAAACGTTGTTTTTTCCCTACCGCCATCATATAAGTGAAATATTCTTGAGTATAGGTTAAAGCACCAACAATTGTTCAGGTGTTGCCTAACGCCATGCTCATGAACTTTTCACTTACACTTATATCATGCTTTATGAGTCGAGTCGAGGAAATTGGAGTGTGCGAGAATAAAATATACATCTGACACGTTAATGGCGAACTTGCAACCATGTGGCGTAAACCATGTTAATCTAGGATTTGAAGCCGACATTCGCATACCAGCCGCTCACCAAAATGGACGTTCCGGGTGAGTAATCGCAAAAGGAAAAATAACACAAACTCCCAAAGAATTAAGAAAATATATACATATAACATTAAGACGGATTCATGCAAAGAGAAGCCGTCAACAGTTTACAATGATGACGAAATGCCGTAATGAACGTTCCAAGCGGATGAATTAAATCAGTATCCAAATCGGGCCCCATTTTAGTTTGTATAGTGTCGATAATCAGCTATTTCTGTCAGGTGCCTTTTGATTGCAACTGTTCATATATCCAACGTGCCGATCACACTCAACACGAGGAGCATACGACCTCTATAGCCCCGGGTTAAGCGGAATTAGACATAAATATAATGCAGAGATCCTGAACACTCCGTCCGTATTTATCTACCAGGCATGGGTGCTCGTTGAAAAATGCAAGTAGCTAAAAGTCAACACATATTGGTTACGTTGTGTTAGGGTTAACACCAGCGTGTCCACTCATGTACACATACAGTGTTACTGGGGGAAACTATGAATTGCCAGTCCATGGTCCGGCTTTAACCTGTTTCTCCTGTGGTCTATGATCTATGTAGTCATTGAGTCTTCAGGCTTTGTCACTGTCCGGGTGGTTTAGTTATTTCCAACTGGCTTCCACCAAATCTTACACATGTATTCCAAAGGTGTGAATGCAGCCTCTGCTAGCTTCAGTGCGGCTTGAGTTTCTTTTTTGCGATATCCCTGACGAAAACGTCTTCTGACGTAAAACACTAATCAACCAAATATATTACGTTACACTACAGTACATTAAATAATATCATTTTATGTGCTTATAACATTATTTATGTCTATCAAGCAAGTAAAGCAAGGTGAAACTAAGTGCGCTAGCCTCAACAACAACCACGAGATTTAACGCCTTCAAGCTTTTTTTAACAGGACAAACTTTTAGTAAGCTAACAGTTCCAATTGTTTGATACGTCGGCGGTGAACTTCGGAGGGAAACAGCCTGTAAACCCATTCTAAACTCTGTTTAAACTCATAGTCAGTACAATCCAAGGTATTTTCCAGCTTTCTTGACATGACCACATAGAGAGAAAACTTCACCGACAGGTAATCTTATTCATTACCAGCCCTGTTGTTGTAGTCGCATAATTCTTTAGGTAGAGAGATAAGGCCAATCTTGTCAACAATTCCCCCAACAAAATCGTCTCTGTTCTGCGCTGTTTACCAGAAAGAAATTAAGACTATTCTCCGTTGAGGGAGAAACTAAAAAAACACAGAGGGTTTTCATTTAATCTTGTTGGCTTTAGAAACATTCGCATCGATCCTAATGTATTTTGGGGTTTTCTTCCTTTTTTTTCCGAGGGCGCCGCAGATAAAGATTAACTTTACTCCCATTTGAGGGAAAAGTGTGTCCTGTGGGTTAAATTAAATGACAGATGTATACAGCTTACCTTTAGCGTATTAAACTCCAAGTGTATACATCGCAAAATACAATACAAAATTCTTGTAAATGACCCACAGCATACAAACGTCAGCATACAAACGACAGTATACAAACGTCGGCCGTTTGTAAATGGTTACGAAAAAGGGGTAAATAAGATAGAAAGAAAAACCAGTAACCACCTGGAAGAGAATTCCAAGACATCAAAGGTTTTCTGTACTAAGTCTGGTGGACATGGACGTCTATAAGCGTCAAAACAGACATTCCTATAGCTGCCGTCCATCACAATGGAAGATCGGGATCAATAACAGCAAGACCAATGGCCATATCCACTACATGCGATGTCCCATCACCCTTTCTCGTGACAAAGTTACTTTTCATTCCATTCCCTGTGAAAGCAATTGTGATGTCATAACGTCACAGAAAGATTTAAAATTTTCAACTAATGTGTGGGACATGACCTACTTGCAACATTACTTACTATGATTGGTCAAATGCGGGTTCTTGATTGAGAGCTCGGAATGGTCAATTTCCCAACGCTCAAAACAAGCCGTTCCAGGAAGCGAGCACAGCATATAAGATCATAACGTGAAAACTCATAGGAGTGATCCATGCAAAGAGAAGCAGTCACCACTCTTAAATAATGATGGAAAAGACGCAATTGCATGTTCTAGGCGAATAAACGAAACGAATATCTACATCGTACATCATGCTCTTTCGCACGTCGTCGTTTATAATATATATATATAGAGAGAGAGAGAGAAAGAGAGAGAGAGAGAGAGAGAGAGAGAGAGAGAGAGAGATCTCAACAGCGCCTTCATTTTAGATGAAGGTTGAAGGCGTATTTTGTAAGATTTTGAATATTAAATTGTATTAATCAGGTAGTGGCATTTTTGACCTTCAAAGAAATTCTAAAACAACCTGCCGAGATCAGATAACATTCATTTAATATGCCAACACATGCACTGTGTCTGTGATTGAGTTTGTTGGGGATTTAAGGTATATCCACCGTGGTGCTGTTCTTCAATGTGATGAATATACCGCCCATAGATCTCGCCGTAGAGAGCTATTATTATTTATCGACGCCGCAAAAGTGCATATGCGACATCTTTCTTTTAGGATCGATCGTCTAAAGTTATTCCTGGCATGTCTCCCATGGTTTGTTTGGGTGATGAGGATTTAAAGTCGCTTTGAGCATCATTTCTATCCTATCACGACGATGCCCTCTTGTGGAAGAGCCCGAGGAAAACCTATAACCGAACAGGAAGCTATCACAAAAAGGGATATTCTTGAGTACAGTTTTAGTACATGTATCTCATCAGTTGAACTGTCAGTTAATCAGTAAATTAATCACCTAAGTATAAATTTAATACGCACAAAACAAACAGGTACTTAAAATCTTGTTTATTTGACAAAGATGCTTAAACTGGTGCACTCCACCCGAAAGCTTATAGTCTCAGACCTCTTGACGTGTAATAAATTGGTGTTAACATTACGACGTTGTTGGATTTGATTCTGTTTCGGCCATGGGGCTGTGATACGTGCAATTTGCAGCATACATTACATGTGCCTAACAATTTACAGAAACAGTTAGAATAACATACAAACTGGGATAAACTGACATGAGGCCGGATTTCAGCGGTGCGCTTGTCAACCATTTGTTTCACTCTCCAAGCCCCAGTTTTCCATACGTAACGTAAATAAAACTCAGGAGGAATCACTTCTTGTGAAATCTTTCCTCGTCTGCTTCTTTTCAGGACATTTAAGCGTTTCCATTCCCATTCTTTTTCATTTAGCGCCTTGTAAATTCAATCAATTTAAATTGAGGTGACCTTTCCCGCCAACAGCCTAACACATCAAAACGTTCTTTGTGTTTCCCACAGTGCAGTTAAATAAACCCTTCAACCCAATATTTATTTTCCCAGTCTTTGTGTCCTTTGAATTTTACATTATTCTTAATTAAATGACCAACCTGGAATTACGAGTAATTAATAGTCAGACTTAGACTTGGAATTAGCATCTATTTATAGTCAGTTTTAGACTTGAAATTATCAGCTATTTGTAGTCAGGCTTTGACATGGCATTATCAACTATTTAAAATCAGGTTTAGATTTAGAATTATCAGCTACATATATTTATAGTAAGGTACCATGTCTGAATTTTCAGTGTTTATATCAGGAATTACTGTGTGGAGTAGGCACCGGGACTATTTGGGTCATCTTACCTGACCGTTACTACATTTAATCTCATCGTTTGGAAGGGCCTATAGTGGTGCGTGCTGCACCCCATCCTCTCCTCCCCCGCTTAACATTTGTTAAGTTCATCAGTAAAGAAATCACCCATATAGAAAGATAATATTGCAGATTTTTATTAGATATGGAAACCTCTCTCATTGCATCAAGCACTCATTTTCCGCGAAACAAAGCATGGCTATATTTGATCTGTTTTGTGATGAAGAATGTTTTTGAGAGAATTAAGTGGATTCCTGGCTGAAAATCCACAAACTTCTGTCGGTAAATATCATGGTTGTATGTTTTAGATCGCTGACCCTCCTTAGGTCCAGTGGAGAAAGACTACCACATCAAAGCAGAGAAGCGACAAGAACCTGGTCATTGGCAGATGGTCACACGTACATTGTTGTAAGCGGTAAAATGTAATGGTGCTAAGGGCAATTTATTGTACTTCATTTCCACAGCAGTTGTCATTACATTTAACACACAGCCACATGAAAATATTGCACGGGAACGGGAATTTAACAAATGCCACAAAGCGAGATGTGTACATCCCCTTCGCTATATTGGTTTTCCATATAACGATAATTCACAATGTCGCAAACGAAACCATCCTACTTCTTCATGTCCGGCCTGACAGAAACATGTGACTGGATAAAGAGTATTATAAACCAAAAAGAAAAAAAGATCGTCATACACCTATTCTGCGCTCCTGTATGCTTTAATGAAACCAGTTGCAGACCTTACATCATCTGTTCAGCGTTGTCCAAACCAGCGTTGATTCTTTATTTGTAAGGAGCCTGGGAAATAGCGATTGAAAACTTTCGGTACTTCGGTTTCCTCCATCTAACACAGGATCGGTATCATATGTGAAAAGCTCTTAATTACGACGTTTAATTCCAAAGAATATCAGCAAATAATAAAATACAATACTTCCATCGCCGCATACGCTAATAGCACAATAATATGTCGATAACCAACTCTCAGCAGTGGAAATAAAATAACACAAATCAACGCTCAGGTCCGAAGGGAGATCTCAAAAGTCGATTTGACGAGTTTCAAGAAATGGGCAATGGCGTCCCTAATAAATCACGGAGCTGGCGTTTTTGTTTTCGTTCTTGGTTCAACGGAAAGCAAGTTTGATGAATTTCAAACACACCGTAATCTGCGGCCTAAAAGAGAATGTCCTAGATACGGAGTGAACCACTGGAATCCAAACAGAACGGGTCGTAATTACAACCCCATATAATTTCCCTACGGGTCCCTAAAAAGTGTCGATACGTTGCCCAAATACCCCAACTCTATCAATCACACATGGGCTACATGGTTAGGAGATGGTGTGCGGGAACCCCGCTGTCTGGCGCTCTTTCCATTCGCATGTTTAGATTGGAAAGCAACAAACGGACGTGTAGTATATCGATCTAAAAAGTCAAGTTTTAATAGATATTATCTAGGCGCAAGTTATTTTTTTCCACCTGATATAAACGAATGGTGGACACAGACGACGAATGCTTGAGCAGTAATGTAGCAGAACTTTAATCTGTGCCTTTTGAAGGGCTTGCTTTACGAAGTAGTCGTTAATTGCATAGAGCTTTCATAACAACATACACTGAAGCGATATGTATATGCATGAGTGCTTTTTTTGCAGTTCTACAGTCAAATGGCGTCGACGAGTCCCTTCTTTGTATATTTATACTGTGCCTTCCTGTGACCGGTCGAGTCCGCCAGATTTCTGCCGCCACATTATACCGAACATACCTGACATGACACCCAACCCATTCCCTTTATGCTGACACCGGGTCGAGCAAGCGTGTTTCCTTGGTCTAATCTCTCAGTGCTGGGCGCCTAACGAGGGAGCAAGAAATTCCAATTTTAAAGTCTTTGATCCGATTCGGGATTGATCCCGGATCTTCCGACTTGAAGGCAATGAAGAGATACGTCACCACGATAAATGCGCTTGAGGTAACGTTGTAGTAGCTTTTGGAAATTTTGGGGGCTTCTGCAGTTGCAGGGTTCAGCGTTCAGCGTACAGGGACTCAGGAGTCTCTCACTCAAGTAGTCGTGCTGGCTACCCCTCTGGCCGTACGTGGGAAAGCCTGCCATCAAGTCTTGTTTCCTCTTTTGCTAGAATCTGCCATGCTATCCACTTGCACAAGATCTGCATATAACAACTTGTAGCGGATCGCGACAGTGGGTCGCCAGGACGAACGAGCTCGGGGCTCAATCGCGGCCTTGGACAGAGCATTTTGTACATTCCCCCGCCCTCGTGGCTCGTATGGGCTTGGTGACCGTAACCAATCAACTCGATCGCATCGCCACTTGGCCAGTATACGCTGACGACCGTTGTCAGTACCGTGTAAGTGACCAAGCCTACATAAGTTTGTTATGGATGTCGTGAATCCCGAAAAGGAGTAGGTATGATAAGGCGCTGAAAGTACTCATAGCCAGCACTGCCCGTTGCAGTCAGAAATCAATAACTTTGTCTGTGACGACTGTCAACCCTCAGTAGACCGCAACAGGGTCATCAGCATTGAAATTATCCCAACACAAGGCTACATATAAACTGCTGTTATTTTCCAACATTTAATATTTTTCATTGACTTTTTGTAATCTGAGGCAACCTCCCTCTCCTTTTCAAGGATCTAATCCAACTTTAATTTTCTACTTTGCGTTTTTTAAAAATATAACTGTAAACAATATTGCACGATCGACTAATATCACGTAATGTGAATATAATATAAAATATAATGTTCAATAGTCCAATAATGAAAATAATTCTTTGTATTACGTCGAGCCCACAAGGCCAAAGAGTTATCTACAGATCAAACGGGTAGTACCAATGGGATCTTTGTTTTATTTTAACCATGAAAGAAGTGGAACCCTCAAAAGATATTTTGCATAAAGAATCACTGAAATACAAGCCCTCTGCAAGTTTGGTTCCTCTTCCTTCGTGCCTACATCGAAGATTGAATAGGTTCAAAACTGCCCCAAATAAACCATATTGAACAATCGGGCATTTTTCGTTGACTGTAACATTTTCAATGATGCCAAAATTTATACTTGTTTTCAACACCTATACACTCATGTATTTGTCAAAATTAAAGGAAAAGGTAATGTAGAATGCTTTTTTTTCATGACCAATTTATCGTACCCGCAAGGGTCAGATTTCTCGCCTTATCATACCTCCTCCTTTATAGGTTATCTAAAATGTTCCCACAATGTTCTTCGTTATGAAATATTAGAGGCGTGGATTGGGAGTTTATGACGTAGACAATAACGTTTTCTATGTTTTCTGTCTTTCTGGCAGTGTCCATTGGAAAGATTTTTGACGTCATTACTGCCAGATTTGCAAACCTAATTTCTCAATACTTAAAACTGCATTTCTCGCTGCCCTGAGCAATAAGCCTTCCAAATAAATATCGGAGTAATCTGATGAGCGGTTGTGCAGAAACTCGGACATACACACGTAGAGAGACAGACCTTCCGTTAGTTACAGTCAGATATTCACTAAGACGCCAGGTGAACACAGATGGATGTGAATGTTAAATAACGTTCCTGCCCTACTGGCACTAGCGGATTTTGCCAAAAAACAAAAACAAAAAAAAGGAAAAGAAACAACGTCTTGGCGTCACATCAGATCGTGAACCCGCATTCTCATGAGAGAATGTTAAGTGATGGGCTGAAGGAAATACAGACATGTTCGGCATAATAAATGGGCGTTGAAAGACGCTTTCCTTAACCTCTGGCGTACGTAAGAAAGAACAAATGCTCACGCAGTCAACTGTGTCCTTGTCTCCAATCAGAAGACTGATTACCAGAATGGACAGTTTTTATACTTTGATCCAATGCAGCTTCCGTACTGATTTGCCAAAGCGGGTCTTTTTATCCAGCTTATAAGCCTTGAAAATAGGATAGGGCAAAATAATTTGACTCTTTTCATGGATACATGAAAGTACTAATGCTGACATTTGCCGAATGACTTATGTAGGGTTTCTTAGGTTCATTTTGGTTAACGGCTTGTATAGGAATATCTGTTAAGATGCGTGGATTAACGTACATTCGTGTAAGAGCTACATCAGTTTAAAGATGAATATCCCAGATCATGTTGGATACATGTATTAATTAACCTTTAATTAATTAGACAAGTTGAAAAGATACATAGGCGCTTGGCATCATAACTGAGTGAAATTTCGCCTTATCCTGGAGCCATTGGGACATATTGTTAAATAAGATCGCCCACATTTTTTCCACCTGTCCATGCATATTGCTGAATAAAATCGCTCACACTTTTTCATCCCGTCTATGCACACTCCTACAGCCTGTTTCATAACAATAACCTAATTAAAGGAGTAACCTAGCTTTTTTCTAATCACATGAGAGGTAGTTGTCTTCATGGTTCATGATTAACCGATCTGCCTCGCCTTTTAAATTTCTTTTCCTGCTCTACGACTTCTCTCACTTGCTCTTTGGCCTGGGCAATTCCCTCATTCGCACGCTCGCTCCTAGAAGAAAGCTATCCCGAGTTAATGGATTGGATCTGCGAATGATCACAGGATTCGTCTTGGCGACGCATGCCGTAGATACATGTACATGCTCAGCATCCTGGAAAAGACACGCATACTCTGTGGGTTGTAAAAATCGAATCCCCCCCAGCGAAATAAGTTACATTGGGTACCGCAGAATTGAGAATAGAAGGAAACGTCAGATGGACTATGACGATTAATGAACTACACATAACTAAAACTATACAATTTTACTCTTTCTTTTGGGATGTATAGAAAAATACATTGACCTGCTTGTACCCGCTTATTGGTCTCTGGAGAGCCAATGTCTTGGAAAAGCAAGTGCAATGGCCACACTGCATGCTCAACACCATGAAATGAACACGCATATTAAGAGGCATTTCACAACTGAAACTTCCCTCAAACCAGTTCCTTTTCTTCAGTCATAGAGCTGTGGTTGGTATCACACGGAAGTTTGATATATTTGTAAGGCTGCAATGCTGAAGCACGAATTACCAACCGGGCCAGAGTTAATTGACGCCACGCTAACACGCGCTGTTGAAGAATGTGGTGAAGTTCTGTGACGAGAAACCTTTCTCTCCTGAAATAACTCAGGCCAAAACTCTGTAGTGTATTGCATCCTCCTACTAATGTAACAACGATTTTGTGGTCAACGTGGTAACTCAGTACTCAAGCGGAAAGGATATATTGTATGCAACGAATAATCTCTAAAAACATGACAGAATTCAAAAAAATATAGCGATCATAGGAAAAAGATATATGCATGAACGTTTCTCGTTCATGAATGTATAGTTCCGTCATTTAAAAATAGATATTAATCTTTGTAATGTTTATCTCCAGCAAGTCTGCCATTACGAACACTACTTATAGCTAAACCCATTATCTGTTTTATCAATATCGCCTGAACATGTATGAGATTTTAAAGCTTCAAGAGGTGAACGGCAATCGTCAGAAACTATTATCTGCCAGACCTGTTATGACTGCTTGTGTTTTCGGCAAATGGTTATTCAAAACCGTGCGACCTCATTGTCATGCCAATTTCCCCCAACCGATACTGTCAGACTATGGGTCAAGCATCCATAACTCTATTTACTCCGTAAAGAGAAACGAGCTGGGTGCATTCTTGGCTTAGAAAATAATGTTCACTGTAAAGAACTAGCCCTTCACTTAAGATGCACTTCCATTGCATGTTGTCCGTCTAACTCCATCCAACCTGGGGCCTCGTCCTTGTCAATTGAGTTATGTTTGAAGCTAAAGTAATAACCTGTCCGACTGCAGTGAGCAACAAATTGGAAATTTCCAATTGCCACGTCGATAAATTTTCATAACCCTTCATGGACGATCTTTGGAGAGTAATCGGTTTTCACGAGATGGGTTACAATGGCAAATCCATCGTGGTCAATAATGCACACTCGTACAATGCGTCAGCGGTGGGCAAACCTATTTTGTCGTAAAACAACGACGGCTTTAGCGAATGTAACGACCAGGCCTTTAAGGGACCGACATTTTACAATCAAGTGTATGCGACAAAGAACTTGAAAGAAATGGAATGAGCGGTTTATAGTATCTCTAAGATTCATAAGTCTGGCTGCTGTGGGATATTTGGGAAACTTCCTAGCCAAAGTAATTCGGTCTTAGTTATGTAATCTATCTTCATTCCTGTTTTTTTTTGTGACGTGTTGTGGGCAAACTGGAAACATAGTACTCATTGTTTTCATGTAACGGTGTGCTTAGTGTGAAGACAACACAATAATTCTGGTAACTTGTCTTAAAAGCCTCGTATATGATGAACTGAAGTTAACACTACTAGGTTTCGTTAAGTCACTTGGTGTTGGGGGAAGTTTAAGCTGGTACTGTGCCAACATGAACACGACCATTTTGAAATTTAAGACTTACTGATGTAAGCTGACAAATTACCTACTATCACACTGTCGTGGTTGCTATAGTTTTAATCCATAGGCTGCTGCTTATCATTCATTGCAAAAGAGCAGGTCATTTCATGCTGGCCCTGATTCACCACTTGACAGAACTCGGGCACCGTGTAAGTGATGACCGCCGCAGAAAAATGAATTACAGAGGGGCCTTGCATGCAGGAGAATGAAATCCAAACCATGAAATCCATATAACATGGAGAATGAAATCCAAACAGCGACGACAGTGTGTATTAGGAAACTTGTAAGACTCCTTTTGGCCTTTAACAAAGTGCTCCTTTGCTCTTTCTTGGATCTTGCTCACTTCTAGATTCATGTGTGCCCGAAAAGTGTCGGTGTACTACATAAACACTGCAGCGTCAACGCAGAAAAAGCGATATGTTTTTCTGCGATTAAGACTTTTTTGTGTGGCCCGTCAGTCTCCCATTGGTAAATGGTCAAATGACAAAAGTAACAGGTGACGGATTCTCGTCAGCTTACTTCAGAGTGACATTCTGATTGTTCCAAATGCAGTTTTTACAAATGTTGAATGAAATCCTAAAAAAAGACAATCAAAATTTATTTACGCATTAGGCCTGACCAGATTAGGAATTATACTCTCCTGGATATGATGCGGCATGAAATGACGAGATGAGATAAAGATAGGGTTACACCTTCGGTTTTCTCCATACATGAACTCGCTCTTGGGTTAATGTAAGTTACAATAAATAACCGTCTTTTCGCCACCCAGTTTTGAGTGGTACAGCGGTCGGGATAATCGTTGTGCCACACCATTGGCCCGATCTCCTTACTGTTCTAGAACAGGTCGTTAGTGCGGTACTATTTATCAACACACCGCTCCCAGTGTTTATTTTCCACATCAGTGGTCAAAGATAACAAGGTCTTCTTGAGTCAAGGGCATGAACTGAGCTAGTCTCCTGGCCTGCAGGGTATAGCTGTTTAAGACAATGCCAGTGCAGAAGAACTGGGGTGTTTCGTATAGGTCTAGAGACCATGCGAATGAATATGCGTTGATTTAAGCGTATCTGAGAGATAACTGAAACCATAGACCCACTATCAGGCAGAATGATAAAATGATGCACAAGGCAAAATGCATTAGACAGGTTCTAGTATCCTTAAGCATTCAGAACAAATGCATGCACAGCACACAACTAAACAACTAAAACAAAAATGGATTCTTCTGGTGGAATAGTCCCGTCCCTTTGCATTGATTGCAGTTACAACAACAGCATTTTCAGTCATTCTGGAATTGTCGTCGCTATTCTAGGTGTAATTTTCCATGCTGTAGACTTTTCAATCTTCCGCTACATCTTCAGTGTTTCGGTAAGAATTTATTCCCTTATCAATGAGATTGAAAATGCAAGGAGACACTGACATGTCCCATGTGCAAATGCCTACATGTAAAAGATTAGGGCATAGAGAAATATAAAACCAGGGCCCTGCTCGACAAAGTAATCGTAGGGTTAGTTGGCTGTAACGGCCATGGCTACCTATCTCTTTAACATGGGTTGTCATGGTAGTTACAAGCAACTTAGCCTACGACTGCTTTGTGGAACAGGGCCCAGAGCAGCAACGACAGTGTGATATATTTAGCTGGGACATGGTCAGACGTGCCCGGTGAAATCCGGCCACTTCTTGGTTTTATTCTAACTGCTTAAAACGAAACAACTTACCCGCCCCTGGCACCATGGCTTAAGTACACTCGCGTTGCAAAACATACAGTGCTTGTATACGTCAGAGGCCCAGAATAACTTTACATGTTGTATTGTCAAGACATTTAATAAAGAATCACACGAAAAAAGCAATGCAATGAAAAGGAATCAGGCCCTGGGGAAGCTTCCTCATAATCCTGGTTTATGTAGGAATGCGTGTTTTTATGACTTTATTTATTTCCATGATTAGCACTAGTTGCCACATTCATAAACATATCACTTTCATGACGGTGAAAATTCCCCGCCCTTCACTTAATACAGGGGAAATCTCCTAACGTAAAGCCGTAGCTTAACTAGCATCACTCATCACTGTGTACAATGGAACAAGAGCCTTTCTCCAATGCGGTCTGTGAGTTTAAGTCCCGATTATGCTGGTAAGCCGTATAAGCCGTCGTCAATGAAATATTCTTGATTGCGGCGTAAAAGCCTAAATCGAATAAAGCGAATCAACACTGCTCTGTGGAAGACCTTTTTCAAACCTAGTCACTGTGTCCATTGTCAGTGAACATCACCTTCCTCTAAACTACAAAAACACAGGGTATATGGACATATTTGCAGCCGCAGGAAGTTACAGAAAAAAACAAAATATTTCCTTATGTGTTTTTCTTTAAGCCCAAAGCCCAACGTGTTCGTCAATCCAAATTCAATTACGTTCTTTATACAAAAAGAAGGATACATCTGTTGGAACATTCACGGAACTTTTAGGGCGTTCTGTTCTGTGTTCATAAATATCGTGTGTCGAATCTTAATCATATGTTGAAAAGTTTTTATCTGTATGTGCTTTGATTTGGACCAGTTTCACTGCCAAAGTGAGAGTTGTATTTTAAAATCTTTACGCCTCATCCGTTTCGTGAAGGAGTCGTAAAATATTGTTTACCTTTCATCTTTGTTTTCCGTAAGTTTCATTTGATCTAGTATAAAATCTTCTTTCTGCTTAAAAGCATTTATTTGAAGGATGAGCAAGAAATTTCTGTACGAAAATGAAACCATGAGGGTTTTCCTTATCAATGCTTCATTTCCGTGAAAGAATATTTTTTAGATTCCAAATTTAGTGCGCAGCCGTAGGGAATTGTGGGAACCCTACACAGAACCCGCCAGGAATAATCCGGCAACTGTGAGCAGCTCTTGTGTTTTAGAATCTAAATGCACATAAACCAAGCACACTTTCCAGCGTCTATTCTGATATGTACACACTATACACATGCTGGCGTGCAAGGTCCATTTCTAGGACAACATTCATGTATATTAACATTTTCCAAACCACTAAAGAAAACTGAACAAATATAACAAAGAGGTAATCATCATTTTGGATGATGCCGAGAAGACAGTCGATTTCGCAAGCATGAACTCCACATCAAAATTCAAACTCATGGTCGGTGGGTACTTTGTGGGGTTCAAATGCAGAGATATCTTAGTCACCCTTTGAAGCTTTTTACAACAGCATCGCTTTGATGTAATAAACGCAAATACTTAAATGGTTTCTGACCCAAGGTTAAGCGGAAATACGATATAGCTAAAATTTGTCCTAAGCACTAAATCAGTTTAGTACATGTAGTTCATAACAACTAGGCCATTTTTTCTACGCTTGTTACCAGGAACATCAAAGTTTTAGCGCTGCTTGGTGTGATAAAAAGTGGCTGATGAGTGCCCTTCCCCTCCAATTTAATAGTGCTTCTCAGCGTGTCCAAAACAGATCAAAACTGTTAAGTGTGACAGATGACAACACAGTATTTTGAGTAATTCTACACCAGTGACGTCTAATGCACTGCAAGAAATATCACTACACGTATGTACTTGATTCTGCTTGAGTTAGGCGCCAGGGGCTTGTAAGCTATGTTTATGCATTAACATGAAGGGTTAGAATAAAACTCCAAATAAGGTACAGTGACGAGACTTCACTGTTTGCGTTTGACGACTTGATCATATTGTCGTCCTTGCTCTTTGTTTAACAATGTATCGACTACAAAAAAGCATTATAAAATTTCTCAACACGAAACCTATAAAGAAAATAAATGATTCCTCTTTGTGAAAGTCGATAAGTTAAGACGAATACATCAGCTGCCAGAAAAGTAACGATATCCAAAAAATGATGGTTTCTAACGACCTTTCTTTCAGGACAACTGGATCGTCTATTTTGTTTGGATCTGAAGTTTCTTATCGTACCAAAAACCACTCACGGCTTTCTGGTTTAAGCATGTTCTCGCCATGATATGACTGAAATATTACAGAAGTAAGGTTAAGGCACAATTACTCATTCTTTAGAAGCCTCACTTTCCAATCCAGCAACTTTGAATGAGATTCTTTTACAACGCAGTCCAAGCAACTTTGCTACTTTGGTGTCCATTGGGCTGACATGCAATCAGAAGGAAAAAATCAACCCTGTACTTGCAGCTTCGGTAATATAAAAGACTACAGCACAGCGAGATGAACCAGAGCAGGGATGACAATCTGATGGTTGGCAAATGGTCACATGTCATATGGTGAGATCTGTTCTGTTATCAGTTTTGCTCAGTTTTTATTCTAACTGTTCATGTAAGTGTTTAAGAAGCAATGGCTTACACACGCTCTTGTAACGTGGCTTTAGCGTAATTCTGTAAAAGAAAAATGCAATGATGATAAAAGCAATACACTAGACATCACCGGTCTGGAATAATGTGTTGTCATCAAATAATGTATTGTCTCAAATAATGTGTTGTCATCATATTTAATACATTTTGAGAGCGCAAACTTCAGCCACGGCTGCATGTACAAATCCCCCACTCCAAACAAAGGGACAGTACCCTGCCCTTGCACCATGTCGGTCAGTTGTGAAGATTGGACTAAAATCGCAAGGGGTTATGATGTAAAAGCTTTTGCTACTGCTAAAGTCGCTCTCGTTGGGTTTTTTTTTCGAAGCCTCTCTCTTCAGTTTACAAATTGATTGATAGTGCACATTGTCATCATCAAGAAAACGTATTGATTTTCTGAACGATGAGGTTGTGGCAACAGCTGCCGGTGGTTGCAGTTGATCAATTGTCACAAAGAAAAGCCGTCTCAAATTTGCCAAATTCCCTCTGGCATTTTCAAAAAAATATGCATTTATTGCCCGACCTTGCCTATTTTCATACCATTTAAGCAATGATTGGCGTTATTTCCAAAATAATTACTCACATTTATTGTGGAGCACTATTTACTACGGCAAAAGCATCATTTTTTTGTCCAAATCGGTTTGATTTACTTTATTTCCATGAATGCATTTAGAGTGTGTAGTTAAACCGAAGAGCTCAACTTTCACTTTTTCTCCATCCCTTCCCAATGCCATAGCAGTCATTTGCCGGTGATGTTGGCATTTTTATGCTCGGTCTTTAGTGAGATGTGGTCAGTGATGTTTAGGAAATTTGGTCAAACGCCATTCATCAAGAGGCTGTCAAAAGAAATTAGCAGGTCTGCTAAATCAATAGCCAAGAGGTAAGGGATTGACCGTTTTCGCATAGCAATGACTAACTGTTCGTCGGGACGAATGCGATTGAAGAAAAATATGTGAGTTGTAGTCTCTGTAATATTTGCTTTTCTCTTCATAATTTTTGTCGGGTGGTGCCAAGTTGGAGTCGTTGGTCTTCCAAAATGGAGCAAGTCGTCAGTTTACATTGCATCTTGAGGGTAAAAACTTAATTCTATAAGCGAAACTTTGTTCGTTTGATTTTGGGCACTGTGTTTGCTGTCGGCTAAGGTGCCTCTCACCAATGCGGGTCCCTGTGAGTTCAAGTCCAACTCATGCTGGCTTTCCCTCTGGTCGTACGTGAGAGGGTCTGCCAGATGGTCATAGGTTACCCCCGGGCTTTGCCCGGATTCCTCACACCATCATGTTGGGGGCGTCGTATGAGTTCATGTAAAGCAACACATGAAATAAACAATTAAAGATAAATAACGGTTTCCATGATCATTAGGAACGTTGTTATGTAATAGTTCCCCTACTATTATTACTGTAATCCAAGAACGATCTTGCAAAATGACTTGCATATCTGACTCGATTCAAAATTGAAAATACCAAATTATTGTTATCACTAAAGAGCCTAAAAGAATAATATTTAACAGAGATAATAATGTTATCTTGAGACGAATGAGTCAAAATTGCAATTTCTCTTACTAAAAGTTAAGGTTTTAAACCTTAACTGGAACCATTTGTCATGTCAAGAGGTAGATGACCAAAATAATATTTTAAAACAACGACGTTCTGGCCTTTAACTATCAGTAAACCGTACTGATCACCTACATCATGAGTTCTGGACTAACCTAACTCAGAGCTATATTTACGGAGAACTTATCGTTTTAAATAAATTCAAACATGCTAGAAATTAATTTTCTCTTCAACGGGAATACTTGCACCAGAGTCTAGAGAAAAAAAATATTTTGAATAAAAGAAATGTGAACTACAAGACTGAATATCTTACCCTCAATTAAGCTTACATGAGAGACATCTCATATTTCTGAACTACATTATAGGCACAAGCAATGCTTAAATTTATTTATTTATTTGATTAGTGTTTTACGCCGTATTCTAGAATATTTCACTTATACGACGGCGGCCAGCAGCATGGTGGAAGGAAGCCGAGCAGAACCCAGGATTATCCGCAGGTTGCTGGCAGACTGCAAAAAGAAAGTGAAGAGGACCAGTGCAGCGCAATGGTCCAGGAACTTCACACCCATCAGTTATGGCTGGATTCCTCTCCAACATTACATGAGAATATTTGCCAGCAACCTGCGGATGATTGTTGGTTACTCCCCCCACCCCCCACCCACACCGTGTCTCCAATGATCCTTGCGGCCATCGTGATTGTAAAATATTCGTCAGTTCGTCATAAAACTGAATAAAGAAAATAAATGCAAGTTTAGTTTTTATTTATATGGGCTTTACGCCATATTCAATGATATTTGTCTTATACAACGCCCGCCAGGATTATTGGGACAGGGGGGAACAAACGACCATCCGCATGTTGCTGGCAAATTTTCCCTGGTACGTCCGAAGAGGAATCCAGCCAGAACACACTGCTACCTCACTGACCAGGCTCCTGTGTCAATGTACATCGCTAACAATGTAATTATCTTTGCCACCCAGGTCACACGGCCTCATCGCTTTCTTTTTAAGCATTGCTTTTCATGTCTGTCAGGTAGGATTAATGGGTGGGTAAGTTATTTAGTCGTGTAATTCACATTTCTTTTGATCAAAATATTTTCTTCCCAGGCTATATAGTGTAAGCATTCCCGTCGAAGAGAAAATGAATTGTCAGCATTATGGTGAGTCTTAAAAAAATAAAATAAATACATAAATAAAACAGGGATTAGCAAACAATCTATAATATAATAGAAGTTGCTTAATGTTACTTACTTCGTGTTCTGTTGATGAATATAACTTTGTTGTTTCGGTCTGCTGGAATGCAACTAAAGCGTTTTGAATAGCAAAAAACCGTGCGTGGAGGACACGACATAGCTCTAAGATGGGCAAGATGCAAGGGATAAAATTACTTAAATCTACTTTTAGATACAGGTTATTGGGGCTTTATTGTATAGAGATCGGCCTTTCTGTGTTATCATTCTTCAGTGTCTATCTCTTTAGCATCCATGATATTACGGCATGACCTGAAACATCTATACAGCAATCTATGCATCAGACAGGGTTTGGACCAATAATTCCCTAAGACAGTCTTCGTATCCCACTATTCAATCAAATAATTTGCGCAGCATTCGCTAGAGAAGCGTATTATCAGAATGTACTCCATGTGAAAATAAAAGATCAATGGATGTGTGAAGGAAAGCGATGAATGGATTTTGTCCGACTAAATTCTGGCCCGCTGGAGGCAATATTCCAGCAGAGCATGCACCGGGAGACCGCACAGGAGAGCATAAACCGATGAATGTTTGTTGAAGCTGTGGCACAGCAAATATTACCGTCAATAGGTGACTTGAAAGAATCCTTGCATGTCGTTGTTCGGGAAACACTCAGCAAGGCTCGTAATACAAGGTCTCGCTTTGTCGAATATGTGGAATGTAGCCGTCCAGAATATGGAGCTCTGGGGAAAGTACGATTCAAGCTGTTCGTGATTGTGAAGCGAAAAAAATATTTTGAAAAAGTTTTAAAAAACGACCGAGAGGAAAACAGAACCCTGCATGCAAATCAACAGCCAACGCCACAATCAATGTTCATTTGAGCGAGGGAAATACGTTTGAGATAAATCACCAGCTATTCACCGGCATATCCTCTTGTTTTATTTGTTACTTGACTGATTCCCATTATCGCTATTACTTTTTATTCTCTTTTCGCTGTGTGCAATACCTGACAACGACTCCAGTCAGTTTCATCAGTGTTGGTAACGAGGGCTGGTCTATTCCAGTGAGGCACCGAGGGACATCCAGAATGCCATGAGATAGTAAGCGTGATCAGCTGCATCGTCGTTGTTACACCTCGGCGGATCTACAAGCACTACGCGCAGGAATCATTGGAAATGCCACGGTGAGAAGCTTGTAATTGCTGAGGTCGTAGTTGGCAACCGACAGTAAACTGCGGTGAAAAGGATTTCAGCTGTCGTACTACTAGGCGTATCCCGGCTATCTAACGCTGAGGCGTGTTGACGGCGAATGTTCACAGCCAGTTAACCCACCTGACAATGATTCACAGTTAAACGTCAGTGAGATCCACGTCGGCTTTCGTACCGTCTCGTTCATACGCGGTATTTGTGATAAATTCAATTTTTTTAAGCCAGAAGAAAGGTTTGGTGCCGGAAATTTTCTTGCTTCCTGGGCGTTTTCTTGCGTTGGAAATGAACACATATGTGAGTAGCTTTGCCACAATAACTGGTGTAAATGGAAATGCAGGACGCTTAAAGCCTATATAGGCGTCTGTAATGGAAACATTACAGAAATATTTCTGCCCTGAAAGACAAACCATCGTCTTGGATAAATCCCGTAATCAAAGCCGAATCATCTTCAAAAAATTTTCGCCTAAATTTACCTATCCCTAGAAAGGTAAACCAGAAGATTTAAAATTTGATTATCATAGACCTTTACCCCACTTGATTGTGTAACATGTTGTGCGCCGTTTTGTGCTGCGGTAAATCCGGGTGCCGTTAAACAACGGTTCTAAGCCATTGTTCATCGTTTTATATTGATATAGAGACGTAAAAGAGAGACCAGAGTTTCGAGGAATTAAGTTCAGTTGTTGTTATGATGACGTGGGGGATTCACTGTAATCCTCTTCTGCTGCTTTGATTTTCTCCAAGGCAATCTATCATGGCTTTCAAATGAAAAAAAATCGCTTTCATCCACAAAGCTGAGGGCTTTTCGCGCGAAGAATTGATATCATTTGGAATCTAACTTACCTGACGTGCCACGCAGCCAAGTTAAAGGCTGAACAAACAGCGTCTTTGCACACTGGATTTCTAGTATTGCTGAGAGAGCCACATACAAGTAATATACAAATAAGCCTGTACTTAGCCACCTAGCGATGAACAGCTAGTTGGCGGTGTGGCGATTGTCGAAACCTTTGGTGGTTTCCAGTCACTGCTAGCTGGTTGTATTGCATCTCCATGCCCTCTAAGGCATCAGTTCTCTAACCCAAAGAGTCTTGAACCACTCACATTTCAGCAATGAGCACATTTCCACTGGACTATTCTGGGCACAACCCTATCATATGAACGGTGACTGCAGTTGGAAGATCGACAGGCAGTTGGTCACATCGCAAACAGGCGTTCAGCTGCGTGGACTTTTCTGTTATTAGGAAACGCTACACACAGATTGCTCTCGGTGATATTTCGGGAAATATGACGCCTCTAGCTCGGTGTCAGTAATGTAGTACGGGGAACATTTTCATGGAAAGATTCATTCCTGTGGGATTTTGCAGTTCAACTGTAAAGAATTAACACCAAAGTGAAAAAGGTAAGTGTTCATTTCTCTATACACATACAAATATATGCTAAAGTTTAAAGACTGTTTTTCCTCAGCTTAGAATGATATTCAATTGTTATGTCACGAATTACAAACGATGTTCATTTCATTATACCTATACAAGCACAGGCTACAGTTTAAAGATTTTCCGCTGTTTGCTGTTTTGGCTTAGGATGATGTAAAATGGTAACGTCAAAAATTAAAAAAAGATGTTCATTTCGCTATACATGTGCAAGTATAGTCCACAGGTTAAAGATTTGGCGCTGTTTGCTTGCTTTAGCTTAGAATGACATGTTATAAATTGTTATATGAAAAACTGACGATATTCATTTCGTTATACACATACAAGCATCGTCCGAAGTCTGTTTACCGTAGACTGATGTTCAACATTTGTTCAAGAATTACAAAGGATGTTCATTTCGCTATATGTATATTAGTGCAGGCGACAGTTTAAAGATTTAGCACTGTTTAGTTTAGGTTGCTGTTTAGCAGTTATGTCAAGGATTACAAAAAAACAAAAAACAAAAACGGCATGGGATGGAGGTTTAGCTGTTCTCACTTTGATCGAGTTTCGTGTCGTGTATTTTGGCGCGACTCCGGATTGTTTCGCATAGAGTCATGATATCATCTGTAAGGCATGAATTAGTGTCGTTTCAGCCAGCGTTATAGATTAACGACCGCCCGTGCCTGTCCCCATAACAAGTGCTTGCACGAGAATTTTTAAACTGATGACAATGTTCTCAAGATAAAATGATAAGTGTTGTGTTTTATGTCAAAATACCGGTGGACTATAGAGTGCCGAAAATTCTGACAAGGGGTTGTTGAGATATGAAGCTGGTTTCTTTAAGCCAGATTTCACATAAGGAAGAACCTAAGTTACATACTGCCCTATCATTATCATTATATTTATCTGGAACATTTTTAAAAGGGTTTTTGAAGATTCTACAAGGTTTGGGGCTTTCGTGACCAAGTGGTTGGCGTACTAGCGTATAGCACACTGACTCAGGAGCCTCCCACCAATGACGTCACTCTGAGTTCAAATCCAATTCATGCTGGCTTCCCGTCGTACGTGGGGTTATCTGCCAGCATCGTCGTTGATTTTCAATCCGCAGGCTCTGCCCGGCGTCCTCCTACCATAATGCTGACCGACATATGGGTGAACTATTCTTGAACACCAATCAAATCAATGAAGCCTTACGTATACCACCATGGAACGAAGTATGCCAATATCACTATTATTTTTATTTATCTATACTGTGTCTCCGAGGCGTCAGTCAGGAAGAAAAAACAAGCGCTAGTTTTCACTCGTGACGCAGACGATCAACTTACATCTGATTAGGCTTACCCGCCATCTTGGCGCATGAACGTTGTTTTTCTTTTATCTCATTAAGAAACGATGGCCATTTGGTTCCTATTGCATGCAACCCCATAGCCTATAAAGCGAGAGTTACGTAAACTATAACCTGGACCCCTCCATCCATTATTACATTTGTTACTGGATGAGTAGGATTTATGTGAGATGCCTGTTTCAAGTTAAGACGGGATAGAAAGGCGTGCCAAATTTTCATCAATAGAGAGGGGAAGAGAAGGACGTTACCCCTGCATGACAATGGCCATGTTGCTATCGGTCCGTCACCGAGTCGCACGTAACACTTAACAAATCTGTTTCCAACGAGATGCTGGACATGCAGCTGGTGTTGATTTGACAGGATCGTCAATCAAAACGATTCATCAAAAATACGGCCCCGTGAAGGTCACGATGACCTTTTGCAAAATCTGCACGTGCCAATATTTGATTAGGACCGTGAAATGTATCGCTTGTCTACGGAAACAGAGAGAGAATGCCATTAATCCTTCTTGAGAAAAAGGCTTCAATAATGTTATCAGTTCACCATGCCTTGAATTCACCACAAGAACCCGATCGTCTGTTCTTTTCACTGAAATCAGGAGTTCAGAAGTTCGCCAGAGCTTGCCGGAAGTTCGTTTCCTTCACTTGTGGGCACTCAGCACAGCTGAAGGTTTGCCGCTAGATATCTTGAGACTTTTTTTGAGCAGCATTTTAATAATTTTTGTTTAGCGTCAACATAACGCAATCTCCTCTCCAGTGAATATTTTTGAGTGCCATTTAGCAAAATGCTTTATGATAAAAAGGGTTTCAACCGCATTATTCCAAAATCTCTTTCTGTGATTTCATTGGGAAGATGTGTGGCCCCAGTAGTTTACTTCTATAATGAATCTACACTATTCCCATAATGCAATGTATGCGCAGTGAACACACGCATTGCTTCCATGTGCTGAAATAGCTGTTCATGTGGGAATAGATTAAATTGGATAATTTGTCAGTTTTTATCCCTCTTGCATCCCTCTTTGTAGAAAAAAAACGAATACGAATATTTCCGGAAGGTCAAAAAATATTTCCCACGCATATAATAGCATGAGGAATGCTAAACTGGGGGTGTTTCAGATATCATGCTTTACTACCATTGCAACAGTGTACATAACATCAACAGCAAAGCGACAGACACTTCGTTGATGGAGGAGAAATCCATTCACGTTAAGTGTATGTGTAAAACAATTATTCCAACATAATTTAGAGTATGGCGATAAAACATTCAAATAGAAGTAATTGGATAAAATAAAATTTTGAAATTATGATCACTTATTTAATGTTTAGCCTTTCTTTATCTGTTACAACAGCATAATAAACAGTATGCATCTGGTCAGAAGTAGTGATATATCCTTAGCACTCCAGATTCCCACAACCACAATCCTAATGCAGAAACCGTATGACTGATATTCGATCTTAAGATGTCAACGTCCAGTGTTCGACTATAGAACATAACGTTACAATATCCCCTTGCTTGACAGCATGACGGGAAGTTACAGCTTATTGCTTTTACTGTGAAACAGAATACAATGTTACACTGCTCGGTTATAAATCAGAAAGTTATAGTGTACAGCTTGACTGTAGATCACAAACTTTATGTTGAGCTGCCTGACTGTAGAGCGAATGTTGTACCTGATGACAGCAGAACAGGAAGTTAGATTGTACACCTAGATTACAGAACAGGAAGTTAGAGTGTACACCTAGACTACAGAACAGGAAGTTAGAGTGTACTCCTAGACTACAGAACAGGAAGTTAGAGTGTACACCTAGACTACAGAACAGGAAGTTAGAGTGTACTCCTAGACTACAGAACAGGAAGTTAGAGTGTACACCTAGACTACAGAACAGGAAGTTAGAGTGTACTCCTAGACTACAGAACAGGAAGTTAGAGTGTACTCCTAGACTACAGAACAGGAAGTTAGAGTGTACACCTAGACTACAGAACAGGAAGTTAGAGTGTACTCCTAGACTACAGAACAGGAAGTTAGAGTGTACTCCTAGACTACAGAACAGGAAGTTAGAGTGTACACCTAGACTACAGAACAGGAAGTTAGAGTGTATTGTCTGAATCTAGAAAAGAAGGCAATAATATACTGTCTCACTGTACAGCATGAGCTAAAATCCATCGTCTAATACTAAAAGTGAATCTTTACATTTGTAATAATGCTCTGCAAGCAGAATTATTTCTGTAAAGGGATGATACGTTTCTATTCTGTAGCTTGCATTTAGTGCCCCCGTCAGATCCTCCACAGTTCTCCCACCCGTGGTGTGACCCGCTGTCCGTTTGATCAAGACGTTTCCAGGAATTCCTGGTAATTCCTTTGCCGTGGTATGCCGTTGATTGACGCAAGCGTTAATTGATTTGACTGATTGGTTGGCTGGAGTCCAGTGCAGGGGGAGGGGGTGGGAATGTGCCCGTTGTCTCACTCGTCATACGTTAAATCCGTGAGAATGATGTGTGGATTGGTATTCTGGCTATGGGGCTTAGTGAGCAACACACGCTGAACTGTTCGGTTACGTAGATGCAGATTGGTATCCTTTTCTAATTAGGCGTTCGTGGTTTGGGCAAGATTGCGTGTTAATGTGCCTGCAAAAACGCGTGCGAAGGAACTCTGCAGTGGTATCAACATTTCCAAATGGAGTTTCGCATCTTTGATGTTAACTATGAATACTTTTGAAGGTATATTCAAGCTTAACCATTGTGTCAAAGTGTGCCGTGAGACTGTCGATCACAGATTGATGAAAGTACGTAGTTTTTCCTTTATGATCCACAACTTATTTTGCCAACCTGAATTTTACAATTGTTTAGTTTACCACTACATGTAAAAGTTCCACCACCTGTCATTTTGGTATAATGGTTGTGTGTGCAATCTTTTCTGTTTCCGTTCAGGTTTTATGTTTAATATTTTACACTTCCACATTTGGACTAGATCCGGAAGATTTCAATGATCTTTGGAAATAAATAAATAAATAAATAAATAAATAAATATATAAAAGGAATAACTGTAGATTAGAGCCGGGTCACGTAACAGATTCTGCCGGAAGATATCTTGCCGATTGTAGGTTCCAATCCAATTCCTGTCGATTTGTCTAAGGATTTTTGTTCAGGTGTTCATCAGTTATTTGACCAGATGCATTCAGTCTCATACACCCCACTGCCTTCATCAAATGAAACTGAAAATATAAAATATATGTACATAACCAATGAAATTCGTGAACTTAAAAATCATTGCACGCAGTGACTACAGATGTTTAACGGACCTATTATCGCAGCGCGAGTAAAATTGCAATGGGCTTTTACGTATATTTATTTACACTAACTGGCGCGATAATTCAATGCCACAGTTGAATTTCAGATTGTTTAAATGTTGCTCCGAACGGGAATATGTCCAATCTTGTTATCTTTTTAGAATGTGAATTAAGTAATTTTCAGCACATTGTTATGACCACTGTTATCGAATTATCCCATCTTTCTGCTGCGCTCGTGAACATTTATTCAGGCGCCGCAGTGTTTATGGTAAAATTAGCGTGTTGAATGAGAAATAGTGCTAACACATTTTCTTTATTCATTTACTTATTTAATTATGGCTTTAGAGTTTCATTAAATATTTATCTGATATGTGTGAAGTGAAGTGCATTTACTGATGTAAGGTTCATTAACTTTGTGGACAGAAGGATAAAGTGAAGAAAATCTCTGCACCTTTTCTTGCCGGTGAAGGACTCAAGGCGAAACGAACGAGAGAGAACAATGTACGAACCAGTGAGGTCACCGACATTTGTGACGTCACTGATGTGTGTTTACCTTGGCTGTTCCCTGGCAATTCTCACATGAAGGCAACCAGCGTTACAACTGTAATAACCATATTTTGCTTATTTAGAGTGCAGTTTGCAGTAATGCCTGGGAGTGATAAGTCAAAAAATGCACTCATTGAACATATACCCAAGGTGACAGAAATCTGTCTAAATTCATATGAAAAGTAACACCTACAATATACCTTTAAACCGTTGAAATAATCCCATGCGACATCTTACATTGCACCTTCCACCTTATGTTAGTGGTCAAACGGTACATTTCCATCCATTTTCGACCTTTGCACCGTTTCATTTTCTGTCCTGTTTTCAAATGCTACTTATCAGAGCATCATAAACGTCATAAAGCAAACCAGGTCTACCAACCAATTCTCTCATAAAGACCGACCAGCCTCTGCAACAACAACAAGTATCTTTTTAGTTCCCTGGCAGAGCTACCTCATCCGTATTTCTGTCCTGTCGGCATAAGTCATTTTGAAGCCTAGCACTACTGCAGTGCATCAAAATTACTGGGCAAAAGCTTGGTCCATCAGGGTCGTCAAACCCTAGTTAAGTTACGAAACTGTATACAGCACTATACGCCTGCACAACACTGTGTCCCATGACATCGCCCTATACCGGGTCGGCATAGATTACTAATGTGGCACTAGTAGACTCGCTATTCGCTGCCTGCTATTCCCGTTTTTTAGAACAGGGAATCTTTAGAGATACGTACATACTGCATTCAAACACAGGCATTATAGCGTTTGGCTTGAGTATTCTATCGTGTCTACACATTGTAAAACCTCAAACAAATTCTGTTACTTATCCTAAATATAATACACCCAGGTGAGCCAAACTGAAACGGTGGGACATGGTGGCTTAGATCGCTATTAAGTGCACTAGCTCGCTGAGGGCGTCGAGCCCTTGACCACTAGCTCGCTGAGGGCGTCGAGCCCTTGACCACTAGCTCGCTGAGGGCGTCGAGCCCTAAGTCACGTGTTCCAGTGCAGCTCTTGCTGCTTGAGCTGGAGTTTGAACTGCAGGTGTTTGTATTGATTGTTTGACGAACATTGGTGGCTTACTTTGGGAACACTCAGGTTCTTCCAACCCATAAAGCTTGTGTAAGGTGAAAATTCTTAAGCATCGCGTTAGCCCCCCCCCTCCTCCCCACCTATCCTCAGTCAATCAAACGGGGCCTCCGTAGCACGGTTTTCATGTTACTAAGTACAGATGTTAAATCTCATGATATCACAGCATTTGGAGTAATTCTGGACCGGTGACGTCTAGTATATTGCATTCAACATCACCGCAATTTTTTGCTACCTAAACCTGTTTAAAGTTTTACTTCTTAAACACTTACATGAAGATTTAAAATAGAATCTTAACTGAGGTAAACTGACATGAGGTCGGATTTCACCGGTAACGTGTGACCATCTGCCAGCTACATGTATGACACTCTCGTGGCTACTTTGGTTTTACTCTATGCTGTAGTGTTGTATATTTGTATGTATTTAAACAGTTGGAGGTGGTTATTCTGTGAATTTTCCTTCGGACTTAGTTCCATAGCGCTCTTGAGAGCAAGATTTACGTCCTGGAACAGAACTGGCGCTGGACGGCGCAAAGAAACACTGGCGCCACAAACGCCCCTATCCGCTTGCATAGAAAACGGCTGTGTCTTAATATAACATAAATAAATAACATAAATAATTCATTCTAGAGACATGTAGTAGTAACAAGCAACATGTCAGGGTGGACCTGCCCAGAATAAGGTCGCGTGAAATGTCACAATTCCTTTTTTTAGGTTTGTTTTCAACCCTTAGAGTTCCGCCTTTAGGGATGCATGAATAGCTCTTTTGGAAGAGGAAATCCCCGGAGAGTGTGGAGAAAGGACAAAATCGGGAGGGTATAGCTCTCGGTTATCAATGTCCGTGAAGAGCCAACGAGGATGATCCAGACAAATATCCATGGCCTCGGGCAGAACTGGCTGAGTTTGTCTTTTTATGAGAATGCTTTTCTCTCGTTTTGGGGGGGTTTTTTTGTTGTTGTTGTTGTTTGTTTTTTTTCTTGATGTTGTTCTTGTTTTGGTGGGTTTGTTTGATTTTTCTTTGCACCAGCGTAAATAACGTATTTCAGGAGTATCATAGTCTGGAGGTTTAGTTTCTAGGGCCTGTGGGGTTCTGGGGGTGTCGGATTTTATCTGCAGAGAGATTAGTTTTGGATATTAGTATAAACTTTTCGGCACATCCCAACGCAATATCCGACATAATAATGCTAATGTAAAATTGCCCTTGAGTAATAAAGGATATTTAGGAGTACGGCGACTTACTTGCGGATATCAGTACACAAACGTCAATTGGTGACCAAGTAATTGCGGCGTTCTGTAATGTCGCCTTGACGCCTTGGGTACAAAGAATACTTTAGATGGCGTGGTAATTACCCCTGGTTATCCTGATTTGTCAGGTACACAGTGGTCATTAGCTGATATCGCCATTATACCCCTCTGTAACCGTGTACAGTTTGGTACAGTGGATAATTTGAATACAATATGATCACCTCAGTCTGTAACGTTGTTCACACTTGCAAGGTGAACAGGGGTCATTTAGGTGATACGTTGATTACCCAGCCCTGTAACGTTGACCATATTGCCGAGCTACAAAATGGGAGCATTTGGGTATATAGTGTTTACCACACGCTGTATCTTTGCCCACATTACCAAGGTACACAGGGGTCAGTAGGTGGCAAAGTGATTACTCAGCCCTGTAACGTTTTCCTAATTCACAAGGTACACAGGGATCAGTAGGTGGTATAATGATTACCCAGCCCTGTAACGTTATCCTGATTCACAAGATGCTCATGTGTCAGTAGGTGGCAAAGTGATTACCCAGCCCTGTAACGTTATCTCGAGGAGCAAAGCACAAGTAGAGGCCAGCACAGAAACCATAATATGTGTTGACAGACATATAAACCATGTAAGAACCATATCTTTGAACTGTAACGTTAACGAAAAAATTATCTGCGGGTGGACGTTTTTAACGGTTAATGACACAGAAAAATAGAGCCAAAAGGCGACCGGCTTTCACATCCAAAGGGTTATCTGCGAAATCTGAATGTGTTCTTTTGGCTTGTTGTTGTTATTCCCCTCTGATATCTGTTGTCGTCACATTTTTAACGCGGGATTAAGAACGGCGTGTATAGAAAATCGAGATCATATAGATGAAAACATCAGTCCATCACGGGAATTTTGACGGCTTTTGACCGAATTCCCCATTCTCGGCATGCGGTTTTATGCCAAGAAGTGGCAGACAGTCTTAACCACGTAACAAACGACCACAGAGATTTACTCGCCGCTCAATGACAGCGGCTTGCCTTTAGTTTACAGCCCATTGTAGTTAACGGGAAGCCGTATGTAGAGACATACGCCCTATCTCTCCAGATACCCACATAAATCATTTACAAATTATACATCTATTTCTCTGGCTTGGCGATAATGTTCCCTCACTAATATAGCTGATTTGATTTATGAGTTCCGGGAAAATGAGGCTTCCCCGCCGATCTGACAACCGTCGGTCTGTCCAGCTGTTTGATGGTCACGTGATCGTTTGTAGGAACGGTTTAGTTTTGGCATTGACCGACGGCGATGGACAAATGGGGGCGACTTCACACATGAATGAGGAATTCCACACACTAGGCGAATTGGCCACAGCCACAACTGCAATCTACAAAACCCTTTGAACACCACACGATCTACTTCTGGTCTAATGACGCATTTCGCGCACATTGCGATTTGCTGTTTCAATCGGCTAGTCTAACGCAAAGCAAAATTAAATCTATTTCGTAAAAAAGCATTCTACAAACAAGAACGGCTTATGCAATATAGTTTTTCATATTTTTGTTGGACAATATGGCAAATCGCCAAGGAGTGAATGCGGTTCGAGAGTTGACTAGGCATCAGATCGGATATCCGGCAAACTTAACGGCCTTAAACCTTGACGATGTCATCCATTGTCGATCGCGGAGTGTTGTTGGTAATAGGCAATTTCTTGTTTTCATATTTGGAAGAAAACCTTTAAATCGTCGAAATAAAATGTAACACACAGTTAAATGTACGTAACCCATATGTTATACAAACCTGATCAAAAACACATGCGCCTTCTCAACCGGGTTTCTTTCCTAACATACACTGGCGTAGAGACGCAGTGACGAAATTGTCTGTTAGAGCCGTTAGACCAGCGCAAAATGTAACATTCTACGACAGGTTTCCATTGACTTTGTGGATTAACGCTGTGACTGTTACAGCAAATATCATGCCTAAAACACCTTGGTTGCTAATGTGAAGACTTCGGCATGCAGGGTAAAACCCGAGCGGCCACCCGAAGGTGAGAGTTGACAAATGATATATGCGGCCTTTTGTCGGCTTTCTCTAATTAGGTTTTTATTTTAACAGTTTCTGTAAAAGTATCAATAATAACAACTTAAAAAGGCCCTAGCACCAGGGATTAAACATAATTAGGCAAAACAAAAGATACAGTAATGTTAACTGCAAGATATTACAAGTGACTAGAATTATTCAGAATGTGCTGTTGTCATCTCCTTGAAGAAATAATAACATGAAATTTGTGCTATGATGTAACAGTACACACGTTTTCTAGCGTTTTTTCTTCGTGTCTGGCGGGAGAGGGGACGGGGCGGTTCGGGCACTACAGAAAGAATCTATTAGTAGTGCGTCCTAGTTGATGTTGTTGAGGGTGGTATTCCTCTTGTGGTATTTTTTTCAGATTGTATGTATGAAACCCGCATGGGTTTGAACTCGTGACCGCGCACTTCACACCTTTGCCTGTTTTTTGACAGAATGTTTGAAAGTTGCTGACTGCAGAAATGAGAGTAAATGCTGTATGTGTGTAAAGCATTTCACGGCAGAGTGTCAGGCTGACAGCCGCGAAAAACCGTTACTTCGTAATACAATGTCTACCACCCTTACCCGGCGAATTCTGACTCCTCCAGCATAGCTAATATTTCGAGACATTTCACGAAGCTCTTGATTAACATTGTTCATAATTGTATGGGTGTTTCCAATTTCTCACTGAAGCAGGCAGATACTTTATTATCCGGTGCTTTCTGGCCAATTACACTGCAATGATATATCATTGATATACGCTTATATACAGGCCACAGATATTGGAGAGAACTGCGCTATTCTCTAAATCTTGGCTCGTGACATAAATGACAGCTTCACTGAATACTTATTTATTCCGGAAATGGGCCTTGTGACTGTCGTAGTTGATCGCCTCTTTGGTGTCTACCAGTGGAATAGGAACACCGAATTTACATGTAAAACGCTCATTCGTGCATCGAAAAATGTTTACAGGCTCTTATAGTCACTATATTTAGTTCAATTATAAATCGCCTAATAAATGCTGAATTCCCCCCTTTTAATTGTATGTTTGTTTTTCTCCCCATTAAAATTGTATGAAAAAATAGCACCACTTTATGACGCCATATACTTTGTGGTTGTTCATTTTATTTCCTTTTACCTATAAAGGGCGATATTGGATAGGGTACGTGTGCAGGAAACCCTGTGAATGATTTATGTTGGTGTCTATAGAAAATACATCAACAGGCTTTCCTAAACTGATCACTTGTTGCTTTAACAGGCATTTCAGATAGCGAACCGTTTGTTATTATGATTTTGAGCAGTTGTTTTGTGTACATGTCGTCAGGTTTTTCGTTTTCCACTACCTCGGCGTATGTTTTTCCTTTGATTCAAGCTTTTCCACTAGCTGTGAAAATGTACCTAATGACACGAATTCCTGAGAAACGTTTGTTATACATAATTACCAATCTTGCTGAGGGAATTAGGACCGTAAACAAAACCAGTTTAATTCCCAAGCGTCAATAGACATACATCCATAATTACGTACTTAATAAGCGTGTCGATGGAATACTTGATATGTAACCCAAACTAGGACCAAGACTTGTGCCATCAGTTTTGCCCGATCAAAACATGTCAGGTGTGTATCCAGGTGATACTGTGTCATTTGTGATAGCACAATCCCTAAAGCTCTTTAATTATACATAGAGACAAGACAGTCAGCAACCGATGCTTCTGGCTTATAGTTATTAATAATTCACACGCTACTTTACAGGCCTTTTCTCTGGGAGTGACAGTTGATAGTCTGAAGTCTTGCTCGTTGTGTCAGCCTGTCTGAGGTAAGTCGCGGGAAGGGAATATAATGTCACCAAAATATCACACGTATTATGGAAAAATCCAGAAAAGGGAGGTCGTAAAGGTTGTGTACATTTTATTTTCAAATAATCATTTAGGTGGAATTATAATTTACCGATTCAACAAATTAAGAAGAGATTGAATCAAGAAATAAATAGATCAAGGACCCAGTGGATGTATTGGACAATTAAAGACTATTAAGGAATCAGTGAAACAGTTATTCCATCCAAAACAGCTTTTAAAAAATATTTAATTAATTTAAAGAGAAATCACAATGTCCTTTGTAATGGAATACATGGGCGTGAAATGTTGAACGTTTTATACTCATACTGTGTTTAGCATGTCCAAACCATGCGGCCTTAATACATACATCGCGTTGTGTTCCATATAATGTCTTGTGCATTACCGTCCGATTCATTGTGCTAAATGACGAGTGACTCAACTAGGTTACCTATTACACACATCTGAAACCGGAAGCATGTTGATCATAAAATGCTGTCTATGATTGCATAGTCATTCTCAGCTGTGGGAGATCTTTGGAATTATTTATTTCGTCGACGGCAGATGCTGTGGAGGGCATATGCAGAGAAATTGCCTCAGTATATTCTCCGTTAGCGCCCATCTCCTGTGTTAATGGAAAGGCAATTTAGTCAACCGAGTGTTACATCTGACAAAGTGTGAATTGAACGTTATCTCGAGACCGCAGTTTTCTCCCTTTCCCGAACTTCGGTTTACCGTTTTGTCAATAATCCATGTTTCAATAACAGTTAAAATTTTGCAAACATCAATGAATGTGATACATGCACGATAATCACAAACCCTGCTCTTGAAATCATGACCGACAAAACAAAACCAGTTGTATTCCCAAAGCGGCAATGGATATTTCTCAGCTGTTACCTACTGTATAGACTTGTAGCTGGAAACATTAATAAGTAAATCAAAGTAGCCGATGCCTTGGTAAAAGAATTCTACGTCATCAGTTACGCTGGATCAAAAAATATCAGGTTTTCCGTGTGATAATGTGTCCTTTGTAGTAGTTCAATCTTGAAAAATCTTTGTATACACATATGGGGACAGTATAATCAGCCACCGATGCTTCAGGCTAACAGTTCTTCATAATTCACACGCTAGTTACAGGCTTTATCTTCGGGGCTGTTAGTTGACATCTCAAATGTTTCCCCTAATGTCAACGTGTCTTATATAAGGCGCAGGAGGGGAGACAATGTGACCAGAGCATCATGGCAAATGAGTGCAAAAACTGGCGGAAAATCCAGAAAAGGAGGCCTTCATTACTTCTTAACGTCATCAAACAAGGCTCATTATTATTTATTATTTTAGAAGATTTTGGAATTACAGTGAATCAAGGAATGATTCGGAAAGTACGAACCAAAATTTTTAAACCATTCGCGGAATGTGATAAAATCTTTAATCGGAAAATGGAAAAATTATTGACTTGTGTGTTGTAGAATACATATAATAAATAGGCTATATAAATTCTACAAGCGACTTAATGTAACATCTCGGGTAACCAACCTTGTTATAAAACTGGGGATGTGCAAACACTCCTGATCAGGTGTGGGATGCTCCGTGTGTTAATGTCTAACGGATATAGATCCGTTAGACATTTCATGAACACCGACCTATGGCTGGTTACACCGGAGAATTTTTTGCTGGAGCAGAAACCACTGACGGAACCTTATTGTCAAGAAGTCCCCAATAACAGTGGTTTAACGGGCATTGTTAAAATGTCTTTTCAAAGAAATGGTACTAAACCCATTTTTCGTGTGACTCACGGATTGGTGGTGTGTCAAGCAGTCTGGTTTACAATAAGTGGATTGCATTTGAAAATTATTGCCTACAACATTCTGTGCACTATTGCGTATTTTCAGTTTTTAGCTTAACTGCGATCCTGTTTCCCATCATACAGCTAGAAGTGATATCATATTAGCACAACACTCATGATGGTGACAGCCTCGTTGTTTTCTCACTTAAGTGGGGGGAAGGGTGACCAGTAATGGCTGCTCACTCAGGTCATCCCCACACATAGATGCCCCTGACTGACGATAAAGTGTATCATTTATCTACCGGTCGCTGGGGATAGCCGTGAAGTGTAGACAAATCAAGAGCTAAGCCTGTCAGCGAAACACGACATATCGGCGCACGGCTCAGTGCACCAGGAATGGCATCAAGGTGGTCAACCATTAGCCACGTGCGACATTACCTTGGAGCCCTCTCTGCCTAGAAACTCTCTGATCAAGACACACGCATACTATCACAACGCTAGACGGGGAGTTGTCATGGATACTTACTTCTCCGTACTTACCTAATGAATAGGCTTGTCGCCGTAATTGATACGTAACGCAAAATAACTCGATACTTGTCATTGTCTTGAAGTAAGAATATTGGGTCATCAGTTATGCAGGATCAAACTATCAGGTGTTTCCATGTGATGATGTGTCCTTTGTGGTAGCTGAATCTTTAAAAGTCTATGTATACACGTATGGAGACACTATAATCAACCACCGATGCTTCAGGCTAATAGTTCTTAATAATTCACACGCCAGTTACAAGCTTTTTCTTCGAGGCTGACAGCTGATATTTCAAGTCTTTCTCCTAATGTCAACGTGTCTGATATAAGGCGCAGATGGGGGATATTGTGGCCAGGACACGATGACATTTGGATGCAAAAACTGGTGCGAATCCCAGAAAAGGAGACCTTCATTACTTCTTTACATCGTCAAACAAGGCTTATTATTATTTACGCATTAAAAGATATTTGGAATTGCATGAATTGAGCAATCAAGGAAATAAGGAATCTGTGAACCATAAAATCAAAGAACCAGGAATCAACGGATCACTTGTTTCTCTTAGTGAACACCAAAAATCTGTGAATCTGTTTGACCATTTCATTGAAACTTCGATCAAAACATATAGAAATCACTGAGTGGTGTGTTGTCTAATGTCTCATTATTTGGCGAGACGGTGTGCAAAAACTCCTGAACAGATGTGTATGGTGCTACCTGGGTTAATTTATTTTATGATGGATTCGAACACACTTTAGAATTTTCTCTTTCACGGTGTTGGTCAGGAAAAACGGAGTGCCGTGAGTAATCCACTGACCATTGGCTAGTTACACCTCAGGAGGTTTCACCCGCTTAAAGAACCCAGTAACAATTTCTTGACGAGAATTCTTGAAACTCATGGATTGGTAGTGTGTCAAGGATTCTGGTTTACAACAAGTGGATATACGTGTACATTGTTATCTCTTATCGTATCTTTTTGGAAACTGTTGCTCATAACATTGTATGCACGATTATGTATTTTCAGTTCGTAGCTCAACTGCGATCCCGTGGCTTGTAACGGTCATAGCGTCCTTGTTTCCTCACATAGCGGTGTATCGGTGACCAGTAATCGCTACGCACTCCGCTCAACCCTATTAACAAAGCCACAGAGATGCCATTGACTGCCGAGAAAGCGTAACATTCATCCACAGCGCCCTGAGGATAGTCGTGAAGTATAAACAAACGAGACAGTCAGCCCCTGAGGAAACACGAGACATCGGTGCACGGATCAGCGCATAGGGAAGAGCATCAAGGTGGCGGACCATTAGCCACGTGTGACATTGCCTTAAAACGCTCTGGGACTAGAAACTCCCTGATCAAGACACACGCATACTTTTACATCTCTGGATTCGTGGGTCACTGTACTGCTTGGCAACAGCAGGCCTTTTGTCGGCGGGGAGTTGTCATGTATAAAACCGTCTGAAGCCAACATCTAGCTTGGTATGGTAATCCGCCGATGTGAAGGTACAAAGCTTTTCACTCGACGGCAGAGTTATTTTACTGTCGCAGAAGATCGGAACACTTAAGATTAATCGTTAAAGTTGGAATTATAAGACAAACGACAGTTGTTGGATTGGAATCGGTCACCGACTAATGACAGTTAGGTAAGCATATGCTTTTGCTTTCAAACATACTTTGCAAATAAACGAGTAGCCTTTGTTTGTCCAAATCAGGCAACTGGAAACCTGTATGTGTTTTCAGAAATTGCTGGTCGGTATGTTTTCCTAAGTGGGTCTAAAAGTCTGCAGTAGCATTGACGGCGTTTGGCAATGTAACCATGTAAACAGAGATTGTCACTTGCTGAATGAATTGGGTTTGTTGGATTATTGCTTCTGTAAACAGTGCAGGCTTTCATTTGGGCTTCATAAGTGATCGAACCCAATTCCATTTATCCTACACAGTTCTTACTACCCTGAAAAAATCATCCGGTATAAATCTGCTATTTGAGGGAAGACAGATTGCATAACCTAATGGATTAATCCGTTTCTGATTACGGAATTATTTGCAAACAGGGGCGGGTTAATTCGTGAATAAAGCACAGAATCGTCACCTGGAACGGATTATTCCGTTTGATTCACGAAAATGCAATCTCTCCCGCCCGAAATAACGGAATTAATGGAAGATTGTTTTGAAAGCATCTGCACCTTGGATCTTTCTGTGCAGAGCAATTTCACTACCCTCAGACATTTGTGGCTCCTGGTCGGGCATTCTGGTGAGACATGGCACCACATATTTAGTACAAAGCTAATACATGAGTGTCTTTAACACGGACACCGCTCAAGACATGCGTGGATAAATTCTACGGCGTCGTAACCTTCGAAACTGTTCAGAGGAACTAATGGCCAGTAGTTCATGACAGATCAGCGTGTACAGAGTTTGATTAATGGAATACTACCGATCCTTTTCTGTTTGCATCAAAAGAAAAGACAACCCTAGATCAGATGTATATATGTACCTATTTACAGTTTAAAGGGCGTCACTTTTTATTATTGTGATGCAGGATAACCGAGATATCGCAGTTCAGGGTAAGCAAACAGATCCACGTGGGGATCGTACGAGTCACCACGCTCTCAATTTTAACCAATCAAGGGCGAGATATTTCTCCCAACCGAGAAGGCATCTGTTTCCCCTATGACATTACCGGTTCCCAGTTCACCATTTTCTCATGCAGAGGTAGTGTCAAATCAGATGTTTTCCTTTTGATTACGAGACAATTCTGAAATACTTTGAGCCATTTTCAAATTGAGAGTGGTTATAGTGATAGTGGAATAATTCTGGGATTATTCCCCAAGGTCTCAAACAGGAGGTCACAATGCGTGGCCTTCGATTGTAATAATAAAGTGTACTGTACTTCGCACCAAAAGAGTATTCCTAATACTGAAGAACGTAAGTTACACGACACAAAACGGTTTATATAACTGATAACCGTACGTTATTGTAAGTGCGCGCGTATGTATGTGTATATATCTGTGTGTATATATGTGTATATATATATATATATGTACATCTATATATATGTGTATATGTGTGAACGCACGAATACGAATATAATACATATGGATTGGATATATGCATGTGCACGTATGAATATTGAATTATTGTTACTTTATCATTATTAACGACACAGACGTAAAACATACAAATTTGTGCTATACTTGTATATTCAATTAGTACCTATATTTTTACCTGTACCATTATTCTTTCGAATGATACCCTTCTCCTTGCCGCTCTGTTAGAACCCATATTTTTGTTCAGATGTATCTATTACTCTTCCTCTGTACATAATCCTGTATATAACAATTTTACTACTCTCAACAAATACGTAAAACTACCATCTTATAATGTTGTTTCTGTGCGAAAACGGAGCAAAAATATAAGCTTAAAGTTTAACTTTGTTCCGTATCTAAATAAAGCATGTTTAAACCAAGGTACGCGGCATCGTGTTTCCGTTATTTGTAAAATGGCGTATCTTGTGGCCTTGTAAGAATTCCAGATTGAAAGGTGATTTATAGAGTTACCAAGCACTTCGTGCAAAAATACTTAGCCCGTTGAAGTCTGTATGGACCCATCTTCTGAAATAACTTTGGGTATATTTTTTGTTGTCTTTACTGTTAAAATGACGGCAAGCCACAGTGAATCTTTAATATACTTCCACAAGATAACATGTAACAGATCAATACCGATCGAGAAATCATTGAAAGTGATAAAGGGCTGGTCTTGAGGGTGTCATTAAGATGTTTGCTTTTCAATCGCCAGGTCAGCAGAGATGTGGATTCAGCCACGTTCTTGGATAGGGAATTTTCAGTATTTCCGAGCTTCCAGTGCTTTCGTGGCTGTGGAGACAAGATGCTGTCTACTTTTTGATCATACATGTAGTTTGCCGGCGACCGCTTGCCTTCCACACTCGTGTTGTGGCGAATGTCACGTAAAAAAGTTTGCCTGTAATTTTCCAATGGTTTATGGTTTTCTGCTTGCATTCTGGTTTGCTGAACCATAAAGCCTACCACCAAGATATGATTAAAGTTGATTTCGAGTATTTAGTGGAAGCCAGCAATCAAAAGAATATATTAACAAAAAGGTGGCAATCTACGAGAGGAAGCCTTTATCTGATGTTAAACATTTCAAAAAGACATTCCTTCGTTGGACTTTGGAAATAAAATTATCGTCCCATTTTCTTCGACCTCTCATGTTAATCGCACGAAATTGAAACCTCAACCAGACTGAATTTCAAGACGGATAGGCCATCTGTAAATATAACAATCTGTAAATATAGCTGCAATACTTTTATCAATAATTATATTAATCACGTACCAGACATGTATTTGTCTGGTATGTTGGTGTAATGGCTGGCATATTCGTCAATGTATGACCAGCTATGAAGAAATTATTAAGGAGGTGTTACCAGGTACGTCAGATGTACGCGTCTTGTGGGATTTCTTGGTTTATTCTGTTGAAACCATGATGCTTCGGGATGTCGTGATCAGTTTCCACCATTTAAGCATTTCCACGAACAGTTGTAATAAAATCCCAACCAAGGTAAATTGGCAAGAGGCCGGATTCATCTGTTCATTATGTTTGGCCATTTATTTTGTCAGCCCTTACAATGCCATCTCTGCTCTGATTTCTCTCTATGCTATACAGCCTTGTTATGCATACATGTACCTTGATAATTAGGATGAAAAAATAACACTCCCAGGGACTTTCTTTGTTTCCAGCTTTGTTTTTTTATGGTGATGTCGTACGACTGGTTGCACGACCAATTTCACGACATAACAGCTTGACCCTTGATTTCAGGGCTAGTTGGGCGACGGTATCGCTTGTTCCAGATTAAATTTTAGGCACTGTGGAAAAAACGGTATCCACAGACCATAAAGTACATCGTATTGATTGCTTCCAAACCCTTAATGTTTTAAAAATACTAATGCTGGAGAGGCATCCTGTAATCTGGGCTTGTGACTAGTGGTAAAATGAATCACTATATCGTGATGCATGTGAAGTTCATGATATGTGATGCACGAATCCATCATACGTTATCTGTTCCCTGTTTTGACGTTCTGCTGTTGAGCACTCTTTGATGAAGGCATGAGCAACATCTGAACTTTTCAAAGTTAATGTTGTTGAACATTACTCAATAGTGTTCAACACTATTGTGTTTTCGAAAATGATGTTAATAGTGCAAACCGATACAACACGGACTTGTAACACACATAACGTCTGCAGTTATCGTTGTATAGCTAATGAATTTTTACCTCATTCCTCGTGGGACTCTTTTGACGCAGTATGTTGGAATATTTGCATACAGTTTTACTTTTGTTAAAGGTCACTTGTCTCTCACTAATATTGTACTCAAATGTAATGTAGTATGTCACATGTGGGAGCTATCATCAGTGGCCTGCTATAGAACGATATCGCAAGAGTGAACATTCTTCAGTATGGCGCTATTCGTGAACAATGAAATATATAAATGAACAACCTGTGGATATATCATTTGTATTCTGTTTCCTTGCTGCTGCTGTTTTAGCGGTCCTGACATCAATAGCCGTTCAGCAACGCTCGCATAATTTTAAGGATAGTCTTACACGAAGCGCATAGGAGTTCACGTCTTTTCCATTATGAAATACAACAAAACATCAGCCTAGCTTCGTGCTTGTACATCTACGCTTTGCAATTTCGCAAGCTATTCGTGAAAGTCTGGTTGCTTTATCACTATTCGGTTTCTTCAAATCCATATGGCGATGATTGCCCTACACTAAGTGCAATATCCCGAATTCATCTCTGTATTTGTCTGTTGCGGTTGCTTTGCGTCCTCCAGGCAGTGATCATTGAGATATTTTGAGTTTAGCATCATCATTCAGCATGTCCAGGAAGAGCACGTTTGTGTCCAGTGCACTGACACCCTAATTTCCCTCATTTTTGGCACTTATTGTCTTCTTATTTTAGCCAATTCACAGGTAACTGTAAACATTAATACAGTTTTCTCTTTTCACAATTATTTCTGCTAACGAAAAACACTTTGCAATGTTTACAATTTGGAAAAGAATGAAGGAATGTAATTTTCAACGTTCAACACTGCTAGTATACGTCTCCCAAAAGTTCCAAGAATTAAGGTAGCTGTTAACTGAAAACTACTGAAGCATCACTCACGAAAACGTTCTCAGCCAGTCTCTTTATACATAGCAAAGGAAATTGTAGCAATCGTTTTTTCCACTCCAATATTCAAGGTCCTTCAATGTTTTAAAACACATCTGTCTTAGCAGAACAGGCGCGATCTGGCCAAGAGATAGCAGACTCATGTACTACAACAGGCTATGATATAATTAGGGTGCATGGATTCCCTTACAGAGCTGTTCCTGTTTTGCAATACATTTGATGGCGCCATAGACGAACCAGAAGACATATATCAAAAAATGCCTCGGACGCGGTTCTTTTTGCAAACGTAGACACTGGTTGGAGGAAAAGTTGCATTCTTGAAAATGGCAACCCATTAATATTGCAAACAGATCCTGTGTTATAAGCTCGACATGCTACTTTCTGCGTTGAATCATCCGTGACACCATGTAATGAGACAGTTGGAGCTTGGCGGGCCACTGCAAACAACAATTTATCAAGAAAAATCAATGAAAATTGTCAAACCCTTGCGAAGTAATGAACCTTAACTGTGCCACGCTGGTAACGCATCAAGCCATCATTCCCCTGCAGGCTTTCATTTTTATTGACAACTCATTGACAGTCAATTAATTTCCTTCGATGCACCGGCAGTTTTGGAAGAGCATTGTTGTCTTTAGTGCGGGGAATGGAGTCGGGATAGGAGACGAGGGGAACTGGCGTGTGAGAAAGTTTGGCAAGCCAAAGCAAGGTGAAAGTTCATCACAAAGAAGGAAAAAATCCATAGCAATCTGAAGCAATTTATGGATTGGATTTTTGAACGCTGTGCTCACTGGAGTTTGCCTGCTTGTGACGTTTTTTCTACGTTGTGGTAAATTTGATCTTCCCAGTGTGCATAAAATAGAGCTTTTTCGTGCTTTACTATCACGTATTTTTCGATCATATATCTCTCGATAGGATTTTTAGGTCATTTTATCCAAATTTTAAATTGACGTTGGATTATTGAACGAATACTATTGTCAGAAGCGTTTTTTCGATAAGACATCAGAGGCGAACCTTGATGTTGTAACAATCCTTTTATAACCAGCTGACAAAACAGATTGAAAACCAGTGGGGAATCCTTTCTGTCTAAAGAAATTTGCGGCCAGACTGTATAGTATAGAGTTCACTCATGCCATTCCCGTGGCGTTTTACGGGAAAAAATGGTTATGCGGTACACCTTTATTGCCTTAGATCAATTTTCAATCTAGCTCTGACCCAGGTCACCATTAAATGATGAAAAAAATTATCCCATTGTCGTGGATATAAGTTTTTCACACTCACCCCCCCCCTCTTCTCCCGGCATTTGAGAGTTCATCTGACGAATTTATTTCCTTTATTTATTTCCGCAGGTATTTTAATTCTATATTCTACAACATTGTTCAATTTTTGAATAGAATGCAAGATAGGCCCCTAGGATTCTTAACCAAAATAACCCCAATAAATACAATTGCCGGAGTTTGTAAATACGTAAGTAATTCCCAAACGGCTCTTGCATCTATAGCTCTTTATCCACATATGCATATTAGCAAGGAAGTCTTTCTCTGGGTCAAAGCTTTCAGTAAATAACTAATAGTAATTGTCGCCACCACGTGACAGGCCACAGAGAACCATATACATATGGCTTGAAAGAGCTACTTTGGTTTCAAAGCCTCTCTGTTTTCAAAGTGTCAAAGTGTTTTCAAAATGATGAAGATTGCGATTATTTACGTTCATAAATTGTCCAAAATTGCATTAAGGCCGATATTGTAAATTTCTTCGGAGAATACTGAAACAAAATTTTCCAGTCCTTTCCCATTTGTTGATGTGACGTCACGCACGAATACATGACATCACCTATGGCTTACGTGTATTCACAAATGGCGCTGCCTTTTCAAACGTTCTTGACGTCACTCCACTATAGATATCCTAGTCGACGTTATATCTGCCTGATTCATTGTTATATAATATTTCTAACCAATGTATATTGTGCCCAGTGAGCACTAAATATTCGAGTTATAGGGTGAGAAATTGTTTCTACCGTAATAAAATTGCAGGGCGTCGATGACGTCACATGATTTTCTTGTGTCTTTGCGATTGGCTGCTGATCAAATGATATCACCCAATACATATAGGTAGATAGTCCCAGAGTAAAACCTTGTGGCGTCGGTCATAACATACTTTATCGTTTGAACCCATCTTATAATTTGAAATAATCTGATGTATGTTACTTGGCACTTGAAAGGGGATTTCTTTTAATAACGTTATTTTCAGATACAGTTTTAGGTGGCTTGTCGGCTAACCGTGGCTATCTGCTATGCTCTCACTATCAGAAAAGAGGACTTTATATCACATTTCCTTATCACTTTTTGACGGATTTAGTCGGGATCATTAGTATACACATATTTAGTCATTGCATTGACAGGCCAAAATCAGTTGAGGGTTGGTTGGCCCTACAACTCCTGGAGGAAAAATCTTCTCACCGAAGTAAAACACACTAAAAGCATTAATGGAAAAGGAAGGACAGCTGCGATATCTTAGCTTTTCTTTCAATCGTAACTAATTGAAAAAGCTATATATACATGACGAAAATTCTAATAGTTCGCTCTCGTTTTGTCAGTTGAGATTTGCCAAATGGATATGAGTGAATATAGACTACTGTCGGTCACAAGTGAAATGGGAAGACTCTTAGCATGACATCACGGTCTGGAGAAACTCTTGGGGGCCATGACGGATGTTTGGAGTGCATTGACTGAACATCCCATTTTAAACCTGCATTGTATTAATTGGTTTTTGCACCACGACCGCTTTCTCTCGTCTAGGCACTTTACCCTTTGGCTATAACGGCCCAGTAGTCAAAGTCGTTTTCTGTGCGGTCACATCGACATGGCCGTTCGGCATTTGCCCCTTCTACCATTGGTACACCTCTTAGATACGTATCGCAGGGTTCCGGTTTGCAGTAAAGTAAATACTTATCTTCATGTTTATTTCATGCTAATTGATTTACGGTTATGTAAAGTAACTGTTACCTTTGTTATGTAGGCTGTATGGACATCGAAATAAACAAACAGAAAACACTGATGTTATATTTATCGTTAATAAATGTTGTTGTTGTTGTTTTTTTAATTTAATTCTTTATTTGTTTAATGAGGATGACTCAAAGCTTAACAGCTATTATGGAGATCTAAAAAGAATAATTAACAAAATAATATAAAATCGACATTATCTTATCCGTGCCATTGTTTGTGGAATTGTTCATGGAAAACAAATATTGAAGGCTGTCATAGGTTGGAATGAGTCCGTATACAGATAGTTATAACTGTTACAAGGCTACAAAAATGTCGAGTGTCATGCTTTTAGGTTCGGCCTACAGTCAGTTTCATACTGGTAGAGAACGAAGAACACTTCACATTATTATGTACACTAGGCATATGAATCGATGTGTCTCTGTGTCAGGATGAAGTAGATGTAACTGAACAGCCCGGAGTGGTGCAAATATATAATTGAGCACAACTGGAAACCGGAAATTAATAGGGCATGAGAAGTGATCTTGGTACCGGAAATCCCAGACCGGAAGTACTTCGTTCAGACATCTGTGGAGGGGGAAGGTTGGGAGGTGGGGTGGAGGGAGTGGAGCTAAAACTCGTTGGGCAACGCGGCGCTTTAATAACATCCCGGACAGACTTTTTGGCTCAGTGTAACAGAGAGAAGTTTCTGTTGTAATCTTTTGTGTTGTCTGGTGAAGAAGAGTGGTACCATTCCCATGGATATCAAACTAAATCCTATGCATAGCTTTGTGTTTTTCGAAACGCTGTTTCCCCTTATTTTACTCTACACTAAACACTAAGCTTTAGGCAGCATATTACATGACAACAATACAGTGCTTTTCACTTCCTTTTAAAACAAAATTCCACTATGATTTTAGATGGAATAAGATACGACTTGATCTTTAATTTATTCCTAGTAGGTTTTGACGGAATTTTAGTAACTCACCAAGACAGGATATTATATTAGTTATGTGACGATCTCACGGGGATATGCGGGTAGATATTTGGCTGAGGTCGATAATATTAATGCTCGAAGCCAAATATCTACCCCTATATCCCCGAAAGATCGTCACATAACGGGTTTATCACCAGGAAAATACTATCGACGCTTGTCCGGCCTGATCACATAACTACCGTCACGGAATTATTTCCCTTGGTAAAACACTTTGACTCTTTACTGTCTGTGTCGGTAAGGTCAGTGCAATTCGACGTTGAGATAAACTTGTAAAAGGTTTTGTTTTCAAATAATTTTTATGTCCATCGACTGTATTGTACTGTCAAGATGGATACTGTGACGTTGCCGTGCACGGAGCCATCAAAGTCGTAGAACAGCTGATTTAGGTTAAAGTCAAGGTAGGGGTTAGATGCAGTCAAATGAAAGGCGCGAAGAGAGAGGGGTGAATCGTTATGAATGTGATTGGGGAATTCCTTTTAGAAAGAGAACTTGCTGATTTGAATGATGATGTGCATGGATGGTACGGCAGGAGAAATCAGCGAAATTTGTGATCGGGTACTTTCAAATGGTGATTTAAGTGTGCATGAACAAACCATTCAAATTATTTTCACAAATATCTATCCTGTTTTCGGACATCCAGGCAAAATAAATGTTCTAGGGCTTCCGTTCATCTGATCTTTTTGGAGGGAGCTGGAAAACCTTCTGACTGCAGTTTTCAATACGCTAAGAGCGAGCAGTTATTGCAGCATGCTCATTTGATTCTTCTTGTTATCCGGAAAAACGTTTTAATATTTTTGCCAGAATCTTTTTACTAGTGTGAGACACAGAAAGCCTTTTTTCCGTCGTTTGACGATATCAAAGCAGACGGCAAAAAGTTATTTTCTCCGAATGGTGATAAAACAATATAAACGCATGCTTATATCCAGCTTAGACTGGTTTAGAAAATGCGCGAATAACTATCTTTTGAGAGCCAGCTATTTTGGTTCCGTGCGCGTAAAGTCATTGCCCATCAAAGGAATCTTGACCCTGTGTCATGAGACAATTTTTCACACATATGGTTCAAAACAGCGGTAAAACATCTTCAGTCAGCCGATCGGCAATAAAACCATCAGAATTCAATCGAATGTCTTTCCAGTTATGTATTCAGCAGCAGTCATATATTTATCCAATCGCTAAGTTATTCAACAAAACGTTTCATATTAATGCAATCAGTTTCGCTCGATAAATAACAAACCGAATATGGTAGTTCTTAACTCTGCTTAGCGTAGTGTTGGACACGTGGGAAGCCACGAGTTCGGCGACTTGTAGATTAGTTGTCTGGTCCCAGCAAAGTCGCATTGACCTGAGCCACTGAATGAAATAAAATCGTCTGGGTGTCTGGCACGGAACGAGAATAAAGGGATTGGAATTTGCCACTGAGACCTTCCAAGGGAGTAATTCTACGCTCGATGATTCGGACATAGCTTGAGGGAGTTGACCATCAAAGCAGGTTCAACGACGGGCTGAGTCGATTGCAATCATTGGGATAACATAGAAATACCTCAAGTTAATAGGCACCACTAAAGGTGTTTTGGCCTCTTTTGGATGCATTGGGGTTTGCATCTGGAGTTCAATAAACTAATATCAATCTCATTTGGATTTTTTCACGTCTGGCAGTTTTCTATGGTAGTTTGTTAGTAGCAGAAGAAGCGAGCACGATTTGCAATTTCAGTAAAGAAGGGTATTGTGGTGATTGTATAGCAAAAGTTCAAACTTGTGTCAAACCAGACATTGTAATTGGCGATAAAGACACGTCATTCCTTAGTGCCATCATAATAGGGTGACAGAAGGGTATTGTGGTGATTGTATAGCAAAAGTTCAAACTTGTGTCAAACCAGACATTGTAATTGGCGATAAAGACACGTCATTCCTTAGTGCCATCATAACAGGGTGACAGGGCTCAGTGCCTGGTGCTTGATGCAAGAATGTCGTCAGAGCATTACTAGACAAAAGTGTTTATTTCGGTATAATGACAGTGTAACGGAGACACAATCTTTACATGACTCAAACTGTATTGGAATTGACAATAAATCTCACTCAAGCAATCAAAGAAACAGAGCAATTTTACTGTGTAATTTGACGGAAGCTTTGCCACTGCCGGCAAACAAAGAGAGCCTTGATGTAGGAAGTTTCAGCTTCAAATCACTGTACCTTATGTAAAACGGCATTTTGATAACCAGTGCTTTGGGGTACCTACATGTAGGGTATAAAGACATGTAAGGTGTTACCATTATTACAGCCATACATGTGGTAAGGATGTTTGAAATTTCTCTACATGGAAACGCTGGGTATGCTTCAACGTAGTAGTCCCACGTGGTGTACCAAATGGACACATTAGGCATGAAATAAAATTACACTCCACATGTTTGGTCTCATGGATCTTTTCACAGCCTGAATCAACGATGTTTTGCCAGGGCTAAGAAACTGATAGTAACTGATTTATTCATTTATTTGACTGGCGTTTTACGCCGAAACTCACTTATATGACGGGGTCAGTATTATGATGGGAGGAAACCGCGCAGGGAGTGGGGGAAACCCACGACCATCCACGACAGGTGGCTGGCAGAGATTCCCATGTATGACCACATTGGAAACCAGCGTGAACTGGGCTTGAACTCACAGCGATCCCATTGTTGAGACGCACCTCGATCATTGCAATGCACTAGAGCGCTCTCCCCCTGTAACAAATGATGTACTGAAATGTTATAAAACCTGCATTTATGACAAGGAAATTGATAAGCGTGGTAAAGTAATTGATACTAGTGTGGCGATAAAACGTTCCACATAGTATGTCTCAAGTCAAAAGCCTTCATTTTCATTGACATGGATTGTTATTTACATATATTATTACTTCATGTAAAATATTTCAAATGTAAGATATTTTTGTACTAAGCATATGTGCTGTCTTCATGTATGAATACAATGTTTAGAAAATAACAGCTGCTGTAGCTGGGTGCGGACAATAACATCGGACATTTGTACTAAATCACCCTTCACCGTGTCGTAGTCTGGAGGGCCGGCAGTTTCCACTCGTAATAAACACTGGCAGCCGTTAACCGAAAACTGCTTCACTAACAGCCTGTCCTGTACAGAATCTGACTGATAAACCTCTCCATCAGAAAACCGTCTACCGAGCCACCGACCTATTATGGTGTGTGTACGGTACTCGGGAACTTGAACACGCTGTCCAATATCGTTGAGTCACCAAACGACAGGTCACCCGGCTCCGATTGACGCCTACGAATTTGCCCTGGTCAAGTATGTGAGACGGTAAGCAGAAAACGCTGGTCAAACATCGATTGCTTTATCCACCAGCCGCATCGCCACTGGCATCAACAGTCGAGTGTCTCATGAATGACAGACTCGGCCAGTCGTTTACGCTGAAGCAACTGTCGCCCTAGGCTATAGGCTGGACGGAGTTAAGCACCGTCTTTCATAATTGATGTCACCAAGCTAAGACGTCGTGCAGCCGAAACGAAACTCGGTTACCACACCACAGTAGATTTTCAAGAAGTGCTGTTGGAACACGTTTATAAATTATTACAACACCTGTCACCTTACTAAGAGTGCTTAGCGACGTTAACGGTGGCTTGTTAATATCACAGCGCGGGTAGCTTGTCAACCAGCGTTTTCTTTACTCCCTTAATGCAATTTGCATGGAAAACCCTAATATAGATGTAAAACTGTTTCCGATTTAGTAAAAGAGACATCCAGGGTACATGGTAAAATGAGGACTTTATCCTGAAAACAATAACAAAGCCCATGTAATTTGTAAAGAATTTTACCTAGAAAGGCTTAAGCAATATGCTGACCCTGGACCAGCTTTGGCCAGTGGCTGAAAGAATAGTCATGAACGCTCAGTCTGGCTAATAGAGAAATAAACTTCAGCTTGGTACTATGTATTCCGGCAGAATAGGTAGAAAAAGTTCATTCGCTATGATCTTGTCACTGATAATAGTGCCGTCAGACTACCACCACCTCAATCAAGTGTTTGACGTCCAGAGAAAAAAGCCGATATGTTCAATGGCGAACAACTGTTATTAACTGTATTACAGGAAGCGAGTTTCTAGCTGATCGATCGACTTATCCGCTTCCACTGTACTTTATCTGACAACAATGTATATTAATCTGCCTGACTGCCTAACCCCAGCTGCCCTCGGAGAACTGAATCTGTATTCAAGCGAAGCATCATTATGTTCCTGGTTTTATATTACCTTTTACGTGTGAGAGGTTTTACTTTTGCTTAGCTACTTTTACAGATGTTTTACGCCGTACCCGAAAATATAACAATCTAGTATCACGGTACGAACAAAGACGGTAATTCTTTTCTGTCACGCAGACAAGACCGACGGTTTCGGTTTTGACCGTGTGACTTATCCCTCCTTGGATAGCAATATACCGAATGCCCCTGCATATGGCGTATACACATCTCGATTGTAGGATTTGTTAGTTCCTGTGTGTGCTGTGTGATGATTTCTATCAACGTCACAAGTTATTATTGCAAAAACCAGTGCGTCAAAGATATCCTATCAAACGCCTTCTCTTTAAGTTTCTTGAATTTTACAATGAGCATGCCTCTCTTGTTAGTAAGTACGGGATGAGTGATTAGAATCTGTAGGACTCTGCGTTATAGTTTGGTCTAATGCTGCTTAAACCCCGGGCTAGGGGCCGTATATTCATCGTGATCTGGGATACTAACATGGTACACGATTTGGAAACTGATTTTATTCATTCGCCTAGAACATTCATTGTGTCTTTTCGCCATCGTTGACTGCTTCTCTGTGCATGAAACCGTCGTAGGTTTTATGTTTTATATACCTTCTTAGGTCTTTGGAGTTCTGTGTTTTTTGTCGATTTTGGAACCTGGTCTTCCGATTATTGACCCGGAACGTCTGTTTTGGTTGACGTTTGGTATGTGAATGTCGATTTGGATGCACAGGTTTGAAAATGACACCAAGACAAATGGTTTCAATGGGATCGTAAGCAGTTTGTTACACGTCGTGACTCGAGAAACTTGTCTAGGGCGCAAGAGTTATTTGAGGCTGTCATAAAAATGCACACACACACTGCTTATGTTGCATATACTATAGTATACTATACCTTATTATACTATACTGTACTATACTATGATAAAATAGAACAGAATAGAACACAGAAGACCACAGTAGGAAATGTAACATCAGGGCAGCAACCTCAGTGTAACAGTTGACAAATGGTTACACGTGACCCCTGAAACCCGACCTCTTGTCAGTTACTTCAGTTCGGTGTTTATTCTGAGAGGCATTTTGTAAACTAAATTGTCACAGCTTGTATAGTTTTCATCAATCTTCGGGCATTGTTGCATTATAACAAATCTTTAGTCCGTCAAACAATCTTTACACAGAGGACAACGTCGATGGACCAATTTTGTCGCACCATTGCCCAACCCCCAAAATATCAATTACAAATACATGGTTGAACTGAAGAGTGCAAATTCAATTTTCTCTGAAAATGTAAAGGAAAGAGAACTTATGCGTAGGTTATGTGTGGATCACTTTAACTCTCGCTATGTGGAATCTGTTTGGAATCAATCGCCCGGGTTCACGTACATTCACGGGCGCATTCAGGACTGCAGAAACAGACATCTGCACACCGGTTCTGCGAATTCTTTTGCAACCATCAGAAGAGTATAGTCTATTGTAGGATTTACTGTACGCACTCAAGATATGCAGGATTTTAGTTTGAAAACGGCACCGATAATTTATTGTTGCATCTCAAATGTTTTTGCTTTTCAATTCTGGCTAGTTTTTCTGTTTTACACGTTTAAAATATGTAAAGTTCTCGGTCTGTTCCTAATCCAATGATATTTATATGGTGTTTTTTGTCATACCATAATTTCCATGATGGGACAGAAGGGGTAAAATTATTCCATCATTGTTTTATTCTCATCGGTTCAATTTCGTATTAACATACACATCCAATCAACTGAAGCGGTGCTACAGATTGGATTTGTGCGACATAGGGTCGTCTCGATATAAAAGACCAACAGCATAGAGAGTAAAGCGAGAGCAGGGACGACAGCGTGACAGGTGGCAATTGTTTGCACGTATAAGGTGAAATCCGGCCTCTGGTCAGTTTTCCTCTGTTAAGTAATTACTCTGTGCCTGTTGATCTAAATGCTGAAATGGTAGTAGCAAGTTACCCAGCCAACTACCACAAAGGCTTAAGACTTACATAGATATAAGAGAGACGACAAGAAATTGATTGATCTCACTAGCGGAAAATTACTCGTAAGTGATACAGTGGAATGCCAAGATGAATCTAGGTTGATGGATCTGGGTGTATTGATATCGAATTAGCTACGGCACACATACACTAACTCTGACCGGTTGATGTTAACAGAGGGGCTCTTTCACGGATTTCTCAACTTAGAGAGCCTCATTCTAAATAACTGGAAAAACCCGAATCGGTTTTCTTTAATTCAAATATATATATGTGCGTATGTGTGTTCCAAGCTGTCCTTAGGCTCATGTTTGGAGTGATCTTAATTGAGATAATGTTTGCCGAAGCTTTCAAATACCCTGTGCTAAGAGCTCGAATAAAGAGTGGTCATAACCGGCGAGTGATTTGTAACACGAGCCATACATTACGTAGCAGTTCACATCCGGAAATAAGTAGTCAATTTTCATTTCGATTCCATTTGCCAGCCAATTACTTCCCCATCATCAAGAGACGAGTAAGACCAAAGCTGGACACTTGGGCGTTAAATCGGGCTATTGTTAGGGCCTCTCTGTCTTTTTGTCAAATGGTTTAGCCTTTAGGAAAGTAGGGGGATCTGCTAACCCCAGGCTATAGAGTCTTCTGATCTTTGAGCTTTAATGATGCGTTGTGCTCTTAGCGTTTGAAGCCTCGTGACATGGTCTCTTTTGAGGTTATTGTCTCTGGTTAACTTTCATGTAGAATATAGAATGACGAGATGTCTGAGACCCACTTGATCGAATTTGCGCTCTGCTACTTATAAATCTTTTTTAACGAGACATAAAAGCTGTTTATCGCTTATCCCAGTTTTGTCTCTCACGTTTGGCGGGAGAGGATTTCTACTCAAGTTGAACGTCAGCAACAGTTCTCCCGGTGTGGACATGTCCCCTAGACATCGTGATTTTTTTAGCTTTGCATTTGCAACGAAAACTCATGTTTGATTTTACATTCTAGGTGTACTACATTCAGCAAAGAAAACTGAAAATCATTGGCTTTTCCTCTGATAGCCCATTTCTTTTACATGTGAATCAGTAGTTAAGTTCGCAAGTATTACAACGTACCAGGCCAGATTATTTATTTATTTATTTGTTTGATCGATGTTTTAACTCGTACTTAAGAACATTTCACTCATATGACGGTGGCGAGCATTGTGGTGGGATCAAAGTGGGCATAGCCGGAGAGGAAGCCAGCGTTAGCTGGACTTGAGCTCGCAGAAACTAAATTGGCAATGCGCGGGGTCATGCCGCCGCGCTGACGCGTTAACACTCTCAGTCACTGAGCTCCCGCCTCCCCCAAATTAATATTAATAATAATAAGCTTCAAAAATCATCGCCCAAACTGCCGATATAGACCTGTTTTGTTAACAAGTCCCTCAATGTGTGAATATAAGCATGACAAAACAGTCTCGTTCATAAGCACTCATCGCCGTCATAATTGTCAAGTACGACGTAAAACCCCAATACATAAGCACTCGTTGGTAGCTCCCCCTAACCCAAAAGTTCATCAGATAATGAAGCATGTCAAAACCTTGCCATGTGCAGAAATGTCGTATATCATACATGACATGTCAGCAAACAGTGTCTGCCCACTGACTTGGTACATCCATCACTGAGTGTCCTCCTCACTAGACGCCACATCGAAGCTCTCTGGGGGAAACAGATAGTTCTGAGCCAAAGACGACCATCACTGCCATTAGCCAATTACTCCGATCAAATAGATTTTTATATCAGCCGATTTGTAGAACGGATTTAGCCTTGGAATTAGTAGCAGTCTTGAAGACGCGAAATCCTATCACAGGCTCTCCACGACCGTTGTTATCGTTCCGCCTCAGAATGTAGTTTCCGCTCGCAGCCACTTTAACCCGGCTCAAAGGTTTGATTGCCCCAGTCTAGAGGCGAGCCCAAGTGCCTTTGAAGATGCGCTGAAGTCTTCTCGTCAGAATTCAAGCCGAAAATCGATTCGAGACGTTGACGGCTTTTCAAAAGTCTCTTCCGCTCAAGGCTTGAGTCGTCTTGCTGCGCACCATGTCCCTCAATGAAACATGCCTTCTGGTGGTGTCTCCGGCTGACCAGGGAGGTAATCGTGTCTGCTGATTGCGTGCTGAAGGACATAACCCACCCGACAACAACACTAGATGCGATGCGACTGTGTAATGACTCAGACCATACTCGACTTGTCATTTCACGTGAACATCTCCTTTCCCTTAACGGCTATATCCGTTAAGATACAGACAACAGTAAAAGCATGATACAAACACAGGCATTGATCTGTGTGTAAAGAACACTCGACCATAAAAACATCAGCAACAATAAGACTTGTTTTGATAAGAAAAACCTATTGCTTAAGTACTATTAAATCCCACGTATTCTGAAAAACTTGATTGTCATTTTTTTTTTTGCATATTTACTTGTCACTGATATTTTACATGTAAGCGTCGTCCGTAGGAACATATAGGAAAAGAGTTCCAAGCATTGTGTGCAACTGAGCACTCAAAGAGAGGATCAGCTACCGCTGCCGCGATGTGTTACAGGAATTACTCACGCAAACTTCGTATTATCTAGGATACATATATACCAGACCACAGAAATAAAAAAAAAAGAATGGCTCCCATACAAACATATTACTCTACATAACTCCTATCGACTGTCAGTCGTTAACTGAGGCACCTTCCTGTAAAGTCTGGGGTCCTCCATTGCCTCTCACCAATGCGGTCGCTGTGAGTTCAAGTCGAGCTCATGCTGGCTTCCTCTCCGGCCGTAGGCTACATGGGAAGGTCCCTCAGCAACCTGCGGATGGTCGTGGGTTTCCTCCGGGCTCCCACCAGGTTACCTCCCACCATAATTTTGGCCCCTGTCGTATAAGTGAAATGTTTTTCACTTCTGCGTAAAACAGGCCAAATAACCTGACCTGACGTGATAGAGGAGTAGATTTGATCGCGAGTCATGCGGAGGAAAACCAATTACGATTCAGTGACGTCACTGACATATTGTTATTGCATTTAGAACTGTTTCTCAGTTCCGCTACCAGGCTGTCAGCTACATGCCAGGTACCTCAAGGCTAGTGTGGAGAATCTACGTGATTATTAAACAGAATGAGCGACCGAGAGGTTTTCTAAAAAAACTATTCCTTGTGTTATTAATACGCCATCCATTGCATTTGTGTCACTGACCTACATCCGGGTTTGTGCTCTATGCAACCATTTTTAGACTTCTTCATCAAGAGGCCATACATGGTGTATCAGCGTAAGCCCTCCCATGGCTCAGTGTCCTATGTGTGTCTATTGCACAAATATAGATAAAATTAAGGGTGTCTGTAGGTAGTCTTTGAATGCCACAGAAACAATGTCATTCAGCTATGATCGCCGTCTGCAAAGCTTCTCGACGGTACAGAAGGCCATGTACTCTCTAAAAACTACTGTGTGCCAGTGGTACACATTATGTAGCAAAAATGCACATGCACATAATTTTAGTGAACCAGTAGTAGAGTTGTTTTATAGAGTATATACCTAATTAAAAGTCAATATATTTTACTGTACAGCGAAATAATCCTGCAGAATATGAGTTAATCGCAGGCCAGATGATTTCTCATATCCTAGTGAAGTTGGGATGTTGGAGCCCAGTACCATGTACTATTTATGACAAGCGTACAACATATGTGAACCAGGACGCGTGCTGCTAGACGTCGTTTGAAACAAGAAGCCAAGGCCAATCACATCATACTTGGTAAATCTCCTGATGTCAACTCCCAGTCCAACCAGGCAGAAAATGAACAATAAAATTGCTGTTTTCATGACAATTGTTGTTTTTTAAATCAAAATTATTCACTAAGACACAAAGCCTACCTAAATGTCTCTCCAAAAATGTAATCCATTCAATATAAACGCAGCACAAATACTTCACGTCGTAACGCACTTGAGAGGGAAATTACATTTCCGTATGAAAAGAAAAACAGCTTCGGCTATTACAAAATGTTTAAGGATGTATCAGGGATGTTAAAGTTTCAATTTCTGTTGTAATACATCAAAGCGCATTATGCCGACTTATAACACGAGTTTCTGGCAAACCGAATTCTGATGGAATTAAAATTTAAAGCTGACAACAGAAAACAGTTTCAGAAATGAGCAATGGCTTAGGGCGACAGCTTATCCATAATTCCATCTCAGCCATAATGTCACTTTTTTCTACTAACAAGAATGTTTGGAAAGTTAACAGCTAATTATTGTGATAAAGAAATGCTATTGAAGTTTGCTCATTAATACCACAAATATATTTTGATGGGTGATGATGAAAGATCTGTATCTCTAGCAGTCCAAATGCCAGTCGTTAACAACATGAATAAAAAGGGCCGCCCACTTGAAACACAAGAGATCAATGTTTCCAACAGTTTTACTTGAAGAGGCTATATCTGAGAATTTCTGTTTTGTGACTTTTATATGCCTTGAATTGATAAAGTAGATTAGCATGCTGTACGCCTAAATATAAGTAGGGGCCTCCGCGGCCTAGGGGATCAGCGCGCCAGCGCGACGTAATGACCCAGTGCTTCTCGCCAATTCGGTCACTGTGAATTCAAGTTCGACTCATGCTGGTTTGCCGGGTTGCATTCTTTGCGTCTGGAGGTTCATTAGGCAACTGAGAAAATAAATGAGTTGTCCAAATCACCCTACCAAGTCCGGAGAAAAGTTATAAATCAGAGATCCTTGTCTAATCGGTAAGCTTACTTGCTACTGCCTCTTTTTATATCCACTTGAAAACCTCTAAGAACACATCATAGATGGACATCGGGCCCTCTGAATTATCATACGTCTTGAAATGTCGCCGTATTTTTATGACATCCCGTAAGAGTTTAACGAACCAGCCAGTGAGAATGACCACTAAAATCAGCCACCGCACGTGTCATGACTCGCCTGTGGTAGATTTATGGTGTCGTTAGACGCAACACGACATCAGCTGAGTGTAAAAGCGGAAGTTTAATGCTTTGCAATAGGGTGATAAGGATTTCTTTTTTTGTTCGTTTATTTCTCGCCCGTGTAGGTTGAAGCCATTTTAGTAGCGTACAACTCACAACACCAAAGTAGCCAAGTTTGTGAAGTGTGCACTTCCTCAACGAAACATCCTTGCCGCATACGAAGGTTGAATATCGCTCTCTTGCATTTCACTGGTCACATCCGAGCACAAGCACAAGTTACCAAATGATACTCTCGTCCTATTTCTTTCTTGTATCGTGGTTTCCTCCTGTTCTCCAGCATGCTTAGACGAAGTATTGATCAAATTGAAGCCTGTGGATCAGAATAAATCTGACTGATTACAGCCAAATCCGCGTTGAATAATTTCACTAAAATGGCCTTCAAATCATCAAAATAGGTCAGTTTTGAATTCGAAATCTTTTGTCGCAAAAGATGAAAACAGTCCAACTGTGTCACGTGACTTATCAAAAATGTCAGGCAAGTTTTTTCACTTTAATTTACCGCTCACCTTTCTCGCCGTGTTAAGGAGGCACAAACGACTTCTACAATCAGCAGCTTCTTAAGTTAAAAAACTTTCAGCCCCTCAATTTTACTTATCCTACGTCTACTATAAATAACTTTTTCTGACACCTTTCTTACAAGTCCAGTAATGTAATCAGAAATAACTGCCGCACATTTCAGACCGGTCACATTGTACAGTAGGGCTTTTCTTACCTTTAGCGATAAAAGAGTTTGAACTCGAAACTCCCTTATTCTAACGATTTCTCTGCCTGATTCCAGGTTGTCCGAAGTGCTCGATTATTGTGTAGGTATATCCGTACGCCAGGTTCCCCATGCGACAAATATTTAAATGTATTTGTGCACTGAGTTGGAAACACTTGCAACACATGCCTTTAACAAAGCCGGCTCAACACAGTGACCCTGGTCATTCTCATGCCGGTTACACTTCCGGCCGTACATGGGAACGTTTACCAACAACCCTGCGCATGATCGTAGGTTTCCCCCGGGCTCTGTCCAGTTACCTCCCACCATAATGCTGGCCGTCGTTTTATAAGTGAATTATTTCATAGCACGGCGTAAACCACCGATGAAATAAATAAACTGATAATATATCGGCCCAGAACTATGATCTCACACATCTGTCACACTTTTCGGTGTACAATTATGTACAATTCCATAAGTCCACAAGAATTGCAGATGTATTTTTCATTGCCATAATCTTCTCTTCGCGAATTTAGACGGCTGTATAACGGCTTTAATTTTCGCCGTTGGAGAGGACTGGAAACAGCCATCTGGAATTAAGCGAAGGCTCCTTATCAGGTATCTGGCTACACAGTATACAGGAAAACCACTGCCGTTGCCTCGGCAGCAGGATTCGAACAGGCAGGATTGTTAAGCAAATGCATGCCGAATGTAGAGATGCGCTGTTTGGGAATCATTTCTCAGGCTTGGTGGTTCCATTGTTAGATGTCATTTTGGTAAACCTTTCGTTTCGATGAGTGGTTTAAAACAGCGAATATTTCTGCTGGACTGTACCACGGGCGCTTAATTTATTAGGTAAAGGTCGATCAACACTAACCATTGATGGTAATCCTTCAAAATTAAGATGAGGCCATTCTGGTGGATTTCAGAAAATTTAATGTCCAAAAAGCTAAGTAAAAACATATTACAGTCAACGCCAGTAATAAGCCTGTCTTTTATTTGATAAACGGGCGCATTGGAGCCAGCTAGAAATCCTTTGAAATCACAGGATGACGCCTCCAGAATTGATCTTGTTGCCGATGTCCCTATGACAAGACATGGGGTATTGAAGGCGCTTTAAGGCAGAAAAAGGAAACAGTGTATCAGGTTTTTACTGTACTGGACATTAGGTAGTTATTTCTATACAACGTGTTAGACGATGGTCGAAAAACGAGTGGTCAGAAGAATTTGTTTTCTGTTATATTGTTATTTGGAACAGGTATACCTTTATTCCAGTTTCATATTTGTGCTGAGTTAACATTTTGGCGAAATAATACATAATAGTTTCGGTGTAAGCACGTTTATCGTGCATAGCCAAAAATCTTGAATAATGCTCTCCAGTGAAATATTCCCTGTAGATTTTACTTAGGCCTCTCAAAGAATTACTGTGGAATGATCAGGGTACTCAGCACTTGGAACAGAGCGAGGGTACTATGTATGAACATTAGCCGCAATGCTGACCAGCGAGGACTTCATTGTGGTGAATTCTCAACACCTCGATCGCTTGAAACGCCTTCCCACAACATCACAAGTGTGATCAAGCCTGGCACGTGCTATTGCCGCAAATCAAGCTGTCTTGAATCTAGGCGTCGTCAAAACAGACACACCTGAACATGTAACTCACTGCCAATGACTAACACGTAGTGGTCGTAATGAGGTGAGAGTTTCGATTTTTCCCCACGTCCGTTGAGCAACAGCGGACGAAGATTGCGTTCCGTTCAGGCGGAGTTCTCATCTATAATAGGGCCATATATCACACCCACCCGGAATTGCGCCTTATAAGTTCCGTGAACTGCGGGAAAATAAACACTTCAGATCGAAGGATGTGAAGAATTTGCAAAAGAAACCAAAGAATAAGCCTTTACTCTGCGATGTAAATCACTCAACAAAGGCCGCCGGGGTATTTCATAAATTTGACAGTAGAGAAAATATTGCTTTTTTTAACATCGTCAAGAATAACTTGGACGCCACACTATTCACCCCTACTCACTTCTGTAGAAGGGAAATAAAAACTATTTAAGGTGTTTTATTTTATGTCTGAACATAAGAAATTGACTTCTATATTTAGATTGTAGAAAGGGAATGGATACCCGTGTATCCATTGACATCATACTTTATTTGACTGCGCAGTACTTCAGAATTGTTTCATTTCTTGCACGGAGGACCCCGAGGGCTTGGAGTTAACCACGGTCCTTCGCCAGCCCAACGTTTTTGCCAAATGAGGGCAGAAAATATGCGCATCGTCCCAAACAGTTTCCTCCGGCAAGCAGAGGGAAGGTGCCGATTCTTGATTAAAGTAGACAAAAATGTGCTTAGGGAATTACAGTCTGATTGTAATTTGGAGGCTGTTAAAATCTGGATGTCTTTCGGGATAAATCCCACAATGCATCGCTGAACTCCTTAATGAACAACGTTGTTTGAAGAATGGCGTAGAGGTTTATGCGAAGGATGATACCGGGCTTATTTAAGGAATGGTACAAAGGCTATTGCGAAGAATGGTAAAGAGGTTAAGTAAAAAACGGCAAAGAGCTCTTTGCGAAAAAGTTTCACAGGCTTTTGCGAAGAATTATGGTTCTGAGATACACGTGAAGTGTGTTGCTGAGGTTTTCACGAAGAATGGTGTGAACTACTTGAATGAATATATGGCAATGATACAAGAGAAAATCTATGAGAAAAATAAATATATGAGAAAATTATACAAACGTCTGGTCGAAAGAAGAAGTTTGGTGAGTAACTGGTACATCTATCATTGTAGGTCTAACACTTTTCTAAGCACTATATAGGGAAAAGCTATTTATCCTGTGTATGAGATTGAATCCATTTGAATATTCACAACATGTTTTTCATGCTAATAACGAAGGTCACGTATCTTTGTGAACTTATCACTTATTTTTAACAAAAGTTTTAGGACCCAATACCCTGAATATTTCAGAGAAAAAATAGTCCAATATATTTAATTAACTATGTAATTAATTGGTTCTTCTATATTTGGCGAAAGCGTGAAACCGTGCTTTTTCTTGTGCTGGAAGTCTTCCATGAGTGAGCATCCCGATATATTGTTTTGTTTGAGTTCAGCATGTTTTGACACGTGTAAAGTACTCGACTACGCCACTGATTAGGCCACGGTGTAGTTGTGGGGAAGAGCATCGGCCTCTTTTGTGTGCACGAAACCTCTACTGCGCTTATACAGAAGGTCTCCATTGTGGTGGCTGGCGTTGGCCTGTAACAAGAGGAAATATTTTAGATCCTTCTGCCTCCAATGTTCGCGGGGCATTACCATTCATGGGACCCTTTATATGGTCTTACAAGGTGTTTTTTTTAATCTTGTTAAAATATTACACCGTGACCGCGCGGCACAATGACCCACGGGTACACAATGCGGTCGCTGTGGGATGAATCCCCGTTTGTATTGTCTTCCTCTCTGGTCGCATGCGGGAAGGTCTGCCAGCAACCTAGGGCTGATAGTGGGTTTCCACCGGGCTTTGTCTGATTTCGTCAACCATAGTGCTGGCCTCAGTTGTTTAAGTGAATAAATTTTTAGTACGGCATAAAACACTAATGAGATATATAAATAAAGTGAAGTATTACATGCACGAGGGTGATATGAGGGACAGGCGTGGCGACAGAGCATGTCAGTTGGGACCGGACAAGTATGGTGCGACATGGCATGATATGTGCGTTGCTTTAGAATGAGCTTTGTGACGGAACATGTGCACTACGATAGAACAAGTGCTTCGTGATAGAGCATGTGCTTTGTCAAATACGATCCCTGACAAGGGAATTGCATTTCACTGTCGTAGATCTACTGGCGCTAAGATTTTTCCTTGTTTAATGAAAGTATGCTCTTGGATAGGGCATTTTCGTGTGAGCTTAGTAGTTATCTGTATTGAAAAAAAAAATGGCATCTTTCACTTGTCGCCTGTAATCGGCCTGGAAAGTCACAGACGATATAAAGCTCCCTTCTAAATTAATAATCTCCACACACAAGGTATGTTTCAAGGTCAAGTCATGCCAAAGAACGATTTATATTTGTTAAATTTGTGCCTTGCAAGGGCAATACACGCATCTCGCACGCTTCCCCTGAGCCCGTCGAGTACACGTTTCGGCTGTTGACGAAGGTAAGACTGATTTACGATCGCCTTGTCTTATGCCAGTCTCTACGGTCTTGTCACGATGACACTAAGTCGTAATTAAGTACAGCATATGGTAACCTAGATAGGTAATGTTTTTCCCGAGGGAGATTGTCCTTACTTTATCCGGTAGCCTTTTACACTCGTTATCCGATCTAACGATTCCTCGACAACAATAGACGCGCTTAAGTCCATCAGCCATGGCTGCAATTAAATCACGAGAGCACTGACAATAGTGCTATCCAGCGAAACGTCCCCAAATAGCACGCCTTCGTTGCTTTGAGTCCGAAGATACCTGTGCAGCAGAGGGAATTCTCATTACGTGGTCTGGAAAAGCAATTAGAGCACCATGCTACATGTATCCCAAAGATGTGGTTTCTTCTCACGTTTGAACCATTTTTTCAGTTGTTTCGGCAATATGGCTTGTCAGCCCTCTGCACAGAGAAATAAATGTTGTAGTCATTAAACAGCATAGCCTTCACATATTTTACTAAAAATACCAGTTAATTGTTAAATTGATATTAGAGATAAATCATAGTCATATAATTGGAATTGTTATTCAAGTAGACAGCTGATATTGCTGGTCTAAGAGTAAGAATATTGCCTGGATTCGAGCAATCAAACTCAGAGACCAAGGATGACCAGGGATCTTCCACTGCCGTCTACGATGATTTTTAAAAAAAGGGGGCCATTGTGGGCCAGTTAACCAAAGCGCCGAAAGAAAAAGTTCGTCTATATTTAAAGGGGAAGACCTCGTAAAAATGAACTTAAGGTGAGTGAAAAGACCATTAAAAACTGTATATAAAATACCTTAACTGATTGTTTTAGGAGGTTTTTTTTTCAACGAAATAAACGCAGTCAAATGTTGTGATTGTATGGTGGGTTTTATATATCATACTGATGATGTGGTTCTCCAGTGACGTCACGCCGACTTCTGTGGTCCTAAAGCAGAAATTTAATGTCACATTAGCGTTTTCATACACAGGCAATCAGTGCAGGAGTACTCTTCACAAGACCTCAGAGCTGAATATAAAGCTGTGCACAAAGTTCTGTGACGTCACCGGTGAACCACATTGTCAGTACGGCCCAAAAGACCCACCACATCAAAACATTTGAGTGTGTGCATTAAGATTAACTAAGATCCACACGGTTTGCGGACGTTTCAAGAACGGCATCAAGTAGATCCCTATATACCCAAGAAGTTTTTTGGTTATGTGTGCGTGTGACAACCCCATAGGCCCAACAACACAAACTGTGGAACTAGCTATAGCCTGTAAACAGTAAAGCTAAGGGCAGCATGACTCAACCCCGTCCACGCCTTCCTTGCTGTAACAAGTGTTCCACTCAATGACGGTGAGAGTCCATTACACTTATTTGCGATCAAGACCATCACTGTGGTTTAAGTACGACGCCGTAGTAATGAAAACGGAAAGGATGACACCGATATCACTGTGAATCTTCCAGAACTTGCGGCCTTCAACCGTGTACTCGTAGCCACAGATTACTGTTTCTACTTAAATCGTTGCTTAGTTACTACGGGGATAAGTGTGGCATGTTTTCTTTCTGGCTTCTCCATGATTCCACGCTATACACAGTTTGTGGATCCATAATCTAGTTCGTAAGAGGGTCAGTTTAACGATGCACTGTCCATTGTTTCTTTCTGACATTTTTCACAAATATCTCCATTATTTTCTTCGCCCCCCCCCCCCACTGTCCATGTTTACGTTTATTGACACGTCGATTTATTCAATGTTTCTCTTATTCCGTTGCTAATACACACATTCATCCAGTCATGAATACTTTGAGCCGTTCATTGTAACGCCCAAACTTTCGTCAGTACACATCTTCGTTCACTTATGCTATATTTATGATGAGGATAATGCGCTCGAATGCGGATCAGGCACACATTTTGTTCAGTTATTCGAGATAAATGTTGATAATTTGTTTAAATGTCGCTGCTGCGCACATTTTTTGATCTATTCGGTATTACTGATGTTTAAATTTCTTCATTTATACCTTGTACACATGTACAGCGGATCACCCGTTTGATGGCGATCACGATATTGTGCTGCATGCCTCTCATACACTTTAATCGGTCATGTATATTGTTGATCATAATAAGTTTGGATGCCGGTAACACAAATATTCGTTTATTTATTTCATATTACTGATAATGAGAATTTCTTTAAATGTCCTTCATACACACAATCTTTCATTCAATCGATGTCGATGATAACTTGTTGGATGCCGGGGAATGCGCATTATTCCTTCATTTTTTCCGTGATAATGATGATGATAATTCGTTTAGATGTCATTAATAAACACAATCGTTCAATTATCCGATGCCGATGGTAATAATTTGCTGCACGTCGGAAACATTATATGTTCATTTATTGGACACTAATGATGATAATTCGATTTATTTTTATTGGTGTTTTACGCCGTACCCAAGAATTTTTCACCTATTCGACGCTTATATATATAATAGCAATGTGGTTGGAGTAGCGTGTTAAACACCTCGGCCATGAAAGCCCCTGATGATAATTTGTGTAGTGCCTTTAATACATGCATTCGTCTATTGGTCCGATGTTCACGTTGCTGATAATTTCCATGAATGTAGGATCTATTCTGGTAAACAACTTGCACCAATCTTGCAAGCAAATTCGTCTGATGTAAGATAAAAATGCGGTCACCTCAGTTGACATTTAACTTACCATGCTGAACATCCTAGATATTCAAGTATTTATCCGGGCCATGCTGTGACCATCATGTACAGGAGGCCACCCTGCAGTTTAACGCATTAATGGTCTAAGCCACTTGTTGCTTATCCATGAATCATTAATGTGTAGTCATGGCTTGCCACGAGTCAAACGTGCATCGGTATACACTTCTGACGCAAGTCAGTTGTTAGGATATGACTTTGCTCTATAAAACTGTTCGGAAAGTTCTGATTGAAAAGGTAAAGACGGGTTACCTGCAAATGTAACGCTAAGTGAAGACCTTGCACCGGCCAAAAGTAATGTTTTACCAAGAAAACTTTAAAATTCATATTCATTCCTTAACACCTCTATTTATTATTTGTTACTCAAAAGCACAGATTGCTAGACAGATTTTGCTCGTTGATTCATTTCTCATTCACTGATGTTTCGATGTTTTCATTCACTGGTTTAGTACATGTATATGTCCATTAAATCAATAAGGCATTTAATTTTGTTTATATATCTCTGTGTCACAAATTTATCAGAACCCCTAAGCATAGGTAATCGAGTATATCTACACTGTAAAAATTAGCCTGTTAAATTTAACAGAACATTATGTTTTCTGCTTTAATACAGAATTCATTATTTTAGCGCAAGACACTATGACGTCATAGACAACGAAATTCCCCATTACACCAACAAAAGTCTTGTGATGGAATATAACGTAATAGTTTGTGCCAATAGTGCGACCATGTCTTCGATGAGACAGAAAACATAATATTCTGTCAATTTAGCCAAAAATTTTTTAAAGTGTATGGGGTGTAAAAAAAATGTCATTACTTCTGTAAGAGACTTCTAAATTAAATTGTGAACAACAGCTAACCATGCCTTATTCAGGATTCAATTTCCAGTATCCCAGATCTAACCACAGATACCATATGCCGATCGTATCTCTATGTTGTGACTGGAAGAATTGATCGCTTTGTTGACTTTCTACGGGAGCTTCACACAAAGATCCAAAACCAGAAACATTATGGCCATATCCATTTCCAAAGGGTCTCTCTGTAGGTAGCAAAAATAACCGCTTCGAAAATCTAATAAAGGTATTGACATTTTTGCGTAGAGGTTGAAATAAGAAGATTTATAGTGTCTGTCTCAATTGTTAGGTATATCATTAAATCCAATCTGTCGCCTCGCTAGACACCCGTATAATTTTATTTGCATGTACGTATGCCAAGCATACACCAGCCGTTCGAAAGGAGAGTGAATTCCATTAATGTAAGCAATCAGAGCTAGACATTTCCGTAATCTCTGCCTGTTACAATTGCCTGCCTACACTTCCGTTTGATGTGCTCTCTACCCGTCATCACACGGCATCGCCATACGCACGTCAAAAGCTTATATAGCGCGTTGATTCCCAGACCTGCGATCAAATAAGTAATCCCGTCGTACGTACGGCTCCGCGCAATCCCTGTCTTCGGGGCAATGAGCAAAGGACAATGAGATACTGTCGCTGTAAGATCAGTTGACGCGTGCATGGAATGATTTAATGCTCCCAGACTGCTCGCCATGTATATATGACTTGGAGCCTTTTGACTAACGATTATTCTTGGGTCATTTCTTCCGCTGCTTTTCTTTGTCTCTAACGTCACGGAAAAAAACACACGCCTCAGTCCTTCCTCAGACTTGACGTGGAGACATAAACATTGTTGGAGGAACATCGGCCAAGCTACTAGACCGTTAGTTCCTTCTAACCCCATACTTTTGCCATGCCATCCACGGTGTTGACGTCTCTGACTTGATGGCTTGGGAAACTCCGAATTTCACAGCACTCTAACCTATTGACGTTTTCATTTCCAGCCACCTGTGAGACACAGACCAAACTAATTACAGCCGAAAGAAGTCTCGTGTGACTGGATCAGAGCAATCTGAAGGTAAGGGTTGTTGTGGTTTTGCTTTTATCACCATTACCAAGCCTGACGGAATTGGGCAGAGCTTTTGGGATTGTACCTTGTTTATGGCTGATAGTGTTGGTTGGGGCACTGGGGAAGGCGGGGAGGGGGGGGTAGGTATAGAAAGAGATGCCGGTACCGCGGAATACATATGACTATTTTATATTGTACATATACAATATGTTAAATATGATTTCTCATTTGTAACATATCGTTTGTTTATGCATCATTAAGATTTGCATTATTCCCATTGTTTTGCTTGCACTTATTCGATTTCTCTATCTCCATGGCTATTATAATGTGTGAATTAAAAAAAACAAAACAAAAGAAAAACATTAAATATGTACATAACTAATATACTGAAATCAGGTCACGCAATTAGCCCCTTCATTGAGCTGCCCGGTAAGTTACACCATAACACATATGCAGATCCTGCTGAATTAAACACGAGGAGGAGGGCTGATCTCTAACGGTATGAACACAGCTGGAGTAAAAGTCTAACAGCGATAAAGTGACAAGAGGTCCAACTATCACAGTTCACAGTTAGTTGAATGAGCCAGCGAGAGCCGGATTTGGCCAGCATTAGCCTAAATATCATAACAGTGGGATTAAAGATGTCTGATAATTTTTACCTATTTCTGCGTCGATCACGGTCCTAGAGGGTGTGTAATCTGGTCTTGTTAAAGCATTACAGGGAGCAGTTAGAGTAAAGCCCCTCTTGAGGCAAACTCACAAGAGGCCGTATTTCACAGTTTAACTGTGTCCATTGGACAAATATTATCTTGTCCTCGCTAGTTTTGCCCTGTGTACATGGGTTACACACTGAATAATAAAACACGACGCTCCACAGCATGAGTGAGTAAAACGAGAGCAGCGCCTGCAATATAAGTAATAAATAATGCGACAAAGCACGTTACACATGACACGATTCTCATACAGATTAAGCTTTCTTCTAACTTGAGTAGCGCCTTCACTGATGTACATGCATGTTGTTAAGTGATTTTTACAAAAGCATTGTGTTACCGGATAATCGCACTGCCGGTTCAATTTCAGTGGCTCAAGTTACTTTGCTGTTTGCCATTTTTTATTCATCATAAACTTAGTTCACATCTAAATCAAGGACAATGATCTACATGATACACAGATGACCCTAAACAGTGGTCACATACATCAACCAGATGACAAATGGCTAATTAATAAAACATGAGCTGAAAGGTGTAAGCACCATTTAGCACCGAAATCTTCTAATCAACGATTTATGATCAGTTACCAAACTTCACTATAAGACAGGATGAGAAATCTTCCTTTATTTGAAAAGCAGATCAAATTGATTGTTAATCTTCCCAAGTATTACAAGCAGTGAAAATAATTCCAATGACACAGCCTTCAGTATAATATTTAAGTAATGCCTCAAATCACCCATTCGGCCGTTCTTATTACACATGTCGAACTTTATAAAATATTTACAGGCTTAAAATGTTACGTTTAAATTCTAAAAGTAATCTGTCGAATATCTTTAGGCGTATTTCTCTCGTTTTGGTGAAATATATAAAAAATTATTTTGGGGGGGGGGCAATTCTCTTCCCTCCATGTATCATGAAATTTCATAATGCGCGTTAAACAATTGTACAATATCACATTGGTAGCCGATGTATCATGATTATTGCCCTCCCTTGCAGTGTATGCAATACGAGTCATAGGCAATACATTATACCATTGCCGTTCTCTCTTCAGAAGGTTCTCCACGTGGAACCTACCACCATTTGTATGGATTACCCCGACTTGTGTATAGGCGCAGGTGACTGTGGCCTCTACATAGCGATTTCATTAACGCGGATTACGGCTTGTCTAGCCACCAATATAGGAATTACAAAGGGAAAAATATTCAGACCCAACGGATATATCTACGGGGCAATCGATGTAACTCCAACGAGTCATCGTTACATATACATTAGTGGTTTGCTTTCACATAGGTGATGTAATGGCGCGCTGACATGCGCAATATCCATTCGTTAAATGACCCTTCTATTATCCCAGATGTCAGCGTTCTCGCACAATGGTCTCTCCAACTCATTTTCCACCGTCAGACGCCTTCGATCGCTGTCGGGGACTATTGCCGTCCCGACACGTCATTGTGGACCATTCGCCCTAGACTTCTAATCTCCGGGGATTCAAATTAAAATCCATGGGTCTACTTGAAAAGTTTTTGACCACACTTTAGCCTAATTTCCAGCTGTTCGACTTTGTTGGAACAGGCCGATAAAAATCAGTCTTGGGGTTACTAGATGGACACTCAGCCGGAGCAATTAATCGTACTTTCGCGCGCCTCGCCCTGCAGTTCCACCTGAAAGTAGTTCTACTGTAAATTTTACCGGGAATCGAGTTGGTGTTGAATCTATGCAAAAACAGATGAAGGCTTATTGTCTTAAAGCACCACTCTGGTCAGAATACAAACAGCGTGGAAATATTCAAATTATGTGAAAAAAATCTTACGGAACAACTCTAACACCATGGTTCAGCGGGGTTTTCGATGGATAACATTAAGTATCCCATATAACGGAGGATTCCTTAGAAAACGCAATCTTCGGCTGTGTTCGTAAAATTTTCCTGAAGTAACGTGAAAATATTCCTTATATGACGTTGAATTCAGGAAGTTATGACGTCGAGTAAGGTATTTAAGCTGGGATTGTGTCAAGAGCGTTTGAAAGGGCAGCGTCATTTGTTAATACACGTCAACGATTGGTGACGTCGTGTTCGTGCTTGACAATATCAATTTTAACACACTGCAATATTGTTACAAATTAAGAAAGCAATTCAGGCCATCTCAGTCTTTATTTCACCTTGCTTTAAAGGCGCAGATGTTTTGACACCAAAGTAGCTTTTTAGCGATTTGTAAAGGTCCGTGTTGGTGCTGCTAAGCATCCCCGAGGCCTGGTCCCTTTTCATTTTCGTTACGTATGGTAAATGCGTTGACAAGACACCATCGTGAGTAATGCTAGACAGTAACATCTAGTACACTGCATTTAACATCGTAGCCTTTTTGACCTAATTCTGCTTAAGCCTTGGTGCTAGTGGGTGTGCACGTTTTTACTTCTTAATCATTACTTCAAGCTTACATCAACAGTTAGAGTAAAACTCTTAGGTAAACTCACAAGAGGCCGCATTTCATTAGTAACGTGTGACCATCTGCTACCTATCACACTGTCGTCGCTGCTCTGGTTTTACTCTCTGTGACGTAGTTTTTTTTATATTATTACTATAGAGCATAACTAAAAATTGTTTTGTGTTGCATTGAACTTTTGACTACTTACTTTTTGTCGAACAGAAAGTAGACACATACACAAAGCTGGCTTTGCTGCTGTGAGGAGACGGGATCATTAAAATTTGTTGACTTAGTGATGCAATATATTTTAGATTAACAAAACAGATATAAGTGTATCATATTTGAATTACACTGAATGCCGCTGGGTCGTTGTGTGACTGAAAGATTCTTAAAAAAACCCCAGTCAAATAAGTAAATGAAACAAATATGTCGGGTTATTTCATAAATTAAATCTGCATTGGGAAATTTTGTTACTTTGCTGACAGACACAAGAGTCAGAGAAAATGTAAATCGTGCTTGAAGTAAAATGGAAATTGATATTGTATCGCATTGATACTTTACCCTAGCTGATGTAAAACGACAAGAGGCCGGATTTCTCCGGTTATGCGAAAGCAATTGCCAGCTATCACACTGGTGTTTCAATTTTATTCTTCCTGGTGGATTCTTCTTTATAGATAACATGGACGTATATGCATGAGAGAATTACTTTATTTCCCTTTCCCTCTATGGATCAGGAGATTTCATGATGAGTGCGTGATGATCATTCGGGGAGCTGTTCCGAAAAGTGTGCATTATTAGGTTTTTCACTGAATAATGAACCGGGGAGTTTTCTGTGAAACTGACCAAATACTCGAATGGTCAGCCGGTTGGGGATTGCCGTCGATCATTATTGGTAAATACATTAGGAAATGAAGTGGTACGCAGTACGCATCTTTATCTGTCCGAGAGTTATCTCCCGTGAAGATGCTCTTAGTTAAAATCTACGTAGTGCGGAGCGCATTTTGCCGAAGTGATTAAATTCTATTTTGAAGGCAATATTATTTACATGTATACATACATTTTTGTTCAGTTTTCCGGTTACCATAGCTATTTTTTTTTCACCATGTTCACGAAAGGCTGTTTTGTGCTTTCAAAAATTGAACAATCCCCAACTGAAATATGTGTGCTATTTTAGGGATCGTGTCTTAGAAATCATATCTCAGACAAATGCATCAAAGATCCCTTATATCGTTTCGCGTTATTGCAGTAGTGAGTTCAAATTTTTCCATGCGGAAAAGTTATTTGAATGTAAAGTTCAATTTTTACACAACGTGTCTGTGAATTACATTGAATGCCGCCGTTTTTAAACGTTTTTCTGAATGAATTCCCATCATAACTAATATATGATTTCGTGAACAGTGATTATTTGTGCATGTCTTATATCAAACGGGAGAGTGATAAGCCATTCCGAAGTATCCTGTTGACTCACATTTTAAGTGAAAAAAAAAACAATTAAATATTTTACAAGGTGAATGGCACTGTACATTCACCCCAGTTGTCCATAGCCTCCAGTGAGTAGTTTCTCATGGCCCAGAGGTAACTTGCGCAGTTGAAAATGCAGGTGGCACATAAGTTTAGGAATTTCCAATTCCTATCATAGGTAACAAGTTTTTCTTCTTTTAGTACTTAACATGAATTACACAAAAAAAAATTAAACCAGGCAAGAATAAAGCCTTGTTCGTTTATATTTTGAAAGTCTATATGTTAAATAAAAGTCCAAATATATTAAATCCGAATGGATGATTTATAGAATATGTGTGATGTGAGAGATCAATAAAGTCGAAAAAGTGTACGTGGTGTCCGCTTTGTTAGACGATACTGATGTCCTACTCCGAACGGAGGATTAATGTAAGGATAGAGAAAAGTTTTGTTTTTAAATTGGAGCTACTTCTTCCGTACTCTAACACGCGTGCATAAAAAGGTCTTTCTGCTTTCGTTCAGGAACATACCATAACTGTTGTGTATGCAGATACATGATGTCTTTAGTCTTTTATTCGCGGACAGTACCTGTGGTTCCCAGAGCAATACACGTAGCAAAAGATTAGTAATCTGAGAGACTGTTTATACCATAGCGATTGTGGTTGCTGGCAAAAGTTGAACTCGCTGAGACTGTTATATAAAACAGCCGGAAAGCGTAGTTGTTTACAGACATTCAGAGGAATATTAATAGAAATAGTAATGACAGATTGCCCATATTTGATATGCATGTATTTACTTCTTTCCTTAATAAAACATAACTAATTACACTTCGTTGTTATAGTACCGCTTGACAAGGCTTATATTAAATTCCTTTTGGAAGGCTTTTTAAACGAGAATGTTTTTCCACAAACAGTAATAATGTCATTAAGAATGATCTCATACCGGGCTAGATGTTCCGGCAATGTCTGCATTAAAGGCTCCAGTCAGTCTATCTGTCCGTCTGTCATTTATGTAGCACAAAGAAGGGAGAGCACTCCCGTGTGTCTTTGTGCAAACTGACTTAAATATAGACCCAGGGTGGCGAGAATGATTTTATAACTGATAATGAGTCATTAGGCCTGTATATGTCACGTTGAAGACTTCCAAAAATCAGGAAACTGAACAATGGAACTGTAAATAAGAGCTCACTTTCAATTATTGTTTTCCTGTTAACACATGGACGGCTCGGTCGAAACGCTAGTTTTTTTGTGATTTCCATGCCTTGCATAACTCACTCCCAAATTAATGCAACAATTGATTTTGTTTAACGTCGGCTGTAGTCTTAACGTTTCATACAAAATGAACACTACAGACTTTAAGCCGCATTCGTAAATATTTCGCTTATACAGCGGGGGTATTATGGGTGGGCACCAAGATTGAACCATATGATTCTCGAAAATGCGTGTCATAATTGAGGAAGACAAATGGCCTCCACCAAATTTCGTGATCTGTAAGACAATATGTACGGCCTATGTCGGACGCTTGTTAATACCAAAAAAACTCAAATGACACTGGAAGCAAAGAGGTCAAGAAAATTCCCTGTCCGAGAGCAGGAATTATTGGGCAAAGTGCCAAATGTCACATTTCAACATCATGAAGTGAAATGTATTCATAGCAATAGCGTTTTTCGAGAACTTGTTTTGCTAATTCTTCCCCCCTGTTGCTCTCGCTGTTTTTGTTTGTTTGTTTGTTTGTTTGTTTGTTTTTGTTTGTTTGTTTGTTTGTTTGTTTGTTTGTTTGTTTGTTTGTTTGTTTTTTTTTTTAAAATATATATATATACTTTATCCCGGTTATGAGTTCACAGGTTCAAGGAGCCTGTGTCGCACACGAGATGAGTGTGCAAAATGAACAAAATTCGTGAAACATGAAATTATTAAGCCTATTACAGCGGCACATAGATATCGAAAATATCTTCAAAAGATAAAACTAAATTATTTAACATCACTATCACGAAAGACGTGTGGATTTCATTTAGAACACGGCAGTAATATATTACCAATGCTTTTTTTGTACATTTTCAAAGCTCTCCATGGCCATGAAATCAAATATGCTATTTGTCACAACAAGAATGACATGACACGTCTTGCTTTTCCTGGAGAGTTTTATTTTTAACTGCATGCAAGCAACGGCTCAATGGTGCGACAGCCTTGTTGTTGTTCTTGGTGGGAAGATTGTATTCTTCCTGTTATTAATCATGGTAGACAATTTTGAAATGCGCATGCGTTGCAGGTTATAACCTCACATGTCATTAAGATGTCTATTTTATCAGTTTGAATATTTTGTACTTTTGTCTCTTTTCCTCTCCCTGCCCCTGACGACACAATAAAAATCGAAAACTAAATGAAAACCATCTTGGTATTAGAGCTCTTTGAGAGATTTACTGTAGCATGCTAAGGATTCCCCGTGTCGAAAGTAGACCAAAACAGGTGTTTAAGAGTAGTGATCAGATAGGCAAATGTATTGATTTAGTTAGCACAAATTGTACAGTGTGCCCGGGAAAATAATACGTGGTATCGTTGAAATATCTGCAGCATATTGATGGATCCTTGATCAATATGAAAAAAAACCACAGCAGGTGGTAGCTCTTATCTGCGTCAGCTGTTTGGGAAAACATGAAATATGCAATAATCACCGCCATTGAAAACTGTGTGATTTTTTAAAGATATCGTTTTATTTAAACAGACTGCTATTTGACGGCCTGAAAATCAATTTGTGAAAACATCGTAAGGTGCACATGGAGCGTGGATGTGAGGCACATTTGGATTTGTAATTACTTTCCAGCGGATAATTCACTTATTCAGTTATTCTCTTGTATCTGCTGCCTGGAAATATCGAATACAGATAATCATGACCATATGGTTTCCAGCAGATGACGTCGTCATCCACAATCAGAGCTTGCTAGCATCTCGTGACATGATTCGAATACACGTGTGTCTTCTACGGAAAAAAAATTTATAAACATACGCGAATCTGTTATGTGATCGTGTTACTTGAGTGCTGTGTTAGGAAGTTTGTCAGCTCTGTGGAGGAGGAATAGCATTTTCCCTCGGCTGTTCTACACGGATTAATTCCTGCCCAATACATACAGGTCTTCACGCTCGTTAAAGGGAATAAAGCTATAAACTGTCCTATACTTTTGTATAACAAAGAAAGACAAAAATAGAGACTGAAGTAATGAAGACGGAATCACTGGAAATTTCCAGAATGGATCATTTCAGTGGACGTAGTTAAATCCTTAGAAGTGAAAGCTAAAAGCAAATACAGAGTTTAATCAGCTAAAATGCTGGGCGTCAGTCAGTTCGGGGTTCAGAGCTTAGGCGTATTTCAAAATTGGTAAGGAGGGATTTTCCTGAGGAAGGGTATTCGATTAGCCAGCGGTATCCTGTCAACTTAAGTACCGGGTGGCGAGGGCAAAAAGTTCAATTTTTGCCAGGCCTGCCAAACTAAACCGAAATCTTCCCCAATTAGCAAATAGAAAAGCAATATCTTCGATGATAACTGTGATCTGTTGACTTTCTTACGTCTAGGTTTTCCAGCGCCAGAAATCAATCGAATTGACGGGGCAATATGCGTTCGACCCGTGGCACTAAATTAACAGTGGGCCAGTGCAGGCGGATGTGGATTTTTGAGCCAAGGGATGTAGGATGAAAGGGGGGCAAGGGGATCCCCATGAGAACAGAACGTTCCAATAATACCGGTACTAAAGGGCATAGAACCCTTTTGTAGATGCTGCTGGAATCTGGGCTGAACTTTGAGGAAACAAATGAATATGCCTAAATAATAATCACAGTCGTCACTGTGTTATTGGATTATACTTCGTTTAATCCATAGCCAGTTTCTGGAATATCAAGTAAATTGGAAAAATTGAGAGGCGGATATGAGCGAGCAGATAGGCATGCTTCCTGTGTGAAGCCACTGCCACATAGCACCGTTTATGGATCTCTATGGATTATTGATTATCGTTTGAGTGTCAGTGCACCAGATCACACCGTTTACTCGTCTACGAGTTATTCACTGTAGTTCCAGTTCTCAGTACATTAGCCCTCGTAACAGAGCGAATGGGATGAAGAAAGTTTACCGCGTACAGGAAGAAATGGACTTTCTGCAAAATTTATCACGCGGGGTACATGTTGTGCGCAGCAAAAGAAATAAAATACACACAATCTCTATCACATAACAGAAGACACAAGCACACAACTGGAGATCTGGCTGTTATATCAGACGCGTTGGGTTAAATATTTCACAGTGAGAGAACAATTTTAGACTTACAAGCATGCGCAAAAATGTAAAACAAAACTATACGTGGAGCAGTGTTCAGGGGGCATTGTATTGCTGCATAAACCGCGGGATTCCGCTGGTAGACTAACCATCACCTTTTTCTTGTTTCTTGACACTGTTTTGATCTCTACATGACATAAGGTTGCTAAAAGGGACGACAACACAGCATTTTGAATAATTCTAGACAAGTGACGTCTTAATACATATAATATCACTGCTTTTGTTAAGGTAAATCAACCTAGGCCATTGTTTAGGGGGTGCATACTTTGGTTATGTTATACTTCTACATAAACGGTTAAACTAAAACTCAAATCGAGGTAAATTGATGTGTCGGCGTCTCACGGGGTTACGTGTGACCAGTTGCCAACTATCACAAAGTGGTTGCTGCTCTGGTTTTACTGTCAATCCTCTAGTCTTTTATATTATGTTTACCTAATTGGTATAGACGCCAATTTCAGCATTAGTGAATTGGCGCCAGTTTAAATTTTGGTGCACCGAAACCAGTTTCATCATGGGGGCACTAACGCCAAATTTCATACACGTATGCAATTGCAGCTGCAAAGAACAGCTCTCTGAGAAACTGCTGCTGCTCTTGACGATGGTGTTCTTCATGCTTTTACGGGAACAAGCGTTAAACATATATAGCTTGCCTAGGCTTGGATCACTTGCTTTAGTTTTCCCGTTAAGAAAAACAAGGATTTTAAACTCCTCAGGCGTCAATTATACTTCCAGGAAGATTAGGCACGGCTAGCTCAATCGCATCCTTCACATGTCACAATCATCTTTCTCGGTTATTTCCCCCTAACGTATATTCAATATTACCGCTACATGTAATTATTGTCTCTTAACCATCCTCTAATACTTAATACCAGTAACGATGCAGTATTAAGTGCCAAATATTTACAGAGCTTAGATCAAATGATATCTGGCGTGACATCAGTAATCGCCATCCCGTTTATGTGAAACAAATGCAACTACTGAAACACGTACAATACAGCTGCATTATCGACAGGCTTATCAAGGAATGTTTTTGTCCTACACTAATGCGAAGTAGCTGGATAGGTCTTGGGTGAAAAATACACACCAAATAAAAGTGTTATTAAAATAAGACACATCTGTAACACTTTACCGACACGTTGATGAGTTCATGTGTTAAAATAATGTGGAGAATGTAGGCCTACACAGTAAAATATCGTCTAATTGTAAGTGAAAAATGTTTTAATAGACAAATAATGAAATAATAATTATATTAATCCCTGTATCATATGCTACTTTGTTGTGATTAACAAATATGTTGACGTGTTAACAGTTGTGTGTTATTATATCAGTATCGATGTTACTGATTTAGTGAATTAGTACGTAAACTATGAACATTTATTTGGTGTGTCATTCTGATCATTAACACTTGAACACATTATTGACGATATATTTGCCTGTTTGCAGATGTATGTTTTGAACTAAACCGACGAACAACTCTTCGCATTGAAGACAGGGAGGACTCAATTCCTGCACAACTTCCTGGATAAGTTGCCTTACATGACAACGTGCTGTTTGATCAGATACTATTATCATTGGTGTTGCACAAATCGGTCTCACCATCCACTTTACCTAGATTTTCCGTCTAGGTTTCATTGTGGGAAATCACGGTTACTTTTTCTTTTCAGGTAGTCATCTTCCACTTAACTAGTAAATAGCTTTTAAAGATTGTGATGGTAATGTTATTAGTAAAAGGTGGTCTTCGGAAATTTGACTCTAGATTTTTTAAACTGCAATTTGTATTATTCGCTTACTTGTGACATATGAAATTTATGTAAACGGGGAACTGGATCTTGCAACATGACTTAACCGAGAAAAGTTTCAGACCAGTTTCGACTTTTTGGCAGTGTCGTACACTTTCAATAAAACTAATACATTCCTCTTCCGTAAATATTAATATATTGATATATTATTTTGAGGGTCAACCCGGTTAGCAACGTGCATCGATGAGAAACAGTAGTTCCAGAATGGTTGCCGTATCGCTTTTTCTGGTGCAGTTGAGTTGCGTTTATATCATCATGACGTAGGCAAGCATTAAATCAACCGCATTGCTAGACAAAACACGAGGTCATATGCCTTCTCTCTAAGAAGTCTTTACTATTTCTTGAAAACTATAACTATAGCTAAATACTCGTTTTTCATACTGGGTTTTAATTCCCCGAAGGTGGTGATTGACACGTCATTGCAAAGAAAATTTTATTTTACATGTATTACACTTTTGCATTGCATATAAATCAACTTCCATGCAAAAGTTAACAATTACTGAAGGGGCTACAGTTTAATTTCAGTTTAACCAATCATTACGTTTGTTAAACAGAAGGACCCAGCAAAATGAAGTTATAGTGAGTAAAAAGACCAGTACAGATAAAGGCATCTGAAAAGATCTTCACTGATTTTTTTTTTATCAAATTAACTACAGTCAAATGTTTTAATTGTATAGTTGGTTTTATGAACCATAGTGATACCGTGTGTTAAAGGTGACGCCACGCGGGCTTTTCTCTGGCTCCAAAGCAGAATTCTAACGTCGCATTAGTTTTTCCATGTACGCAAGCACATAGTACAGGAGTACGGTTCGCAAGGACTTTATTCAGATCTCAACATAAAGGTGTACAAAACGTTTTATGGATGTATCAATATGACCCATAAAATCCACCATACACAGTCAATACAAGTGTCTGAATTTAATTTGGTGAAACCATGTTTTTTTTGCGATGTCTTTCCCTTGAAATGATTTAGTCCGGTTTCCTCCATCCACCAGTCAAAAGAATTCCTTCTTGAGCCCGGATCACTAAACATAAACCAAACGGATAAATAATGTTCGGGACATTTTCCTCGCTGGTTCAAGAAAAGACAACTCTTGTTTGCAGAGAGGGCAGCTTTCCGAAATTTCTCCCCGTATGGTGTGCGTGCCTTGATCAATATGTGGCAAAACGATATACCCTCAGATATGTCCGACCCGCCGATTCTGCTTCAGGCGGGAGAACCTGAGTCCCAAAGACAACCATGGGCTTAGTGAGATGAGGGGTTGATTTACTATTCCCTATCTTCCTCTCACGATAGTCCATCTGTCGAACATTTGATAAGTTCGCATTTTTCATAACCCCCATTTGCCCGCGGAAATTAACAGACCGCGGCACTACAATGTTCGACCACCCGATACGATCAGGCCCATTCCTAAGATTGAGTGACTGGAGAGCTACATCACGTCTGCGAAATGGAATAGACGGGTTTTTCTCAAGGCTAAATGTAGACCTCAAGTTCGTGAACGTTTAATCATATATACGGGCAGTTTGGCTGTTATACTGAACAGCCATTATTGAACTTATTTTACTTTTGGGTAGAATCTGCAAAGCTTCCGGACACCTTTAGTTCACAACTAAGAACCAGTCTCTTTAAGTGAATTAAGATAGTAATTTTAAATTTCCTTTTCCATATTGGGGCTGGCTCCTAGGTCCACATGACCGCATCGGTGGTCTAGTGGTTAGGACTTGAGGTACGGGAGATCCAGGTTCAAGCCCGGGTCGGGTGATATCAAAGGTCGAATGCGTCCAATGTCTGAAGCAGATGACAAGTCTAAAGCAGTGTGAGCTGAACCACAACAGCGTGATAACTGTAACCGGATGTAACTCATATTCGGTGAATTAAGGGCTTATTCTCACTGTGCATGATAATGTATCACACCGTACACGTAGCATTGATCACTGCCTCGCACTACTTCTGTTTACACGGAATAGTAAATTATGTGCATGTATCCATATACACCCGGCTTGTGGGGATTCATTTCGGCATCTGGTAAATCAAAAAATCTTGTCGCGTACGTCCCGCGAACATACTCGGTGGCATAGGAACCTTGTCACTGGGGAATCTCCCAGGTTTAGTATACTTGCGGTTTCACGTCATACTTCGCATTTTTTCAATCGACGAGGAATCCTTAGAATGTATATGTACTGCATCTTTTTTGACAAGGCGAGTCCATGCCCCCAAAATTGCCACCGCAATCAGGTCGAAGACATGACACCCCACCGGGCCGACCAGTCCTCTTTCCTTGCTCTAACCTCTCTAAAGTGAGGCAGCAACAATTACCAAATACCGAGGCCTTCCCTAGGCTTAGTGGCTTGAGACCACAAACGCTGAAAACACAATTTGTCGTCCACTGTTGAGGTAATTTGGCTGACCATGAGCCCCCTTTGGTTTGCTTGCCTCGTAAACCTTCTCGACTATTCTAAAAATAAGTATAAAGTAATGAATAAAACACACCACAGCACAGTCTATTTTAGAAAATTTTAGCATGTTAATGATGTATGTTCTTCCATGCGGTGACCAGTCGGGTGAAAGGTGAATTGACAGTTCTTTAACAACGAACACCGGTATATAATGTGTATGTTTCTGATTGGTTCAACGCAAAGGCACGCATGAACAACAGCCCATCCAGCTTTGATGTGAATGAAGTGTGGTAATGAATGAATGAAGTGTGAAAGGTTACCTATAATTAAAAACAATGGGAATTAGTTTTTCAAAAGAAAGACGAATTCGATTATTTACACAAGACACACCTACTGAACAGAGCCAAATCAATCGGAGACCTAACACTTCTTTGACGCTTCACTGACGAACTTTAAATTTCGTTGGCGAACGTTAACCATTGTGTTGTTGTAAGCCAATCCTACCCCCGAATTGGGCCTCCGTGGCTGAGTCGGTTAGCGCGCTGTGGCAGCACAATGACCCGAAGCTCCCACTAGTTCGGTCGCTGTGAGTTCGTCCAGCTCATGCTGACTTCCTCTCCGGCCGTACGTGGGAAGGTCTGCCAGCAACTTGCGGATGGTGGTGGGTTTCCCCCGGGCTCTGCCCGGTTTTCTCCCACCATAATGCTGGTCGCCGTCGTATACGTGAAATCTTCTTGAGTACGGCGTAAAATACCAATCAAATAAATAAATAAATAAACACCCCCGAATTCAATCGTCTTACAGTGTCATATAGGTCATGGTTGACCTACATACGCCCCCACCTTTTAGCATTTCATTTTTTCCAATTTTTCTTCTTGCTTTATCGTCCCTTTTTCGTTGACATCCTAGACGCCCCCTCCCCGTTATGGATCTCTGCATACCTGTTCAATGGGCTGGGATTGAAATTAATTCAGCATCTACATCGTTTACCAGGCAGTAAAAAAAAATAATACTCCCGATTTCCGATCGGAGTATTGGACGAAAAAATGGTGAACCATGAAGAGGGCAGCACTGTTGAAAATCACGTGAGATTTCGTTCGATGCTGCCACGCAACAGACGAGATCTGAGCGAAGCCTGGAACACGTTTTACTTTGAAACGTGTTGATCTGCTCAAAAACGAGCCATCTTTTTCCCGCTTCCCCACGCCATTTGCCCTGAAATCACGCAATGTCCAAAACGTGTGAGCATTATTGAACAGATCCGAAAGACTGCGGGTAGTTTTGAAGGGAGATTTCCTCGTATATCATCTGCAGACCAAAAAAGAATTACCACAATTCAGTAACAGACGCTGTGTAACAGCTCTTGACAAATTTGTAACGACTTTGTTACTGTCGGCGGAAATACATCTCAATAGAATTTTCTGATGATTAACCAGTTATCATGCATGCAAGATACAGTTTCTTTTTATATGCAACTTTTCAATATAGATTCAGCTTAACAACCACAACTGATGTTGGCTAATTCTTCTAAATATTTCCTTTCTAATATTCATATATTTATTATCACATCTAAAATTTGGAGCTACCTAGGCTTGGAGATACCTTTTGCTCCAAATACTGGAAAAAACATAAAGCAGTTTAACTCGGCATTTTGCGAGAGCAGTCAGTCTTTGTGGTATAGGTGAAGAGACTTTCCTTACCATTCTTTAAGTCAGTACCAAGATATTCTTAAAATGCATTCCGCGACCGTGCTCCAGTTAAGGGTGAAGTCTAAACACTCCTTCCAACATTTAACAAGGTATTCACTCTTTGTTCGATTCTTGTATAGTGCATCACACTTGTCGACGTGTGATGCTCAGCAAACACGTCGGTCGTTGTACACAAACATTGTCTGAGTGTAGGAGGTAGAATGTAGGAGATAGAGCCAACAACGTGAGAGTTTTTGCAGCCCTGGACACATTATGCTGTCGACAGAAGACTGAACTTTATAATTGTTCTTGTTATTGACGTGGCACAAACGTGTCATCCTATTACGCTAAAACTTAAAACGTGAGAACCTCCCACTGAACGCATTTTCGCAAACAGAACCATATCAAGTGTATTGACGTACATACGAGCAATGTGTAAACGTTGACAGAAGTGCAATATGTAGGACGTCACTAGACTACAAAATATTCTAATCTGTACTCCTCTTGGGTTGCGATCTGTGACAAGGAGAGAGACTTCCCTTGTACGAAGCTGATCCTCGACGGGAGAACAGAAAAGCGATTGTCGTGTCAGCGGATTATGAATCGATTACCACATCGGATTTATATTAGTAAGCTAAAATTGCATATGTGAGGCGCCACGCTGATCGATGTGTGCCGTACAGTCCTAATTATTGATTTTGCAGCCCTCGATGCATCATGCCGTCGAAACAAGGCTGAACTTTATAATTGTACTTGTTATCGCCGTAACACAAACATGCCATCCTATTACGTTAGCACGCCGAGTTAAGCAACAATTACTCACGGATCACTGATGTAATATTTTTAATCCTTATGTTGTCAATGATCGGTTGTCAGTCAAACAATGAGGGAATCTTAATTGGAAAATGTGATTTTAATAATGATATCCATCAATATTTGTGCGTCAGTGACATATTTGTAGCTATTGGATTAGTTTCACTTTTTATGGTTTGGTTTGAAGGGGATGAAAAAACATTATGACAATGTCTAAAATATGAAGAGCTACCAGACTTACAAGAGAGAAATGGATTCACAAAGATTTGCAATGGTGTGAATATACCTGTACAGTCATTACACTGTATGTTGCAGAGTGAAAATTTTTGAATTGTCGGCTAAAGTCCACTGATGTACATGGAACGCGTAGCTGTACGTTCGTTGTACTTCAACAGTGAATAGTCCGCATCTCACGATGTTCAAATTCATAACATGTAAATGCACATGTTTTATTTCTCCGAATAACACGTTGCGACTTTATAGGTGAGAACATACATGTGAATATCCCTTATGTTTTAGAAATCACGAAAAAATGTACTAATTAAGGGAGACGACGCGAGTTACGGACTACGTGAATGCAAGACCAAATTGCGACCAAAATGGCGACCAAATATATAAATGTGATGTGGCATTGCATTAAATTTTGTCGTTAAGCCACGGGATGCATCATCACCAACCGTTGAACCTCAAATGAACTGCGCGAGTTCCTATCCAATGAAGGAGAGTGAATCAGACATGAGGAATAAGAATGCCACTTGATGTTGTAACCGAAGTGGTCTCAAAAACAAATGCTGGGCTAAAACTTCATTAAAGCCTGCATCAAGTGAAGTGATCATGTTCCTCACATGACCATTTTTATTACAATTCAGAGTAACCCTACTTAAATCTTAATCTACCTACTCACATGTTAGTTTAAGAGACATCCCTAGTGGTTTGTGAGACTCACGACTTCTCTTGCTTTGGAGGCATTTGTCGCACATGCTACGTGGCCGTGGGTTGTTATGTAAATGTTTAAGGGCGTATGGCATGATCGATACGGCCAAAGGAACCATGTAAATATTTCGCACGCTCCCGCATACTTACCTGACTGGTACAATGAGGTCAAGTAAGGTGGGTTTCCTGGACTGACGTCAAAAGATTCGATCGTGTTTGGTTAAGCGTCTGAGTTGGAAAACGAGATGTGCTTTTATACAATGTAACAGGACGAAAAGGTGGAACTGACGAGCTAAACTATGCAATGGTGCTGGGTAAATTGAGTTTGACTACCACGTTGGATATATGGACAGTTGCAATGGTGAACTAGTCTTGCAAATTTTGAACTGTAACATAGTCATTTTCGTTAACGGCTGATATGCAAATGTCGGTTTTAATTGATTGATTGATTGATTGATTGATTGATTGATTGATTGATTGATTTATTTATTTGATTGGTGTTTTACGCCGCACTCAAGAATATTTCACCTATACGACGGCGGCCAGCATTATGGTGGGCGGAAACCTGGCAGAGCCGGGGGGAGAAACTCACGACCAACCGCAAGTTGCTGGCAGACCTTCCCACGAACGGCCGGAGAGGAAGCCAACATGAGCTGGACGTGAGCTCACAGCGGTATTATTGGTGGGAGGCTTCTAAGTAATTACGCTGCGCTAGCGCTCTAACCGACTGAGCCACGGATGCCCCTGTCGATTTCGACGCCTAGGTTATAATTAAGGACTACTGAATACAACCTATTTTACTTTCATCGTTATAATTTAAAACTTCCTTTACAAAATGAAGGTCTGGAAATGAAGAATCGCTTTATACCATAACTGAATGAGTGCTTGAACCTCTGGGCGACTTTCTTTGCTGCCAGAGGGTTACTGCAAAAACTATAACGTGTAAAGGGTATTCCATCAAGCGCCTTCCCTCACACGTTCTTCAGTTTTACACGGGGAGCTCTTCTCCTATGAGTAAATAGGGACGGTGCCCAGAATCTCTGGCCCGATGCTTCGTAAAGGTGTCTAATTTCGGTAAAATCGGGCCTAGGAGCTGCATGTTTAATAAGTTGAAATAGATTACCACGCTGGATACAAACATATGGACAACCGCAATCAATGGCCAGCTGAGGTTACCTATTTTGATTACCGAATACTTATATAGTCCCGGGCCATACATATTTAATTCACTGGCCTAGGACATTCCTTGCGTATTCCTGTAATGATCGCAAAAATGGTTACGATTTTTTCTTTGCATGAATCCTCCCTAATTTGTTAAAATGTTTTCTTTTCTTTTCCTTGGATTGTTCGCGTTGAACGTTGTTTCCGAAACTGAACTTGCATTTCCTTATAACGAACATTTGGTTTGATGACTGGTATGCCAATATTTCAACGCCCTAGTTCCAAGAAATTTTTTCTTCAACAATTAGAGCTGCATGTTATGTACCATTTCAAGCGGTGGCTGATCTGCACTAATAACTTAATCTCTTGTCTTTGGGGCGATTCTGGACTTCATCACACAGAATTGCTTGGGTATTGAACACTACCTTGAGAACCAGGTTTATTTATTATTTTTAAGATTTGTATAAATTACTTAAAATACAGTGAAATGTTTGAAATCTAAAGGCCGGACACTTAAGGTACAACAGACGTTGCAAATTCTTTTCTTTCTAGATACCCATTTTATGCTGGAATAGTTTATTTTTTCAATTTGTTTTGTGAGCTAATGCCTGCAATTGTCTAAGCATGAACAGATTTATTTCATCAGTAAATCCGTTAAAGGCTTTTCTCTCTTTGTTTATCTTAATTAAAATCAAGTAAATATTTATGACTGATCTCTCAAAGTAGTAAATAAAATGAAGCAACTTCTGACAGCACATTTCTTTCAATACGAGGTTTCATCATATGACATGCTTACGTACAGTGTAAAAATTGAAATTTTATACATTGGCTGCCTTAAGACGTTTTGGAAAATCCTTATGGTATGAATGTTTTGAATTGGTTTAAGCCCATATATAGTTTAATTCTCCGCACCAGCTGTCTCGTCTCGTCATATGATATAAATATTTATCCCGCATCAGACAAAATCGCCTGCCTTTGATTGGACAGCAATGGTGACGTGGGAGACGTGTATATCTGTATACCCTGCATGAAAGGGTACCACTATCGGCGAGGCTTGTTCTACTCTAAGACAGCGATAGGCGTTTCACAAGACGCTAGACTAAGTTCAATACATATATTTGAACAAAATAAACAAATAGTACAACTGATAATTATATACAAAACAATATAGATAATTTCAAATATATATATAGTTTCTTACGGATGTCAGCGACTTCAAAGTCAGTCCACGTAAATATAGAATCCACAGTTCTTGGAAATTCTCGAATTGAAGGATGACAAGCCCTGTAGTGAAGAACAGCAGACGGCCCTGTACGCCGACGATGACAGATATTCAACTCCCCTGCAAGGTGCAAGTTTCCTGAGCGAAACTGTCGAAACGTATGTAAGCCAATGTCTCCAAAATCCCACAAAAATCCTTCTAAATAAACAAGAGCAAATATGACTCGAGTGGACACAAGTAAAACGACTGCTCTCAAAGTAAGGAACGTAAGTAAATGACTGCGCGCTTTACAACTTTACCCGGATAGCACAGTTGGTAGAGAGTCCGCTTTCGGACGGTGGGTTCTGAGTTCAAACCTGAGTTTGGTATTATACGAAGGACTAAAAAATGGTACATCCTACTTCCTTGCTAGCCGCTCAGCAATAAGAGGATAGAGGGGTGACTGCTTTTCTGCGGGACAGACTCAAGTGAAAAGATACGAAACTATGTGAGGTCAGTAAACTTGATATTAGATGAGGCTGACTGACCCCATATAGTATTGTTTTACCCAATAACAACGTAACTAATAATATAATTTCCCCATAAGACCAAGAATTTACGATCCCTGCATCGTAACATTTAAGCATGGTAAACTTTTACCGTTGTATACACTAAAGCGGTGACACTCTTTTTCCACCATGGTTGAACACAAAAAAAGATTTACAGATAGTTTTTTCGAGTAGGACATTTATGTTTATGCGCAGAACGGGTGGCGCGCCTGATAAAGAAAAGCGCCCACGAACATTTACGTCTGCACAACAACTCCACAGCTGAATTCTTGTTTTGATCATGTATCTTTCAATGTTTTCCATTCGAAACTGTGCTTGAGCCCAAGTAAAGTCTCAGATGCCATAGAAGCTCACATAAAAGGCACGAGATTTGCAGAACTGTGCGTGACTGTCGAGTGTCAGAATGCTTTAACATATAGTAACGTGGAGTTATTTGTCCAGCAGGGTAAAAATCCCGGTCATGCGCATCCAAAGCAACGAGTCTCGCTTGCAGAGTAAATCAGCCGTCAGCAGATTACGAATTATTTATCAAATTCTATATATCACTACCCTGAGCTAAACTCGCATACTAAGGACGCCAAACCGGGCTGTTTCTATCACCTGAACAAAACTTCTCACGCTCAGTTTATCGATTAGTGAGGTCTGGTAACACTGTTTCGAGAAACTTAGGCTGGGTTTGTACGTTCCTATGCGGAATCGGAGCTTGCTTGTTGTTTGTTGTTTGAAATATGGAAGAGATGTTTTCCAATCAAATGCAATGACCTCAATCAATCAAAACCGATTGAAGAGGCATTTTTTCCCTCATATTTTAATCGCTCTCAGAAAAAGCTATACCTAGTTATTGCCGGGAAAAAATATGATTTTGGTAATGATGTATGTCCATCTTGCGTCAGTGGCGCAATGATCTCTTTTGATGTAATCTCATTTTGTAATTAGTTGTAAAAGGAACGAAATGTGCACTATGTCCATGAAGTCTTGGAAAGATAAACCGTTACGTCCTATATTTAGAACCGTTTTTGTCTTCATCACTGAGCCTTCTAACGAATGCAGTGAGAAGATACAAGTATTTACACACATATTCATGCAGTCAATAGCACGTTTCATTTATTTATATATTTATTTATTTATTTATTTACTTCGTGTTTGCGGTATCAAGAGTTATGTGCATTTTAAAAACACGGCTCCCAGGTGAATTCGTCAATGAAACTTTTCCCGCGTCTAAGATGCCGTTTCGGTATGTTAACAGTGTCCCGTGTATCAAGTCGATATCTCCGTATGCCCCGATCTCGCCATATTCAGTGCTGCCTCACAAACAAGCCATGCCCAATGCACCAGACCAGACACCCCATCCAGCCACAGTGCACTATTCAAACCAGTATATAGCTACTATGGTAGCTTGCCAGTCGGAATGTGGGCATATTCATAGTACTGCCCCACTGGGATGCCATGCCGATCGAAAATGCGAGACCTGACCGCCAATGCAGTCATAATATGCTGCTGAAGAAAAGCTAGGCGTTTCTAGCGCCTTTAGCTGGCCGAAATGAATGCGGGATGTACTTTTACTGTCGCCCTCGGGGAACACCATGCCGCCGCCAGACGCGGCGCTTATGTCAGTCATAATATACTGTTGAAGACAGGTGGGTTGGTTGTAGCGCTTTGTATCAAGACAGTGCTAGTGCGAATATATTGGCAGTGCTGCCGCACTTAAATACACCGAAACATGACCTATGTCGCGGTCATGGATACAACGAGTAGGCCTGTAGTACTGCTCAACATCGGGTCGAGCAATACTATTATAGGTCTACTCACCCCGATACAAAGCCAACAAGAGTCCAAGGTTATCAAATGACCCGACATGGGTAACTAGCCATATATTGTACTAATGCGCTGATCTCCGCGCTGTTGTGTGATGTCTTCAATGACCGGCGCTCAAGGCCCCTTAGTTCAAGCAGTCTGGAGTCTGTATAACACATAGAAGAGGGTATTGACCAACACACCGTTCGGTGCCAAGGAATACTCCTTGAGCCGTGGGAATTTACCGTATTATTCCGTCGGACTGCACAGATTGGCACGGACCGTTTTCTCTGAGCGTTGTAACCCCTGCAGGCGACAGGTCCAGGGTCCCGATGATAAGCATCGTTCCTCGGAGGTTAACGTATACAACTCTTATGATCCGTTACGTCATTTGGTGTTTGAGTTTTACATGCAATATGGCATTTTAGAGATATGATGGTGATTTGAAAAAGTTTCCTGTCAGAGCGTAGGCCTCACAGATCTTCGTTAAAAGCTTGTATAAATCAAAGTGAAACTGAGTGCAGTCTGAATCGGCCGGTAAAGGATAGTCATGTTTTTGGCTGTATAAATTCATCTACATAGATGTACCAAGGATTTAATAGTCACTGTGAGTTCAAGTCCAGCTCATGCTGGCTTCCTCCCCTGTCGTACGTGGGAAGGCCTGCCAGCAGCTTGCGGATGGTCGTGGGTTTCTTCTGGACTCTGCTTGTTTCTTCCCACCATAATGCTTGCCGCCGCATAAAACACCAATCAAATAAATAAATAAATAAATAAATTCAAGGTGAAAGCAAATACTTATGTACCGAGTTCGCGAAAAATAGTGCAATCGTTAACAATGTGAACATACTGCATTTAGGGTCATAGGTTCAACTGTTCATTTTGACACCTACAGAAGACGGCCACGATAGAGCGTCGCCCAGTTTTTCTCTGTCAGATGGGGCTGAATAAGTCGCTACTATTTAAGTATTTACGAGAAGTCAAACTAGCTGCACGAGGTACATTGAACAATGACCATCTTTCACCGGTCAAGTGTGACCATTTGACAAACCATCACAATATCGTGTCTGCTCGGGTTTTACTCTCTGTGCTGTAGTCTTCTATATCGTGAACGAATGATCCCGGGATCAGTCCCGAATCGAGTCATACATTAAACTAAAACATCTGTAATCATGACACTACCTCTCTGAGAGTAAGAGGTATGGGACAACTAATGGTTAGCCTGGTGTCCGTATTATGTGATTGGGTGGACTGTCGTGTCTGGTGTCTTCGGCATGGCCTTCCAGTGAAGCAACACTATAAATGTGTTGGCATTAGATCTGACCTGCCATAAGGAGACACAGTGTTGATAGGACAGGAAATAATGTGGACAGCGACGTTAAAAAGCCAGCCAAACAGACAAGGAGACTCTGCAAAAGAGGGCACGTTCATTTGACTTTGGTGTTGTGAGGGTGTTTCAGGATATTCCACCAACCTGACGGTGGCCAGCATTTTGGGAAGAGGCACCGGCAAAGGGGATAAGGCGATCTATTTTCACTTGCTCGCTGATGACAAGAAATCACTTTCCTCTTGAACTTTCTCGGTTAATGGAGTGTAAAAAATATTCTAATTTCATGGTATTGGAAGATAAGTGAATGGGTCGTCAAGCTAATACACGGGCCCTAATTCTAGCTTGCTCTTGCACAGATCCCATTTAACCTCTGAGGCCATTTGGTTTAATATTGTATATCTACAATGACTATTTTTCAAAAATAGCTACGTTTCAAAAATCAATTTATTGTCTCTATAAATAGTTGGAAAGTAAACGTAACGCCAGGGCCATCAGTGGAACTCTACGACAAACGACTTGTGGGCTCAGTTTACTCACGATTTTTTTTCTCATGTGTAAAAATTTATATCATTGAATCCAAGAAGAGTTATATATATGGAGATCATATACATGTCTTTTTTTTCCCAGCAAGTTTTATTACCCAATCTACGTATAAGACATGTGTCATATTGGATGCTATATAGATTTACTTACGTATAATATCATAAATATGTTTAGCAAAATTTTTTGTCTATAAAGTCTACCTCACAGTTTGAACATTTAACTACACTTTTCTCGCCGAAGACAAAAAAAGGTCTAAATAGATTTTAGCGTCCTTTTAATAACCCTGACTTCACGGTAATTTTTATTTTGTTATTTTCTTCTACTTTGAAAACAACTTAGAGAAACAAATGCATTGTTTCTTGTTTTCGAATAATACCGCTTTTAATAAGATTTTTTACACCTCTGATCTCTGATAAATTGTATTTATCAAACTCAAGCATTTTTTACCTTATTCTGTTTAAGCCATTGTGCACGCGGGAGTATAAGATACCACTGTTTAAGCATTCATATGAAACATTGAAATAAAGTAATAAATGAGAAATATTGACAAGAGACCAGATTTAACAGGTTTCTTGTGTCCAATAGCTGACGACCAGACCTTCGTCGCTCCTGTGGTTCTACTCTCCTGTGGTTCTGCTCTCCTAAGGTTGTACTCTCCATGTTGTAGTGTTTGTATTATTAATGTGAGGTAAAACTGACTAGATTGAGAACTGAACTCACGAAAAGTGAATAAGCTGTAAGCAGTTTCTTTAAGGAGTACGATGAGAGAAGCCTTAACCGACAGCATTCCGAATCAATACCCAACACAGAGAAAAGAAAAAAAAACCGGTTATCAGGTCACGCAGTGTGACTACATGTAAACCACATGTTGGATTTATTTACCGCGGTGCGGGTATAAAATGCTGATTTCTGAGTAAATGGACATTTAATACAGTTCCCCCTTTCTCGGTTTTCCACAGTTTTTGTCATCTGTCAGTGTTGGCTGGTTAGCAAGAGAAAAAAATGATTAAAACCACATTAACTGTGATTGCTTGACTGTTTGTTTGCTGTATCAACAATGTATACGTTTATAGCCAAAATCGATAGCGTCCGTCCGTCCGTATTTATTTGCCGATCTTTTCTTTGTATTTACATTTGTACTTGCCACAAGCAATTACGCGCTGTTACATGGTGTGGGGATTGAGGTTTTCCGTCTCTCTGTGCAATGTCATTGACAGTTCTATTCAGGACATTCTTTAGCAACGCGTCGGGTAAATTGAAATACAATAACCAATGGTATAAAAACATCTTTAATGCAGTAATTCGAGAATTGTATAGTAGTGGATGATTTAGCAGCTAGTCAGATAATACGTCTTTCCTATTCACTAGAAGAGCTACTTATTTAATGGCGGACGGCCCCTTGCAAGCCAATTTCATTCAAGTACTGGCAGTGGTTAAAGGGTCGGGAGATCCGGGATCAAACCCGGGTCGGATCACATCAAAGATTTTAAAATGTGGTAGTTGTCATTGCCTCGCCCACCGCACTGAGAGGTTAGAGCAAGACAACAGGACTGGTCAGCCCGCGGTGTCGGTATAATGTGTACGCGTACCACTATCGGAAAGTAAAAGTGATAAACAAATCGTTTGTTTAACTCTCAGACAGCAATACGCCTTACACAAGATCAAACAAAGAAACACGAAGATGCTTGACTAAGTTCAACACATATACTTGAACAAAATAGACATATAGTACAACTGACAATAATATACAAAGCAATACCGATAATTACAAAATATAGAATTTCTTACTGATGACAGCGTCCACATCCCGATGGAATATTCAGGCTTCCGAAGGCAGGACAGTCCACGTAAATCTAGAATCCACTGTCCTTGGGAATTCTCAAATCGAAGAATGAGAGTCCTGTAGTGATGTACAGCAGTGGGCACGGTGCGCCGACGATGGTTTTAATATCCCCAGGTGCAACTTTCCAGCCCGGACGGCTTGTCAATAGCGTCCGTTATGCCGAGCTTGCTATGTATGTGTCAATCCTCGGAAATATACACAACGTTACTTTAGGGCAAACTGAGATGAAATGTACGCAATCACAGAAAGAGAAAATCAGCTATACAAGCTCCAAAAGAACGTCTCAAACAAGATAGCAAGTGGCGAAACACAAGCTCACAAAGTGCTACGTACAGAAAAATGGATTACAAATCGACGTATGTCGAATGAAGAGAAAGCCAATACCTCCAAACCCATCAAAATCCTTCAAAGTGTCCGAGGGTAAATATGATTGTTTTCAAATGAACTTGAGTAAATGAGTGCGAGCTTCACAAATTCGTAACTCATATTGATAGACTAACGTATGGAAAATTCTCGATGGTTTGATCGTAAATATGTACACAACATCTGTACATCTTTCCAGAATGTACGCTCTGTGTACAATGACACGAAACTCATTAACACAGAAGCCTCGAGATCGCGCGACTGAATTCCAGTGCCGGCTACAATGTACACAAAGGGAAATATATAGGTCAGACATTGACCCGGTTAGCGCCAAAAAATAAAAAAAAAAAAAAAATATAATACATTATTTTAAAGGCGGGGTTCGAAACAGATGTGAGTGTGTGGGATGTCATGTGTGGCATCTTCGGCATGAAGCTGCATTGAGAAATTGTTGAGTACGACGTTAAACCCCAAGCATACATGCATACGTAAGCCTACACGCAAACTAAAGCATTGACCTTATTACCATCTTTATTTATCTGATTGGTATTTTACGCTGTACTCAAGAATATTTCACTTATACGACGGTGGTGCCTCCGTGGCTCTCTCGGTTAGCGCGTTAGCGCAGCGCAATGACCCAGAAGCCTCCCACCAATGCGTAACGGTGAGTTCAAGTCCAGCTCATGCTGCCTTTCTCTCCGGTCGTACGAACGTCTACCAGCAACCTGCAGATGGTCGTGGGTTTCCCCCGAGATCTTCCCGGTTTCCACCCACCATAATGCTGGCCCCCGTCGTATAAGTGAAATATTTTTGATTACGGCGTAAAACACCAATCAAATAAGTAAATAAATATATATACGACAGCGGCCAACGTTGTGGTGGCATGAAAGCGAGCAAATCTTGGGGAAACCCATGATCTTCCTACCTAGATGTGACGGACAAGAGGAAGCCAGCAACACCTGTGCTTGAATTCACAGCGACCGCATTGGTTGGAGGCACTTGGTCATTTCGCTGAGCTGGGGCGCTGACCCCCTCGGCCACATAGACCCTCTTATGTTGTTTTTAAGGTGTTTTTAGAAAGGGTTTGCCAGGTACCTTACAAAGGTCCGTGGTTTACTCTGTGTACGCCGGTTTCAACCTATAAACCTCATGGCGACAATTATGTGAACGTTTTTGATAACCGCTTTAAACACCAACAAAATGAAGGAAAAAGACTGTTGCGAAGTGGGTGAAGGTTTATTTATTGATTTGTTTATTTATTACATCATTGTCGTTTCACGCCATGCTCGAGAATATTTCAGTGACAACGCGACGGTCAGGCGAAGGAACCCATTACACCCGGAATACACCACCCACCTTCGAAAGGAATGTGACAGAGCTTTGGGTTTTAAGCCGCAACATGCAATCTCATTGGCCAAGACGCATGATAGTCGTCACGAGACGGTAACGAACTTATCCAAAGCGTTTCTTATTCACATTTGATTTCTAAGAACTGCCAGGAGATTTTATAGCTATTTGTTTATTTGACTGTTGTATTACGCCGTGCTCAAGAATATTTCACATATACGACGGAGGCCACCATTGTGGTGGCGGTGGTGGGATGAGAGTGGGAACCCACAACAATCCGCAGGTTACTGGCAGACCTTTTCCACGTGCGGAGGGACAGGAAGGCTGTCTTATAAGTTACAGCTGGCCGACCAGGGAAAATTGGATAGCAACTGCCATCCGTTAGTAAACCAGCCCTGCGGCTTTGGCCGTTGAACTCTTCCATGCCTTCAATCAGTTGAACTCTAAAAATAATTATCAATTACACTGCATTGCTCGACAGGTGAAGGTAAATATTAATAACACATATACGCACAGGCCAATTTACCAAGAGTCAATCGTGAAATTAAGCAAACATGCGTGGAGTGTGAAGTAATGAACCCCACACATAAATGCCCCTGGGTCTCCATAGCCGAGGGACTTAGCGCTCTATTGTGCAGATGCAGTCGTAACACCAATGCAGTCGCTGTGAGTACAAGTCCAGCTCATGATGGCTTCATTTCTGTTCGTACGTTGGAAGGTCTGCCAGCAACCTGCGGATGATTTGGGGGTTTCCCTCGAACTTTCCCCGGTTTCTTCAGACCATAATGCCGGGATGAACGTAAAATATTCTTGAGTACGGCATAAAACCAACCAATCAAATAAATAAATAAATAAATCATAAATGTCCTAAGACGTATGGGTCTAGCTGAATCAGTTGAACACAGGTTATGAACTATTTGCTTCAATGCTTTGCGCTCAACATGGCCATGTGTTCAAGGCGGACTAAATAGTTTAGTCTTCTAGTCGCCTATAGCTAGTGTTGAGTAGCCTTCAGCTTGATATCTTTACAATATACGTTGCAGTTGTGGTTAATAGCTTACTTAGCTAAGTGCGCTTCATGAAAACTGACAAGCATGATATTATTTAGCCACTAGGCAATGTGTTTAATGTGTCGTGTCTGCAGTTTGATCAAGACGTATGAATGGCAGTTTAAAATGTATATTTGGAGAATAGCTATATTTTTTTGCTGGAAGAAGACAAAGAAAAAACCGATAGACTCACAGGATGACAGATGCAAAGTTTGATGCAACTAGTTTGAGGTGAGAGAAGTCTTTTATCTTTACAACAAACAAAGTGGCAGAGCTGTGAAAAATTGATGACCTACACATACGCACTAACAAGAACTTGGTCAGACGTTACGAGGTGAGTAAGCTGGACTGAGCCCAAGGGGTTATTAGGTAGCTCACACTCCAACTGACGCATGTGGGTTTTATGTTTATTAAAATACTTTGCCGTGTTCGTTTATGAACATTTGTAATTTCCCAGCGTGGTTTGTGCATTATCAGGGCTCGGTATAATCCATATCTAGTCGTTGGATCTATTTTTATTGCATGTACTCCTTGAACAACACTTTGCACCACCACAGAAGTAAAAAAAATTTGTTTTAATAAACAAGATTTGTTTTTAAAATAAAAATCAAACAAAGAAGGAAATAAATAATAGAACAATTTACTTCTTGAACACAGACGCGGGTTTCATCATTCCAAAAATTCCTCCCTTCACTCCTTTGTGCTCTGTGCTTGATAGGGTAGGCTAATATCTTTTTAAGGAATTTGTCCTTATAAATGGTAAGTCATCTCAATCCATTGTTTCAATGAATAAGACATGGCGAATTCACGTTACTTAGTGGGCATATCCTTATAATGCAAAGACTAAATCGTTGCATTCATGAGGCTAAAGGTAACTTCAGACTCTTATTTATCGACACTCTGTTGCGATTGTCAACACGGAATGCCCCTTCAGAGGGTTCGAGTGGTACACGAATGCCCACCAAATTGGACCTGAAAACACTGACACACATAACAAATGACATTAGTTTAATGCTTGAGATAAAGACGTACAAACACTTTCTTTATTTATTTTCATGATTACTTGCTACTGCCTGAGTTGTGCAACGAAATGCAGGTGTATGATGTACACAAGAGTGTAGCAAGCAGGGTAAAACTGGTGCAATATGCAATCGAAGGCAACAGCGGTATATTAAAAGGCTACATGTGAAAGAAGAATGTTGAAGAAAAATAAAACCTTTATTTGCCGTGCTGGAAAAAAACAATTCACGGCTCCAGTGTAACATCCTCATTGCTGTTTGAATGCTACAGTCGTAAATGTTCGTTACAGCCCTTCTATTCCAAGGTCCCTTCCATGAGCGATTTTTCCCTCCTGGAAACAAACAAGAGTTGACTTTGGCTCTGAAATATTCAGTTGATTGTTGATTGACGCCATATTCTATGTTCTGAAATACTGACCTCTTATTCACTGACGTTTATATAACTGTTCGCGGATGGGCAGCACCCAAGGGAAATCACCCCACCTTTGTACACGTAGATACTTGACAAACTTACTGAGTCGTGCTCGAGGTGTCGGTGTCAAAAGAGTGACACCGACTATAGTGAATTCCCAAATTGGAATGAATCTTGGCACTTTGCTGTTAGAAACCAAACAGTGGCTTAAATCCTTGAAAATGTACCAGAATAAACCTCCTAGATTGCTTAAGTCTGTTGTTTACTCTGTATACTTTACCTCATTGCAATAATGCCAGTACAAAGAATTATCCTCTAGACCATTTGCTGGGCAATGATATGTCAAGCAAAACTCGGTTATAATATGTTGTGTAATGCGTGGCGGTAAAATGTGTTAGTCCCCAGTTCCATGGGTTCAGACCTCTAAATTTTTCCAATCAACACAAAGCTAACGTAACATCAGTGCGCTCAGTCCTGAACGGATTAACATTAAACATATATACAGGAAATTTGCCTTTTGGCCGCTATAGTATATCGAAGGCAACCTTCATCGAACTGCAGTAGTATTGTGTTGTGTAACATACAAGACGATAAAGTGCTTTGACATTAGTTAACCTACGCCTAACTTGTTAATGACTTATTGGTTAGGTTTGCCACTACTGATTTACGCATGGAGACATAGAGGCGTTGATTCTTGTTTGAGGAATTGGTCAGACAATTGCTCATTTTAAAAATGGGAGGTAAATTTCAAAGTTCAATTATTCTATATTGTACATTGAGTAATTATGAACTGCAATGCACTAAAATCCATGCTGGTAATGTTTACACCTATACATAAAGTGGCTCCGTGGCACAGTCGGTTAGCTCGCTATCGCAGCACAATGACCAGAAGCCTCCCACCAATGCGGTCGCTGTGAGTACTAGACCAGCTCATGCTGGCTTCCTCTCCGGCAGTATGTGGGAAGGTCTGCCAGCAACCTGCGGATGGCCGTGGGTTTCCCCCGGGCTGTGCCCGGTTTCCTCCCACCATAATGCCAGTCGCCGTCGTATAAGTGAAATATTCTTGAGTATGGCGCAAACACCAATCAAATAAATAAACAAGTAAATAAATGTACACAAAGATGATATGGTCTGCGCCAATGAAAAAGCATGGGTAGAACGTGAAGTGTACTTGGTCCAAAACAGATATCGAAATAAACTTTTGCTGTTTTTCCAGTCAGATATTACGATGTTTAATAATTTGCATGCATTCCAACAAACATTTCTTCGTTTTTTTTACCATTTACATGAACAGTTAAAATAGAAGCCTACTTAGTGTCTGACTAGAAAAACCGCAAAACGTGCGAGGGAGTGAGTGAGTGCTTTGACGTCGTACTTAATAATATTTCAGTGATATGACGACAAAGCCGCCAAAGTAACACCAAACATGACACCCCACCCAGACACTTACACCGAGCCGACCAGTCCTGTTTGCTTGCTCTTACCTCTCAAAGCTGAGAGCCAAGCGAGGCATCAAAAATTAACGTTTTTTAAGCTATTGGTATGACCCGAGCCGCGCTTGAACCTGCATTTCCCGACCTCAAGAATGTCTAGGGGGACGCTCTAACCACTATACCACCGACTTGCATAGGCTTCGCTACGCATTGTTCAGCTGGAAATTGTTTCTTTACTTCCAATGCGTCACTGTGGCTGAAAGGTCTTTCACTTCACTCTAGACGTAAAGAAAGTCTCTGATAACAATGATATAACAAGAACCACCTGTTATACAAGCATCTATCAATCAGTCGGGAAAAGCAAATTTCGGGTTATTCCTTGTAATTTGGAAATGCAACATTCGACAAATATACCAGAAAATCCACAGGGCGTCGGTATGAATGTTGACAAACCGTCTCTCGTATAATCGGAGAAATCCGACCTCGTGCCTAGTTACGTAACTTGTGGACTTATCGTAACTGTTCATTTTAATAGTGAAAAAGCAACAACTTACAGGTGCACGCCCTAGAACCATGGTTTAAGCAAAAAAAAAAATAAGGGGGGAAAATAATGCAATATTGTTCATAAGTATATTTAGACGTCAGTGGTCTGGAATAATTCGAAATGGTGTGTTCTGTGTGATATACAGTCGATTGAAAACTGTACAAAGAGATACAAATCGTGGATGCAAGTCAGAATGACTGCCTTACGTAATGTCATAACTAGGAAAACCTACAGTTTTAGAGAGATACAAGATTGCAGTATATAATTGTATTTGATTCTAAAGACTACTACCGTCGGAATTATTGTTGTTTTCTATAGTGGAGATCTTTTTTCCTCAATTAGGTTGTGACAGGTTTTTTGGACATTTGACAAAAACAAAATATGAAATGTGACAGTAATAACAAAACGCATTCAAATACATTTTCACCCGTCATTTTGTTTCCATGTAACGCGTGTTAAGATACTCATAACTTCTTTTGGACTTCAAGAAACAGTTGTCAAGTCCAGCATTGATTTCATTGTAATTCAACGCTACACGCGGAAATTTTTATTAAAGAGGATGTCAATGAGTTTCTGAAGCCAGTAATTCATAACAGAAATCTTTGTTGAAAAGGATGAAGGCTGACCCTTACACGAAAGCATGAACGCCAAAAAAGTACATGAAAGTCATGACCTCATGACGCCAAAGTTTAGACCGACCAAGGTCAAATGTCAAAAGCAATTCATGAATACACAAATTATCTAATTTCTTACAATAAGGGGAAATCCACGCCGTTCCTTACAACGAATCATAATGCACGGTAATTGCGCTTCTGCACATGCGCACCTCTAAACTTTAAATTAATAACCATATGTCTATCTATGTGCAAGCCCCGACAGTGACCCCGAACTTGGATAACATGACAAGTTTGCAGCTGTGTGCACCCGGGATATCAGGGAGATCAAAGTTATAAACTGTTCCAAGGAAAAAGAAAATATCCGTGGTATTTCTATCACAAAAAGACTCTTCCTTTTTTCAGTTTTTACATTCTCAGTAGAGGGACATTGGCTTCTTTCAAAACGGTTAAGTTTTGTACCTTTGTAGATTATGTATGTATACAACCGGGCAAAAGAAACATATCACTTGTAAAGTTTTTATCTTATCTGCAATAAGTTGGAACATATTGCACACAAAAAAGTTACTTCTAAACTAAAAGTTCACGAGAATAACTGAATTTTATGCAGAGACAAAAGATCGAAAATCGCCTTAGTTTCTCCACGCGGGGCTGCTGTACTATGTGACAAGCTTTTTTTTTTCGCTCAGTAGTATATATACATATTTGTAGATTATAGATTTAAAAACATGAACGCCGTATTCGAATTTTAACAATCTGAATTATTTTAACTAAGCTGAAATATACCTGTGCCTGTGTAATTTTTTGTCTCATTATGTATGTTATTATTGTCGCTTCGAAAACCATTCACTGTGTCTAGGTTTAAATGTGTTCACGCCACGATCTGCCTGCAATAATGTCCAGATGGCGCGGTGCCAGAATCATGCAGTCATTCTCATGCCGAAGACATTCCACAGTGAATTTTATAATCAACGTATCTTTATACCAAAATAAACAGGATTAAATTAAAATTCTGCTGGTGGCCTATTAAAGAGTCCTCGGGGTTGTTTTCCTGTTATTGTTCCGAAAAGTGGTGACATTAAAGCATTGCATTAATTCTGATGTTTTTTAATGAACACCTGGAGACATTTTCTCTATCTAATTCTATTTACCATGACCGAGTTGTTACTGTGTTAGTGCAGCACAATGGCACAGAAGCCTTTCACTTATGCGGTCGTTGTAAGAAGGTCCGCCAGAAAACTGCGGATGGTCGTGGTTTTTCCCTGGGCTTAACCCGGTTTTCTCCCATCATAATGCTGGCCGCTGTTGACTAAGTGATTTATTGAGGAGCACGGCGGAAAATACCGATCGTACAAGCCGCCGTCGTACAAGTGAAAAATTCTCGAGTACGGCATGAAAAACCAATCAAACATATATTGTAAGTAAATAAATAAATTTTCTCTTTGGTATACCAGGATTTAAGCATTTACATAAATATTAACTGAGTTAGACTCTCAAGAAACGTACTTTGACCCGTTACTTATAACTACTCGCCAACTATTGACTCCCCACACCGAACTTGCTTATATCTGTCCAGTATGTACCCTCCAAGGCGTGTTAGATGTAGGTTCACATGCAGATCTGACACCGACAAAAAGATCTCTAAGTTTTGCTCACACATCAGTAGAAGACTGATGTCCCAATATGAGATGAGATCCCGATCGTATTTGTAAGCGCGACGTTACATCCAAACACTCCATAATGTACCTCATCATGTTTGCTTCCTGTTTAATCGCGAGTGTTTTATCGCATTGTCTGGCACATACCTCATTGGAATTGGTACCTTATATGTTTAGCTTCTGCCAGGTGCCAGACGCACAGACAGATATTAGACACTCCATACCCAGGTGTCATGAATACCGCGTATTTCCGAACACAGGGCCGTCGGAGGTTGATTGGGCTGATGATAATGTTTCAACAAGAAATTCATCAGCATTTAGCATAGGTGGGGTAGAGGTGAGCCGGGCAGGGAGGTGAGGGGGTAGGGGTACTCGGGGCAGGGAGGTGAAGGAGAGGGCAGGGCCTCACGTTGGGATCTACGAGTCAATATTCAGATTCCTCGGCAGGCAGGAGATTTCCCAATTCTTACAACAGGACGTACGTTTTCTAACACTGTATAGGGTTGGTATCATCCATTATGTCAACCACAAAGGCTACATCGTGGAGCAGAAAACCAGAGCAGCAACGGCGGTGGGATAGTTGGCAAATGGTACAACGGGTAGATACGACTTCTTGTCTGCTTACCTCAGCTAGAGCTTTATTCTGGATGTTCATATAAATGCCTCAATAGCAACAACTTATACAACTCAGTGGCTTAAGCGGAACTAAGTGAAAAATGCCATCATGTCATCTGGTATTTATCACACGCCATTCCTCCAGCATTACTGTAAATTTCACCACAGTTATATATATTGTGAGAGATTCTTTAGCGTAAAGTTAACACTGTGAACATAATTAAACACGGATATGAGACGCAGATATTTCAAGGATTCGACGTAAAATACCAATGAAGTCAATAATAAACAAATATTTCATCACAGAAGATCACACCTTGTTAGGCTGTCGATTAAAATGTCACGTTGACCACCGCTTTGATCGAGGTAACTTGGTTTTCACATTTCTTTCGGTTTTACTTTTGTCATACAAATCCTGTTGACAAACGGCGTTCTCAGTGCGTCGACCTAACATTGTTTTCAGTATTTTGTTAGTCGTATATCTGCCATAATGCATTATAAATATTTTCTGCACAAAACAAGATAAAACAAAACAATTAATTCTGTGCCTAATTAATTTTCCTTGAATTAGTTATAGGGCGTACTCTTATTCATGTTTCCAACAGACAAAACCGAGCTGTAACTGTTAAGTTACGTGCTGTATCGGCATACTTAATTCGTGATACCAGGCCTGATTAATCTATAAACAGGATTTGGGACTTACAAGAAGGTGGCAGACAAAGTACAGTCTGGTGCCATTGATACGCAAGTTTAGATTACTAATATAAGCAACATAATGAATGATTCATCGTCGTCAAGCCGGGCAATTGGTTTACTATTTCTAGTCGCATTTGACGGCCGTACAAGGAAAGGCTCTCTCTTTTAACTGCTTGCGGTCGTATTGATAGCGGCCAGCAATTGATCGTTTCTTGACATTATGTTACTTCGTTACGTTCTCCACACAGTGTGACACGCCACGATTTTCCCAAAGTCAACAGGGACAAAGTACCGTTGTGACGGCATCATTTTGTACTTAAAGATTCCATGTTGAGTTATGTGTGAAAGTGTTTCATGACCTAATCACCAATAATGATTGCGTTAGTCCAGCTAGACTCCACGTCTTTACAAACAAATCACGTATTGAGAATCACGGGGCATATGCTCATATGCAAACCAACCCAATTTTCTCACGTCTGGCTGATGGCATTTCACCTCCTGGTTTCGAAGGGGAAGAAATTGGTGCCACGCCGAATGTTTGAACGGGTATTCAAACAATGCCATTGAATGTACCTTGTATGAGACAGAAAGCGTCATTACATCAAAGTATAGTGTACTGGTAGTTTATAACGCCATATCAACTAGTCTATCCCCATGTGCTTCACACTCTAGGCCTATCCCAAGATGAGGAGTCCGTAAAACTCGTTTGTTCCTGTAAGAATGAGGTGGAATGCCATCTACTCTGCAGGTCTTCATTGTACTGAGTGTCTGCTAAACAACATGCTTTCATCAAGTACATAAGCACTGCAACATTACGCCAGAAAATTATATGCTTTACAGCGATTTTAGTCATGTTGGTCCCCACGTGCCTCACGATGCATGACTATCCCGAGAACAGGCAAAGTAACATTCCACTGAGGGCTTCGTAAATCACATTCAAGCGTGTAACAATTAGGTAGAATGCCCTCTACTCCTTGTTTTTTCTCCGTAGCTCGTCATTTCTCGTTGTGCGCGCTCATAGATATTTAACACGTGCATTGCATCATTACGGCAGAAAACCATATGTTTTACAGCGATTGTGGTCATCTCTCGTAAAGCCTTCATAATCTCCCGTCGCCACATATAATAGACTAGGCAGAAAACCCGGGCCAGTGCACGTAATACATGATAGATATCTTGTGCCCAAACATAAGGGACGATCACTTAGGCGTCAATGGCACCAATAGTTGTATTATTTCCTCGTAGATATATGTCCAGGTTGATGAAGAACAGATCCTATTTCCCCCTTTTGGTTGCTACTTTGAATCCAGCGTTCAGTGTTTAACATATAGATACAACTGCGTTTTTCTTCCCAAAGAGCTTAAACTAACACATTTGCCCCGGACCGATCCACTCAGTGGAGGACAATTCGGATGTATTGGAGGCATTGTGTCATATATGTGTTCACGATATGACTAACCTGGCTCTGTAGCTTCAATGTATCGCAATGATCAATGTATTTTTTCTTTCTCATAGATCTTGTATAGGATGGATCGCTTTGTGCTTGTACAACGTCCTTGTTTTATTACTGTAAATGGTTCAATGACATTATTCCTGGATGAGAGCGAAAACATTATGTGTATAGATCCATATACAGCAATTAAATCGTTCATGACAACTTTGGAGTTTTGTCTGACAATCAAAGAGCAACTAACATACACACACTTCGATTTCTCAAAAATATAATGCTCGATTTGCATACTCACTGAATTATTCTCCTCGGATATTTTTGGCGTCTTTCCGGCATGACTAAAATTGTGGACTGCTTTTCTTTACGTGAACTCTTTCTGATTTGTTATTTATAAATTTCCTTAATTATTTGTTCGCGGTTGTTTTGAAAATTTGTCTTGAGATGGAATGTTCCATGACAACTTCTATACGTAGGCCTGTTTCTGTTGTTTACCTTGTAATACATGCATGCTTGCTTGCTTGTACAGATGTTTGTGACTGTTTCGCACATCAAATTATTTGGACTGTTTTAAACCGAACTCTGCTGATGGTCTATTAAAGAGTCCTCAAGAGCTGTTGTTTTCTGTTATTGTCCTAAAAAGTGATGACATTAAAGCGTTGCATTAATTATGATTTTCATTTCTAATGAACACCTGCATCTTCTCTACCTAGTTCTGTTTATGGGCCTCCATGCCCTAGTGGTTAGTGTGTTAGTGGAGTGCAATGACACAGAAGCCTTTTACCAATGCTATTGTTGTCAGAAAGACTACTAGGAACCTGCAGATGGCCGTGGGTTTTCCCCGGGCTCTGCCCGATTTCCTCCCTCCAAAACACTGGCCCCCTTCGTACAAGTGAAAAATTCTTGAGTGCGGCATCAAATACAAACCACACAAATATTGTAAATCAACAAATAAATTCTCATTTTGGCATACCAGTATTCAAGCAATTACATGAATATTAACTGAGTTACATTGGGAAGAAAACTACTTTGTTCTGTTACTTATAACTACTTGCCAACTATTGTACAGTCTGGAAGCTCCTTACTACTCACACCGCACTTGCTTCTATCTGTCAGGTATGTACCCTCCCAAGAGTGTTAGATGAAATTTCCTACGCAAATATGCTAACCCTTAAACAATTAAACATAGAGGTTTAATATTTCTGGTCGGCTGACACCTGCCCCTGACATGACATCGACAAAATGATCTCTAACTTTTGTCCAAACACATATAGAAGTCTGATGTTCCAATATGAAATGAGATCCCGACTGTATTTGTAAGAGTGACGTTGTATCCAAACACTGCATAATGTAACTCATCATGTTTCCTTCCTATTTATCCGCGAGTGTTCTGTCGAATTGTCTGGCATATATCTCATTGCCTCCGGTAGCGTATATTGCTAGCCTGTGAAGGGTGCCAGACACACAGACAGGTATTACACAGCCCATACCCAACTGTCATGAATACATCCTATCTCCGAGCACAGGGTATAGGGAGGTCGATTGCACTGATGATAATGCTTCAAACGGTAATTCATGAGCATTTAACATAGGTGGTGTTGGGGTGCGCGGGGTTAGGACGTGAGGGGGGGGGGGTTACGTTGGAATCTCAGCTTCGGCCGGAGCTCAGGAGACTTTGTAATTCTTATAAAAGGGCGTACTTTTTCTGTAGGGTGGGCATTGTGAGGCATTCTTTAGTGTAAAGTTAACACTGTGAACATAATTAGACACTGATATGAGTATTTCATCACAGGTTCGGCGTAAAATACCAATGAAACAAATAAATAAATAAATAAATAAATAAATATTTCATCCCAGAAGATCACACATTGCTAATCTGTTGACCAGAATGTCACTATGACCACCGCTTTGGTTGAAGTAACTTAGTTTTCACCTTTTCTTTCGGTCGCACTTTTGCTATAAATGTCCTGTTGAAAAGACTGCGTTGTCAGTTCGTCGACCTAACATCGTTTCAGTAACATGTTAGTCGTATATCTGCCATAATGCATAACAGATATTTTCTGCAGGAAAAAGAAAAAAATTCTACCCCGAATTAATTTTCCTTAAATTAGTTATTGGGAATAATCTTAGCCATGTTTCACACAGACAAATCCAAGCTGCAACTATTAAATTACGTGCCGTATTGACATGCTTAATTCGTGATGCCAGGCCTGATTAATCGATAAACAGGACGTGAGAACAACATTGTGAGTTACTCGACATAGTACTACCTGATGCCATTGATACGCAAGTTTAGATTACTAGTGTAAGCAAAATAATGACGGATTCATTGTCTTCTAGCCGGGCAACTGTGTCACTGCTTCCAGGCGCATTTGACGGCCGTACAAGGAAAGGCTCTCACTTTTATCTGCTTGCGGACGTACTGATGGCGGCCAGCAGTTGATCGTTTTCTGGCGTTATATTACGGGGTTGCGTTCTGTACACTGTGTGAAACCCCAAGACTTCCAAAAGTCAACAGGGACAAAGTAACCTTGTAACGGCATCATTTTGCCCCTAAAGTTTCCATGTTGAGTCACGTGTGAAAGTGTTGAATAATGATTGCGTTAGTCCTGGCTAGACCACACTTCTTTACAATTATAACAGATCACGTGTTGAGAATCACTTGGCATATGCATGTATGTAAACCGGCCCAATTTTCTCACGTTTGGTTGATGGCATTTCGCCTCCTGGTGTCTAAGGGGAAGTAATTGTTGCCACGCCGAATTTCAGTGTCTGAACGGGTATTCAAACAATGCCTTTTAATGTCCCTTGTATTAGACAAAAGCTCTCATTACATCAAACTTTAGTGTACTGGTAGTTTATAACGGCAGACCAACTAGTCTGTCCCCATGTACCTCACACTATAGGCCCGTCCTAAGATGAGGAGTCCGTAAAACGCGTTTGTTCGAATGGAATGCCATCTACTCTGTAGGTTTGCGTTGTACTGAGTGTCTGCTCATAAATATGCATTCATGAAGTACACAAGCACTGCAACATTACGCCAGAAAATTATATGCTTTGCAGCGATTTTAGCCATGCTGGTCCCCATGTGCCTCACACTTTTGGCTTGTTCCTCGGAAAACCAAAGTATCGTCTCAATGAGGAATTGGTAAACCTCATTCAAGCCTGTAGCAATGAAATCGATTGGCGTCTACACCTTGTGTTTTTTTCTGTAGCTCGTCATTTTCGTCGTGTGTTCTCATATATATAAGCAGTGCACAAGAACTGCATCATCAGGACAGAACACCATATGTTTTACAGTGATTGTGGTCATCTTTGTAAAGCCTTCAGAATCTCCCGTTTATCAGTGGCCACATATAGAGGACCAACCTATCTTATCTGTATAGGATCGAACAAACAATCCGTCCTAGTTCTCGTAATTATCTAACACATATCTGTTCAAACACAAGGGACGATAACTCAGCCATCAATGACGCCAATAGTTCTATTATTTCCTCGTAGATGTAAGTCCGGGTTGAAAAAGGACAAATCCTACTTCGCCCTTTTGGTAGGTGCTTTGAATAGAGCGTTCAGTGTTTAACATATAGATACAACTGCGTTTTTCTTCCAAAATATCCTGAACTGACACATTTACCACCGAACCGATCCAGTGTGTGGAAGAATTCCGATTTATTGGAGGCATTGTGCCATAGATGAGTTCACGATAATACCAGCCTGGCTCTCCAGGCTCCATGGATCTTAAATGATGAATGTATTTTGCTTTGGCATAGTTCTTGTATAGGATGGATCACTTTGTGTCCTTACTATGTTATACTGTTATATCACTGTAAAGGGTTCAATGATTTTATTCCTGAATGAGGGCAACAACATCGTATGTATAGATCCATCTACACGATTAACTTCATTTATGACAAATTTGGAGTCTTGTCAACTAACATACATATTGTGTCTAATACTCTATTTACATACTCCTTTATTCGCGTAGGACAACCCTTGCCTCTTTCAGGGCATCACTAAAGATTGTGGACTTTTTTTTTCTGAGGTATTCGTTATTTACATACTTCCTTAATTATTTTGAGTTCGTGTTGCGTGTTGTTTGCAAGTATGTCTTGCTGTGTACCCTTGCACTGCGCATGGTCATTCAGATGTTAAGGATTGTTTTGCAAGCCTATGGTAAGCGTTGTATAAGTGAAATATTCCTTAGTACGGCCTAAAACACCAATCAATCAAATCATGTTAACCTGTGGCCTGTCGGTGCTCACAAACACCCTCTTTCAAATTCCTTCTCGAAGTTTGATCAACTGGGTACCATATAAAGTAATGCCAAATTAGGCATGAATGGCAAAGTTACATGCACACTACTATATAAAAACCTGAATATTTATAGGCACTGTCCTTTACGTCGCCTCTAACATCGGTGGAGTCATGTGATGAAACTGTGTCCTTGTAGCCAGGTTGTCCGAATGCGGGCCAGTGGTTAAGATGCTTGTCATTTAGCAGCTGGGGCGCAGGAGTTTCGAGTTCAAACCTGGCTTTCCAATGCGATTTTTTAGATACCCAGCTATCAATGCGGTATATTCTGCAGAGATCTCTCTGGTACTTCCGAGGAGTTGGATTCCTCTATCTGAAAGCCTTATCTCTGTCGTATGACAACAGATTAGGAAATTCTCGGTATTGATTGGAAGACCAATTGAATGAATAAACATCTATTACTTCAATATGGGTTATGCTAAAATGTATAAATTTGCAATGTTGTCTTGCAGCATGACTTGTAACCGATCATATCGACACAAGCGACACGTTTCACTTCCTCGGGCATTTTCCCACAGTTTTACGGTCTATATATGTAGAGGATTTCCTTTAACTGACAGACATGCAATATTTGACAAACAGCCAAAGCTGCGTGTGATCGTTCATCATTTTGTGTGCATCGCCATTCCATGCAATTTACCCACGAGAGCATAATCAGTGATTTCTACATCTTTGATGACACGACATACACGAGCTAACGTTAACTCCTGTACAAAGGCTATGTAAGAAATCAGAAGAAATGGGGGGTTTTTTGCGGAGCTGTTCACGAGAAAGCTTCAGGCAAGGAGACTTCTTTTAAAGTGTAGGCAATTCACATTTTAACTCACTTCTACCTCAGCTCAGACGTTACCATCGAGTTAATGGCGAAGTACCGAATTGTACATGCCTCAAGGAAATCAGATTGAGATATAAATAGTTGTACATGTACTTTATAGGCCGTGATAAAATACTTAAAAAAATGGCCACGAAACAGATCTTTATGCAATGAGCTACAGTCAGTGCACGGGTGGGTTTTCTGCACCAAGTAAGTACGACCTCAGTTGTGCGGTCTGTTATACGTAACTACTTGCACCTTTGTGATGACGTTTTGAAAGACAACCAGTAATGCATGTAATTCACGAGAATAATGATCTGAACAGCTTGGACTTGGGTCGTATTTACGCCGGCAAAGGTACCTCGTGGCTCCTCTGGTGGAGAGGAAATCACTAACATTATTGTTAACCTCGTGTCACAAACATAACCGGGGTGTTAGTCACACAAAATGTATATGTACACCGGCAGTTTTCATTTGACATATAGTCAATTAATGTCACAGGTGTGTTCAACAAACACATACACAGGACTTCCGTCCCCTTTGGAAAATGCCTTTTAGTTTCGAACCTACACTGTTATTATCATGCCCACGCCCTTAATAATTCTGAAACTTTAGAGTTATTATAATGGCTAACATTTCGAGTGTTCGCTGTGTTCGAGCCTTCCCAGAACTTTCAGTTTATTTTTCCGCTATTATTTTTGAAACATTATAAATACGAACAAATATACAAAGGGTGGGAATAGTTTGGCATCATCTAACTTTCAAGGGCAAAACTGCCCACTATTTGGTGGCAGGTCCCATCCCTTTTGGTCTTCAGTCAAATATGGTTCACACCATGGCGTTACGGGTTTTCATTTTAATGTCAAGTCTTCAGTTAAAATTAGACTGACCATCTGAAAATCCCTAAAGTTTTTCTCAAAGCAACCTATAAACATATAAAAAAAAAACCAACGTGAAATAAACCCCAAAATCGTCGTTTTCAGGGATCCATCGTGCTTGACTTCCCTTTTGACGGAATGTAAACTGGAAAATGAGCACGTAAATTCGGCGTTCAAACATTTGCAGCAGTCGTCAATACTTTCGCACGCTCAATGCTCGGTTTGAAAATTAATCAGCTGATCATGTGTGACTTCGACCAGACACGATCAACGGTTAGGAGGCCGTGTGAGAAATATTTTGTCAATAAATGTAGACTTCGCATCACTGTTGCAGAGCCAACCTTCGAGTCATTCATAACCATTTAGCCCTTCCTTTTAAACAAGGTCTGGCTTTAAACTACGACATGCTGAAATTTTGCTCGCATCATCCACATCTGTCTCACGTGACCAGGTGACGACAGCCTGTGAGGGAAACCCCGTGTCGTAGGCTGCCTTATAATAGTTTAAGCTCGTGGATGTTTACTATATTGGTTTCATTTAAGCAGTGAAGTAAATTGAAATTTGCAGAAAATAATCATATTTGAGCTGAAGAATTTTGGCCCATTTATGGAAGAATTGCATTTTGTTTTGCAGGTTTCCTAGTTGTGTCAGGCAATCGATTAAGAAGAAACTGTGAGCTATTTGACCATTTTGTGGAAGGAAATGTGTGTGTATTCGGCGATGTTGTATCAGTTCTCGTTGTCTGAGAACGTGAGTGAAATTAGACTACGGTTCGCAGTTAGCGGTTAGCTATTCAAGGGGCACAAGTCATTATTTCTATAAATTATATATTAGGGCACATGTCCATTAATACAGCATCTACAGTCATCAGCCTTGCTACATTAATGATACTTAATGCGGGCTATCACTTGATGGCAATAACTGCCGATCCTAACACCACGGGGCGCTTCTGTGAATAGCAATCTGAATAGTAGCCTGGCTCATATCTTCAACAATACTACACCTACAGACATCATACTTGGTATATTAGTGACACGCAATGCGGGCTATCACTTGATGGCAATAGCTCCCGATTCTAACACCAGGGGGCGCTTCTGTGAATAGCAGTCTGAGTAGCAGTCTCAGCTTTCGACCTCAATGAAGACAAACAAAATTTTTATATCAACTCTAAGCTCTACTGTCTTTAACCCCTTCACCAATACGCTTTAGGATGAACTGCCTCACTGAACTGTACACAGAACTGTTGCTGGATCTTTTAACTGGTGTTTACGCCCTAACCAGTAAAAAATGGCGTGAAATGCTTTGACGTCCAATGACTGCTAACATCAGACTGAGTTGTTAACTAGACTGTTAACAGAACTTTTTACTGGTTTTAAAGACTTAACCAATTCGAAAAGGGCAACTTTCTATACGGATACACACTGTTCATACTTGGTAATTAAACACAACTTTCCAAACAGTTCAAAGTGGCGCCAAGAGTTTTCACATCAGGTGGCGTCAAAATCAGCAGCTAACCCTGGTAATTGATCTGTAAACCGGCATTAACGCCTTAAGCAATATACATACAGATCTCAGACTTCACACGCAAACATAACTTCACAAGCCCTACAAGCCATTTATTTCCTTAAAAATAAAACATTCATTATGAAAATAATATTACAGATTCACATAGATTTTATTTGGTGCTTACAGCCCACTTTAAATGGCGTGCAAAACGCTATCAATGACCTTTGCACCGACGTCAGATGACGTCAACTGAGGTTTTAACCCAACCATTTACTGAGCTTTCAATGGCTTCAACGCCTTTACCAATATGTTGTAAGGTGACATCACACTGAATTGCTTACACAGCTATTAATTTACCTCTTAACCGGAGTTTTCACCTTCACCAATAAACGTAAAGATCTCACACTGAATACATAAACGCCTCTATTCCAGCCCTACAAAACCATGTCAAGTGTTTTGTTGTGCAATACGTGATGACGTCAACTCCTGAACTGTTGATGTAGCTGTTATGCGAACTGTTAGTTGGCACATGTGCCGAAATCAACAGGCACACAGGCCTAATAATTGGTACTCTAACACCATTTCGCAAACCTTACAAAACTGAGGTCAGCGTCAAATGACGTCAAACTGAGTTGTTACCTGGGCTCAACTAAACTCTTGACTGGCGTTTACATCTCATGAAATACAGATAACTGAAACATACTGTTCTTGGTACAAAAACACGTCAGGCGAAGTCACACTAAATTGATAACTCTACTGTAACTGGTTAGCCATAACTGGCTAGCCATAACCAATAGTGGTATAGAACTTATATTTGATACACAAACACCACTCAGCAACCCACGTCAGATGTTCTAACATCAAACGTCAAGTGATGTCACGCTGAACTGTTAACCAAACTGTTAGCTAGCATTAATGTCTGAAGTATTAAGCACGCTAAATTGGTTACCGAACGGTAAACTGATATGTTAACCGGGGTGAACACCTTAACCAATAAGCGAGCTTGCGTACTTGGTGACGCAACCATTACTTGACAAGGTCCACAAAAGGGCTCGAAATGTTTTGACGTTATGTGATGTCAAGTGTTACAGAACTGTAATAATTAGTACACAAGCACATCATTGCAATATGAGAGTGAATTGTTAACCAAATTGGTGAAATGCAATCACCAACAAGCATGGATGTCTCATAAATGTACTTCGCAGACAAACATCATTTGGCAAACCCAACAAAAGGACGTCAAAATTCAATCACTGATGTCATGTTACGGCAGTTGTTAAAACTTTTAACGCAACAAAACTTTTTATACGACCTGCAAAGTAGCGTTTGTGTACTAAGAATGAGCTGTCTATGCCATTGGGTCAAGGTATTGAGGACAGTTGAGAGTTCAGTTAACAGCTGCTCAACAATTCCGTTTGACGTCGAAATTTTAAACTTCTGACGATCGCTGTTAGGCCTTTTCTAGTAGTGTTTGCGTACAAAGCATAAGACATATTGGTCAATTTGTTAGTGTGCAAACGGCGGTTAATAAGTCATTTAACCTCGTCATCATTTATACCTTTATATAAATCATTATATTGACCCTTTGGTAATGTAGAGGGACAATTTTGTTAGCTTACCACATAGACCATCATAGCACAGCCAACCGTGCTGCACGGTTCTCACACATGATACAAAATGACCTCTTCCGTCATACCAGCAATGGTGTATTTCTGATCCTCCATGGTAAGGTCATGGGAATAATTGCTTACATCACATGGAACATATCCTAACTGTACCAAGTCACTTAGAGATAAAATAAAGACAGGGGGTAGAGACTTCACTGTTCTCTCCTGGTTCTGCTCTGCGGCACACTAATGACAGTTTGTAAACAAAATATATATATATATATAGAAGTATATATATATATATATATATATATATATATATATATATATAAGTGCAGCATTACTGGATATATGGGATAGACTGCTATTCACACTGCTATTCACTGAAGTGCTCCCTGGAGTCAGATTTGGGAATTATCGGCATGACGTGATAACCCGCATTAGCCGTCATTCATGTTCCAAGTATAATGTCTGTAGGTGCAATATTAATCGAGATATGGGCCAGACTGCTACTCAGACTGCTATGCACAGAAGCGTCCCCTGGTGTCAGAATTGGAAATTATCGGCATGAGGTGATAGCCCGCATTAAGTGTCATAATGTTCCAAGTATGATATCTGTAAGTGCAGTAATAATGGAGATATAGCCCAATACATAATTTATGGAAATAATGACTCTTCCCCGTGGAATAGCTAACCGCTAACCGCTAACTGCGAACTAAGTTATTTCACGTGTCTGAGGTCGGTCTGGCTCTTCAAGCTCGTCTTATCCACAGGCTGACCTGGGACAATTCGAGCTGATACGTCATCGCGGATCACACAGTGTTATGATAATTACTATATATACCATGTCAGTTTAATGTGACTTGATATGTTGACGGCATGGTATTTCAGCCGGCCAGGATGTTTTCATTAAGACAAGAATTCTACAAGAGTACAGCATCGTTAAATGACCACAGGAGATAGAAAAGCGGACTTTAAACATCAGTTAGCAGTATTCCCATCAGATGCAAAATCATCACGTATCCAGGATCTCCTGAGATGTTCAGTATTTCTATGTTAAAAATGCATTATACCATTACTTTACTATGTAACAACTTATCAGTCAGAGTAGACTGATCTGACTGTGGAATCGGACTGTGGGCAAAGCTCTCAATTCCGATTTTCTCTTCATCTTTCATCTCGCTCAAACAGTTTCTTTACAAACCCTTCTCCGCGTTTGCTTGCGAGACATCTAGACACCAACCAAACGCTCATGAAAGCGGGAGAAAATACAGTTATTACTGCGCTTCAGGCAGCTTTCAGGAGACAAGGTGAAATGTAGGGCTTCGCTCCAACAGTATAGACTTGTCGCTCATGCTTAAGGATGTTCCTTGATTGCCGAGATAAAGCCTTGGCGGAAATACAAAGCAAAGTTTCATGTGATTACAACCGCATCTGTTCAAATTCCCAGTTTTCCAAATATCACCCTTTTTTTTTTTTTGGCGTCAGGACTCAGACAAAACACGTTGATTTGCACGAGGACATTGAGTTCAGTATTTTAAAAAGAAACGACATAACGTGGGTAAATCTTTCTCAGCTCGTCTTTGCGTTCAAGTAGAAATTAATCTAGTATATCTTTTTCACATTCGGCATCGCCGCAGACAAATGTATTAGTTTCAACCTGCCACAAAGATCAGTTTTGGACCTAGTAAGTTAGGGAAGCCAAGTAAGCATATCAAAGGGATTGCAGAAATGTTAGCTGTAGTCGAAAACATCTGGAATTCGCTAAGCCAACGCCTTACATATTGCATTTGGCCTAAAAATTTCCACGTCATTGTGAACCATTATTTTTTAATTCCGCGAGTTCTATATGTATTCATCACCCAAAATATGGATACTTTAAGTTTTCGTATAGAAAATAGGATGATGTCCTACCGGAAGATGTGCGATTCCTTACTAAGAGTAATATTTAGTGAGCCTTATTTAGCCTACAAGGAATGTTAGTGTAAATAAGTAGAAACTATGAATATCAAAACGTAAATTCTTTCCTACTAGACACTGGCTGAATGTGTCATTCTCATTAGAGTGGGAAGGGAGTTTCAAGAAGGAAAACCCCGTGTAGAGCAAGTATGTTCACTGGCAGACACTTCCACATGGAGATCTCGGACATAACACGCGTACCATAAAATGTGATTCAAATTTAGCTTTGTTTGGTGTCAACTTCTTAAAGGATTCGTCTATCTTTAATGTTACGAATTCGAACTATCGCGACATTTAGCAATATATCAATGATACGAAAGCTAAGTTTGGGCCTGTGGCCTTTTGATTTTGGGTAGAATTTAAAGTCCTATATTTTAATATAATTGCTTGCATGATCCTACTAGAGATGTATCTGAAAATGGATATAGCCTCCTGAGTTATGTCCCTTCCCCGATGATAAAATCTTGACTTCTGTAATTACTTTTTTCAAAATGATCGAGTTCTAATAAAAAGAAAAATCTTCTCATAACTCTGAACACATTATCTTCAGTGTTTCAAATTTAACAAGATATACTGGAAGAGTTATGGTCCTTGGTGACGTGCCATGACTTCGTCATTATTTTAAACATGATCACTAGATGATATGGGCATTTGTTGCTTTTTTGGGGACAAAGTTATACCCCTTTCCAAAATTGACCGTTGCTAAATCATTCCAGTAAAGAGGTTTGGCACGATTTAGTTTTCTTGTGACGAAAAAAACCGGCATGGAGCTGTTACTGGGAGATTTAATCACTCGCTATGCTATTTAGGAATAGCTGCCACGACGAAGCCTTGCTGTATAAGGTACGGTGTTTGTGAAATAAGCTTTAAATCATTGTCCTTGCATTTAGTTGTTACTAAATTTGACTTGGGGGTTTTACTATATGTAAATATACACTTTTCATCGGGTGAGTTTAATAAGCGGTGGGCACATGTTCAGACCCCTGTTGAGATATAATTTGACTACTTTGTGAAAGGCATTGTGTACTGCACATACTAATGTGTACCACAAGTACACAAAATAAAGCGGCACAGGAGCATATGACCCGTATGTTGCATATCACACCTTCCTGAAACCACATTTTCAGTGTGTACCAAATTGTGTAACTGTGGTTACAGCTCGTGATATACACATTAAATTGATCGAGTGTGGGCCTCCGTGGCGCCGTCGGTTAGCGCGCTAGCGCAGAGCAATGACCCAGAAGCTTCCCACCAATGCGGTCGCTCAGAGTTCAAGTCCAGCTTATGCTGGCTTCCTCTCTGGCCGTACGTGGGAAGGTCTGCCAGCAACCCCCCGATGGTCGTGGGTTTTCCCCGGGGCTCTGCCCTGTTTCCTCCCACCATAATCCTGGCCGCCATCGTACAAGTGAAATATGCTTGAGTACAGCGTAAAACACTATTCAGATAAAAAATTAAATAAATAAATTGCTCGAATAGTCTTTGTCAGTGTATCCTGAGTGAGATATCGTGTGTCACATTTGGCGCCTTCGGCACGCCCGGTTATACAGCACTATGGACATGTAGCACCGGTTTGCTGTAAGGAGATACCTCGGTGATGTGGTATAAATGACGCAGAAATCGAATCTGAACCTCGAGCAAGTAAAACATCAAATGGCATTATATACACTTCACTGAACACTATTGCCTTTACTGGGCATACACAGTGATTTTTGCTCTGTTTCACAAAACTGCCTAAGTTCAATAAATAGGTCAAATCCGCAATTTTGGCCCAAGTCCATCACTGGGCGTTTCTGGAAAAAATTCACCAAAAAGTCAAACACAACATGGACATAGTATTATGTTTCTTAAGACTTTACAAGTTTGGCGAGACCGAAATGGGATAACTTACCATTGAATCCAGATCAACAAAGCAAATATATAAATGAAAATCTCTGAGACAAAAGTTAGGAAAATCAAGGTTTTTTAAACTCATGTACCCTTCAAATCAATTAAAAGTAATATTGCGGGCAATAACAGAGGAAACACGAAAATATTGCTAATTATCAAGGCGATTATCTTTTCGCCTTCCCCACCAAAATGATCGGTTTGAACAGAAAGGCGCAAATGTAATCAGGTCATGTGTGATATTAAAAAAATATTGTTTTTATTTCTGGATAACATAATTAAATACCTTTGCGTAGTTTCGACGTGACTCGCCCCCGGAGCGATTCCAGGCAATGTACGAGCTGATCAGGCGCATTACCTTCACAGATGTCAATTAACTTTTACGCCCTAAAGCAACGTACCAGCCCCTTATGTTAACATCCTGGTTCTACGTGATGAAGGGATGATGCAGGACCAACCACAGAACAAAACCTTTCCTGGTTTCGTACAGACAGACGTGGCGTCCTATAGACATAATCAAAAAGCGAATCGACACGATTTTTTCTGCATTTGTGTCCAATTAAAAAAACTGAGCTAGTGGCATATTATCGCTGTCATATAACTATCTAGAGTAACAGCCATTGATAATTGATTCGCCACCAATACAAATCCAGTTTTCGCAGTACACTGCTGCATCTTTGCGTCATCATTAGTGATGGTTTTCGAAGCAATGTGGTATCAAAGTGACGCAGCCTACGTATAAATGCAATGTGAAAAAATTCCTCCGATGTATGGTTAGGAAGAGGGGTTTTTTTTCGAGTTTTTTTTTTTTGCTGATACCAATAAAGTAACGCAATCAATGTTAGAAAGTACCTTAGTACCTTATCAAACGAGTTTTGATACGAGTGTAGATTATCAGTGAGTCTCGCAGAAAAGAAATTATTTCAGCAATTTAGACTACGGTACTCTGGAGGTCTAATAAATTGCTGTTAATAATAATGCATTTTTACCAAATTTGACGTAAGTGTAATTTTAAATTTTACTTCATTTAAGCTGCTGAAAAAATGGGCTGAAGTAAATTGAGAAGAGGTCGGCTTTCATGGAATATGTGTGACCACTTGCTATTATATTAGCGCTGTTGCTTTAGTTTTGCCCACCAGGATATTAGCTTTTACATATCATATGCGAAGACCTATTTCGCACTCAGTGTGATACAAAGAGAAGCTCAACTTCACTGCATGTTTCTTCAACTTCGTTTTCAGTTGTCGAAATGTTCCGTCTGCGATTGTCATTTGTACTGACACACCGCCACTTCGACTGAATGAAATTTGTTCTCGTTCGCCACGGATGCTAACTCATTCACCCTGTTACCGATTACGTTACCGACAGCTGGAACTAGGAAAATCAGGTGTCAATGTTATGAAACAAGAGCCAGCTTATACTGGTTACGTCACTGCACACTCGTGTGAGAAGCGGGTGTCATTCGACACGGAAAGAAGGGAGAGGAATTACGATTAGCCGTAGCAAGAGCAGGTTTGCACGTTATGCTCCCGTGTATATATGCATATAATTCTGTTGACGGTGAGTGATATGAGCAGTGAGGAAAAGGCTCGTGCCTCTCAATGACGAGCTTATTACTGCTGAGTTAATTAACGGTGGAACGAAGCCAAGTGTGTAATTAATTCTAATGAAAAGACTCGTTTGTTTCGTGGCTCACTCTGGCCCAGTGAGCCGTATAAAATCTGTGCTTACCGTATGTACAGGAAATTTCGCAGCATTCTATCACGGATAAATCACTGTGAAGACTTTACAAAGATAAATGGGTTTGGTCAAGACAGTACTTTACAAATAAAAGGACCGTTTACCGAAATTCATATCTGGTTTTATCTTGACATAAGTTTGGTGTATATTTTATTGGCACTGTTACCTACACAGCACTGTGCACAAAAACAAAAGGAGGTAACAACGCAATTGGCTGTATGTTTGCGGTTTAATGGCAGTTGTTTATCTGCAGAAAATACACTGTTTCCCAAACTGCCGGTAAATTTAAGTGTAAAACACACCTTTTGGGACCATTATAAGCATATAGCGGGAACAATACCACCTTTGACCACTCAATAGCCTAAATATTGGTGCGTTTTTTTCAAAGAAGCATGTTTAAATGTAAAATATTCTAAGTCAAAGGGACAAATGTTGTTGAGTTAGCAATGATTTTTTGAGGCGGGGGGGGGAGGCATTTTTGCACAACAAAGGATAGGGTTTTTCCACACTGTCCCGTAAACGGACCACGTTGCGGATCCATGGGAACATCACTTCGTTGACTTGAAGGTCAACCACGAAAATCCTCGCCGTTCATGAAAGCATCACCTTGATGTGATAAGCATAAATACTTACGCCGCCCATATCCCCGGATAAAACGGAATTAATTCTACTTTCCAAACGATTTATGTGCGACCATATACATTGTTGCCTTTTCAGTCCCTTTTAATCTGCATCCTGGGAAGCTATCTGTCCGCGGAGTATGTCATAACACTCACGCGGAGGTATGCAATCCCAGGGGGAAAGGCAAGGGGGAAGGGATGCACGTCTGAAGATGCGTTTGCACAACCCGTCCGTCACTTAAATGGCTGTTCCGGTCAGCACATATACCGGCTGCCAATCTTAGGTCAAATCAGATGAGTAGGGCATAAAGAACGGAGAGTAGTGATGTCAGATGATTCTCCACACAACTGTCATTGAAAAGGACAAGACAGTAAACCAAAATTTCAACAAGTTTTCAGAATGGATGGTAAACATTATTTGATCATTCAGTATAAAGTTTTATTTGTTTTTAGTTTCCCTGATTTCTGTTTAATTACCTCGATCCCACCCACTTTTCTCCACCCATAATCCCGATTCCCGTGGGATTTCTCTCTGTGGTATTACTCGCCATGTAGTCAAGTAAAGAATGAAAATCACGATGTTTAACACCATGTTTATGAAATCTTCTCTTAGAAATTTTCACCTAAACTTTCACTTAAATTTTCACTTCGAAATTTCAACTATACGTCGCAGATTCATACACGTTGGGTTGTGGAAATCGAAATGCTCGGAGTAAACCATCGCAAGTGCCCAAAAAGCTGCCTTGACTAAGTCGCAACCGAATGGGGCTTTATTTATTTATTCATTTGTATATTTATTTATTTACTTACTTATTTACTTGACTTAGTTTTAACGCCATACTCAAGAATTTTGCACTCATAAAACTCTGACCTGCTTGATGGATAAAATCAGCCTAAAATGCAAAATATATTTATCATATGTTTTACATTTGTTGGCAAAGTTCTTGATCTATAAACTACCGGTACTCAAATTTTTTATGATTAAAACGTTCTCTTCGACCAAGGCATGTGAGAAAAGTTTGATGAAACAAAAAAATATACATATTCAGACACCAAAATTTTGATTTTGGTTTCTATTTATTTTACATCTGACATACTGCTTTCCAGTCAACGTGGTGTCATTGTTAAATTACAGGCCGAAGTGTCATATCTGGTGTCCAGAACACTTCATGTCTCTGAGGCAACATTGTAATCTCTTCGGCCTTGATAGCGCATAATGATATCTGATTGGTTGACTGAAGCGAACCATGCTAAAGATTAGGTAAATGCGTCGGATATATGAGTAGAGCGAGCGATTAGATCAAAACTGGAGGAGGAAAAAACACATCTGAAACAACACTTTTCTTTTTCTTCTGATCTATAACCGCAGATCACACAGTTAATACATTTGCTATAAGTTTAGTGGCAAGGTCAGCCAGAAACGGATGGATGGCCATGGGTTTTCTCCGGTTTCCCCCCCCCCCCCACATCATTTTGGCCGCCGTTGTATAGGTGAAATATTCTTGAGTATGGAGTTAAACAGATAAAACAAATAATTTGTATGCAAGTCATTGCAGAATCATTAATAAGTGACTTGTGTTACGAGAATTACATAACATCCCAGTTTCCCCATGCTAAAGCTTACATCCGTGAGTCATTTATTTGGCGTCTCATGCATGCTCAATGGCTTTGAATCGCGTGGGTTATGGTACAAACCGCCCACCGTGCTTGTCAGTTCAAAAAACAGTCCTGCCTCCGTTCTGTATTATCCTGACCATCCATCCTGGCTAAAGGAAGGCTTCTAAAGCTGATTTATCTAAAAAAGTCGACAGTTGCTAAACAACAAGCCAGACTCGAGGCAGATGTCGCTGTGATAGCCGCGAAACTGGCGTCGCGCGTATAAATCACGAGTGCTTCCGAATCAAATCAATCGTTTATGTCGAGAGACGGAAACCTCTGGGCTGTTGAACTGTACAAAGAGATCGTGCAAACTTCAATGGTTTCCTGATTTTGACTTTGCCGTAGGTTAACCTGCTCTTTTGGGGGGGATTGGCTTAAGGGGTGTGGCTGTTTTTTTTGGGGGGGGGAAGGTTGTTTTTTTTGGGGGGGGTGGTTTTTGGCAGTGAGGTTTGGGGAGAAAAGGCGAGTAAAGTCAATAATTTATTTTTAGCTGTATAATTACTTTAAAAATTTCTGCGCGAATTAATTCCGCACGAAAAGAAAAGTTGATTATACATCGAAGTTCTCGCCCAACCATGAAAAATGTTCTTCACTTCAGACTTCAGTCTTTTCTTCATAACTGGATTCTCACCTTTTGCATTTGCGTGCTTTTTGTAGAAGACAATCTCGTCCCCCTCAAATATGTGCGAGGGTTATTTGCAAAAATGAAAATTTATTTCAGTTCACACTGAGCTTTGCCAATAAAATGTCAAAGTTTGCTCCCAGCCAGAAATCTGTTTTGTATCACAGGAGCGGTGCTTTTTTTTCCTTCAGTAGCGAACAAAGAGTTAAGCTTTTGACGAAATACTGAAAGGCCGTACAATATAAGAGGCCTGATTTCAGTGCTAATATGCGACCATTTGACCAATTATCACACCGTCGTCGATGCCTTGGTTTTACTCTCTCCCTCTCAATATATATATAGTACAGGACATGCATTGGTTTGAATGACATGTTTTCATGTTAGTACTGACATGCTCCGAGAGCATTTGTTTAGTGTGTTTAACGTGGTGCTCCATCCTTCCTTCGCCTGGTACCCGACAATTCTCTTGACTTCAGTCGATAAAGCGACATCAGGATTCAATCAGCGACCAATCGACTGCAACCAGACCAATGTTTTGAGTGAATGAACTAGCGATGGTCATTTTGTGCTTCAAATATGAGACGCTATACGTAAATCATTGTGTTGAATAACAACCCACGTTGGATTTATGAACAGTTTAAAATCAAACCTCAACCGAAATACACAATGAGATTAACAATAGCTTCTTTGTTTTGTTTCATTTGACTAATGTTTACTCCATACTCGAGAATATTTCACCTATATGATGGCGGCCAGCATTATGATGGGGGATACCAGGCAGAGCCCGGGTGAAACCTACGATCATCAGCAGATTGTTGGCAGACATTCCCACGTATGGCCGAAGAGGAAGCCAGCATGAGCTGGACTTGAACTCACAGAGACCGCATTGGTGAGAGGCAGAGAGGCATAACGCCGCGTTGGCGCGCTAACCCTCTCGGGATTAACAAATACCTAAAACTTAGCATGTTACACCCCTGAGACACTGATTAAATTAATCATTTCCTGCGTCTTTCCATCATCACTGAAAACTGTTGAGTGCATCTCTTTGCATGAATCCATCTTAATTTCTCACTTTATATACATTTCTTAGTTCTTTGTTGGCTTGTGTTAAATGTTGTTTAAGAAACTGATCTTGACCTTACTGACCTGGAACTCCCATTTTGGATGACGACTTGTATGCCGATGTCTGAGGCGACGCTCCGAACCGTGACAAATCTACTTAATACATATTCAATGCATCGTTGGCAAATTTATTCTAAAAGTACTTTATAACGAATATCTGGTCTATTGATTTTCTCACTTGAGACGAGGTATACTTCTTAAAAATTGACGTCAAGGCAACGTCGCATAAGGTGATGTATTTCAGAAAAATTTTTTTTAATCATTCTACTTCTCGGATACATGCAGCTACTGAGTGTTTTCTCATTTTTCCAAACGAGGTGATTTTCAGAAGCGCTATGTTTTCAACACTAGAGGGTTATGGTCTCAGAAAAGTTTGCAAATGGTTTAAAACTGGACTGTTCGAGCTCAGCGTATTTTATACAGATAGGCTTCTGAATGTATAGCCGGTCGGTCTTGCGATTGTTGACCCCGAGCCCATTATGGTCGACGACTTCTATACGACTGTCGGTTTCGACGCCGAGATACATTTTCACATTGTGACCTGAAGTCAGTGTGGTTTGGGGTTTATAGCAAGACCAAAGTGATATCCTGTGCTTTGTTTACTTTTTTTTGCGAAACCTTGTTTGCCTGAAGGGTTTCGATGCTGTGATAACTTTGCACACTCCAAATTTTAGAGAAATAAAGTAGCTACATTTCATGATTTTTTAATTTAAATTACTGACGTCAACCATGTGAACGCGCCTTATTTACGCAAATGCCCGTATTGGACTGTTGTTAACGCTTTATACACAAAACGTTTTTCACCTTCTATAATATAGAATGTCGGTTAATTTTATGAGTGGAAGAAACTAGAAACTATGAAACCTGTTTCATAGTCACCGAAAAACTTTCCCACATAAGCCCATGATGTATAGGTCATGTGACATACAATATACTTTATGATTTAATAAATGGTTAACCCCCGCTTGGAGGAATTTGTCCTTAACACGACAACGGTTAGGACTACGGGCTGAGTGTAAAGCCTTAAGTCATCGCTAGCAAACTACACTGAGACTGCGTTCAAAAAATATTAGACTTAACCATGAGATAAGTCATAACTGACCCGTTTGAGGGAAAAGGTTCATCGCTGCGCAGAGCGTGACTACCAGGCCGACGTATCTCGCGAGTATGCGTCATCAAAACAATTACGGTTGACATCAATTAGACCATCTTTGTAAAACGGGTCCCAGACAGCCAAACAGTTTGTTTAATTATTAGTTTGCAAAAGAGAGAAAATAACTGAATGCAAGCATAAACTTCCCAGGCAGCTTCAATTGTAAAAGTCTTTTATATGTGTGGCAGTCTATTTAATACACTATGATTCAATCTGCAAAGCTACATTTTCAGACATTTTTCAGGTACGGTGAACATTCACGTATTGCTACTTAAACCTTTCAGGCAAGACTTGAGCAACCGTGATAAAAGAGCAGATTATTCAGAAATTATCCATGAAACTAAACTAACCAAGAAATGGTACATGTAGAGTTGAACATTAGACCATAGAGTGTTTTCCGCTACGGATGGGTAACTTGGGTAGCATCCAGAGCCGGTTCGTTAATCTTCAACTGTCGACCGCAAGGGTTATTTTGGGATTTAATTGAATTACATTCTGTCGGTTGCAGGCCAATCTGCGATAACTGCTGGTGGCGAAAAAAGATGGGCTGGATGCCTTTAGTGAGACTCGACCGGCTGTTCGAGGCAAAAAGATGGAGGCCAAATTGTCGAAATAAGAGGGCCGAATTGTGACGTGTTTGCTTCGAGGCTCTCAGCCTATATTCCCATTCGACTTTGGTATCAGCAAAGAGCCTACTGGGGGGAGAAAAAAAGAAAACGGATCCAAAGAGGTGGACGAGGTGAGGGTGCCTTTCCAACTAGTTTTAAGTGGATGGTGATGGTTGCCTCGTTATGAGAAGTTTTCAAGTTTCCTATCCAGTGCAACACGCGCGAGAAGGAGCTGGGGATGGTTGAGAATACTTAGCTTCAGTCTGTGATCACCAGGTTTGCGCACTTTTCAGAAACTCTCCTTAAAAGTGTGTATCACTGTTTTTTGTGTTTTTTAATATTGTTGTCTCCACAGGGGCATATTATGCAATTGTGTGCGAATTGTTGAATGTAGCATTGCTGGTGATTTGCGTCGTTTCCTTGCTGGCAGTATCCTCCTGTTTTCGTGAACGCTTTTGTAGCTAGGTGGGATTCATAACCGTGGTGATTGGGTCAAAAGTTTGGTTGTTGTCGGAAAACAGAGCATCAAAATAAATGGGGTCCGGTTATTGGAACGGGCGAGCAAATTGTCCGAAATCTTGACCGTGCCAAAGGCCGAATAGGCAATGAATTCGATTAGCAAGACTCACCCGTTCTCGTAGCGGGATCAGGGCACCACCCTATATTTCGAGGAAATAGAAAGAGGGATTTACTGGCTCTAATTCTACTTCCTTTTATGCCATGCGCATAGAGAATCATGACGAAACAGGTCGACGCCAGTTTTGAGAGCAACAAAGCCCAGTACAACGACACGGACTCTCAGGCCTCCAGTAATGATACAGACTGCGGGCCGCCCAGTGCCGCCGACACGTACGGCAAGTTCCCGATACAATCCTGCCTGCGTCGTACGGCCAACCACACTGAAGCGAGAGCCGCGGACGAGATTGGCTCCAACTCCGTGAGCCGGCCGAGAAAGAAATTTTGAAAGTTGAATTTACCGGTATGATATCTGACGAGGATGGAGCTCAAAGCGACACTGATAAGGAATTGTACCAGATTCAAAGGAAGGGTCTTACCGGCATTCGCCTTCGGGAACCCAGGCTGTCCCTACTGGGCAAGCCTATCAACTACAGGGCTCACAAAAGGGATGTTCGCTACCGCCGGGCCCAGGCTAAAGTGTATAACTTTCTGGAGAGGCCGACAGGATGGAGGGATTTCTTGTATCACATAGTCGTGTGAGTACATCTCCTTTTTTTCCTATTATATTATATGCTTCTATTTCAGCATTGTTATATATGGTCACTAATCCTGAGTGTGTGCATCTGTAACAAATATTACACTAAATAAGGTCAACGGAACGCAGCAACCACCATTGACAAATTGGATGCTAATCTTCAAAGTCGGGCTGAAAAAAAAAACAGCTTCCTGTGCATGCTACTGTCAGAGTAGACACAATATGTGGTAGGGGCTTACAGAAATGGATCAGTATTGATGCTGAGTGAAATAGGCCGTCGCTAACATCCTGTGTTTTTTGTTACTGAACAGATGAGTGAGTTTGATCAGTTTCCGTATCTATTGACTAGGAGTGGCCCATAGACTATAACTGGCACAGGAACTTTCGGTGGAGGTTAAGGGTTTAGTTCTGACCCTTATACATGGATGTAGTTTTGTTTTTTTGTTTTTTTGTTATTGATTTTCATGTTTGATTAGGATGTGTTGTTTACAAATCAGAAATGGTATATATCCCCTCATTTAGATGGCTGTAGACTGTAGGTGGACTTTGAAAAAGATTTGGTTCTGTACCAAGTCTATTGCTCTTATTGCTGTCTTTTAATTTAATCCTTTGTACATGCAGACGTTAACTTGTATGTGTCTATGTAATGTGGATTTGTGCGTGCACGTGTGTGTTAAATGCACTGTATAACGTGTTTTATTAAGAGTCTGTTAATCTGTTCCCTGCAAAGAGATGGTCTACTTTGATAACTCACAATATACTGGCTATATCTACAACTGCACTCAGTATAAACATGTTATTGCCGTGGAACTTCTGTCTCCCTCCATTACAGAGGATAAATCAGCAAGTATGGTAGCATTGTAGCGCTTGAGGTTTATGAGGCCTTTTGTCGATAAGACAACCGTACATACACATTAACCCCAATCTGGCCTCGGACAGATTAATTGCGATATTTCCTGTTGGTCACCATAAACTAAGACCGATGATCCATGGATGTGAAACCCATGTTAGAAATAACTGTAAACAATCTAGGTCGTGGATCGTAGAGTGGTTGTTGCGGCCTACTCTGGAGTGACCTACGAATACATTAACATGGAATCGACCATACTGGATTAGAGGTATGGTCCATAATCATTCGAGGTGTAATTTGTAACTAACGAGCTGCGCTTGCTATGTTTATTAATCATTTGCTAGCATGCAAACAATCCGATCTCTTACCTCTTTTTTCACTCCTATTATTGTGTAGGGATCGTCTCCTATTTAAAGGCATACGCATACCGTGGACATTACTGTAGAGTGTGCATTTGTCAACTTTTTCTGTATAGTACCGCATACGTCTACACAATCCAGTGTGTACTTTTCCTGAAAAATACCGTATTCTTCTGTGCAATTGCACACGTTTCCTTCATTCTGCCGTATACTTTTGCAATGTATTATGGACTTCGCCATCATAATGTCATATATTTTTCATTAACAATGTTGTGAATGCTTCATCCATCGAGTCTACAAATGCGGAAGTTCTGCACTGAAATTACGGACGTCCCTGCAATTTGTATACAATGTCCTGGGATCCTCATTTATAAAATCTAGAAATTTTCTTCTGTAGAATTCTGCGGAATGCGCCATTTGTTGCATATGCCTGATCAATTACACTGCACTTGATCCCTGACCACAAATGGATGTTGTGATGCAATCGCTTTACAGCCAATAGATTGGGGATAACCAACTTGTGTAGCAATCAATAATAGGCGTACGTCAACAGTTAATACAATATAATGTTTGTTCCATTTAACATGATAATACAAGTATGCGTAACTGAATCTTTTCTTTTCACAAATGAAAGATGCCTCACAGAACAACACTGACACCAGAATTTAAAACTATTTACATTGTATAACACCAATGCTAATGAGTAAAGCCGAACTGAGCATAGTCCTGTTATGGCGTTGAATGAGTCGGATGTGTGTGCATGAAAGCACTTCTGTTGGAATGACACGAAATGTGTTGCTACGTAACGTAGCATTAGGCCAAAGTGTAAATGACACTCAAAATAAATGTTTACGTTTAGACCAACCTATTCAGAGTTAACCCTTTTTCTCGTACGAATTGACATCTGAGGTGGACGAAATTGTTGAAAGATATAATACCCGAATAGATGCATAACAGTTGCCTTTCAGCTTACATACTTAATAAACGTACAGTAGATATGAACTAATGTAATGGTGTAAGCTTTTGATGACTAATACTGGTGTCAAATTTTAATGGATAATATCAGTGTGAACTTTTGATGGGTAATATCTGATGTTGATTTATTGCATTTCCTGGCGTTTGTAGTGGAACAGCTTGTGATGAACACGAAGCGTTTTCCAAATGACAACCAGTTCTTCTACATTTTGCCCAAATCTCCCTTGACCTATAAACTTTACAAACACGACTTGTTGCCAACTAGAGCGGCCGAACAATGGATATGCTCCTGGGTTCCTGTTACCAATACATGCTAAACAGCGGCTGTTATCTAATTTCCCTAGTGTCATATGAATCACTTTACCTCAGACAGTAACATACCTCCTTGCCCTTTCCCTCAAAAGATTTTTTTTAGTTATTGTGCCATTTTTTTATTACCTGACGTAACAGTATATCTTTCTGCGGTGTGGTCCAGTTCGCCTTTGCTTACAAGGTTTACAACAGAAATAACACATAATAACACGAATAACACATATTAATGATTAATTGACTTATTATTTCAACTCTGTGTTTCTGTTTGTAGCACATGCATCTAATTAATAGTTACATTCTCACTCGTCTACAGCCTGTACATGCATGATTGTGACCAATACATATCGATTCTGATGTAATAATTCACTCAGCGGCTCTTTTGAATAAACCGTTGCCAGTCTGCTGGTGATGAAAGCGTCTCTAATTCATGGGGTTGCAGCTTCAAATCCACCTCTAGCTACCTCTACTGCAGCTTGAAATCGGGTGCATTTTGGTTTCGTCATACTTTGAAAAGTGGAGGTTAACATCGGAGGCGTGGCTTGCTTTATAGTTAATATAATTACTGATGACTTCAGGATTTGGATGAGAGAGGACTTGACTCCGCCAAGTGATGGATGAATAAACGCCATTTACACATTTGAACTGTGAAATAGGGAATATTGTTGCAGTGTGTGTTATTGCATCGCACTAGACACTAGGGAGGATTTCTGCCGAAGGATGGGCCAAAATTATACACGGTAAAAATATCTACATGGAAAAATAGTTTCCTTTCGACGCAGTGACTGTTATTTTCAGGAAGCAATTCCCTGTGGATAAACAGCAACCCCGTCTAAATAAGGTACACGCAGAATTAATTGCCCAGAAATAAGCTTTGTCCGATTTTCCTCCCGCTATTTTGCACATGCACTCCAACACAGCCTCTATAGCTGTGGAACACTGGTGCAAGTTTAATAGCAGGCTGTTAGGTTGATACTAGTGATGATGCGTTTACGGATGCGTGTGCCTGTGTTGTAATTAGTAGGTCAGGTGATGTCCTGCCGTGTGTCTGGTATTTGATTTGTTGGGTAATTTAATGGTTGTTGTCTGTTGACTTTATAAGCAGCAACAAGATCTAGGTGAACTCATTTTCTGCCATTGTAGTTGTCAAAGCATCTCTGCTGTATGTGTGTCCGAAAAAAGGTGTTGGTGCTTTCAGTTTCCCTGCCGTACACATCCGGAAATCCGAGTTCAAATCCAGGTGTGCACCACTGGGTTAATCCTTTAGTTATCACGTAAGCGGACAAGCAGATTGCCAGTGTTTTAACCCCCCCCCCCCACCACCACAACTGGTTTAGACTGTAGTTATGGATTGTGTCCTGAGGCTGTCCGAATCCAAATACATCATTTACCCACAGGGTAAACCATCTCATCATTCCATGACATAATTATAACTGTTTTAATGTGGCTTGACCAACACAATACAAAGTAATGCATGTTGAGCTGAATAAATCAAACAGGGTTGTCGGTTCTCGAAATGTCCGCATTATTCTTTTGATAGAGCGGTCAATATTTTCCTGTGGAGACTCGATTCCAAATCCAGGGCTCGGTTTCATGAAACTTGTTAAGTTCAGCAAGTTACTTATGTATATAGTTTCTCGTAGCATGGAATGTTTATTACATAAAAAAATAAGTCAAACACTGTATCAGTGTAGTACTAAGTTGCATGGGCACAACGTTGCTGGTAGTTTACCCATAATACCGATCGCCATGGAACAAGTGAAAAAAAAATTAAGTATGCTATTAATCAACGCTCAAATACACAAATAAATGAACAAATAAAAATTAATAACAGTTTGTCTATTCACTGAAGGATAGCTCAAGTACCTTTTGCATCGATGCAAACACAGAGCGCCTCCAGTCAGGCTTATGAACGATCATGTCTAGTGTTCTCGGCATGGCGTTAGAGTGAGGCAGCACTGGAATACGACACGCTTTTGGAATTATCTAATCAAGGCTTCCTGCAAAACAGGACCTAGCTTATAGGTTACACATGCGCAATTCGACCAGTGGTGTCCAAGATTTGGCTTGATGAGTGCTGGAACACTGATTGGATAATACTGCCACACACACAGGTTGTTGATACACTATATATTTTCATACTGTCATTTTACACCCAGTTAAAATAAATCAGAATATTTTCTGCTTTGGATACAACTGAGAACTTTTTGTTTGGGGAATAAACACCCCTCCCAACCGCCCACCCCCACACACAGAGGTTACCAGGGTGATAAAATGCTATTACGTCACTTCCGGGAGAAACAACTCAAAAAAGGGTTCTCATGCTATGTTGATTTTTGATGTGATGTAGAGAAAAGTCCAAGCAGTGTGTGGTGGTATGGCATACCACCACGCATAAGTTTGGAGATATATATTTTGCGGGTTGAAGATGACAAATTTACCACATAAATAGTAAGGAAAATCAGTCCGCTTGTGTAACCTTAAGAAAGATATCAGCCAGTCGGAAGAGCACACTGCTTCATAATTGTGTCTAAAGCCGCTTATTCCAGGACGAGGGGCCGAACAGTATATTCAATAATAACAATATTCAATGTTGAATAAGATCGCTACCTTGCATATAGGAGCCGTTGGGATGAAAGAGATATAAAAGGACATGCGTGGTAGACTATTCGGATACGGATTTATTTCATTCCCACGATATATTACTTGCGTCACTCCGACACCATTAAAATTGATGACTGCTTCACCTCGCCCAAAGGCATCAAATTTTCTTGCTCTGTGGGCTTTCTTAATATATTTGTGGTTAGTATTGAACTTTGCTTTGGAAATTGGCATTGCGATTATTAACCCGGAACGTCCATTTTTGTTGACGATTGGTATACGAATGTCGGTTTTGAGGCCCAAATGTTGCTTGCACTTTGCAGGACCTGAGAGTACGCTCTTATATATACAAATAATTATGGCCTACCACCCCTGCGCATAAATTGATTGATTAATTCCTTTATTTGCCAGACCACAATATAAAAACAGCACACAAAACTGGTTTCAGGGTATAAGGTTTTATGATTACCGATACTTGGGCTTACCAAAATAATGGTGTCAATGCTCTTAACATGGAAAGTTTTTGTGTAATAGAAATGGAAATACATGTATCTCCAAGAAACTTTTCTTAAAAACTGAGACGTTTAAATTCACTGCAAAGAATCCAATGCTTCTGATGAATTAAAAATAACGCCTGGGGATGTTAAATCAGTATAATGTGATTCATTCTGAAAATAATTTAATTTGATGTCAGGTTTTTCTGAGGTGCTTCTTAAAAAAGAATCTCCTGTAATGAATTTAAGCCTGAGATTTCACTTATTATCCTGGGATTTAGCCTTGGTTCTAACATTATATCAGTATTATCACGGCACTATCTCCTTGAAGCGTCCAGATCCAAATGTTGACATTCTAACAGAGCTGCCTTAGTGGAGGGCCATGTTTAATGTTGAACTAGAGGGTGCATTGAACTACACTAGCACGCTAACAACTTGGCCACGGCCATCGCCATGTTAAAGACACCAAATATGACTGATTGCAAAACCAAGAAATACAGGAAGATTGCGAGCTTTTAAAACATTGGACATTCAGCCTTTCGGTACTGAAGTCTAGGTCTTGCCAGGATGATGTTCCATCACATCAACTAAACGGATCGTTCCATTTCTAGACCCCAGTAACCAATGGCTTACTTTTGTTACTTTATTATCGTTTGGGCCACACTGCATATTTTCTCTGAACAAGCAGCTCCTTTCTGAATATAAATATGCAGTCATTACCATATTTTCATAAATGAGTTCCTGTAAAGGTCTTATTTATATTTTTTCATGTATTTGGTTGGTGTTTTACGACGTACTCAAGAGTATTTCACGGCGGCCAGCATTATGGCGGGAGTAAAGCGAGCAGAGACCGGGAGAAACCCTCCACCATCTGTAGTTTCGTTGCGGAGCATAGAGAGCAAATCCAGTGCAGTGACGAGAGTGTGACAGTTGGCATGCAAATGGCCACGCGCTGCCGGTGACATCCGGCCTCTTTGTCAGCTTACCTCAGTAAGTGCTTTGTTCTAACTGTTCATGTAAATGTTTAAGAAGTAACAACTTACATTCCCCTCTTACCAAGGCTTATGCAGATTTCGGTAAAAAAAAACTGTAGATGTTAAATGCAACATACCACTCACTTGTCTGGAATTACTCAAAAACACTGTGTTGTCATCACATTCGATACATATACACGATGACATGAAACACCAATCAGCTATTTGCCGACATAATGTCCAGTGACAGTTAGTGTGAGAGTACAATGACTCGTATTTCAATACTGTACGTCTCTAGCCTGTACATGTATTTACAGTGACACGTGTGCACCAGCTCCACCTGGCTTTGTCAAGTCTCGCAGTACTTTTATCTCTGGTGAACTAAAGCAAACTATTGTGTATATATACAGAGATGTTTCTAAAGTGTAATAATCTCTTGTTATCAAGCTTTACGAGCCGGCGGATCCTTTCTTCCCGGGTAAACAGGAGGACTCGGATAACGATGTATCCCGAGTGCGCATCGACATGTGGTTTCAATAAGGGTTGGCCGTGGTTACTGTACTTGCCACTCTAATGCTTGCATAACGATGGGTTCCCTTGTCTGCACATCTCATGCCATTGATTTCCTGTTTGATAACACGTTAACGATCGCCACATCTGAATGTCTAACCAGGTTCTCCTCTCTAATATGGCCTGCTGGGAAAAGTATCTCCATCGTGAGAAGCGGTTGAAAAAAACATGATTTGCTGGAATAGTTCTTTCATTAAATAGTGCTATAAAAACAGCTCCAAGCTTTGAAAGCACGCTACTGTATTGTATATAGCGGCTTGCACACAATATGAATTAAACGTGTTGCCATGATAAGTGGTTGTCTCGGGTGTAGAGTACATACACATTGTGCTATTCAGATGGACACGAGATTGGTTATAGCTTGACTTAAATTCAGAGTCATTTGAGATAGGTAATGATTTGGTTTTATATTCAGAAAAAGTTGAGGACGATTATAAATTGACTTATATTCACATACATTTGATATAGGTTATAAATTGACATATACTCAGAATTATTTAAAATAGATTATAAGTTGACTTATATTCAGAATCAATACAGGACCTGATCGCCACAATCAGTTCGCTTTCGTTCCTGAAAAATAAAAAAAACAACAAACCACAACCTAAAAGATATTAAATGTTTAAGGCTTCATAATTCTTCAACATGGTAAATTTCCAAATTGACGGTTTTTGTCGGTCCTTCAGCCTGTCTGTCTTGCAATGTCCTTAAGCATCACTGATCGTATGCGTTAAATGACTGTGCAAATATGTCCATAAATTATGCTCTCGGGTTATTTGTTCTAGTCTGATGTCTCCAGCTGACCCTAACTAATTCATTACAGGGAAAACACATATAGCATCCACTTTCTCCCCACCTCCGCCATTGATAAAATATGTCTCATCTTCCACTCGAATAAACAGACCTTTTACCGGAACAGGAGGCATGTTCGTGCATGGGATCAAATTGGCCTAAAATCCAGCCAGAGCATCCATCTGATTTCGCGGTGAGAACTGACAGGACTATATTTCGTCTGCGCGAGCGTGTATGTCTCTGCTAAACTAACCAACAATCTAGGTATCTTCATTTTTTTTTATCTAAACTAGACATGTGTCAGGTAATGTAAGAATGGAGGAGGCGTCGTGCTAATACAGTTTTATTAGTTACTGGTTGTACGTACGATAATCAAGGCCAGGGAATGCCTGGATTTACCGTGTCAAGTCCGTAATGGAACACGTCCAATGTGACGAGACACTGCAGCATTATCAAAACACGGGCCACATAATGTAATCTGATAGGGGATAATATATATGTTTATGTATAGACAAGACAAGATGAAAGTTTCATCTGGGAAAGTGGGACTAAAACAGATAAAACTGTTTGGCATAAAGGTCAGTGGAATTGTGTGAAATCAGGGCGGTGGTATTCAACTTTCACTTCATAAACTTTGCTTCGTGTTACAAGTGGTACAAGTGATACATACTAGCATCGTAATTGTTGACATTGGCTGTTGCTTGGTTTCTGGTTTATACTTTATCTATATTTAGAGCGAAAAGGCTAAGAGCCCACTTACAGGTCTGATAACAAGACATAACAGCGGTGTATAAATAGCTAAGCATGAGTATACATCAGTGTTCTCAGACACAAAAAAAGATTTCTTTGATATGTTGGCCTCGAAAGAAGACAAATTTATTTGTTATATTCATCTTCGTACAAAGTAGTATTCATTTGGTATTTTAATTAAATAAGACTTCTTTTTGGTGTTAAGTTGTATAGGGAGATTTTATTTGTTGTGTTGCATCTGTCTTTAAGTACTGACTAATTCCTTAAACTCGTGAGACCTTCGAAATGTTGTCATTTCAATAAACACCTATATCGGATCCTTATTTTTTATTTATCTCATTGGTGTTGCACGCCTTACTCAAGAATGCTTCACTTATCTCACGGCGTCCAGCATTGTGGTAAAAGTGCATAGCCCCTGGGAACCATTTAAAAGGTTGCTGGCAGACTTCCAACGGGCGACCGGAGAGGAAGACAGCATGAGCTGGACTTGATCTCGCAGTGAGTGCTGAGAAGCCCCTGGGTTATTGTGCCAATCGATCTTATTCCAGTTTTGCTACATGTTCAGGAAAAGTCTGCATTTCAGGTCTGCATTGCGATGAACTTTCCTCAAACAGTTCGATCACAAACGGTTTAGTGAAATAATCAGCATGCCACAAAACAAGATAAGCCCCGCTTATTTACTCAGAAGCCTGTTAAAAAGGATTATTAAAAGTTCTTAGATTCGACTGATTGGTTATGGCTTATTGCCTCCTTTGATTTGGTCCCTCGCACAAAATTTTGTACAACGGTACAGTATCAGCTCGTCTGGAGCTGTGTTTTAATTGAACGACACGGTCATAATACCCGGAATTCGTCTCTGAAAAGCAGAAGACAGATAGAAAGCTGCTACTCGCGCCGGCTTTAGCCCCCAGTGTTAACACAAACCTTATTCAGGTATCAGGTAGGGTCACGTGGCCTATACTGCCATAAATCGGATCGCATTACCGTATTTGACCGATAACGACATTAGATTTGGCAGGCCCCATTCAGGTCGCAAATCCCTGCCTGTTAGCAACGTGGGCTAGTCGATTTTACCAGCTGTTTGATTGCGTACTATGATAAACCCTTGATGAACGAGCAAATTACATGGACAGAATTTATGATATAGAATGGCGATATGTATCGACACTACCGATCCTTTGCCACTGGCTACCACCACAGCCAAGCGCCACGTCCATCTGCACAGCAAAGAGCATAAGGCTAAACTAAATAGCATTACGGCCGTGGATATTACTGAGGGCCTTTTCAATACGTACTTAGCTTAATGGCTAACGCTCTCGATAGAATCTTTAATTACCTATTTCCGAGATTTCCTCTTGGGTATGTTTCTAAGCGCAGGATTATGGGAATTCCGATAATAAATATAGCATAGGAAACAACGTACTCATCGCTACAAGACGAGGAGGAAAACCTTTTGAGAAATTCTTCCTGGTAAATTGATGTTCTCCGAAAACACTTGTACTGCATCCTTGTCCCAAATTATTTATTTATTTGATTGTCGTTTAACAGTTTTTCAACCCAGAGGATGGTGGAAGGGGCGGTGGTTTACGTAAAGCTCTTCGTGTCCCTCTACTTATAAAACTGACAGCTATTGTATAATTTCAGCAAAGAACCTGTGTTATATCTAGAAAGTGTAATCTCTAATAACGATAATACTGTTACTTAAATTCACTTTCTAAATGACATCTACCAATCTGATATGTTCGACTAAGAGAGCTGTGTCATTTCTGATCATCAGAGGGGTAATGCATGTTGGCTGTACAATCTACCGGTCAGCGCCTATCATCTGTTTTTGTAGAAGGTTGGTTGGTCGAGTGGTCTAGATGGGTTAACATGTCTTGCTGGCGATTTGGTGCTTGACTCTGAGGTTGTTGGTTCGAAACGCGGTTAGTTTTCAGCCAATTGTCAGCAATAGAACCCGTGCTATATCTGGAAAGTGTAATCTTTAATAACAGTAATACTGTTACTTAAATTCAATTTATAAATCTGAGCTATCGTATATTTGGAAAATTCTGTTGGATAGTTTTAAGCAACTATCACATACAGAAATGAAAAAAATATACGATGACAGTGAGTTTTATTTGGAATAAACCATCCACTTTTGGTAAGCGTCTGGCCTACAGATATGATTTGGTAAACGATAAGTCGTTAGACGGTGTTTTGAGCCTCATGAGTATGATTAAATCGTTTATATACTGTCACCAACGCCCCACGAAAAGTGGTAGCGATCGAGTCCTTACTTAGCAAAAATTGACCCATATCACTCTTTTCGTGTTGTATCTCCTGTGTATCAGTTCTTCTTTTGTTGACATCTAGTAAAAAGGCTTCCCCAGTGCACTGCACTATAGTTTTGATACCACATATTTACCTGCCCTTTGACGCATTCCTGACATGCTCAGTTAGCCCAGCTGTGCAACGTCTAACCATAACGTGTTAACGTGTGCTGGAGCCTGGAGTACATTCTTCCCTGATCATCAATTTAGATTGTGTGTTATCGAAGACGCTAGTGTAAGCAGAAGGTTTAGAACAAGGTTCCGCGGTCAGCGCTCCTGATTTTCTGTCAGGGCTCACACGGAGTGAAAATCATCACTGTTCCCCTGGAATCTCTACGGTTTATTCCGATGCATCGGGAAAAACTGTGCAACTCTTTGTCCGCATTTAACATCGCGGTCCAGGTATATGCACTACTTTGCTCCTTCCTCTTCTACAGCACACTTTTCATTGCAAATAGCACATGTATGTAGTACACTTGCATTGCTCTCCAGAGTCATGCGTTGTGGTGCTCGTTTCCTGTCTGATGTAGTTTACACTTTTCATTATACGTATGTACTGAACACCATCATGTGTCACACTTTTCTTTAAAACTGTGGTCCTGAATTTTGCACTTTTTTGCTCTTTTCCTGTTGTAGGTCACGCTTTTTATTCTACGTATGCACATAGCGCACTTATTTGGCGCACTTGTCCTTAACATCGCGATACAGAATCGCGATGCATCATTTTGTTCTTCCCTGTAGCAAATCACAATTTTCATTCTACACATGCACATTTTATACTTATGTAATACATTTACTTTCCCAGAATTATGCAGTTATTTTGCTCTTTCCTCTTGTATATCACACATTGTGCTTATACATATAACACGTTTATGTAGGGCACAGGCAATTTACTGTTACAAAACAAAGCGTGTTTTATTGCAACTGTGGCTTCGCTATGTAATCCTTCAAACGTCCCATTACATATGCCCAACTGAATACACAGAGCCAACAAAAACGGTTTAGATCCTCCTGTGTAGTTATAATAGGGAATATTCGTTGTTTTATGAAGTGGTTTCACAAACACACGCCCCTTAGGTTGAGAAATAATCTTATCCTTTCTTCAGACAACAGGAAAATGCAAGTTACATTGTTCAATGGGAAAATCGGTATCCTGGTGTACATAAATTAGCTCTTTAACACCATGTATCGGAGGCAGCTTTTTACCTACCTTGTCTTATACATTTTTATTATTCCCAATACCACACATACACGGCATTGTTAGCAATACCACATTATCTGCAAAACAATATATATGTATATCACATTATTTTTATTATTGGCAATAGATTTCACATCTATCAGAGACCAGCTTGCATACTTGTAATTTTACACAGCTGAAAACAGAGTACCTCTTCCCGCCCAAAGGCGACTTGAGTCCAAGTTTAATGAACAAGTTTTCCCTTGCAATGCACAAGTATTACATTACCAGTTGATCCACGCATCCTCGTCTCATAGAAAGGAATGCACAATAGACTTCACAGCTTAGTAAGGCTGGGATGACTTCAGGCTGGGCATCCTAATGCGTACTTCAACGACATTTCCTTTAAGCATCGCTACAATGTGACTGAGACACTGACGACCTAGCATCTTTAACTGTGAAAAAAAAAAAAACCTTTCGATAAATGGCGTTTGAAACACAATCAGTTGTATTTATCCACTAGCTGTCGTCATCTTTCAGTGCTGCCGTAAATGCAGGCTAGAAGGAAGAAATATCAGAATGTGAGATTGAATATGAGCTTGATATGTTTAGAAACAAATACGTGTGCATGGGCACGTGTACGATGCTGATTTGAGTATGTTTAGAAACAAGTGGTTTACGCCATGTGCCCGTGACAAGAAAAAAATTGTGTGCATAAACGTACAATTTCTTTGTTCAGTTCATAAGCAGTGTACGCCACATGTCCGTAACAGATCAAAACTGCGTACATAAACGTTCAGTCAGTTTACGCGATATTCCTGCACTACATCCATACACATACAACGTTTTCGTTCAGTTCACAGATATGTGCGTACACGTACGACAATTTTGTTCAAGTCGCAAACCAGTGTAACGTATGCATTGGGCTCATATTTCCAGGACATATACTAAATACGTCACTGCACAACGACGGTTTTCTCTGTTCAGATATCCATATCGACCCCCAAAATAGCCAGCAGCGTCACACTGTCCCGAAACTATCGATTATCTCAACCCACGTCCAGAAATAAAATCCTGTATTTGCAAAGAAATAATAATCTAGGCGTATATACTTTATATTTTCAAGATAAGAAAGACTCGGAAACGGGATTAGATTTAGGCGTATCTGCACGATTATATGTACGCATCTAAACTCACGGTTGCTACATTGTATACATGGCTGGTAGGTTTTAGCTGCGTTCGTATTCGACGGAATTGGTTTCTGTTTGTCCTTAGCAATTATATCAACTTCGTGAACTTATAACACAGAGATATTTGGTTTGCGACCAGGTGCTTCATTTCGCAATGAAGATTAGGATGGTTCTATTTTAGGTGCAAATTGATGCTGGGGAGATGCCGCAATGAATCGTCTGTGCCCAGGTTTAGGAAGCTGTCTTAGACTTTAATCAGACTTACATGTGGTTCTAGCTTCAAAGCAGTTTACTGAACTTAAAGTGCGACTTACGTTCGTTATTTTTATTGTGGTTTTGAAATATATTCTCGCAAAAATAAAGATTACCGTTTAAAATAAATATCAGTTGGGAAACACTACCACAAGTTAAGGCTTAAGTAAAAGAGATATCTGTGATCCTGGAGCCAACTGCTGCATGGAGCTTGCAACAGACAGTGAGTCGATCAAACTTAAGCAGTACCTTCATTCCAACTGCCCGTCTGACCCAGTTTGATTTCTTATCTCCTGTTTGCGTTATAACCGCGCCTACTCGACAAGCCTCCATAAAGCTGTCGGGCAATTTAGCATCAAGCACGACCTGTAAGTAATGCATGTGGAGATATACACTGTAGGCCTCAGCCAGATTAAAAGGTATTTTGGGTAATGCCAATACCGTGCTACTAGCCTGGCACAGTCGTAATTGTAGTTAATTATTGGGATACCTGTGCTGTGCCTGTAGTGAGACACATTCGGGATTGTGGTTAGACATTGGGATGCCAGTGCTGTGCCTCTTGTTACACACAGAGGCGTACTTGTGGATAGCCATGAGATGCCAGTGGTGGGCCTCTAGTCATACAGAGGCGTACTTGTCGTTAGCCGTGTGATGACAATGCTGTGCCTCTAGTCAGACAGAGGAGTGACTGTGGTTACCTATTGAGATGCCAATGCTGCATCTCTGATCAATCAAAAGCGTGCTTGTGGCTGGGTATTGGGATGCCAATGCCATTGATGTGCCTGTAATCAGAAAGAGAGATGCTTGTGGTTAGCCACCCGTATGCCAATGCTGTGCCCCTATTCATTCAAAGGTTTTGGTTATCTGCTAGGATGCCATTGATGTACCTCTAATCAGACAGAGGCCTGCTTGTGCTTTGGCTGTCAAATCGTTGTGGACCGATTCCGAGAAGTCAGCGATCACAATCCAATTCGAAGTGGGTTTAAGTCAAAACCTAATGGCACTTATATTAGCTGGGCCTATTCTTAATGACAATCCTTACTTACCCTAGGACGAAAAAACTATATGGAGGTCTCTCTGTGTTTAGCATTGCTTTTGCTTGTCCACTGTGATGCTTCTTAGTGAGCTACAACTCCTAGTGGTTTTGGGGATTCATTAAATCGGACCCGTCACAAACATGTCACACACGTTTGGACATGTTAATGCATTCCGGCTTCAAGGCATTGATGGGCACGGGTGTCTATATTCCGCTAGCCTCCCGTCTGCACAAACCATAGTCTGGGATTAGCAAGGAGGGCTTTTTACGTTTCCTTGTCAAGCCGTCGAAATAATTATTTTCCGGAATGCCCGTCCTCGTATCAAGAAAGTATCGAACGAATCCATGTACGGCCAAACACTTTTGACTAGAATTCCACTGGGTTTAAGGTACTGTTAATTAATTTTCTCCTTTCTGGCCCTGTGCGTGTGAGACCCATATTGGTAACGATCTCAAATGCCTTCCTTGGCTGGGCCTCATGAGAATTCGCCCCTCAGGCGGGCTGTGATCAGCATGAAGAAATACCACTCGAGAGATCCCGGTCAGGAAAAAAACGGCAAGTGTTGCCAATAATTAAAAGAACCTTCGATCAGTGATGAACTGGGGTCGATGTCATGCGCTTTGTGTTGTGTTGGACAAGTGCCCAGTATTCTACCCATTCACGTGCATTGCCAGATGATGTGAAAGCACACACTTGACATATGAAATTCATTCCTTACTTTTCAACATTAGGATAAATAAAGTGATCTTCGCGTGATAATTTCTCGCATTCAGCCTTAGATCGGGCGGATGTGTGAAGTGGAATGAAAAATGTCCTTTACTTTTTTTTAAAAATGGCAAAAACTTGTCTTTCTCTCCTGGCACTCTGTATAGTTTTTCATCCAAAAGCCTGAAGGTTGTGTTGCGAGCCACAGACGTGAGAAAGGCCCGCGGCTATCCAGTCCAATCAAATTAGTAGGTAAAACGCAATATTACATCATTTTCATGGGAAAATATACCCAGGAAAAACTGCGAAAATGATTCCATATAGGTGAAACTATAAAGACGCTTAAGTCAGATGGCTTCTTGTCCAAACCTATCGGCTACTCACCAATGATGTCACGGGATCGAATCCACCTCGACTTGCGTAATTTGCTGGAAATTGGTATCCAGCAATCGACGAAAGTTTGCAGAAAAATACTCTAGCATTCTTGTGCACAGAAATGCGTCGGCTGTCGTGTAATGGAAGCTTCATAAGTATGGAGGTATTTATTGACTTGTTTATTTATTTGATTGGTGTTTTACGACGTTATCAATAATATATCACTTGTGCGACAGTGATCAGCAATGTTATTGTGGCAAGAAACCGGACAGAGTCCTGGAGAAACCAATGACTATCTGCAAGGTACTGGCAGATCTTCCTACGTAGGGTCAGAGAGGATGGCAGGAAATGCTGCGCTATACATGATGCCCATAAAAAATATAAGAATGTTCCAAGTGGGCAAAAGTTCACGCGGACATTAGCATTTCATTTGGTGTATTTGCCACGATGGAAGAACCGTTTTATACACCCAATGTACGGTGAGTCTCACCGTTTGGCATTGGGATCATATTTGTTATATTTTGTAGTCGCCTGACTGTCGTTTGTGGAGTTGACCCAGGAATTTCTTTTCATGTGCAAAAAGAGTCGAATGCAAGCGGAAGCTGAACCATCGTGAACATTAGGTAATGTATATTCCCAAATGAGATACTTTACCTATGGTTTTTAAAATCATTTACATAAGCAATAAACGTGTACACATGCCCAGCTTGGCTTTTGCTCAAACTTTGGACAAGATTAGAATATTTACACCGATGTACATCAACAAAGTCTATTGACTTTTTAAAAGTACTTTCATAACATAATATACCATGAATGTATATTCGGTAATCACACTAACAAATATTGAGTCAAAGCATCTAGGCAGATAAAACAACTGTGTATTTTTTATTAATGGAATTGTGCAGTGAAGGTTCATTCCAATTCATGAACTTAGGTACGCCTGTACTTTGTACGTCCATTTGGATTGACCTAAATCCGTATTTCCCGTAGGGAACGGAAAACTTATTATTTTGAGTTCGTATGACACTCTTAACTGGCTTTGAAGTCTTATAAGTAAAAGTCCTGTGTAATGCTCGTGGGGAAGGAAGTACTGAAAGGTTTCTGCAATGACGCCAGAATATGTCGGATCGGTGATGTGTTAATAATGGTGTCCATCATAAATTCATAATATACTCTTAAGTTTCTATAATTCCACTATCGGCCCTCGACCGAAATTGACAAAGACTCTCATGTTCAGGTGGCTATGTATCCCCAGAAGTGGATCGGTGTCACGATTTGATTCAGTCTGCGATATTTGTGACGTCCTTCATAGTGAATGCTTCTTTGCTTACTCACATTGTGTTTAATGTCGCTTTTGACGATATTTCTCTTTGCCGACTTAAACGTTTATATATTTATATTGTTGTACCAATCCGCAACAAGTCCGATGGACAGGCACTGTGCCTATCTCGTCAAGGCCAAGCTGTATCATTTATAAAAGTTGCGAACACATTATATTAACACAGAAGAATATGGATAAAGACAGAAAGCAGTTCTTTCCCCTCGTAATTATTGCTAATAAGGTGATCATGAGAAAAAAGTAAATTTGTCAGAGGATAATAGTCTAACCATGCGTTATCAAGAAATGAGACGTTAATTCTGTATTTTTAGACATTCGTGCAAGACCTATAAGCGCGAAAAGCTGTCTAGACTTTTGTCCTGCTTTAATAAATTATGTTTTCAGTAAATTGTGGAATTCAATCACGAATATTCGATATTATCGAGTCATGTCTGGAACTATCTGCAGTTTATGGTTGCTCCGAACACACCGGATATATTCGAACTCTTCCCATTGTATTTTTGTGCAAAACGTTTGTGACTAAGGCCCAGTTTCACGAATATTTTCAATTCAAATACATTAATTATGTCAGTATTCTTTAACTAAACCCCAGAAGGAGTTCTTCTTGAATGAAACCTATGCTTAAAAACTGAATAAGTATAGAAATGCGTTGCTTAAGACTTTAAAACTGATAATTGGTGCTGCCTCGTTTTGTGCTCAGCTCAGAGAGGTTAGATCTAGAAAAGATGACTGGTCGACCGGGTGTATAATGTGACTGGGTGTTCCATAGGCGGCAGCACTTTGGTGGCACAGACTCGCCCTGCTACAAGAGGACACAGGATGTACATATGTACACTCTAAGGACTCATCGTCGCCACATGCCTATTGTGAAAACTTGCGTGAAACCTGGTCCTAAGCCAAACAAAGAGCCCAAACTCTTGACCTTTCCTCACAAAGTGCCGTCCCACCACTAGGTAGCTCCATGGAGATAAAAACCTGGCAATACATACGAAGATAACATCTTGGAACTGACAGCCATCATCTTCAATATCAAACATCTGCATCCCTTATTTCATGAGCAGTTCTTTCGTCAAAACCAAACGAACACTGGAATCTATGACGTGCAGTGGTTGACGTCCTAGTTTCCTTTAGTGTTCGGAATTCCATACTACATGAGTCAAGCAAAAATAAAAATAGAAATGAATAAGCCTTCACAAAGATATTCATTTGCTGAATGGAATTAGTCCAGTATACGTCGCCAATATATGTGGATGTTTCAGTCGTTCGAAAGGTGTGTGCACCTATATATAAAGCTATGGCATTTATAAGAAGTTCCAGTTCTTGTGTATGAAGTACGCAGATGATAGATTTTGGGCTAACTGTCCTCAGCTGTTGAAGAGAAATGTATCGTCACCTTGGTCTGACTTTGAGGTATATGGCTGTGGTGATGCCCTTGGAAAGTCAGACTTTAACGGGGCCTACATACGATCAATTGCTTTAAAGTTGCGTTAGACGTCATCACATAAATAACAGCGGTCAGGTTTACGGTAGAGGTAACCAGGCAGGGCCCTGCGAAACCCTTGCACCTCTGGTAAATCCGATACCTGAAAACTCCAGATTCGAACGCAGCAATTATTAGACAAGGAAACTAAACTTCAAGCAGAAATTGTTAGCCTCATAGGTCATAGTTTTTGTTTAACATGTTATGCAACTTACTGACAATCTCAAAAGCTGGGAGGGGTCTCCGTGACCCAGGTGGTTAACACACTAGTGCGGCGTAGTGACCCAGGTGTCTCTCACCATGCGATCGCTGTGAGTTCAAGCCCCGCTCACGCTGACTTCCTCTCTGGAAGAGTGAGAAGGTCCGCCAGCAACCTGCGGATGGTCGTGGGTTTCCCTCGTGCCCTCCTGGTTTCCTCCCACTATAATGCTGGCAACCTCACACAAGTGAAATATTTCTGATTACGCTGTAAGACACCAATAAAAGAAATAAATAAATCAGAAGTCAGCTGTATTCTATAAAGGCGGGACCTCGCCCATTTATATATGCTGTTGATAGTGTATGAGAGGCAGGAAAATTAATGCACAGAAGAAATCACGCCTTAGAGCAATATTTGTACGTTTTCAGATAAACAGGTGTTCACGTGTCCGTCCTATCATTTTGAAGAAAGTTTACGTTGAGAAAAGGTATTTGGTATTAATCTTACATGAACGGTGTTTCGTACATACTCTCATGTAAGTATTTTCTCTTTTTCTCCCTGTCGGAGGCGTTCATTCGGGCTTTTCTAAATCTCACTTTTCTGCTGTAGACTAAAACTCCACGGTATCATGGGAGAAGATAAAGAATACCTAGCTTACACCATTTGTTTCTGTTCTAAGGGCAAAAAGCGACCACAGTTTCCTCATTGTATACGAATCCAAATCACCACAACTCAATTCGACGTCACTGGAACCCCAAGCCGTACCCGACTGTGAAAGGGAAACGAACGTGACTGACAGGAAGCCGTTTGTAAAAGAGCTAAAACTTCTAATTGAATCGAAGCGAAAAGACGCCGAACAGGTCCATGGAAGCGATTTCCTAAGGGGTCAGTTGCGCACAGGAGAATTACCAACTTGCTAACTACGTAGGTAGATCTGCAGTCAATATGTCGTGTAGCAAATGCTTAGTCGTCTTTCCAGGAAAAAATGGATAATATTTCAATTTGCATTTCGCTGATGTGTCGGTGGAAATGGCTGTTGGGATTGGCCAGCGTTGACGTATGCAATATAACCCCTGTATAAGAAAAGACGGACTCTGTGTTAGACATTCGTAACATTATTTGCAACCTACCCTGGTTTTCCCTAATTGCTCTGATCCTGTCGGACTTTGCCAATACAAGGAACATATTGTGTTAGAAAAAATACAGATCATGCTTTTTTTATTGGAAGAATTACTCTGCTCTCGTTTTTGGCACAAGTGTCTCGTGACCCTTATATGCATCGTGTACTGACTACTTGTATCATTTAAAAGAAAACCTGCGGAATTAACATAATCCATTACACTACACCGGATGTTCTCCCTGAACAGTCTGATGTTGGTTTAATATCGTAAAATGATTTGAGAATGACAGAGAATTGTGTTACAACAACTTTACCTAGGTTAACATTGTATTGTCCTAAACTCGGAACAATATCCCCCGTAGTTGCTTATTAGTTTCTGAACGAACTACCATTTGAAGACTTCATCATTTGCTACTGTAAGACTCTCGGACGTAAAGACAAGATAACTTCTAGACGACTGACCTGAAGGTATGGGGGGGGGGGGATAATCTTTCCACACTTTCTGCATATCCTGCCGGCTTATATAATACTCTTTTGCTGACGTTTGCTGTTTTGCTAACCCCTGATCGCGTTAGCCCTTCTGTGCACAGGGACTGAAGAGCTTGACTTTTGCTGCTGTGCAGCTGTCTGTATCATTAAAGGCAAATCAATCAAACAGCCAATCAGCGAACCGATCAATCCCGACATGCCTTTTCTGACGACCGGAAACCCCGGTTATATAGTCCGTCGGCATAGGCGACTCTGGACTAACACTCGCATCAATTACCAGTCCGTCGAGGTTGCCGAGCCAGCGTCGATGAAATGTGAAAGCGTCCGAGCTTGAGTGACGATATTATCTGAGGAAGGGTCTAACCTCGAAAGGCCATTTCTGCTCGTTGTACGTCACGGGCCTAGACCCCTCTCTATTCACAGCCGTGACAGACTATTTGTTTAATGGTGGAGGTGCAGGCACCCGCGCCCCCGAAAACGTCGCCTTTTGATAAATGAGGCTATATATTAAGCATTGTTACACATCTTCCTCATTTTGAATCAATATCTAGCGTTGTCAAATGATCTTTAGAGGCATTGAAGAGTGAAACGGCCGCGCGTCCAAGGTATTGTGGCGTTGTTTACGTGGTGTTGCTGAACGACGCACGAATGTGATCTTTCCGGGAATCTATACGTTGCAGGGTGGAGATACCGTTACCAGTACACAAATTTTTTCAACAGAGTAATGTATCCTGGGTTATTCTTTCCTACTTAACCAGGATTTTTTAAATCCCAGCGCCTTCGTATAACTGAAATATTTTTCAAGTATGGTATAAAAGTAGGATCAAAAATCAAATCAGTGTGGTCCAGAAACCAGCAATATCATCTGAAATATTTTACGGTTAATATTATAAATGAAACGTATAACAAGTAATGCGTATGTATTTGTGTATTTAGTTAGTGTTTAACTCCATAGTAATGCATTTTTCACAGACAAGACGTCTATATAGGTCGAGTGGGCCAATTGCGCCGAAAAAAGTCACCACGTTTTTTCATATACGTCGAAAATGGTTTGACTTACTCCACATCCATAATGAGGAAGTGTGTTCTAATAAATGACAATTAAATGGACAGAAGCGTTCAATATACGGTTGCTCTGTGTTCTACCATATGATATTCATTAAAATCATTAGATCAATTTACATTTTTGTAAACTTTTAGGATTGTTTTGCAATTATACGAAGACAATATTATTTGAGCACATTATTTACAATATGTGTTATTTGATTCATGATGTTGTACGCCTGAAGAATATTTCGCTTGTACGAAGACGGTCACCATTATGGTGGGAGGAAACCTGGCAGGGCCTGTGAAAACCCACGGCCATCCTCTGGTTGCTGGCACACCTTCCCACATACGACGGGAGAGGGAGCCAGCGTGAGCTTGGTTTGAGTGCGAGGTACCAACATTTACACCAGTATTGTTTTCTTTACGAGTGTCCGTTAGGACAACCACATCTAGCTATACTCTTCATGCGATATGTCTGAGAATTAAAGACTGTGATGACCGATTTCCCTGATTCTAGCAAAATGTTTCTTAAGCGCGCAACACAATATAAATGCGGCACTCCAGCATATAGATGTAGTTCCGTGAGTGAAATAAGGAAAAGTCTTTTTAGACATAGGCCTAATTCCCAGGTGTCTCTTCGGTAAAGCTTACTACACGGAGAAGTATCTTTTTGGGGTGAGGTAAAACCAAACCTAATTTCGAGATTCCGTCTATAATGCACGAAGTTGTAACCAAGGAGAGCTTTGCTATCAGATATGATCTATGAGCGCAGCATGAAAGCACCAGCCACCTTTCAATAATTTAGCACCGACGGGAGTGAAATAGAGAGGCTGATAGGATGAAAAAAATACCATGCAATTTCGTTTATGGTAGTTGGCGTGAAGATATTAGGCTGTAGCTGGCTCTTTCATTATACTGGCTTGTTGGATAGTGCCCTTTAGATACGCCTTGACATTTTTGGCGCTGATGTAAATTGCGATGTGTATTATAAAGGCGCGAAATATAGCCAAGTTGATTCATGGTATGCATGACAGGGATTGTGGCTTACATGACATATAGATAGTAGAGACTGGGGGCCTCCATGTCGTTGTGGTTTGTAGTGTGCTGGATCAGTACAGCGGCCCAGGAACCCCTCGACATGCAGTGAATTCAAGCCCAGCTTATATTGGCTTCTTCTGTGGTCATATGTGGGAAGGTTTGATAGCAACCTGTGGTTTTCCACCGAGCTCTGTCTGGCTTCATTACTCCCACCATAATTTTGGCCGCATTCTGATAAGTTAAATATTTCTGAAAAGTCGTACAACACCTACGGAATAAATAAATAGAGTACGGATGGCAGAAAAAACTGGTTTGTATTGTAGCTAGCGTTAGGCTTATTATAGCACGAATGTATTGTGGCGAATATTATTGCACGCATTGTACTATGTCTTGCGCATATTACGGAACAGATTGTAGTGAACATGACAACAAGCCATATGTATGGCACGGATTGTTGTTAATCGTACAAACCTGATATATTATGGCAGTCCATCTGACACGTATTAGGATGGGGATTGTAGTCAATCTGATTCACACTAAGGCATGGATTGCAGTCAATCTGAGGGACATTATGGCATGGATTTTAGTCAGTAACCAACAGGGCACACATTATGACACGGAGTGTGGCCAACATGGGGCACATTATGACACGGAGTGTGGCCAACATGGGGCACATTATGACACGGAGCGTGGCCAACATGGGGCACAATATCGCACGGTTTGGAGCCTTACTTTCTCATGTTATGGCATACGCTGTAATCAGTGCGACGTATAGTACTGAGTGTAGCCAACATTAAGCCTATTGTCGCACGGGTTTTAATAAAACAAATACTGCGTATTATTGCACACAATATCCATGTAATAACAACGTGCCTGTTAGGGCAGGAATTGTAACAAACCTGGCAATAATGTGACACTATTTGTAACACACTTGTTGCCACTGTACATTTCATATCGATGTTTGCTGAAGTGTATAGCCAAGCCATTACTTTTAACCTGAGGTCCCCTACAAAATGAGTATCGTTCATTCTCGGTGATGTCGTTACTACATTCATTATAGGCCTCCAGGCAAAACAATTAATGGCTACCTTCAGCCGCTTATAGCAATCCTCCTCCAAGTTACGATATTATACTTTTCCAGAAATGATAAATCGGCATACATCTTTTGGGAATGTCTCCACTTAGCCCATGAAACTGACAATCCAGTGGAATGTTTTGGGGGAAAATCCTATGGTAAATCTACATTGTACATTGGTGAAAGCAAGGTCGGAGATGTCGTTTTCTATATGCTGGTTACATACAAAAGTAGAAAACGTAGCATTGAACATGAAAAGCGTTCTTTAAATACTCCGCGCCGATCACAGTTTTGTTGTCAAGCAAGTTGTAACAAAATCATTTGACAAATACTTCCCTCCTTTTAATTGTTTGTCGACATATTGTAATGATACTTAAGAAATTAATGAAAATAATTGCTTTGCACAAGTCGTTTATCAGCTACGTTTCAAAAAGAACTTTTTTGTTTCTGATGCTTTACGTAATTTTCTTAATTGTTCTGTAACACTTTCTCGTGTAATAAATTAATGGGATCTGCTAAAAAGCATGCTTTCCTAGATAAACTTTCCGAAGATGAATTTTGGTAATGTTTCTGTACATTTAGCAGTAACAAAAAGGCCAAACTGTCTTTTAATAGAAAAAAATCCATTAACCACGGACACCGTTTTTTCCATTCTTTCCTAGAGAATCATATCCAGTCAGTTGTTTACAGTAGACTTGCGCAGTGTGTCGTTTATCCAAACGTTTCTTCCAGACGGCAAAACCACGATTACACCATTCACCGTTACCTTCTTGCGTAACATTCAATCGTTTTTCCCGGTTCTCGTTAAATACGATGTAGTCCTTTATTGGAGCAACTACCGTTGTTTGTTTAAAATATCGTCTCCTCACATGTCGAACATTTCTAGGCCCGTTAACCGTTTCTAATGTACCCTGCTAATCTGTTCCTAATGTGGGGAAGTTAATACTGTCCCAGTGGCAATGTACTTCCCAGGTTCTGTCGATGCACGGGTCCGTATACACTAACTGTGATGTAGAGGTGACTTGTTTACATCTATTATAAATATACAACCCTAAGGAGATTGTACGCTGTGTTAAGACGCTCAACCCTGCCATCGTCCTCCCCTTTCCCTACCCCTCGATTTTGTCCCACACATCCCAGGCAATCCTGCCACGAAGCGGCTGACGTTCTGTTATTTAATTGATTCCCACATTCTCTGATTGGATTCAGTAGGGCCTAAGGCAAGGCCAGGTAAGAAAGTAAAAAACATTTCTATGTAAATCTTAAATAAGTGTGAGGACAGGACAGCAGTCTGAGTAATTCCAGATCAGTTACAAATAAAAAAAATGCAATAAAAATCACTGTTTATAAATTTCTTTTACCCTCGGTGTGCTAGGCGAAAGTGTAATCTGTTACCATTTTAACCATCTGAAGAGTTAGCATGAAACCGTAACTAAGAGGCCGGATTTCACATGGTATCAGTTGGCGACTTCGCTGGCGTGCTATAACTTTACTCTCTGCTGGGTAGTTTGCATTTGTATTATTACTTCATTTTTAACTGCATTATAAGTCTTATGAGATCGCACATTGGGAAATCGTAGTCGGCCTTGTCAAATAATGAATAATGATGGTGTCAAATGAGTGTCCGCCCTTTCTGTCATGCAAAATTTCACCCCCATTTCATAGATTACCAAAATTGGTTTGTTTTGTGCAATTCAACAAAAAACTTAAGTTTCTAAATTATTCTTATTGACACTAGGCTCTCTGCCTCTGTAGTTTTTGCCACAGCCGATCGGCTCCTGTTCGTGATGTCGTTGGCTCGAATCCATCTCAGGCCAATTTGTCACAGGTTTTAAGTCATGTTTTTGTCACGTGTCTGACGAAGGGCGATAGTCTACGGTTTCATTTGTTTTTCATTTCATTTCAAAAATTTACTGTGTAAGTGGGTGAGACAAATTTTAACTCGGGGACAAACACGAATGATTTAAGTAAACAAATATTAGCAATAGGTGCACACGTTTTGAAAAGCGGAAATACCAGGAAGCCAGAGAGCCAAAGTTCTACAAGCACTGGAAAGGCTAAATCTCTGTTATAGGTTTTCCATAAACACACTGGATTTCTGTAAACCGATTTCAAGAGAAAGAAGGAAAGATAGCAAAAACTTGAAGGAGGCTCTGAATGGGATCTTAGGGCTACAACTAAGAGGCTCTCTGTTCGAGTGTGTTAACCAACCGTCCAGAAAGCCGATAAGTCCAGGGAGATTTAACAATGGTCTGCTTCGACCGTCGGATTATTATTCGCTGTTGTAAGTCGCGGAGTGCTCTGACGTCATAAATAGTCCATTGGTTTCCGGTCTCTCGAGGCATCCAGACATACATCCATCACGGCGTGACTTAAACACTATCCTTATGCCTCGTGATAAATCAAGCGTTCAGACAGTCGGCAAAGCTGATCAATCATTCAATCAGTAAAATTAATATACGTTCTTCGACTGAAACACGACCATTTCTGCGGAAATTAACCATAAGTTAGACATAAGCACCGTCGACATCCACTTAAAGCAAAGGTCTTCTTGACATGTTAGAGATAGAAATCCTTGCATTTTCACACACTTAAACCTCACTTTGTCCGTTACAGTCTTACACGCATGCTATATTAGCCGTTTTAACACTCTCACGTCGTCGCATTTTCTGTTACAGATTGCACACGTACATACCACATTACCTTTTAACAGTTTCATACTCTTATACATATTACATAAGCTACATTAATTTTACACTCGTGCACATTGGCCACTCCCGTCATACACAGTAACATAAGACAATTGCATAAATACAGGTTGATTTCTTATTAGCATATTTTTGAGCATTTCTTCAAATATAAAATGAATGAAATAAAAAAACATGAGATTATTACGCTTCAGGACTTCTGACGTCATTTGTACCAGAGTAAAGGAGTAAGGCGGATATTTTAATTTGCACCACGTGTCAAATATCACAATATCTAAAGGAGTCATTTTTTATTATGTTTTTAATTTTCAAGAGATATGTTGTTAATATTTTAAATAAGGTACCTTGGTGAATCTCAAGACTCCTGAGGTTTTATTAAGGGTGACCATCTCGTCATTATTTCTTAGTCTCTCGTGGGCTATCAATCAGACGATCGGAAGTGGGCTCATGTTGAACGTCCAAAATGAACTCCACTGGTAATAATATTTCAATCCTCGCAGCGTTTCCCCACGCAAGTGATATAATTTGACAGTTGATCATATTTTTTTACCTTAAAACAATATTTAGATGTTACTCCATCCGTGGCATAAATGTTCTCTTTTACTTCAATGTCCAACTACGTGTTTTTTCAGGCACGTTTTACCGGCTATATTTAGCCTCATTACAATCGACCGTTGGCACGTTCTGCTAACAACGCTTTGGGCTTAACTACAAATATGCAATCCCCTATCAGTCGTTACCATCACGGCCTTTTGGGGACTGTTTCCACATTTGTCCCCGATCCAAGAAATAGTCTCGTTATGTGATGTATCAGTTACAACTACCAGGTATGTGGGAAGGTCCTGTGAATGGTCATGTGTTTCCCCCGGTTTCCTCACACCATAATGCTTGTCACGTCGTATAAGTGAAATATTCTAGAGTATGGCGTAAGATAACAATCAAATGAATAAATTATTATTTAAGAGATACTCTACTACTAGTCAGTATTACTGAAAATGCAGTTGATGCACAGGCTCATTACCAACTGCTTCAAACGGCTCTGTGATTTTCTGCAAGGTTGGCAACATAACCACCCTCTGGGGAAATCCAGAACAGCTGGTTATATGAAGTTCAAGACCGGCAAATCTGTTTGTCTAGTGTGAGCTGCATAAGAGAAATACACATGCTGCAGAATGAACAAGTCTCTATCTCTATCCGAGCAGTGTGATTAACTTTTGCTATATCAAATAACAACTGTTATAATCGTTGTACTCATTTTATTTTTTTAAAAGAAACATGTGTTGCGTCCTTAGACTAATGTTGAAAGTCGGTGATTTGCTTAATGATGCGCTATTCTGTTTTCTCTGTAAATTCTGTTAGATTTGCAACGAAGCGGGCCGTGCTGTAATGGCTTAGACATACCCGCCTTTCAACCCAAGTTGCGGGGTCAAACGCCACCTTGAACAGGGAAATGGTAGCGTTGCCCGCTCTCACCGTCGCGTGAGCATTTCTGTCAATAAACGATCAACGACACTTGCGTTACAGTCCACCCCGTTCCTTGAAGGCCACTTGTCTGCCAGTAATATAGGCACTCCGGAGTCCTCCTCCCAAGAGACCGACCACCGTCTCATAGGTGGATATTTCGTGACGGTCGCCATTAACAACCATCAAATTAATTTTTTTAAAAATATGATTTTTTGTTTTGGGTGTCAGTTCCTACGAAACGCAAATTTGATATTTTTTCTTGGCCTAAGACATGGGAGTCTCTAATAAACATCTCTGAAAAAAACTTTCCTGATTCCACTGAGAATTGATTTAGGAAGATTTCTCCTTTCCTTCCTCCCTTTCTATTCCTAGAATTGTTGGCTCTGTACTTGATTGCCATGATTGTTTCGTTGGTATCATAACCTGTCCGAGCCTTCCTAGACGGATATAGAGTTCATCCCGTTGTTGACTTTCATATTTCCATAATTGTATGATACTGTGTTTTTATTACATAGGTTGGTTTCATAATTATATTATTGGATCTTCTTTGCTATAGGTTAATTGAATAATAGATATATTTATTTCACGAAATTTTGTATGAAGAAAACAAATTTATTTATCTATTTGACTGATATTTTACGCCGTACTCAAGAATATTTCACTTATACGACGGCGGTCAGCATTATGGTGGCAGGAAACCCAGAACCCAGCGGATACCCCTGACCATCAAAAGGTTGCTGGCATATCTTCCTACGTGCGGCCGGAGAAGAAACCAAAGGAATAGATAAACAGATGTCTGCTGAAATGAAAACCCTATTTTGGCATGCTCAATTAACTGATATGATGCTGATTTTATTGGGTGGAATTGCCGTTATCTTTTATCGTGTTTTTGGAATTGTCTTGCTTGGCGTGCAGAAAGCATAGGGGTAAGAGGCCAAGCAGTTGTCGTTTCGACGTCAGTTTAACGTGACTGGGTGGGGTGCCATGTTTGGTGTCTTCTACATGGCGTTTCAGTGAGGCAGCACTGTAACGGAGCCGGCTTTGCAATACAGGTACATTATTTTCTACGCTACAAGCACACTTGCCAGTTTGCAAGTGCGGATACCGATACCCTTAATGTAACTACGTACGTCTCCAGTTTGGATATAGTGATCGAAACCTCTTCTGGATTCGAACTCGATGCATATAGGTGAAATTGTCTTAAATTCAGGCCCCACACACGAAAGCGAGGATTAGAATCGCTAGAGTCGTATTGGTGAAGAGTTAGTATTCGTAATGGAAGCAATCAAGATTGCCTGGTGAGAGTTTCCATCTGCATTTAAGCGCTGCATTTTTCCTTGAGTTTTTGCCGTCATTATACCTTCACCCCGTACACTTATTAACTGCAATTGCAATCCTATTACACGTTCCCCACTGAAAGCGGTCATGACGTCACGCCACTAACCATGAGGCACAGTGGCGGAGGATGTTTTGTAGTCTCGGTTAACCTACATCCGTCACAAAGTTTGTTAGTCTGGCATCGAGCTCCAATGAATCAACCAATCAGGTCAGCGATATGTCATTTCTTCCGCCTGATAAATCTGCTCGCTTCCTCGTCAATCCGCCTGTTGGTGCCGAGGATATGATTAAGTAACTCACTGCAAACCGTAAGACGTCCGACAAATCTTTGATAACGATGAATCAACATCAATTTTGCTCGAAGCTCTGCGCTCCCTCGGAGACCTAAAACATAGCCGCAATATCATGTTGTACTTCGACTCCACTGTTTGAAGGCATCATCTGTCAAGAGGATAATTAGGTTTGTATGTTTCCTCTGCAGTGTTTAGTAGTAGCAAAATCCTATCATGTCACGATGATATGTATTTTAACTGAACACTCGGGGTCAGGAGATCGTGGATCAATCCCAGGTCGCGTCATACCAAAGAACTTAACAATGGTACTTGTTGCTGCCTGGATTGGCGCTCAACACTTGGAGGTTACAGTAAGAAAACATGAATGGAGTGAGTGGAATGACTGAGTGGGGCGTTATGCCTGATGTCGTCGACAGGATGTCCCAGTAACGACAGTACTTTGGTGGCAAGAACTCGACCGCCCATAAGAAGACACAGTATATATGCATTTAACATGGCTGAAAAATTGTAGAATACGACGTACAACCGCGTGAGCATGCATGCATCTAACGGAACGGGTTTCAGTGATAATCGTCATGCAGCTACGTCACATAAAGTATCGAGTTGTAGACACCAAACGTGACTCTTAATCCCGAGGCACAGTGACACAGCGGTGATCTCTAAGCGCCAAAAACCAATGTTTACATGTATGGCTTTCCCCGCAACTGAAACCTCTCCCATATTGTGCGCACTGGCCATTACGTCATTACATGAGTTATTTATTAAATGTGCTGTTCAAGGCGTAAGCTGGGAACTCGTGTTCAACTCCAACTTGTATCGGAAAGAAAACTTACTAGAAACAATTAAGCCCATTTGACGATATATCTAGATGTCAGAATTCAGTGACAACGCTGGGCTTGCGTTCATTGACCTGGGACGCCCATTTTGGTTGACGAATGGAATGCGATCGTCGGCCGCCACGTCTAAGTTCGAGATAAATTACGTTTTGTTGGCAACAAACTGTCGTTGTACTCATTTGAAAGACGAAATCAGTGCTGAAGCATCGTTAAACGCCAAAGAAACTATATCAACACCAGTTAATTAAATATATTTATATTATAACCTGGGGACCGTTTTCGAAGCATAAAGTTGTATAACACACCTGCCTTAAGGTCTCTGATTGGATTACCCACGGACTTCGAATTTTAATTTTGAAATGGGTTTCATGCCTAGAATATACACTGTTTTCCCCTTCATCCTTGAAAATTGTTGACAGTTTCCCTCTTACATGTGGCTAAACTGCTGTACTTACTATTTATACACTAATTCTTACATATTCCATTTGGAAACTGATGTTTTAGGTTCTTTTGATTTATTTATTTGATTTATTTGATTGGTGTTTTACGCCGTATTCAAGAATATTTCACTTATACGAAGGCGACCAGCATTACTGTGAGAGGAAACCGGGCAGAGCCCGGGGGAAACCCACGACCATCCGCAGGTTGCTGGCAGACCGTCCCACGTACGGCCTGAGAGGAAGCCAGCATGAGCAGCGGCCGCATTGGTGGAAGGCTTCGGTCATTGCGCTGCATTAGCGCACTAACCGACTGAGCCACGGAGGTTGTTTTGAAATTGGATCTTGCAATTATAGCGAGTTCGAACGCCCCTTCATAGTCTACGACTGATGCAGGCCCTAAGAATGTCGGACGCTTGTATCGCGGTCTCAACCATACTTAGCATAGAGGTGTGATAGGTAACTCTGTTGTTGTCTTTGAAATCAGCCGATTGCGTGTATTTAATACATGAGCCATCAGTTGATTTTAGCAAATGAACGGCACCAGGAACTGATCTCTGGACTCGCGGTCAGGAATAGTGTTGTGCTTAGCAGCGAGCCCACCCCACTCCCTTCCCCCGTCAACTTGCTCCAGACCAACTCAGAGAAGTTAGGCTGGATGAATAACTCTTCTTATCTGCTAAAAGCTGTTAATGCTTTCGACCTTTTTTCCGAAGAATCCCACAAAACCATTTCATTTACTGCAAAATCCCTTATCTCCTCAAAAGAACCAGAGTTCTTTGCAAAAATAAACCCAGTGTATATTAACTGTCAACAAAAAAATCTCACGTCTCTTCCTCTTAACGTTAAGTGTTGATAACAAAAACAGAGAAATAAAATAAAGCGCTTCATACCATGTTGCTATTCAGTGACGTCTCCAAAAGATTTGTGCAATTGGTAGTTTTTGCTTTCCTTTTCTGCTGCCGATTCTTTTGATGGATAATGGTCTTTGCAGTATCAGACTGATGGACTACTCGAAGCCCAAAGCATTAACCGAAAGCCCTTATCTCTTATCTTGTCCCCAATGGATGTGGATGTTTATGCCCAGATTGGACTAATGGAGTTTAACTGTAACTCCACTGGCAGTGAGTCTGTGATAGTCCGGCGTAATTCGGAACAGGAAAGCCTCCGAAATCACTGTACCTATCTTTCACATACAAATTTCATCAGAAGCCGTATAAAAGCCTTTTGGTTATGTCTCCGAAAAGGACTTTTTCGTGTTTGTTTGAAAGAGATTTCCAGTATCGTTTGAATTATTCGACCGGGCTCATCTCAAAGGCTTAAACCCCAGTGTCAAATGCTTCAGCTTTGCAGCCTGAATCTTTTAGATCTCTTATTGTTTCTACCGACCAACCAATTGCTGGGGAGTGTTATTTGGATTTAGATGTAGGTCTATGCAGTATCTGATGTCATCGTTGTAAGGGTACCATTATCGTAGAGGAAAAATGATAAACAAATGGCTCGTCCAACTCTCAGAGAGCAATAGGCCTTACACAAGACCAAACAAAGAACGACGCTTGAAGAAGTTAATTACATATGTTTGAACAGAATAGACAAATACTACAAGTGTCAATTATATACAAAAACAATACAGATAATTATATATATATATATATATATATATATATATATATATAGTTTCTTACTGATAACAGTGTCCAAATCCGGATGGAATATTCCGGCCTCCTAAGGCAGGTCAGTCCACGTAAACACAGTCCTTGGAATTCTCGAACGGAAAGACGACAGTCCTATTGTGACGAACAGCAGAGGGCACGGAACGCCGACTATGGTATATATCCAGCTCCCGTAATGTCCAAGTTTCCTTGGCGGACGGGGTGGCAATAGTGTCCGTGATGCCAAGCTGGAGATGTATGTTTCAGTCCTCGGAAAGAAACACAGTCACTTTCAGGGTCAACTGGGATGAAATGTACCTAATCGCAAAAAGAGACAATGAGCGATACAAGGTCCAAAAGATGGTCTCAAATAAAATAGTAAGTGGCGAAACACAGGCTCACGAAGTGCTACGTACCGAAAAATGGAGTACAAATTCACGTATGTTGTGTGGCAAGAAAGCCAATCTCTCCAAATCCCACAAAGTCCTTCTAATTGGACGAGTGTAAATGTGCTCTTAAGTGGACATAAGTAAAATGACAGTGAGCTTTACAACTTCGGCACTTATATTTATAGAATGAGGTAAAGAAAATTCTGGATGGTTTCTTCGTAAACATGTTTACAATATGGGTACATCTTTCCAGAACGTACGCTTTGTGTACAATGACACGAAACGAAACACAGAAGCTTCGAGAACGCGCGACTGAATTACAATGCAGATCACAACGTACACAGATGGGAAAATGTGGGTCCGACACTGACTTGGTTAGCGCAAAAACAAATAAAAAAATGTAATACAATTTTGTAAAGACGGGGTTCGTAACATCATTCAGGTACTTAAAGGGCATTAATTTTGCCCGCAGTAGAGAAAAAAAAAGAGAGAAACAAAACTGTGACATTGTGATGGTTATGTATTGGTGCCGCATTATCGGAATTTTCTTTAAAATTTATCCTAAATTGAGCTTTATGGGAGCCTAATTGTCCAAGGGTGCTAGCGCGCTAGCACAGAGTAATGAATCAGGTGCCTTTCAGCAATGTAATCGCTGCGAGTTGAAGCCCAGCTCACACCGGCTTCCTCTCCGGTAGTAGGTGGGAAGGTCTGCCAGCAACCTGCGGTTGGTCGTGCGTTTACCCCTGGGCTCTGCCCCGTTTCCTCCGTTCATAATGCTGGCCGCCGTCGTATAAGTGAAATATTCTTGTGCACGGCGTAAAACACCAATCAAATAAATAAATAAAGTGAGTTTTTTAATGTGAAATGAGGTTAGTTTTGACTTTATTTAAATATACATGTATATAAACATGCACATGCATATGAAGTTGCAGCCGTAATTCTACGGCGCTTGGTGATGCATTTAAGCGAATGTATCATTAGTTCGAAAACTCTGACGTACAAGTAGTTGTAGACCAGAGACCTCTCATGATTTGCAATTAACATCATTGGATTTTTACCTAATTCCACTTAAGCCATGGTGCAAGAAACACGCGTTCTTACATGAAACGTTTAAACGAAATCCCTAAAATCAGGTGACAAATGACAGGAAACCAGACCTCACCAGCTACGTGTGACAATTTGCCAAACAACACGCTATCGCAGCTGCTCTGGTTTCATTTATTTATTTATTTGATTGGTATTTTACGCCGTACTCAAGAATAATTCACTTATAGGAGGGCGGCCAGCATTATGGTGGGAGAAAACTCAAGACCATGCGCAGGTTGCTTGCAGACCTTCTCAAGTACGGCGGGGGAGGAAGCCAGCATGAGCTGGACTTGAACTTACAGCGACGCTCTGGCTGTACTCTCCATGCTTTAGTCCTTCACGTTATATTATTACACATAATAAACATTTCAGGACAGCAATCTCCCGTATATACCATAGTCTCGAAGAATCCAATGCCATACATCTCTGCGCACAAAGTTAGGAGCCTGTCTACCCTTCCTCCAATTTCAGCGCGCTCGTTCGCGCCAGGCAATCTGGTAGGCACATCAGTCCTGTCAACCTGTATTTGATTAGGACCGCTCAAACTAAATTTACCCTAATAGGGCAGTGTCCGTAAGCTGTACGGCACAGTCCTTTGATGATTTCTCACTAAACCTGAGGAGGGTTTCGGGGGAATATAATCTATAGGAAGAATCCTTACCGCTTCAAAGGGATATTGCGATACTTGGTGATAAACGTGTGGCTTCATGTCTCCATAGCTTCGTCATAGCAGCCGTGCATAAGGAACTTGTAAAGAAAGTGAGTTAATCATCAGTGGAGAAAAAGTTATGTATTTATTTGATTGGTGTTTTACTCAAGAATATTTCACTTATACGACGGCGGCCAGCATTATGGTGGGGGGAAACCGGGAAATGCACGACCATCCGCAGGTTGCTGGCAGACCTTCCCACGTACGGCCGGGGAGGACCAAGTTATGAGAGTCGGTATCTTTTCAGTCAGAACGTTTGAAATTCCTTATACTTGCACAAATACGTACATGGATACAACATGGTTCATAAGATTGGTCTGTTTTTCGATTGAGTAGCCCATTTGTGCCTTGGCTTTTGTGAATACCGATAACTTTCATGCACACCATTCACACACGGCATAGTGTTATAAAACACTTACAGACAGTCATTGTCAGTCCTTTGTGATCAGAAATAACAACGAAAAATGTCAGTAAGCAATATTTTTGTTATGAACGACCAAGCCTTGGTTGATAAACAAGCAGCGACAACAGTGATACTTGACACATGATTGGTCACACGTAACCGATGACCTATGACCTTTTATCAGTTGACATCAGTTGGTGATATTCTGCTCATCTAAATACCTCTAGCGCCTACTTACAGTGCCTAGTTCCAGGTATTAAGTAAAACTGGGTTGAAAATATTATCAGATGCCATGGGCTTGGAATGAATCAAAAGGCGGTGGTGCTATCAAATTTCTTGAACAATCAAATTAAAACGATACAAAGGCACCATACCACGGGAATGCTTTGTCCACCAACATATGCCATTTATCAAACTTTTCCCACTGAATTATCAGAATTATACACATGCCGTCGGTGGTTCTCATTACCCAGCGTAAACATTACAAAATATCCCATTACAGGATTTGAACCTGTGTCTGTGGAGTGATGTACATGTATTGTCTGGCGATGGGGCCTCCGTTAGTCAGTTGTTTAAGGCGCTAGCGCAGCGTAATGATTCAGAAGCCTCCCACCAATGCCGTCTCTGTGAGTTCAAGTCCAGCTCATGTTGGCTTCCTCTCTGGCCGTACATGGGAAGGTCTGCCAGCTACCTGCGCAAGGTCGTGGGTTTCCCCCAGGCTCTGCACGGTTTCCGCCCACCATAATTCTAGCCTCCGTTGTATAAGTGAAATATTCTTCAGTACGGCGTAAAACACCAATCAGATAAATAAATAAATAAATATCTGGCGGTTCCCATTACTCACGATAAACATGACAAAACTGTCCATTACAGGATTCGAACAAACGTCTGTGGAGCGATGAGTGGTTCACGATGAACGGTTAACAAAGACGTACACACACATTACGTCTTTATCGAGCCGACCACCGCAGGGCTGCTGCCAAACACTTACACACACATTCCGAAACTTGTTACGTGAAAGATCACTTGAGAAACGAGGTGTTGTGTTATTTGACCCAACAGGAATTCTTTCCCCCTTCCAACCTCCCCTTATACTCCTTACCTCTGTTGCACTGCGGCCCGATCCTGTTAAACAGTACCACCTGTAGACGGCTGCAGACCACGTCGAGGGAAGGTAAACATCCCGCCTTTCCCACTCATCCCCTTTGCTTTGTAGATTTGCTTAGCTGCTAGGTCTGTTGCCCCTGGGACCAACAATCACCAGTGCAGCACCGGCCCCAGTCTAAACATCGGAAACAAAGCTTGCTAACTCTTCTGTTTCTTGTTCAATTTTTTTCTTCATATCTCAACAACTGTTCCAGAGAAGAAAGACAAACACGCCTCTGGAATTGTACACAGTTGTGCAAAAGGGTACAATGTCATTGTGTGTGATGATGCGTTGTTATAACGCTCGTTATATGGTAAATGCGCTGCACCTATTGATGGGTGTAACGACCATATGTACTTGTACATCATGTATCAATTATTAAACCACTGCTATGTGTACGTTTTCATTCAATAAGCTGTGTAGATATCTGTTTCAAGTGGTGTTTCTTTGCTCACGGGTAGAACGGGTTCTGCTGAGCTCTAATTATTGATGTATAATTTACTACGTTTTCTACTTGAAACTATAGCCCATGTAAAGTCACACATGTGACCAAGACTCGCATAAACTGCTCGAAATGGGCTGGATTCTGTGTGACTGCAGAGGGTTTCAATGTTTGAACACAGTGACATGGGTTTGTTCTTCGCACGGCGAAGACATTCCGGTCATGCGCACTCAAAACAGGCATCTGGTTTATTAGTTTTCCTGTCGTTACATTTACCCTGTTCAACACGTTTTCAGTAATGGTAGTTATTGTGCACTATAAATATAAATGTATAAATTATACACTATAAGTAGATTAGGTCGTTGTTTAACGCCATATTCAAGTACGGTACATTTCAAGTATAGGATGGCGGATATTGTATTACTGGTTGATCACCTGAATTGTGATTTGGGCACTTGGTTCTATATTATGAGTAGAGGAAACCGGAGTGCTCGGAATAAACCACCTGACCTTTGTTAAGTCACTGAGGAACTTTGCCATGTGTAACGTACAGATGGCCATGCTGGCAGACGAGGAGGAGCCTTCAATGAACTATTACAAAAGGACAGACGAGTCCCATCGAGTGGTTGTTGCTACAAAGCGCCCACAAAGCAAGAAAGCTATGGAATCCACGATCTGCATGACGTTTTAGTTTATTCACCATAAATCAGGAAAAACATAACGTAAATATAAATTTGGAAAATACGTGTATGGCCGAAATGAGGCTCAACTAAAGTGAGCTCAATCCCATAGAAATATAATTCTGGTTGTTCATACAATGAATGCTGGTAATAGTATTACAATGTGTTAAAGATGGCAACACAATAGCGTGAGTCATTAGGCATTTATAGAAAAATCGTGTTGTTTTTTGGGCGGAAGGGCTCTTTTATTTATCTTTTATTTATTGTGTAACCTTCATCAGCGAGCAAAATCCCAAGCCTGATGTCGAGGCAGAAGGAACACTTTGTGTACATGGTTATAAAAGATATAATCTATACGGTATTTTAAGAGAGGGTGATGGTAATTTTATGAATGAAACTTGCCTTTGAGAATTTCACTCTGAATATTGTTTCACCGATTGACGGCACGAACTGTTTTTGGCAAACTTCGCTTATTAGTATCTAAAAAGATCCACAATCTCTTAAGTGCGACAACTACAATTGTAGCCAGAGTAGTGCACATTTAGGATAGGACAGAGACAGGCAATGTATTCTCATTGGCTAACACTGGAACAGGATTTCGTAGATTGAAGCCTAGAACTCTAGTCTCGTTTGAATAAATGTATAATACATAAAATTCTTCTTGTAGTCAGTCAAGGCCTAGCCTTTCACTCCATCCAATCAGGGACAAATACCTTTAATTACACTTTTAGGAGAATTAGCAATCCGGATTATTCCACAAATTCGGATGATCTTAGTTCAGGTCTATTCGCTAATTATGGATGCTTACAATGGGATAAGGTGAAGATGCTGAGCGGTCCGGAAGATTGGGGCTATCATCCAGTGATGCGTGTACAGTTATTCCGAGGGAGTTCTCTAATTCCGGTGCACGATACGTCAGTAAAGCCCCTTAACTGGCTTTTTTTCTAGCATTCTCCCATAAAACCCAAAACAACGCCGTCACCCCCCCCCCTCCCCCTGACAGCAATTTTATCACTTTGGGCAGTATTTTGCAGTTTTGTTTGGGTGATTTGTAAACTATGTGTTAACTACCAGTCACATGTTAAAGCAATGGATAGGTTCTCCCTAAGCATTCCTTCACTCCAAATCTCTTTTCCAGCCGGCGTGTTTGAGTTGTTCGTGTTGTTTACCTAGCCCTCCCCCTGCCTCCCCCGGAGAATCTCCCTCCGGAAACCAAGAGTAGATGAGTACGTGAGCTGGCTTCTTAAACACACACCTCTGATCTACTCTGACAGTGAAGATAACCCTCATACTAACAAGGCCGCCGGTTTTATCTTCCAAATACCTTCATATCAACTTGATGTCATCTTGTATGGGTTGCATTAACATCTCAGCAGAAAGGTGTTTTGATCCTCACCTAAAAATAGTAAACATATTTTAACAGCGTACCTGTGAAATACAATTTTGTGTGCACCGAGCTAACGCTAAACGTATTACGTTTCTTGCAACACGGAATGATGTCTTGGCAATGTCTGTAAAATCAACGTCTTATAACTGGTATCGGAGTAGACAATTCCAGAGTTAGGCCAATTCCGTAATTTAATAATTAGCGTTTTGTTAGCAACGAAGCCATCTTACCGCGATAGGTTTGTGATTACAGTGCCACTCCTGTGGCTTGAAAGCTGGGCTACTATTACAAGTCGAAGTAAATCAAGCCAAGGCACTTGGCGCTCGATGCTCGGAGGAAGGAGATGAGTAGCCAAGTGTGGCCCACTTCGTGTTGTTATACAGTGGAGGAGAAAAACGCTCCAATTATGAAACATTGTAAATTGGGCAACATGGAACCTGTCCTGCTATCATAAGACACCTTTCGTTATATCAAGGCACTGTAACACGCAAGAGTGAGCCAGTCATAAGCAGTAATTGATTCTCATGATCAGTAATGCAAAGACCTGTTTCGAAAGGGACATACAACCCAAACCAAAGAATAACTACCGAAAGAAAAATATGCAAAGTACGAAAGAAGGATGCAGCCTGAGATACACAGATGATTATCGACACCATATATAATAAAATGGTACACGACTTGCATGCTGATTTTATTCATCTGCCTAGAAAATTCATCTTTTCGTCTTTTCGTCATCACTGAAAACTGTTGACTGCTCCTCTTTGGATGAATCCGTCCTAATTTTTATATTTATATATTGTCTTAGTTCTTTGATGGTTTGTGTTATTTGTCGTTTTTGGAAACCGGTCTTCCGATTATTGAAATGGGGCGCCCATTTTTATTGACGGCTGGAATGCGAATGTCGGTTTCCACGTTTCCAAGTTCGAAACAAATTACGTTTTGTTTGCAACAAAAAGTGATTGTACTGATGTGATTGACCGAATTAGCGCTGGAGCATCTAAGGTGCAAGGAATGTTTTGATAGGTAAATTTATGAAATTAACATCCAAATTGTGCATCATGGCCTTTAACAAAAATATGCATATTAGCTGAACACTGATTGCAACTGTACATACTTGTGACATGTCGTTTACTGTCTAAATAATAATATCAGCTACGTCAAACATTGCTAGAAGGCATAAACCAATGCATTTCTGCAAGCACTTCCGACTGCTCTGTGGCATGCGATCCTCTCGTGCGATGACCTACAACAACATACCGAAATAAAAAATTATTTGCAAAGTGTCTGGCCAAATGAATGTTCATAAAGTCCTGATTCTATCTGTTCGGCAGATTCTAAGCCTAAACATGCCACTACCCAAAGGCCATTAGTTCTTGTCTACCCTAATATTGATATCTAAGATGGTAAACAGGAATTAATACTGTACCTTGATTCCTGATTGTACAGGAACGGACAAAACGTGAGGGAAACTAAATCATTCGGGGGGACGCGAGGAGTGTCAGTGACTATATCTGAGGAGAAATCGTGCCTTGGTCTTGTTCAGCGTGGTTAGCGGGTGTTGGATACAGTGATCTTATGCACAACATCGAAGAGGAATAGCGAAATTGATGTTGAGAGACTGGGTATAGGCCGTTACGGCCACACTCGGGTCAGTTACCCTTAACTGACTGCATCCAAGCGCGAGAATATTGCTGGCAAGTAATTCAGCGAAAAGCCTTGTGAACGACTTCGATTTCTCGCTCAGGGTAAAAATCGAATTTGCTCAATCGTGGGGATCGGAGAGTGGTGTCCCATCCAGAATCTGGAGTGGCTGATATGACGGTGAAGAATGGAGTCTACGTGTGAATGAATAAAGGTGTATGCACTGAAGAGCTCTGCGATACTATTCCGAGACATAACAGTAAGGGTTTGCTTTAACAATATTCTAGATAGCAGTACTTATTTCGTTATAATCAATTGTTTGACGCCATTTACCTCACAAATGTTTACTGTATGTAAAAGTGCCCTAATAGTCTATTTTTTCATACATTTACTCATATATTTATTTTTCTGCTCTCAAGAGCTCTCTGTTACAATTCTTGGACATTATAGTAAGGGGTTTGCTTTAACAGTATTCTAGAAAGTAGCATTTCATTATAATCAATTACTTAATGGCACATACAACACAACGTTTACTGTATGTAAAAGTGCCCTTACAGTATTTATTTACATTTGGCCGTCAACGTATAAGTGAAATATCCTTATGCACGGCGTAAAACAACAATGAAATAAATATATATATGATAAGGGTGAAATTCATGGACGGATATAACCAGAGTCACGGTGGCTTAAGCCACCAACCAAAAAGTAGGTTACTAACAAACTTTCCAAAATGTGACGCAAGACATTATTGGTGGAAGAGGATTAGTCGTCAACGAACGTTACGTGAACGCAATGAGATCTTACAACTTAAGGCGGCCTTGAACCAGCAGCCGAGCAGACCACAGCTAAAAAGCAGTAAAACGTGAACATTTTTTTCATCCATTGCTGAGTTTGAGGAAGTCTGAGAGACAACTACTTTCAGAGATTCGTCTGATCACTTTTACTTTTTCCTGATGGCATCTCGAGAAATTCATAGTTTCCTTAACAGAGATGCGTGGGTTTTCTCTTTCAAAGAATCGTGGCTTTGGTCAAAGATGAAAAACACAGATAAAACCGAATATGATGAGATTTATTTTCCGCCCTTAAAATCTCTGCTTTTATTCCCACGACTTTGCGCTGAAGTTTTCTTAAAATGTGGGCAAAACCTTTCAAGCCAGACATTCGCCTGGCCAGTATTTCTCATGTGACTTGTAGATGCTTTCTACCAAGTGCCTTCCATCGATTTTGCGTTTTCGTAAAATCTTCAGCCTTTATTGCTTGTGACATATCCGTTGTTTGCGTCCCTGTCTTCTGCATGACACGAATCGTAGCTTAAAATGTTATTTTCCAGAACGCCTATGACAGGAAATGTGGTTGCATGTCAGTTTAAATTTACAACCCTGAATTTAAAGAATATTGTCCGGATTAGAAAGCTTTTAAAGCAATCAGCAAATTCGATTCACACGAATAGACTGCACCATAGTCATTGCATGATAGGCTGCCCTGAGGACACAATATTTTCCGGAATTAATTATTAGATACGCGCTGAGACATCCACTCGTCGGTTTCACTTCAACACTGCCCTCAACTTGATCACCGACATGTAAGAGTGTATTCTCCCTTTAGAAGAGAGGGGCGTCAATTTGTATACCAGCCGTCAACCAAAATGGATGTTCCTTGTCAATAACCGCGAGACCAAGTTGGAAAAGGACAAATAACAGAAACCACCAAAGAGCTATATATGAATGTAGATCCTGAACATCAACAATTTTTAATGTCAACGACTTTACCCTTTTATTTTTCTTACGTTATTAAACAGGCAATATATGCATCCGCCTGTGTGTAATTTGTTTTGCGAAATACACGTCGACATAGTAATACATGCCTTGGCACCGCGAAAATACTACTGTTCAATATGTATGTGGGCCGTTACCGTTCTAAGGCTTACTATACCATCAGGCTTACATATCATAGAGTAGAAACACTAGAGTATGGCTGGCTATTCGTTTAGAGGGGTATTGTGATTATAGCCAAGTGAGCCTGAGATTAAAGAAAAATGACGTCATCTCTTGAACTTGCATGCGATATGGAATATTTACGGAGGGTTAGAGCTTCCATGGCGATTTTTCAGAAACTTGTAAACAAAGGTGATAGATGCCAGTGGAGTTCCTTCTTCGAATGGATATAATAAAAACGAATTCTCCGCATCTTTTTTTTCACAGACATTGTGACGTTTTGCACCTTCATACCTTGAAAAAACATACAACAAGACCAATACAAAAAGCTGTCTTTCAAAATGTCAGAGAAAAAAGAAACAGAAATTGCTACGTGCGTTATGATTACATTACATAGGCTAACCAAGTAAAGACTATTTAAGTCTCGGCTTGCGTTCACGAAAGTTTTCCAGAGTTTAACGAAATTTATTTTTAACGAAAGTTTTTGTTCGTTATTTCCTTTAAAAGTGTTTCTCTCGTAAATCACGTTAAAGCCTTCCTCCCTGCGTAAATGAATGGCTCTCAGATATCTCGTAGGGAGCTCGTACCCAAATGATTCCCTGCGCGTCGGGAAAAAATTACATTATTACACAATATGTGTATTCCGCTAAAGTTTCAATTTGTTCGGTACATTGCTGTAATGGATAATTCTGTGTCGACTCGCATTGCAACGTTATAGTCTTAAATGTGTAATGATTGTGGTGGCAGCGCATCATTTTGAGCAGTTCTAGACCGGTGTCGTATAAGAATGACAATTATCATCACTACATTCTTTTTACAGATTGCTACGTTTTAAACACGAACATGGACATGGACAGATAAACTGACAGTTCCGGACTTCACCTGGGACGTGTGACCATATACCAACTGTCACACTGTCGGTGCTTTGGTTTTAGTCCCTGTGCCGTAGTCTTTTATATTAAAGACCTGGCCGCAAATAATTACGTTTCGCTTTATTTAAGTATACCTTTAATGGGTTCCTAACCTGAAACGCATCATGTCAGTGAGTCTTAACTAAAACTTTTACAGAAACTGGTGAACATCCTCTTTATTTCCATTCCAAACATTCCAAATTGGTGTACCATTATAAAACCTGTATCCCTCTATTGCTTAGATCAATATTCATTTGACTGTTTGGTGGCGGGGTTTACAAGACGGTTTTGGTAACATCACGAAAGCTTAGCCACTTTCGTTAAAGTTTTAAAATCGAGATGATAAAGTACATGTCCTTTCCTGAGAACCCAATCTACTCCATGTTGACAGAGTTACAGACGGGCTTCTGCGCGGAGAGCACGGTTTTCCCCAAGTATACTCATTCTTCATAAAGGGAATCACATAATCCGAAAAAAAGTCCTTATGTCCATAGCCAATTTCTCGGCTTTCGGAAGATGCATTTTTTTCATGTTGGCTAAAATACACTATGTTAAATCAATAGCATAGCCATGTCTTATGTTTGGCTTCATTTCTGCTTGAACTCGTGTTGAGCTAAGACGACTGTCTATCCAACGCTAATGGTATTTCAATATGCCACCATGTGTTATTGATTTCGTAAGCTGCCAGAAAAACGGGCCGGTCAAAACGCGGCTGTCAATCCTGCCAGGCTGACCTCGCTAACGATATGCCTTTTTATCGCTCCAAAACACGCCTCATTTCCAAGACAGAATAGGAAAATACGTCTCCGAAAAGCATTAAGTTCATTTGTACTCATACCAACTCATTTTCTTCAGTGATGAGTGTGACGTACCCAAACACTGCTGTCTCCCTTCTGCGTGTTTCTGATTGATCTTTTCAAGCAATCTGGAATCTGACTGCGCGATTAGTTGATGGCATTATATGTGTAAGGTACCACATTGCTGGTTAAGTCCGTGATTATACCACATTAACTCCGGTATTTCTACGAGGGTTTTACTACTAGCGGCGCATTAGTCGTAAAACAGCCGTAATAGGAGATACACAAACTCTTTGTGGGGGTTCACATACCATTTCACACGATGATAAAACGGTCATCATGACAGTTATGTACATTTTGTTGAATTATACATGGTAAATCTGTTTCAAGGCAAAAAAAAAAAAACAGCAAAACCTTTAATTTCAACATTATATATTATGTAAAAGGTCATGGACATTTCATTGGTCTTCTGCAAGCCACCATCGACCACATTGGTGAGAGGCTCGTGGGTCATTGTGCTGCGCTAGATGGCTAACCACCTTAGCCACGGAGACCCCAGTTGACTGTGACAGGTACACTTGTACTATAGCGTACATCGTGTTGAATTAACCCTGAAATTTAGCCAGGTCGCCGCTGCTCTCATTCTATTAGACGCTTGAAAGGTTCCACTGTTAACAGTCTCTCAGGTAGAACTGCTTTATTAATGTCAAGCTTGTAATGGCTCTAGCTGTAGATCAGAGTGAAATAGCACGATATACCATGCAGATTGCCTTTTTCGCAATTCTGGTGGTTAATAAAAATAAGAAAAATGACCAGCAGAAAAGCAGATGTCGGTAGAATGAAACTTGCCAGCTGAATTCAAGCCTCCCAAGTGAATACACTAATTTGCCACTCCCTTAGACAATCGGTTAGTCTGTCAGTCAGTGTCGGTCCGACAGTAAATCAGTCGATCCGAAAGCACGTCACACTCTTATTCGCTCAACCATTAATCGCTTAATTCTTGTAATCGTTTGATCAGTCAGTCAGCGATCCAAGTCATCGCTCACTCACTCAGTCACTCAGGCAGACATTCTGTCTCTTTCTTAGACAAGCAGGCAGAGAGATGGCTGGATTGGCAGACAACGTTCTGCTCTGTCGTTTCACTCTCCAAGGTGTAGTTCTTAATATTGTATGCATCCATAGATCAATGAATCAATCAATCAATCAGGTACAAAGCACTCTTCTGATTTCCATTACTTGCTCAACAAGTAGAGTTCAGCGTCTGCCCTGACAAAGCCAAACATGGCTTTTAGTGACAATGTACATTTGGCAACACCGACTGTGTTATCCCCGGCTGGTATGAAGGGTAGAGCCCTTTTTTTACCCCACCTGTGGTTTCCAATTACCCTTGATGATGTCAGTTCGCCTGATAAATTGACATTTCAACGTTAGCAGAGGCAATAAGCCTTTCATGGTTTTTTTCTTAAACTTTAAACTCTCCTGAAAAATTTCTTATAGTGCGGGATAATTTTAAAATCGAATTTGTGTGTATCCGTTCCTGCAAAGAAGATTTAATAAACACTCTTAAAATCTTTCTTACCCATAGACTAGGTAATACACTGTATAGGCGTTTCTTTGCCGGTTTTCCTCAGGAACATGTACATTTGATGAGAACGGAACTAGGGTTTTATAAAAAAGGAACTAAACGGAACTTTAAAAACTCTGACTAATGTGAAATTTTCGAGAAAGAAATACATGAAAAGGTTTCTGAAATACATGTCCTCCACAATACCTGCCTTCTGGGTGAATTGCTTAACCACAGATCCTCAGCTTACTGATTATGACTGTCAGCCAGTCAGTCTGTAATGTCTGTGAAATAGATGACCAGTTACACTGACCAATAGGTACACGTGGAAAATCTTTCAGTCCGTCAATCAGGCAAATTCGCCGACAGACAGTTTGGCGACTTCAAACGGAAAACCATGCACAATCTATAATGACTCTGAAGAAATCACCAAGCAAATCGTTCCCTTTGAATTCATTTTTTTAAGCGATCGGAAGCATTTGATCCCATTGTATGGAATTCCAAACTTTCCAGATGACACATTTTCCATACTTCTTCGTGGTTTTCATCAGGAATAATTAGCTGAGCGTTTATAGCTTGTTACAGAAGCTCGGATGTTACAAACTGTTCTTTATTGCTCTCCGTTAGACTGGACAAATGCCAGACAGCGTAAGAATGCTGTGGCTGGCAGCTGAACCACTTGTGCAGCCGGGATGGTGAGCGAAATGTGGAAAAATTGTGTAACTACTGACAAATTTACACACGGCTGTCAAGCTGTATAGCATTCCACCGGATAACATGTGGCGAGGAAAAATGTTTCAATATTTACCGCTACACCATGACCTTTCGTAACGCTGAGATAGATTCTATGGCCGTTTGTGTAGCACCGAATCGGCTTGATGGGTGCATATGTATGACTTTTCGAAGAAAAAAAAAGAAAAGCAAAATGATAAACACACACAATTTAAGAAGGGAGCATATCAATTTTCAAATGTGCTAATGTATGTTCCGCATCTCTATTCCATACCTCTAGCAAGCCTTTTCTCAACAAATTGTTGCAGGTTTTTTTTATTAACGTCAAGTCTTGTCAAATCAAAATATCTCAGTATGGAGTAAAATTAGAAACAGGATGGTACACACTCTTACATTGCATCGTATTACTCCACAGCTTGCTTACAAACTCAGTTCGTGAAACGGTAGTAATTTAAAATGCTCACAGCAAATCCTCGTGCGGTATTTGAGGAAAGACTACTTAATATACTTCCTTAGTTCTTTGATGGTTTCTGTTGAAAGTTGTTTTGGAAATTAATCTTCCGATTGTCGACCTGGATCTTCCATTAATGTGATCGATTAGTATACGAGTGGCTTATAGCATGTAGAGGTGGCTCATTCTGTCTCAGTTGGTTGTTGCGCTAGCGCAGCGTAATTACAGTGAAGCCTTCCACCAATGCGGTCGTCGTGAGTTCAAATCCAGCTCATGCTGGCTCTCTCTCGAGCTGTACGTGGGAAGACCTGCCAGGAACCTGTGGATGGTCGTGGGCTTTCTTCGAGCTCTTCCTGGTTTCCTTCCACCATAATGCTGGTCGCCGTCGTATAAGTGAAATAAACAGATAACACAAAAATTTCAGATGTTGGTCAAAAGTTTAGATGGACTGTTTACCTACCTTTTTCTTGGCTAAAAGAAATAAATGCTTACAGTTCAGTTTCTCATCTTTTCTAATGATAACCTCCCCAAGTGTACCAGCTACACAAAGGGTTGAGTCTAAACACAGCTGTTTTAGAGTTGTTCTTTCCTTATCCATGTAACAGAAATATTAAGATTAAGAATAAATTTATCTTATCCTGTTATCAAGGTCATTAATAATCACGAGGTCCATCGATTTTTTGCATCGAACAACCAGAAACACACAATACTACCATCCAGGGTCCCGTTTTATTTATTTATTATTTGACTGGTGTCTTATGCCGTAGTCAAGAATATTTCACTTATATGACGGCGGCCAGCATTATGGTGGGAGGAAACCGGCCAGAGGCCGGGGAAAAGCCACGACCACCCGCAGGTTGCTGACAGACCAGCATGAACTAGACCTGAATTCACAGAGACTGCATTAGTGAGAGGCTTCTGGCTCATTACGCTGCACTAGAGCACTAAACAACTGAGCCACGGAGGCCCCCGGGCCCGTCTTAAGAAGGGGGTGGAATTTTTCATCAAAGATAACTACCATAAGATATTTCCACAGTACGTAAGCAAAGGGGCATAACATGCACCTTGTTTGTAATATACGAGTCTCAGGAAGATGCAGTGAAAAAGCAGATCAGTTTTTTTATTGTTGTTGACAATTTGTCCACAATTTTCAAGGGAGGACAACCTAGTATTGCTATTCGTTAAATTGATTGATTGTTAAAGGTAGAAAGAAACAACAGACGCTTGGAATACCTAGAATTCTGCATTATTTCTGTTTTAATTGGTGCAAAATGACCAACGTCCCACGCGTTTAATGGGTGATTAACCTTCAAACAATCGCGTTTAATATATATGCACATATATTTAAGTATCAAACATAAGTGTCTAATACATGTATACAGGCCTATACCATAATGCTATAATCTCACTAGTGTTTAACATCTGATGCATAAAAGTGATTATAACTTAAACATCAAAATTTACAGTTTAGGGTTCCGGTGTATGGGTGGAGGCACCCGATGACCTGGAGAAAACCACTGGCATCTGGTACACCTCCTGAGATTGAAAAGCCTCGGCCTAGCTGTTGTTGGCTTACCGCGAGATCACCGTATGTGCGAAGGTCCTCATCCTCATCCTCGTTCCCATTGAATTTCTACATTAAAACGATTAAAACTGATACCAAGTCTACGTACCAAGGCTGAAGGTTGACTTTATTTCAGGGCCATTTTTTATGCATATATGCTCAGATCGCATTACCATGTAACACTTACATTTTAAATACCGGTACCGCTATGATTTTCCACTTACATTTGGAATAAGTTGGTATGTAGCTGTCAATTTAAAAACTGCTTCCCCAGGGCTCTGTTCGATTTCCTCCCGCCTTAACGTTGCCCTCCGTAGTACGAGAGAAATGTTGTTGAGTATGGCGTAAAAGACCAGTCAAAAAAAAAAATTTAATCGTTTTATTCATCATTACCGTTTTGATTTTTCATTTACATTTTGAATATGTTGGTATGTAGGTGTCAATTTAAAGATGCTTCTCCAGAGCTCTGGCCCATTTCCTCCCGCCATAATGCTTGCCGCCGTCGTAAGAGAGAAATATTGTACAGCAGGCGCTTACAATAAAAATCAAAGAAATAAATTTGAATATTGTTTAAAACGAAGTGACCAGTTCAAGGATTATTTCACGCGTATCTTTATCTCTCCATGGGTAACGTGTCACTGTAATTAATCCTCGGAGATTTACCGGAGAGTAACGCCGATAGTTAAGGAAGTGTGGAGACGTGAAAAAATATTTAGGCGACTTTGACAGATTACGCTTATTAGTAATTTTAAAACCCTATGCACAAAACATAACAGTGCCCTAGAGCATATTCATACATCCCAATTAAAAAACAATTTCTCGATGCTCACAGAGTGAGATATTATTCCGAAAAATAACAAAAACACGGGGAAGTTGAGAACGTGAAGCCCGAAAGCTTTTATGGTTCAGGATGATGTTTCTTTGGATTCCACAGTACGTTTCTTTCTTTCCCCAAATTAATCCCCTATCGTCAGTCTGCACGAGTGGAAATGTGTGTGGAAAGGACTTTTTCAGAGGTATTGCGTAACTACTCCCCGAACTCCTGATTTATGCCAACTAGGAGGATATTACTCCTTGTGAAGAAATAGTCTTCCGGTTTGGGGAGAGAAATTGCTGGCTTTAATTTGGCTAAGCCCATCAAACGGATCAATACCATGCCGTGTCCATAAATTACCCTGGATGTTCTCCCCTCCTGTAGCCATTAAACCCTCCAAAACAAATTTCGAATGACTTGTTAGGGAAATTATCAAAGTAGACTTTCGGACGTTTACACCAGTCACCAAGATTACGCTAATGCAAAATGTGTGCCATTTGTCCGAAGTGAAAGAGAGGCCACTTTCTTCATACGAAAGCATTTATAATGTTTGTTTTCTTTTAACTATAGGTGATTATGTGTGGGTTATGGAAGAAAAATGGCAAACGAATACAAATACAAAGAAAGTTTTAAAAAATCAGTGAAGTTTCGCAGTTGGCTGATTGGGATTGGCCTGAATCTTGCAAATCAGACACCATCTACGTAATCATTTTCTTGTATGAATATGCAACAGACGTTAAGAATCGCCAATTTCTTTTCCCAAAGCTTTGTTTCTCACTGAATTTTAAACGTTAACCTTACGGGTACAATTAGCATTTCCCCGGAGGGAACTTGTAAAGGTGCTAGTGATTCTCACTGTGCAACGTACGAAATGTCACAATTTGTGACCTCACATTTACGTTCACACAAAGCTGATGTCTTCAAATATCAGCTTTATTAATACCAGCTTAAGGATGTAAATCGACAATTTGGGAAGACGTTTACAGATTTTAAAGCTGAGCAGTATCTCCACGCTGTGCATGGGGTTTCCGTTTACTACGGTAAACATCCCGTATTTATCCACAGCACGTGGTGGGTACTTTCTCACATACCATATGCACTCATAGGTTAGCATGTGGAACTTATTCATCCTCTGAGTGGGTTCATTGAACCGAATTATTGCGCCTGAGAGTAATCGATGAGCACATTCATTTGAGAGTCATCTCCCCTTGACCCGTTTAAACACTAGTCAGTTCAATTGCCTTTCGGCAAAAATAAGACAAAGCGCTAAGTTTTCAGTTGCTCTTGTTTTCATGTGATTGTCTATTAATTTTTTAATTATAAACGTGGCACAGGAATTTTTTGGGTCTGTTCAGTGTTTGTAATCAACGTATCGCTTTTTTCATTGGTTAAACAGGAAAATGGTGTAAACTCTAAATTTCTATTTTAAAAAATGAAAGTCTGGTGCACTTGATAAGCCACTGCCTTTCAATTGCGTTGGTTAAAGATACAAGACGTTAAATCACGTTATCACAATGCTATACAAAGCGTTTATACATAACAAATATTTCTCTTATTTTACAGAATGTTAATTGTTTCTCCATGTACGCGATAATGTTTATTAATGGCGATCAGGCATGACAGTGTAGGAATTGAACTACCCTGAGGAACCAAGACACCGATGCTTAGATTCCAACTCTCAAACTTAAAGCCGCGGCAGATCCACCACAGGTTGATCAAAGGTGTAACTTCTTTTGCCCAGCTCCTGACGTCGAAATATTATCGTTAACAGGGGCAAAATCATATAGTACTTGATCTGTTTTAGCGCTGTGCATATTCTGAAAAAGAAAAGAACTCATTAAATATCTTAGAGTGATGATATTTAGGACAATATCGTGTCTGAAGCCCAGTGGATCTGATTTAATCACCCCTCGCGTGTTTTATATGGATTGGTTTGTATGTTAGAAATCTAAGAAGCCCATAAATAGAGCCATTATAAACAGTTTAGCTTCATTTTGCTGTCACTGAACATAAGAGGGTGTATTTTGCATTCAGGCATTTTGTCTGTTTTGAGGTCAAAAGAATTATGTCATAACTACTATATAAAAAGCTATCAATCTGTATGTCGCCATTGTAACTCTGAATATAAAACTCAGCTGATGCGCCCAGTATAAACATGCAACACAGTTATGACTCGGAAAAAGACAGTTATGCCTAACATTTCAGTTTTTGACGAAAAAGCAAACCTACGAGGAGAGGAGGGGTGACTGTGTTTTCAGTTCCATCCTTTCCAAAAGAAAGGAAAAGTTGGGTCCAATATTAAATTGCTCTCGAGAGCCATACTGGCGATCAAGTGCTTCCTCCTATAGCCGTACGTGTAATTCAACAGAAACTACTTGCATTTCATGTCATTAATATGGCATGTGTGACATGTGGAAAACTTTGCCAATGTAATTTGTGAAACGCAGGTGGTTTACTTCCTTGACACGTATTACACTGGCGTCCAAGTATTTCAAACATTCAGCAATGTGAATTGTTGGAAGACGAAAAAAGATTTGTGTTCATTCTGAGCTATTACGCTGGAGCTTGTACAACTGAAACAAGTTCAAAATTCTCTCAAATAATCGTTACGGGCTTAAAATCTGGCTTCATATCTCTTTCCAAAGACCCTAAGGGTGGTCGATGATGTTTTGTCGGTTCGAAGGCTTTATCGTTGCGCTCAGACTTTGTGTGGTGTCTTATATATAATACAGAACCTAACTAGTTATCTCTGAGCTAATGACCAACCTCGGTGCTTCACGTCCATGAGCTATACCGCCGCTAATAGCATCAGATACATTGTGAACAACACACTGTAGCCCACCAAAGGTAAAGGCTGGGTCCGTCACTGCCGGGGACCTGTTTCGATTACTGGGACAAATTTATATCGGCTTGTTTCAGCCTGTTATCGCCTCTTCCACTTCACCGGACAAAACTTGCCCAGAGCAAATTAATTAAGATAGCCATGGGGACTATTTTAGCCCGCGCACTGAAAACAATTAGCTTACTCCGCTGTGATCGTTTTTTAATGTTAAGCTCTTTCTCGTCGCTACACGCGACATTATGAAAATGGGTATGAGATTTGGACGTCAAACGTTGTACACATTCGCAGAATTATATGCACTGAGGACAAAGAGAGCAGATAAACCCGATATCTAGGTAAATGTAACATGCAAATCTTTGAAAAAGTACTTAAAATTCTCTGTGGTTTATTAATTGTTTACGTAAAGATCGCTAGTGCAAACAAGCAAACATACCTGGATTATCGTTCCTTCCGTTAAGCCTGAAAACTTACGATATGGTTTGATGAATGTTGAAGGTATTCTCTGTTAATAGCAAAAACCGACTGTAATTCTGAAATATCTAATTTATCGTCTACATGTACAACAATGAAAATGGTGGATGTCTTCTCCTGTTTTATGATAAGGGCTGATTCCATTAAAAGTTTTCAGTTACTCCGTTCTGAATGACCTTTTGCTAAATCCTGAGTTAAACTGATTTATTTATTTATTTGATTGGTGTTTTACGCCATACTCAAGAACAGCATTGTGATAGGAGGAAACCAGGTTGCTAGCAGACCGCAGAGAAAATTTTATTAAATGTTTATCTTGAGTAAAAGCCTGCTTCATGGAATGGAAATATCTGATTCAAAGATACGACTTGGAGATTCCCTAATGCATAGTCTAGCTTTATAGGCCAAGGCCCAGTATGTTCCTTTTAGTATATGTCTCTTTGCAAAGTTTTTATGTTGTAGTTTATTAAAACATAATGATTTGTTCTAGATCATCTGTTATTTTCCCTGTTTTAGCTTTTTTTATTGCTTCAAAACCAGGCGCTTAAGGGGAGCGTGGAGGGGGGGAGCTTTAAGATCCTACCATGTAATCGTTTACATAAATCTCGAGAATAAAACCCTAACAGAGATAAGGTGAAAAGAGGCCGCATTGCGTCGGTTACACGTGACATTGTCGTCACTGTCCCCGTTTTACCCTCAATACCATAGTTTTTCATATTACAGGCCGTTGGACTCCACTGACACACTTTTGCCTCTACTTTTGTCAACAAGGCTTCGAGAACACTTCAAGAACTCGCCTCACAGCAAAATTCCGAGAAGGATCCCTTTGAGCCATTCTTGGACAAAATTTCTCCTGACTCGAGGGAGACTTGCTCTAAATTTATTTAGCTAATGGTGCAAAAGCTGTCAGGCGTGTGATGCGAATTCCACGCCTGTCGCGCTCTTGTTGGCGGACTGCGCTTCAGCGCCCTCGACGCCCTTTGATGTTACGTTCGCTGTGTGCCATGAGCCCATGAACCCTTGCCATTGCTGAGTACATCCAAGGTCAGTCCTCCCCGATGGCTGGCCAGATTGACAGTATTCATCGAAGCAAAGTTTGACGTGATTCGATTTACAACGCCGAGCTTGGAGACACATTTAGACGCTTCACGAATGAATCGAGACTAAGCGGTTCTGAACAACATAGGATTATTTTGGCCAAATCAAGCTCATATCGCAAATGGCCTCCTAAGACGCAATTCCTATTGTAGTTCAGCGAATAGTTCAAACAGAAGGATGTTCACTTGAGGCGAGATTCTCCAATTCTGTAATTTAAATGCATTAATTATGTCGTTCGCTTACAAATAGATGTCATTTCAGGACACTTTTCAGTATGGACTATTAAGGCGTGTCATTTGCGACTTTCTGTGGGAAAATGAATACAGGATTAAATATTAAATTTCATCTGAGAGCCGTTAGATAGGTCACTTTTGGGAGGGGGGAATAGTTGCTTAACGCCATATTAAAGAATTGCGTCATTGGAATAAAACGCATCAGTGTCAAGTTATCAACATGCATCACAAATGAAGAACCGAAGAACTGTCATTTTAGTATCACAGCACTGTTCACAATCATCGTAGAAACGAAATTTCCCCGTCACCGCTTGAGCTGGTGTTCAGCTTGATTTTTACACATCGAGCGACATTGTATTCGTCTGGCTAATCACAAGTTTCAACTTATTCATATACATAAGTAAAATGAAAGTTCCTGTCCCATAACACTTGACTATATCGCAATTCTCAAGCTTTATACACTTGTTGATTTTAACGCCGTCACTTACATCACTCCGTAATAGACCGAATATTTTTTGTTTGTGTGTTTGATTGTGGATATGGGGGATAATAGACTTTAGTTTCTATTCATGGGACCGGTCAACTCTTCCTCTCTGTTAATCATTACCATATATTCCCATGCGTCTAACACAACAACCCGAGTCCTAGACAGCTATTTGTGTGCATTTAGTGTGTAAGATTTACGGCTGATTGCGCTTTTCGCAGTTTTTTCTACTGGCTGATTGGCTAAATTCAAACCAACCAAAACTGATTTTTATTTCTTCCTAGAAAGATTTTTTTCTTGGACCAAAAGGAGTTAAATAAGATGCAACAACAAGTTTTGTTTATTTCCGTGAAGTTATTTCCGATTCTGAATTCCCTCTTTGTGACAGTTACGACGGTTTGCCCATGATGCTAGATTCTAAACTTCAGTACCTCAATATTCGAATATTTCGTTGTTATCTGCTTCTTCACCATGATCGAAACATTTTTAAAAGCTTTAAAACAGCACGTAGATCACATCGCCAACCAACATTCAAGATTAAATGCTTACAATCTGAAAGTAGCCTTCCAGGAAGTTATCTTAATGTAATTCCTTGGCACCTCCTTCAAGTGCATATACATTTTCTCTGGTATCGTCACGAAAACTCGCCTGACCCCTGTGAGCACTGATTGACGTCATAATACTTTTATATGTGTCAAGGTGACCTTTGAAAAGTTTCTACATGCAAGGGCCGAGTTGTCGTTTCTTATCTCGCATCAATACACGATCTTGAATAATACCCGTGACACTTAGAACTATCCTTCTTCCAAGGGAAAATCTCGACCATAAGGTCACTGATGGTGTGTGTCTCATGCAATGACGCAATTTGGGAGGAAAATCCGACTTGGAAAATACTAGATATAATGATCGGAAATAAATGACAGCCGCCGTCGACATCCACGTCTGCTCTGTCCGCCATTAACGAGTTACCGTCTGGATGGAAGCATCAATCATTGGTTAACCCGTCTGGCCCCCGGGATAAATGTACCTCCATCAACGAATAGTGCCTGACCTAGAAGCTACAAGTTGTTAGCCCTAGGTATACTATTGATCTATCGCCTTTTATCAGAGAAATATTGTCTTTTAAAACTCGATGATGGGATTTATTAACTGAATAGTTTCCCTTGGACACTGGCATGTTCCGATGTGGTTCGCGGTGCGGAAGACGCCCGTGCTTTCGTAAGAAATCTGGAAGAGTTGATGAAATCAACCAGGAAAAAGTTTTTGAAAGCTCAGCGCACTGATTTTTGTGCTCCACCTGCATTTCAGGCGAAATGACTCGAAGATGTAATATATGTCGTTATGAACTTTTTTTTATGATAAAAAAAATGATATTTTTTTAAAGTTATCACTTAGTTACTTTTACTGAATTAGCATATATAGACTGGTAATCATTGGTCAGTTGTTTTAATCTTTGAGATATGAACAGACTTGTAGGTCGAAGTCAAGTATGTCTGATGTCGTAAAAAATATTTTTCTCTGGATACCAAATGTCGGATTATATTTTGTTTTTAATGTTTGCAGAAAGATACTTGAACACATCACTTTATTCCTTACACAAACCTGTTTCAAAAAATGATCTAGAATAATAACAATGCGACATATGGGTCAGAGTTACGTCAACACAGGAAGTGTTTTACTTTTTCTACGTATTGTGTAAAACACTGAAACCATTGGCACATTTTTAAACTATTATCTGTTCACGCATGCGGTATTTGAACTGGAACGATTATTATGGTTGATAGACCCTGAATCTTTTTTGTTGCATGTTTCGTTTAAAAGGTGAGCATTTAACAGTTCATGTGTACGCTGCTCTGTGTGAACAGATAATAGTTTCAAAATGAAACCAAATCAGAACAAGCTAATTACAAACCGTCTTACAACTAAGAAAGTGTTCAAACTAATAAATTAGCACCGAGCCATGTGACTAAGAATATTGTAGATGCCCCAGTTTAATCAGTGCTTACTCGTATAATGGCTTAAGATTCTCTCTCGACGTTCTTGGCAAGGTCTGTCAGTAACTTGCTGGTGACTGTGAGTTTCCCCCGAATTCTCTTCGGTTTCATACCACTATTCTGCTGGCCGCTGTCATGAAAACGTGAAGTATCCTTGAGTATGGCGTAAAAACACCAATCAAATAAATAAATAAATAAGTAAATAACAAATCCATGTATAACATCAGGAATTATAATTTATCAGTGCAATAAAAATACAGTTTCACCTGGATAGCGGGTGGTACTAGCAACTTAATGCCTTATATACCTTACTGATGTTTTACACCGCACTCAAAAACAGTTCACTAATACGACGGTTCCCTACAATATGGCGAGAGGAAACCGGGTAGAGCACCTGGAGAATCCACGACGATCCGCTGGCATTATGTTACGAATTCCGTCTTTAAAATGTTACTTTTTACAAGTAGGTCCGAACAGGAACTCATGGCCACCGCGTGAATAACTTAAAGTTTGTACCTCTATAAGGATTCACCAAAATGCCTTATATGTATACAGCTGGGACCTCCTTAGCGTGATCAATTTGACGTAGTATGCTATGTATACAATACCAAACAGAGATCCGGTTGAAAAACCCTGAGTATTTTTCTAGAGGTTATCTAACCTTTAAAATCTGCATATTTCTCAATCAGCAATGATTTAGCTGAGGGGATCCCACAATGCGGTGGCCCCATTCTTAACTACTTGCCAATCGCTAGCCATTGTTTATCGATATTTCTCCGCACTGTGGGAGTTTTGCGCTTTGGAGCTACCTTACGTAACTGTGTGAATCCCGAATCGAACAACTCCACATCATGGAGATTACCGGATTCTCTTTACGGCTGACTAAAGACGGCATACTGCAGGAATTTTTGACAGAAGCAATGGTCTGAAACAGCCGATACGGCCTCTGCGACATGCGATCCCCTCGGCTGATCATTGCTGCTTGAGGAACCTACAGATTTTAAAGGCTGACAACTTCTAAATACGGAAAGAAAACTAGTCATGGGTTTTCACTTGAACCTCTGTTAGAGGTTGTAGCCGTAGCAAACAACTTTTAATTCATTAGGCTAAGACCTCGTAAAACTCCTTCCCATCGTTAACAAAGCCATGCAAAGCAAAGTACGCTTCTGTTTCTTCCTGTCCTGTGAATGTAGCACTTGACTCTTTTTCGGCGTAAGTGTGCTCCTAAAACCGTTATATAGATAGTACACAAGCACTACAGCAGTACAGAAAAAAACCGTATGTTTCTGACGCTGTTTGGACCTCTTTATGTATCCCGTCAATTACATCGGCTAAGGGTTACAAGGTAAACCCATAGCCCAGAAGGCAGATTGATCCAAGCGGGACTGCACATATCACTATACACCAAGCTAATTAAATTAAAGTCTCGCGAGACTTCCTCCATCTCCCGAGACCGGAATTCCTAAGAGCCACTCATAAGTAAGCTTACACGATGCACTTAACTACTGATTATATGGCAGAAGCCTGATACTGAGATAATGCTTCATATCTCTTCTTGTTGCCCAATAATTTGCCACTCAAGTCATCCATAGCCTCCTAGCCTGGAAGAGTACTTGCCAAGGTTTTCTCTTGTACCGGAAATTGGAAACTCAAAACAAGAGGTGAATCCTTCATTTTTCCTTACCAAGATTATCCAGCTCGAGGCTAATAAAACTCTTATTCTTCATTCGGGGTTGGCATGTAGACATTGATTTAAATACAGGGCTGTCATCTGGTGATTCTGGCGAACATTTCCAGTTCACTGAGCAAACCAAAGCAATTCGCCTGTGCCCTGGAAAAGAGAATTCTCTACATCCCCCTGATTTTCAGAGGCCTTTGCATGCGGCCGATGTGGTTTTTAGCATGATATAACACAGCAAAATAACACATGAGCCTCTCACGAATGCCGTCGCTGTGAGTTCATCTCTGGACGACTTCCTCTTCATGAGAACATCTGTCGGCGGTCTCCGGATGTCCGTGGGTTCTCCCTGCCTCCCCTTACCCCCAGGCTCTATCCGGCTTCCTCCCATCATGTTGCTGCCGCCCGTCCTGTAAATGAAATATTATTGGGTAAGGGGTAAAACATCAATTAAATAATTAATTCCTTTTCTTCTAATTAGGAAATAGAAACTGACCGACTGTCCTCATAATGAGGTTTATGTGGTTCTGACGTGAAGTTCGCGGTATGGACTCCTGCCAGAAGAAAACACAGTGTATATTATTTCTCAGGACCCGTTTGCTCATATAGCTGAAAAAACTGCATACATACATATATATATATGAAATTCTTTTGAAATGACGTAACATCCATAGAAATATATGTGTGACGTGAAAAAGTTCCTCATTTATCTACCAAAGATGGTGGTTTACTGCGGTGACACCGATTGCTCCCTCCCATAACAGTAATCACTGCCGGAGATGTCAACATTTCTTAGTTACGACGTTGGGGCCTCCATGGCTGACGGGGGGTTAGCGCGCTAGCGCAGCGCAGTGACCCAGAAGCCTCCCGCCAATGCGGTCGCAGTAACTTCAAGTCTAGCTCATACTGGCTTTCTCTAAGCCCGTAAGTGGGGAGGTCTGCCAGCAACCTGCTGATAGGCGTGGCTTTCACCCGCGCTCTCTCCGGTTTCATCCCATCATTCTGCTGGCCGCTGTTGTGAAAACGTGAAATATCCTTGAGGATAGCGTAAAACACCAATCAAATAAACGTTTACTCTATGTTAAGATGTCTTTACAGTATTTATTTACTTTTGAATTTTAATTAATTATTTATTTTATTTTATTTTATTTTATTTTATTTATTTATTTATTTATTTATTTAAAGACATATTCAAGAACATGTCAATTATAGGATAGGCCATACGTGGGAAAGTCTGCCAGGAACTGCCCGGTTTCCTCCCACCATAATACTGGCCACCGTCGTATAAGTGAAATACTCTTGAGTACGGCGTAAAACACCAATGAAATAAATAAATAAATCAGATAGTTACTACGTTAAACACCTGGCAAATAAAATAAAGACATCTATTGTCTGAGATTCTTTTCGGTGTCTAGAATAGTTGCAGCTACTCTCCTGTTGCGATATAGAGACATAGCCAGCGCCAATTTCACTAAAGGATGAGGTGCAAGTCGTTGATTCACAGACCTATTCGTGTAAGTACAATGTACTTCACCAGCGAACCATGTCTTAATAACATTTAGTACATTAAATTTAAAAAAAAAAAACAGACAAAAGCGTAATTTTATTCCAAAAGCCCTTGAGGAGATTTTTCTGGACATAACGAAATTGACTTTTGACAACAGCCAATCGTAAAATAGGTTAGAAACTATAAGCCAATACACGTAACAAAAGCCGTAAACGGCAATTCAGTTCATGTAGAATAAAAAATGGGGGGCCATAGATCACAGCACAGGGATATGTATGGCTGGCGTTCAGCTAGTTATCTCCGACGCGGACGTTTAGAAACCTAATTAGCTTAGTGTGTAACAATGTTACACCAAGTAAAAGAAATGGCCATCAGAGGTATAAACGCCGCTAAGTAAGTTATAGATAATGAGGCTCCCTCACAGACCGACCGCAGATCGACACATGAAAGATTCTTGCATAAGATCCAAACATTTAGCTAATGGTGTATGGACAGTGCTTCGATTTTTGTTATGGCGTTAACAATTTATGATGTAAACTGAGTGTCGAGTTCTCTTGGATAATTAACCAGCTGAATGTAACGTGTGAACTGAACTGTCGGGGAGATACCAAGGCTGCAGTAGCACGTTGAGTAGTGTCAGGTGCAAGTCTTGTTCGATGCACAGAATACAGTTGTGCTTAATTATTCCATTTTGCCATACTAATCGTTGGGGAGCAATTATCTATCACAATTTTAAATAGGAAATACTACAGCACAGATGGTAAAACTTAAGCCGCGACGATAATGTGATATTTGGTAAAAGGTCACCCGTAACAGGTGAAATTCGCTCTGTTGTCAAGTTATTTAGGATATGCTAGCGACTTATACGTTCCACTAGCACAGAACTGGGTAAAAAAATACAGTGATGTTGATTGCAATTTATTAGACGTTTCTGGTCTAGAATTACTCAAAATAGTGTTTTGTATTCGCATTTGTTAAAAATTCACATGAAAACAGTGCAGAAGGGCTTGGTCCTCCCAACTCACAATCCACAAGCAGAATTTTGGACGGTGGGAGAGGAGCGAATGGAAGTTATCCATGGCTTCTCGGTGGTAATCTTATTTCTCGGCCCAACCGTTTTTACTGTCATTTCAAGCGGTCATACACTCGCTCATAAGTAATGTTATTCGACAAAAAATGACTTTCCAAATCAAATATTTACTTGCTTGATTAGTATTTTACGCCGGCCTCAAGAGTATTTCATTTATACGACTGCGGCGAGCATTGTGGTGGGAGGAAACCGGACAGAGCCCGGGGCAAACCCACGACCACCCGCAGTTTTGTCTACTCTATGGTCTACTCCGACTAAAATAAATAAATAAATAAATATATAAATAAATGAATAAATGTTTTCACTTGAAATTTTAAAGAAATAATAAATTTAGATAAATTTTTCTCTGTACCTTGTTTGATGGTAGTATTGTGTGCTTGTGGTTGCTCGATGCAAGACATCGATAGTTGCTTATTAAATATATAAATCAGCAATTAAATACAAAAATTAATATCGGAATTTCAGATGCTTCGCTGATCAGTCCGCCACTTATCGGTTTGCCTGTGTTATAAAGCATAGTGCTTTGTCGGGTACTTGACTAGGCTCTGTCTCAATTCCCAGAAACCTGACGGCCTTCATATAAGTGAACTGTTCTTTATTTCTTTATTTATTTATTTGGTGTTTTACGCCATACGCAAGAAAACATTACATATACTATGACGACGGCGGCCAGTATTGCGGTGGGAGGAAATCGGGCGGGCCGCGCGGGAAATCCACGCTCATCTGCAGGTTGCTGGCGGACCTTCCAACGTACGATGGAGGAAGCCAATATGAGTTGTGCTTGAACTCATAGGGATCGCATTGGTGAGAGACGCCTGGGTCTTTACGTTGCACTAGTGCGCTGATCTCCGGCAACGGAGACCCCCGAACTGTTCTTGAGTCTATAGGCGTGGAAACATATATTCGTATACATTGCCTGAACCATAATGAACGTTTCGGGAAAATGGTCGTAATACCAATTTCCAGAAGAACCTCCAGCACAAACTATCAAAGATTTAAGATTTAAAGATTAAAGATTTAAGTACATAAAAATGGAAATTAAGATTGATTCACGTAGTTAAAGAGCAACAGAATTTGGCAGTTTTCGTTGATGACGGAAAGACACAATGAATGTGTTTGGCACAGATAACATGAAACAAGTAAACACACATATAAACACTTATAACACACTGCTGATGTCAGTCGAGTAAATCTCATTCTCATTTACAGTTTCAAACTTCTACAGACAATTGTTTCGAAACAGAGCGTTAATGAATTCATAGGACGTGTGACTAGACACATGTAAGACTACTCGAATCTATCGGACACAGAGCCTATCAAGGACACTATCCATGACGATAATTTCATTCAGAAAGTAGGTCAAGCAACGGACAATGCCACTGGTAGCTGTCGCAATGACGTTACCATGATTTACGATGAGAGACCTGTCAATGCATTGAAGGGAGTTGTGATAAGGTCTCAAGAGGTCAGTTACCATAATTTCAGTTTGTCTGTATGGGGAGTGTGTAACTGCAACATTATCAGAACACCAAGTTACCTTGTTACGCGCATGTCTTTTGACCTTTTCCACAACTTCCGTTCATTAAGAAATCTGCCGATCGGTTCAGCGACCTCATTTCGAGACATTGTCGGGCTAATACGTATTAACCACCCGTGAACTACTGTCTTAACTTCCTTCTGATCTGGCCACTGTGTGGCTGATGCATGGCCTGACAATCCCGCTCGACTAAGCAGAACATTATTGGCAATACCCCGACAGACGTCACCCTTGTAAGCAATTGGGGGAGCTTCTATTGTCCTGTCTTCTAGATAATTCTCAAAATCATGGACTCGGCCTTTTCTAAAGTTCTCACGGATAATGAGTGATTTCCCTTGGCGCCCGTCTTCCTTGTCAAGGAAATATTGCCGGGGAATTCCCGGAGTATTTTTAAACATTCAAGAACACTGGCTTCATTCAGGTTAGTGTGTCAGTTGTCTCCCTTTAGTCCAGATGTTATATTTGCTACATGTATTACATATTGCACTGGTGGTTGAATTTGCAATCGAGTCCTTCGAAGGCTCTGCCATTCACACCATAAACAAAAAAGCAGTTCAAATATCATGTTTCCGTCATTTATATGTATTTTCTTCGTAGGGTCGACCGTAAGAGGGGTAAATTGGAAAATTCTTCACGGCTAGCAAAAATCATATTTGCATTATTGAATGTATCAAAGTATACGTCTTCAGTACAGACCTGGGCTTACGTATAGTTTATTATAACTGTTAATGTAGACAAAGTGATGCTATTGGAATTGCATCACCTGTTACAAATTTAAAGCCTCGTCGTTGATCGATTACCACTTTCTGGCTGTACATTTTGTCTGAAGATAATTTTCTTTTTTATCTAAACTGCGATTTTTGAGGATAATTGCTGATTTGTTGCGTGAGAAATATCACACCTTTGGCAAACACTGCGAACACGCAAGTGTAGTTTTCATACGTTCACAGGTAACAAGCATGCGAGCGCAAGCTCACTGACTTTGTATACAAAAATCGTTATTTTTGCAGTACGCTATATTCGACGGAACTGCAATTGGTTTTAACAACAAACTTTGCATGTTTATGTTATAGACCCGTTATTGTCAGGAGCATCAGACAGTGTGTGAAATATTTTACTTGAATGTAGGTTTGACTTAAATGAATTTAACATATACCAACCTACACGAACAAACATATCTTCGGAATTTCGACAGTGATATTCTGTTAAAGCATTCGTGTATCAAACACACACAAAATGTTTAACATAGTTTTTCATGCATTAGAGCTAATTTGCAAAAGCTCATTGATGTGTACCTTGCATAACACATATTTGTGTACCTACACTTTAGATGTGTACAGTACCACATCGCATACCTTCAGTACATCTTTTGTTAAACAACGCTAGCCACATAAAACAGCGGACATTTTGCCTTTGTGGGAGGGAGAATTTGAATTGAATTGTAAAAGTGAGGGTCGCATTACGGAGGTCAATGGCGCTGATTTGAAATTGTCTTCGGCGCATGCCTGTAGTTAAGTGTTAATCCTTTTATCGAAGTGAACGGCGATCAGTAGCAGCTGATTAAATACAGCCGAAGTCCCTGCCACACGAACACCGTCACAAAGGGAACTAACTATATGTCGTGGTGAGCAGAATGGATCGATACAGTTCCGCATTAGATTAATGGTCAGTTCAATTAACGTTATTGGAAGCTTACAATGATCGGGCTTTGCCGTGGTGGATGTTATGAACTAAGGGAGTTTTGAACTGTAGCCACTGCAATACACGTGTGACCAGACGACAGACGACGTGTTCTATATAGAACGAACGGCATTATTAAAGATGGAGCCAGCATTTGACGAGGCATTCCGCTGTATGCATGGAGTGTACGTTTCCGCCGGAAATGCGGAGTTTCCTTTATTTATTACTTATTTCCTTAAACAGGATAATTGCTTAATGTGTAAGCAGTTTAGTGACTAATTACGCCAGTTTTGTTGTCGTTTTTAACTAACTGGGTAGTAGGTGATATGGAGGACGGCATACACCTGTCCATTGTTTATGGACAATTTAAGGCTACGTAGCGGTGGCTTCTGCATATTTTATTATTAATGTATGACAATTACCGTTAGGTTAGACAGATGCGTAAATGCTCGAGTCGTTCTGGTAGAGAAACGGAAAAGAAAACAGGATTTGTAAATGCAATTGATTACATTTGCTAGATGCTGAAAAACAAAAGACAGCGCACGTTTAGCGGCAGATTTGCAGCTATATTTTTATGTGACATGAGATAATTTTTTAAATGCACAGAGTGCACGGAGAATAAATTCCGCTTGAAGATTGCTGTGCTTACAGCTATTATACCGTTACATCTCATGTACTTTCGCCTTATTTTCCATCGGTTACTCTCTTTTTTTTTATAATTTAGTTCTTTTGACTTCCCGTGAATTGGATGTTTAGATCTAGTCATTGTGACAACACGTCAGAGAACAAATACCATGGCCGCAAGTTTATCAGAATAGGCTTTAAAACGAACTCTGAACACTAATTAAAGCTTGTGGGCAGACTCTGTGAAATTGTATATTTTTACGAGTGTGTAATGGACAGGAGCTGCGATTTTGTGAGCGAAATCATCCCTGGTGTGAAACGATCTACGTATAATAATATGTCTCGCAGGCGTAAGATTATAAGCAAACAGCAGATGTACGTACAAAATCTCGCCTAAGGCGCCGCCTCCCCTCACCCACCTCAGATTCCCTGCCCTACGAGGCGAGCTGAAGCGTGTCCAGGTTGTAAAGTAATGTGCGTATTCTTCTCAGCCACATGCATTTACAAACTGTCCACGCCATGCACTCACGGGAATCACCCAGCTGCCAATATTATTACTTCCTCAACCTAGTCACGAACTGCACGTCATCTTATCGTACATCTCTCAGTCTCCTTTTGATAACCTTTCATCCATCTATAAATTTGTCTACCTTTTATGCTGAATCGAATGAACCCAATATGGCGGCGAAGAATAAATGTCACCAGCCGCTTTAGAATATTTATTTATTTATATATTTGAATGGTGTTTTACGCCGTACTCAAGAATATTTCACTTATACGACGGCGGCCAGCATTATTGTGGTAGTAAACCGGTTAGAACCCGGGGGAAACACACGACCATCCGCAGACTGCTGGCAGACCTTCCCACATACTGCCGGAGAGGAAGCCAACGTGAGCTGGGCTTGAATTCACAGCTACCACATTGGTGGGGGGCTTCGCTCATTTTGCGCTGCGTTAGCGCGCTAACCGACTGAGCCACGGAGAGCCCCTCGCTTTACAATAAGACAAGCTTTAAACTTTGGGCCAGGGCCAATAATCGGACTGTCTAATATTAGCGGAAACCAATGAGGCGATGTCCGCTGCCGTGTAGAATTTTTTTTTCTTTTATTTTTTTTTTCTTTGAAAGGAGGCCACCGTGGCCTAATACTTAGCTTGCTAATACACCACAATGGTGAAGGAACCTCATACCAATGATGCTGGCATGATTTCATGTCCAGTTGATGCCGGCTTCTTCTGCAGTCGTGCTTGGGTAGGTCAGCCAGCGACCTGGTGATGCATTTCCGCCGGGTTTTCTTCCACAATGGTGACCGCAGTTGGATATATGAATGATATTTTTAGTACGGCGTAAAACACCAATTAATAATCAAGTACCAGAGAGACTTACTTCTCGCGAAAATGATATTTTAAAAAAAAAAAAAAGAAAACGAATAAAGTATCAAAAGCCATGCATGTTTAACCTCGACTGAAAGCAGAAAAAGATGAACTGGATTGCTATGCCGCAGTTCAACAGCACATATATCTTTATTCAGCTATGCCAAGCTCATTATACGACAAGTGATGTCCAAACATAGGAGATGGCCGCCAGATCCGCGATCTACGTGCCCAACTAAACTAACTGGTTGGCTGTTTAACTGTTTATGTACACATTACGCATGCTTGTCACCGTACTACCAGGTCGGCCACACTGACACAATTTATCAGGGCACCTCGACCCGGAACGGGTATTGGGTTATGGCTAAGGCCCAGGAGGGTATCTTGACATTTCTCGAGTACGTCACTCAGTCCATCGGGTAAACCCAGATTGCCCTAAAGTGGATCTTCCGTTGATTGAAACACAATAGCTCAAGTCTGCATAAATAAAATATTGAGTGGCAAACACTTTGTTCTTGATATTTTCGACCGGCGTTTTCCCGGAATTCTCCTGCTTAGTCTCTTGAGGGTATAAATAAGGACCTCTCTAGCAGAGAAGACTGACAACATGTATCGTGAGGTAAGCGTGTTTAACTTGTATTAAAGAGATCGGCTTGTCAAATTTAACATTTAAAAAACGGCAATGTTTGTATTCACTCGATCGGTAGCCCATCACTCATGACTCTCTCAAAGCCTAGCGCAAGAAACAGTCGGAAATCACAGGCAATTCAGCATTATCTTTGTATGTTATTTAAACATTCGTGACACCTGACAGTTTGCATGACGTTGATCTTATAATTGCTATGAGAATATAGTTATAGTTGTTTTATTTATTTATTTATTTATTTATTTATTTATTTATCTACCTATCTGTCTACTTGTTTATTTATTGATATATTTATGTCAGCATTATGGTGTTTTATGTGCCGTGTTTTGTGTCGTACTAAAGAATATTTAGTCTGAAACGGATAAAAGCTAGACGTGATCCTAACCCTAGTCTCTCGCCAAACCCTGTAATATCGTAGTATAGGCAAAAATGCCGCAATACCAAGCGAATGTTTTTGTTTATCCCGCGTATGACCCGTTCTGGCATGTGTACTCATGTGCCATCCGAAACAAATATATTTATTCATTTATTTGGTTGCTGTTTTACGCCGTACTCAAGAATATTTCACTGACACGACATCGGCTAGTATTATGGTGGGAGGAAACCGGGCGATACAAATGCATGGCTTACAAAAGGTAATACAAGCACATGATCATTTGAGTGTTCATATATTGTGATCATATATATGTCCAGCGTCTTGTTACGTACAGGTGTTTCCGACATATAACGTTCGTGTGAGACAGCACTAAAAACACGTCTTATTTGAGACAGAAGAGCTGCAAGCTGCCGACGTAAATTATCAGTATAAAAGACGATAACGTAGAATGTAAAACCACACAATGAACGATAGTATGATAATTGCCAAATGATCACAAGAAACCGGAAAAAATTGACATTTTACATCAGTTACAACCGCTCCGACTGTTTATGTAAATGCTTAAACAGAAACTCCTTATAAACGCCTCCGAGTACCATGGTTTAACCAGAACCCAAAACTTTCAATACTGAAGCCTCGATATAGGACTTACCGATCACTTCGTCGAAACATGCTTTCTTAGTTATTTCGTGGTTTCTGTTGAAAGATATGTTGGAATATGGTCTTAGGATTATGGCCCCTGAGCATAAGTTTTGTTGGAATGTCGTCTTAGGATTACGGCCCATGAACGTAAGTTATAGTACAGATAACACTGTGTCAAAACCTTCTTCTAACTATGGGCCTTTTTCTGAAACTGTAATTACAGTGTAATTACAGTACATTCATTGTAATTATATACCTTGCCATTTTAATAATAAAAATACGTATCTCGGATACGCCTTGATTACAACTGTGGCAACATTATTCAGCGCGATATGTTTACCGTCTCTAATGTTAGGCAAGGCACGTGAGGTCACGAGACTGGCGCTCCGGGCTTCCTGCCCTTCGGTCCCGAAAACTCCAAAGCCTAGCGTTACATATGATTTAATCCCAAAACCAAGCGTTGTATAACTCGAGAAATTACCGTTGTTTATTGGTAAATTGTGATTTTAAAATGAATCAGGAGCAATTTTACATGCCAACACCGAATGTGCCTCAGAAAACTGATTTACATGGTTTAAAGATACACACACATATATATACAGTGTCAGAAAACACACCCTGCACGTGGCAGCCCGTTTTAATTTACTATAGTTGCCGGTGGTAACTACTTTAATCTAACAAAATCGTTGTCAACATAATTAACAGGTGACATGAACAAATGTTACCAGGCGTTTCCATGGGTACAACCTAACGCCTAACTCACACTCGTATAATGGAATTGAGCGCTTAGTATTTTCCTGATTGGAGCCACCAATAATCAGAAGATGTTTAATTTCACTTGCCCTGTAAACGTACGACTGTCTCGTACATTCGTCAGCAATGGTTTATATTCCTGGTCAATAATCGCGCAGAGGAATTAGCCGTTTTCTCACCACCTGTTGAAAGGCACGGATTTTTTTAAAAGATATTTTAGAATTGATTTTTTTTACCGGTTGTAAATTTCGGTTTGTCGATATCAGAAGACAAACTCATGGGATCTTATAAGTACACTGCATCAACTGCTTACCGTTGACGTCCCAATTTATCTTAAGAAAAGAAATATAGCTAAGACTCGCCCCTATCGCAGGAAGCTTCATTTTCTTATTGGCGATGAATCTGCTACGGATATGAAGAAATCTTTCATCGATTGACACTAATGCACTACCAAGGCCCAGATAAATGATCTGTTAAATGCGAAGCGTGAAAGGGAACCAACCTATATTGATGCGTTTAGACACTCTTGTAAACAAAATGTCTCCTAAGGTTGCTGACGATGTTCATTTTCCGTTACAGTTATTATTAATATTTCATCAACACTGGCCTAGGTCATGGTATCACAATGTACTATAGAATTTGTTGTTTAATTCTTTCTCTTACGCACTTACTCAGAAGCCTTTCACCAATGCGGTCGCTGAGTTCTAGTCTCCAACCAATGCTACATGGTTTCCTCTCCCCGCCGTACTTGACAAGATCTGCGAGCAACCTGTCGTTTTTCCCAGGCTCTAGCCGGTTTCCTCCCACCATATCATCGGCTGTCCACGTGTAATGAAATATTCCTGAGTAACTCAGATAAATAAAACTCAAATAAATAAATAAATATAACAGTTATAGTTTGGGGTGAATTTCTAAAGTTTATGGAGTCTTTCGTTAAAGCTGTTGTCAGTAAAATGGTAACGTTAGTTAAGGCGGAAGTTAATACGATAGATTGATTTTCGAAGTTCTTGCAATCTGTGGATGGTCGTTGATTGCCGTAGGTCCTGCCCGGTTTCCTCCTGCCATAATGCCGGCCGCCGTGGCATAAGTGAAATATCCAGTGAAAAAAGTGAAAAAAAACACCAGTCAAGTTAATAAATGTAGTTAGTTTTGTGAGACACCGCCCAAAATTATCATTGTGACATGTTTATCGTAGACATGCCCTCAACTTCAACTCCCCGAGTCCAGACTAACTTGCGCTTAAGTCAAGTTTTACATTTTAGTTCCACTTAAAACGTTTGCTTCGGAATTAACCCATCCACCTCTAATTATAAGCTTCCCATCACGGTTGCACAGACCGACTGTAAAAGCCCGAGTGAGCACTTTATCCTATCCGAGTTCCACCATTGGAAGCCAGCAAGTTAGGTCTAGCACCAACGAACCTGTCGGAAGTTCTAGTAAACAGAGGATAAATTACACATCATAAAAGACTGGCTGACATCCTCTTGACATTTGCGGGGAACCATCTAACAGCCTAGACCGACATTTGTAAACCCTCTACCCATCCGCTTTGGCCGCGATGACATTTGTTAAGCTTATTACTGACGACATCTTCTAGCCTTTTCGGTCTGTATCTCAGCACAAAATCGTACTGAGGCCATAGGCAAATAATCATGTCAGTCTTTAAGCCGGAGACGCGAGTTCGATCCCAGGTCGCCTCATGATATTACCTATGTATTTATTTGTTGCATGAAATCATACTCACGAACACTTCATTTATACGATATACAGCAGCCAGTTTTATTTGAGAGTGGAACAGGGGTGCCCGTTACAGATCATCGACCTTTGGCAACTTGCACACACCCCCTCATCAATTGACATACATCACACTGCCTGGTGAAAGGCTTCAAGCACAAGAGAGGGGGGGTTTTGGCGGGGGATCTTAAATTTCGATATACGAGAACTGGAGTGAGCCAATGTCTCTTGTGACCTGGGAACTAAAGGCGCGAAAACTCCTCCAAAATGTTGCCAACCATCCGTGGTTTATTTCACATGATCAGGAGGCTTGGTGGATGTAGTATAATAGTGACGCTGTACATGTATTTCACTGTCCCCCCTCCCTCCCCACCGACCCCTCACACACACACACCAAAGCACTCCTCTCCTTGTTTCACCTTCTTTGCTGTTGTCCATGGTAGCGTTCTTACAAACACAGGATCATGACAGCTTTTACAAGCCATTCAGCGTTGTGATGCATTGTGTACAGAAATACAGAATCTATGTTGAGTAGCACAGCATAGCATGTATATGGTTGAAAACCGTTCAGATATCATCCTGTTCATTATTAAGTCCCCGGCTTTTAACATGTAACTTTTACCGAACTTCTCTGACCTTTAGGGTAAGAAATTTTATTCTCGGAATAAAGCCAGTGGGACACAAGGTGTCGACCTACAGGAAAATCAAATTAAAGTGTGGGTTTGACTAGGCTTCGAATTCTGCTCCAATAAACATGTGTGTGCGTGGTGGATTATGACCGGAGATTGAGATGGACAGGCTGCTGGCAGTTACAGTGTGCAGTATATCAGGGGCCGGCTTTACGAAGCCATGGTAACTATTTATTTGATTGGGGTTTTAAGCCGCATTCAAGAATCTTTCCCTTCATACAACGGTGGCCAGCATTTTGGTGGGAGGAAACCCAGGACCATCCGGACGCTGCTCGCAGACCTTTCCGCTTACGGTCGGAGAGGAAACCATGACAACTTCCATAACAACATGCAGTGAAGAAATACGTCACTAGGGTAACTGCGCGGGTCACAGCGTTACGACAGCTTCGTGGAACTGGCCCCTGACTTGTAATGTCGTGTCTCGACTTATTTATTTCTCTGATTTGTGTTTTACGCCGTATTTCATCTGTATGATGGCCGACAGCATTATGGTTGGAGGAAACCGGCCTGAGTTAGGGGTAAACTCACAATCTTCCACAGGTTGCCGACAGACCTTCCCACGTAGGAGCAGAGTTAGCCAGCCAGAGCTGGATTTGAACTGACCTGTTCTCCGCTTTGGTGAGAACCTACTGGGTCACTGTAGTGTACTAACACGCTAATCACTAGGCCATGGTGGAGCCATCTGGTCTGTCGAATGAGACGTACTCATGTACGACTAATAGCAGGGTACAATTAGCTCATAAAACGATACACTCATACCAAGGTACAGATAGCCCATCGTAAGGTATAGCCCATACTAAGCTGCACTCATACTAAGGTACAATTAGCTCATACTAAGATACACCCACAGGCCTACAAAGGTACATTAAACGTCTCGTACCACGCCGCTTTTATCACGTAACACAAGACTAGCAAAATTCAACCTCATTTGCGTTGAAAGCCTGTCGCTTAACAAATAGCGCAAATTCCCACTGCCCCATCTCCTACAGCCCTTAGTCCCGGCACTGTAAAACGTGGATACTAAAACGTGCCATCAATTTGTATCAGGCCGCAATTTACTTAAGCACCCCCACTCTGTCTTCGCCTTTCGTCCCCGACACTTCTCCAGGGTGCAACCATTGGTTTTCTAAGTAGCAGAACCATCGGGTATTGAACAGAATGGAATAACTATGAACAGCGGTTTGACACTGATGGATTTCTTGCTTCATTATGAGCCGCTCTGGCTGGAATGTCGACCGACGTCCTCCACAACTGCTTCATTAAACCGTGGATTCTACTCTCCGTTGACGCTCAGTCGTATGTGATGATGTCTCCGTTCTCAAAACGTTCTCACTCCACAGGCTCGTTTAATTGACACGTATAGGCTATCGGCTCAGTTGATTATTTTATTGTACTCCCGCCCTCTTTAATTTTGACACCTGTATACACACACACACAAACACATATATAAACATACACGAATGTACCGTTGCGCTTTTAAGCAAGTATAGGTACCATGAATACTAACCCTATGTGCCGTTTCTGGACATGAGGCTACAACGGCATTCCACTATGTATACTGAAACAGAGCTGCATCTAGGGCACTTGTTATATACACTTGTTATTAATGATTTGATACAGGCTTCTTCACTTCCGTAGCTAAACACCACTGCATTCTATTGGTCAGAAAACTTATATCCTACAAGTATACACACCATCACATCCTATAAGCCTAAACACCCCCAGGGGGCCTCCATGACCGAGGGGGTTGGCGCGCCAGCGCAGCGTAATGACCCAGTTGCCTCACACAACTGCGGTCGCTGTGAGTTCAAGTCCTCAAGCTGGATTACTCTCGGGTCGTACGTGGGGAAAGTCCGCCAGCAACCTGGCCGGTTTCCTCACCATAATGTTGGTCGCGGCCGTAAAAGTGAAATATTCTTGAGTATGGCGTAAAACGTCAATCGAGTAAATTAATAAATAATTAAACACCACCACATCGTACTACATCATCGCTTTTATGCATTCCTATTGCATTCTGCTAGTGTAAGCACCACCACATGTAATTAGAGATAACCATTTCATCGAAAACTATAGCTCATCGTCTCTTTATACCAATTGCCGAAAACACAAAAGCTGACCAGAAATTTTCACGTCACATCGTATAGGCCGACCTGCGTACACGCAAGGCTGGAAAATTTGCAGGTATATAACATAGTGCTGTTGTTCCTCATCTCCCCACACTGCACCCTTGTTAACACAGACGAGTTGACCGATGCAAGAGTGTCTTGTGTGAGCGACCAAAGCCTTTATGAGCTCAGTTGAGCCATTCGCCTTGGACAGGTATCGTTGTTGTTGTACCGCTCTCAGGACACGCCTATAGCGCGGAGATTTTCGATTGACGGACCACGAACCAACAATCAATAACGGACGTCCTCATTACAACCGATAAAGGGCAGATGCTTATACTAATGATTACGATGTACCCCGGCGTTTCCGATGTCGGCTGAGGCTGGCGTACGTGAGGGGCACTCGGGCATACCGTAGTAGCAGTTATTGTCGAGACGACGACAACGGGCAGCTGTCTACAGTCAATCGTGCTCTGAGTGAAGGGCAGGTGCGCAGTAAACCAAGGGTGTATGCGTCAGCTGTACGCGAACACGGTTGTCTTCTCTCTACGCCTGCTGCCTGACACACGGGACCGTTGGCTTGCTCGGGTCCTCGTAATGTACGCAAGTCTCGAAGTCTCCTGCGTCTGCTCCGTAACAGATGACGGCAGCTCGTGTAAAAGACAGCTTTCTTTTTGAAGGGTGATTTCTTTGTCCCGTTTTCAGGTGTAAAATCCGTCATCACTACAAGTTCCAGCGGCATCGTTGCATTCAGGTTTAGTTGTTTACAGGAGACGAGAAAAGGATCTCGTCGTCACTGTGTATAAATCTGTATGAAGTCAACTGCACATTTCTTGGAGGAAATCTTTAGCGATCCTTTCTCCCGGGCTGTTTGGTTCCAAATTCCAACCAAACTTGAATGGCTTGTCCCAAGGTGTTTCCGGAGGAATTACCTGGAATATTAGAGGTATTCGGTGACAGACATTTAAGGATGGTGCGAGTGAGACGCCTCGCATGCGTCGAATTGAGAATATCAGATCTTACGGAGCGGCCTGACATGATGTGCTCTGGAGTTAGGTGAAACATACCAAGGCCAAGTCGTTTCGTTTGTGTGAGCGTGTGTGTATGAGGGGCGGGAGTGAGCAAGTGAGAGGAGAGTGGATCGTGTGACCACTGCGATATTTTCCTGAGAGTAAACGGTAAACCTGATACCGACGTTCCCTGGACCTCCCAGTTGTAGCGGTGTGCTCGTGGGTTCGTGCTCTGGAGTAAGGCGACCTGTTTTCACGGTCACCGTTCGGGCCGAGCTGGCAGGAGCGGGAGAAGTTCACACGATGAGTTAGTCACATTTATATATATATATGCAAAATCTCTTTTGGGATGGTCTCCCAGTTAACATCATACCCAAATCGAGAAGTCTCTTGGAATTCCACCGGCTATTGTTATAGGCTATCTTTAAATTCCAAAAGCCTGTAGTGCTTTGGCTGAAATCGGCTCGGCTGTATATCTCTTTTTTTCTCAATGAGTGCTGCACAGGGTCCCGTACAGACTTACACTAGGATGTCCTCGGCGTCAACAAAGATGGATAAAAAGCGCAACATGTGTGAAGCCAGGCTGTCTTTACTAGGAAAGCCACTAAATTACAAAGCCCATCGACGGGACTTAAAGCAACGCCGGATTCAGTTGAAGATTCATAACTTTCTGGAAAGATCTAAAGCTAAACCGGCCATCGCTTACAAAGTATTTGAGTAAGTACTCTTTTCTATTTTGTACTCTCAAATCGAGGAATAGCGCTGACGACTAGTCTTCCATAGGCAGCAGTATATTTTCGCACAAGACGGCCAGTAGCTTACAAAGTATTCGAGTAAGTGTTCGTTTTTCTATTCTGTCATCTCAGGTCGGGCATAGTGGTCGTTGAGAAATCTTACGAAAACAATCGGATATCCTTTATAACTTAGAACGGGGGGTTGCTTATAAAATATTCGAGTAAATCGTGTTTTTTACTGTGGTATCTCCCTTTTCGGGGGTAAAGTTGACAAACACCCAATCAGGCATCCTTATAACTTTGTCGCGGGTGCAAAAGTTGTTGTTGTAGTCTTTAAATACATAGCGTGTTCTCTGTACATTTACCGTGTTTTCTTCGTGCACAGTTATTTATGCAGCTGCTTTTTTCAGCTTGTGTCCAGCAATGTCGTACGGCGGTACGCTGGTGTTTATTAAAGAGTTCAAGCTTGAAGGTCACATTTCACATATGTGGCTTATCAGCAACCATGACTCCTTCGTATGAACTGAACGAAGCACATAGTGATATAAGTGACAGACTGCATGCAGTGTGTAAGGCATATGTATGTTGAGACCACTGATGGCTGTAGGTCCGTGTTTTGTTGATAGATATTGCGTAAAATACATCATGCCTATATTTTATGATGTCATCAACCGGTGTCCAGTTGAAGATATTGCATCTGCGTGCATGTGTCTCCTGATTCATCCGTGCGTATTCGTGCAATTAGGCTGATGCAGATTTTCACCGTTGGAAGCATTAGAGATTAATTGCATATATCTGCTTAATTATGACTGGTATTGGGCAGATGCCAACCATCACTGATGGAAGTTCTACAGGCATTAATCGCACGTGTCCACGTAATTATCACACTATAATCAGGCATTGAGAAAAATACTGGCTATAAAAAAAGTTGTTGATTTCACAGTGCATGTGTCTACTTTATAAGGGGCGTTACAATTACGCTTCACATCGTGCCCGGATGAGGGCATAGTCAACATTTTAACATCGAATAGATTTTTTTGTATTCGGAAAATGTGAAAAGTCGTTCAATGTTTTCATATTCACTTTTGGTGCTTTTTCCAAAAGGTCAGTTGCGCGTAGTTTGTATATCCGCTTATTATCTCTGTGTGTGAATGCAATTAGGCGACACTAATGCAAACCTGATATATCTCATTCATTCATGTACTTCACTCTAACCACCCAGGGTGGTATCAGAGGTACACCTTTTTTCACAAGGATAGCAATGCATTGATTGTCAATGAGTATTAATTCAAACAGACAGTGTGGGCCAGTAGAATATGACTATAGACATGGCACTGTCTATATCGTGATATATGCTTGTATTCCAATGTGCGGACACTGCAAACTGCTTTCATGAAAAAAAATTAAGGTTTAAGAGTTCAAGCAAAGCTAGTGTTGATGGCAAACTTCTCATGGCTATTTCTGGCAAAGGATGCATGATCTTTATGTTTACTTATTGCACATAAAAATGCAGTCAAAGCTGTCAACGTGAAGTTGGGTAGGGCAAGTTAGTACTAGTCTGCTTCGGGACAGTGCTATAATATGAATGAGTGAGGCGTCGTGTCTGGTGTCTTCGGCATGGCGCTCCAGTGAGGCAGCACTAAAAATATGTCTGCAGTAGGCCCGCCCTGATCCAATGAGACGCCGTTACGACACGTCGAAAACAGTGTTGAAAGTCAATCCGTCAGTGAAACAAACATAAAACAGTTATATTAAACGTGATTCCTAACGAAACAAGTAATACGTAGGCTATGTTTAGGTCTTTGGCCCGGGACTAATTTGGTAAGCTCATTATGTGAAAAAAGGTCTACTGGCAATATACTGATATCTCTTAAATGGCTTATCCATTTGCAAAATGCTATAGGAAAAGGTTTACCATGTTTTGGCATATGTGCATATTCAATCTTTAGTAGAATGGATACGTGCTGTTTATACATATGCGATACGCCGTAGCTGCATATCTATGGAACAGAAGTAGCCTCTATAAACTAATGCACTATCCATTAATGTACATACACACTCAACCCATGTATTTTTTAACGTAGATATTTACTTTTATTCGCTGTGAAAACAAACACATTCATGTGAATGGAATGTGTGTTCAGGCCTATAAATCTTTGCTTTTGTGTGCAAGAGTTTTCAACAAAAACTTGTGGTAATTTATTTACTATTTGCACGGAGTGATTATACTGAAGATTTACTCTATTCAGTGCGGGTTGGGGGCATTTGCTGAAGGCCTCGAGGGCGTTTATTGGTTACGCCATGAACTATTCTGTGCCGTTGTTTCGTATATGTAGTTGCATAACTGGGACTAATGTGTAAATTCGTTTTCCACATGTGTATATTTCTGAAAAAAAAACTGTGTGCAAAAAGCCAGAAATAATATCGGAGTTCAACAGATATATTCGATTGTCTGTGTAAAATATCTCTAATAGTAAATACGAACTACCTGGGTGAATGACACAAAATCATCCAGATATGAGCTTTTGTTTGAAAACCGTCTTATTACTTTTCCATTATTTCGTGTGTGAGGTAAACACCTACATTTTAACATACATAGCCGTTTCGAATGTGATGCCCGGCAGTACGCATGCGCCGAACGAGTCTAACGTGGAATACTAACACGCGCATGGCCATTTAATGCCTATGCTACAGCATTAGAGGCTGTGGCGTCAGACTCGGGTTCACCTCGGTTCGAGCTCATGTAGAAATCTACGTAACGGTCATCGAATGGTATATCTGAAGAGAAACCTTCATTTACATGTCTTGTTAAAATTTGTGGTGCACTTTTACGGGGCACACTCTGACTAGTCTCAACACCCTCGCTGTGGCACGTCAGTGGTTGAATGCCTTTGAGCTGCACTCAGCTTACCACCTACATAGGTGACAAAAGTCAACCCCAAAAAGGCCCGAGGGGATCATCTCTGGTATAGCGAGAACCGATTATCGCTATACCAGAGATGCCGCGATCGCAGTGACGCGGCCTATTTATGCTCCCAAGCGTTTGCAACTATAGTCAGTAAGACAAACCTTCACGTTAGCAGAGGTCAAAGCCTACCCTGCCAAAGAAACTCAAAAATCAAAACGAAAGGTACCACCAATAAAATCCCGAAAATTAGTGGCAAAATATGTGGAACAAGTCAAAGCAGGAAGTACTAACTGTACTCTATATGTACAACCATGAAAACTCTTTCATTTAGTCCACTGGCTTGCTCCAAGGCTCATACAAAGGATGAGTCTACCTAACACATTATATACCTGTCATTTACTTCCCACAAGTTTGCCCATTCTTGTATTTCGTGGAATGCGGTTACTGATCCGAAACGCCCGTTTTGGTTGACGGCTGGTGTACGAATGTCGGTTTCGACGCCTATGTCGTCTCCAAACTCACAATGTTGCCATGGAGGCGTCCAGACGTACTAGATAATGACTGCTTTTCCTTCAATCTGTACACGAACCGAATAATAGATGCTGAGCATTGGCAATGCACAAAAGGTGCCTTCTGTACTATGCGTCTGAATGTCGTATAATACTGCGGTTGCATCGATGACCATTAATAAGACTCTATATCCATTATGCTGCAAGAAATTTGCCAAAATGAGTCTATTTAAATCCCTATGTTATCACATGCTAATGACAACTTTTTTTTTGCTCTCTCTAAGCCTAAAATTGTTAATGATCCTGTTTAATGACGCACCTGTTATTATGATGTCCAGGGTTTTTGCATATAGCGTCATTTTTTATTGTTGAATTGCAAAGTTAACGACTCGTGAAGCCTAGGCTACATGATTGCAGCCTTTTAATGCTTTGTAACGCTTCACTTCACGGGTGATGTCATAATTTTGGGCTCAAGTGCGTCCTGGAAAGCATTGTCACATTCCGGGAAAATTCAGTACATGGATCCAGCTTGTAGACAATACAGTCTTGTTGTAAAAACTAAACAAGAAGGGAAACCATTCGTGAAATTAGATTTAAAAAATATATACATGCATCTAGAATGCCTGTCTTTGGAGATGTGAATAAAGCTCTCAGTCTATTGCTCGCCACAGATTCTGAATGGATTGGCTCATTTACACCTGTTGCAATTTTCACACCTAGAGTTTTGTCAAACCGAAAAAAAATGAAAAAAATTCACTAATATATGCCCTGGAGCGTTGCATGTATTTTCGTCTTTTTTGTTATTAACAGATCTTAATTGCTTCTGACTTACAACGTTATTCAGATTCCTTTGTCTCTTTACTCTTTGTCAAAACTATTCGCGTCCTTCACGCTTGAGGTCGAACAGTCATTCGCATACCATTTTAATGGGTGTCATGTCTGGTGTCTTCGGCATGATGCTCCAGTGGAGACAGCACTGTGACGGCTTGGACTCGCCCTGCCACAAAGAGAGACAGCATATCTACATTCTAAGGATTCCTCCTCGTCATACGACAGAGAAATTGTTCAGTACGACGTAAAACCTCAGCATACATACAAACATACCTATACCTACGGATGAATTAAGCCGTGTTTACAAGTATTTCTCCCGGAGTCCATCTTCTTACTTGGATAGTTTTTGTCTGTGTGATTCAAATGTCACGCAAATTGGCTACATATGACTTATTCGTGTCGTTTCTGGAGAGAAGTCAGATTGACAATACCTTGATGTCATCTCTCAGTCAAACAACGCTTTATCCTGTATATACCTCCTGACCGACAGCTGTTATGATTAGCCATGTGTCTGATGTCATTAAAATATTCCCGACGAAACCTATATTGTCTGTTGCAACCACTGACTTTCTGTTTTTCTTTGTCTGTCAGGCTCTGTCTTGGCGCCTGTGAGCAGTTAGCCTGCCCCGAGGAACTGCATTTGATGATACTTATAATATTACTGTGAATGTCTGTCATCAAATCTTGATGTTTTTCAAATCCATGAGAAATCCCTTTTATTTGGAAAAAGACCCGTGAAACATTTGCAAAAGGATATCACTGCTGTAAAGGATTGCCCCCCTTCCACTCTGTTGTTGAACGTCATGGAAAATCCTTTCAGTTCTGAAGAAAGATCCACAAAACTCGGAATTGCTATAAAAAAATGTTATTTTTCTTCTGTACTCTGCCCTGTATTTTACATGTACCTCTTGTCTGTTATACTCTGCCCCGGTTTTGTACATGTACCTCTTGTCTGCTGTATTCTTACCCGGTTTTGTACATGTGCCTCTTGTCTGCTGTATCGTGCCCCAGTTTTGTACATGTACCTCTTGTCTGTTATATTCTTCCCCGGTTTTGTACATGTACCTCGTTTAACACCCCGTCATCAGCGGGTTATCCCACGTCTGTTATATTCTGTCACGTTTTTGTACATGTACCTCATGCCTGTTATAGTCTACCCCAATTTTGTACATATACCTCGTGCCTGTTATATTCTGCCCCGGTTTTGTACCTCGTGTACATGTGCCTGTTGTCTGTAATATAGTGCCCCGGTTTTGTATATGTACCTACCCCGTGTCTGTTATATTCGGCCATGGTTTTGTACACGTACCTCGTGTCTGTTATATTCTGCCTCAGTTTTGTACATGTACCTCTTGTCTGCTGTATTCTGCACCGGTTTTGTACATGTACGTCTTGCCTGCTGTATTCCGCCCCGGTTTTGTACATGTACCTCTTGTCTGCTGCATTCTGCACCCGTTTTGTACACGTACCTCGTGTCTGTTATATTCTGTCCCGGTTTTGTACATGTGCCTCGCACAGAAATGGGCCAAGTAGATCACCCTGGCGTATATATAACGGGCTCAGACAAACCCATTTTTATATCCAAATTTTGTGTGTGGTAATTTGTTGTGGGGACGCCTGTTCCCTGTAGCGGAACAGAATGGAAGTAAGGCGGGTGTGAGCCTATCTATTTCTACATTGTTGGACATGAATTGTTCAGGACATATCCCCTGAAGGTATAAAAGTGCTTCATAAACGTTACCAATATACTTTTCCGTGGTCCATGTTTTAAAACTATTTCTTAATGTTGCATTAATATTTATATATTATTTGGTTTGGTCTGATTTATTTTTCTTTGTTCTGGGTAGACCACCGTGATATTATATTCGTTTAACACCCCGTCATTAGCGGATTATCCAACGCTGTTCCAAAATAACGTCGCAATATATGTGTACTATGGCATAGCTCTGGCAGTGAAACGTCATAGAAACTGAGAAGTATGGTGACAGTGAAGGTACAGTAATGTATAGCTTGGTGCGAAGTTTTTCGCCCAGGGGATATTCCTTACAGTACATCAGCACGAGGTCAAACATCAGCCTCCCCACTCCGCAAAAGAGCAACACACCCAGCAGTAGGGACTTAGCCATTTTACCGCTGCAGTCAGGTCAGTAAAACTTTTCACCCATTTCCTTTCAAATGCTGCGATCTGGCCTGATTTTCCTGCTTGCGATACCAGCAGTATTGGAAACCAATAGTCCTTAAGCTGGTGGCTGACCTTGAGAGTCTCGTAGCTTAGAATATAATATAAATAATATACTGGATATATATTCAATTAAGCCAAGTGTTGAAATGTTTTCCTTCGACTTCGTTCAATCCATAAAATCGATTACCAGCGTGTAAAATATTGTAAATATTCTGGCTAACAGTGTTAAAACGCCAATTAACTTTAATTGATTTCTGGGCATCGGTGAGCGCAGAAACATACGATCAAAATATCCATATTGCAATGGCAGGAATGGCATTGTCAATGAACATAGCAACACGCATATATGACTGCTGACGCATGCACCGGAAACAGGAAGTTCAGGAGTTACCATCATTGCATGTCGTACGTGTGTATTGATTTAAAAGGAAACTCTGACAGGCTACATGAAATCGGTCCAAATTACAGTCAAAATACATTGCTTTCTGCTGTAACGTTTTTGAACACACAAACAGCTGTCTCCCTGTTTGTTATAAAGCAGTTTACAGCAATGACTTCTTTTCTACACTGTTTACAGAATGGCATACAGTTTTATAAATGTTAACTATAATAATAAGGGTCAGCTAAAAATATTTTCGTAAAATACCTCATAAAGAAGTCCATGTGCTGACTTCTTCGCTATCCTTAAATAAGTACATTCAAAAACCACATGGGCCTCCGAGGCCTGGTAGTCAGCATGCTAGCGAAGTACAATAACCAAGAACCAGTGCGGTCGCCGTCAGTTCAAGTCCAGCTCATGCTGGCTTCCTCTCTGGCCGTACTCGGGAAGGTCCGACGCCTATCGTCCATGCTTATCCCCGGGCTTTGCCCGGTTTCTTCCCACCATAATGTTGACCGCAGTCGTATAAGTGAAATATTTTAAAGTATGGCACAAAACAGTCGGTGTCTGTAATGTATTCGTAATTCATCAGAGATTTATGTACCACGAAGAAAACTGCGGACTTTACTCTAACAATTAATCTTCCAATAAATACGATATTTGAGGGATGACGGATTCCATGTCCGTTGATCTAAGGGATCAACCATCCGTTGATTAAATCGTTATCAGGAACGAATTATTCGTAAGGTCAACGGAAATGCAATCCTTCATCCCTCAAATAACGGATTCAACGAAAGATTCTTTTGAGGATAAGAGCATAAAGCTGAATTTAAGTCTTAAGAAGAGAAGCAGCTTTTGTTGTTCTTTTGGGATGTCTCCAAAATTTATCACGGATTAATGTACAACGTTGCAAACCGCTGATTTGGGTGAGAAACGATTGCGTATTTCACCGCAGATATGGTTCCATTCATAAACATGGTAGTCGTAAAATAAATGACGCATGTATGATTATGCGAATATGCCAGCAACCGCTGGAATATGGCTAAAATCATTAAGCAAATACGAGTAATTACGTAACTCCAGACTGCAGCTGACGATACATTGTCGCATATACGGACCTGTAAGGGAGCCGCGGACAGCTCTAGAAAGGAGATTCGAAATTGATTAGCAAATGTTGGCCGAAAGACGTAAGCTCTCAGGCTATAGTCTTGCAGGTATGGAGTTATCTTGCATACGTTTAGAAGAGGCTGAGAAAAAAAAACCCTGAGACAAATGGTTAAGTGACCGACCTTTGGTGACGCGGCGATGCTAGCGTATGCAATATACATGCGACGTGGCGTAGTTTCTGTAGAGAGGCAAAGTGTAACAGACGGAGACATTTGAAATGTGTTTGTTTTGGTGGGTGGAGGGGTGTGTTTGGGGCTTTGTTTTGTTTTTGTTTTTTTTGTTTGTTCTTTTTTTTTTTGTTTGTTTGGTTGGTTGGTTGGTTGGTTTGGGGGTTTTTTTGGTATTTTTTTTTTTTTTGTTTTTTTTTTTTTTACTTCCTTTTTTCATTTAAGCATTCTGTTGTTAATCACTAAGGTGTAAACGGAAGCCTGCGTATTTACCGTAATGTAATGACCGTGTGATTACGTCAAAGCCAGAATAATTGACCTGCTTCTTACCCCAGACTTATTTATGCCATCTTCCAAAGATGCCTTCTAAACGATGAGATATAGCGTGTTCACTTTGCATGTGATTCCAATTCCCATGGACAGACTTTGTGTTATCCGTGTTTTGTTGATTTGTTAGCTAAATTGGAAAGCAAGACAATGTCTTTCTGCTTTGGCACTCCGTTTCTTTTTGTGAAATATTCAGGGCTCGTTCATCACCCTGCTGGGAGCGTCAGATATGAGCAGAATCTAGATGAGGTTCTTACTCCCTGGCGTAAAATGGCCGACTGCACATTGACGAATTAAGTTCCAAAACACGCAGTAGGCTTTCACTAACCCTCAAGTTATTGTATTCTCCTTTTAGCCATACTCAAGAACTGTTCAACTTATAAGATGTCGGCCATCTTTGTGTAGTAGTTCACGATACATTCTGACCTCTGGACCATGGGATTCTCCCTATAAATCTTTGTAATGAAACAACAATCTGCTTAACGCAAATGAACTTGAGATGTCATGTCGCCAAAACCTTTATTATTAAAGCTTCATATTGAGTGGAAAAAATAAAACTGTTTCATGCTGCAAACGGGAGGTGCAAATTGACATCTGAATCGTCTCTTAAGTGAATATTCTGATTCGTGTTTTACACAGCACTTCAAAATATTCTGAACGAAATTAAACTATTCATGAGATATCATTTCTTTTAATTGTTATATAACTAAGTACTCAGTGTGCAATATCCAGCCGTACGTGGGAAGGTACGCCGGCATCCTGCGGATGGTCGAGGGTGTGCCACGGGCTTTGCTCGGTTTTCTCCCACTATAATGCTGACCACCATAGTATAAGTATATTCTTGAGTATACGGCGTAAAAGACCTATAAATTAAAGAAATATATAAATGAATCAATATGCAATATCAATAACACTCAATACTTAATAACGATCGTAAACTCGTTCATGTGGTTTCACGAGAAGTTTGTTGGACGTCGCGTTGTCATATGACACACAACGTGAGCACGTGCATTTTAACCTACATATTAGTCGTTGGCTATAAAACCATGTATTTATTTATTTATTTGATTGGTGTTTTGCGCCGTACCTAAGAATATTTCACTTATACGAAGGCGGCTAGCATCCCACGTATGACCGGAGAGGAAGACTTGAACTCCCAGCGAACGCATTGGTGGGAGGGTCATTCTGGGTCATTGCGCTGCGCTAGCGCGCTAACCCACTGAGTAAAGCCATGTAGGATATCTGTATGTCAGATACAATCCATACTGGGAATTTAGCTGCGGAAAAGTCAGTCTTACTCTTGAGCGAATTTCGGCTGGCTTATTTTATTAGTACGGCATTCCCGTTTGCCTTTCAACAGCTCCTTTTAGCTGAGTACACCCTTTATAATGCTGTTACCAACCAGTATCCAATCTAGTTTGCGGGTTCTTAGTCAACAGAATGACGTAAAGATGAAAGACAAAATCGATTGTAACACATTATCACGTGATCTATCGGTCGCACTGAGCGAAGGAGGTATAGAAGGCTTGACTAGGCTCAGGAAGTCTTGGTTCCAGTAGCAAAACAGATAGTGTTTTATTACCTTGTTTCGTCCTTATTCGGAGAATGTGTGGTACAAAAAAAGAATCAATTCGTTGCAGAAATGATTGATTGATTGATTGCTTGATTGATTGCTTGATTGATTGATTGATTGATTGATTTATTTGTTTATTTATTTATTTATTTATTTATTTATTTATTTATTTATGTGAATGATGTTTTACGCCGTATTGAAGACTATTTCATTTTTACCACGCAAGCATGAGCTGGACTTCACAGCGAGCGCATTGGTGTGAGGCTTCTGGGTCATTGCGTTGCGCTAGAGCGCTGAGCGACTGAGCCACGGAGGCCCTCCCAGAACTGCTTTATTTATTATGACGGTAAATATTCATTCATACTCCAGAATTTGTCTGTTGAATGGCGGAAGCCTGGCGTATGGTTCGCGTGTGACTTAAACACTCCTTATATTGGTCGCATGATTAACCATGTGGGTACGTGTGATCACCTACCAGGACGTCCACCATAGGAGACTGTGAAAATCCAAATGGATTCTTTGAAAGGAATTTCTTTTATCTCGGCGTCATTAACATATGCGTTGAAATCTTACTCATGGTGAAACAGATGATTCGTTTATAAAGAAAAACTTATTATTTCTTGATTTTTTTATTTCATTTTATTTATTTAATTTTTTGGGGATACTATGTTAATCTTAACCCAGGAGTTTGAAACCAATTCACATCATGTTTCATCGAGTGAACAAATTTCGTCAGCAGACTTTGGCAACCAGTCGACGGGGATAATCCGTGTATTGGGTGCTTGACCTTTCTGTCAACCGTATGCTGTCCCCAAAGAGGCTTCTCTTTGTGCAAACTAGTGAAACCATAAGCTCTTTATCCACGGATAAACGAACGCCGTTCGTATGTTAGGCATCTGCCTCATGTCCAAGGCGTCCGTCTTATAATGGAGATGTTGCAGGGCAAACGGACTGAGTACAAGACAGAATTCAGCCGATCGCTACATTCTGACATCTACCTTTGCACTTCATCAACCGTCTTTATGTAAGGCTTTAAGGTTCGTAAATGGGAAACCCGTACCCTCGGCCCGACCAAGGCTTTATCCATGACCTTAACTTTAGCAACTCTCGAAATTCAATAACTTTAAGGAAGAGGAAAAGCTCCGGTCGATATGGCCGAGTGCTTAGCGTGCTACCACAGCACAATGACCGAAGAGCCTCTCGCCATTGCCTTCGCTCTGACTACATCCAGTTCATGCAGCTCATGCTCTCTTTTCTGTTTTGTTTTTCTTTCTTTTTCTTTTTCTTATTTTGGTACACACGTGGGAAGGTCTGCCAACAACCTGCGGATGGTCGTTAGTTCCCTCCCAACAAGACCTTCGTAACAAGATCTTCTTGAGTAGGGCGTAAAAACACCGATCAAATAAATAAGCTGAAAAGGTGAAGTTCTGGTAGACCCTTGTTGTCAGTATAGCGTGTCGAGTTGAGCGTCACATGTGAATGTATTTTTGTCATGACGTTTCTGTGAGTAAACACTGTAAACATAATAGAGTGAAAAATGCCCGAGAAACCAATGCCGGTAAAAGATATTCAAAATAAGAATTCGTTGAATTAAAGTATGTCACCACTAGCATGCAATATAATGTTGAAAATGGCGTTAAGCCCAAGCCAATAAATTTTAAGTCTTCAACTCATTTTACCCTTCCTCCCCCCCCCCCCCCCGAAACAAAATGATTCGGGTAAAAGCTTTGAATCCGCAAAGTGTGCAACTTGATAAGACGTCTTGTGATTGACAGATGTGGATTCTGAGTTTTATAGCCCGGCTCTAGAATTATGTACGAAAATGTTTGGCTGTGGTCATGACGGCGTATACCTCGCTTGTACTATCCCGCATGCTATGTGTCCACAAATCACTTTCATGTGAATTGATGTATCGCACTGCGTGATTCTTAACTCCATATATGACAGCCCAACCTTGGTATATCTTGTCAATAAATGAATGGCTATATCACACACATTTAAATGATAGGAGGTCTCAGTATTATTTTGCATGATTCAGCTGTCACAGGTCCGCCAGTAACCTGTAGATGCTCGTGGGATTCCCCGCGTGTTCTGCCTGGCTTCTTCCCACCATAATGCTAGCCGCCGTCGTATAAGTGAAATGTTCTGGAGAAAGCGTAAAACACCAATCAAGTAAATAAATACATCAGATTTCACATTCTGTAAGCATAACGTTGTACACTATGTAAGAATATGGTTGTACAAATTCAAATAATGTGGAAACCTGCCTGCTTAAAGTAATTGTGACCAAAGCTGTGTTGTCGATTTTTCATATTTGCTTTATTTATTTATTTATTTAATTGATATATTACGCCGTGCTCAAGAATATTTCACTTATGCGACTGCGACCAGCGTTCTGATGGAAACCCACGGCCATGCGCAGGTTGCTGGCGGACCCAGAATTGATTTAGTAAGGACGACAGATATACAGTAGTTAGACACTTTTATTGAATGCAAGAAAAACAACAAAATGATGTATTCCTACAATGACCACACAAATATTAATTAAGGCCTCTTGACGCTGACGCATATGAAACCTTAACTGTAAAGGTCAGAAGTCCGTGGACAAAAGTGTTCAATTCTGTATGACGCAAATCAAATGACACGTAGGGACCAGATGCCTTCCTGTTAGGGCGTTTGGTGTGATGTACTCAACGACTTGCTCGTATTTGTTACACAAACTGACTGAAGGATATATTTAGACATACCTGGGTTAATTATTGTGATTTATAATGCTGCTTATCGTTTACTCTCACAGAATACCACGCTCTCTCGCGCGTTACCTGGTATGCGATGAAAAATTCAAGGGCCAATTTCACAAAACTTCATAAATCAGTTTTCCGTAACTTTTCTCGTAAGTCACGTCGCCCTATGGTAATGTGAAACAGATGTCGTCTTTTACGAAAGTATTAGAGAAGTATGATGTACCGCGTTCTGTGACATGGGACCCCTGCAACATAATAAGGGAAAAGCTTAAAGCACAAAGACAACATTAAGAGGCCTGTGATAAGTTTCGACTCCGGAACAAATTTACCAATCAAAATTCACTAAAATCATATTTCTGACCAGTCAAGAGTTTTTCGATGTATTGGAAACTCTTAAACAGTTCCGCCACAGGACTGTCCGCTGACCACCTGTTAATGCGAGACAGACGAGATTATACGAGATTTTGCATAAAGTCAATTACAAATCATAACATCTCAGGTATACCTTTTGCAAAGTCCTATACTTGATATATATCTGTATATGTATTAATGAACACTTCTTCGTGACATTATCCTACAATCCACGAGAACCACCAAGCCGTAAAGGTAGCTGTTACATGCCGTGATTTCATGACTTCTTTCCAAACTGGTTTATTTGGCGTTATTGGGAGTAGTACGTTTGATGTTAATGGACTTCGCGGTTAATACTTTTATACTCGTGTATATGCTTGCGTCTGGCGCCCTTCAGCCTTGACCTAGTTATCGATATTTGATATCCCCGTGTCATCAACTCTGGAAGCCTTCAAACGTCTGTTTATCGTGACATGGATTATCTCTATTCCAACAGATAACCTTTTACCGTCTGCCACGATCCCATGATTGAAGCGATGCACAACTTGCCCCTTAGGATAATAGCCGCGAGGCATGCGGCTAACAGGAGATGACACAGCAAAAACACTTCTATATTACACCAGTCAACATTCCCTGTTGGATATTGTTTATTTGTAGATAATTATCAGATTGGATTTTACTTCGTGATAGATTTATTTATTTATTTTCATTGGTGTTTTATGGCGTACTCAAGATTATTTCACTTATACGATGGCGGCCAGCATTATGGTGGGAAGAAACCAGGCAGAGCCCGGCGGAAACCCCCAGCCATCCGCAGGTTGCTGGCAGACCTTCCCACGTACGGTCGGAGAGGAAGTCAGTGTGAGCTGGACTTAAACTTACATCGATCGCACTGGTGGGAGGCTTCTGGGTCATTGCACTGCGATAGCGCGCTAACCGACTAAGCCACGGAGGCCCTCGACTTCGTGATAGATACGCATCTTTGTTTTGACGGCATGCATGATAGCACAGAGGAAAAGATCTCCGTATAAGGGACATTTCTATAACCCTATTTGAAATTCGACGTGACGATCACCGCTGATTGTTTCTTGCTATACCGTATAATTTATGTATTCGACTTATTCGGGAGTTTGAAGCTGTGTACTCAGCATTTTTTTCGCATAGGTGAAAGAAACAGGATTACCGGAAGTGAGTCACACCTTTTGCAGAACTACCTGAGAAACGTTCCAGTGCAAAGAGGCAGTCGAACTAACAAGAACCACAGTCTTAAGGCGTCAAAGAAGCGTTCTTTTGAACATATTAACTGAATATTTCGGCTCTATGGTAAGATGTAATTAGTTTGAGGATTAAGACAGTTGAAGGAGACACATTAAAACTCATGTAAGAAATGCTGGTTGCAACTTGATGATCATGGCGGAGTTTAGTTCTTGTAACCATCTTTAAGACAAAAACATTGTTTCCCAGGCCTTAAAAACAGGAGCGAAGGACAACTACTGATAATGAACTGAACACTGTAATTACTGTAATTTAGATATCATTCATAAAATATAAAACACCAACTCAGAGAGAGTAAAATTAGAACAGCGACGTTTTTGCCAAAAAATAGACATTTTTATGAAACATTGTGGCGTATGTAGGCTTACTCTAGTTTGAAGGGAATAAAAATATCTTTAAAATTTGAATTGGTACGAGACCAGAGTTTTGGATTTCATGCCTAGAATACGCACTTCCTTTCCTCTAAACTGATGATGGCTACTCTCTTACATGTTACCAGATTTTTGAAAATTATTTATATGTTACATCTTGTATAATTCCTTGAGAGCTGTTGTGTTGAATTGTTTTGTAAATGAGTCTTGCGACTATCCACTTAGAAGGCAGCTTTTCAGTTTACGAGTTTTTCTTAAACAGCCAATGAGATTGCAAAACATTTTTAAAAAATACTTAAAAGAAATAGCTTATTATTTTGTTTTTAGAATCGTCAGTAGTAAAGAAAGCGTGGTGCTAGAATTATGAATTGTGTTCTCGACATGATTGTATTCAAAACCGTGATCAAAGTCTTTTGATTCGGTGACTTCCGACTCACAGGGGGCAACACAAAGACTAGAGAATGCCATTGTACGGCGCTGGCGTGATGGAATATAGACACCTAGGGAAAATGAAAGCATAAGAAATGTTGCATTCTGATGTCGTGGGTTATCTTATTATTTTTCATATGACAAATTCTATTCCATCCAGATATGAATGTGTGAAAATGTTACAACTTCTGTCGAAGGAAAAACGCTCTCGTAATATTGCCGGTAGACCTTTATTCTGATGTTCCAATTATTCACATAAAAATTCTTCTCGCAATGGTTCTGTCAAACTAAAATCGATCACAGTAGACCTCTGTATTAACCCGTTTCAACCGATAGGGTATAATGGCTAACAATATATCACGACGTCTTAAGAGATTTGGCCATGCAATGCTGCTCCCTTGTCTCAGTCGTGTTGCAGATGGAAAGGGCAATGCACTGTACCGTTGAGTTAGCTTGTATCTGTGTTTTGCATCCGACTTGCGTGTATTAGATTTATTTGATGATCTTTTTTTTTTTTGGCCAGACTCAAAGATTTATAGAATAGCGCTTTCTCCATCAGTGAACAAAAGTTATTTATTTCTTTATTTTGTTTTGCGCTGTACGCTTTGCACAGGAATCTACGATAAATAAGGCCTTGATGGCCATTATTCTGTTTTTCCTTTATATTCATTTTTGGGTCCTAGAGGTAACCCATAAGAATCGAGATAAAAGCGTTGTTCTTTGCCAGACACCTGTGTAATATCAAGCCCTAAACCACCTCTAAATCAGCAAGAGCTGGATTTGAACTCGCGACGTAGCTGGTTGAGGAATGGTGGTGTCGTCTGTGACTGCTACGGACCATTCAGCAGCAACTACTGCTCAGGAGTTATCACTATAAACGTAATTACCAAAAAACTATGATCACAGCAGGTTTATTTTGCTTCATAGTCTCCACCCTACCCCTTACCCCGACTCTGAAGCTAAAACGACTGTCGGACGTCTACTTATATTCGACTTGATTTTGCTGTTGTTCCTTGTTTGAGAGGGATTTAACGTTGTTTTCAGCAATATTTCAGTGATAAAGTGGCGCTGTTTGTTTTCAGATTAGTGATTGAAAGACTACATGCCCCCCTCCTCCAACCCCGAATCCCCCATCCCCATACTATCCTCGTATCCCGCACCCCACCCCCACGCCCCTAAAATTAACGTCTCTCTCGATTTTGTGTTGCGTGAATCTGTATTTTTGTCCGCCGATTTCCCAAGAAAAGAAAGCGATGCCACTGAAATATACGCACTACTTGAATATGGTTTTAAATTCTGCTTGGCAACCTGACGCCAGTGCATGCGAAGTGAACTGATAACATATATGTACATACTGTAAATGCACTTTGTATATGGTGCAAGGATTTCAAAATTCAGGTTATCAGAAATCTTGTTATGAATAGTACAATGCCACAACATTACAACTGCAGCACTACTTCGATTTGACACCAGAGGGTACATTTAGTGGTTAATTTTTGTATACACGCAGAAGTTGTGCCGCATACAGATGAACTTGTCGTTATGGCTGCTGATATGAATTTGGGTATTGACATTCGTTCTGGTCAAACAGCCAGATTCCAAAGGTAAATCGACTTCCAGTCCAATTCACGTAGACATACTTTAAGCATGGTAAAGGAAAACTTAGGATTTGTATGGGGTTTTGTATAGGATAAAAATAAGAAAATTCTAAGGGGCAGCAGAATGTCTTCTTCTATCAGACTTGGAGACGTCTGAAATCCGCTTCATAATACTCTTGCAAGGTTTTAATATGCCGTTGAATGTGTACGCGATTTATGTAAAATATCCCAACAAATCGTTATTGAAATCAGTCTTTCCCTTGTCAAAAAATCCAAACTTGCTGGATAAAACATAGATCTCATCACAGTAAGACAACTCTGTGTGCAGACGTGTATACATATACAGACGTATCTTCTTGTGTGCCTTATTTAGTCAAGGCTGTCGAAAGCATTAAGCTGACATCAGTGTTGAAGGATCTAAATATGATAAACTTTTTGCAAATGCCCTTAACATCAAAGATGAATCTGCATGCAGTCTAGGTTTCAAAACATAGCATAGGTGCAAGCTTAACAATTCCCGAGCCCAGGATTCTCATCAGAATAAAATGGTGCTCGTGCAATGACAGAATGATATTGGCACACAAATGTTATAGGTTGGTGATATACTATATATTATTATACCTCATTACTTTTAGTTATTGTTGGTTTCCGTTGGTCAATACACGGTCACATGATATTCCGCAAGCATGATGTACAACGATCACGTGCGCAGCAAAGTAATATCCCACGTTCACGAGGCAATGTCCAGCGGTCACTCACTAACAGTGAGGTCTCCTGCGTTTATTTTATAGGATTGTCACCCTATGTGAGCTCTCTCTCTCTCTTTCGCTCTCTTCTTGTAAACTAAGCAGTTGGACGATGGCTTTCTCAGCTATCGACGACATACAACTTCAGTGATTTAAAGTTTCAACAGAGCATACTATGACATGCCTGCTTCTTTCGGCTTGTTTTGTGTTACATTGTTCGTACCCGTTTAGGGCTGGAGACTTTGTGCTCGGGATTACTGCTCGCTTTCCTGGTGGTTACCATGGTGACTAAATATTATAAAATCGTTTCCAAACAGCAATAAGTTTGAAAGCAAATGACAAGTCATGCTCGGTGTAATTTTTGATATGTCACAAAACGAATTGCGGGATGCACGCGATGGCATACCATATAGTACCACGGGAATGTTTGGTGATACATATTTGTTATTAAGTTGAAGCTGATATATTTGTTACATCAGTAATGAATAAAATTCAATGCGTATTTCTGTATCCACTGATGTTTTCTTATTTTCTTCTTTCTCTTTTTTTATTAATATCTTCATTTTCTGGAACAAATGACAATTCTTGTTTAGCAATGTATTGTGATCATATTGTGATTAGGGAACTTTAATTAGTTGTAGTTACGCCACAAATATTAAAGCTCGGCACCGAAAACAATTTCGATTTAGCGTTTTCACAAAATATCCTTCTTTTGTGTGATTAGCATGTATCCAGTAGAGAAGGGATATACCTGATATACTCTTGTCCTAAGTCCCGGATATGAGCATAAATCTTCAAATATTAAAAGCGTAGGAAACTTTTAAATGAAAAACATGTCAAGTTTGACTGATACCTTTAATATGCATTTCGACATATTCTTATTACTTGTGAACATTGCATTTTTTTCCATCTCTGAGTATTTGATACTTTAACACGGTCCCTTTATTCATTTCAAATCTGCCAAACATTGTCGGATTACATATTCCCCTTAATGGACAATAATATGAAGTGACCTTTAGGGTTTACAAATATGAGAAAGCTGTGGTGGCTTTCGTAATGGGCTGAATATGTGTACCCTCTGCTATAGACAGGTCAGCCTGAAACCATTTTTGTATAAAAAGTCATCTGTGTTATCAACCGTAACCGTAAATATCGGCCCTCGGAGCTCGGGTAAACACAGACAGCTCGGTGATAGAATGTAAATGTCAACAGCGACGGGACAGGCAGACAAAAGGTCCTAAAGACAATGACATGGCAACCTTTATGTTATAGTTGAAATCTGAATGGCATATGCAGGCAAGGGGTCAATAAAACCATTATGGGATTAAAAATATTTGTCTGAGTTTTTTGGAGTATGCTGAGCGTAATTATTACAATGTTTAGCGTCGTGCTCAGTTGATAATTTACATGTCCTTCCTTGAAAGCGGTTATGACCTTGTGTTATTGCACCCTTAGTGTAAGCTGAGTTCGTCTTTGGTGCCTGTCGTTTTCATGATGTTGGACATATTATGAATGGTGCTTGCTAACATCCATTCGTGTAGGTGAGACACATGGCCTGTGGCTATCTCACTCGCTTTCTTGTGAAATTTTCCCAGTTTCCTCTTAAGAGAGCGTTTACGAAATTACACCAGATTGTCAAATCTTCTGCAACAACGTTACATAGTTTTATTTATTTTGTTGATGATAAATGTTTGTAAAGTGATCCTTCTGCGAAATGGATTACGTGACCAAGCCCGTCGCTATGTCCGTGTGTGACGTCATTGATCAGTCAATGTCAGCTACAACCGCCAATATTACAGTTATTAAGCGTTACCGCTTTATTAAGCGGAATTCAGCGCTGTCCTCTGAAATTTATCCTAAATCAGTCATTAAATTTTTTATATGTAACTGTACGAAAAGCCTGGCTACTGAATTAAACGTCGACCCATTCCTATACCATGTGATACGTGGGAAATAAGCTGTTGGAATCCCCAGTCTAGACATATGACATATTATTTAAATGGCACCACTGTAATGGACGGATTATCTGAGATCAGGGAGAAAGGAAGGCTGTTTATCTCAAACAACACCGCAGTTGTGTTAGGCGGGAAATACTCCGTGTCTTGTGGAAACCGATAGCGTCTACCTCCATATACTTCCGCCTTTATGTTAAGACATGGCATACGCGTTCGTGGACGGAAACAAACAGTAGTACGCGTCAAGCCAAGTCGCCACGACTTATACCGTGCGTCGGAATGTTAACGACGAAAGATGTCTCTCGTGCTGTCGTTCAAATGTCTCAAATTCTGGTGCACGGACTAGAATACAATGTCAAGAATTTTCACCGATCACACAACACATAATATATATTATCATGATGTGGTGTTTCAACAGTACAAACGCGTGAAGATATTTTCATTTTCTGATGCATTTCATTACCTACTATTAATGTGAATGATTAATGAAAATGCCTGTAACTGTGATAATTTTTGACCATGATTATTGCTTAATACCTGTGTACCGGGCAGAGCTGATCACGTGATGCTTTCCCCTTGATGATCACTCCCTCTCGAGCAAGCGGACAAAATGGACGTGTGCTTTTGAATGGCTTTACTAGCCAGTTCGACATGTTTTCCGAGCGAAAGAGATCCACTCTTTAGGCAATTATGACAAAGAGTAGCGTAAAATGAAGTTCTTGTTGCAATGTAGGTAAAATAGTGGACATAGAGCAGACATTCTGAAACATTGTCAGGCTTTTAATATGGCCACATTTTGGGGGGCCATTCCATTTCTGTGTAGGGTGTACAAATTTGAATATTTTTCTTACCCTCGCCAACCTGTATGTGTGTAATTAGATTTTATTCCGGATGTTTCGGAGTGGTATCTATAGAGCCGAAAACGAGAAAAATATGATCGTGATGTTTAAATTAAGTCCCTAAGAAATTCTGAGACTAACCTATCACCCCTACAGGGGGGCTATTCCATCTTAATGTTTGTAAACAAACCCAGCTGAGGCGTTGAATGCGATCTGGGTGTTGTGCTGATTGATTTTAATCTATTTTTCTGTGACAGCTGAATGCTTATTAATGTGCCAACAGCTTGAAGGTAAAAACTTTACATTTCAAAAGGTGCAATTTTAAGGCTCAGTATTTCATTGATTTCACTAAGTCATGAATGACCGAGTTTGGTGATCCTTACACGCTGATTGAGTTGTCAAGTATTTTATTATGCATGTAAGCTGTGCGAATTTAAAGATGTTTTAGATGTGTATGAAATTCTTAGAGAAATATGAATTATGGCACTCAATTTTAGGCCAATTTGTGGTGATGTTTAATGTTATTTCAATGAAAATGAAATTGATTTCATGTTTTAATGTTTAGCGAATAATGAATGACGCCAAAAACATTTTTGCCAGTTTAATATCTTTGGGTTCAGTTTTGGTGTTTATTGTGCATGATCAACTAAATGTGAGTTTTACACTATTGTTTCAGAAGTCATTCAGTCCAGTCTTTGTACAATACAAGTGTTGATCTCCAGTCTTTTGAATCCTTTTCAACTAGATTTGCATCAATAATTAAGAGACTATCAGGTCATCTAACGATTCGCTTTTCGGGAGGCATGCATCAAACGATTCGAGCGTCTAAAGTTGTAGCTTAGTCAGGAATCATTCTTGTCAAGAAAAAGAACTGTTAAGCTTTTTCCTTTGAAGATTTGAAGTCAATTATGTCCCAGGTTGCTAAATATCATATGAATAGAGGTATAAAAGTGTGTTCTGAGATTTGTACCTATTCCGATGCCCTCCATGATAAAGGTGCATGTGTAGATGTAAGTGGAAGCTCCGGTGAACCCTCCACCCACTCTTCATGTGTAGTAAATGGAAGCTTTGGTGGGGCCGGCACCCACTCGTCATGTGTAGATGTAAATGGAAGCTTTGGTGGGCCCGGCACCCACTCGTCATGTGTAGATGTAAAAGGAAGCTTTGGTGGGCCCGGCACCCACTCTTCATGTAAATGGGAACTTTGGTGCGCCCGGCATCCAGTCGTCATGTAAATAGAAGGTTTGGTGCACCTGGCACCCACTCCTCATTGCTTTGGTGGACCAGGCACCCACTCCTCATTGCTTTCGTGGGCCAGGCACCCACTGGTCATTGGTGGACCCGGCACCCTCTCGTCATTGCTTTCCTGGGCCCGGCACCCACTCGTCATCGCTAATTTCGAGTATTATACACTCTGAACTGATGGAAGATTAACACATGCTGGTGAAATTCTATATAGCTGTATTTATTTATTTATTTATTTATTTATTTATTTATTTATTTATTTATTTATTTATTTCATTGATATTTATGCCGTGCTCAAGAATATTTTACGTATACGACGGTGACCAGCATTATGGTGGGATGAAACCGGGCAGAGCCCGGGGGAAGCCCACGACCATCCGCAGGTTGCTGGCAGACCTTCAAACATATACAACTGTAGTAATGTTCCACTACTGGATGGTTTCCCACTGAGAAGCATATGAAATATATGTAATATGGAAGCGGTATTTTTCATAAGGACGACTGTGTTAAAAGGCAAGTAGGTCATCAAGTCACATCTCATTTATTTATTTATTTTACATATATATTCCTCCCTGCTACCTATCGCCTTTCGCACATACGCATCGCAAGGCTACTGAAGTTCACAGCTGCGTAGGGAAGCCCACAAGTGTTTTATTTTTCCCCTCTATTTCTTTCTATTTTGGGGGGGGGGGCATTTTTTACAGTTCCCTCGCTCCTAATGAATTAAACATATCTCTCTGTGCTGGCATGCGAACACTGATCAATACTGCTTTAGTTTATTGCAATGGTATATGACATGCAGTCATGCGAACCTATTGGTAGGAATCACGTGGCATCTGTGATTCTCGTTGAAAGCGACAAACAAGCCTTGCAGCTTTCTACCTACGTCGTTGTGCATGGGAATACAGAACATGTTTTGCTCAGCGCAATGATACCACCAGCGATGGGGCAGTCTGATATAGCCCTATGCTCGTAACTTTATATCTCTCGCCAAATGCTGTCTTTTACAAATTTTTTCTCTTTGCATAACGGCTGTCTCGCTATACTTAGCAGAAACATCTATTATCCTTATTTGCAATTTAAACTTTCTGGGTGCTGGATCGATTGTAACGCTGAACTAGCATTGACTTCGGTGAAACTGTCGATAGACTTATGTATCGCGGCTTCAGTCAGCCGCCGTGCTAAAACACCAGATGTTACGCGTTAACCAGTCAGAACATATTAACAACAACCTGGATTCGACCACTTCTTAGACCATCCGCCTTTATACGTGAAACGCCAAAATTTCATTTTTTTTTTTTTATTTTACACTGACGGGAAATAGCGATGAATCCGTGAAGAGATGTGACGATTCCCATAACATTAGGAGGTCTTCAATATTTGTGTAAATTAAACCTATTCAGAAACAATAAATGTCAAAGCAATCGCTCTGAGTTCAAATCTCACTGGCTTCCTCCACTTTCGTACGTGACGAAACTCTGCCAAACAGCTTGCGGATGATCTTTTCTCCTGGTTTCGCCGGGTATCATCCCATCACAATGCTGGTCGCCGTTGTACAAGTGAAATATCTTTGAGTATTTGACACCTGTCAAATAAATAGAATAAAATAGATAAATAGCAAATCGCATGCACCTGTAGGTTCCTCCCACTGTGAAGAATACGAAAAGGCTGAAACCTGTACTTAGAGAACGAAGGAGAAGCAAAACCTAAAAAAGAAAATAAAAATAATAAAAAAATGTTGATACAAAGAGGATTCGAGAACAACCGTTCCCAGCATGCTCTGTGGAAGTCACAAAATAACAGGGTGCAATTCTGACACCTAATGAACTTTTAGCTGAAAGAATCCTTATAGGTTATTATAAAAGTTCGCACTTAACCATTCATTTCTTTGTCATTAATGTACTTTTATATAAAACGCATTTTGGACCGTTGCTTCATGGTAGTGCATGGTCTGCTCCTAGTATCACTGTTGTCTTATCTGCACATTTAGGATCCTTTTCAAATAGAGGCCATATATGGCGTTTCGTTGAGTTCTCTGCAATACATACGCCAAATGTAGAGGATATGAAGTCAACCGTTGTAAAGAAAATCGAAGGCAGGACAGAATCTTTTGACTGTCCATATAGAGAGATTTCTTCTTTTGTGGTTAGAAATGATCTGTGATTTTAGTTTCCATCTCCGTTTCCTCTAAGATTTGATTTGATTTATCTTCAATTATACATTTAATGTATTTTCGACAAATTGGAAAATCAAAGACTCGTGAAAATGTCATACTTGACCTAAGCATTCACTACAAACGCTACGACTATAGACAACGTCCACGGCCTGTCCTGCTTTGAGAGTAATGTTTGAGTCAGTGTTTGCTGAAGTAAGATCTGACCTACAAATCGTAAGTGAACTAGCCTTTGGAGTAGTGCTCTCTTGAAATATTGTGCTTGCTCAGTCAATATTTACCTGAAAAAAATCTAACCTGTTTACCGTTGTAAGTGAAATAGTTGTGCAGTACAACCAATACTATAAGCAGCTGGTACATTGTCGAAAATATCCCATGATTTATCACGTTATATCGATTCAGTGTGGGGAATATTTAGTATGGTAACACTTGTAATTTTTATGAGATATTCGGTTTGGTATACAGCGGTAGTACATACTAACGTTTAGGAGATGGCGAGAGGTATCTCCATAAACCGTTGATATGGACAAATACGGAGTTGATGTGTGGTGGGGGAGGGGGCGTGGCATCGCCATGACTCTCAGCCATTATGACTTTCTGCGACCGATGGTCAATGCACCAGAAGCATCCTCATGCGCACTGCCATCACCTGTCAGTTTGTACGCTGCACATGGGGAGATTCGTCATTAATTTGTCAGGAGACGTTGGCTTGCCTCGGGTTTTTAAGTTTCTTCCGCCCATAAAACTTACTAGTATGATGTAATGGAAGAATTGCTGATTGTGGCGTCCACTCATAAGCAAATAAATAGAGGATAGTGCACAGTGAAGGTTGAATACCATAAATATTGTTCGAGTGAGAGATAGAAATGAAAACCCACGAAACGCGAAGCGTCGGCTGGGTTATCTTTTCCACCTCTCACAGGAACAGTATTTATGGTATTCAGTTTTTAAGGTGTAATATTCTCTATTTATTATTTATACCCTAACAGTATCATGATTTTGTGTTCTTTAAAGCGTTGTCACGGACATGCTTAGAGCCTGACGTCGTGTACATGACGCATTATATGACGTCATGTCTTCTTGCCTGACATGAGAATGAAGCACTTTACTAAACTTGCATTATGACGTCATCCCGCTGAGATATGAATGGAACTTTATAAAATAAAATGATTCGTTTTTGACGTCATGGCGTCTGGGTGTGAAACATCAAAATGTGATATTTCACTGCAGTGAAAATGACACTTTTATCAGTGAAGGAAATACTTGGATAATTAATAAATAAAGGCCTCTAGCTCACATGTCAGTATATTAGAAATCTGATCACCCTAGGAGATGATTTTGTCGTAAATGTTGCAAAACGGATTGCAGAAATTGTTTGTTGCATTTGTTCCATGGTGTATGATATTGAATGCCCATGTATTGTTAACTTAAAAGAAAACACCACATTTAAACAAAATACGTATCATCTAAGAGACCATTTCGTGATGATTCCAACTATAGTCTACTTATTTGTCGTTTGCGGAAACTGGTCTTGCGTTTATTGACCGGGAACGCCCATTTTGGGTGACGAATGTCCCATACGACGCCTAGGCTCACTGTTTTGTTTTTTTTGTTTTGTTTTTTTGTTTTTTTTGTGTTTTTTTTGTTTGTTTTTTGGGCGCTTTACTGTGATTTAAACGGAAATAGTGAGTGAGGTGTTACGGTGAATTTTTTGGACCATATTGAACGAGCTGGAGCTTGGTGCCGTCACAGATTTTTTTCAGCTAAGCATCCTGTGATTGATATATATATAGTGTGCACTACGTGAGTATAATATATATGTAGTCCAACACCTCCATCGGCATTTAATGTGGAAATATAACTTGAGGCATATGAAGCAGCCAAGAAAGAATTTTTGACGTCACTGTGCTTCAGCCTGCACGGAATGGTCCGAAATTTTCACTGTACAGCACCTCACCCTTTATTTCCGTTTTCTTCCTCTCCGGCCGCACGCAAGGTCTACCAGCAACCCGCGGATGGTCGTGGGTTTCTCCCGGGCTCTGTCCGATTTCCTCCCACCACGATGCTGGCCGCCGGCGTATAAGCGAAATATTCTTGTGTACGGCGTAAAACACCAATCAAGTAAACAAATAAATAAATTTATTTCCGTTTTAATCACGGTAAAAAAGTGCAAAAAATTAATTAAGACTGTATCTGGAATCAGCACAAGATGGTTTTTAGATAATGCTTACTTTGTTTAAATGTGTTCTGTTCTTTTCACGTGCGATTCCTGTCAGATTATTAGAACGTTCTGATTTTACTGGGCTAGGCAAAAGTGTTTTACCTTGTTAAAGAGATTTCTGAAACAAGAAGAGGACGCTAGACTTCCCCATTCATGTGTATTTAACAATCTCGTGATATTTTGGACACAACAATGAGCCTATGGATCTTGATAGCCAATTTTAACTTTTACCCCAACATAGGTAATAATGGACTTATATCTCATTGAAGTGCATTACCCAAGAATTTCAGGCATTAAATGAAAAATGGGATACCCTGACGGGCTTCAAAAAAGGATCCCCACGACGCAATAAAACGCGTCATTTCCTGATATGAGGCTGCAGTGGTTGTGTACTACGTAAAGGTTTTACGAGGACACATGCACTTAAAAGTGTGACGTACTTCAGTAAAGAACAAAGTGATGCTTAGCTTTGGATTGCTTTGTTGAGGGCGATAAGGAGTTTTACGAGATCCCCATTGCAGGCGCAACTATTTGGAGGAAATTGACAAAAAAAAGGCAGAAATTGTTTTGAGCTTCCCTGACTTGCTTAAGTTAATCAGCTCTGTTCCAGCGTTTCATGCCGAAGGTAAAACTGCTGTATCCAGACTGTCAGTGTAATTGCATCATTCGTTCAAAAGAAAGGGATATATATGCTTGGCGTTTTACGTCGTACTCAACAAGTTGTTTAGTTATATGACGGCGAGCAGTCCTTAGAATGTATTTATATAAAGTGCCCTCATATGACAGCGGAGCCCAGGACGCCTAAGTGCTACCGCCCCTGAGAGATCATACCGAAGACACCAAGCATACCGCTTACATTCTACTGACACGGGGCCTACAAGTCCTGTTTCCTTGCTCTAACCTCTCAGTGGTGAGCCTCAGGTATATTCAACAACAAGTACCATTTCTAAAGCCTTTGGTATGACAAGACCCGCGACTGATCCCAGATCTCGCAAACTCGAGACGGACGCTCCAACCATTAACCCACCGAGGTGGTCTGCCTGGTTATGTGTTTCGCATTTATGGATGCGCAAATTTGTGACATTAGCAATAATGTCGGTCTGTTTGAAAGCGTCTCTCTTGCTCGTTATTTCTTCAGTTTGCTGTTTGTTTAAATTTGAAGATACCACTTTTTGCTTCAGCTCTGATTATTCGTCATCATCCTACAAAACGCCATGCTCTGGCTGGATGGTCTGCCATGTCTTCGAAGCAAATCGGAAACACAGACATTTATTTCCTCTCATGTTGTTTGGTGCAAACTCTAAAATCCTGACAGCTGACTGAAAGAATTAGCATTAAACTTTTACAGATAAAAACATGGAGCTGGTATCACTTTCCTCGCATTTCTAGCGCTTCTTCATATTGCTCCTGAAGACATAAAAATACTGATCCTTATCAGCCACAGTTTATCGGCTCAGTAACGGTACTTGCGTTTGAGTCAACTTCTATAACTGCTTAGACCGTTAGAAATATCTCTCCCTTCGGTATCATCAACCCCGTGCTTTTACGACTACAATCACTCGTTAGCTAGTGAGTTGTCATACCCACGGTTTAATCAGGCAGTTTCGTGTGACCACGGGTTGCCTCTAAAGACATAAGCGCACTGCTCCTGTTCCACTGTTACGAAGGGTACATCGTCTCCAGTCGACTTCTGTAACTGCATCAGACCGTTAGAAACATCTCTACCTTCGACATCCTCAAGCCCCGTGCTTTTACGAGTCGAATCAGTCGTTAGCTAGTGGGTTGTCATATCCACAGCCTAATCAAACAGGTCCTTGTGAGCCTTTGGGGACGTGGATATCAGAAGTTGACTGTACTGATCGATAAACCCACGTAGCTGTGATAATCAACACGCGCGATTCCCGGCAGTTGTCCGTGGCACTCAGGTGACCGTCACAACGTGGATTCTACTTCCGGGAACGATTTCTGACGCTGTGTTGTTTCTTATTATTCCCGTCGATTCCCGTCGAAGGCGACGTGCCAGCACTCTGTGTTGTTCACGTTGGTCAGATTTCTATTAGTGGATTTGTTTGTGTGAGTGTGGGACGGGCTGAGGGAAGTATTTGCCAACATGTTGACCAAACCTCAGATTGTTTGTTTTTTTGTAGTAAATTGGGTTCAGCAAGCAGCGCGCGCGCATATAAAATTTATCCACCCTATCTGAAGTTAGAAGAGATAGCTTGTTGCCGCAAATCTTCAACTGTGCAATCGGCACGATATGGATGGAATGTTGTCCATATGGCGTCAAACCTTGATCACATATTCCTCTGATTAAAAATTAGCACGTTGATCTCATATTGTGTCTCTTACCGACAAAGGGACAACAAATAACTCTCTGGTTATAAAACATACTTTCTTTTACAGCACTCTATATATCGAAAGATCTTCTCACCACGATATAGTTGAAACGTTGCCGAAAAGGCTTTGAGCCATAATCACTTATCTTTTCGTCCTAAGGATCACGAAACATATCAAGCCTAGTTTTTTTTAAATCAGTTCAGTCATGCACTGAGTTTTATCTGCGTTATCAAGAAGTGGTTAATTCAGAAGTGAGTTTGTCAGAGATATTCAGTTAAAAGATTTCAGTCTAATTTTTCACCACGTAAACTCTTCGAATTTGAAAGTATTAACTCCGATCAGAAATATCCAGAGTTGTTATTATGTTGTCCATGTCTCTCTCCGCTATGGCAGACTGTGCACTAACCCGTAATCTAAAGCACCATTTTACATGTACCGATGTATTAAGGCCAATGTTCATTCTGGCCACTCGAGTGGTACTAAAACTTGAATAGGCATTCCTTCGGCGAATCCGGGACTATGTGTTGTATAAGCACAGTCGGATTTGATTTATTTATTTATTTATGTGATTGGTGTTTTACGCCATACTCAAAAACATTTTACTTATTCCACGGCGGCCATCATTATGGTGGGCGGAAACCAGTCAGAGCCCGGTCAAAACCCACGACCATCCGCAGGTTGCTGGCATACCTTGCCATGTACGGCCGGAGAGGAAACCAGCATGAGCTGGACTTGAACTCACACCGACCGCATTGGTGGGAGACTCCTGGGTCAATGCGCTGCGATAGCCGACAGAGCCACGGAGGCCCCGTCTTAAACTTAATCCTCGTGATGTCAAATAATCTGATGATGTAGTTTCCATTTTCCCTCTCCAGTGACTTGGAACAGATGGGAATTGTACCACTTGCTTCATGTAGTTGATACAATGGGTCACTAAGTGTACATTTTTTTTATCCAGTCGTAACAAAATAAATTCAAATATCTTATGCTTGTAACGTGACGTCTCATTGTCAAAGGATCGTAAATGTGATGGGTCTGATCTAATACAAAAAGAAACTGCCGTGATTTGTACCGATGTATTGTTGAAAAAAAAAAAACCTGAATCGCACGCTGGGTCTCCGGCCGGTCATGAAAAGGTCTGCGGATGGTCATGTGTTTCCCCAGGGCTCTGCCTCTTTTCCGTCCACCATAATGCTGGCCGCCATCGTATAAGTGAAATATTCTCGAGTACTGCGTAACACACCAATCTAATGAATAAAGAAAGAAAGAAAGAAAACAATAAATAAATGCCCCGTAAGTGAACAATATTACCACCTTGATTTAATCTGCGACAGCCTGCGGATGGTCTTGGATTTCGCCTCCCAGGAAATGCTGGCCGCCATTGGGAAATACTCATGGGTGGAGTGTCAATAAATAAAACAAATAAATAAATAAATCAGCCCGATACAAAAAAACAAGCGAACTTACCGCCGATAGACAATACACGTAACCATTCTGTATCGGGTAGATTTAAAGCTTACCCATTTTAGATGCCGGAATTCTGTCTTCTTTGTGTATTTAATACATATAACGAACACAAATTGGCTTCAGTTGGGTGCTGTGCGAATGCTTGGAACTCGTTGTGTACATGCGCATCCTCCGGTGATTCTCGCCCCGCTGATGACTGCGCTAAGAGCGGAAAATGTGAAAACATACCAGTGCTCTTTCTTTTTTGTCCGAGGGCCAAGCGAATGTGGTAATTAAATATCCTTAGTTTATCCAGCGTTAACCAACTGGGAATCCTAAAGGTGAACTGTGTATTGTTTCTTAGTGCGTATGCTTTTGAGCGTAAAAGTATGGACAGATTACAACCGTCTGGAAGGCTGATTCAATGCTGTGTAGTCCAGGAAGCTTCCATGTTGTGGGGTATCGGGTAATGTATTGAAGACTCGATGGAGCATGAATACAAAGTAGGCAATGAAAATATTCCCCCCACTCTTCAGGACAGTGGCAAATCTTAAAGCCGGTCCTAAACCCCAGTGATCATGGATAAGGCGGCCTTTAAATGAATACAGCGAAAGGAAGCTGTATATATAGCTTTGTTTAGAATAACAAAGCAGAGCAGTGGATAATTTGTTTGAATGTAACATTAGTGAGTATCGGAGTGCTTTGCCAAAAGTCATAGAGCAGAAAAAATGTATAGGCCCAACATGTTTGCAGAGAACAACATCATAACGCGTACCGGGGATGGAAAAAAACAAAACGAAATAACACGTAACTGTGATGAGACAAAAAGCAAAGCAATGTGCAGCTGTGCTGAGAAAACAAGTGAGAGAAACGTTCACAATACAAAAGGCTTCCGTTAAATATGTTATCTGAGGGATAACTGATTGCATTTTCCTCGACCTAACGGGTTATTATCTCTGTTCCTGGTAACGAATTATTCCGTTCCTGATAAAGAATTCAGGATTCCGTAACCAGGAACAGATTGATCTTCTACATCGACAGAAATGCAGTCCATCATCTGTCAAATATCTTACGGATTTAGCGGATGATTTTCTGTAAACGTAATGGTGACAAGAAACCAAAACAAATGAACGCGTAACTGTCGTGTGAGAAGAAAAACAAAACACAACAACGCGTAACTTCTAGACCTATGTTTTGCCACTCCTTATTGGTTAACCTATTATTCTCTGTATTTACCATAAGCTTTATTAAGCTCTTACTTTTCATAGAATTCAGCCATCTTTCAAAGAATAGAATGTTGTTTCCGAGAAATTAAATACATGTTCTAATGAATTCAACACGAATGCACAGGTGCTGGCGTCTGTAGGTAAAATATGTTTTAACGTGATACTGGTTCAGTTTTTCAAGCCTTTGTTTTGATCTTTTTCTTCACTGATCATGGATTATACGCGATTATTCTTCGAGCGTGACTTAAGACAGAACTGAAAAGGTTACTTTCAAACCGTACTAGCTGAAACTCTCGATGATCACAATTTGAAAATGGTCACAATTTGATATTCTGGAACAGTAAACTAACCCTTGTAAAAACGGTTTACATGTTTTTATTTAAAATAAACAAGACAGCACCTAGTTGAAATGGCCCTTTAATACTTATGCTTGGCTGTGACGACCAGTTCAGAACGAGGTCACCCTAGACATCACTCATCTTCATTACATTCACGTAACTGCCGGTCACTCACCTGTGAGATACTTCCATAATGGCCTACGAACTGACATATGATAAGTATAGTTTCCTTCTCTCTACACAAACGGCCTTATTTTAAGGATTGTTTGAAAGACGCATTGCATTCTGTTGAATGTCTGTTTCAATGTTTCTTTTGTGTATTATTCGGGCATTTACATTCTTGTTACCCTGAAAATGATGCTTATCCGGCGAACCATAGGGAAGACGCTTCCACTCCGAATACCACGAATTACTTATCCACACACTATATCAACCAAACACCCGACCCTCGGACGCACCGCCAACACCCCGACCTCAACCCCACGCATTTGCTAGACGACAGTTTTTGTGGGTTCCCTCTAGTATCTGCACCCCTCTAGAACACGCTTGGAACAAAGCGCAGCATGTGGATTTATGTTCATGTAGGTTTTTCATATTTAAATAGTTTAGGTTTGTCTATGTATTTAGGTTTATGTAGGTTTATTTTGAAGTCATTGGCCGATTCGATAGCACGATCAGTTTATAATTTTAAAAAGAAAAACATGGTGGAAAAGACCTAACATGTTGAGAAGTGTCTACTGTTAAAGACATATGCTAGACATATTTAAAAAAATTACTAAACGGCCATTATGGAAGGAGGAAAGCGGGCAGAGAGTGGGGAAACCCACGACCAATCTGCACGTTACGGACAGACCTTCCCACGTATCAGCTAATTGAAGCGAAATACAAGATGTAAGTTTTTTGTATAGACGCCGTGTTTGAAAATTTGAGGAAGATTATTTCCATTAAGCCTTCTTCATTGATGTCTTTAGAGTGTTTTTGAAATAAAAAAAGAGTGTACATTGTTGGATTCCATGGCGAGATTTCATGATAGAAAAAGAATAGAAGAATATGTTCGTATCTTACACAGTACGTGGTCCATTAAAAACAAAAGAAATGATCAGTTTGAACATGTAGAGGGCAAAAAATCTACCAGTATAGATTTCTAGCTGTAAATTAGGTAATGTCGTTATTTGGTCCGGATATTTCGCTGTCGGCTCGGGAAACCTGCAAAGTTCACCGGAAGTGGTATGTAATTTCCTCCAATCACGGCAGGCCCTGGACTTCCCTTCAATTGTTTCTTTCGCAAGTGACCAGAATTAGGTCAATCAAACTTTTCATGTTCTTTTTATCGACTTCACTTCACCATCTGTTGTATCTCTGGTTGGGGGCAACGTTTCTCTATGACCAGAACCACAACATCGTCATAATTTACATCGACTATGTCATTTCTGGGGAAATCTGTTTTTATTTTTCTAGCAGCTGTGGGGAACTAAAATTTCTCCAACACTGCTAAGCTACTGATTCGAAACAGTTTTATGTCGCGAAGGGCGGGTATCCATGTGTACATCATATTTCTCTAAACCTTGTACATGTTGAGAGGTCAGTGAGTAATTAGAATCCATACGATAATAATACATAATTTAGAAAAAAAGAAAAGAAACTTTTTAGAATTTGGCGGGAGCTGCGACATGTACGTACTGTGTATAAATGTTCAGCGGATACCACACCACTGATCACCAGCCCGCACTGCAGAAGAAGTTTTCAGTACTGCACATTAGTCGCATTACTCTTTGGGGAAACCACTCCACAGCAAACCGTTCCAAAGCAGCGTGGTACTTTGGGGAAACGATTCCATCGCAGCTGTGTGGTAATTTGTGGACATCGTTCCATTGCAGCTGTGTTGTAATTTGAGGACACCGTTCCATCTTGGCTGTGTGATAATTTCGCAAAATCTTCCATAAAAGCAACGTGGTATTTTGGAGGAAACGGGTCCATAGCAGCTATGTGGTGTTTTGGGGGAAATCGTTACTTAACATCATGGTACTATAGGGAAACCGCTCCAAAGCAGTCGCAATGTACTTTAGGGAAACCGTTTCATAGCAGCAGTTTGGTACTTTAGGGAAACCGTTCCGTACCGTCATGGCGTATGTTCATGACGGAACAGTAATGTCCTATTGTTTGTCGTTGAACGTCCTGAAAGAGACACCCTTCCATGTGGTCTAAAAAAAAACAACATGATAAATCACATAGCAATGTACAAACCTGTTTATGCCGTGCAAAAATGACGCTTTTCCCCGTCGTTAAGACACCTTTATTATTGTAGCTGCTCTAGCAATTCTCGCAAGTGGGAAATTCCCTTTTTTTATCGTTAAACCAATTCCATGTACCTTCACCTGATTGGCGCCTGTGCTTCTTTGTACCTCAAACATTGCATATTGCTGGTCGGATGTTTGCATTATTACTTACAGAGGCGTTCGATCATCTCGTTCTGATTTCAATGCTTAGAGAAGGAAGTGCCATTGACGTTGTCCGTATCTTTGATATTTAATTTTGAACTCCCAATAAAGCTGTATTTAATTTTATCCCCTGATGTGTAATATTCAGTTTTTATCTTGTTTGTCAATGCTTTGCATTGTTTTCGTGCTTTCCTGTGATGTGATTATTAAATATGATGACAATTCTAGACCGGAGACGTCTAATAAATTGCATTTGATATACTTTCTTCTTTCATTTGCACTTTCTTCTTACCTAATTCTACTTAAGCCATGGTGCCAGGAGGTGTGTAAATTGCAACCACATGTATTTAGACATTTACATGAACAGTTAGAATAAAACTCTAACTGCGGTATATCGCCGGTAACGTGTGACCATTTTACAACCATCACACTGTTTTCGCTGGAATGGTTTTACTTTCTATGCTGTATTTTCTTTTTTTCTGTATGTACTTTTCATTTTTTGCTGAGTTTTTTTCACCTCTTTTCGCAATATCGATCTAAAACCAGCGAGTGCTGTTTAATAAAACATATGAGACGTCGCTTGATCCGTGAGCATTTAGCCGAAATGTTGACATATCTGGGCGCAACCCAGACGCAAGGACCGCAGACAAGCATTGATCAAACTGACGTTGAGCGTAGGACGCTGTTGACATCAATTCTGTCCATACGCTAAATGACCTTATACACTAGGCGTGTATTAATACGCCCATATACGTAGTGTTATCTTTCCAGGTCATTGCTTTAATGTCTAAAATAGGGGGCTCTGTGGCCGAGGGGTGTAGCACGCTAGCGCAGCGTGATGACCCATGATCCCCTTGTCAATGCCACCGCTGTGAGTTCAAGTCTAGCTCACGCTGACTTCCTCTCCTGGTGCAGATGGGAAGGCCTGCTAGCAACCTGCCGATTATTCATTAACAACTTAGCAACCTGTCGATAATTCATTAACAACTTATCCGTCAAATGATTTCACTTTTGAGGTGAGTGGTTTTCATAGATTCCTCCGTTGCTTCAATTGTTTCATCCAACCTGCCTGCACGTAGACAAGAAAGTCAATGTTTCGAACCCCGCCACTGCTGTTTCATCCTACCTGCCTGCACGTAGACAAGAAAGTCAATGTTTCGAACCCTGCCACTGCTGTGGGTCTTGTGTCAGAAAAGTCTACCAGGAGCATGGTTTATTGTAACTCTTTCTCCCAGACTCGGCCGGATTTCCCCTAATAAAATTCCATGCGGCACAGTAGTAACGTGTTAAGAACGAAGATGGACACCAACCAAACGGTATTGAATGAATAAAAAAGTTGCCAGTAAAGAGTAAATATTTGATTAATAGATCTTTGCTACAAAGTACACGTTATCATTTAACCTTACACTTAGACACTCCCAGAATACATTTATCTATCTTATTCTCCTTTGCAATTAACTTCCCCGCATTACATAAGTCGTTAACCTATTTCTCCTTGAGCCATGGCTCTATGGGTCGTGGTCTGTTTTGCTGCTATTTGGGCATTTAAATGAACAAGAACAGGGGCGAACTGAAAAGAGACGGTATTTGACCGACTACATCAGACCATTTTCCCACAATTACACTATCGGTCTTGAGATACATGGTTTTCCCTTCCATGCTGTTTGTTGTTTTTTGTTTGTTTGTTTTTGTTTGTTTTGTTGTTTTTTTTGTTGTTGTTGTTTTTTTTTTGCTTCATCGTTATATTTTTTGTTTACTTCTCTTTTTTTACTTGAGGAGAAACGCGAAGTGTAAGGCACCGTCTTTCAGAAGGCACCATTCTTGAGAAAGCTTCTACAATGTAGCATGAACTCTCAGACAAACCAGCCACATCTGGGTTCGACCTTACGCTTTGATTGGTCTGGTGTGTATAGTCTGAGGTACTGGAATATACTTGGATTTGGGGGAGGGGCCCCAAATGCTCTGTACTCGATTCGTTGGCACTCTAGTGACCTCTGACGCAATTGTGGCTGATAAACATAACGAATTGAGATCAAATTGCAGTAATTACGTGAAAAGCCTTACTTCATCCCCATCCCTCTGCGGTGGTCTCTGAGTAAACCCGCTGTGTGTTTCGATAATCCATAGGGTATCGTAAAAGGCTTTTTTACGACAGTGCCATCCATCTTGTCCTTGGGAGCCTCTTGTGTTTTTTCTGCCTTTTCCTGAACGGGTTAAGATAACAGTTAACAAGAGCTTTCGGTAATTGATTGATGGAAATGTTGTTAATGAACAGGAGATAGTCGATTCGAGATAGAGCATTCAAGTCTCCAACCTTAAGTCATTTTTTACTGCAAAAATAACTCAGTCAATGGCTAAGTCGTTTTGTGGTCGCTGGGCCTGTTTTACGAAACAGTGGCAAACAGCTCCTAGTGAAACTTCCAGGACAACGTGCAGTGAAGAGATACGTCATCCTGGTAAACTCGCTTGACACAGCGTTGCGACAACTTTTTAGAACGGACCAGATGGAAATGAACGCTTCTATCCTACGTGTAAAAAAATAGTCATAACAGCTCGTTTCGATATACATAAACATAAATATAATTTTAAAAGAGATGATAAGAATTTGTTCTTGGCCTGCAATTTTAATGGCCAGTGGTTTCTGACCTGTGTATCTGACTTCAGTCGTAGTATTAGAAATGTTCTTGAGTACAGCATCAAGCACTGTTCAAGGAAATACATAATTAAATGGACTTGTTAAATCGTCTTCCGCGATTTTTTGTATACTTAAGATCCCTTAATAGAGACTGTTGTTTTACGCTAGCCAAAAACGATCGTTTGAGAAGAACCAACCATAAAGGTTTTTCAAAATGGCTATCAAAAAATTTACTGGTGGTTGATTCCCGTCCATTTTCCCTAAACCAACTTCCTGGATGCATACTATTAAAAATACGGAATTAAAGAAGGACCTCCTAAGCTCCAGGCAATGATACATCCGACAATTATGGAGAACATTCCTTTGAAGAGCCGAAGAGTCGGGTTTTGGTTACATCTTCGTGTGACATCAGTTCCCTTCATCGGGCGTTGCACCTGATCCTGTAAATGATTTAGTAAATCCTAATTTATTTATTTATTTATTTGACCGGTGCTTTACGCCGTACTCAAGAATATTTCACTTATACGACGGCGGCCAGCGTTATGGGGGAAGGAAACCAGGCAGATACAAATCCTAAAAGGAAGTCTCTAATTCTAGTGCAATGAATTCCATGTTATGTTACCGCATAAATGCTCTCACCACAGTAGTTGAACTTACTAGATGTATTCTCTTCTTTCAAACAGTTTTACGATTTAGATCACATTTCGGAAATATTTCACGTTCATTACTTTCACATGAAAGCAATCCAAGAATCTGCGCTGTATCGTAAATTTCCTTTAATCAATATGACCTGCGCAAAATTGACAGGGGGGTTGATAATAACTGCTTTCGTTTGTTTGTTTCTTTGGGGGGAGGGGGGTTCCGTTTTGTTTTGTTTTTTTTGTTTTTTTGAGGGGTTTTTTTGTTGGTTTTTTTTAAGGGGGTATTTGTTTTAGTTATTCCTTATCGTGCAAACTGCAGGTGTTAAGTCAATAGATCCGTTTGTGTGCGGGTGGAATCAATCTGAGTGTAGGCGAATGTTGTCTTGGTTACTTAATCATCCCACTACAGCAGGAACATCAACATACAAGAAATGTGATCACAGGTCAAACCTCGGCTGTGACGTAAGTTTTACTTAGATATCACGTGCCGCGGACCTGTGAACAGCAGCTTGTGTTTGAGCCTCAAATAGCGAAAGTCGCGGACTAAGTTCGCAGAATTAATAAATATACGATTTGGAATCATGTCAATCACTTTCGCTTTATTAAGTTACAACGGGAGCCTGGAATATATCCGTCCATAGCGGATTTATTGGGCCATCAGGGCAGTCTTTGGCCAACTAAACGTGGACGGCTTTCAGCGACGTGTGGATGCAAAGCAGATGCCCTTACGGTAATAGAATGGCTAATACTCTCTCCGATATGTAAATTGAATTTGCCACGCAGTCTCCATGAACGAAGCGTAAAAACGGTCATTACTTGGACCTAACAAGCCCGGGTTAGTCCTGGAAAACAGTTAAAGTCAGCCACTTAAACCTCGTCGCTCTATGGACTGAAGAACGTCGATTCAACAACGGAGCTTAATTATGGGCCATTCTTAGTTTTTTGTACAGGGTGTGTAAATTTGCTCTGGCGATGATCTGTGTTGATCTTGTGAGTTAGCCTCGCTGATGGCAAACAGGCCCTGGTCTGATCTACTTAAGGATCGTGCAGTTGTTGGCCAGCCGGAGCAGACTGTTACCTAACACCGCATGATGTTATCGATTTGCCGGTTCAGAGTTCAACTCCCGCCCAGATGAGTTCGGCCGGATTTTTTTTCCTCTTTTTCTCTTCAGCTATTACTGTCGCTCTACAGTGGAGTGGCCCCCACTGTTATGTGAACGGATTGGGAATCTTCATAGAATGATGCCCGAAAATATACATAGGCCTTACTCCATATCACTTGGCCTCTGTGGCCAAAATTGTTAGCGTGCCAGCGCAGTACTATGCCTGAGGAACCTACGGATGAGGGTGGGTTTCTCTCAGGCTATGTCGGGTTTCCTCCCACCATAGTGTTGGCCGTCGTCGGATAAGTTAAATAGTTTTAAGCGCGACGTAAAACATCAATCAAATAAAGAAGTAAATAAATACTACAGATCGGGAGACGTAGGTCTCGTCTTGAAAAAGTATAAAACTATCGGCTGGTGTAAAAAGTAAACAACCCCAGGCTAAGCCTAGCGTAAGCAGAAGGTAAGGTATTTTGAATTGTACTTCCGCATAAAGCGGGCTTCTGGTGGTTGAATAAGTGCCCGAGGCCTTTGCACTGTTTGCACTGTTTTTATGATAGTGTTTATTAACTCTGGTGTTAGCCTGACTTGCTGAGTAATTTTAGACCAATGCCCTGCTTAACTGCTATTAACATCACTGTAATTTCATAACCTAATTCTGCTGGTCAAGGAGCAATGGGTGTGTAAGTTGCTATACTGTTTAAACACTTACATGAACAGTTAGAATAAAGCCCTAACTTAGGTACATTCACGTCGGATTTCCCCGCTTACGTTTGACCACTTGCTATTGATGACATTGTCGTCGCTGGTTTTTCTCTTCTCGCCATATCCATGGAAGGTCCGCCTGCAACCTGCGGATGGTCGTGGGTTTGGCCCGGGCTAGGACCCGTTTCTCCCACCATAGTGCTGGCCGCCGTCGTATAAGTGAAATATTCTTGATTACGGCGTGAAACACCAGTCAAATAAATAAATAAATTTTACTCTTCAAATTGTAGTGCTTTGTGCATTGTACATTTCTTTCAAACGTAACTAAGGTAGCCCACATTAACCCACTAAATCTCTGATGTTGATGTCGATAGTCTCCCGTTGTTTGTCATTAATGTCGTTTGTTCAAGCCACGATATTGCTGAAATTCTGATGGCGTTAGAAAGCCATAATCATTAACTCACTCAGGTTTGTTCAGTGCATTTTCCGTCTAATCACTTAATCTGCATCAGGTGTCTGCTAACTGTGTCTTAAGATTACATTTTTTATCAACTCCAAACTCGTTGCAATGCACAAGTCCGTCTAAACCCACGCCATGCTATACACTGACAGGTCACTGTGATTGTTTAGCACTGAACCATGTACATATGCAGTGAATGCAGCATATTCGTTTTGTTTTTCCTGGATTTGAAATGTTTCATTTCACCTATGATAAAAATACACAAGCAATAAACCAACACTTATTACCAACTTAAACTAAAACAATCAACAAACCTTCAAAATGACATATCAGTGTATCACTTGTTTGGTGTTTAACCCCATACTCAAGAATATTTCACTTGTACGACGGCGGCCAGTATTATGGTGGGAGGAAACCGGACGACCATAAGTTAGACTTGAACTCACAGCTACCGCTTTGGTGAGAGCCTCCTGGACCATTACGCTGCGCCAGTGCGCTTACCCCCTCGGCTACTGCCTTAAAAACGCAAACCGTTTACTCAAATTGTCGTTAATGGATTCCGCTTCTGGATTCTTCTGGCATTTACATTTGGAACAAAAGTGTTCGCAAAAATGCTGGTTTAATTGATCTAAATGGATCACTCTGGACTCTCCATGTATACAAAAAAAGTAACGTTGGCCTTGATTGCAGTTGCATGTGGGGTTTTGTGCGCTTTTATTCTAAGGCCTTTTCGACAATATGCCGTATGCCTTAAAAGCTTTCTCTGCGTCTTCTTTTTGTTTCGTACCGGTGCTTCATCACACTTGTCGTTTAATCAAAGTCGATGGCTTTGCCTTAGGCAAGTCCAGCGGACTCGTTACTAATGAGCTCTACCCAACATTCACTCGCACGCAAAGAGATAGACCGTTTGTGTCGTAAGCGGAACATCCGAGTTCAAAACGGAGTCAGGTGATACTCAAGGCTACAGGTTACATACGTGTTATACTTCGTGTCCAGGATGAGGGAAGGAGCAAGACATTGGCGGAGGCCGGAGTAAAACTAGCTTGAGTAACTGGGATGGCGTGCGTGGCGTCTTTGGCACGGCGTTGTGGTGGGGTTACTCAGTTGACATGTCAACAGTATAGTACATGCCTGCTACAAAGAGACAGGCGCCTTCGAGATATGACGGTAAATAATGATGAAGGCGACGTGGATGTCTTAGGAAAGCAACAGATAAACCAAGGCACAAACACAGGTATTACACAACCGAAGTCGTGTCGGTGGCACGTTTTACAAAGCTTCGTAACATTTCCGCAAGCGTACTCTACTGAGATGGCCTATATTTTCGCCATATAGTGTCACCAAAGTCATATTAATTTACTGCTGCTTCGTGAAGCGAGGCCAAGCTAGTGTTGTACGGCGACATCTGAGACTTCCATTTACGTTTTAGCGATTCCTCAACCACAAGCAAATATCCTGTAAATGTTTTCATAGGGGTTGTGTTTTACTGTTTTTTATTTGTTTATTTGGGGGGGGGGGCATTTATATTTGGCCTTTAACGTAGAGCGCCTTCTGGTTAACATTTACTCATAAGCAACGTACGCCTGTGCATTTCAGAAGTGACTTTAGCAATTGTAATGCATTTCGTTTGTAGTGTTACCTTTACAACATCTAGTACCTGCCTTTATATACGCGTATATGGTGTATAATTGTATTGTACGTATTATTGTTGATACATGTGTTTCTGGAAAATAAGATTTACGTCCAAATAATCACCAATGCCCATGAATACTGGGCAGGCATTCTGCATGCTGTGCACGTAAAGCAGCTTCGAAATTTCAGTTCAAACATGTCTATTAGTTTCCATTCGTGTGAACGAAGACCAAGACCGCTTCGTATTTCGTTTCTTTTATTCGATGCCTTATCGATAAAATGTATTTGTTATTGTAGACATTGAACATTAATAGCCTTGGCTCAGTCATATAGAATACCTTCCTGCTATCTCTTCATGATCTATGGCTCAAATAATGTTAGCCGAAAACTAGCGTCAGCGTAGACCACGGGATTAAAGTTCTTCGTCGTTTGTAGTAATATTCCACAGATATGGCCGACGTAATGAAGTGTTTGATGAATACAATTTTATTCCAGAAATCACTCTTAGTCATAGAAATCTCGTATCGCATTGATCGTTGTCCAGATAGGTTATCGGGCTGCACTCAGATCTTTATCTAGAGGCTGCCGGATGTAATGTAGCGTGCCTAAAAACTTGGGAACATGAAAACTGATCCGGCTTTGTACGTGCAGTTGGGGGGAGGTGGCTGTGTGCGGAAGGTGGAAGAGGGGGGCAGTGAAATGCGCTTTGGGACAATGTCGTAAAGTAGAAATATTTAACTGCAGATCCATCATTCCCCGTTGTTGGCACTGGGCCAAGTACCGTTGAAACCGTTACTCAGTGCCTCGAGCCCGCCTTATCAAGAATATAGTGGACCCAGAGAGCCGTCCAAACACGCAAATCCATAATTAATATCAATCTCGGAGGAGAAACTTTGGACTTCATTGTTTTATGGTTGACCAGTGCTGGAGACCGCGATGACGTGAGGATATTGCGTAGATGCTCGGCTGCCTTCGCTCATTCTCTCTTGGCCTTGACGTCAGTGAATCGAGCAAGAGTTGAAAATCGATGGCTGCAAGTCCCTGGATGAAACGAGCCAGAGCCTTGCCAATGTGGCAAGTCTCTTCGCTCTTCCGAACAGCTGTGGATTTATCGCGCTTTATGACAGCATTACGGGCTAATATTTACGTCTGTTTTACTCTCAAAATGACGCTCTTCCACACCTGGTTGTCTGCAAAAAAGAGTGTGGTTAAAATTTTATGCAACTTCGCGCCAGCCAGTGACACCAGGCGTTGTCGTGTTGACGGCTGTTTGCTAGGATCCAAACGTTAAATCAGAATCGCTAATCGAGATTAACACGTTTATACACGCTTATAACTAGGTGATTAATTAAGACAAGCAACCCTACAAGCTCACCTGTCAGTTTGTCTGTCTGTGCGTCGGTCGGTCTCTAGGTATTTCCATTTGTATACGTCGGATTTTCCGTTGGTCAGTCTTGCAGTCGGCTAAATTGTTTAGAACCTATCATCTTACAAGAGACATTCACTTCAAGTAAAAGACAGCTCAGGACTGAATTTTTTGAATTCGTTGCTGAGTTATCTTCGTTTGAAGTGTCCATTATTTTGCTTGTGCTGTATGTTTTAATTAAAACAAGCATTTCCAGACTATTGTACATATATTTTGGCCGAAGTAAGTTTCTGGATTGTTTTATGTTATAAATTTACATAGATGCTTAACCCTAGCAGCTTACTACAGTTTCAAGTGACAAAAGTCTTCCGCGCTTGAAAGAATTAGGGCACAGCCCACAGGGAATGGCTGCTTTTCATGTTAGACGAAGGAATACCGTCAAATGTCAATTTCCACTGTCGCGGTAACTGTTAGAAAAAATACTTTATTGAAATAAACACAATATTGTCCAACCTTTTCGGCAACCTTAACTTTGAACGTGCGCTGCAACTTACAGGTTACACGAGCGCATTGATTTTCTTTACTATTTACGTAGCAAATTTGTCAACTTCAACCCCCAAAATATATATCCCCACACTATATAGCTGTGTGTGGTGGTATGGTATAGCTAGAACTTTTCCCTACATCATATGAAAAATTCAACATATCATGAACACCATTTTTCAGCTGTTGCTCCTGGAAGTGACATAATGGCATTGTGTCACCCTGGTAACCTCTGTGCGGGGGTGGGGAGGGGGGTAATACCCCCTACCTCAGTTGTATCCAAAGCAGATAAAATTCTGATTTATTTTAACTGGGTGTAAAATGACAGTATAGAAATATATAGTGTATCAATAACCCAGTCTGTCTGTGTGGCAGTACTATCCAATCGGTGTTCCAGCACTCTTCAAGCCAAATCTTGGACCTCTCTGGTCGAATTGCGCATGTGTAACGTTAAGGAAGATACTGCGTGGAAGACGACATGCAAGATTTTTGCGAATTTGTCTTCATCTCCACTGCTTGATCTATTCTTTTACCTCACTTTGTGTCCTTAAAAACATACCCAGTGTTCGCGTAAATTCACGTTGGCACAGAGTGGTTTGTTGTATCGGCCCGTCGATTCGAGTTTTCTGAATTCTACAATTAATCCAGTACGATGAATGACATCGTGTGAATGCTTCTTAAGTGCACGTCCGGTGAATCTTGCCCGAGACTGAAATGCTGAATTTTGTAGGCAAAGGGGATGCGCTAAGCCGTGGTGCTAAGGAGACTGCCAGGTGCTGCAACTGAAACATTGCCATGAAACGCTGAAAAAGAAAGCGCATGCGACTTGAAATGAAATCGGTTGCACTTCACCAATTACTAGCGCCTGTGCTGTTCTTGGTGTCCTTTTAGTAATTTCTTTACTCTAGACTAGACTATCGATGTAGTCAATCATTTTTGACTCATACTGTATTCATTTTTCCCTAACCAAATTTCTTTTGCTGTCTGGCTAAAAGTGAAACTCACAAGGTATTGAAATGGGTGTAAATGGATGTGTTTGAATGGTACGAATTGATTAATTGGCATTAAACTTATTTGTTTGGTTGGTGTTTTACGCCACACCTAAGAATATCTCAGTTATGCAACGGCCAGAATTATTGTGGGAGGAAACTGAGCAGAGTCCCCGAGACACTCAAGACCACCCGCAAGTTGCTGGCAGACCTTCCCACGTACGGCCGGAGAGGAAGTCAGTGATGTTTGACAAATTCCAATCAAAGGCACTACACTTGTTGTTGTTTTACCTAAATCTGCTCAAGCTCTATGGTGCTATATATGATGAAACTGTCGAACAAATGTCGCATTCGACATAAGGATAACTGCCTTCTTTCGAACATGTAACGTGGTTAGTCAACAGCCTGGTAGTTACAGCTTACGTGTTCAAGCACAGAGCCATTGAGGTATTCGTCTGTTAATCAACCACTGAGAGAGGGTTGACACAAACACGACGTCATATGTATGTGTCCCGTGTAATTCATGTTTATAGCTTCCATTTCAACTAGGTAAGTGGGAGAGGTTGTCTGTTTTCTTCTGATATTCAACTGCTCACGTCTTCCAATATTCCATCGCTTTTGAAAGGAATAACATTGCTTTGTACCATGTGTATATGGTTGATACTGTTCCCGCCACCATTGCCACTTGGATCAAAGCTCGAGGATATCACAAGGGCATTAGCGCACGATTTGTATTGTTATGACATAACGTGCACTTGGACCATGCTGCCGCCATATTGTGCCAACGGGAATAAGCATGAAAGGCTCTCAAACATCATTTCACTGAAATGACCCAACATTGTCGTAACTACGGCTAACTGCTATGAAAAAAGTCACAGGGGCGCTATGAAGGCCCTGGCATGGAGAGAATACGAAGTAACCAGGGAAGCTCGCGCCATTTTGTTGTTGGCACTCGCCATTTTGTTGTCACCTTATACCACAAACAGCTGTAAGGTGATGTGCGCATGCGCCTGAGATTCGAAACCTATGTTACAAAATCGACCATCGTGAGAACAGTGAATAAGTCCTCAGTATATAACATACTCAGATGTTCACTCTATATTTTGGGCTCAGATGAGTGAACTAGGTTAGTAATTGTTGACATATGAGAAGAATTCAAATGTATGTATTAAATGTACATTCCTCAGAGGTAACCATGGTAATGGAAGGCTATGTGTTTGAAAACGGGCATTGGGCTAACAGTGCTGGAATAATGCTCTAAGTACAAGTAATATAATGCCAGAGTTCGTAAGATATAAAATGTTGTTGATTGATAAGATACCACGAATTTTTCGTAATTTTTAACAGGATTCTAGTCGTATTACCAGAACGTTGTGTTGGGGTACTTTAATATCCATTGTCGGGTGACTCCGAAGATACCAGGCATTACACAGGAAACCAAATCGGAGCTCACCAGTCATTTCACTTAACCCTTTTAATGTTAACAGCCAAGCAATACTTTGCTACGATCTGGCTAGGAAAAGAATTTTTTTATTAGAGGAGTGTTTTGTAGCGATTATTTATTTAAAAATAATACGCGGACAATAACTTTGCACAATTGCTTAAATATTAATGTGCAAAATGCCACAAGTAAAAAAGAAGTCCCTGTGAACTGAATCCAATGTTCTGAGGTATAGTACACATGTATTAAACCTCATTTTATAAGAGAGTTGCACTCGTCCTCGATAACGGATACTCTATTAAAAGGAGGTTGTCAAATGTACATGGCTGTCATCGACAGCAGAGTTTGTTGTACCGCAGCCCCATAGACTGTCATCAAACATGTCAATCCGTATTAACCTCCCAAGAGGATATCACGACTTGTGGCAGTTTTCACGCACTCGACCCGGCGATTTTAACTGGTCAGAGGGCTGTGTCGATGGTGTCGTCGCAGTGATTCGCCTCTCTCCCGAGGAGTCGTCCGCGCTTTATGGCTGTTCACACGCCACCTTTGATTCTTATCTCCTACTGAATCTTGCATCCCTGAAGACTACTTCCTTTCAGAAGTGCTTACGCCGTCAGACAGCCATTGGATTAGAATGTTATTGATCCTAGTATTAAGGTCGTGGCAGCAGGTTAGAGCGAAATGTCGTCCTTAAGTAGGTTGACCAGCTTGGTTATACGGAATGTTAAGATCAACCGTGTTTAGGGGTTTCATTTTGGCGTTTTAAGTTGCCTTTATAGTCGGTGAATTTCTTCGAACTTGTCTTCTTGTTATTTTATAAGAACCATATCTGAATTGACTGTTCTAAGAGGCGGGTCAGCTAAAGGCAAATGGCGATACATCTCACTTAAGCATGAACCTTATCTAAAGTAAAATTTGAAGAAAGGAAAACAAAGAAAAAAGATATCCTTTAAAGGTTTGGCACACTCTCTTTCATCTGTCATTAGAAACAGTTCGGAGTTCTTTCTTTCTTGAATGGTTTAGTGAGTTGCATTCAGTTATAAAGTGTGCTAAGGTTTAATTCGCGTCTTTCTGTATGCCACTCTCTCCCGATGACCCGAAGGAAAACGGAAAATGATTCAACTTTCCATTTTTTGTTTCTCTTTGTTGTTTAATGCCTAATTCAAAATACCTCAACCGATCAAATGAGAGCTGAAACCCAACTTGCAACCATATTGGTCAGGTTGTATGTTATTTCAACCGTAACTGGCATGACGACAAATACTGTAAAGATACGTTGGCATGGTAGTTTCGTTTGACGAAGCCTTACACACTCATCGTAAAACGGGCCCCAGCATCCAATCTGTAGCGATGAAACCGTACTCTTTGCTGAATGGGCCAGCCTTAATCACCAACGCATACAATCCGTGCGTAAATCAAGGACATTGTGGGAAACATGTGGACGTTCCAAGGAGAGGAAAACAAAGGCGAACAAGGTACATGTTCCCATATCGGTAATTTACGGGTTTTTTATCAGTGTTGCGAGTAACAATAAAATTCAACTCGGCAAAGAATACAGTCAGGAAAAAAATGAAAGACGCCTCGAGGATTTATAGACAGAACCGTTTCCAGATAGCTCCAGATTATCTGAAGTTCCAAGCCTTTTAGAGTATGGTTTCCACGACTTCCACATCTAAGGTTTGTGATTCCAAGAAAAGCAATCGACCAGCTTCGAAGATTCTAATGCATATTGCTTAACGGAGATTTATATTGCTGGAATATTGCTTATGTGGCGTTAGGCCGTAACCTTTCATTCCAAGGTTTATAAAACTGTAGATTAAAACCATAGAAATGTTGTAACTTTACATAAAGGCAAAACAGAGGTTATTCTGTGAAGTTATCACTGACTAAGCATGGATATCAGTACACTTTTCTAGTCACGTGACGTACACCGAAATGGTCACGTTGTACGTAATCACTCGGGATTGTCGTTTGCCTTTCAGGGCACCTCAGCATGGCGATCGATGATTTGCAGAACATTCGACCAAAACAAACAGATTATAGAAGAAACTCGGCAAAGCCAATTTCATTTATCGGAACAATAAGTAATTTAATTACTCCCTATTCGATTAGAGATGTCATTGAAAGCAATTATGCGCCCACTATCGGGGTAATGGGAAATCTAAAATCCCTATAAAAGGCGGGAATTAGAACAGAGAGCGTTTGTGAATGACAAATCAAGTGAACTTCCCGTTTTACCGAGATTAAACTTCGGAAGTCAACTGGTGTGCATTATCTTACAAGCCAAGTGAAATAGCTTACACATACCGCGGTATTTTGGCTTTTGATCAATGTCATTTTAGCAGCGGTGTTACTAAGTCATTATTCTCCCTTTCCTCGGGCTAAGCGTGTTCTACTGAACAGTCATGTCGTGTTTCTAACAAAAAGCCGTTGCTGATTCTGATCACATACCTCTCTTGTCAACGCCTGTAAAATGTGCCCCATATATCTTTCGCCTCAGCATGTCTGAAAACATTGACTAGCACCTCTATTCTTGGTGTATGCTGTGCCGTTTCATTCGTGGTTTCTTATTTTTTGCCGGATAAACCAAGCTGTTTACCTTGTGTATATGTCTGTTTTGCGCCTGATTTTCTTTCTATGGCGATTCATTCTGGGCTGGCTATTGCCTGCTTGGCATTGTAATTCCTCTTTCACATCTAACACTGTGATTCCACGTAATAATCACTTTTATAAGTGGGGGACTTTTTATTCTTCCTCTGCCAGCTTGCAGAATCACAACCTCTTCATGTCTTGCTAATGTAGGTTTTAGCCGCATTGGCTGGCATGGCTACAGCGTGCAAGTCACCAACTGCGTTGTTTATTTCCTATAAGTAAAGCAATATAAAACGTTTTTGACGTGAACACCAACTAAAACATACTGCAATGTAACCTTTCTCGAACTTAAAACAATCTTCAGTACCCTTTTTCTTTGTTTTATTTCTTTGGTAGCCTATGTTTTTTTTTTCAATAGTTTATTCTATGTCCCACCCGGGGACATTTCACGACTTTGGCCAGACAGCCTTCCGCCATCCGGTTACCTCCCAGTAGACCTACACATAAGAGCTTCTCGGCTTTACAACACCTTACCTACCGTGCTTTATTAAAATTTTTCTGTAAATGAAACGAATCTCATGTCGAATCTCAAAATACCTTACTGTAAACTAAAGCACACAGAATCCCGTCCATTTTGGGCATTGTATGCGAGTGTTTGTGACATCTCATACTTTAACTGGGCTATAAGGCAGTTTCACGTCGAATCTTAAGACACACAAAACATTTTAACTCCACGGAATCCTTTGCTGTCGCCGAAGTCTACATGTTTGATTTGATTTCATTTTGTTTTACGCCGTACTCAAGAATATTTCACTAATACGACGGTGGTCAGCATTATGGTGGGAGAAAATTGGGCAGATCCCTGGGGAAACCCACGACCATCCGCAGGTTACTATCAGACCTTCCCACGCATGGCCTGCATGTTAAAGCCGAGGCACAGACGACTATGTGCTACTCTTTATCCGACGCCTATTACCCGTTCTGCGTCGCATGAGGTAAATTGACGGGAGGCCGGATTGACCGATTCCCGGTTTCTATTTGCCAACTACCACACTGTCATCGCTGCACTGGTTTTGCTCTCTTTATGCCACAGTCTTCGGTTTTAGAGGAATCTGTATCTTAGCCATTCTTCCGCCATAGAAATGGGTTTCTATACTCTTCAATGAAAGCAGATTGTGGCCAGTGATCAGGCAATGGTGAATCCTTTAAGACAACAAGTCTTCTCCAACCTCACTGAGATTGTGTACTGAATGAAATATGGCAGATATTACAAACTCACCTTGTCTTGAAAAAGCTGACTTTTAATTGACCGATCGCCGCTGTCATTCAAAATAATCTGATCGACTGCAACTGACAGTCAACATACTACACCGGCCAAGCAGATACCTGTGATATTTGTGGACATTATGCCCCTATAGATAGCCCGACAGAGGAACCAAATTTGAATGGTTGCCTTGTTTATCACTGGTGTGTGCATCGGTCAAAAGATTCCAGTAACTCCGTTATGAATTCTTATTAGACACTGACATTTAAGAAATGACAAATAAAGGTGTGTATAGATATAGGTTCCAGTGGGCTTTCCATTAAAACTTATTTTATGTTCTTATAAATATTTGATTTGATTTGATTTGATCGATGTTTTACGCCGTACTCAAGAATATGTCACTATGCGGCAGTGATCAGCATTATGGTGGGAGGAAACTGGACAGAGCCCGGGGAAGTACATGTATAAACGTTTTTGTGGATAGGAAACCTATCCCGACATCCGTTAAGCCCTTTCGTGTCTCGCACATCATGACTCCCCCGTTTAACATCCCACTCTTTTCATTACTCGCATTAAAAACACTAACTCCAGTAGTCCACCCCCACATGACAGAATTTCATAGACGCCGAACTCCTTGGTCGATACATAATTCACAATGATTTTCTGTATCTTCTGGCTCCTGTGTTCTTATTGTACTCGCCTTTGCTCTACAGGAAATTGTGCATGACAACAGCGGACGACCTTGTCAGCGTGACATCTGCCCACTCAAGAACGCAAGACAAGCATTCATCACTTTACGATTTTGTTGATACATTTCAATGTATCTTCGACCATAAGGACTTAGCCGAGGTAGCAAGAGCTGGATTTGACCCTGGGCTTTCATTGGTTAGGGGAGACTTTGCAGCGCCTGTTCCAAGGCTTTAGGCAAAAGAGCAAAACAAGCACCCCTTCTAACCCTCCCTGAACTTTGTATGCTGTCAATGAGCACAAATGTATGAATCATAGCTGTCGTGCTTTCAGAGATGAATTAAACATACTTTGCGGGTAGTGGGAAAGCCAGTCAAAACGCCAGGAAGGTGGCCACTGTATGTTGACGTTCATGGACAGATTTGTTCCGTCTGAACGGCTATATATTTATCAAATCCTCTCAAGGGAAATTAAGAAGGGTGTTGTCTTGTGTATTTTAGATTTTTCTTTATTTTTTTAGACGAGGGTTTGTCAACGGTATTTTGCACTAATCCAAAACTCTAAGGTTGCTAATCTCGATGGCATGAGGTCAGACTTGTCAGGTGACTATTCAAGTCCATAAATAACAGGTTGTCTGTAAATGTCAACTCCACTTTTTTATTGTACGTTAAAGCCACAACATGTACAAGCATCGCTGAGTACAATTGCTATCTTGGGTACGTTTCTTCTTTTGTGTATTGATATGGCGGATATTCAAGTGACGCAAACCCAGTGAACCAAATGGTCAGTCTAACCGGAATCGTCAAGGTAGCACGTCAGGAATTTCCGCCATGAAGTGTCCACACAGTGTGAATTTTTTCCACCGTGAATAAATTATGCAGAGGCTTAATCTGTTACTGCGACTGAAATCTGCATATAACACGCCAAGCATAGGTCTTCGTTCGTTCTGTGATACAGACGTCTAATCAGTGTGTATGTTGCTATCATCGTACATGTTATCGTTCTAACGTTCGGCTTCAGGTGTTGCTGTGAATTCATAAACCCCTTTCACTGTTAAAAAATTTTACCGGGGTATTGTAACTGTAGTTGAAATTGATCTGCAAATAGCACCCTAAACAAACTGATCTGCAAATAGCACACTAAACAAAGCCGTCATTTGTCAGGTTATTTTTATCAATAGTGTGGTCAACTGTCAACTAAGCGGCCCAGTCAGTGCCTAATAGTTGCCTAATAGTTCTGTAGAGCGTCCTTGGCCGATAAGCCCATGACCATGGAGGTCAGGGGTTCGATTCCAGATTGTGGCTTTAAGTAAGACGTCTAAACAAATAGCTGGAGATGGGCAATGTTTGTTTTCTTTGTTTTCGAAAACACCAGTATCCTGCACAAAAAACTGAATCAACGTAATTTATGTCAAGAATTCCTGTTTGCGAGTCAACAGGCTTCACATACTCCATGGGGACTTTTTGTTATTGTTGTTGTTGTTCCTGGATGTTCCTGCACAGTAATACCTGAGGAAAGTCACAGTTTGGCAAATGACTGACGAACCCTTTGTATGTGACGAGCAGATTTTCACTCGCAGCGCGGCCTCAGTTTTGTATGGAGACAATGTGATATCCAATGATCTTATTTTTGGACAAACTAAAAGTTACTCCTGGTTTCCTCCCACCGTAATGCTGGACGCGGTCGTACAAGTGAAATATTCTTGAGTATTACGAAAAACACCAATCAAATGAATAAATCAAATAAATTAAAAGTTACACACGTGCCATTTGGAGCAATTAAGTTAATTCATCCCCAACTTGACGAGAGCAGGGGCGATAATGCTGGGGGATAATACTGCCACATAGACGTTATAGATTCTTGATGTACTATAAATTTCTGCACGGCTGTTTTACAACTAGTCAAAATATGTCAAAATCGTACCTGCTTTGGATAGAATTGAAAACTTTTTCGCCCAGGCTTACTGCCCAACCACCCGGGGGCTACGAAGGTGAGAAATTACTAATACGTCACTTTCAGAAGAAACGGGTGAAAAAATGGTGATCCTGCCAGGTTCATTTCTTGATGTTGTAGAGAAAAGTCCAAGCTGCTTGTGGTGGTATGGCTTGGAAATGGGCGAAAATTTAAGCACATATATTTCTGAGGTTGAAATTGACAAATTTGCTTCATAAAAAAGAAGATCAGTGGGCTTGTATAACCCGCACAGGCCCGTGAGCGTCGCACAAATTACACGTACTAACATTGTATCCTCACAGTTAACACGAAGTGTCGTTGCTTTACTTTAACTCCCCTCTTTCTATGTTTATCTGTGTCTGTTGTTTGCCCTGTAATGTTCATCTTTGTTTTATTAGAAAGGACCTTTGGCCCCTAATACACACTCACACAAAACGCATACTGACATGCGAATGCCTTATTCCGAGTACCACTCTGTCTGACATGAACACCAAGTAAACGGCTTTTAGGACTCTCAGCTTCTACATCACCCGAGCTTTTGTCCAGAGAAGCCCTGAGGCTTGGACAATTGTTAAACTGGCGTCTTGGTAACAGACGGTCACTTCCGCTGGCCTGGTGTGTTCACCCATGCATCATGTCTGAAGTACGCCAGCCGTTTTCTCAGAACACAGAAAGGCTGACTGTTTGTACCTCCGTGGATGGAAGACTTTTGTTTCCCCTCATTTCTAGAACCGGAAGTCTGAGTTCTGTTGTCTGCTCTTTGATTTGTCTCGTTAGTGTAGGTGGAAGACATCTCCCAGTGCGATGTGAACTGAGTGATTTAACCTCCGCATCTAGTTATACACCGTTAAAAAGCAACATCACGCATTGCCGGATTTTCCGGTGAGAGTTCCTTACGTTACGTACGTTGCTGTCACAGTAGCTTGCATGGGCTTTAGTCCAGTTCTACTCATGCTGGCTTCCTCTCCAGCCTCACGTGGGAAGGTCTGCCAGCAGCCTGCGGATGGTCGTGGGTTTCCCCCGGGCTCTGCCCGGTTTCCTCCCACCATATTGGCCGTGGTCGTATAAGTTAAATATTTTTGAGTACGGCGTAAAACTCCAATCAAATAAATAAATAAATATACATGCAGAAATAGTGGAAATTTAAGCGGCCATTTTGCTTCTTGTTAAGAATGTAATAATTAGGTTCTTTTTTTGAACTTTTTTAGCCAACGTATATCCATAACGTTTATCCATGGTATGTATGTTAAAAAGTCATACGTTATGTTATTTAAACTGCGTTCAGGTGTTAAGATCTCTTCAGCGAACATCCTGGCGGGAAGTGAAATGAAAAATGAAATCTAAACGTTCGACATTTAACTGTTGACCTTGCAGGGGCACCCCAAGTACGTGATCGCAAGACCCGTTTTTAAAACGAACTGTAAGACCAGACCCAAAGGTATATGTTAGAAATAATATATATGTATAATTAGTAAATAAAGCTGGTAACGTTTAAGACAGTGAACCGAACACTTGAATGGTATATTCCCTTGTTGATTTATCAGTGAAATAAAAACTTTCTTGGCCGTAATCTTGAAAGAAACATGAGTTCGACCGTTAACTGGATGAGAATAGATATGCTCAGTTCTCTGCTCAGACTTCATGGAAGCCAACTATTTTTAAAAGCTGTTCCTTTTTCTGAGAAAATGTCTATCAAGACCAACGACACAAATAAATAATGCACAATTAACGCGAGATTATAAAGCGTTGGGCAAGTAAATATTTTCAAGGGAATGCCTTTACCCTATACCTACTTGGATTCATTAATATGTGACTGTAAACTTAGGTACCTGCGTGACAGTTAACTGTAGGTGGATTTTTTCCGAATGCCAAGGCGGGTCTCGCACTGTCTAGTGGGTCTGGATAATGGGCGTTAAAAGCCATTGTTGCTCTCAGTCGCGCCCGCGTTTTCCAGGAAGACGCGTGCCCTGGGATTTTAATGTACTCATATATATATGTTATCTGTGCCCTGTCTTCGAGGTAAAATAGCCTGATTTAATCAATCGCTATCGCTTTGACTATATTAAACCTGAATAATGCAAGCGAACTGGAGTTTTGCGGCTAAACGTTTTTCACGGCTGGATCTATATCCGTCAGTAATGGATGAGGAAGCCTCTGGTGTTCAGCCGAGCTGGAATAAATACCTCTTGTTAAGCAAGGAGTTGGCTAGTAGCGACGGGAAATAAAAAATATGTGAAGTACATCGGCAGACAAAACTCATGTGTTGTTATGCGCCTAATTTATTTATTAATTTGTTTCCTTATTCATTTATTTGTCTCTATATTTTAGTCGGTGTTTTATGCCCCACTCAAGATTATTTCACTGATTAGACGTCGGCCAGCATTATGATGGGATTTAAAAGGGCAGCGCCCTGGGGAAACCCATGACCATCCGCAGGTTGCTGGCAGGCCTTTCCAAGTACAACTAATTATTATATTATTACGATTTCACACCAAACTAAGTGGAGGCTGTGGTTCAATCCTGGCCTTGGGCAGATTATTTGTCTTCCACCACATGGTGCGCAAGTCTACGCAACGGGCGAAAGTGTGATAGTGGGATAGCTAGCGCGGGGTTCTCTCTCGGGTAGATATGACCTCCATCGCAGAAGTAAACACTTTTTAGGTATGGTGTAAACAACACGCAAAACAGATCAGGGCCTACTTTCACAAAACTTCATAAATCGGTTTTCTCGTAAATGTTTTGCGAGTACGAAGTGAAACCCATGCATACGTACATACATACTTAAGGCGAGCTGTTATTTTAATTGTCAGAACCATGGTGTCCCCGGACGTCGAATGAACAAATAAAAATAGTGATAAACCCATATAAGCGTGCTTAATTACTGTCGCTCATAAAGGCAAAGCCAAATGAGATTTGTTCCACATCCTTCGTCAGTTGTTCCCGAACACCTGAGACAAGTGACTTGACATTGGTACAACCGCATGCATTATAATGAATTATATATGTCAGAGTCCACGGTGTGAAAGAACTGACTTTGTTGTTATCGATTTCTCTGTTAACGCGTTATCCTGTATGGTTAAACCGTTGTGCTAACACACTGCCCTATATTTCGCGCTCCAAAACAACCCGTTTTGCAATATTCAGAATGATAGATTTGTCCATAAGCTGCTTTATTGGCGAAAAAAATCAATCGAGGCTATGGAGAGGCTTTCCAGGCATATAGCGCTAAGAGTGCTGACCGGTGGGAAAAAAATGCAGTTAAATGAAACCGGATGTGCAACAAGTATCTGCGATCTTCGCGATTTTATTTTTGTAATATTTATCCTGATATTGTTCATTCCTTGATGGATTTATCATAACAATCAAGGCTTTCGGCGATTTTTTGGCTTAGACTTCAGGCTTTATCCAGGCTCTCTGGCGTCATTTGTTATCATCCTGTAATTGTGAATGACCAATGAATATGCCGCATATCACTCTCGTGCCTTCAGCATATTAGCATTAATTAACCAATTAGCAATTACTTTAATTTGTTTCATATCTCGATATGATAAGAATCGCGTAAACCCCGAGAGAATCACTCCATACAACAATCAGTAAAGTATTTAAGCCAAAAAAATTTAGCAAATTATGTGTATTATTTACGCATTTTAACTCACCTCTCATTTGATAACCCAGCATTACTTTACTTCAGCTCATTGTTAAGATGATTCTGACGTGTGTGATAACCTTTGTGTTTCACCTTGGCTGAACTCAGTGTTCCGTTCTGCGATTCTGATGTGTAGGACAACCTTCGTGTTTCACATCACTGAACTCAGTGAACCGTTCTACGATTGTGACGTGTAGGACAACCTTCGTGTTTCATCATGCCTGAACTCAGTGTTCCGTTCTGCGATTCTGACATGTTTGACAACCTTCATGTTCATTCATGACTGAATTCACTTTTCTCGTTACTTCAGCTCTTTATCAACGCGATTCAGCCCATGAAACAAGTGTTACGAAAGTAAAAGTAACACAACATTTTGTGCTGTGACGCTGTAGTGCTTATGTGCTATTTTGAGCACACATGCACCTAGCAGTGTGACGTAATCTAAGAAAGATAAAAGGGAACACGGCTTGGGACCACTTTGTTACAAGCGGGAAGGAGTTTTACGAGTTTCTCTTTGTTAAACTCTGAAGTCAGTTTTCTGTAAATAGGAGATATTTGGTAATCTGAAGGCAATAGTTCTCAGCTCGTTAATGTCAAGTTCGAAAAAATGGGACCAGTTACCTTTTTGCATGCGAAAGGGAACTTTTCACGGACTTTTCTGCGATTTCGTCATTTTCGCCTTAGAAGATGAATATTTTGGAATGTGTAAAACGTGTACTTTGCTCCCCTCTCCTTTAATGGTACAAAAAATACAAAGTGCCAGACCCCGATTTGCAAGCTCTTTGATATGAGTCATTTCACACATTGCAAAACATGGAAAGCCTTTTTAGTGCCACTGATGATTATCACATTCCGTTAATTGGTATGCGCATTTTAAACAGTATCGTCTACCCACTGGAGATTTCCAACAGCTCATAACTCTAACTGCTGTGTTTCATCAAAACTCGATAGTCCTTTTTCATCTGATTCTTCGAAATGATGTAAACCATAGATCTAACGGCCTTGAAAATTGTTCTGCATAATTATTCTAGAACATTTTTTTTTCAGATAATTGATAACGAGTCAGACAGGGGTCACACGTACTCTTAAGTCATTGTCTAACCATTGTCTGTCTTTGAAAGCCTTCATTCTCTTTTGTGCATATATATGCATGTATATGTTGGAGTTTTTCGTCCTCGTCGTTGTTTGATCGTGGATCATTCTCTACATGAAATGCTACATCTCATGATGTTTACTGTAATTCTACACCCTATCAGGAGTGACAACATAATTTTCTAACCATTGTTTGTGCCTTGAAAGCCTTGAATCTCTTGAGTCATCATGGCGCATGTAACGTATATAGGTTGAAGATTTTCCTATTAGTCATTTCTTTCATGGGTAGCACGTGAGTATTTCGGCACACTAAATGCTACATGCCGAGATGCTTAGTTATTTTTTTACGTCACCACCCCTTGCAGCTGAACGGCCACCATCCTCCGCCTTCCACTGAAACCTTTTACGAGCAATATCTCCAGATCATTTTGTTCGATTATCACAAAAGCCTTTGCGCCATATGTGATATAGGCCTATAGAAATAGTCAAGTTTTATGGGCCTTTTGGCCCCTTGAGTTCTTTTTTATATTACTTAATAAAGCGAGAAAATGTGAGAGTGTTCCAACATCTATATTATACGACTGCTTTGCCTTCAAGATCAGGTCTATGATGTTGTTGTTGAATTTTCATTTTTGTCATTCATATTTTATTGGCATCTTTTTGTGTTCAGGTTTTTTGGGGTTTATTTTATTTTTTATTTTTTTTTGGCTATCTAAATCACACACTGCTTTCATTCTGTACCATTTCGTTAGTGGTAAAAAATGTTTAACACGTTTTTACACCATATTTCACACCTCGTAAAAACAAGCATGTACACGGCTTCATTATGTCAGTTAAACGGTAGCACGACGTGGTGACGTGACATTTCAAATTTCAAGGGGTTTTTTTTGTTTGGTTCTTTTTTCTTTTTCTTTTTTTTTTTTTTTTTTGGTTTTTTCACCTTGCCTGAATACCGAACGAGAATCTTGAACATTATTTATGAACTTATCTCCCCTCGCCTTGCATTTTGTCCAAGACAGTGACCAGCATCTCGGCTGTCGTAATGAGAAAAGCATGGTGTTTACCCTTGGGAAACCCATGCTCTGCGTGCCAAATGAAATTAGTCGCCCAGTTTGCCTCCTGATAGTTCTGACTCTAAAGGTTATCGGAGCCTTTGGGCTAAAATTTTGTGAGCTCCAAACGGCTCGGAAAAGACAACCGTCGCTATTCTTCAGGAAAAATGCTACTGAAGATTACGTAATATGCAGGACGTGTGGAGTGATATAAATACAAAAGACTGCAAAATGGAGAGTAAAGCTAGTGCAGCGACGACAGGGTGATGGTTGGTAAGTTGGCCAGTAACCGGTCAAGTGCGAAGTCAGTTATTGGGTTTTATTATTTATACATCAGTGAAATCCAAGCATTTCCTTCACTGATAAAATTGTTATTTTCACTGCAGTGAAATATCACATTTTGATATTTCAAACCCAGACGTCATGACGGCAAAAAAGAAACATTTTATTTTATGAAGTTTCAATTTGACCTCAGCGGAATGACGTCATAATGCAAGTTTAGTCAACTGCTGCATTCTCAAGTCACGCAAGAAGACACGACATCATATGTCTGTGACAACCTACGCACGGAAAAACTGTCGAAAACTCTTTAAAGTGCATAAAATCATGATACTGTTAGGGTATAAATAATAAATAGAGGATATTGCACGAGTGAGAGGTGGAAATGATAACCCACGAAGTGTCTCGTGGGTTATCATTTCCACCTCTCACTGGAACAATACTTATGGTATTCAACCTTCACTGTGCAATATCCTCTATTTATTACGCTTGTCTATGTAGATGTATATGCTTTGGTGGTGGTAACTGGCACGCTCTCTTGCACAATGGCTCAAGTGCAATTCCGAAAAAGAATTTTAAGAAATGCAGTGGTGTTAATTGTAATTTATTAGACGTCACTGGTCTAGAAACATATGCCAACTTCTCATCCCTTCGGCATCCCACAAAGAGCCCGAGCTGTCTTGCACTCAACTCGCTTGTTAAATGAATAGCCATGTCAAGGGATAGGATGTGAAAAATTTGATCAAAACACACACAGAGACAGGGAGTGCCACTTATAGGGACGGTCGACGCAGTTTGAATTAGACTGATAGCAATGTAGCGATGTGAGATTTTCCAAAAGCAAAATCGTCCAAAGGAAGTCGTCCAAGAATGTTTGTGAAATCGTTCAAGATATACAGTCATATAGTGCAGTAGAATATAGGTCAAACTGTCCTAAAGCAAAATTGTCTTCGTCCAAGAAAACTGGTCAAATCATGGAAGAAAGCTGACCAAATCACCCAAGATATACAGTCATATCCTCCAAAATATATACCACTCGAAGAGAATGAAAAGAACGTTCGAATTTGGCCAAAGGGCCCACGACCAAAATCACCCAAGAAAGTTTGTAAAATCGTCCAAGACAGGGTCGTATGGTGATGGTAAATGATATGAAATTTGTTCTCATTTAATGATTTATTTGGTGGCCTATTTTGTGTTATGTGTTATGTATGGTGTGTGTATCATGGCGTATGAATACCCGGTTTATCAAAATATTAAATATGTGGGAAGACCTGCCAACAACCTGCGGGTGGTCGTGGGTTTCCACGACGGACTCTGCCATGTTTCGACCCAACATAATAATGGCCGACATGATATCAGTGAAATATTCATAAGAACTACGTAAAACATCAATCCAACAAAATGAAGCAAATAAATCAAAGTATTAACTGGATGGACCTTCAATACAATGTATACATCTTCAGTAATTTTCACCCGTAGTTTCTAAGATCTCCAGTTTTAGCTCAGAAATACGTCAGGTTGCTCGATGTCAATGCAACGCAGTCTGATTGCGTCGCCATGACGACTTGAGATTACGTTCAGATGCCGGTTGCATGAAGTAGTCGCAATTTGCGCCCAACGTAACTTCCATGACAACACATATTAAAAAGGTGCGTTACGATGGTAAATGCGCTTGACCCTTTCATCAAACTGTCGCAAAGCTTCGTCGGGCGCATTTACCAAAACGACGTTTATTTTCAATATATGTTACACGAGACCCTGGTCACCTGTTGATTACATGAAACCTGTTTCTTCTAGAGTTGTTCATTATGTCATCAGCATTTTCTAGATTAGCATTCTGTCCTCTTCACTCGTCAGATTTAAATAGATCCTAAATCCCTACAATTTCGGTGAAAATCAGGATGCGTCTTCTTTCAAGACTTCTGTCAGCGAAAGAGCAAACTCTTATCATATTCTGGTCAGAAGTTTTGATTTCGTTCGACTATTTAGTGTCCCGAAGAAGAAAAAATGTTTTAAGTCCTTTCCTTTCACTGTTGATGTGATTCCGGTGTGCGGAAGAGCAGGGGGGAGGGATTGGTGCGGAGGAGAAAGAAGTCTGAAATGTCCGACAATTTTCCGAGCGTGTCCTCATTAGGGTTTTTTGCTGGTCGTTCTTTTTTTTTTCTTCTGTATTTCTTTTTTTCTCCAGAGAAAACTTTGAAAGCACTAATGCACCGAAAGCTTCTGACTTGATGATAACGAAAACTGCTCACCCAATAAAGTTATCCAAGCGGAGCGTGCCAATGCGCAATTTACTCTCTCCCTTCCCGTCTTCTCACACGTAACGCTTTTCCCCTCTTTCACTTGATATATCATGTCATTCCCCAACCGATGTTCAAAATTACAGCAAGGCGCCAATCTGGCCGTGTGTTGCAGTACACGAGGGGATATTATAACACAGTTTGCCCCTTTTTTTCAACGGGTGTTAGCACGGAACATTTTTCACGTCTACCACTTTGCCAGTGGGTGTTCGCCGGTTTGCTTCGGCCTGATTCGACCCATCCCCTTCGTCCCTTGTGTTTATTCGCTGACTCCTCGCTACATTATCCGTAAACCTTGTTGAATCAGTCTGTCGAGGACAGTGAAAGGATATCAAAAGGCTTAAACTTAATATTAGGAAAAAATTCATAGTTATTTAATTAGTGTTTCACGTGGTGTTAAGGAATACCCCAGCTATTCGACGGTAAATAGGTTTATGGATCCATGTATTCCCGATGTAAGCCAATGAAAACGGCTGTGCTTAACTAGGCAGTTAACACTTACCTAAATCAATCGTAAAACACCAGGAAGAGAACTTGATTTCACAGGCCAACTCTTTATTGCCTATTAGGAGAAACATATTATCGTCTTCCTGCCCTCTTTATTATATAAATTTAAATAGATACTCACCATATTGCTGGCCACCGTCATTTAAGTGAAATATTCTCGAGTACAACATAAAACATAAATCACATCACATTGAATAGATACTGAATCCCATAGGTATCGTCAAACATAAATCTGACAAGAGTATTACACTCTTCGCTAAATTGGTGCCAATATACACCCATAATGGGTGTAAATGGCTTGTTCCAGGGCGCACACCTTATTAGGTGTAAGTTTACACCCTTCCAAAGGGTGTGAATTGACACCATAAGAAAGGATGTGAATTAACACCTTTCAGAAAAGGAGTAGATTATCACCCTGTAGATTAACACCTCTTGGAATGAGTGCGAATTGACACTGTCAGAAATTTGTAAATGAATACCTTTTAGATAGGGTGTGATTTAATACCCTTTGGAAAAAGTGTGAATTAACACTCTTTGGAAAGGGTGTAGATTGACACCCCTTACAAAGGATGTGGTTAAACACCGTTTAGATAAGGTGTGAATAGACATTTTTATTTTCAAAATAACATCTTTTGGAAAGAGCGCAACTGACACCTTTCAAAACACCTGTTCCAAATATGTAATAGTGTAAAAGCATTATTTGAACAACATAAGAATACCAACATTACAGAGAGGGAATTGATATAGCGCAAAAGCCAGCGATAGACGAGTAAAAGATTTACAAAATACAATAACTGAAATCCTAATCGCATACGACGGATTGCATTCTGCTTTTCCTGGTGCGTACTGCACTAACGATATAACATAGGCGCGTTATTAGTATTCGCATCATAATGGATGCAGTGTTAACTAATACTAGACAACAGACAGAAAACAACAACTTACGTTTGCTGTGTCCCCATCAACTGTATGTCTCCATAAAGAGCTTGCATTTCACATCCTTGGTTTGAGATATGTGTAAAAACCACGCTTGGTGTCTGAAAGCAATAGAATCTCCTCATCTGTGTCAGTCCTGCAATAACTGAAACACAGGTAATTTTACAAATATAGATTTGACAAGGGCAACTCCTTGGAAGCCTTTTAATATTATATGACTGTTTTGTGTACCTATAGAAGTACAGTCAAGCCACAGAGTCTCGAGGGGTCTGCATGGGTTATACGATTGTTGCTTCCCTCTGTACAGGACTAATGTGACTTAGTGCGCCTCACTGTGAGAACATGTGTCTAAAATTCTACATACTGGAAAGAAAACACTGAACAGAAGATTGTAACGGTTCAAATCTTTTTTATATATCACTAAGCATAACACAGA